>CM056799.1:3879886-5129886 GCA_029852875.1 Mythimna loreyi
CCCACCATAAAAAAAAATATATTTTACACCACATAATGAATTTTCAGTGGTGTAATATAATTTTAAGTACACCACTAAAAATTATGAATCTTGTATCTAAATTTAATAAATAATGGTGAATGGTGATTTAATAATTTATGAAATCTATCATTTCATAGATTATTGAAACATACACTTCTTTTCATAATTACTTCCTAACTACTCTTTTACGTGTTCCAGGGCTGTGAGTACGTGATAGCTCTGACACACATGCGCACTCCGAACGACATAAAACTAGCCGAGGGGTGCAACGACATCGATCTCATATTGGGAGGACACGACCACGTTTATGAAGTATTACATGTAAGTACATTTTGTATGATTACACAAAAGGAAGAAAGAAAATTGTAAGACAATTGCGTTTATTTGTATTACAAAAAAAAACAACTTATAATTAAACGAAAACGCACACTGAGTAATGCCAAAAGGGCCTCAGATCAGCACAATGCCAAACGCTAACACAAGGATACCACCTGACGCTGATTTTCAGCTGCAGCTCAGCATAATGCCAAATGGTAACACAAGCATACCACCTGATGCTGATTTTCAGCTGCAGCCCTTAGGTGCCATATGCTCGAATCAAAAAATATTTTTAACTTTAAAAGTAAAATAAATGTTGCGATTCTTATCTACAAGACACACCAAAAATAGTATCTATACGTACGTATATGGTATCTCAATTTTAATTTATTTGTTTTAAATTGAAATTGAGATACAATTTAACAATAACAAAAAAAACCGATAGACATTAAAAGAAACCTTTTCTAATGTCAGTTCAACCGATGTTAACTTCTATTCCGTAAGCATAAGGATCCCATTTGAGTAGTGGTGGCCGAGTGCTAAAGGCCTGAACTTACGAGTTGTAGATCACGAGTTCAAACCCAGCCAGGCGTATTACTTTGTGTAATTTATTTCATCACCACTGCTCTCCAAACGGTGAAGGAAAACATCGTGACGAAACCGGCATGTACTAGAACCGAAAATTCGAAGACATACCCGCACTGGGCCCGCGTGATGGATTGCCTATATTATCAATATAATTATATAAAAATCAATACCACTTTGCGTTGTAATTTTATAACTCAAGAACGAGCTCATCTAACCAAACCAGATATTTAGGATTTGCTCGAACTATTTAGTAGATGGTTTATGTGAAGTTTGCACAAAATCAGTTGAGCGGTTCTTCATTTATAACTTGTTTTTTTTTTTGTTGCCAGGACGCGGGCAAATTCTAGTATTGCATTTTTGTTATGGTGGGAAAAATCATCTAATGACGAATCCCGCCCTTGGGCGGAGCGGGAAACATTGTCAGACTCTTACTGACTAAAAGACCCACCTCTTTCCTTTTTAGCCTTCATACCGGGGTCGGACCTTCCTTTCAGAAACTGAAGCGGGGCCCTAGTAGGCCTCGGCCCTGCAGTGGGGCCTCTACATTTGCTGACAACTTCTTGAGGCGCGCGGGAACAGAACGCGCCGTCGTGTATTGCATACTAGCTTTTGCCCGCGGCTTCGCTCGCGTACATAAAATATAGCCTATGTCACTCGGGAGTAAAGCAGCTTTCTATTGTTGCTAAAATTTTTTCAATCGGACCAGTAGTTCCAGAGATTACCCCCTACAAACAAAAAAACAAACTAACAAAAAAACTATTAACTAACTATTAGTGTAGATTTAGACTACCAGTATTACATTACATAACTTAACCAATTATTATTTTATTGTTTCTTTCACTTTCGTTTAAATTACATTCTAAGGTCTTTCTGAAATGTCAAAATAGTCCTTTTTTATTTTTTAAAGACTTTAATAAATTCTTGGTTTCAGATCAACAACAAATACGTTGTAAAATCCGGCACGGACTTCAGACAGTTCAGCAAGATCAGCATCAATTTCACTGAGGAAGGCGTCACAGTTGATATCAACGAGGTCGGAGTGACCAGTGCCTTCGCTGAGGATCTTGTGCTGAAGGAGAAAACGGACAGGTATTCCTGTAAGTATACGTTTGTACATGTTATGTTCACATTTTTTTCCATTGCTATAAACTAGTGCTTAACTGCGATCCCACCTGATGGTAAGCAATGATGTAATCGTTGATGGTAAGGCGCATTAGTTTATTAAGAGCCTGTTCACTCTAGCCTTGAAGACACCTAAATTATAATCGGACGGAAAGATTGCAGCTGGCAAACTGTTCTAGTCCCTCTATGTACGCGGTAAAAAACGACGAAGCAAAACGCTTATTCCGGACCGTATATGTCTCAACAACGTAAGGGTGCTTAACTTATCAGCGTGTAGGCATTTTCTATGCTCTAGGGGGAGATTCGTCATGAGATGATTTTCCCACCATAAAGCAGGTAGGTTTGCTTTCTTAATTGGGGGTCAGAAAATTTAAGACATCGCGTAGTCTCGAGAGCCAGAATATAATCATGATATTTTTTTGTAACGGGTCGATCCTATACATGAAACACTATCGATTTGAAAAGAGTTAATTAATTTCTTTTTTCTAAAACTTGAATTGATGTAGGTAAGCATATACGAAACTAATTTCTTTAAGTAAATATCAGCTGATTCAGTCATTGACATGTAGGTATTTGTCGATCGTTGCGAACGATCTCGATCGAACGTTACCTACTCATTTAATATCTTATTCCAATATCTTTGTTCGCAGCTATGATAGAAGGTAAAATGGACGAAGTCCTGGGCAAGATCTGCGTGCCACTGGAAGGTCGGTTCTCCTGCATCAGACGGCAAGAGTGCAACCTCGGTAACTGGGTGTGTGACGTGCTACTGGCAGCTACCGGAGCCGACCTGGTCGTGCTTAACTCTGGAACCTTCCGAAGTGATCAGGTAAGTCTATTTGCGGCATATAAGTTGGTCTACAATGGCGATCATTTATGAATGAGCAGTAACAGACTATAGTAATTTATTCTCTTTAGTTCAACTTATTTGATACGTTGATGGTATGCGCACTAGTTTATTAAGAGCCTATTCACTTTAGCCTATCCGATTATAATTTGTGTATGACACACATTATTATGATTTACATCGATGTGTGCGAACTAAACTACGAAGCGAAACGGTACCAGTTCGAACCGTAGAGGTTTCAACAACGCAAGGATGGATATTCACCGAGCGTCGGGTTGTCCGATGACAGAAATGAGTTGGTGAAATCAACTCACTCTCCAAAAAGCAACCCGCTGTTGAAGGCGTGCCGATGTGCTTAAGCTCTGGCGACGCTGATATCAGCATAGTAACGCCAGATATCTGCTGGTGTTGCTGAAGGAAGAAGGCAGTAACCACTTGTCCACTGACGATGCTCATCAAAACCCTTGTCCAGTGACGATGCTCATCAAAACGTTTGTCCACTGACGATACTCATCAAAACCCTTGTAAACTGACGACGCTCATCAAAACCTTTGTCCACTGACGATACTCATCAAAACCCTTGTACACTGACGATGCTCATCAAAACCTTTGTCCACTGACGATACTCATCAAAACGTTTGTCCACTGACGATACTCATCAAAACCCTTGTCCACTGACGATGCTCATCAAAACCCTTGTACACTGACGATGCTCATCAAAACCTTTGTCCACTGACGATACTCATCAAAACGTTTGTCCACTGACGATACTCATCAAAACCCTTGTCCACTGACGATGCTCATCAAAACCCTTGTACACTGACGATGCTCATCAAAACGTTTGTCCACTGACGATACTCATCAAAACCCTTGTCCACTGACGATGCTCATCAAAACGTTTGTCCACTGACGATACTCATCAAAACCCTTGTACACTGACGACGCTCATCAAAACCTTTGTCCACTGACGATACTCATCAAAACCCTTGTACACTGACGATGTTCATCAAAACCTTTGTCCACTGACGATACTCATCAAAACCCTTGTACACTGACGATGCTCATCAAAACCCTTGTCCACTGACGATACTCATCAAAACCCTTGTACACTGACGATGCTCATCAAAACGTTTGTCCACTGACGATGCTCACCAAACCCCTTGTCCACAGGTACACGCGGCCGGCGACTTCACGCTGCGCGACCTGTCCACCATCATCCCCATGCGCGACCCGCTCGTGGTGGTGGAGGCCACCGGGGAGGTCATCCTGCAGGTGCTGGAGAACGCCGTCTGCAAGTACCCCAGTCTGGAGGGGCGGTTCCCTCAGGTACAACATGATTTTTTGATAGAGAAAA
Source organism: Mythimna loreyi (assembly GCA_029852875.1). NCBI lineage: Eukaryota > Metazoa > Arthropoda > Insecta > Lepidoptera > Noctuidae > Mythimna > Mythimna loreyi. The sequence continues at coordinate 3,884,137 of CM056799.1, forward strand.
CTGATAAAACCTTTTAACGCTTTTTTTTGTACGTGTAGCGTCATCTATGGCGTTACACAAGAACTACAAGAATCCTGCATCGCGCAATGAAAGTTCTCCGCGCGATTAGAACATATACGACAGCCCGAAGTCAACTATCGGGCAGTAGCCCACCAGACTACACCTGTCTGATCGGAGGATCCTCCCTTTTCAACGGAGGTATGTGGGACTTAAATCTCTGTTCCGCATACCCCCAAATACGAGTTTAATTTTGTTTTTTATTTTTGTTAGTTTATTTAGTAATGATCTTGATATTTGTACGCCTTCACGGCAAAACAGCGTCCATACAAATAAGTTAAGACCTTCATGTAAATACCTATGTTTTACAAATAAAATTCTGATTATGAACACGTTGAACGCCAGAACAAATGTTTGTGTGATGGGCAAGATCATTTGTTCTATGTCTGGGTGTAATTTATCTATACACGTATAAAAATCATCCATGATTTTTAGACTGTCTGTAATATGAATGTATTTAGACCTATATACCGTTAAATTTTGGTCGTTTTAATCCGTTATCCAGTTAGTACGCATCGACCGACAACTACCTACGGTCATTGAGCCCACTAAACTGTTCTTTATTGAAAAATATGAATTTCGTATACGCGTAAATTAAGTTTAGTTGTAGAAAAAAAAGTACTTTATCATTACAAATCGATAAAGTTTCAGGTATCGGATCGACCCTTCACGAGATTAAAACGGGCAAAATTTAACTGTGTCTAAGTATGTTTAGAAGTTGTCTAGTACTCATAACACAAGCTCTGCTAAATATGAGACTAGATGGCGTTGTGTAATAATTGTGGAATATATTATTATTACTTATAGTGACACACTAAGATCACTTCTATATTCTTCTTTGTACTAAAATCTATTATTTCTATCGCAGGTCGCCGGCGTATCATTCGCTTTCGACCCCTCTAAGCCGCCCGGCAAAAGAGTAGCCGAGCAAGTCGTCAAAATAGGCGACGAGTACCTCCAGAAAGAACAAACGTACCGCCTCGCAGTCAAGCAGTACTTGCAGAAAGGAAACGACGGCTTCACGATGCTACCCCACTGCAAAGTTATAGTAAGTTATACAATGTGTAACAAAATTACCATCAAGAAGCGCTGAAGAATACAGGTTGAATAGAATCTCTACACAAAATTTCTGTTCAAAATATTTTTTTCTAAAAAATGATACCAAATTCTTGGTAACGCATGATTCTTGATTTCAAATCATAACAAACGAGTCACGACACTACGGGGGTCAATAACTTTCCACAACACTCGCTAATATTACGAAACATTCTTTAAATCTAGTATCTGCCTACCTAAATCATTCCTCTTGAATTGTGACCCAAAGGAAATTGTCCAATGTTGGTCATTTTAAACACGCTGCTCAACAAAAATCTAATATATCAATAAGTTTATTTATATTTTAGCAAATGTCTGATGCTAATAACTTTGTACCAATTAGCTCTGTAAAAAATCTTATTTTTTTGGTATTTGTTTTGATTTTAGAGCTTTGATGAGCTTTAGTGTTGCCAAACAAAAACTGCATAAACAGAAATTCAAATCGATTTATTTTAAATCGATTTGGTAGGCTAATCTCTCCACTATATTTAACGCACTTCATATGATCATTTTATTAAAAAATATATGAGTTAACTCTAAAATAAATGATTAAAGATCTTAGCATAATAAATCAAATTGTTTATTATACCAGAAGAACAACAAAATATGGAATCGATTATTGATTTAAAAAAAAAAACAATTGTCAATTCCTTATCTATCGATATAATTATAAATATTTTTAATTGACAACACAGTATTTAAAAAAAATGCTGTGTTTTGTCAAATGACATGACATGACATGTTTATTTCTTTGCATCGTGAGTGTTGTTTTTCCAAGTTTTATTGCGATTACTTTGGCTTTTCGTAATGGATTCTAATTCTTCCCTTCTTGACGACTCTGGCACTTCCTTGGACACTGAACCATGTATTTATGTTGAACCAGGCATATCTACGGACACTACCTCACCCAAACCAATTTTAATAAAATGTTTAAAAATATCTAAATATAAAATCTTGATACAAAACTGTTTCTTAATTCTTACTGATTTGAACAATTAAATCACACATAAGACACACACATAAGACACAGTTATTAGCTGAACTGTTTGTTTATAAATGGCCAAAGTCCCATACAAGTTGGTCAATCCTCTCTCTATAAAGCCAGTACAATTGAAATAACCGCAAATGTATTGATAGGGCGTTGTCGTAACTCCTAAGCATGTGGAAGCGTTTGTCTCTCAAATTTATCACTTCAAAGTGAAAACCACAACACTTAGCCCTTGCTGTGCTCGGGAGTTACTTATATAAATCCCTCCCTCAGAAGCTAAGTTTTAATCCCGACCGTAGTCGGGATTAAAACTTAGCTTCTTTACTTTTTTCCCCTCAAATGATTTACTATTCGCTACTGGTATACTAACTATAGTTTTTCTCCGTGCAGATCCCAGAAGACATGTGCCCGGAGATAGGCATGGCGATCCAGAACCATTTCGCGGCCATCAACGTGCGCACCGGCAAGTCGCGCCCCAGCAAGCATCGCCAGTCGCTCGTCACGCTCAGCAGGAGGTACACACACACACACATACACATACACATCAACGTGCGCACCGGCAAGTCGCGCCCCAGCAAGCATCGCCAGTCGCTCGTCACGCTCAGCAGGAGGTACACACACATACACATACACATCAACGTGCGCACCGGCAAGTCGCGCCCCAGCAAGCATCGCCAATCGCTCGTCACGCTCAGCAGGAGGTACACACACACACATACACATACACATCAACGTGCGCACCGGCAAGTCGCGCCCCAGCAAGCATCGCCAGTCGCTCGTCACGCTCAGCAGGAGGTACACACACACACATACACATACACATCAACGTGCGCACCGGCAAGTCGCGCCCCAGCAAGCATCGCCAGTCGCTCGTCACGCTCAGCAGGAGGTACACACACACACACATACACATACACATCAACGTGCGCACCGGCAAGTCGCGCCCCAGCAAGCATCGCCAGTCGCTCGTCACGCTCAGCAGGAGGTACACACACACACATACACATACACATCAACGTGCGCACCGGCAAGTCGCGCCCCAGCAAGCATCGCCAGTCGCTCGTCACGCTCAGCAGGAGGTACACACACACACATACACATACACATCAACGTGCGCACCGGCAAGTCGCGCCCCAGCAAGCATCGCCAGTCGCTCGTCACGCTCAGCAGGAGGTACACACACACACACATACACATACACATCAACGTGCGCACCGGCAAGTCGCGCCCCAGCAAGCATCGCCAGTCGCTCGTCACGCTCAGCAGGAGGTACACACACACACATACACATACACATCAACGTGCGCACCGGCAAGTCGCGCCCCAGCAAGCATCGCCAGTCGCTCGTCACGCTCAGCAGGAGGTACACACACACACACATACACATACACATCAACGTGCGCACCGGCAAGTCGCGCCCCAGCAAGCATCGCCAGTCGCTCGTCACGCTCAGCAGGAGGTACACACACACACATACACATACACATCAACGTGCGCACCGGCAAGTCGCGCCCCAGCAAGCATCGCCAGTCGCTCGTCACGCTCAGCAGGAGGTACACACACACACACATACACATACACATCAACGTGCGCACCGGCAAGTCGCGCCCCAGCAAGCATCGCCAGTCGCTCGTCACGCTCAGCAGGAGGTACACACACACACATACACATACACATCAACGTGCGCACCGGCAAGTCGCGCCCCAGCAAGCATCGCCAGTCGCTCGTCACGCTCAGCAGGAGGTACACACACATACACATACACATCAACGTGCGCACCGGCAAGTCGCGCCCCAGCAAGCATCGCCAGTCGCTCGTCACGCTCAGCAGGAGGTACACACACACACATACACATACACATCAACGTGCGCACCGGCAAGTCGCGCCCCAGCAAGCATCGCCAGTCGCTCGTCACGCTCAGCAGGAGGTACACACACACACATACACATACACATCAACGTGCGCACCGGCAAGTCGCGCCCCAGCAAGCATCGCCAGTCGCTCGTCACGCTCAGCAGGAGGTACACACACACACATACACATACACATCAACGTGCGCACCGGCAAGTCGCGCCCCAGCAAGCATCGCCAGTCGCTCGTCACGCTCAGCAGGAGGTACACACACACACATACACATACACATCAACGTGCGCACCGGCAAGTCGCGCCCCAGCAAGCATCGCCAGTCGCTCGTCACGCTCAGCAGGAGGTACACACACACATACACATACACATCAACGTGCGCACCGGCAAGTCGCGCCCCAGCAAGCATCGCCAGTCGCTCGTCACGCTCAGCAGGAGGTACACACACACACACATACACATACACATCAACGTGCGCACCGGCAAGTCGCGCCCCAGCAAGCATCGCCAGTCGCTCGTCACGCTCAGCAGGAGGTACACACACACACATACACATACACATCAACGTGCGCACCGGCAAGTCGCGCCCCAGCAAGCATCGCCAGTCGCTCGTCACGCTCAGCAGGAGGTACACACACACACATACACATACACATCAACGTGCGCACCGGCAAGTCGCGCCCCAGCAAGCATCGCCAGTCGCTCGTCACGCTCAGCAGGAGGTACACACACACATACACATCAACGTGCGCACCGGCAAGTCGCGCCCCAGCAAGCATCGCCAGTCGCTCGTCACGCTCAGCAGGAGGTACACACACACACACATACACATACACATCAACGTGCGCACCGGCAAGTCGCGCCCCAGCAAGCATCGCCAGTCGCTCGTCACGCTCAGCAGGAGGTACACACACATACACATACACATCAACGTGCGCACCGGCAAGTCGCGCCCCAGCAAGCATCGCCAGTCGCTCGTCACGCTCAGCAGGAGGTACACACACACACACATACACATACACATCAACGTGCGCACCGGCAAGTTGCGCCCCAGCAAGCATCGCCAGTCGCTCGTCACGCTCAGCAGGAGGTACACACACACACATACACATCAACGTGCGCACCGGCAAGTCGCGCCCCAGCAAGCATCGCCACTCGCTCGTCACGCTCAGCAGGAGGTACACACACACACACATACACATACACATCAACGTGCGCACCGGCAAGTCGCGCCCCAGCAAGCATCGCCAGTCGCTCGTCACGCTCAGCAGGAGGTACACACACACACACATACACATACACATCAACGTGCGCACCGGCAAGTCGCGCCCCAGCAAGCATCGCCAGTCGCTCGTCACGCTCAGCAGAGGTACACACACACACACACATACACATACACATCAACGTGCGCACCGGCAAGTCGCGCCCCAGCAAGCATCGCCAGTCGCTCGTCACGCTCAGCAGGAGGTACACACACACACACATACACATACACAACAACGTGCGCACCGGCAAGTCGCGCCCCAGCAAGCATCGCCAGTCGCTCGTCACGCTCACATCACATGTTATGGTAGAAATGAAAAAAAAAATCACTTTCCACTTTACGTGTAGTGGAGGTACCCTAATAAAACATTTTTTACCACTTTTTGTGTACACTTTATCGGCATGGTTGATATACACATTGATACCAAATTTCAGCTTTCTAGTGCTTACGGTTGCTGAGATTATCGGTGGACGGACAGACAGAAACTATAAGGGTTTCTTGTTGACTACGAAACCCTAAAAAACAATCGTCGAAATTTTAATTCCTTGAGAGTGTTGAAAACATATTTTCTTGCAACATAAGCAGCCATATTTTTCCCGTTAACTGGAAAGTTCGGTTTTTTCACAGCTTCAGGACGCTGCAGACTTAAATATATGTTTTTTTAAACTAGATACGTTTACGCGTTTTTGAAATGGATAGAAAGACAGACAGACAACAAAGTGATTCTATAATGGTTCAGGTTTTTTTTTCTTTTGAGGTACAGAACCCTCAAAAAAACAAAATAGGTTAACAGAGTTCAAGATTCATTCATCATCATTTTCAGCCGTAAAACATGTGACATATTTATTTATTTAATACTTCATGCACAAATGTACAGAGGCGGACTTAATGCCTTAGGCATTTTCTACCAGTCAACCTTAGGGTGATGGAGAGACAAACAGTGGTAGGTGCAATAAAAGAGCAAGGAAAAGTGAATAAAAATACTAATAAACCATAAATATAATCTAATTGTATAATATATATACAAATAAATAAACTATGTAATATATATTTATATATATACACAAATAAAGTCAAATAAATGGTTTAAATCGACAATTGGAGAACATTAACGCTGTGATGAAACAACTGCCAACCTCTTACGAATAAGCTCACGAACTTTGGTTTATATATTGTTTGGTTTGGTCTTTGGGACATAGGCCTCCCCAAAGCGCTATCATAAGGTCCGGTCCTGTGCGTCTTGCTTCCATCGAATTCCCGCGACCTCACTAGATTTAAAGTTTAAAGTTAAATCTGCGACTTGTGTTCTTGTGAGTTAGATATACAAGTCGCTGATTTTACGCCGATTGGTTGCCATCTTGTTCAAAAGACCTCAAATGACTGATAAGTGAACCAAGTGACAGCTGATGCACCCACGATGGCTGTAGGATTGAAAGGCTAAGGAAGTGGTGAAGAAATAAATAAAAAATCATTTCATAGTACAGTACGCCGACTGAAACATTTTCCATAAATATTTTCCATCATACTGAGCTAAAAATTGTCCGCTGTGTAGGTAGCGGTGGGAACACCGTATTTTTTTTAAGGTCAGTATAATGTAAAAAAAGTTTCAGCCGGCTATGACTTTTTCATTTGCAACGGTATCTCTCAGACTATATTATTATATGTTATGTCGTATCCGTCAGTTGCTTTCTCGACGACGAAACAAGGCACGCCATCTGCTGTCAACTACAAGAACTACAGTTGACGTGCTTATGTCAGAGACAGGCGTTTTCGTCTGGCATTGAATTGAACCATCATGGCGGTCGGCTTTGGTAGCGTAGTAATCGATTTTCAGGTCTTTAGTACTGTACGAGTATGAAGAGATTTCTTGACTTTCTTGATGGGCTTAGAAAGCGGACAGCGGACTCTTGTTCTGGCCCTTACAGCGTGAATAGGCACTGGAAGTGTCCTACGTCTATTGTTTGTACATTACGGCTGTCGGTTTTTGGCGTGCCTGGCTCTACGAATTTTAGTGGTTGAAACCTCGTAAAAATATAAAATAAAAAAAACTTTATAGATCAAAATTCACAGGGTGCCATTGGCTTAGAACCCTGAAATTTGGCATGAAGCTATATATATAAATTTATTTATATATATATTAATTTTATTTGGCCGTTGGTCTTACAGTGGAAATTTGTGATTACATCATAAAACATATTTTTTTTTTAGATTTGGCAAATATCTTTGACAAAATTTACGGAACCATCAGTATGCGAGTCGAATTCGCACTTGCACAGTTTTTTACTTTCACACTAGAGCACGTTTATAATATATCATTATTACATTCTAGCTTAAATGAAGTCTATGTTAAACCCATCAATGTACGACTATTGCAGTGTAACTATATAAATAAATAAAATAAAATCCATTTATTTCAAATAACTTTGATCTATAGTTTCAGCATAAACAAGCATTTCAAATTAAAATCAGAATTAAAGTAACAATATCAGAGTCATAACTAATGTCAATATTTTAAAGTTATCATTATAATCAAACTATTATTAAAATCATAATTAAAACTCAAAATCATAAAAACAAAATCATTATCAAAATTAAAATCAGTCGCAATTACAATTAAAAATTTAAATTACAATAAAATACAAATTCAATTTATAAAGTCAAATTACACGCTATGCAAAGTCGTTTGCAGTGTATCTTAGTTACACTGGAAGTCGTTTACAGTGTATAGTTACACTGCAATCGACATTGTGACGACTAGCGCCGGAGGTTTTATGCTACACAAAAACGTTACAATGTTAGTATAGAACTTGCTGGCTCTCCAAACTTGGTGGGTTGATTTCCAAGCATTAGAACAGCTTGTATGTATTGCCAATTTGGTAAAATAGCAAGAAACAATTTGAATTATGCAAATTATTGTTAGCAGCATCGCATCAGCCTTTTAATGTTCCCACTCATGGGACTCAGGCCTCTTTAGGTGAGAAAATGATCAGTACCTAATCCACCACGCGTTACACCGGGGCTCTGGGAATAAGGCAAGGAAGGCATGGGGTAGGTTGTTTAGTTATTAAGAGCCGCCCGCCCAAGAGCAGGATTCGTCATTGGATGATTTTTACCTACCATAAAAAAAAACCACGCGGACCCGATGCGGGTTGGTGAATAACATGTCATCGGATATTGGTTCTAGGATATGCTGGTTTCCTCACGATGTTTTCCTTCACCATTTTGAGAGCAGTGGTGATGAAATAAATTACACAAACTAATGCATCTAATTGTTTTTGAACCCGCGACCTACAACTTGTAAGTCGGTGCCTTTACCATTCGGCCAACACTGCTCTAAAAGAAATATTGTTATGCTAAATTAAAAGTTTAACTTTAATTTTGAGATTACCCAAATATGTATGTGGCTCTGTGCCAACTTGAGTCAAAACAAATAAAAGAGAAAAATATTTTATTTTATTTACAAAAATAAAGATTAATAGAAATAAATGCCCATAACAGTTTTTAACGGCAATAACAACTGTTATTGCTGTTAGCTAAAGATTACATTTATTTTTTTTAACCATTTATTATTTATTTACGAGTTTTCAAGCGCTAAAATTCGCAAAGCCCAACTTCAGACTCACCAGGATCGGACAGCCGTACTGTACAATGTTTTTTATGGAAGTAGGAATGGTTAACCATCTATGACGTCACATAAGAACTACAATAATCCTGCATCGCGCAATCAAAGTTTTCCGCGCGATTTGAACATATACGACAGCCCGAAATCAACTATCTATATATAGCCCACCAGACACAAAAACCCTGTCTGGTCGAAGGACCCTCCCTATTCAACGGTGGTATGCGGGACTCATACCTCCAAACATTTTAAACAAACGAAAAAATCAATACATTCATCTTAGATTATAAAACAAAATGCAGATAGACCGCGCGGAACACGAAAGTGAAGCCACGCTTGCAGACATGTGTGCGTGACAGCACTGTAAACATATGTTTCCTCGGTGTGCGTTACGGTTGCCAGGATAATAACAAAATTACCCATATTATTTCATTACCTATCTATTAGGTGTTAAAAAATTAACTGCAAGAAAGGTAAGTACTTACTTATTAAGAATTATAAATAAAATGTATTTGCAAAAAGAAATAATATAAAAGTGCTTAAAATTTTTTTTTTTTAACGTGTTTGTTTTACGATAGTGGGTAAGTGGACGAAGTTCTGGCATTTAATTTTTAACACATTGTATATTAATGAAAATCAATTTCCGAAATGTATGTACGCACATAACTTAAGAACGCTGCACCTATTTAAGTGAATGTTTATTGTTGTGTTTGTAATATTTTCAGGATAAGGTTTGTATGAAAGTGTTTGAAAAAAAATTGCAAATAAAATGAAAATGGTGTTATTTATTGTAAACAATATTCATTAGTAAAAGTTATTTGGTTAACGATAAATGATAAATAATTTTATTTTGTAAGTAGGTTTTTACAAACTCTTACACGTCAATTTTATTTTCGTCTTTTGATACTAGATGAGTCCGGTGTTTCCTAGCGGACTACCCTGAGAAGGAACACCGAAACAAACTCAGGGGTCAAAGTCTGTTTTAAAGTCCATACATAAACATGTACTTAATGGTCAAATCATATGAGAAGCGTGCATATTGGAGTCTGAGATGGTCTTTTGAAGAAAGAACCACACAATTCTGAGTGGACCTGTCCAGTCAATGCAACCATTTGTCAGTATTCGTGTAGCTCAACTCAAGACTACTAAGGAGCTCAACGATTTGACGAACAATACCAAAGAAAGGACATTTGGGTAGGCCGCAAAAACTACTCATAACTGCCAGACATTATGTTAAAATTAAGGAAAACGAAAAGTAATCCACATAGTCCCCACATTCACAATAATACAATTTTACAAAAATGTAATTTTACCAAGTAAATATTGCAAATATTAAAAACGATATAATAAATATTTTTTAAATTGATAATCTTGTTTCCAATACAAATTTCCCAACTTAAGGGTAAATGTTTCAAAATAAACTAACAACACTGACAGATTTTGTTGAGGTTTTGTGTTCCAAGATTTCACTAAAAGTAGTCACGTAAAATAATGTCTAAATAAACAAATAATTAATATTTACCTATGAAAAGATATACCATCTTGTTTTTTTGTTTTTGGGAACAATTTTTGCAATGTTTGAACACGCAAGACGGCATTATTCTTGAAAATATGAATATTGTCCTTGACCTTCAGTGACGTACTAACGATGCGACGCTTCATGCCGTACTGACGCGAGAGTGTATTCGTTTTTCTATTTGTATTTATTTTGTTGGCTTCACTTTCGTGTTCCGCGTTGTCTATCTGCATTTTGTTTTATAATCTAAGACATTCATCATCATCCTACCCTTATCCCATATTACTTGGGGTCGGTGCAACATGTATTTTTCTTCCACTCTGTCCTGTCACCCGTCACACTATCATTAACTAACTTTTGTTTCATATCACTCCTCACACTATCCATTCATCTCTTCTTCGGCCTCCCTCCATCCAACTACGTGAAAAAATCAAAACATTATACACATAAATTAAACGTTAAGTACAACCGGAAGGTCGTCCTGGCGGTAATCCAGATTAAAACACTACCGGACTACGTCACTTTCACTTCCCGTATATTTGATTTAGGTGATTACAATATTTTTACCAATAGGTTCGCCGCTCGGTTTGACAATCAACTTCATCTGACCTAGGTAAACAGCGGTAACGAAACCATAGCGCGATCTATTTCGATCCCAACGCCATCTAGGGAGGTAAGCGGAACTAAATATAACTCATGAATTATTTGATCGCGCTATGATGCCGCTCCCAGCTCAGACACATTATTTATGTATTAATATATTTGTAACAAAATATGGTATGTAGTATAGATAGGCATTTTCATCTATCTCAATTAATTAATTTTATTTTGATTTATTTCGTCATCTAAGTAATCAATTGATTTATATCTTAAATAATAATTTGAGTTAAATCATAATTTTAAGGGTTTATTATCACTCAAATTTTGAACTGGCTAGTTTTTTTTTTATCATCATAACAAAAAACCCTGTGACAACATTTTATGGTTTTTTTTTTTAATGTCTTTGATAATTAACAAGTAATTGTGTTTTAAATTCACTTATGCATTATAAATAAGGATTTTCTACAAAACTTGGCCCACATCTTAATTAATTAATTTAGATTAATTATTTTGGGACCTATTTTTTTATTTTATTTTTTATTTCAAAGGTTACAAGAATATTATAATGAATTGCTTAATAAAGTAGAATTCACCATCAATGATTGTATCACTGCTTACGTTGTAGGATCGTACTGAAGCACTAGTTTATTAAAATTTTACTATTATTCTCACATTATTTTTTTAATAATAAAAAATACCACTGACTAAACCCAAAAAATAAACTTAAAAACGACCCGGGAGATCAAAATAAAAAGATTATTATTTTCTTACATTTTCTATTTTTTATTTATAAAAAAAATGTGTTTTTTTTCATAAGAAAAACAAATTTAAAACTACCCATGAAATAAAAAAAACCAACAGTAAAAATTTATATATATATATATTTTTTTTCCTATACAGTTATTATAACTTAAATTCAGATTTAGAACTGATTTAAAACATTATCCGCCTCCAAAAGCAGAAAGGTACTCAATAAGTATTTTTATTCTTCGATCGAACAGACGCGTCCGCTCGCCGCGCGTCTGCACGACCGAAGATATCCATGTCCCGTCCGGCCACCCCACGCCGTCTCGCACCACACTTCAGAGCTGCGCAGAACCCCACAATCACAAATCTTACTGCGCAAGGACTCGCGCTGTGTTAAAAAGAAACTTAAAAACGACCCGCAAATTCAAAACAAAAATATATTAACATTATTTTTCCGACTTGACGTTTCAAAAGTGCCTGTAAATGGTTTATTTGGAATAAATTGATTTTGACTTTGACTTTGACATCAACGTGCGCACCAGCAAGTCGCGCCAAGGTACACACACACACACACACTTAGGGTCAAGTTATATTAACGCAGAGTCGAAGCGCATCGAAGCTTCTATCCGAAACTAAACATAACAAATTCAACCTTAACTCCACAGCGTAACGTGCACATTACTTCTGACATTTTAAAAAGACGCGAGCATTCTTCGGAATTCGCGTGCCTGCAAGTGAACAACGTTGATTGATACGCGCGCATTCTCGCGTATCCATGCTCCTACTAGCAATCTCAAACTCAACATAATTTATTTCAAACAGACCATCTACAGGCACTTTCGAAATGTCAAAATTGAAGCTAATTTGCACGTTCTGAGGCGTAGATGTCCATGGACACTCTTTTAAATCTTTAGATTTACTTATAACTTGGTTACAAATTTCATGTTGCTTCTATTATGCGAGCACGATGTAGCTGTACTTAACAAAAAGTGAAAATAAAAGAATTTGAAATAAGCCTCTAGTAGCTAAGAGATGACCGGTCTCAACTGACGGCACCCGTTCACGAGCATGACGCGTGGATCAGCCCCACTCTGCTCAGCCATTTTAAAGGGAACAAAATGACCCAACAACACGTGCCACCATCAGCGAAATATTTGAGTGAGCATGACAACGAGCGAACTTACGCGTCATTAGTCGGAAATTGACCGGCGTCGGTGTCGATCACGATGGATTCTGGCGAATACGCGCGCATTCGTGTGGCTCCTATTTTAGGATAATTTGACCCTTAAGCCTATTCTACACTACTCGCGAAGTTGGTCGAAGTTGAATAAATACGTTAGTGTAGAAGGGTACTTCGCTTCGCTTCGTGCAACCTCGCCTCGCTTTGGGCGACTTTTAGTCGTCGATTTTTGCGCCCGAGTAAAAGGACTCGAAGAGCTCCTCGCGAGGTTGCACGAGTGTGTAGTCACATACTTCGGACTTCGATCAACTTTGATTAGTACTTCGTCGAGGCGACTTCTCGAGTAGTGTAGAGCAGGTTTTACATTTCGCGGCTATCAACGGGCACACGGCCAAGACTTTTGCACATATTGCATAGTTATTATCATCAGCGTTTTTAATGTTCTCACTGCTGAGACACAGGCCTCCTCTCTAGGAGAGGGAATATGCCGTAATCCACCACGCGGGTCCAGTGCGGATTGGTCGATGTCACATGTCTTCGAATTTTTGGTTCTAAGACATGCCCGTTTCCTCACGATGTTTTCCTTCACCGTTTTGAGAGCAGTGGTGATGATATGTGAGTGGTGAAGTAATGCGCCTTGGCTGTGTTTGGACCCGCGACCTACAACTTGTAAGTCGGGGCCTTTACCACTCGACCACCACTGCTCTATAGCATAGTGACTTGCAGATTTTCTTTTACCAAGTAAAGACGACCAAAACAGACTGACCCTATCACATTTACATTCCAGACACAGTCTAGTAAAGATGCTAGACGTGAGCGAGTTGGACGGGCCGCCACCACTGCGGCGCGCGTCTTCGGCTGCTGTGGAGCCTACGTCACACACCGGACATCATAGGTATGCTAAGTAAGACTAAAGCAGGCAGGCAACACTTTCTTAACAATTCCTAATGTTTGTGAATGTTTATTAGACATTTTTTCTATGCATCCTGGTTTACATATATACATAGTCGTGTTTTTAAGATATAATACTTCCATTTTTGTAGGTAGCTGTGTAGTGTAGATTTTGGTCAGTAATATGTTGTTTTGTGTAATGATTTAGTGATATTAAAAATTGTGCATGGTGACGCCATGAATATTTTTCTTATAATATTACAATTAGTTTAAGAAATCAACAGCATTTCATTTTTTTTTATAAACCATTTACAGACACTTTTGAAAGGTAAAAATGATTGTCTGTCTGACTAAAAAAAATTCAACTTTTACTATAGGACCAAACTTGAAATTGCGAGATTCGGAAGACTATAAATACAGAGTTCCACTGTCGAATACATTACTACAGTTAGCATCAACAATTCTTATTGTATAAATTTACCTCTGTTTAATTATCGGTCATTAAATACCAGTCAACAAAGGCATGAGTGAGTCGTTTAATCAGTAGAAGACTGATACGGTCATTCGATGTTTTTTCACAACATTAAAAAAAAACTGTCAAACTTTATATTGGTATGCGGATCAGGGTGCAAAGATCTGCAAACCTCCATTGAAAAGGCATGATTCAGCAACCAGACAGGCGTTATGTCTGGTTTGGGTAACTGCCCAAACGACGATTCTGGGACTGTTGTATAAAACTCTAACTGCGCGATGCAAGATTTCGTAGTTTAGTTCATATGTAGCGCAATAGATGTCGTTACAATCTATAGTAGTAGTAGTTTTGACAGCTCGGCTGGCGCCGTGGTTGAGCGATTGACTGCTGTGCTAAGGGTCGTGGGTTCGATTCCTGCACGGAACAAATGTTTCTTTGGCCTACAGATAGGTGTTCCGGGTCTGGGTATCTTGTGTATGTGACTTTACATGTTTGTGAATACACCCACGACCCGGGAGTAATTCCTAGTGTGAGGCAAAGTTTTTTTTTAAGTACTAATAATGGCCTATTATTGCAGGTTAACTCGCCGAGCTTCGCTGGACGATCTCGAGCAGCAATCGTGTGAACTAGCGCCTAAACTTGAAAACAGGATCATTGTGCTCAATAAACCAGAGGTGAGTTACTTTTTATGTACTTACTCGGAAGTAAAATGTCTGGAAGAACTTAAGGGAGGCCTTTGCTCTGCTGTGGGCGAGAATGGCAAAAAAGTATTAACTCGTTAATCCCCAAACGAACGCGTGTTCGCGTGTGATTTCACGCCATTCAGTTGAAAAACGCATTGTTCGCATAGATTATAAAATATTGAGGGTATTTTGATATTTATCCAAGAACGTAAATACAATTTTTTTATAGACGAACAAATTTAAATTTGGAAAATTAAACTATACCTTAATCCATAATTCTTTATATTAATATTTTATTTATTGCGGTCAAGCGCGAACCTATAATCAATAAAAACAATACCAATAAAAAATAATATATAACAACTTTCCGTTAATGCCCGCGCCAACGCCGACATTCGCTCAAGATCAACGAGTCTAACTGAATATTAAAGTCAAAATTGTTTTAAAGACTTCTGTCTCATATTCATAAATTCAAAAATTATATAATAAAACATTATTTTTTTTCTATTAATTAGGATTTTGCTCGTCTCGGACTAATAGTAAATGGACACAAAAATTAAACGCTGGTTGCGACTTAGCGTCTATGCTTGTTAACAAAATTGAACGTGTTTTGTAAGTATTTTTGATAATGGTTGCTGGGATGCCTACTAAAATCATAGTCTTGATATCATTCGAAATATCTACTCTTCTCCATACACAGTTAGTATGATATTTTATACACGAACATATATAAAATATATATATAATCTTCATACGCTAACGTACAGGGCATCTGACATTTGCATGGAATCTCTATCAAAAATTATATTAAAAAAACATGGTTTGGTTGGTTACAGCGTGTAATAGTCGCAAGAATATAGAACATTATAGTTCGTTTTTTAATCCTAGACTACGATTTGACAACTTAAAATGCCAAACTCCAGAAAATTGGGAACATATTTT
The DNA here is from genome assembly GCA_029852875.1 of Mythimna loreyi. Classification (NCBI taxonomy): domain Eukaryota; kingdom Metazoa; phylum Arthropoda; class Insecta; order Lepidoptera; family Noctuidae; genus Mythimna; species Mythimna loreyi. Next base: position 3,900,054 of record CM056799.1, read on the forward strand.
TAAAGTGTGACATTCTGTGTTATCAAATCATAGTCTATAATTAAAAAAAACGTACTATAACGCCAATGAGGGTTTTCTAAAATAAAGTTCACCAGGTCAGGCCATTGAGCCGTCAAGTTCAAGCAGCTGTCAAAAACGTTTATGTCAACGTCAAACGTGTCAACGTCAGACGTGAACATGTATACACTAGTGGTGAACTTTTCCACTACGAATAGTTTCTGTTGTCAAACAACTATGACAACGTTCCACTACTAATACATACCTTACCATTAGTGGTGGGTGTTATCTCATTTCTCGTTTTCAAAAATAGAACACCTCTCGGTTAAGTAGCGCCCACGGGTGCAATAAATTTTCCTGAATTACCCTCATTAAAAGGAAAATAAATCAGTATGAAAAGATTCATTACCAACTACTTAAACCTACTTTCAAAAGCATGAATTACTGGGAAGTACATAAATTTATTCTTACACTTATTGGGCCACTAAGTTTCCATCAAAATAGGTGCTCAAATAATAAGTTAGCAAAAAAAGAATTGCCATGTTTATTTTGTGAAACTATACCTCTTTATTTTGTTAATGTTACCAAATAATCCAGTAAAGCACCAATATTGATGGAACTTTTTCTAATAATTACTTCAACATAATAAAAAACTTGAAACTTTTTCCGCTCCCTAGGAACTGCAAGCACTAATTGCGGAGCGTACGCGCTGGGAATCCGACACCGTGATCCGCGAGGTGGATGAAGGCTCCCCCTAAGAACTACCCTCCCTGTACGGCTGCTTCATCTGGTACCGCCACTTTCAGAACTAGCCGTCACAGCAGGTACCACTCTGACAACTTTTCAGAAAGTACCACACTGAAAAAACAGGATGTTTTCGTTTGAAAATGACTTTTTAGGTACCAGGGACTTTTATGTGTGTTTTGTGAAAAATAGAGTATTATTTTTGTGTAATCAGTGTAGATTTGTGTTGTGTTTAGGTCAGTAAAATGTGTTTTTGAGGGTTTTTCTTAAGAACTGCCCTCACTGTATAGTTGCTTCATCTGATGCTACGATATTTAGACCTAGCAGCCACAACAGGCACCATTCTGACAGTTTTTCAGAAAGTACCACTCAAAAAAGCCAGATGAGTTCGTTTGAAAAGACTTGTACACGAGAGTGACTTTTGAGTTGTTTATGAAGTGTTCTAATTGGGTTTTGTTTGTGTTAAGGTACCGGATTAGATTTGTGTTATTTTAAAATAAATGATAGTTAGTATTTTTTGGTATGGTACCAAAAAGTATCACTTGCAAAAATGTTTGGTTGAATGGTACCAAAGGTACCGTTCACGGGACGGTTTATTTTATGAATATTCACCATTAAGTTAATGTCAGTATATGGAAATCATTTATAAATGATTTCTTTACTTTCAATCATAATATTTTATTAATAGATTAGTAAAGAAGGCGAGAGGATGATGTCGAATGTAGGCAAGATTAGAAAAAATATTTTGCAGCTTTTTCCAATATTTTCTTATATTTTGAAGGGCAGTTATTTTACTACATTATAGATATTTTTCCTTTAGTAGATGAAGCACGTAATACGACAAAATTATCAATATTTAAATAAATCAGATTTCTGATAAATGAACACCATTCAAAATTTTTATAATTTACATTTAATATTGATCAGAGTAAATAAAAATAGGTTCTAGTTTAATAAATAAAAAATAGGGGTTATTATTTACAATTTAAGCACCCCTTTTAATATTGACTCCAGCTTTTCGATCGCATTATAAATATTTTTACTTGAAAAAAATCGAGCTTCATTTGAGAGAGGAATAGGAACGGTAGAATGATGGAATAAATATCTTATGATAAAAAATATTGGAAATCGTCGCCTTCTATTTTAGAAATATTATCGATTATTTATGAACGAATTTTAAATCACATAATTACAATTAGTAATCATATAGTGACAAAAGATGGCGCTACTATAGTTGGTCCTAAAAATAATAAAAATGAGATTGACTACCATTTTTTTTTGTTAAGTTAAGAAAGTTTTATCATAAAGATAATTATTTTTGTCATATGAAACTGTAGCTAAACAGTTGTACTAGCGCCATTTTTAATAATATTCCGTCTATTTTTACGTTCAATTATATCAAAGATCAAATCAGATCGGAATAGTCATCTACCTCATGCATAGTATTCCAGTCTGTCGCATAGACCAATATAGTGCTAGAAAAATAAAGATTTACAGAATTCTAGTTTAAGTTAATAAGCCTGTGTCACAACTCCTATGACTTGTGACACGCACGGTACTTATATACCGCAAGCCCTTGGGTGGAGCGGGAAACAGTATCAGACTCTGATTACTGACAAAACAACCTAGGGCCAGAGCCTTCCTTTCAGTCACAAACGTTGACTTCGACCCTTCTGCAGGGTCCCTACGGCATGTACACCGTTAAACTTGAGCTGAAACCTGAAATATTACAGCTAACCAAATGGAGATGGTCTGTAAATATCTCAAATTCTGATTAAATCTCTCTGGCCATAGAAAAGCTACATCAGTGCATATCCCCATATGCCTGTGGAAAATTTCTATACAACGTGGGATACGAGTAAAAATTTTATATCACCCATTTTCAAAGCTGAAGTCAACAACTAATATTTCTAGCACTATTGCGGTTTGTAAATAACTTTAAATATATACATTTTAAAATGCTTTTTGGCTTATATTAGTACATCGAGTGGGGATACTGAGCCGATTATGATGCATTCGCTGTTTTGAATATTTTAAACCTTGGATATATTGGGGGACAAAATGTCCCGCAACATGACTTGCAACATTTTATCTGTCTATCGACTGGTCTGTTGGTCTAGTAGTTAATGGCCCTAACTGCTATGCTGGAGGTCGTGAGTGTGATTCCCACCAAGGACAAATGTTTGTGTGATGAGCACGATCATGTTCTGTGTCTGAGTGTAATTTATCTATCATGTGTATGTATTTAGAAATATATAAGTGTGTTTAGCGGTTGTCTAGTACCCATAATACAAGCTTTGCTTAGCGTGGTACTAGACAGGGTTGTGTGATAGTTGTTGAATAGTTTATCAGATTATTTATATCTTTGTGACGCTTCAACGTTGTTTGATGTCCCGCAACTTGCCTCCCAATTTTACAAAGCATTCACGAGACGCGGGACATGTTGAACAATTTGAAAGCGTTGCACATTATGTTGGGAGACATTTTGTCTCCTATGTATCTGAGGTTTCACTATGCCTAGGAAAACTGACGCAGGTATTAATAACGAATGCTATAATTTTTGAAATTAGAATATCTCAATTCGGCAGTTTTTTTTTTAATTGTCAAATATTAATCGATTGAATTTTGCTTACAATCGATAAATGCGGTTGAATACCGATTTTGCTGCTCACGTCGCGTTGTATTAAACTATAATATATATACTAATCTTACTAATATTATAAATGGGAAAATAACTCTATTAGTTAGCTTTCACGCTTAAATTACTGAACCGATTATGATGAAATTTGGATCGGAGTAAACTAGAAGCCTAGGGAGGATTTAGGATATTTTTTATCAGATGTTCATGGGAAAATAAAAAATGCCCCATGGTTCACAAATAATACAGAAATCCACGAGTATGTTGAAATACCTACTGTTAAAGAACAGATTGACCAGTCCTGTAAAATCTATCAACAAAGACACCACTTTCCACAAAAATCAATTGGCGAAACGCACTTATTTATAAGTGCGTTTCGCCAATGGAATATGCTATGATCTGTATTTATACAGATCATAGCATATTCCATTTGAGATGGACAAGACTAGCTTCAATCTGAAGATATTTTCTGAATGAGATGACACATCATTGATGTGCTATATCTCCAAACTCATAACATGACGTCACACAAATTTAATTATAGCCAGCTGGCTGATTGTAAATAGAATGAAAAAAAAATGTTCATGGGAACACGCCCACTGGCAGAAAATAGAATGGCGGTCTTTAGTGAAGTCGAAACCAGAAAAAAAAAGAAGCTTATGTCTTTTAGGATTCCAAATTACTCCTTGCTAAATTTTATCAAAATCCGGTCTGTAGTTTTAGTTTGAAACTGTAATAGACAGACAGAGCTACCTTCACATTTATAATATTAGTATGGATTAGGTCTCCACTCTAAATAGGCCTAGTCTTCCGTCAAATTACTTTTAAATATAAACTTACTCTGTTGTGAATATTTCATGTCATTCATATTCTATAGGTAGTCCCACTGTCGGGCTTCTATGCCCACTGTCCGTTATACTGCTATTTAAGTGTTTAGCATATAGACTATAATAGCTTGAAAATGAACTAAAGATAAAAGTGACATTATTTTTAAACAAAACGAGGGTACTAGCTTATAAATCAAAAATCATTGTCAATCATCGTTTTTGGCAAATCTTTAATTCATATTAAAAATAGAATCATTACATTTTGTTTTTAAAATGTTACCTCAAAAACCTCACTCTAGGATTTACTCCTGTGTCGTGGGTAAAGTCACATAGGTACACAAGACACCAAGACCCGGAACACCTATCTGTAGGCCATACAAATATTTAATTTATATTATATTTTTATTTAATTTTTATTTATATTATTGCGTGACGTTTTTATATAAATAAATTTTATATACATAGTACATCTATGTCATTATATTATTTTGCATATAAAACTGGGTCTATGCGTAGGAGCGAAGCATAAATTCGTGTAGTGTAAACAGCCTTACAGGCAAAAATATTTTAATAAACAGATATACACTCAATAAACAATCGAAAAATTCGTTCCGCGCAGCAGCGGCAGCACTTTTTATTCGTTTTACATTTCACTACAAGTAAGAATAATAGAAGGAATGACGTAATAAATCCAAAAGAAACAGCTATTGTTATCAATTAAGCGTGATTGTACACAAATATTTTTCTGGCCAAAATCACCTAAAAGGGCCTAATCGGGACCTTTTTGAGGCTTTTGTTTGCGCGGTCATATATAACCTTTAACTCTTTATTTAAATTTAATAGCATTGCTAACCGGGCTCAATATAATATCTCACTTCGAACTTTTGTTTTAAGCTCGACTCGACACAAAGTCCCCAAATATCTTCAATCCTGTGTCACTTTTATCTTAAAAACAAAATAATCGTCCTTATTTGCCAAAAACACACATATCATAAACAAAATACGAGTATTTTGTCTCAAAACTTCCATATACATACACAAAGATAAAGTAAAGTAAAAAAAAAGCATAATTTATTAAAACGCGCATAGTATTTTTTTGAAATTAGGTATTAGGCGCTATTAGACTTAAGTCAAAGTAATAATAATAATTCATTATTAGTAATAGGAGTTAATAAACTGCTAGATAGCTTAGTACAGCCGCATAATAATAAAGTTAATAGTATTTTGAAAACAAGTGATAATAACAGTATCTCTCCCCTTAGAAATCACATAAAATAAAACTTAGAGGTACCATCGAAAGCAGATCCGCATGACCGCCGTTAAGATCATTTTTGCTTGCACTCGAAATGAAAACTTCAAAGGTTTGGGTCAACGCCACGCCGTAAGATTCAAGCGAAATGTTTTCGGTGATCAGGCAGAAATGACCGCGATAGTACACTGATGTCAAAAAATCTCGGATTATGGTTGATGTCTTGATACAACGACTTTTTTTGTGAAAATCAAGCAATTCGTTTTAGTTCATGTATAAGATGCGATTTACCTATAAGTACTAAGAGATTAGTTGAGTAATGGTGGTCAAACACTATACGTATGCCTTTGCCACACGTATCGAGCAAATAGGGAGACAGTGCTCTCGAAGCAACGCACTTGAGATCAATTTTCTGCAGATTCAAAACTGCACCAGCCCCCCTAGCCAAGTTACAATCGTATCGTTTAAGTTAGCGCCCCCAATTCCCTTGTTCGGACGTCATCTCAACATAAGAATTGAGGGCAAGGTTGACAAGCACTAACTCTAAACGAAACGATTGTAACTTGGCTAGGGGGGCTGGTATAATACCACTTATGCTGAGGCCACACTAACGGCTAACGGTAATGTCCACCAACGCGTTATTTTCTGCGTAAATTATCGCGATAATTTAACTCGGTAAAAGTGGGTGGCAAACAGTTGAAATGAGCTTGAGTTATCGCCTAATGGCTACATCTAATCTTAACGTCGATTATCGTGATATTGAATGGCATTTATCGTTAGCGTGGCCTGGACATTAAATAAAATCGCATCACATTAATTTCATCAATTTTGAATGATACAGATAGACCTTAAAAAAAAGAATAATATCACATACTTCTACTACTGCCTTCTCTGCTGTGTCTATATTTATAATGTTTCACTATAACGTCACAAATCACGAGATACGCACACTAACGAATCTATGAGATTTTTTTTTTAACATAAGAAATCGAAAAATATTTTTTTTGTTAAAAAAAAAAACAATTTTTAGCAGTAATTAAAAATATCGAAGTTAGTCTTAGCAAGCTTTGGGTATTACTTCAAATACTCAATAAAATTGATTTGAATTGATTGTGTAAGTTACCAAAGTCAAGCTAAAATCAAAAAGAGTTTTAGTATTTTTTCTTGAAGATGTCTCCATTATAAAGAATATCAAAAAGTAATAAAATTAAGAAAATGTCGATTTCATCTACTGTAAACTTGTTGAAAAATAGAAGGTCCTTTTTGACATTTGAGAAAGATAAAAAATATAACTTGGTACGAAACTGAAAGAAATAATAAAGCAATAATTAATTACATAAAGTGTTTTAAAAATAATACTGACATACATTTTTTAGCGCATTCAATAAAATGATACATTGCAAGTATTCTATTTGCGCTTACTTTAAAAATTTGCAAATGTCAAAACGGATCTTTTATTTTTTGACAACTTTAGGTAAAAATAACTTACGATTAGCAAATATTTTGATTTGTTTGAGCTCTTAAATTAAAATAAGTACCTATACCAGATAGGTACTTTACCTATACTAAATAGGTACTTTAGGTTTAAAAGTCGATATAACAGTAGCGACATCTTAACAAAAGTTTTAACAAATCGCTATATTTTACAAACATACAGTATTTATTAACAGTAAAAATGTTCGTATTTATAAGTAGCTAATTTTGTTCTAGTATTTGAAACACTAACTTATGTCAGTGCCTTCGCAAAGTATAGTTTGTCAGCAATTCTAGAATAGAACACCAATATTGAGTACCACTTTGGTACTTTTTTGTGACGGTACTTTTTAGTGACAGCACTTAAAATACACTGAGTGATATAATAATATTTTTAGTGGCACTGTTGACACTTTTGAAGTTCATAATATATTTGTTTTGTGATAACAAAAAATATAATTTTTTGGTAATATTTTGTATTTGTAATTTTGTTGATTTACCTATTCTCGATTCTCGAACGAAAATTAATATGATAACTTACTGCCCTACGCCAAAAAATAAGTAAAGTTGTAACCCGAAGTCTGTTGTTTTATAACTCGAATAGTTACCTTAAAGTTAACCTAACTAAAGAGTTAATCTAACTTCGAGCAGGGTAGGTTTGTGTAATGAAAATAGAACTCTACTAGTGCGTTCAAAAATGCGAGTGTAGGGGATACCCTATGACCTCATCAGGGTAGATATACCCTGATGACGTCATTAGAGTTAACTCCAACCTTAAATTTGAACGCAAGGCTGGTTAACTACAAAATTTTCGTTCAAGAAACGTCAAGAAAGTTATTTTTGTATAATCGTTGCGTTTATTAGTTACCAACATGTTTTGTGTATATTCGAATGTTGTATATTTAATTATGTTTTAAAAACAAGACAAATGTAACAATTTAGTTAGACAAACCCACAAAGACATCTGTTTAGCATAATATGCTGTTAGAAATTACGCCTTATATACTAAGCAATAAGATTGCTTTTTGTTGTCGCTTGATAGCCAGTGTTTTATATTAGGTTGAGATTATGAATGATTGTTTGTTGCGAAATTAGCCTTTAAAATAGCGGTTGCAGAACATAAATAAATCTAAATTAGTTTAGCCTTAACGCCATGCAGCGTAAAGCGAGAGCCTGCGTGGTCGCATACTGAAGTGTCCCGTCCCGGCCCGCCGTGTGGGGCCCCTTCGCGGGCCCCACACCAGTGTGCTACGTGATAATACACTAAAGTTCTCCATCGATACGACTACATGCACACTGTTAAAATTGTACCAGCAATACTGTGCAGGTAAAAGTCCAGTTACTCACATAGCTAAGGTATTATACGCACAAAAAGTTTTAGGAACACATTCATTGTGCGTATAGCTGATAGCCACAATATAACCCCTAGGTTGTAGTTATCAGGAAACACAGAATTCTGTCCAGCTTGTAAGTCATGAGCAAATAGTAGGTTACTTCTAGGCAAGCGTGTTCCGTCTAATTTAGTTTATATTTTGATCTGCAACCGACTTAGAAATAGTCTTTTACAGTCAATGAGACCTACTGTTGGTTCTTATAAATATTTATTTATTGATTCTATGTGAATTCATTTTCAGAGTCTGATTGATCAGATAACCCTTGGTTTTTGAGAATCATGTGTTGACTAGGAAATGGCTAATCAAGACTCAGCCAAGTGATTCAAATTTACCCTACTAAACTAAATGAATACACAACGTTCAGCCATCTGGTTAAACGTCGGGGTCAACGTCATGGCTTTTCGTCATGGTTCTTCAACTATTTGATTGGATGCCGGCGTTTAACAAACCTATTGAGTGGCTAATTTAACCAGATGGCCGTGACATAATTATATATTTCTCCATTGCATTGGTTAACTTGATTGCTGATGCGTCAATTTCCGACTAGATTTTCAGAAACCGAGGGTAAAGAGAGATTGATTTTATTATGATGTTTGATTATATGGTCAGCTATTTTGTTTCATAGTTTTTTACGATATATCCCTGTACAGATACCGGCACGGATCTTGAGCGTATTTTTTCTTCAAGTGAAATATCGGGTCTCTTTAGTGATATGAAGTGAGACACGGGGGCGGGGGGTGCAAGCCTAACTTGTGATTGGCTCGCCGATGTGTAAGATGCATAAAGCGATCTTCACTCTCACAGGGCGCTCAAGATTCGTGCCGGTACCTATCTATCAAAAGAGATTGATTTTGTTATAATGTTTGATCATACGATCAGCCATTCTGTTTTATAATTTTCTACGATATATCTCTGTAATAAACTTTTGAAATTGTTGAAAATATTTTTTAATAAAAAAAAATATCTGACATTTATTTTCATGTAACGGCGAAAAATGGATATATTTTAAAATCGTAACGACAAAGAGACAGACAATGAGTACATAATATATAATGGCGGCTCCAGATTAGTGGCGTGAAGCTTCCGTACAGGCGTGAATGTGAACGGTTATTCTTGGCGTGAATTTCACGGCTTGAATTTGAAGCCGCCATAACAATTATTATTTAATAATACGTGTTGTGATGAATATTTACTAGATTGTTAGCGGTAATACAACGCACTCCATTTTATTAGTGCTAGAGCACTAGGACTATTAGGAACGAATGATTTTGGCGGACATTATATGTGATGGGACAAAATTTCACTATTGAAAGGGAATTCAAAGAAATAAATTATATATTTCTCACTTCGGCATTTCAGACAAGGTTTAAGAAACTACAATGAAAAGAAAAGAAAGATTTTTTTTTTATTTGCAGTACGCAATCTTAACTCGAATTTACAAGTTAGAATTAAAATGAAAACAACTAGGAAAGAAGTTAAAACCATAAACAAAATCTTAATTCTAGAGAATCACTGCGCACACATGTGCCATGCACGCCGATCTGGGCGCGTTGGTTTGTTAGAGAAGTTCAATGTCATATCGACTGTCTGATGACAGTGAAAAACTTTTAAATTTTACAGTCGTACTTACACTTGGTCACTGACCTCTATTATTATTTATTACACCGTACTGGCTGCCGTCAAAGTGCTTTTGTCCCCGTTTGATATCCGCCATATTGGCGCTGTCGGCCACGGTGACTGTAGCGAGTGTCTACGGTACTAAAACTGGTAATGTCACGCCGCATACAATATTAGTCAAATTAGTTCTCTGGACGCTCGCGAGTGGCGCTTCAAATAGGTATAAAAAGTGACCTCCTCAAACTATAAAACAACCAGTCCAGTGGTTAATTGTACCTGTGGAAACTGTAAAGTTCATAATCCTATGACATTAAAAACCTGATCTGTGGTGAATCTATCATTAGGTACCTAATACTGCACAAGCATCATTACCCTGTATGCTATTGCGCAGTCTGATAAAAATATAATGTCCGCCAAACCATTCGTATTAAGGCTTAGCTCGCCATTGCAAGTGATTTCAGTGAATCTTCGCTAGTTGTACGAATATTGTGATATATTTATGAGTTACGTTGCTAACTAATGTTATTGTTTTTTGATTTGTCTATTATTATTAAATTTAGTGTGAATTATTATGTTGTTTTCTTTGTATCAACCATATACTTATATCCCTAGTTCGTTTATAGAAACGATTTGTCAAAATACTGGAAAGTTAATGCAAAAGTCCGCTGCAGCGTTTCATTGACATTGCCGTCTAACAAAACTTAAAAAAAAAAAACTAACAGTACGTAAACGTCAATTTTGCACTAATGTCATCAATGTAAAGATGACCTGCAGCCCCGACTTACGAGTCGTAGGTCGCGGGTTCAAATCCAGCCAGGCGCATTACTTTGTGTAATTTATTTCGTCACCACTGCTCTCAAAACGGTGAAGGAAAACATCGTGATCAAAAATTCGAAGAGATGTGACATCCACCAATCCGCACTGGGCCCGCGTGGTGGATTATGGCCCGTTCCCTCTCCTAGAGAGAGGAGGCCTGTGTCCCTGCAGTGGGAACATTAAAAAGGCTGATGATGATGATGACCTGCAGATGTGAACATGACATCAATCAATTCAACTATTTCAAAGGGAACCAGGCGGTTTTAGTGATTATGTAAAAACAAAAGGATGCAAATTAAAACCAATGAATAAATATTAGAAATCATTTATTTACACTTATTACAACGAATAAATATCGCATACTCGACCATCACAGTTATTTACACTTTTTTTATTTATTTACAATATTATTTTAAGTCGACATCGATTAAATCGTTTTATTATATTAATAATTTCATTTCACGAGCGCGCTACAATCTAGATTAAACCTCAGATACTTTAGGGGACAAAATGTCCCGTCACATGACGAGCAACGCTAGGTGATGCTGTAACGTTGCCCAGTGTCAACTTGCTCCCCTCTCCTCCCCATCATTCTATAACACATTCGCGTGAAGGGAGACAAAGACTAACTTGACAGCGTTGCTCATCATGTTTTGTGTGATTTTGTCCCCTAGTGTACTATCGAATATATAATTTTGATTTAAAAAGTAAGATATTATATTTATTTTACTGTTAATTCACGCTAAATACTCTCCAGCATTTGATAGTCTAGTTCGCACGTGTTATTGGCAAAATTGTGATGTCTCTTCCACAAAGGCCATTCATTAAAAGTTGAAGTACTATTGAATACACATCCGCGTAACCACAGCTAAGTTCATTTTTGCTTGTACTCGAAACGAGAACTTCAAAGGTTTGGTTTAGCGCCGCGCCACATGCTTCAAGCGATTTTTTTTAGGTGATCAAGCAGTAATGACAGCTACAATACGTAAATGAGATATATATCAGTTCACAATATTTCACACAGGCCTACAGGGGCACTGGGAACTTATAAAATGTCAAAAGCTAGTGTCCAATTGGTTGTCTTCTATGGAGAAGAACCAACAAGAAACTCCACAGTTATTTACACATATGAGGCTTACGCGCGCTCATGATAAGCATAGTTACAAAATACAAATTAATATATATATATTTTATTATTAGCTAAATAATTCATCATTACATAGTATAAAACAAAATCGTTCTGTCCCTATGTATGCTTAGATGTTTAAAACTACGCAACAGATTTTGATGCGGTTTTTTTAATAGTGATTCAAGAGGAAAGTTTATACGTATAATACAATATGTTTTATGTCACCATTGCACCCGTGCGAAGCTGGGAAGGGTAGCTAGTTTCAAATAAAACTTAACAGGCTTTTTCACTTTTGAGTAGTCAAAAGAAAAAAGTGGATCAAATTTACAGTAAACCTGTAAGTCCTGTCATTCTAAAAATATCATTTCTTGCGTTACTTAGAGCTCATATTGGTATAGTTGCTGATACCACAAATGGCTTCAAGCTAAATTATTTCTAGATTTTTCATAGAAATTAAGTTACTGTACATTTAAATTTTATTTTACTACTGTTCAACTGTTTTACACTGATATTTTAAGTAATTAACTTCTTCAATTCAAGAGTTTTTCGTATGTTAAGGTAGTGAAGGTTTATGTCAATAGCGGTCCGCCGCGCCACCAGCGGTGTGCGCGGGGCCAATCACCAAAAATTCTTACTGTTGTTTACGAAGGCTAGACGCGTTAGGCGCTTATCATACATAACATTGTTATACAGGGTGTTTGGTGCATCGTTTGCCAAATTGATTTGGCCGACAGAATAGACCTTTGGCTATATCTTCAGCCCCAATAAATCATTCCTTGCCACACCGGTTTTTTTTAAACACGTTTTTAAGTTTTATTCTGAAAAACACCGGATTTCAGCATTTAAGCTTACATAAATATAAAAGTTATTAGTCTATCCAACAAAATGTATTTTTATATTTAAGTGTACTGTTGTATGGTTCTATGAAATCCAAAATTACTTGCTAGTAACGTGTAGTTTTTCTATAAAAAACCTAGAAAGTGTATGGGATATGACAAAATAATTTTAAAACTTAACTTTAAATATCTATTAAAAAAAAACTAAAAGTGTTGGAGATCTTCGAATTTTTTAAAAAGTTCTCTAGTTAATGCCCTTTCCAACGGTGTGCAATATGCTAAAAAAAATCTGCCAAAGAAAAAAAAAAACACCCTGTATATATTTATGTTTGCACGTGCTACGACGCGGCCCGCTGCTACAATTTACGACGAACGCGTAACGCGTCGCACATCGCGACACGTTTTTTTAAACAAGATCTTACAGTTAAATTATAAGCCTCATTAATTTACTCCCTACATAGATTAAGTATACAAGGTTGATGAGTCGACACTGATTTACAAATAAAGATAACATAATAAATAAACATAATTTATTATGATCACCTACAGTGATCGGATCACCCCAAAAGATCTTTTAAACAAGGTGTTAAAAATAATAATAATAATAATAATGTTTATTTCACGGAAAAATTTTACATATGTTACAGGTACAGTAGTATAGTACAACAAAATGTGCAATTGGGTATTATCTCCTGGCTCCCAAACTAGGTTTATAGCCTGTGACTTGGGGACCAGTGATTCCATAAGGGTAGAGACATAGATTATAAAAGTCACACAAGAAATTGTTTTCACCAGTAACATAAAGAATATAATGAATGAACAATTAATTACTTGTAAGCAATTAAAACAATGAAAGTAGAAATAAAAAATAAAAAAAAAGTGTATGGTGAGTGTTTGAGTGAGAGTAAGATATTTATGGTGGACACTGTTGTGTATGAGTAAGTAAGTAGGTGTGGTAGTGTTAGGTGTGTGAATGGACAAAATGTCATATTATTTTTATTTTTTAGTTTCTATCCTATCACGAATATTTGTGAGGAGAAATCTAGGTACGTGTATATAAGAGTGACTGGTAATTAGTGACCAATACGGTACGGCCATCGGATCTTCGCGAGTCTGAAGTTAGGCCCTGCGAATTTTAGCGCTTGTGCACTCGTAAAAAAATTAATGGTTTAAACAAATAAATTTCAAGTTGTTATTGCTGTTAAGAACCGTTATTGCCATTTTTTTTTAAACCTTTATTTTTGTATAAGTTTTCAAGCGCTACTTAAACAGGTGAATGTTATCATGATATCAAACAACTTTTACTATGGGAACGAACCTGAAATCGCGCAAAAAAACATCTGCTGATCTGTATTTTCGCCTAACTATTCAAAATGTAATGAACTTACTGTTTTTATCGAATACTAATTACCAGTCAACCTTTATAATAAGAGTCGAACCTCGTCATTAATTCGTTTCGATCATAATTTTATTCAATATCAGGCCATATATCTCTGATAACTTTGTTTAGTATAAGTTTTTTTAAGTGTAAAGAGTATCTACGGTTTAGCCCAATAAGCCTATATGGCTATTCACCCTAATAAGGTTACTTAGGCTATTCACTCTAATAAGCCAACATGAGGAGTATGATGTCTAAAAGCTAAACCTAAGGAGTTTTTTATCAAATGTAACATGAATATTGCATAAAGATATTTTGGATTCGATATAATTATCAAATTTTACAACAAAGTTCTCTATACCATACAAAACAAAGTTCAAAATTGCAATCTAAGCTTTTATTTCAGACCTTGACTTGAATAGATTTCTATAAGCAACCATTTGCATTGTTCACTTAAATATCAACTTAAAGTACAAAGCAATAAAGTTGATATTTGAATTAGTAGCGATATGACTGTGTTGAAATCATCTCTGATTAAAAATTAAAGTATAAAAGACAGATTTATGGGTGAATCTTGAGAATATAATTAGTTGATTTCCCTGACGCATTTTTTTTTCTTCCAATTATACTTTAGTATGATTTTTGGCAAACTTCGATCAAAATCATACGAGCCGAAAAATAAGTCAGGAGAATCATCTATTCTCAAGATTCACCCTTATTCTGTCCTTTTCACCCTTAGCAGTTCAAAAGGTAAATAAATATCAACTCAAATTACATATCAATAAAGTTGATATTTGATTGGTAGTGATATGACTAAGTTCAAATTATCTCTGATTAAAAAAGTATAGAAGTTAGATTTATTCCGTCTTTTTCTCCCTTTCAGTGACATAGGCTGTTTAGTATAAGCAGTTCAAAGGGTATATGGTTGACCAGGTCTCATAAATCCACCTTAGCTCCAATGTTACTCAGAGGAATGGCCTGGAGTTCTGTCCGGAGGCAGAGAAACTCCCCAGCAACGCAGGTGATGCAGGCACACGAGACGCTCAACGCCCACCAGGAGAAAGTCGTTGGGAAGGTACCGTTGTATAACCAGCATGCGATGAGGTGGAGCCCGTGGTATGTGCAACTGGAATGTAAATAAAGTGAGATAAATACTGAAGAAATGTGAGTGTGTATATGATAAATATGTATTTTTTGTGCTAAAAAAGCAAGCTGACTTTGAAATTTGTTTCAATAACAGTGACCGATCTCAATAGAGATTAGCCAAATCATGTCGCTTAAGAGTTAGTTCACACCGACACACCAAGACGCGACGCGACGCGACTATGCAGGAAGAGGGAGGCCAGTGATTACGCGCTGCACCGCGAGGCGTATCGTAACGTTGCGAGGCGCATAGTAAAATCACGCCCCGAGGACCAGTGATGCACCGCTGCGCCGCGCTACGCCGCGAGGCGTCACGAGCTGCATGGAGCAACGTATTCTAAATTCTCACAATGAAATGTGTATCTTTTTATGTAGAAAGTTCTATTTTGAATCACTCTATTAAAATGAGCGTGCAGCGTCGCGTCCCGTCGTGTCTCTGTATGAACCGACCCTAAAAATTTAGACACTCTCAAGGGCATCAACATTCACAGGGTGCCCCCATTGGCTTAGAAGCCTGAAAATTGGCGAGAAGCAAGGTAATATAGCACTTACAAAGGATTGAATCTGAAAACTTGTAATTCCCAAAAAAAAACTTCTATCGAGTCGAAATACGATTTGGGAATTGCACTATTTACATAAGAGTTTGTAGGAAATCCTCAATGTGCGAGTTCGACTCGCACTTGCTCAGTTTTTTTTTTTTTTTTAATTAAAATTAAGCTCGCGTTTGATCCCTATCTCACTTGATGGTAAGCGATGATATTATTATGACCGATGATAAAGCATGCTTAACTAGACTTATTGAAAACATAACGTTATTATTGACATTCTGGTTATTACCTGAAGTCTAAGCACAACTTAGTCCTGCCGACAATCATCCACAAAATGAAGGCTCCAATAATTGCATTCAATACAAATGCAAATATGACCGAGCGGCCCTCATTGTCTCGTACATGTATCTCCTGAAATACACAAAATTAATTTTGACTACTTACTACACAATTTTAAGAATTTATACACCATTTACAATAACATTACAATTTAAGGATCAATTTATATTTTGAAAGAAAGAAACAAAAACAGTTTATTTACACGTAATGACACAAATTTAAAGTTAATTAACAATCATAACCAATTACATAAGGAAGATATGCGCTACATCCGCACAAAACAGCCAAATGCTCAGTATAAGGCTGTGTCATCATGCGCATTCATGCTTCATTGCATTTACAGTTTTCAAGTGCAAAATTTGCAAAGCTTAACTTCAGACAAGCGAAGATCTGACAGCCGTACTGTACTCATAATTAATTATTTCAATTTAATTTGATATCAGTTTGGATGCTGTTATTAATATAAATCTCCCTACAGGGGATAAAGTCACTGTATGGTTCACCACATCTAGTGCGAAGCACATATAAATTGATGTATGTAAACATTAAGTCATCTATATATATAAAAGAAAGTCGTGTTTGTTACAACACTTATAACTCGAGAACGGCTGGACCGATTGCCATGGTTTTTGATTTGTTGGATTTGTTTCCATCTCGAATAGCAGAATACATCTTAAAAACAATGAAAAGGGTAGAGTAGGGTAGAGTAGGGTAGAGTAGGGTAAAGTAGGGCAGAGTAGGGTAGAGTAGGGCAGGGTAGGGTAGAGTAGGGTAGAGTAGGGTAGAGTAGGGCAGAGTAGGGTAGAGTAGGGCAGAGTAGGGTAGGGTAGAGTAGAATAATCTGTTGCCGGGAGCGAAGCCGCGGGCAAAAGCTAGTTTACTTAATAAAAATTAACTGTATTTCTTACTTTCCATTCATTTCATTAAGCCCCAAGCGAGAGCCGGCGCTCCAAAACCTATTATTGTTCTTTAATTGTGTCTATTATTAAGGTAGTAAAAAGGTTAAGCAAAAAAGGGATTTTTATTTTTTGTATTAGGAACCCTATAGAGGTCTATTTATGATTAAGCATGTGTACACTGTTAAATATTTGGTTGTTTTCATCCAGCGGAGGGTCGATCTGGTTCATGAAACACTATTCTCCATTTGTAAAAATAAAATAAAAAAATAAACTAAGTACTTTATTATCAATTTACGCACATATAAAAAACATAAAATAACCAAATTTTAACAATGTATAATAATGTAATGTAAACCAGATGTGGTAATTTAACTACTTAGTCAAAGATGTTATATCTGAAGATGATTCATCAGTTTGTTTATTATTTGACATATTTTAAAACCATTATCTTGTTAAAGATAAACAAACAATGTTCAGATGTTTATAAAAAGATCTTGACATGAATCAACTGAGGAAAATTTATTTCCTACCTTTGGAATACCGTATTTAGAGACATAATAGAAATACATGGGTCTAGGTGTGTAAATGCCGGCGTTTGCTACGTCTCAAGAGATAGTTAAGGCTTAAAAGTTTGAGAAATAGTCAATTAGATTATGTAGATTAATAACGGAGTTACATGGGTTCTTACAACTCAAAATATAAACTTACATGATATTGGAAGATATGGTCCAAAGTTCTTGTGGACCCCGTCAAGTCTTGCATGAGAGCAATGATCAGACATAAAGAGCAGTACAGCACAGACTGCATAGCCACTATCTGCGAGACGATCAAGCAAGGATCCCATTGTGTATAGCGGAACGAGCCCGTCAATTTCTTTATTTTCGACATTTTTACCGAAAATTTTCACTCAAGAACTGAAAACTTCGACACTCTCTCAAGTTATTTTAAGTAGGTAGCAGTTTGTTCTGTTGTTTATGTGTGTTTAAGTGTATAATTGTAAACATATGGACTTATTATAACGCAAATACGATGAAATTATAATTTTTATTTGATAATATCCGATGACAAAGGGAGAAGTTCCAACGCGAATGTCACTGTCAAAGTCAAAATCAATTTTTTGACGTTCAAATGACATGAGCGTTCCGTATCAAATAGAATTAAAATATGAAGCATGCGTATAAACTTTATTTGTATGTTTAGTCCTTTTAAGGTGTTGTATACTAAAACTTCAATAAAGCAGTAAAACTTATAATATTATTAATAACTAGAATAAAAAAATGACATTGCAGTTTACCCTAGATTGTCTTAAACTGCATTTGCCGTTTTATGTATATGTTACAGGTTTGTATGAGCATTAGTGTAGTGCCGGAATGCGCCCACGTTTTGTATTTGCATTCTGTTTTTCGGACGTTTAATTGCCACATTGCATTTTTTTCAGCTGGTTTCATAAAAACTAGCTGAAAAAATGCAAATCTTACTCAGAGACATTGCTAACCTCATATCAATTTTACTGGGTCCCCGCGCTACAAAGGCAGGGACTGACAAAAATTCGCAATATGTTATCCTCAACCGTTTCGTAAACAAAGATTTCTATAAAAGCACCATTTTGGTTTTTGATACGGGGCGCCTGTAGGACTAGCAACGCCACTGAAAAAATAAACAATATAGGTACCTAAGTTTGATTTTGATATTACCTAATTATTAAAGTACTTATTATGCGTTCCAAAAAAGAACAGGAAAGTCAATAACCTCAATCTGTCAAATTTTGAGAGAAAAGTACAGTTTGCAAAAAAATCTTATTTGCTTATCAATAAAAAGTTTTTTTTGCTTTTTATTACAAAATTTTAGTTAATTCTAGTTGAAGTAAAAACGTTAGGGTTTAATATTTTGCCAAATATGTTGTTTTAAGTCATAAATAGTTTACAAGAAAACCTATTTTCTTTCTTATTTTTATTGTTAGAAACAATTCGTCTTTTTTTCTATTTACCACTACTCAGACACCTCACACAGTGAAACAGAGATACCTACCTAAACAAAATTGAAAAACTGTATTCTGATTAAACTTTTTTCATTCACGATTCATACGTACCGTACAATGGGGCTATTTGCAAACCACGAGGCTATTTGGAATTTCCTAAAAAAAAGTTTTGATCGTGTGTATCTTTAAATCTAAGAACAGTAGGAATTATATTTTACCATTTGGCAATACAGTGAAATCTAATGTCAATGTCACAAAAGAATTTTGACACATAACGGCTTTCTAAGTGGGTTAAAACGTTATTTTAAAAAAGGTTGTATTTTTTGTTCATTTTGTGCCTTGATAACTTTCGTCTGCCACACAAAATCTAGACAGGTTTGTAAGAAATTGAATAAACTAAGTTATAGTTTGTTTAATGCGCTTTTCAGTGCTTCTATTTGCTCGTTTCTACCTTTTACGAGCTGGCGTATATTTCGATTTTTCTAAATGGGGTTTCTGTTTTGGGGTTAATTGGAACGTAGTTTAAAATAGCCCCTCAAAAATTTGTTATACATTGCCAAGGAATTTTATCATAGTTCCAAATAGTCCCAATTGCGTATTTTGAGCATGTTATTTCGGCAATGGTACTCACAAAATAATTTAACTATACTGCTGTATAAAACTAGAGAACTTTTCCTGCATGTTTGATTGTCATACCTGAATGATCAATAGTTATTATTTAGTTTCCTTTTTTTTTCGTTCCATGTACCTACCGTAAAGTGGGGCGGTTAAGTCTGGAAAACTTTAGCTAACTGATGCTGCCGATACTTATGACATACCTAAGAGTACGCTATGAAGAATAATTGCTGTGTTAGGCGTTCAGAATCATGTAGGTACCTACTGAATACCTACGTGGTAACTAATCGATTGTACGTCGATGCGGCCCCTGCATCCTGTATTGTTTATCATAAGTATAAGTAACGTTACCCAGATTTTAATTGTGGTTAATTCCTTGCCAAATATTTATTTTTTATCTATTTCACATTTTATTTTAAGTGGGTAGGTACCTTCTTACTTAGGTAGGTAGGTACCTATTTCACGGTTTATAAAGATCTCAATGTTTAAGTATATTTTTAGCTTCCCCTTAAATGTTCCAAATATTGCCTTAATTCATAAACAATTGTAAGTATAAGATTTTACTACAGATTCCAAATAGCCCAAAAGTTGCGAATCGCTTTTTTATAATAAATGTTCGATGCTAATTATTTGGCTTTTTATTTAAAATTAAACCACAAAACTATGATACAATGAAAGGCCGTTTATCCTTCTGTTGGTCTAAATGTCGCAAAACCTGTTTAAATTGATACAGCTCCAACGGTCGATGAAAAACAAAATTAGAATATGTCGATTACAAAAAGCCCCAAACCGGTGATATTTGGAATTGCACTTTTGAAAAAAGATATCTCTGTATCTATATTCAATACATAAATACAAGTGCATTTTTCTAGAAGGTATTGATAAGGTTAGTCGTAAAAAAAATTGTCTAAGTTCATAACCTAAGTAGTTTTTGTGAAAAACGTAATTTTTCATAAAAAATGTACCAAATAGCCCCATCGTACGGTACCTAATTTTTTTTTTCTAAACAACTTTTTTTGTTCACTGTACCTAATTTCTTCGATTTGACAGTTCGACGTGACGTCACAACATTGCCAACGATCCTATTCTCATTTGGAACGGATTATACCTACCTATTTACTTTTTTGGGTGGGAAATCATCCATTGACTTGGGCGGAGCAGTAAACTTTAAAATTCTATTCTATTATTATTTTACTAAATTGGTAAAACCATTTCCCAAAGTTGGCAGGCAGAAAGGCAGTTGGCTGGAGTAAAAAGGTAAATGGTAAAACTAAAGCTAAAAGGTAAAGCTAAAGAAAACCACACCATAAGAAGCTTAAAAATTTATTTAACAATCTAAACATAATTTAATTTAGTTTTATCTTGTGGAGGGTGTATCATTCTACTCCTTATCACTGAGGAGTAGTATCTTGCTGACTCGCGGGGCGTTCGAGTCCGATTCGGATCCGAAAAGTCCACCGCGTAAAGGCCGAATTTTGCTCTGAAAAAAAAACAATACCTATTGAATGCGTTGGTAAATGGTAACAATATCTACACTAATATAATAAAGAGGTAAAGTTTGCTTTTTTTGTTTCTAGGGGGTAATCTCTGGAACTACTGGTCCGATTGGAATTTTTTTTACAACAATAGAAAGCTGCTTTACTCCAAAGTGACATAGGCTATATTATATTATGTACGCGGGCGAAGCTGCTGACAAAAGCTAGTTGTTTGATAAAGTCTGTAATACAAATGGTTCCTCTCTCTATTACCACTAGCCTTTCTAGCTTCATCTGCATGAAGGTAAATTTCCTTGTAGAATTTTTGGGCCCCATTTCATCCTCATAGCAAAGCACAGCCTTATAATGATCCCACTGCTGGGACTTAGGCAGGGGCGTAGCTACCGCCGTATCTGCCGTATCAATTATACTGGGCCCCCGCGGTGCAGGGGCCCCGACCTAGGCAAAAATTCACAACATGTTGGATAACATCGACCATCGACCGTCTCATAGGGCAGCTAAGCATCTGTGATAAAAATACGTTTTTTTTATACGGGGACCCCGAAGGACTTCTGATACGGGGCCCCTGTGGGACTAGCTACGCCACTGGACTTAGGCCTCCTCTCTATAAGCGGGAATGGACCATAATCCATCACGCGGGCCCAGTGCGAGTCCGTAGAGGTCACATGTCTTCAAATTTTTGGTTCTAGGACATGCCGAATTCCTCACGAAGCTTTCCTTCACCGTTTTGAGAGCAGAAAATAACTACACGAAGTAGGTAATACACCTGGCTGGGTTTCATCCCCATAAGAGGTGAAATTTGGAAAATCATTACGACCTCTTTTATTTTACTTACATGTATCCGCTAAGCCATTCGAAGTTATCCATTAGCGTCCAGGCAGTGTACCCAGTGACGTTGACGCCGTCGTTTATAGCCAACAGAACCTGGAAGACAAAATTGTAATAAATTTTTCTAAACGTCAGCTGAGCATTAGATGAGTTAATGACCTGTACCAAGATAGTTGTCGGTCGTTGCATACTAACATCTTTAGGTAAACGTCAGCTGAGTAAGTCAATTAACTGTTGGTTCATTGACGGTTGTTAGTAAAATATGACTGAAAACTACCTACAAGTCATTGACTCACTCAGCTGACGTTTACTTAAAGAATTAATTTCTTCAGTAAATTAATTTGAGTTTAAAAAAAGCACTTTATTTTTTTCATTTTATGTTTACAAATCGATAGTATTTCATGTACCGTATCGACCCTCCACTAAAGCGATCAAAAGTTAGACGTGTATAAAATATACCTATCTAAAACAAACAAAAAATCCACTGAATATGAAAACTGATTCGTGATTTTTTTGAAGGAATATGGTGCACACAAATGACCAAGTACGAATAAGTACTAGTTACCTACTACCAGTTACTAGGTACCTCCTTGGAAACCAACCTGTTCTAAATAATCCCTGTAGTACTCCAAGCGCTGCGTGTCCACCAGGCCGGGGTCTAGCGAGGGCACTCCGTTCTCAGTGATGATGATCTCTTTGACGTCGTACGTGGCGTTGAGCCAGTTCAACTGTTCTCGGAGACCTGGCGGATACACCTGGAAGGATATGATATTTTAAGGATATTTTTCATTCTTTATTTTGTATTTTGTTTTAACGTCATTAGAGACACAATGGAAAGACGAGAGAAGAGAGAAGAGAGGAATAGGTGGGCAAAAGCCAGTTTGCTTGAGGCTTGAGAATTTAAGTATCTACTAAAAATTATAAAAAAATATCCAAAGACATCACCGCGCCCTTGGGTCGGACGGGAGATTGTGTCAGACTTTTACTGACTAAAACACCCACTCCTGTTCCTTCTTTGCCTTCGTTCCAGGAATTTGGAATGAAGCAAGGTCTCTTAGCACAAGCATAGGGAAAAAATGTGACAACAGTAAATTCGTTGTAACGTCACCAAAAATTCAACTATTTTCGATTTTATTGTTAAATTTTATTATTAAAAATATATTATGTAAATACACTTCTCATCAAAAAAATCGAAACACCTTGCAAGTTTACGTTTTGTCAGGATTATCAGAAAAATGTGTACATTTAGGAATAAATGTTAAATGTCGTTTAATAGTGAGTAATATGAGCTTATCAAATCTTAATGTTAATGTTCTAAATTTAAATGAATTTTTCATAGGTTTCGTATTTTGTTAAATGAGTCATTTTTATTCCGTATGGAGTATAAAGGAAATGGATAAAACAACACACGTAAATGAAAAAAAAAGCTAAAAAACGTTTATTTAATAACTTGTATTCCCTCCCCGAGCTTTAATTACTGCTTCCATACGGTTCTTCATCGATCGGATGAG
The DNA here is from genome assembly GCA_029852875.1 of Mythimna loreyi. Taxonomy (NCBI): domain Eukaryota; kingdom Metazoa; phylum Arthropoda; class Insecta; order Lepidoptera; family Noctuidae; genus Mythimna; species Mythimna loreyi. Next base: position 3,923,509 of record CM056799.1, read on the forward strand.
AGTCACGATCACATGCTGTGGTATATTGTCCCATTCCTCTTGGATTGCATCTTGCAGCTGGCTAAGTGTTTCTGGGGCAGGATCTCTTGCTCGAATTCGTCTCTTTAATTCATCCCATAGATGTTCAATGGGATTCATGTCCGGGCTTCTTGCTGGCCATTCCATAATAGAGATATCGACTTCGTTAAGATAATCTCGTACGACGCCCGCGGTGTGAGCCCTAGCATTGTCGTGCATGAATATGAAGCCGTTGCCAATAAAATGTGCATAGGGCATCACATGAGGCTCGAGACACTCTTCGACGTACCGATGACAGTTTAGTGCAGGCAGACGTGGCCCAGACACGAAAGCAAGCTCTGTCTTACCGTCGGCGCTGATTCCTCCCCAAACCGTCCACGAACCGCCACCATAGCTGACCTTTTCTTCAATGCAGCATTGTGCATAGCGTTCTCCGTCTCTTCTGTAGACCTTGTTCCTTCCGTCGTTACCATACAGCATAATTTTACACTCATCAGAAAAGAGAACTTTGCTCCACTGTAGGTATGACCAATTTAGGTGCTCACGTGCAAAGTTAAGGCGCGCTCTTCGATGGTCTGCAGTTAATTTCGGCCCATTTGCTGGCTTATGCGGTACCAGTCCACGATCCTTCAACCTTCTTCTAATTGTAGAGTCACTTACACCCACCCTTCGTACAACACGAAGCCGCTGCTGCAGTTGAAAAGCGTTAAGGCGTCGATTTCTTAAAGAAGTTGTTACAATAAATCGATCATCTCGCTCAGAAGTGACCCGATTCCTGCCAGATCCTGAACGGCGCGTGAACAAACCAGTCTCCCGATAACGTTTATAGACTCTATGAACAGATGACAGGCTTAGATGCAGTCTTGCAGCCACAACACGCTGACTAAGGCCAGAATCCAGCAATGCCACAACTTGGGCGGCTTCTGTGGGCGAAGTATCCATACGTTTTAGAAAAAAAACCTTTTTTCAGACGTCCCAAAGTCACAGTATTGAAATAAAAAACAAAAAGTTTAAGGATAGGCGCCAATTTTTAGTTTTTAAACGCTAAATGTACTCCAACCCTAAACACACATTTGTCTCAAAACAGTGATTCATTTCGTTTATAAGATAAACAAATGAAATTCTAATTTTGAATTTAGAATTTTCGCTTATTACTGTAATGGCCAAACTGCCAGCTATAATATATGTATTTTTTTTCATCGTATGAATTCTTTTTTGTGTTAAATTCGGACAGAAACAATGAAAACGGAAGTGTTTCGATTTTTTTGATGAGAAGTGTAATATATTTTAAATAATAATAGTATATTTTGTGACATAATACGTGTAATGACATTTTTTCATTAGATAGGTACTACAATTAAATTGATTTAAAAAATAAATGAATTAATACGATATAATACTATAGTATAATAAATTAATAACATAAATATAATGTAATAATGATAATAATTTATAATGTAATCATAATATAATAATGTAATGAATATGTAAATTATGTACTAACGTCTGAAATAAAATGATTTTATTTATTTATTTATTTCATAAATAGGTAGTTCAATTTCCGAATCGAAAAAAGTTTTCAAGCTTACGCTTGCACAGCTTTGTATGGAACCCTTCGTGTGTAAATCCGACTCGCAATAGCCCACTTTCACATAAGAAGGTTTTTGCGAAAGGAAAATGTGCTTTTGCGAGCTGGAAAAGATACTCATGAAGTCATGACAATGAGAAACACATTAAAAATAGTAGGCATTTTTATACAAATGCAGAAAGTTTGTCATCGCGACCGAGGCGGAATTCGCACGAGCCGCAGCCGAGTGTGTTATGGAGCTTTGGGCTGCACTAGTGCGAAAAGTAGTCCTTTGCATGCCTATAAACGGTGGGATAAGAGCAGGTTTCCGAGTAATTGTATTGAAAAAGAACTAGCTAAATTGTATATTCTAGCCATTCACGCGTGATGGCGTGACAAAGGGAAATAAGGATCATATTCATATTTATTAATAGATATGATAAATATAAATAGATCGATTAATCATCGATGTCTATCAGGCAATTAGATGAAACAAGCAATGTTAGGTAATTAATTGATTATTCTTTGAAACAATGGTTTGATAACAATCGAATGATTAGATTACCTCCATAAAAAAATCATTGCTTCGTTTACTTTATCAGTTTTTATAGTTTTTTTTTAAAAAACATGTTGGTGACATTACATTATTTATTGATACCTTAATTGATACCTATAAATTTATCATTTTCTTTACCATTTTGAATACCTATCGTAATTAGAGACATAATAGAAAGACAACAGGTGGGAACCGTCCCCGCTGTTCACTTGGGGCTCAAGAATTTAAAATGACACCTGTCCCTTAGCCAAGTTACAATCGTTTCGTGAATGTGAACGCTTAGGTTTGGCCACACCCCCAATTCCTTTGTTTATATGACATCTCAACAAATGAATTACGGGCGTGGTCCACTACAAGTGCTCTTAAACGAAACGATTGTTACTTGACTGGGGGGACTGCTCTCTTAGTCAAGTTACGACCGTTTCATTTCGATTATCTTGCGTCGAACGCCTCGAGTCGACCACGCCTCCAATTCTTTTGTTCCATTCTACGCCACCAATTTCGTATGATATTCCCTGCTGGAGTCTGTCTTCTGTCTTTAAGTCAAGAGTGAATAGGTTACTTCTAGGCAAGCGTGCTCCATTGGCGACCACATCATTGCTTACCACCAGGTGAGATTGTGGTCAAACGCAAGCCTATCTAGAATAAAATAAAAACCTCTAAAGTAATTACAATTAGTGGTTCTTACCGAAAACCAGTATACCGGTGTGCTTGGCCAAGACGGATCCTTAAACATGACCGTGTTCAGTTCATCTGAGCCTTCGAAGAACCACTTCCCTGGAGGTTCTCCAGGATTCACTCTTCGTACCAGCCGAGTTGTGTAGTGGTTTAGCGCGTAGAAGTCGTAGGTACCTGGATTAAACAGGAGAATCGATGATTTATATTATTTTTTTATGGTACGTAAAAATCATCCAATGACGAATTTCGATGATGCGGGAAACAGTGTCAGACTCTTACTGACTAAACAACCTCCCTTGCTAAGGCAAGGGAGGTTGTTGGGAGGAATAAGTTCCCAGAGTCCCAGTAGAACGCTTTCGCACCAACCCTCGGCTCCGGGAGGCTTCGACCCCGAAGGGAAGACCCTATAGTTTGCTGACAACTCCTTGAGGCGCGCGGGAACAGTGCGCGCCGTCGACGACTTGGACTTGGTCTGGACTGTTACCAGACAACCGGACAGCTAGTTATGCCGGGTCTCGGCGTCTGGGGCACCATACTTAGAGCTTACGGTTTTATCCTTAAACAGTTGCCGAACGGCGAGCTGGCTTGGCTTGGCTGCTGGGACGTAAAGATGTACATTCCTTTACGATTGTAGCCATCTGCCTCGCTAGGATTACTGTCCCTCTAGGCAAGTTACTATCGTTTCGTTAACGTCGAACGCTAGGAATAGACCACGTCTTCAATTATTTTGTTCTGACGTCTGAACAAAGGAATTGGTGGCAAGGCCAACTCAAAGCGTTCGACGTTTGCAAAACGATCGTAACATGGTTACAATCGTTTTGGGGGGCTGTTTTGTACCATGGCCTGAAACAGAGCTTAGTGCCAAACAAACGTTAAATAAGATTAAGGTAAGTACCTCTAACCAGTTCAATTTCTTCAGGAGTGAAAGGTGGCAGTCTAGGATGCCAGTACCCTTCCTTCTTTGCGTTGTCATTCAACAGTTTCTCCAGTTTACGAGGCCACCCCCCCTCTTTGGAGAAGATGGCGTGAGCGTATCGACCTTCCTGGAAAAAAACACAATATTATTTATAGTATACTAGCGACCCGCCCCGGCTTCGCACGGGTGGCGGGTGCAATGGTGATGTTAAATATATTATATATTTATTATACTTATAAACCTTCCTCTTGAATCACTCTATCTATTAAAAAAAACGCATCAAAATCCGTTGCATAGTTTTAAAAATCTAAGCATACATAGGAACAGACAATTTCATTATTTTTATACTATGTAATGATGATGATGCGAAACCTTTGTAGCGCCATCTATTGCGTCATGTAAGAACTACAGGAATCCTGCATCGCGAAATCAAAGTTCATATGTATACAACAGCCCGAAATCAACTATCGGGCAGTAGCCCACCAGACTATAACACCTGTCTGGTCGGAGGATCCTCCCTTTTCAACGGAGGTTTGCGGGACTTTACTCTCTGTTCCGCATACTCACCAAACCTTAATATAGAGTCTGTTCAGAATCAGTAACCAAGTTATATTTTTCCCAAAACTATTTAACTAACTAACTATTTAATTTACTTAGTATGGTTTGTACGGTTCACGGCAGGTCATAGCAGGTATTAGTGCACGGCTAATTGCAGGTGCAAAACCACCACCAGCGCTGTGTGTCTAACGCCCAGCAAACTCTGAGGTGGTCACTTTTTTGGTGAGGACACGCTCAGCGTATTCAGTACTTCTGTTCTTTTTTTTTAACTTTTATGTTTGTAAGCGTTGTGCTGGGTCTGTCTCGAATAAAATTTATTCTATTCTATTCAAAACAATCTCTGCAGGACAACAACAAAACACAAACAAACCCTCCCATAAGGTGGACTGATGACCTGGTGAAAGTGGTGAGGATGCAGTGGACGTGAAACGCATAGGACCGTTCGTTGTGGCGATACTTAGAAGAGGCATCCTACTAAGTGGTCTTCGTGGAGTACGATGGATGCGACAAGATTCCTTGTGGCCACGTTTTTTTTTTCGGCAGTAATGGGAAATCCTTCATGGACGGAAATCCTCCCAGGCTGCCTCACAAACGAGCCAGTCTGGGCAGTGTCAGACTCCTACTGACTAAAACCGCACTCCTGCCTTACATTTAATCCACAGACATTACGTCCGTGCCCTTGTTTGTTATTTATAATTTTTTGCTTCTGTGCAACTCCACGTGCAAGTGGCGCCACTCTAGAGAACCTATCTGCGATGTACATGATTCTCGTCAGAATTCCAAAGATTGAGAGGCCATCAGCCCGAAGCGTGCCGCAAAGTGACGCACCAAACAAACGGACTCCCAATCCCGAAGATGTGGCCACGTTCGAGGCCTGTGTCCAGCAATAGACCTGCTGAAATGATGATTATGGTATTTTCAAACAGTTGACCTTACCCAGTGTTCAATGGTCAGGTCGGTAACTTCTTGATCCTCAGGCGTGAATGGCTTGAACCAGAAGAACAGAGTGGAGAGCGACACCTTACCTGGAAAAGATGGACTTATCTATGAGACCATTTTTCGTCTAAAAGCTCCGTTTTCTTTTTCGGTGGAAAACTGAGAGAAAGAGTGTGTCTAACTTTTGAAAGTTAAAACATAGTTCCCACACTCACAGGAAAAATTGAATTATTTGAGTTATTTCGAATGATTGTAAAATATTTCCTACTAGCTTTTGCCCGCAGCTTCGCCCGCGTACATAAAATATATAGCCTATATCACTCAGGAGTAAAGCAGCTTTCTATTGTTGCTTAAATTTTTCCAATCGGACCAGTAGTTCCAGAGATTACCCCCTACAAACAAAAAAACAAAAAAACAAACTTTACCTCTTTATTATATTAGTGTAGATAGAACTTTTGCTTTGTCTAACATTGGCTTAGCACACGCCTAATCATCCAGACCGAGCCCAAATCATTGTCGGCGCGTACTGTTCCCGCGTGCCTCAAGGAGTTGTCACTAAACTGTAGAGGCCCAGTACGGTCGAAGTCTCCTGGAGCCATGGGTAAATGTGAAAGTGTAACATCAGAGTCCTAAAACTAAAGCAACGAAACAACAGAGTGGGGTTTTTAGACAATAAAAGCCTGACATTATCTCCCACTCCGCTCAAGCTCGAGAGATGCCATTGGACGATTTTTGCCCAACGTGACAAGACTTAAGAAAACACCAACGGTAAGAACTTACCATGATACTTATACCGATATTGCTCGTCATAGATCCTGTAAGCCTTGGCATGTGCTATCAGCACGTTCTTATTGCAGAGATACCGGCCAAGCTTCATGTCCTCGAAGAATGGAGCCGCCTCCATGTGGTAGCCTCCATCGCACTGGATGTACGCTTCGTTGATGGTGAGCCAGTACTTCACGCGGTCAGCGTACAGGGAGAAGACCACTTCAGCGTAGTCTGCGAACCAATCGGCGATCAGGGGATTTGCCCAGCCACCTAGAAAGAATAAATAGATTAAACTTTATTGTACACCAAAAAGTAACAGAATTTATACAAAATTAAAATTTATGGGTACAGTGGCGGTTTTATCGATGACAGCGATATTTTTGAAAAATTTTTAATTTGTATGCCACTATAGTAAAACATTCACGGACAATAATTAATTTTTAACATTCTGCATTCTAAATTTGTATGTATCCCTTTGCTTTGACAAATAAGATTATCTTTATCTATACTAATATTATAAAGCTGAAGAATTTGTTTGTTTGTTTGTTTGTTTGAACGCGCTAATCTCAGGAACCGAAGGAATTCGAGGAGGTTCGAATTGAAAAATTCTTTTTGTGTTGAATAGATCATTTATCGAGGAAGGCTTTAGGCTATATAACATCACGCTGCGACTAATAGAAGCGAAGAAACAACGGAAAATGTGGAAAAAACGGGGAAAATTATTCATTTTTGAGGGCTTCCGTTGCGTGCGCTGCGAAAACGGTTTAAGATACCAAAAAAATATGTATGAAAGAATTATTCCTCTTAAAATGATCTAAAAAAAAGTCCGCGACAGTATATGTCTATCTTTTAAGATTAACTTGCTAGAACCGTTTTTATGGGAATCAAATTTAGCCAATTTTTACCAATTTATTTGTTAGAGTTGTATCAACATAATAATATAATCTTTATTCAAATAAATGTGTTGTTGATTAAGAGTATGTAATTGTAAACAAAATTGTCTTTGACATTATTTAATTTCAATGAACATCTTAGAAGATATTACGATTTTAAAATAACTCCGATATAAAATTCACACGCGATGCATGATGTGCAAAACTTGACGCTGCGCCTGGCCGGCGGGCGAGGAGAGGGGTTGCTTGCGGGCGGCGCGGAGGGGTTTTTTTATGGTAAGTAAAAATCATCCAATGACGAATCCCGCTCTTGGGCGGAGCGGGAAACAGTGTCAGACTCTTACTGACTAAACAACCTACCCCGTTCCTCCCTTGCCTTATTCCCAGAGCCCCGGCATAACGCTTTCGCACCAACCCTCAGTTGCAGGAGGCTTCAACCCTGAAGGGCCCCACAGCTTGCTGACAACACCTTGAGGCGCGCGGGAGCAGTGCACACCGTCAACGACTTGGTCTTGGTCTGGACTGTTCAATCAATCAATCAAAATGGTTTTTATTTCATATAGGCCTACATGGGCACTTATAAAACGTCAGAAGCTAGTGCACGGTTCCAAATTGGTCGTTTCCTATGGAGAAGAACCGGCAAGAAACTCCATGGTTGCTCTTTTAAAAAAATGGTTTCTTACAATATTATCTCGTTATTACAGTATTTATGTCATTATGTAAGAACAGTGTAGACCAGTCAATATTGTACTCAAAAGCACAATAAAAATAATCATAATAATAAAAAATCAAAGGTGAGTCGTAATAGGATTTGCGAAGTCTACAGTGTTCTTACTTTACAACGTGAGATGTAAAGAAAGAAATATTATATAAAACAAAAAAAATAATAAGTATGAAAAAAAAAATACATATCACCACAACAGTTACACTGCGAGATGCTAACAAAATAAATTATTATTTAATTTAAAAGTTTTAAAATCTTAATAATATAAATATTGCAAAAGCAATGTGTCGAAAAAAGAGGAAAAAAAAGTGTATATAAAAACAAAGATGGAGCAGTTAATAGACATAAATACACAATATGAATGAGTTACCAGGGAGCCACATGTGCAGGAGCAGTCATTGCCAAACAAGCTTGTCTTCTATATAATCCTTAACCTTATAATATGCTTTTTTGGTTAGGACCCGCTTAATATGATTTTTGAACTTTCCCTCACTAAGTTCAGTTACCGTTACTGGCAGCTTGTTATAAAAGCGTATGCTGTTAACTAAAAATGACTTGCTGGTCTTGGCTAGTCTCCATTTGGGTAAAACAATTTCGTGTTTACTGCGCGTATTCTTGTTATGAATATCGCTTCTAATTTTAAAAAGTCCTAAATTTTTACGAACATACAGGATACTTTCTAGGATATAAAGAGAAGGCAGAGTCAGTATATCGATTTCTTTAAATTTATCTCTAAGGGACTCGCGAGGACCCATTTTATAAATAGCCCGGATGGCTCTTTTTTGTAAAATAAAAATTGAGTCGACATCAGCTGCAGATCCCCACAATAAAATGCCATAAGACATAATACTGTGGAAATAAGCATAGTAGACTAATCTAGCTGTGGCTACATCTGTCAATTGCCTTATCTTTCTTACTGCATATGCAGCTGAGCTTAGTCTACCAGAGAGAGTTCTAATATGAGCGCCCCATTGCAATTTAGAATCGATAGTTATACCTAAGAAAACAGTTTCCATTATGACATCAAGTTTTTTGCCGTCAAGAATTAAACTGATGCCAACTTGAGGGACATTTGGCGATGAAAATTTTATACATTTCGTTTTATTGGCATTTAATAGGAGGTTGTTAGCTTCAAACCATTTAGAAAGAACAGCCAGACTTTCATTGACATGTAAAACATCCACATCCTTCCTATCTACTTTAAAAATAAGGGAAGTGTCGTCTGCAAAAAGGATTATGTCGGATAAATTAGCCATCATGTAAGGAAGGTCATTAATATAAACCAGAAAAAGGAACCAGACAACCGGACGGCGAGCTACCCATTGTTCACCGTCCGCAAGCCAGCGTCTACGGAGCAGTGGCGGTCCCTTCATACAAGCCCAAAAGCCTTACTAAAATGCTCGATAAGAATCAATATCAAACCCGAACAATTTAAAAGTTCGCGCGCTTAATTCTTATCAAAATAACACAAAGTATCTACTTAGGCCCGCCCGCTGCATTACACATCGCGATTGTTCGCGCGCTTCGCTTACTCTCGGCACTATATATAGCTATCTCGCTTACACTTACCGGCTTTTACCGGGCTTTCAATGTCTCTTTCGCACTCATAGCGATGTGCCGTATAAGTACCTAGGACGTTTTGCGTCTACGAATCGATCAGTATAGAAGATTTAAGCCGGGCTTTGCGCATGAATTTGTACGCGTATGCGTGACCTTGTCAGTTTGTCACACTTTAGTGTTGCCGTTTTAGCAACGTTGTGAGATCTTGGAGATTTTTAACGAGTTTGGAGACTTTTTAAAGATTTAGCAACAGTAAAAACTAGCGACTTTTTAAAATAACGAAATTAAATATTGATCAAAAATGAAAACCTTGATCAAAAATGTTCAAAATGAGTTGATTTCATACACGGGCCCTTAACTTAAAAGTAAAAAAATTGCAACATTTAGCAAGATTTTTCATATACGTGGCGACTTTTTTTGCCTAAATGACAACACTACAACTTTGCGTAAATAGTTTTTGACACTCGAGTGCAACTAACTTCAGTTTTATTTGTTTTCTTAGTTAGTAAGTTTTTTTTATGTGTTTTCTTAGTTTTCCCAGTGTTATATGTAACTGTTTTGGTGACTTACCTACAACAATGGAGTTAATTGTACCTTGTGAGGATTTAAAATGCGTTCAAGTTTTGATTTTCGAAGATAAGGTAAAATTTTTCTCAGAAAAAACAGTTAATTTCTTCATTAAAACCGACGCCTAATCTGTGTATTTCTCAGTCTAGTAAATCGCAATTGCTGATATATTTATTATATTCAATCTAGTACTAGCATGCCTTTATTGAGTGAAATTGAAGAAAAAAGAGAAAAGAACATGGATGAATTCACTTTTAATTTATTGTATCTGACCAGTAGTTTATGAGAGAGTACTTACATACTCAGTCCAAAACTGAACTTTCTTTTTTTGAAATCGGTTAAAATTTTTGGGCTTGCCTTATATTGAAACCCTAGGCACGCCACTGCTACGGAGGCCGGATATCAGCGGGATCGCGGCGGTGACGGCTACGGCGAGGGCGCTGTTGCCTTTGCCTTATGCGGTCGGCCTCCTCCTTTACGAGCATTACAGCTTTGCAGAAGGGGGCGACCGCTTGCCATTCTTCTTCGCTGCTAACCATGGCCTGAACCAAGACCCGGCGCGAGAGGTCGCCGCTGCTGATCACCGCCACGAGGACACGGTGATGCTCTTCTCAAGCGGGGTACACCTCCACCGTGTGCTCCACCGTGTCCTCCGGGCTGACCATACAGTGGTGACACCCGGGCGTCTCTTCCGCACGAATCCGGCGCGCAGGAGTCTCCTGAACTTTCCATATCCGGTGAGAATCTGCGTCATGCGGAAGGTGAGGACGCCGTGATAGTCATCACGCCTCAAAGAGGGGACTTACCGCTGAGATTATGGCGTGCCCAAGTTGGGGTGTAGCTCTATGAAGTACTTTTAGATAATTATGTTCTTTTAAAAACTAAATTGTCTAAAATAATAACAGAAATTGAGACGGGCAAAGTCGTGGGTAACAGATATAATTTATAAAGCTGAGGAGGTTGTTTGCAAAAATAAATATGATGCCCAAAATAACTATTCCACGCGGACGAAGTCGCGGGCACAGCTAGTCTATTTAAATAAAAGGAGAAACTGATTGACTCACATATCAACGCACAAATTACTGGGACTAGGAGCGTGAAATTTTACACAAGGCTTCCTTTTATGACGTAAGCGAGCACTAAGAAAGGGTTTCCCAAAATTCACCCCTAAGGGAATGAAACGAGGGTCAAAAGTTTGTATGGATAAACCTGTTTACTGGCGGGTTAAGTTGCTGGCAGAAAGTTAGTGTTTGATAAAAAATGAAAGCCGAGGACGATTATCGACTTATTGTTCAAGCAATAGAGTCAGTAACCAAAAAAATGTTGGCGATTACCGACTCATTACCCAGGGGATTTGTAAGCTTACGCTTGGCGATTAACGCTATGTTATCTGTCTTACTCTTATATATCTCATCATCATCATCATCATCATCAGCCTTTTTTAATGTTCCCACTGCAGGGACACAGGCCTCCTCTCTCTAGGAGAGGGAATGGGCCATAATCCACCACGCGGGCCCTGTGCAGATTGGTGGATGTCACATGTCTTCGAATTTTTGGTTCTAGGACATGCCGGTTTCCTCACGATGTTTTCCTTCACCGTTTATATATATCACATATCAGATTTCACTTCGTCAGCTTTTACAGTTGCAAGCCTTACCTAAATCTTGTAAAGACATCGGTAGATCGAAGTGGTTCATAGTGACAAGAGGCTGGATGCCCTTCTCCAGTAGACCATCGATCAGGTTGTTGTAGTAGTTCTTGCCGTCCTCGCTGATGTGGTTGGGGAAGCCAGACGGGAGAAGACGGGACCAGGATATTGAGAACCTGGAAGAAGGATTTATGATTAACAGGACTGCTCGATGAAGCCTTGACTTCTCACTCAAGTTGACACTGTTTTTCAGTTTGAAACAGAAGTACAATTATTAAAGAAAATCAATCAGCCTTATTCAGTATTATAAATATCCTATTACCAGGACTAAGGCTTTCTCTTTCAGAGAGAGTTTTAAGAGAGATAGTGACTAAAAAATCCACACCTATTCCTTCTTTGCCTTCGTTCCAGGGCCCCGTATACCGTTTTCAAAAATTTCCCCATGGCCCCAGTAGGCTTCGGCCCGGCTGGGTCCCTACAGTTTGTTGAAAACTCCTAGAGGCGCGCGTGGAACGATATGCGCCGTTGACGACTTGGGCCTGGTCCAGATAATAATGTAATGTCTGTCATGGAAGCTTCAAGATATTTAATTTCCGCGAACACTCTTCAAAAATACATCATACTAGCTTTGGCCCGCGGCTTCGCCCGCGTGGTATTGTGGTTGGGGTTTCCGGGATAAAAAGTAGCCTATGTCCTATTCCGGAGTGTATCCTATGCCTGTGCCAAATTTCATCCTGATCCGTCCAGCCGTTTTTGAGTGATTGAGTAACAAACATCCAAACATCGTAACTTTCGCATTTATAATAATAATAATAATTTATTTGTAAAAAGACATCATTTGGTCCACAATAAATGTTAGTAGGTAGTACTTATTTCTATATTACTAGTAAGATAGAATAGGCTATCATATCAGCACTTAGAGCGTTGCTTGCTCTAAGCATCAGCCAGTTAATTCTTATGTTAGTCTGATACAAAGCAAAGTAAAAAGTAAATCGGAGTTACCTGTACATATTCAGGCCCAACTCCTCACACATCTCGATGTCCCTCCTCCACAGGTGGTAGGAGTCACACGCCACGTCCCCGTTGTTCCTGTTCGCCACCAGTTCTGGACGATCATGCAGAATTTTATCCCACATGCTTAAACCTTTATCTGGAAAATTATAGGAAAAAATTGCATGCTTTCAGTAGCAGGAGCGAAAGTTTTCATTTTAGAAGATTTAACAAGGCATCTGTCAATTAACCTTTCAAGTACCGTAATTAGAGACATAATAGAAAGACAATACGTGTGCGAACGCCAAGATTTTAATAAGTTTCTTGAGAATGCTTTGTGTTAAAAGGTGGACCACGCGGTTGCAACCTAGCGTTCCATCCAAGGTCACCTTGTTTGATGAATGTCTTCCCAAGCGGGGCACACATCTACCGTGTGCTCCACCGTGTCCTCCAGTCGGTCCACACAGTTACGACACCCGGGCGTGGCTTCCTAGCGAACCCGGTGCAGGAACCTCCCGAATTTACCATGTCCGGTGAGCACTTGCGTCATGCGGAAGGTGGAGACGCTGTGAGGCTTTTCCCACCACTCCTCAAAGAGGGGACTTACCGCCGTAATTATGGCGTGCCCAACTGTGCCCCCATGGTGGAAATGCAAATGCACACGTGTATCTAAAGACGTTTTTTTTTTTTTAAATACAAACATATACTTTAGTGATAAATTATTGTTATCGTGGGAAATTCGGATTCTTAAAGGAACGGCAAGGTCGGTCGATCCAGTGCGAAATATACTTCACTAGCTTCTGCCAGCGGCTTCGCCTGCGTGAAAATAGGTTTCTCCATTGAATACAACTTGACTGGCCTGTTGGTCTAGTGGTTCAGTCTTACGCACGAATCAAATATCAAAAAAGTGTTTGTCTACTTTAGAAAATCTTTTCTTATCAAATAAATAATCGTTTTATAAAGCAAAGTTTTAACATTTTTACAGTTTTACTCTATTCGCGTTAAGATTAGATATATTATATAAAGAAATTTTTACAGTCTGTTCAACCAATTTTAACTTCTATTCCGTAGGCATAAAGATGGTACTAAAAGCAATAAAGTCGTTACTGTTTACTGCAGCCGCCATTTGTCATTCCAACAACGTAATAAAACTCGAAATCGGTTAAACTTACAGTAAAAAAGATTCTCTTAAAAGTCTTATGTAATTTTGAACGGAATCTAAATACTTATTAACCTTTAGTAACATAATTCAAGATTCAAGATTCATTTATTAATTGTCAAACATAGGTACATTACATAGATCTTATTTAACACATTGGGAGCGCTATGTTTTGCCTCTAGAGCATACAATTTAGCCATTCATGCAACATAATTTAGCTACAAATATAAATTAGGTTTATAAGTAAAGTCATTGACTCACCACTGACATTCCAACCACCTTCCACTTGATACGCCGCCGATGCCGCCCCGAACATGAACGAGGGAGGAAACTTCAACTGTTCTTCGCTCCATGACCCGTGGATCACAATACTGAAAATTACGATCAAATATTGCATCTTTCGCACACTGCACCAATCGGTACTAAGAACCTAGATCTTTAACATAAGTATTAAAAGAAATAGAATCCCGAACCGTTCAGTGAATAAATAAAATTGTCCCCTTCATTTTCTTTTTTTTTTTTTTTTATTGGTAATAGGTTTGCGCTTGACCGCTATCTCACCTGATGGAAAGCGACGATGCGGTCGACGATGGAGCGCGCTTACCTAGAAGTAACCTATTCACTCTTGACTTAAAGATTCCAGGATTGTAGCCTTCAGGAAACCCAGACTCCGGCAAGGAATTCCACTCTTTGGCTGTACGCACAATGAAAGTGTTGCCAAAACGTTTTGTACGTATATGTGGGATGTTTACCATGTACTGGTGGCGCATTGCCGTACGTCTGGTGGTCCGATGATGGAACGGGCTTGGTGGAATTAAGTTATATAATTCCGACGCACACTCCCCGAAATGTAACCGATAGAAAACCGACAGGCTAGCAACTCTGCGTCGATGCTCAAGACATTGAAGCCTCGACTCGACGAGTGCATCATTGCCAATGATCCTCCTGGATGATCCTTCATGTGAAGTTCCTTTCGATTTAACCGCCGCGCGTCATGGTATTCATTGGTAGCACATTCGTATCGTAGCACAGCTGGACTAGCGTAGCACTTGCGTAGCGCAGCTACGATTATTTATTTAAAAACAGCTGCGCTACGCAAGTGCTACGCTAGTCCAGCTGTGGACGTTTTTCGGCTAAAATGATAATGAGCACTCGCGTAGCACTTGAATAGCTTAGCGTACTCTTATCGTAGCACTAGCGTAGTTGTTTGTGACGGACTCCTACCTAGCTACGTCGCGTCGTTGTGGCGTACACATTGGTTTAACAGAAGCAAACAGAAGTATTATGAGAAAAGACTTGAGAAAGATTAACGAAAATATTAATTAACTTTTTAGCTAAAAAGATAAAATTCAAGAAGAAGAAGAAGGGGTTTTTTTATTAGATTTTGACGTTAAAATGTCAATTTGTTATTTCCATTTTTTTTCTTGCACACACTGTGTTTTTATTTACTTTAATTAGTTTTATGACTCATTTATTTTATTTCTAGCTTCTCTTATCCCACTATCAGGCATTCTACTTCAGCAGAAGTATAAATCCAAGGATTCCCGGCGTAGCTGACCGTAGTATCCTGGGTACCGTCTTTCAGACCAAAACCAGAATTATAAACTAGATGCAGTAAAACACTCAGCTTAAGTGAGGCTGAGCGGGGCATGTTTATAGCATCTTAAATGAGAAATAAGCAAAAAAACATTTGAAAGAGTTCCATTAAACCTCTTTTATCTGTTCTGTGATTAAACGCCAGATTTTTTTTATATTTATTTATTTCTAAAATGCTTACAATATTCTTACATCACGTCTGGCCCCACAGCGGAAATCTCTCTGGGTTTATCTGTGTGCAGGCGAGCCGTTACATATGTACAATTCAATTTACAGATGATGTTGTGTGAGGAAAAGCTTTGATTTATGATGATGATATTGCAAATGGTTGGGCGAGCTGGATATCTACTGAACGAATTAGTAAAATACCAAATTGTGTTTTATCCACACAATTTGGTATTTTACTAATTCGTTCAAAAGGCTGCATAGATAAATAGGTTAGCCACCTTCCTAACTGATAAAGTTATAAAACAATGAAGATGTTATCGTTTCAAGTTCACAGACTTTTTTTTTATTATTTTGACGTGTTTACAATATTATTTATTATACCTACCTAATTGAATTGACGTTTCTACAATATTTTTATTTGTATTTCAAAAACTGGTTTTAATGATTATTCCTACGTCTATATAAAAACCTACGTCAATAAAGACATTATACAAAATGATAACATATTTTTTTTAATATGAACCAGTTTACTAATATCATATAGGCGGCAATTTGTGTTTTTTTTTTTTGTTTCTTTTTCAAGCTCAAATAGAATAAAAAAAGTACCTTTTTCTAACATTGAAATTATTTCTGCGTATACAAAATGCATATTTTTAAGTAGACTACAGCCGAGCGGGTTCAATGACAGTAGGTAGTGGTCGGTCGTTGTGTACTAACTACCTACAGTCATTGAACTCGCTCAGCTTCTCCTTACTTAAAAAAATTAATTTCGTATACGTGTAAATTAATTTCAGGCAAAAAGCAAGCAAGCAAGGACTTGTCCTTAAGACAGTTGCCTAACTTTCTGCCACCTGCCACTTAAATCGAGCTTGCATAGTCTCTTTTATTTTCCCAGCTTAAATTGGCTACGCTAACGTCAGTTATCTCCATCTCACAGCACAACTAGATAAACTTGAGCGACTTCAAAATGTTTGATAACGATTTATATTTGGCTTAAGCCAGTATGATTATATTTGATTTTCGTATGAAACTCGCTTTACAGTGTTCTGTTTAATATTTATTTATTTATTTATGTACAAAAAAAAAACAGTAAAGATAGACATTAAGCTAGAAACTTACAAAGGTTTTTTTTTTATGGCAGGTAAAAATCATAAAATGACGATTCCTGCCTTTGGGCACAGCGGGTAACAGTGTCAGATTTTTATTGATTAAACAACCTACCCCGTTCCTTCCTGGCCTTGATCCCAGGGCCCCGGTAATACGCTTTTACATCCCACCCTTGGGCCCAGGAGGCTTTGACTCTGCTGGGCCCCTACAGTTTGCTGACAAGAAGTTTGCTGCCTTTGCTGTATACGGTTGGCCTCCTCCTTTGCTAGCATTACTGCCTTACAGAAGGAGGCGACCGCCAGCCACTCCTTCTCGCTGCGGACCATGACATGAACTAAGGCTCAGCGCGAGAGGTCGCCGCCGCCGATTTCCTCCACGAATACACAGCGATGTTCTTCCCAAGCGAGGCACACCTCTACTGTGTGCTCCACCGCATCCTCCGGGCGGGCCACAAACTAGCGACACCCGGGCGCTGCATCCTCACGAATCCGGTGCAGGAACCTCCCGAACTTATCAAATCCGGTGTGAACCTGCGCCATGCGGAAAGTGAGGATGCCGTGAGGTCTTTCCAGCCAGGCCTCAAAGAGGGGATTTACCGCTAACATTAAAGCGTGCCCAGCGTAGGACTGCGACAGTCACTGTCGCCATTTCGCCATAAGATAATTTGACCTGCTATAGATTACATATTTTGATTTACCGTGTGCTATAATATATCTGTGGCCCTAATGAAAAAAGATCTATATGAGTATAAAAATGCAATTTTGTAGAAGACGCAAAAAACAATCCATGTGCTTCAAATTTGTGTTTGACCTCGAGTGATTTAAACCGCTAGCTAATGAAATACATGTTATCTTTTTTGACGAAATATAATTAAGTATGTGACTTTTTAAAGGTAAACGAATTTAATATGCTCTTTAATATCTATTATCAAGTTATTAAGCGACTAACTACAAAATAGGTGATTATGTCAATTTAAAACAAAAAAAAACACAATGAAAAAAATTTTGACAAAGAAAATGACAAAGAAATGTTTTTCCGTTAATACCTGAACCCGACTTTTGTAGCTTTTTATGTTGGTTAAACCCTGTTACACAAAGTATCTTCTTTATTTTTAGAGATTGAACCTACCTTAGATCTGTTTTCATCAAACGTTCGCATTTTGTTCAAATTACTTTGGTACCCTTAAATCACTTTTGTCAAAATCGGGCTTATACCCTTTTTCACTACACTACAGACATTAGGTCCAGATTAACATGCCCTTACCTTATTTTGACGCTTCAGTAAAATTTCAAAACGTACAGTAATTGATACTATCTGGCACTATACATACCTGAATACAACCACACTGATAAAATTCATTCTCACGACTGAATTTCGTGACGTTGATGGCACTATATAGCTAATACCAGAACCTGAGAACAAGGTGATGAATTAAACAATGCCAATCTCAGTGGTTTTAATGGTTAACTGATAAAGCGGTATAATTTTGGCTTTACCTGCGTTAATGTTAATTACATACTAAACAAAAAATAACACTAAAAAGAAACCTACAACTGAAGACCGAATCGAAATTGGTTATTAAATGAAACACCCTTGCCCAAAAAGGGCAGTCGAACCAATTCTGCCAATTTTCGTAACCTCTATACCATGCAAAATTTAAAGCGTGTATTGAACTCGCGCTTCATAGAAGGTAACAAACTTTTTAGTGATTGACAACGTGTTTCGCCGTGATTGGTCTACTAAGGACCTGTATACAACTCACTTTTAGGGTGAGGCCTTTGAGAAGAATGTGGAAGTGATATCTATTATTTTAGATGTATCGAAGGCCTTCGACAGGATATAGCACGCTAGAATTTTGAGTAAGCTTCCAGAGTACAGCATTTCTCCTGGTCTGACTGACTGGATAAAAGTCTTCCTGAGTGAACGGTCTCTCTTCGAGTTGTTGCCGACAGATGAACATCGGAGCCCATGACGACTAATGCTGGAGTTCCTCAGGGGTCTATTGTCTCTGCAACTCTTTTTCTGCTGCATATAAACGATCTGTTGATGCCCGGTATATATGAGCATGCAGAAGACTGCATAATTACCGACCGCCCCACATCTATCTCCTTTCGTTTATTCCATCCTAAGGTTGTCTGTAAGAAATTGCCCTGTGCGATAAGACCACCTGTACACTTAGTTTTAGTAAATATATTTACTAAAACTAAGTGTATCCTGACCACATTATGATTATGAGATGTACAATAAAGTATACTAAGTGGAGCGAACAATCTGGTTCCCCTTATAAACCTCAACCCTTTCAACTACCGTAATTACAGACACAATTAAAGAACGATTATTAGGTGTGCCGGCGCTCGCTTGGGGCTCAAAAGTTTTAATCGATAACTAAGAGTCGGTCTGGATGGTTGACGGGCTACTTAAATAGTAATTGTTACAAACAAATAATCAAAAAGAATCAAGAAGAATAAGAAACGAATCAGAAATGAGGATATCCGCAAGAGAACCAAGGTTGCCGACATAGCGAAAAGAATCGCCAAACTTAAGTGGCAATGGGCAGGGCACATTGCACGCAGAACGGATGGCCGCTGGGGTCGAAAGGTTCTGAAGTGGCGACCGCGTACCGGAAAACGTAGCGTTGGAAGGCCTCCCACAAGGTGGACCGATGACCTGGTCAGGGTTGCTGGAAGCCGATGGATGCAAGACGCACAGGACCGGTCTTTGTGGCGGCGCTTGGGGGAGGCCTATGTCTAGCAGTGGACGTCTTTCGGCTGAAATGATGATGATGATGATGACAAACGAATAATGTAACTCCTGTGAATAGGTTCTCCAAATAAAGATCTGAGAATAGTCTAATGCAAATAATACAATTGCACAATTATAAATGTGTCTTGAGGTTGCCACGAAATACTTTTTATGACATTATGATGATAATGAGTTTATCTCATAAGTGTGAGAGCCGACGCTTCATACATTTTTGGCCATGGGCTTCTAACTAATCTAAAGTAATATTATACGGATTATATAGGAAGAATTTATTTATTATTTGTTTGTTGTTGTATGTACAATTTAACTCAAAAATTATTCGACCGTTTAAAAAATTCGTTCACCATTAAAAAGCTACATCTTTACACAATATATGTAAATGTTGTATGAACTTTAAAAAAAGAGCTTGAACAATATAAAATATAAAACAATATATAAACAAAAGAAAAGAATAAAGGAAAAGCATTTATTCGTTTCCCACGCATACAGCAGAAATAAAATAGATGACAAAAAATAACACTAAAATCTGTGCAAGCCTGCAAGGACGAAAAATGTTGCTTAAAAATGTAGCTTATAAACTATTGACGATAAAACAAAATAACATAGAGAATGCCTAAGGCATAAAATCCGCCTATGTCCCTTTGTGTTGCATGAAGTTCTTATAAATAAATAAATGATGAAGACGATCTAGAAGTAAAAAGTACATTCTATTTAGTAAAATAATAGACGCATAGAAGGTGCCAGCTAAAACGCATTTCATGATTGTGTTGTGTTGTACACACGCACCATCCTACCATGGCAGAGTCTTCGCATAAAAGTTATTTTTAAACGGTTTTTATTTATTATTCTTGGGTCAAATTTAGTAATTCAAATTTCACCCTCTTCCTGTCAACCGATTAATCTGAAATTTTGTATAAACTTTGGATTTTGGTGACAATACAATTATGTTTATTCATTATCATTATAAATTCAAGATGGCTGCCGCTACAAAATGGCGGATAACGTAGGTTTTATCAATCCCATCAATATGGGTATCAAATGAAAGTGCTCAACCAGTAGAATACAATGTACTATATAAAATTAAAATCCAAGATGGCGGCCTCTACAAAATGGCGGATAACTTATAAATTGTATTAAACAGAATGCGAAATAAAAACTAAAAACTAGAAAATTATCGACTTAATGTGCGATAGAAGATAATTTGTAGACAATTGACGTGCCCCACGGTTTTATTTTAGTCTAGTCTATGCATATGTTTATAATTCCCACGACTGTATATATTTTATTATTTTTTTATTTTTAGTACATTTATCTTAAACATTGCAATGTATGTTTAACATAAAACCGTTTAACTTAAAAAGTTTTTTTACCTATTTTTATATATATATTTTTAACATTTGTGCAAGAGTGTAATGTTTTTATATGTTTTTTTTTTCAGTTGCTATAAATTAGTGCTTGACTGCGATCCCACTTGATGGTAAGCAGTGATGTAATCGTTAATGGTGAGGCGCACTGGTTTATTAAGAGCCTATTCACTCAAGCCTCCGAGGCACCTAAATTATAATCGGACGGAAAGACCGCAGCTGGCAAACTGTTCCAGATCCTCGATGCACGCAGTTAAAACAACGAGTCGAAACGCTTAGCCCGGACCGTAAATGTCTCAACAACGTAAGGGTGGTATTTGCCGTACGCTGGGTTGTGCGATGTTCCGTTTCGTGTCTCCGAGTTTCAATACAAAATGCACTTTTTCCATAACTGGCCCTTCTATATATTTTTTTAATGTTCTGGCCCTCCATTAAGAAAGTTTGCCCAACCCTGTTCTAAATATTTACCAGGGTCTCATGATGGTACTGAAAGTTGGCCATAGGAACCCGAGATAAGCGCATTATAATATCTTAACTTTTTGGAATGGTCTTTATGAGTATAATCATGGGCAATAAAGAGTTGTTATAAAAATCAGCTATAAAGAAGTCGGGCCTTGGTACAGGCCATAGTCTGGAGCGAGGAGGAATAGCAGGCGGTCGCCTTCTTCTGCGAAGCAGTAATGCTAGCGAAGGAGGAGGCTGACCGCATAAGGCAACGACGCTCACGCCCCAGACACCGCCGGGATTCCAATCCCGATTTCCGTAGGCGCGGGCTTGCGGACGGCGAGCAATGAGTAGCTGGCCGCACGGCCGTTTGGTAATAGTCCGGACCAAGACAAGTCGTCGACGGAGCGATCTGTTCCTGCGCACCTCAAGGAGTTGTCAGCAAATGAAGAGGCCCAAATGCAGGGCTGAAGCCTACTGGGCCCCGGTCCGGTTTCTGAAAAGAAGGTCCGACCCTGATATGAGGGCTAAGCAGGAACGGGGTGGTTCGTTTAGTCAGTAAGAGTCTGCAGGGTCCGACATAGATCATTTTTCCCACCTTAAAAAAAAGCTATACCTAAAGAAGCATTTACATTGAAAACTTGTTTCTTATTTATACACGTCCTCAAGAAATTTTATTAGTACCTTGGTATTAATCCTTATCAAACTTTTATTTACATGCAAGACTGGTTTAGTATCTGTTTATTGCTTTTATCCGATTGCAAAAAAGGGTCATGTTTTTCGTGTATATCTTGTTTGTATGTATGTAATATTTTTTAATCATCATCAGCCTTTTTAATGTTCCCTCTTCTGGGTCAAAGGCCTCCTCTCTAGAAGAGGGAATGGAGATTTTGGTGAATCTGTTTAGGGTACCTACGTGATTATATGACTATAGGAAGCCCTTACTGTCCCAATGCTAGACAAAGGTGTCCCTTCTTTCTAACCGACATAGTTCCTCAATTTCACAATAAATTTTTAAGGTAGACATTTAGGGTAGGTACGTAAGGAAAAGAAAACGTACGTAGGTTTTTTTATGGTAGGTAAAAATCATCCAATGACGAATCCCGCTCTTGGGCGTAGCGGGAAACAGTGTCAGACTCTTATTGACTAAACAACCTACCCCGTTCCTCCCTTGCCTTATTCCCAGAGCCCTGGTGTAACGCTTTCGCATAAACCCTCGGCTCCAGGAGGCTTCAACCCTGTAGGGCCCCTAAAACGTAGGTACGTTTAAAGGAAAACAATACTGCAAAAAATAATACAAATTTTAATTTTCATAAATAATATATAATTTTAATAACTAATCATAATTAAGTCCAACATGTAGGTAGTCGTAGGAGCGACCCCTGGTGACTTTGGCGTAGTACCGCGCCGACTCACGCGGGACGCGCTTGCGCTCCGGATCCGTGAAGTTTACGGCGTAAAGACCGAAGTTTACTCTGAAAATATATAAATGTTTGATTTGTATAAAAGTGATAACGTTCAAAGACCATTCCTTTGATTATCTCCACTTAAACAATCACGTCAATTTGTCGCTCCGCTTTGCCGTGAAACACGGCAAACTAGCGCTTGACTGCAATCCCACCCGATAGTAAGCAATGATGCAATCGTTGACGGTGAGGCGCATTAGTTTATTAGGAGCCTGTTCAGTCTAGCCTAAATTATAAGCGCACGGAAAGACCGCAGCTGGCAAACTGTTCCAGTCCCTCGATGTACGCGGTATAAACGACGAGGCAAAACGCTTAGTCCGGACCGTAGATGTCTCAACAACGTAAGGGTATCCACCCTTACGTTGTTAAGACATCTACGGTTTATTGTGTTTTTATTTACTGTTTTTATTTTCTTTCTTTCTTACATAAGATACTTACTTGTACCCAGCCAGCCATTCAAAATTATCCATTAACGTCCAATGGATGTACCCCGTCACATTAACTCCATCTTCTATGGCGTACTGTATCTGAAAACATAATAATTTGCTTACAAAACTTACATCAAGTTGTCTGCAGGCCTGCGGACGGCGACCATCCGGTAACCGTCCACACCGGGTCCAAGTCGTTGAGGTCGCTTATTGTTCCACGGGCGCCTTAAGGAGGTGTTAGCAAAACGTAGGATCGCAAAATCGAAGCCTTCTAGTTGTGTGAAAGTCAACCCTAGAAGGTAAATGACGAATTGCGTTCTTAAGCGGAACAGGAAGTATCAGACTCTTACTGACTAAACTATCTACCCCGTTCCTCCCTGGTCCTGGTGTAACGCTTTCGTATCAACCCTTGGCCTTCTGGGGCCGAGAGCCTCAACTCTGCTGGGCCCCTATCAACATCATTATCCTAGCGGTAGTCCCGGTTGCCAACCTTGGCTTTCACCTCGGTGCCCGGGGTCCGCTTTCTTACTAAGACGCCTCCACTTCGCTCGGTCTGCTGGGCCCCTATAGTTGCTAACAATTCCTTGAAGCGCGCTGGAACAGTGAGCGTCGTCGACGACTTGGGCTCAGTCCGGACAGTTGCCAGATGGGCGGACAGCGAGCCCATGGTTGCCTTTGCCTGATGCGATCGGCCTCCTCTTTTGCTAGCATAAGCGCTGTCTAAAGGCAGTGCGGTTCTCACCTGTTCCAAGTTATCCCTAATGTACTTCATTCTCTTCCAGTCCTCCAGATCGTCATCAACGTTGACGTAACCATTCTCCGTAATCAAGATCTCGTTGACTCCATACGTGTTTTTTAACCAGTGCAGCTGCTTCCATAGGCCTTCAGGGTACATCTGAAAAGGTGATGGGAATTGTAATAGTCTCTATCTTCTTTTGGGCTACTGTCCACGGCCGCGTAGCTTCATAGCTCCTATAAACCGTTAAATTTTAGTCGTTTTAATCCCGAAGAGGGTCGATCCAGTACATGAAACACTATCGATTTGTGAAGATAAAATAAAAAAATACTTTTTTTCTAAATCTCTTATTGATTTAAGCATTTACGAAATTAATTTCTTTAAGTAAAGGAGTCATTGACCTTGTAGGTAGTTGTGGGTCGTTGCGTACTAATTACCTACAGGTCATTGAACTCGCCCAGCTGACGTTTACTTAAAGAAATCAATTTAGTACATGCGTAAAATAATTCGAGTTTTAAAAAAAAGTACTTTGTTTTTTTATTCTAACTTTACCAATCAATAGTGTTTCATGTACTGAATCGATCCTCCAAGGGATTAAAACGATCAAAATTTAACGGTGTATGTACTTATACATATTTTTATATTGATATAATAAACTAGTGCTTGACTACAGGCAGTGATATGCGCATATGCTTGGTATGCGCCTTCTTGAAGCGACTGAACAAAAATATGGAATTAAAGACGTCCACAATGTAGTTAATTAATCCATTCATGTCATTGGAATTTTTAAAAGTAACCTGCTTCGTTGCAATTATCACGCTAAGAACCACAAATCTAGGATTGTAATAATTGATTGATTTGTAATACATAATCTTCTTTCCTGCACACTACTAGTATATTTCTTCTACCAACTATCATCATCATCATCATCACAGCGTTAGTCCCGGTTGCTTCCTTGGCTTTCACCTCGGTGCCCGGGGTCCGCTTTCCGACTTAAACGCCTCCACTTCGCTCGGTCTTTCGCGTCCTTTGCCGTAAGCCCATTGGCACGCATATCGTCCCTTACGACGTCGATCCAACGCCTCTTAGGCCTTCCTCGTTTTCCGGGTCCCGGCGGAGGCGGCATGGCGAGGCATCTGTTACCAACGTAGTCTGCCGGTTTTCGTAATACGTGGCCATACCAGCGTAGGCGACCCTCCTGCAGTTTATCCGCTATGTCACGGACCTGAAGGCTGCCCCGGATGCGGGAGTTTTTAATGCGGTCTTTCCGCGAAACTCCCGACATCCAGCGCAGCATGTTCATTTCCGTGACACGCAGGCTCTGCTTGTGCCGCTCAAGTACAGGCCACGCTTCACTGCCATACAAAAGGACAGGCCTAATGATGGTCTTATAGACCTGTCCTTTGAGCTTAACCGGCATTTTGGGGTCACAGATAACCCCCGCCACCTCACGCCATTTCGCCCAGGCCGCCGAGATACGTGACTCGACGTCGCAATCAACATCCCCGGACTCGTGGAGCACCGATCCCAAGTACCTGACCTGTTCCGTGCGCTCGACTGTGTCTTCGCCAATGCGAACAGGAGCAGCGTTTGTTGTGTTACAGGCCAAGTACTCGGTCTTCGCCGCATTAATTTTCAGACCGCCGTTTTCCAGCGATTCCTTCCACGCTGTCACACGTCGAACCAAGCGCCCACTGTCCGAGTCCGCCAGCGCGATGTCGTCTGCATACATGAGCAGCCATGGCGGCTGCTCATGTAAGTCCCTGATGTTGAAGGACAGCACGTCCAGCACCACGCTGAACAGAAACGGACTAAGGACAGAACCCTGGTGAACTCCGACGGTGATGGGGAAGGGTTTCGTATCGCCAACAGCGGTCCGAACCACAGAACCGGAGTCTCGGTACATATCTCGGATGATGTCAACGTAGGTCTCGGGCACTCCTTTGGATCTCAGCGCCCACCAGATCACATCACGGGGGACACAGTCGAAGGCCTTCTGCATGTCAAGGAACAAGAGGTGCAGAGGCGTATTCTTTGATCTGTATCCCTCCATGGTAACCCTTAGGGCAAAGATGGGATCCATGGCACCATGGCCTGGTCGAAACCCATATTGACATCCCGAGACGGTGCACTCCTGTCGGATCCGAGAGTCAATCACCCGCTCGAAGAGCTTCATGGTGTGGGACATAACCTTAATCCCCCGGTAGTCGCCACACTCCTGCACTGATCCCTTGCCTTTGAAGACTGGAGTGATAATACTCAGTCTCCATTGACTCGGGATCTTTCCGGTGAGGAGCATGCGGTTAAATAGGTGGGTTAAGATGCCCACACCACGAGGACCCATCGCCTTCCAGGCTTCAATGGGGACTCCATCGGCACCGACAGCTTTCCGGTTCTTCATGCGGCGAAGAGCCACATGCACTTCTTCAGGCGTAACTAGGGGCACAAGTCCCTGATTTGGAGGGAGAACCGGAGACAGCACCTCTTTGTGCTGCTTGTTCAGCAGCTCGTGGAAGTACGAGCGCCATCTCTCCTTCACCGCGAGGTCCTCGCATAACAGATTGCCCTCAGGGTCTCTTACACAGCGGCACTTAGTGATATCCAGTGCCGCTTTGACCCTGGAACGTGCCAGCTTATATATGAGCTTCTGCCCCTCAGACGATTCCAACTTATCATAAAGTGGCTGTAAGTGGTCTCGTCTGGCTCTGGCTACGGCCCTCTTGGCGGCACGTTTTGCAGCTCTGTATGCGTCGCGATCTTCAGGAGATTTGGAAGCTTGCCACGTTTTGAAGAGAGCTTTCTTCTCTCTGATCTCCCTCTGGACTGTGTCATCCCACCACCAAGTCTCCTTGTCACACTTGCGGCCGCCCCTGGACAAGCCGAGCACCGACTTTGCCGCCTCGGTGATGGCAACCTGAATCCTGTCCCAGTGGCTTTGCACAGGTTCGCCATCGGTGCCATCGCACTTGTCGCCGATGGCCGACGCGAACGACTGGGACGTGGCTTCATTCAGTCGCCACCACCGTATTCGGCGTTGTCGGCGCTCAACAACCTTGATCCTAGGCTTGACGCGCAAGTCCATGACAAGGAGACGGTGTTGTGCAGTGAGACTCTCGCCGGGTATGACCTTGCAGTTGGCTACCTTACTGATATGGTGCCTCCGTGTGAGTAAGAAATCGATTTGGGTAGCGTACCTCCCGCTCTTGTAGGTAATCAGGTGTTCGGGTTTCTTTTTGAAGAACGTGTTCACGATGGCAAGGCCGGCAGCCGCACACGTTTGGAGGATATTCTCCCCCTCCGCGTTACGGCTACCGTATCCAAAGCCACCGTGAACATGCTCAAACTCCTTGCACCTGTCACCCACATGACCGTTCAGATCACCACCCAAGACGATTCCCTGTGACAACGGGATGCCACGAAGCACCCCACCGAGTTGATCCCAGAACGCAGCCTTTTCAGTGTCGCTGCAACCGACCTGAGGTGCGTAGGCACTTATCAAGTGGGTTACAACCCCGTCAATAAGCACACCTACGACCATAAGCCGATCACTGTAGCGTTTCACCTCCAGGACTGCGTCTTGAAACTCCTCGGAGAGTACAACGGCCACCCCGTTCTCCCCACCGGCTGCACCCGTGTAGATCAGCTTGTAGCCATTCCCGATGAGCCGGGACCTGCGGCCTTTCCACCGAGTCTCCTGCAGGAATGCCACGGCCACCTTTCGCCTAAGAAGTACATCGGCTAACTCTCTCGCGCGTCCGGTCAGCGTGCCAATGTTGAGGCTGGCGAAGCGGATTTTCCGGGTTGGGGCTCGCGTCTTTGGCCGTGTTCGCCCCATACACGGTAGCCCTTGCCCACTTGCCACAGGAGTCGGGCGACTCTCCTGCGCGCCGTTTTGCGGCGGCGCCCTATCCGTGGCAGATACCTTTTCTAGACTGTTCATGTTTAATGGCTGTTTTTAAAAGTAACCTGCTTCGTTGTAATTATCACGCTAAGAACCACAAACCTAGGATTGTAATAATTGATTGATTTGTAATACATAATCTTCTTTCCTGCACACTTCTAGTATATTTCTTCTACCAACTATCATCATCATCATCATCTCAGCGCCAGTCCCGGTTGCACACCTTGGCTTTCACCTCGGTGCCCGGGGTCCGCTTTCCTACAAAGTCGCCTCCACTTCGCTCGGTCTTTAGCGTCCTTTGCCTTAAGCCCATTAGCACGCATATCGTCCCTTACGGTGTCGATCCAACGCCTCTTAGGCCTTCCTCGTTTTCCGGGTCCCAGCGGAGGCGGCATGGCGAGGCGATATTTCTTCCACCAACCATCTATAATTATTTAATTTGTAATTTTAAATCTTTAGTAAATTTGTTAAAGTCAGTTATATCTTACCGCAAACCAGTCCACAGCACCAACAGGCCAGGAGCGATCGTTCTCCAGCACTATCCCCAGCTCTTTTGATCCGTAGAACGGCCAAGATCCTATCACCTCGTCAGGCCTCGCCTTGCGGACCTTCCGTGTAGTGTAGTGATTTAACCCGTAGAAGTCGTATGTCCCTGATCAAAAATGTTCGTCATCATCGTCAGCTCTTTAGCCGAAAGACGTTCACTGTCGGACATATAGACCTCCCCTAAGTCACCATAACAACTGGTAATTTTTTAAAAAAAGAGTAACCATGGAGTTTCTTGCCGGTTCTTCTCCACAGGAAACGACCAATTTGGAACCGTGCACTAGCTTCTGACGTTTTATAATTGCCCATGTAGGCCTATGTGAAATAAAAACCATTTTGATTATGGTCCTGTGTGTCTTGAAGCCATTGGATTCCCGTAACCCTCACCAAGTCATCTATCCATCTTGTGGGAGATGTTATATTAAACTTTTAAGCCACAAGCAAACGCCGCCGTTCATGCGAACGGCGGCGGCGGCGGCGGCGTATGCACCTATTGTCCTTCTATTGTCTCTAATTACGATTTACAAAAGGTTAATAATAATTCGAGTTCTAGAAAAAAAGTTTTTTTTTTGTACAGCAATAATTTTATCTTTCAAAATTGATAGTGTTTCATACACCAAATCGACTTTCCTCGGAATTAAAACCGATCAAAATTTTGCCATGTATACTCTACCTATAACGATCTCTGCTCACGAAACATGTAAATTCGCGTCCCCGTTTTCCCTTTTATCAAAGGCTACTTCGAAAGCGAAAACGGGGTTCTTCGTCTTAATCTTCGAGTAGAGTATCTAGTGCCTAATAATAGTCAGACATACCTCTAACCAGCTCTATTTCTTCAGCAGTGAAAGGAGGAAGTCTAGGTTGGTGATAACCTTCTTTCTTAGCAGCGTCGTCCAAAAACTGCTGGATCTTCGGCGGCCAGCCACCTTGTTTTGAGAAGATGGGGTGAGCGTAGCGGCCCTCCTGAAAAACATGGGTAGTTAGCACCCCCCCCCCTTCAACATTTTTTTGATCGGCTTTTTTTTATCAGTGAGAAAATCATCGCGCAAGCATCAACGGGAGATATTGTCAGATTTTTCCTTCCTAAAAACTTATTCTTATTCCTTCTTTGCCTTAATTTCCGGGGCTCTCCCGGTTTCCATTTTCACATTCCCCCTAGCCTCAGTAAGCGTTGACATCGCTGGGCCCCTACGGTTTGCTGACATCTCCTTGAGGCGTGCGTAGAACGATGCGCGTCATCGATGACTTGGGCCAGATTAGGGCAGTAGCCGGACACTGAGCTACCCGCGCCTACAGTGATCGACTGCGGCGGCTGGGGCGTGAGGGCCGTTGTCTCTCATGTGCGGCCTCCTTCTTTGCTATAACATTTCTTGTAGTTATCATCTATATGAAGGATGCTACTGTCGGGTCTGTTCGAAGTTATCTATCTATCTATCTACCTCGATCTATCCGATCTACCCGATCCCAGATAATTCGAAGGTTTATTATATACGGTTCATCGAAGTCTTACCCAGTGCTCAATAGTAAGTTCGGTGAGTTCTTTATCGTCAGGAGTCAAGGGCTCATACCAAATGAACAGAGTTGATAGAGACACCTTGCCTGCAATAGAAAAAAGTATGAAATAACCTACACCTCCATTACTACCGGTATGTCACAAGAGAGTTAGAGTTTAGATACTCTAAACTAAGTAATAAGTTTAGTAAAACAAGCAGTGCCTTCGTCCTCTCTTCATTTCTTCTTGCACTCGAAACGCAAACTTCAAAGGTTTGACTTAGCGCCGCTCTGCTGGATTCAAGCTATTTTTTTAAAGTGATCAGGCAGAATTGACTGCGATGGTTCACGTATGAAAAATAAAACAAAATAATAGGTATATCCTATAACTAGCCTTCTGCCAGCGGCTACGCCCGCGTGAAAGTAGGGTTCTCCATACAAACTTTAGCACCCCATTACATCCCTTTAGGAGCTGAATTTTGAACGACCCTTTCTTAGTGTTCGCCCACGGCATAAAAGGAAGCTTTGTGCAAAATTTCACGCTCCTAGGCCCAGTATTTTGGCTGTGCGTTGACATGTCAGTCAGTCAGTTTTTCCTTTTATATTTATAGATTATGTCACTGGCTTTTAACGTACCATTATACCGAGGCTTAAACTCCTCCTGGTACACCCTCCAAGCCTTAGCATGAGCCAGCATAGTGTTCTTATTACACAGATACCGGCCCACCTCAGTATCGTTCAGGTAAGGGGCATGTTGCAAGTTATAACCCACGTCACAGATGCCGAAGGGCTCGTTCAGAGTCAGCCATATCTTCACGCGGTCTCCGTACAGGGTGAACACTACTCTTGCGTAGTCAGCGAACCAGTCGGCAATGAGAGGATTGGCCCAGCCACCTGGAAAGGGAGGTAGTTTTAGTATTAAACGTTTTTATTACAACGATTGTAAAGTGCGCTGTACGCTTGGAGCATTAGCTGAGCTATAAGTTGCTGTGCTGCTTTTTTTATGGCATGTAAAAATCATCAGCCGTTTAGCGGAGCGGGAGACAGTGTCAGCCTCTTACTGACTAAACAACCTACCCCATTCTTA
Source organism: Mythimna loreyi (assembly GCA_029852875.1). NCBI lineage: Eukaryota > Metazoa > Arthropoda > Insecta > Lepidoptera > Noctuidae > Mythimna > Mythimna loreyi. The sequence continues at coordinate 3,954,144 of CM056799.1, forward strand.
CGTTGCCATATATACCAGGGCCAGAGTCTTCTTTTCAGACGCGAACCCGTGGCCCCAGTTGGCTTCGACCCTTCTGCAGGGTCCCTACGGTTTGCTGACAACTCCTTGAGGCGCGCGAGAACAGTGCGCGCCGTCGACGACTGCTATACTATTTGCTACTGCTGCAAATATTTGTATATTCTTCTTTCTGGACCCATGGAGTATTGGGGACAAATGAGAACCTTTGTTAAGGCCGGGTCACAAATACACTGATTTGTGAATGTGAATTGGGTATGTCAGCTGGATTAGAGACTGAATTTTTTATCACAATTTTAATCACATCACAATTTTCATTGTATTTGCAGAACCTGAAGACTTACCAAGGTCCTGCAATGACTGTGGCAAGTCGAAGTGGTAGAGAGTAACAACAGGCTGGATGCCCTTCTCCAGTAGACCATCGATCAGGTTGCTGTAGTAGTTCTTGCCGTACTCGCTGATGTGGTTTGGGAAACCAGATGGAAGAAGACGTGGCCAAGATATTGACAACCTGGAAGATAGTATTTATGATTAACAGGACTGCTCGAGGTTATGAACCCTTGACCTCCCCTACAAGGTGAAACTGTATTCTGCTTTGATTCGAAAGAAAATAGATATTTTAAAAAGGAATTATGGCTTAAAGAATATATTTTGCTAAATTATATTAACCGGGACATAATAGAAAGACAACAGGTGTGCCGGCATTCGCTTGGGGCTCAAAAGTGTAAACAATTACGTTTGTAACGCACCTAGAATTAACTAAGACTTAATTAATGCAAAGCAAAAAAAACAATCTATTGATAGGCAAATACAGTACCCGGCAATAAATATTGCACATCGACCTTTGGAAAGAGACAATCGGCTAATAACGTTTGTCAGTCGTTGTTCAAGGTGATTGGTGAACAACGACTGACAACTGACTGACTGTTCACCAATCACCTTGAACAACGACTGACAAACGTCACATAGGTAGTGTGCGACAGAGATAACGCTCTACGAAGCCGAAATTAGCCGATTGTCTCTTTCCAAAGGTCGATGTGCAATATTTATTGCCGGGTACTGTAGATAGTTTTTGTTTGCAAACCGTACATTTCACTCAAAATTTGACAGATCGAGGTTATTGATTTTCCTATACTCATTAGGAAACCATAGTAGGTGTGCGGACACCGGTGTCCTTTTGGGGCTTAATGTTCTAAAGGATGAGTTATGCTTATGACCCTTAGGTGTAGTAGTGCTAGGTTTTTTTAGATGTATTTACCATACACGATGTGTGTGGTAAATACACCTAAAAAAATCCACACATCGTCGGGTTGTTTATCATCTAAAACGATTATTAGAAGGGTCTACCTGTACATATCCAGCCCTAACTCCTCACACATTTCGATATCCCTCTTCCAGAGGTGGTAGGAATCGCAGGCTACATCTCCGTTGGCGCTTTCCGCAGTTATATCAGATCGGGTGTGCAGAAGGTGGTCCCAGATCGATTCACCTTTGTCTAGAAAACATATATTAGGGTGACTGGTAATTACTGATCGATACTTATCCTTTCGGGTACTGTAATAAAAGACATAATAGAAAGACAATAATATGTCCACAACTATCACCACACAACGCCATCTAGTCCCACGCTAAGCAGAGCTTGTGTTATGGGTACTAGACAACTGATAAACATAATTATATATTTCTAAATATGATGATGATCGTGCTCATCACACAAACATTTGTTCTGTGTCTGGGTGTAATTTATAACCTAATATGTATGTATTTAGAAATATATAATTATGTTTATCAGTTGTCTGAGTGGGAATCGAACCCACGACCTCCCGCATAGCAGTCAGGGTCACTAACTACTAAACTGGCAGGCCAGTCAACAATAGGTATGCGAATGGCTGGCGTTTGCTTAGGGCTCAAGAGTTTAAATACGTGATTGTAGTCATGATTAACAAAAACTTTTACCATGGGATCGAACCTGGGGCCCTAGACAAGTGGCAATCACTCTGTGTCTAATCCATTTCTAAGTTCGATTTCGCCTTAACGATGTCGACCACAAAATGGTAGACAAAGTGACATCGACTAACATATCGATAAGTCGAAGTGTTGGTTCGATAAAATAACAATTTCTTAGCTATGGTTATCGAATTAAAACGTCCAATTTGACGTATAAACAACTAATAACAATTAGCGGTTTGACCACGTGACTTTTCGAAGGCATATGTCAGTTCCATACATTTCGGAGTTCGAATTTCGTTATCGTTAGTGAGAATGTGACTTTGTCTAAGCCCCCTGAAATCGCGAAAAATATCAACAAAGTTTAGTAAATTTAGATCACTTAGGTCTACTACAAGAGCAGATTTTTTATCACGATTTTAGGTTTAGATTAAATTATTGTCATAGAGCTTAATTTTTGTGCACATTTAAGATTGGTTTTTATTTGTTTTTACTAGTTAATGTTATTTTTATATTTTTAATATTATGTAAACTGTAATTAAATAATTAATTATTTTAATATTCTTTTATTACCAAGAGTTTTCTAAGTATATAAATGGTAGGTATGTAGTGGTTATGAAATAAAATCTTGACGTTTAAAAAACAAGAACACTTTTTCGTTTTATTATATCTTATAAGTCTGAGAGCTAGTCGCCAACTCAATTAAGGTTGCAAGACCAAAAGGACATTGACCATTCAAGTTTGGGAGTTGGACCAAGTGCTGCCCAGAATGGACACATAGAACAGAAAGTCCTAATTAATTGATTAATTACTTATCACAGAACGTTATATGTATGTTTTTAGAAATATATAAGTATGTTTACCAGCTGACAGGCCAGTCAATTAGCGTTAGTATACAAATATCCTCACCACTCGCATTCCAGCCTCCTTCAACCTGGTAGGCAGCCGAAGCAGCTCCGAACTTGAACCATGGTGGAAAGACCGCGCCTTGCAAGCTGCATTTACTGCTGATCAGGACACTGTAAATCATTACTTTTTACTAATGTATATTGTAAAGGAGAAAATTTGTGAGTTTGTTTTTCACAAAAAAAAAATATTTATAAGGTGAATATAAATGTAAAGTACCTAAATATAAAATTATTTAAAACGAAATATTTGTACGGCTGAAATGCCGCATATAGTGAGACCCTATTGATCTTAAGACCTTGTAAATTACCTATATTCATACAAATAAATATATCATTTATTCACTATGAAACTAGTTCACCCCGAGACCCTCACGTCAAATGAGATGAAGGTTCGAAGCCAGCTGGGGCCAAGGGTTCGCGTCTGAAAGAAAGGCTTTGGCCCTGGTATATATGGCAACGTAGAAATGGGGTGGGTCGTTTAGTCAGTAGAAGTCTGAATTTCTACTAGGTAACATCAGAAAACTGATTACGAAATTTTTGTATTTCGTAATCAGTTTCGCTGAGAAAAAAAACACAATAAAAAAACACTAGATGTTATCATTAAAAGTTACTACGTCAATTATTTATATTCACTTCTTAAGAAAAATACATTTAGTGAATGGAATAAATTAAAAGAAAAACCCACAAAGCTTGATAATACAGAATCATCCAATGACGAATCCCGTCACAACAGTATCAGACTCTTTTTGACTAACAATCCCACCCCATTGATTATTTGTCTTTCTTACTGGGGCCAAGCCTTCCTTTCAGAAAAAGACCCTGGGCCCGGAATCCTGGCGGCGTCTGGGACGTGAGCGCCTTTGCCTAATGCGGTCGGCCTCCTTCAAAACGAGGTTTCGCTCCGGAACATGGCATGCACTAAGGCCAACATTCACGTTGACGCCTGTTCAAGCCTGTTTACGGAGCTTCACGCCACTAATCTGGAACTGTCATCATTGGTCAAATCTCCTATAGTTCATTTTTTAATCCTAGACTACGATTTGACAACTTAAAATGTCAAACTCCAGAAAATTGGTAACATATTTCTAGAGTGTGACATTCTAAGTTGTCAAATCGTGGTCTAGAATTAAAAAAGAATTATAATCTAATGACTACAAAATAATTAAAGCGTGCACTCACCCAAACACGATGACATCGATATAACTCATAGTCGCGACTAAGATTCGCACAACAATGTACAGTGTGTGTTAGAAAGATAAAACAATTAGTATTTTAGGGTTCAGCACCATCACTCCGCTGTTCGTCTGTCTGTTATCAGGCTCTATCTCCTTTATTCCCGTTTGCCCCGTTTGTACTTGCTACTGAGGTAGTGATAGGCACTTTGTTTTTAGGTGAGTAACAATTATCCAATGACATCTTCACGCCTTTAGGTGGAGATTGGCATTAAATATCATGTGGCGTTTACCACCCCGCTGGTCAATGTTACCTATTTAGTTTTATCTTCCCCATCATAATATATTTATAGTACATGGGTTTATTCGCATTTAGTATTGAAAATTATCAATAGAAAATAATATATCTCTGGATGTCAAGATTCTCAAGAAGCTCAAATGGGGAAAGTGGGTAAATATTAGGTCCTTACATATGAAATTGGTGTTTTGTCCACTTTGATCCCAAATATCTCCTATTTGGTTCTCCGCCGGACTCCAATCTGGATAGACGATTACGGCAGATATGTATTGTCAGCAATATCAAACCATGATGGAAAAGCTAGCTGCTAAACAACCGAAGCTGGTCACGTAGGCCACTGCTGCTTTATTCAAGACGACGCTAGACCACACACTGCACAACAGACAGTTACCAAATTGGAAGAGCTTCAATTGGAATGTCTAAGACCATACTCCCCGCACCTTGCTCCAACAGATTATTATTTTTTTTCGAAATTTGGATAATTTCTTGCTAGGGAAAAAATTCAACTCCGATGGGGCACTCCAAAGCGCCTTCAAAGATTTTAATGATTCCCGTCCGAATGGTTTTTTTAGTAAAGGGATCTATGAACTAGCTATGAAATAGCAAAAGTGCATAAATAGAAATGATACAATACTTTGAATAAATAAATATATTTTTTTAAATCGACTTTAGCTTACTCCTTTACAAAACCCCAATTCCATATGTAAGGTACCCTTCAGAATAGCAACGTGATTTTTAGTGTTTTTGCTAAGGACAGTACGCAACTCTTCGTGCAAATCCAACTCGCACTTGGCCGGTTTTTTATTACGTATCTCATACTGTAAACACATGCATTGTTTATTTTTTTTGTAGTTGCCAACCAGACTAATTATAACGAAGGTTTTTTAACATTATTCAAAAATATATATAAATTTTATTCTTCTATACTCGTTGCTGCCAGCGGCTTCGCCCGTATGTTTGTTTTTACTTTTGTTACTTTTTCTCGCTCAAACCATTTTTTTATAGGTGGGAAATAATCTAATGACTTCTCTCGCCCTTGGACGGTGCGGAAAGCCGTGTCAGACTTTTACTGACTAACACTACTCCTGTTCCAACTTTGCCTTCATTCCAGAGTCAAAATAATTTCGTACATGTACTTAAATTAATTTGAATTTAAAAAAAACTATGTCATTTTTAAATTTTATTTTTACAAATCGATAGTGTTTCAAGCACCAGATGTAGATCTGGTGCTTGAAACCCTATCACGGGATTAAAACGGTTCAAACTTTGCCTTGTATTCATACCCCTCCTGGGCCAAGTAACGTGACCTGCCTGGGAATAAGGCAAGGAAGGAATGGGGTAGGTTTTTTAGTCAGTAAGAATCTGACGCTGTTTCCCGGTTCGCCCAAGGGCGGGATTGGTCATTCGATGATTTATACCTATCATTAAAAAAAGAGAGAGCAGTGGTGGCCGAATGGTAACGGCCAAGACTTACATGTTGTACTGTTGTAGGTCGCGGGTTCAAACCCAGCCAGGCGCATTACTTTGTGTAATTTATTTCATCACCACTGCTCTCAAAACGGTGAAGGAAAACATCGTGAGGAAACCCGCATGTCTTAGAACCAAACATTCGAAGACATGTGACATCCACCAACCCGCACTGGGCCCGCGTGGTGGATTACGGCCCATTCCCTCTCTTAGAAAGGAGGCCTGTGTCCCGGCAGTGGGAACATTAAAAAGGCTGATGATGATGATGATTAAAAAAAGCCCTGTATTCATATGTAGATAGATAAACTCAAATATGGAAGAAGAGATAATCTGTTTTCCGCAAGTCATCGTCAAATACATTTACAATGTGTTATAAGATTAGTTCGCTATTATCAAACAATAAGATTTTCTTGTATTGTAGTTTGTTTAGACTATAAAATGTCGTGATGGCTCAATTGGGCGATTAAGACACAGCCACGCACCACGCTGCGTAGCGCGTGAAAGTGTGTTGTAACGTTCCATGTAATAAGTATCTACGTTTATTTAAAAAAAACACGCACAGTCCAACACAGGAAATGCATCCACAAGCATACGTTCAGATCATGGGCCACATCATCATCATCATTTCTGCCGAAGCACGTCCACTGTGAGGCATAGGCCTCCCCCAAGTGTTGCCTCAACGAACGGTCCTGTGACTCTCACCAGGTCATCGGTCCACCTTGTGGGAGGCTTTCCAACACTGAGTTTTCTGCTGTGTGGTCGCCATTCTATTAGACTGGCTGCTATGCGGGAGGTTGTGGGTTCGATTCTCACCCAGGACAAATGGTTGTGTGATGAGCACGATCATTTGTTCTGTGTCTGGGTGTAATTTATCTATAATATGTATGTATTTAGAAATATATAAGTATGTTTATCAGTTGTCTAGTACCTGTAATACAAGCTCTGCTTAGCTTGGGACTAGATGGCGTTGTGTGATAGTTGTGGACATATATATATATATACCTATTAGAACCTTTCGACTTTATCGACCATTCGTTTTACGAGTAATGTACCCTGCCTATTGCCCCTTCAGTTTGGCGATTTTCGATCACACGCCTAAAAGCGGAGAACCATGCATACACGCGCATGGTTGCGGGGCAACAATGTATGACAGTTTCACAGTGCCTTGCGTAATTTATCACCACAGTGAACGACTTTGAACGAAATGAGTTAGAGCCGCCGTGAATCCACAAAACGCAACTCACACACAAAACACGCACGATGATGCAGACCTGCACTCCCGCAAGTACGCGCGTAGTTGCGTTGGCGCGCAACATGCAGCGTGATGCGTAGCAGTGCGATTATCGCCAAAATGGAACAAAATCGACGTTCTATTCATGAGGTTGTTGGTTCAAAAGAGGGCAGGTACCAATTTTTTTATGGTAGGTAAAAATCTTCCAATGACGAACCCCGCCGGCGTTGGGCGGAACGGCAAACAGTATCTGACTCTTACTGAATAAACAACCTACTCCGTCTTACTAACTGTCAACGACTTGGGCTCGGTCCGGACTGTTACCAGACGACCGAATGACGGGCTACCCATTGCTCGCCGTCCGCAAGCCCGCGTCTACGGTGGCCGGAAGCAAATACTTATGTGAATTTTTAAATTTTTATGTGCTTTTTTAAGTTAATCTAGGGCATTACATAGCGACATAGCGAGAGAAAGAGAGAAAGAATCGCCAAACTTAAGTGGCAATGGGCAGGGCACATTGCACGCAGAACGGATGGCCGCTGGGGCCGAAAGGTTCTGGAGTGGCGACCGCGTACCGGAAGACGTAGCGTTGGAAGGCCTCCCACAAGGTGGATCGATGACCTGGTCAGGGTTGCTGGAAGCCGATGGATGCAAGAAGCACAGGACCGGTCTTTGTGGCGGCGCTTGGGGGAGGCCTATGTCCAGCAGTGGACGTCTTTCGGCTGAAATGATGATGATGATGAAGCCATTACACACACCCTATGGGCCTTATCATACTAGCGGATTGCGAACGTCCTCAAAGCGGAGCGGGCGCGCAACGAATTCGTTACGGACACACAACGAACACGCCGCGCATGCGCAGCGAATTTGTAGCAGACGCGCCACTAGATTTAAATTCGTCGATGCTTTCTTTTTCGTCTCCGGCGTCTTCGAAGTAACAAAGCCAACAGCAGTGTCTCCTCGTCAGAATCCATTTTGTTACTAAGTGTATTGTGCGTCGTTACCTTGCTATAAACACGCGACGAAAACTTTGCGAATTTGCCGCACGTCCGCGACGTCTTCGCTGAGCAGCCGCGGCGTGTTCGCGACGCATTCGTTGCGCGCCCGCTCCGCTTTGAAGACGCAATCCGGTAGTATGATAAGGCCCTAAGCCTCTAGTGACAGTTAATGGAGCAATTGCATTCCAACTGACGAATCAAAACGACGAATAATTTTATAAAAAAAATTAATTGTGTCAGTTTTCAGGATGTATGCTGTGAGTCTTGGCGACATTGGAATAGTATCTTGCAGAAGCTCGAGCAGTTCGAGGCCGGTTCTGATCCTCGAAGTCCACGGAGTATAGACCAAATTTGGCACTGAAAATAAAAGAAGCAGATTAGCCCCCTCTCGCCAAGTTACAATCATTTCATTTAGAGTTAGCACTTGTAGTTGGCCACCCCCCAATTCCCTTGTTCGGACGTCATCTCGACAAAGGCATTTGTGGCGTGGTCAACTACAAAGCGCTAACTCTAAACGAAACCATTCTAACTTGGCTAGGAGGGCTAGTTTTTAAAGTAGATATGGACTTTACAGGAGACTATGCCTATGAGTCTGATGGTGGTGTTCCTTCTAGGGCATACTATATTCGCGTTAAGTTTAAACATTTAAAAAAAACCTTTTTTACAGCCTTTTAACCGATTTTAACTTCTATTCCGTAGGCATAAGGATGGCGTTAAACTATTGAACCCCATGCGAACGCCGGAGTTCGCACACCTATTGTCTTTGTAATTCAAAACGTTAAAAGCTAGAAAGTCGCTAAAAACAACTATTTACTGCAGCCGCTATTTGTCATTCCACCAACGTAATACAACTCAAAATTGGTTGAACGGACGGTAAAAAAGTTTTTCTCAAATGTCTATTGCTATTTTGGAAGGAGTATAGTTTACAAATTGACAGAAAAGTTGACGTTTAAAAGGGCTTTTTAAAATCATTTTGCAAAATAACGTACCCATATCCTTTGTCGAAATTGTCCATAAGGGACCAGTGGATGTATCCAGTGACATTGACGCCATCTTGGATCGCGAGCACCACCTGAAAATTGAAACAGACATAGGTATGTCATTTACATTTTATAGGGTTCCATAGCTCAAAAGAAAAAATTGGAACACATAGAGTGCAGAACCCTTTGTTCTGTCTGTCTGTTTTGACAATATTTCGGGAACTCGTAGAGGTATTGAGTTGAAATTAAAACTATATACACAACTCTGCAATTCATTGAAGCTGTAAAAAAATCAAGCTTCTAAGTTAACTGAAAAAAAAATATGACCGTATATTTCGACACTCTCAAGGGAATCAAAATTTGGTTGAACTTGAATTTGGAACGAGGTTTTTCCCATCAACTTAAAACCCTGACACAAAGCAAGGTCTTATAGCACACTAGCTGTGCCCGCGACTTCGTCCGCGTGGAATAGGTATTTTGGGCATCATATTTATTTTTGCAAACAACCTCCTCAGCTTTATAAATTATAGCTGTTACCCACGACTTTGCCCGTGTCAATTTCTGTTATTATTTTAGACAATTTAGTTTTTAAAAGAACATAATTATCTAAAAGTACTTCATAGAGCTACACCCCAACCTGGGCACGCCATAATCTCGGCGGTAAGTCCCCTCTTTGAGGCGTGATATCTATCACGGCATCCTCACCATCCGCATGACGCAGGTTCTCACCGGACATGGGAAGAAGGAAGAGACGCCCGGGTGTCGCCACTGTATGGTCAGCCCGGAGGATATGGTGGAGCACACGGTGGAGGTGTGCCCCGCTTGAGAAGAGCATCGCCGTGTCCTCGTGGGGGTGATCAGCGGCGGCGACCTCTCGCGCCGGGCCTTGGTTCAGGCCATAGTTCGCAGCGAAGAAGAATGGCAAGCGGTCGCCTGCTTCTGCAAAGCAGTAATGCTCGTAAAGGAGAAGGCCGACCGCATAAGGCAAAGGCAACAGCGCCCTCGCCGTAGCCGTCACCGTCACCGCCGCGATCCCGCCGATATCCGGTCTCCTTAGACGCTGGCTTGTGGACGGTGAGCAATGGGTAGCTCGCCGTCCGGTTGTCTGGTAACAGTCCAGACCGAGACCAAGTCGTCGACGGCGTGCACTGCTTCCGCGCGCCTCAAGGTGTTGTCAGCAAACTGTGGGGCCCTTCAGGGGCGAAGCCTCCTGCAACTGAGGGTTGGTGCGAAAGCGTTATACCGGGGCTCTGGGAATATGGCAAGGGAGGAACGGGGTAGGTTGTTTAGTCAGTAAGAGTCTGACACTGTTTCGCTGAGCGGGATTCGTCATTGGATGATTTTTACCTACCATAAAAAAAACCCATCCGCGCCGCCCGCAAGCAACCCCTCTCCTCGCCCGCCAGCCAGGCGCAGCGTCAAGTTTAGCACATCATGCATCGCGTGTGAATTTTATATCGGAGTTATTTTAAAATTGTAATATCTTCTAAGATGTTCGTTGAAATTAAATGATGTCAATGACAATTTTGTTTACAATTACATACTCTTAATCAACAACACATTTATTTGGATAAAGATTATATTATTATGTTGATAGAACTCTCACAAATAATCGGTAAAAATTGGCTAAATTTGATTCGCATAAAAACGGCTCTAGTAAGTTAACCTTAAAAGATAGACATATACTGTCGCGGACATTTTTTTAGATAATTTTAAGAGGAATAATTCTTTCATACATATTTTTTTGGTATCTTAAACCGTTTTGGCAGCGCACGCAACGGAAGCCCTCAAAGATGAATATTTTTCCCCGTTTTTTCCACATTTTCCGTTGTTTCTTCGCTTCTATTAGTCGCAGCGTGATGTTATACAGGGTGTTTGGTGCATCGTTTGCCAAATTGATTTGGTCGATAGTATAGATCATTTGCTATATCTTCAGCCCCAATAAATCATTCCTTGCCACACCAGTTTTTTTTAAACATGTTTTTAACTTTTATTCTGAAAAACACCGGATTTCAGCATTTAAGCTTACATAAATAAAAAAGTTATTAGTCTATCCAACAAAATTTATTTTTATATTTAAGTGTACTGTTGTATGGTTCTATGAAATCCAAAATTACTTGCTAGTAACGTGTAGTTTTTCTATAAAAAACCTACAAAGTGTATGGGACATGACAAAATAATTTTAAAACTCAACTTTAAATTTCTATAAAAAAAAAACTAAAAGCGTTGGAGATCTTCGAATTTCTCAAAAAGTTCTCTAGTTAATGCCCTTTCCAATGGTGTGCAATATGCTAAAAAAAACCTTTTATTGACTTCATTAATTGGCTAAATGTAAAAAGACAGAGGTAATTTCAGAGACGATTCAGTGTGAACGTTTGGGCAGGAGTAATTGCAAATCATGTGGTTAGACCGCACTATTTACCTGATAACCTCAACGGGGATAATCATCTTGAATTTCTTCAAACAGAGCTGCCCTTATTGTTATCTGAGCTGCCAATTTTCAATGAAGACAGGTCTTTTGTCTTTCAACATGACGGTTGTCCCGCTCACTGGCGATGAACTGTAAGGCAATTCCTAAATGACGCATTTCCAGACTCGTGGATTGGGAGAGATGGCCCTATTCCATGACCTCCACGTTCACCAGACCTAACTCCGCTGGACTTTTACGTCGGGAGTCGGACCAAAGAACTGGTTTATGCGACGGAAGTTGACACGAGAGATGATTAAGTGTAATGTATTGAGGCGGCTTTTGTGACCGTTAAACGGAGCAGTGGTGGCCGAGTGGTAACGGCCCCGACTTACGAGTTTGTAGGTCGCGGGTTCAAACTCAGCCAGGCGCATTACTTTGTGTAATTTATTTCATCACCACTGCTCTCAAAATGGTGAAGGAAAACATCGTGAGGAAACCGGCACGTTCTAGAACTAAACATTCAAAGACATGTGACATCCACCAACCCGCACTGGGCCCGCGTGGTGGGTCATGGCCCATTCCCTCTCCTAGAGAGGAGGCTTGTGTCCCAGCTGTGGGAACATTAAAAGGCTGATGATGATGTGACCGTTAAAGCAGAAATTCGTCTTCGAACTACAACTCGAGATAAGAGAAAGATGTCGCGCATGTATACGAAACAATGGCACCCAATTTGAACAAGATTTGTGTACAAAAGCCGCCTCAATACGTTACACTTAATCATCTCTCGTGTCAACTTCCGTCGCATAAACCAGTTCTTTGGCCCGACTCCCGACGTAAAAGTCCAGCGGAGTTAGGTCTGGTGAACGTGGAGGTCATGGAATAGGGCCATCTCTCCCAATCCACGAGTCTGGAAATGCGTCATTTAAGAATTGCCTTACAGTTCATCGCCAGTGAGTGGGACAACCGTCATGTTGAAAGACAAAAGACCTGTCTTCATTGAAAATTGGCAGCTCAGATAACAATAAGGGCAGCTCTGTTTGAAGAAATTCAAGATAATTATCCCCGTTGAGGTTATCAGGTAAATAGTGCGGTCCAACCACATGATTTGCAATTACTCCTGCCCAAATGTTCACATTGAATCGTCTCTGAAATTACCTCTGTCTTTTTACATTTAGCCAATTAGTGAAGTCAATAAAAGGTTTTTTTTAGCATGTTGCACACCATTGGAAAGGGCATTAACTAGAGAACTTTTTGAGAAATTCGAAGATCTCCAACGCTTTTAGTTTTTTTTTTATAGAAATTTAAAGTTGAGTTTTAAAATTATTTTGTCATGTCTCATACACTTTGTAGGTTTTTTATAGAAAAACTACACGTTACTAGCAAGTAATTTTGGATTTCATAGAACCATACAACAGTACACTTAAATATAAAAATAAATTTTGTTGGATAGACTAATAACTTTTTTATTTATGTAAGCTTAAATGTTGAAATCCGGTGTTTTTAAGAATAAAAGTTAAAAACATGTTTAAAAAAAACCGGTGTGGCAAGGAATGATTTATTGGGGCTGAAGATATAGCAAATGATCTATCCTGTCGGCCAAATCAATTTGGCAAACGATGCACCAAACACCCTGTATAACCTAAAGCCTTCCTCAATAAATGATCTACTCAACACAAAAAGAATTTTTCAATTCGGACCAGTACTTCCTGAGATTAGCGCGTTCAAACAAACAAACAAACAAACAAACTCTTCAGCTTTATAATATTAGTATAGATTTACAGAAATAAACCTGAAGCAATAAAAACTAGTTCCAATAAAATAACTTGAGAGGGAGTCGTTCCGATACCTGTTCCAAATACTTCCTGGTATACTGCACAGTTCTGGTGTCATTCAGAGAAGGGTCCGTGTTGAAGAATCCATTCTCAGTAATCAGGAACTCTGTCACTCCATATGTGTTCTTCAAATAGTTCAGCTGTTTGCGTATACCTTCGGGATATACCTGGAAAGATATGCATTTGATTCAGTTGGGAATAGTTGCCTACCTTAATTTTTAATAAACTTATAGCGCCATCTATTATGTCACGTAAGTACTATCCTGCATCGCGCAATCAAGTTCTCATACATATAGAACAGCCTGAAATTTTCTATCGGGCAGTAGCCCACCCGACTGAACACCTGTCTGGTCGGCGGATCCTCGAGATTAAAGTACATTGTATGTATTAATAAAAAACTTTAAAACATTTGAGTCATTTCTTTTTAAGTCGAGGTTTGCGTCAGGAGAGGGGAAAATCTTTGAAATCGGAAAAAGGATCGTGAACGCGAGAAAAACTACGTTAAAAATAAAAAAATATTCTATACTAGCTTTTGTCAGCGGCTTCGCCCGCGTACATAAAATATAGCCTATGTCACTCAGGAGTAAAGCAGCTTTCTATTGTTGCTAAATTTTTTCCAATCGGACCAGTAGCTCCAGAAATTACCTCCTACAAACAAAAAAACAAACTTTAGCTCTTTATTATATTAGTGAAGATTATTTTTAATTCATTGAACTATTTTTTTTATTACGAGTTCAGTTAAAAGATATTTTCATAAAAATCATCATCATCATTCTAAGACATCCTCAGTTATCCCCCAAGTGTGATTACAAACGGTCCTGCTCATCTCGTAAGAAATTTTTTTTTATTAAAAAAAATCTTTGCTACCACACTAGGAATTATTACTGTGTCGTGGGTGCGTCTACAAACATATAAAGTCACATACGCTAGATACTCAGACCTGGAACACCTATCTGTAGGTCATACAAATATTTGTTCCTTGCTGGAGTTGAACCCGTGACCCTCAGCATCATCATCATCATCAGCCTAGCGTAAGTCCCGGTTGCTACCTTGGCTTTCACCTCGGTGCCCGGGGTCCGCTTTCCTGCCTAGTCTTCTCCACTTCGCTCGGTCTTTTGCATCCTCTGCCTTAAGCCCATTAGCACGCATATCGTCCCTTACGACGTCGATCCAACGCCTCTTAGGCCTACCTCGTTTTCCGGGTCCCGGCGGAGGCGGCATGGCGAGGCATCTGTTACCCACGTAGTCTGCCGGTTTTCGTAAAACGTGGCCATACCAGCGTAAGCGACCCTCCTGCAGTTTATCCGCTATGTCACGGACCCGAAGGCTGCCCCGGATGCGGGAGTTCTTAATGCGGTCTTTCCGCGAAACTCCAGACATCCAGCGCAGCATATTCATTTCCGTGACACGCAGGCTTTGCTTATGTCGCTCAAGTACAGGCCACGCTTCACTGCCATACAAAAGGACAGGCCTAATGATGGTCTTATAGACCTGTCCTTTGAGCCTAACCGGCATTTTGGGGTCACAGATAACCCCCGCCACCTCACGCCATTTCGCCCAGGCCGCCGAGATACGTGAGTCGACGTCGCAATCGACGTCCCCGGACTCGTGGAGCACCGATCCCAAGTACCTGACCTGTTCCGTGCGCTCAACTGTGTCTTCGCCAATGCGAACAGGAGCAGCGTTAGTTGTGTTACAGGCCAAGTACTCGGTCTTCGCCGCATTAATCTTCAGACCGCCGTTTTCCAGCGACTCCTTCCACGCTGCCACACGTCGAACCAAGCGCCCACTGTCCGAGTCCGCCAGCGCGATGTCGTCTGCATACATGAGCAGCCACGGCGGCTGCTCATGTAAGTCCCTAATGGTGGAGGACAGCACGTCCAGCACCACGCTGAACAGAAACGGACTAAGGACAGAGCCCTGGTGAACTCCGACGGTGATGGGGAAGGGTTTCGTATCGCCAACAGCGGTCCGAACCACAGAACCGGAGTCTCGGTACATATCTCGGATGATGTCAACATAGGTCTCGGGCACTCCTTTGGATCTCAGCGCCCACCAGATCACATCACGGGGGACACAGTCGAAGGCCTTCTGCATGTCTAGGAACAAGAGGTGCAGAGGCGTATTCTTCGATCTGTATCCTTCCATGGTAACCCTTAGGGCAAAGATGGGGTCCATGGCGCCATGGCCTGGTCGAAACCCATATTGACATCCCGAGACGGTGCACTCCTGCCGGATCCGAGAGTCAATCACCCGCTCGAAGAGCTTCATGGTGTGGGACATAACCTTAATCCCACGGTAGTCGCCACACTCCTGCACCGATCCCTTGCCTTTGAAGACTGGAGTGATAATACTCAGTCTCCATTGACTCGGGATCTTTCCGGTGAGGAGCATGCGGTTAAATAGGTGGGTTAAGATGCCCACACCACGAGGTCCCATCGCCTTCCAGGCTTCAATGGGGACTCCGTCGGCACCGACAGCTTTCCGGTTCTTCATGCGGCGAAGAGCCACATGCACTTCTTCAGGCGTAACCGGGGGCACAAGTCCCTGATTTGGAGGGAGAACCGGAGACAGCACCTCTTTGTGCTGCTTGTTCAGCAGCTCGTGGAAGTACGAGCGCCCTCTCTCCTTCACCGCGAGGTCCTCGCATAACAGATTGCCGTCAGGGTCTCTTACACAGCGGCACTTAGTGATATCCAGTGCCGCTTTGACCCTGGAACGTGCCAACTTATAAATGAGCTTTTGCCCCTCAGACGATTCCAACTTATCATAAAGTGGCTGTAAGTGGTCTCGTCTGGCTCTGGCTACGGCCCTCTTGGCGGCACGTTTAGCAGCTCTGTATGCGTCGCGGTCTTCGGGAGATTTGGAAGCTTGCCACGTTTTGAAGAGAGCTTTCTTCTCTCTGATCTCCCTCTGGACTGTGTCATCCCACCACCAAGTCTCCTTGTCACACTTGCGGCCGCCCCTGGACAAGCCGAGCACCGACTTTGCCGCTTTAGTGATGGCAACCTGAATCCTGTCCCAGTGGCTTTGCACCGGTTCGCCATCGGTTCCGTCGCACTTATCGCCGATGGCCGACGCGAACGACTGGGACGTGGCTTCATCCAGTCGCCACCACCGTATTCGGCGTTGTTGGCGCTCAACAAACTTGACCTTAGGCTTGACGCGCAAGTCCATGACAAGGAGACGGTGTTGAGCAGTGAGACTCTCGCCGGGTATGACCTTGCAGTTGGCCACCTTACTGATGTGGTGCCTCCGTGTGAGTAAGAAATCGATTTGGGTAGCGTACCTCCCGCTCTTGTAGGTAATCAGGTGTTCGGGCTTCTTTTTGAAGAACGTGTTCACGATGGCAAGGCCGGCAGCCGCACACGTTTGGAGGATATTCTCCCCCTCCGCGTTACGGCTACCGTATCCAAAGCCACCGTGAACATGCTCAAACTCCTTGCACCTGTCACCCACATGACCGTTCAGATCACCACCCAAGACGATTCCCTGTGACAACGGGATGCCACGAAGCACCCCACCGAGTTGATCCCAGAACGCAGCCTTTTCAGTGTCGCTGCAACCGACCTGAGGTGCGTAGGCACTTATCAAGTGGGTTACAACCCCGTCAATAAGCACACCTACGACCATAAGCCGATCACTGTAGCGTTTCACCTCCAGGACTGCGTCTTGAAACTCCTCGGAGAGTACAACGGCCACCCCGTTCTCCCCACCGGCTGCACCCGTGTAGATCAGCTTGTAGCCATTCCCGATGAGCCGGGACCTGCGGCCTTTCCACCGAGTCTCCTGCAGGAATGCCACGGCCACCTTTCGCCTGAGAAGTACATCGGCTAACTCTCTCGCGCGTCCGGTCAGCGTGCCAATGTTGAGGCTGGCGAAGCGGATTTTCCGGGTTGGGGCTCGCGTCTTTGGCCGTGTTCGCCCCATACACGGTAGCCCTTGCCCACTTGCCACAGGAGTCGGGCGAATCTCCTGCGCGCCGTTTTGCGGCGGCGCCCTATCCGTGGCAACATTCTTTCTAAACTTGACCATTTTTAGTGGCTATTTGTGGCCTTTACAGGAACGACTGCCGTCTGACCTCCCAACCCTAAAAGGGAAAGCCAGCGCCAGAGCCTCATCTGCTGTTCGGCAGGTGCCCCAACTTGCAGGGGAGGTTGACTTGGGCCCCGAAGATCGTGGTGGGGCCCCATATGCACCCTCAGCGCAGCAGGCAATTGCTTAACCACTGCGCCAACCTAGCCGCAAATAGTCGTCATATAGTTTACTAGCGACCCGCCGCAGCTTCGCACGGGTACTGATATTGAATATATTATGCATGTATTATGCACATAAATCTTCCTCTTCAATCACTCTATCTATTTAAAAAAAAACCGCATCAAAATCCATTGCGTACTTTTAAAGATTTAAGCATACATAGGGACGAAGCCACTTTGTTTTATACTATGTAATGATTGTTTCAACAAAATTACCGAAAACCAATCAGCATCACCCTTCTCCCATGATGGATCTCTCTCCAAAACGACTCCCAGCTCCTTGGAGCCATACAGCGGCCATCTCCCTATCTCCTCACCAGGCCTGGCCTTCCGCACCAGCAGTGTTGTGTAGTGATTGAGCGCGTAGAAGTCGAAGGTTCCTGGAGAGGGAGAGTTTTGAAATTTACATTATTTATCTTACTAATATTATAAATGCGAAAGTTACGATGTTTGGATGTTTGTTACTCAATCACGCCAAAACGGCTGGACAGATCTGGATGAAATTTGGCACGGGCATAGGATACACTCTGGAATAGGACATAGACTACTTTTTATCCCGGAAACCCCAACCCCAATAACACGCGGGCGAAGCCGCGGGCAAAAGTTAGTTTTTTATACTTATAAAGAACAAAGGCAGAAAAACCAAGGTTATAGACATACATCGACAAATGCTTGCAAAACAGTTGGTCGATGGCGCCGAAAGATACTGGAGTGGTGACCACGTTGTACCGTTGACGACGCAACGTTGGCAGTCCATCCACAAGGTGAACTTTTTTTAGGTGATCAAAATTATCCAATGATATCTCCGCGCCCTTGGTAAGATGGACTCATCGCCAGTGTATCTACACACAATGAAAACTACCTGAAGACTACCTGTGTCCAGCTGTGGAAGATTTTTGGCTGAAATGATGATGATTGTCATAGCTTATTTTTATGTTTTAATGTGTTTATATTATGTCATACTTTCCGACCAACTTCAATATTTTCATCAGCTCAACCACAAAACTTCAAGTTACGTGGATTTTGTAATGAAAACAATAAGAGTATAACAACGAAGCTGTAATGAAGACATGATTTCCACTTCTTTCTCATCAGAATCAGAAGTTAGAATCGAAATTAATTGACGAATATTATTATTAGAGTTGGATTACGTTAAGTCTGCGCGTAGCTGGGGGCGTGCTTAATACTGCTAGTGTAATTAATCTACTTTCCCTCATATAATAAAAAAATTACAAAGTAAACAAAGCACAAGAAATACGTTTTGAAATCAATAATGGGAAATACGATTCATTTCATTATATATTATTACATTTTAGTTGGTTCTTCAGGTTTTCTAAAATTATAGATGACGATTAGTTAACGATGTAGCGATAGCGATTTTACAACAAATTTTATCAAAAAATTAAAACAAATTTTAGCCGCACGCACGCAGCCTTTTTTCTGTAGTAGGTAGGTATACCAGCTTCTGCCAGCGGCTTCGCCTGCGTGAAAGTCTGTTAACCACCATAGGGGTGGAGTTTCGTAAAATCTGTCCATAGCGGACGTCTACACTCTGTGAGAAACCTACCTGCCGAATTTTAAGTTTGTAGGTGTTATAGTTTCTGAGATATAGTGATTAATCAGTGAGTGGTATTTCGCTTTTATATATTAGTAGCTTTTGCCCGCGGCTTCGCTTCCGGAATCAGAAAAATGTGATAAATGAAGAACCCCTTGACCGATTTTTAAAAACTTCACATAAACCATCTACTAAATAGTCCGAACAAAGCCTAAACATTTGGTTTGGATAGGTGGGCACGTTCTTAAGTTATAAAGTTGCATTGATCTTTATATAATATACTAAATTCTGCCCGCGACTTCGTCCGCGGAAAATTTCTTGTTTTAACATATTTAACTCTGTTCGTATACAATTTCTCGAGATAAAAAAGCAAACTTTACTTCTTTATTATATTATTCATAATCATAAAATATAGCCTATGACACTCAGAAATGAAGCAGCTTTCTATCAGTGAAAAAATTTTTGCAATCGAACCAGTACTTCTAGAGATTACCTCCTACAAACAAAAAAAATAAAAAAAACAAACTACTTCTTTATTATATTAGTGTAGAAGTGTAGATATTGATATAGATCCAAATCTATATAATTACTACTTTATTGACAGTAAACAAATAGATTGAATTATAGGTTGTTTAATTATTATAAAAAAGTCATGGAACTTAGAAAATATGTACTTTATTTAATATATAATAGCTTGTAATAGTAGTAATAAGATTATTAAGAGAGGATTAAGATTAAAATACACAGTAGCAGTCCATTTTCAACAAACTCTTTAATAGCTTGTTATAATAATCACTTGTTAAGATTTAAATACATAGTAGCAGTCCATTTTCAACCAACTCTGTTTTTCTGTCAGGCACCACTCGGGTACGAATATTCAGGGAGATTTGTTGTTCTGGTCACCCGAAAAAAATATTTGACAAATGGTCCACTTTTGGAAAATCGTATCGTAAGCCCGATATTTTTTCATTCCCATTAACAAGCACGTTTGAATTTCAAGATAATATCTTTACCAGCACTTTTAACCACTTTTGGTATAATGATGACGATTATTTACTTTGGAAACGATTAAAAACACTGAACACAAAACATTCTCTTGACACCTGACATAAATGTCAAGATGACGGAAAATAATTAGTTTCCTTTTTTCGCCGCGCGCAAACTTAAAAAAATTCTACTCTAAAACATTGATTTATGAACCAATCACTCAAAAGACCTTTTTCAAAACACAAATAAGGTTGCAATACGAACAACTTAAAAAAGAACATGGCAGTTTGGGTGGCCAAAAAATTCAAAGCCTTTTATTCTTTTACTGAAGAAAAAGAAAAAGAAAAAAAAATGTAATGGCATCCTCTGATTATTTTAACGTGAAGTGGCCAGCATGTAGGGTGAAGAATTTTCTATAAATAACTAAAGAGGTTTGACTAAATTGGTATCTAAAAACTTTTTACACACAATTATTTTAAGGTGGTTCATTATCATCGGCCTTTTTAATGTTCCTACTGCTGGGACACAGGTCTCCTCTCTAGGAGAGGATATGGGCCGTAATCCAACACGCGGGCCCAGTGCGGATTGGTGGATATAACTGTAATTAAGGTGGTTACTGTGATTCAAATAAAGTTCAATTGTTTTTCAAATTACCATAAATATCTCAAACCAAGTTTAGTTCAACCGGCTGGGGGATTACTTGAAAGAGAAATTTCAGACCCGGGACGTAAAGGTCAAATGAATGAACCCGGCTGTGTTTTAGTCTGTAAAAATTTGACCTTCTAGGTCTAACGAATTTGATGTTTTGCCATGCTCTTTATTACTATTATCAGACTGCGATCCCACTTTATGGTTTTATACCATAAGCACACGCAGTACGCTGTTTAACATTAGTTTATATTAAAAAAAAAATATTCCCTGCCAGAGTCTGTGTTTCCTGACAGCTACAACTTGGGGATCTTTAAGCTTAGAGTGAATAAATTAGTTCTAGGCACGCGTACTTCCTCATCGACAATGTTTGTCGGAACACGACGAAATTGTGTCAATCGCAAGCCTTGAACTGTAAAAAATATCACTCAAAATTGTATTACCTTTGACTAATACAACTTCTTCGTCAGAGAAGGGAGGCAGCCTGGGTTCAGGGTAGCCTTTCAGTCTGCTGTTCCTTGCTAAGTGTCTCTCCAACTGTTTTGGCCAGCCACCGTCTTTTGAGTAAATAGCATGGCCGTATCTTCCTTCCTAAAGAGAATCAATTCAATTACTAATGACTGATGATTTTTTTAACTTTAGACTGGCCTGTTGGTCTAGTGATTAGTGGTCCTGACGGCTATGACGGAGGTCGTGGATTCGATTCCCACCAAGGACAAATGTTTGAGTGATGAGCACGATCATTTGTTCTGTTTCTGGGTGCCATTTATCTATAATATGTATGTATTTAGAAATATATATGTATGTTTATCAGTTGTCTAGTACTCATAACACAAGCTCTGCTTAGCTTGGGATTAAACGACATTGTGTGATAGTTGTGAATATATAATGACATCAAAAAAGGAGGAGGTTCTTACTTCGTCGGAATATTTTTATTATGCTTGAATACTCAAAAAAGTTTGAACATATTTGATTTTGTTCTAAGATGAAATGGTTTCATACCCAATATTGTCTAGTCAGATTGGTTATTTCCTCGTCACCTTTCGTGGCAGGTTGCAGCCAAACGAACAGCTGTACCATGGACACTTTGCCTGAAAAAAAGCATCACATTATTGTTAGAATGGCGATAATTTTTGAGAGTTTGTGTCATCATCATCACCGTCCGCCTTTTTTTTAAAGTTCCCACTACTGGGTCACAGGCCTCCTCTCATTACTTAGACTCCAGAACTCAGTTTAGTTTACGTACCCTTTAGAATTAGAACCATAAAAGTATTTTTTGCACTCACCATGGAACCGCGGCTTAAACTCCTTCTCATAGATCCTATAAGCTTTTGCATGGGCGATCAACGCATGCTTGTTGCAAAGATACCGTCCAATCTTCACGTCGTTCAGGTAAGGAACCGTCTCCTCATTGTACCCGTTGTCGCACTGTATGATGGGCTCGTTCAGAGTCAGCCAGGTCTTCACACGGTCGGCGTAGAGAGAGAACACAACCCTCGCGTAGTCAGCAAACCACTTGGAAATTAGAGGGTTGGCCCAGCCTCCTGGAATTATAACATAAGTAATTTTAATTAAAATAATGTACGTAGCCAAAAGACGTCTACTGTTGAACATAGGCCCCCCTAAAGAGTCGCCACAAATCAATCAAATCAATCAAAATGGTTTTTATTTCATATAGGCCTACATGGGCACTTATAAAACGTCAGAAGCTAGTGCACGGTTCCAAATTGGTCGTTTCCTATGGAGAAGAACCGGCAAGAAACTCCATGGTTACTCTTTAAAAAAAAAATGGTTTCTTACAATATTATCTCGTTATTACAGTATTTATGTCATTATGTAAGAACAGTGTAGACCAGTCAATATTGTACTCAAAAGCACAATAAAAATAATCATAATAATAAAAAATCAAAGGTGAGTCGTAATAGGATTTGCGAAGTCTACAGTGTTCTTACTTTACAACGTGAGATGTAAAGAAAGAAATATTATATAAAACAAAAAAATTAATAAGTATGAAAAAAAAAAGAAATACATATATCACCACAACAGTTACACTGCGAGATGCTAACAAAATAAATTATTATTTAATTTAAAAGTTTTTAAATCTTAATAATATAAATATTGCAAAAGCAATGTGTCGAAAAAAGAGGGAAAAAAAGTGTATATAAAAACAAAGATGGAGCAGTTAATAGACATAAATACACAATATGAATGAGTTACCAGGGAGCCACATGTGCAGGAGCAGTCATTGCCAAACAAGCTTGTCTTCTATATAATCCTTAACCTTATAATATGCTTTTTTGGTTAGGACCCGCTTAATATGATTTTTGAACTTTCCCTCACTAAGTTCAGTTACCGTTACTGGCAGCTTGTTATAAAAGCGTATGCTGTTAACTAAAAATGACTTGCTGGTCTTGGCTAGTCTCCATTTGGGTAAAACAATTTCGTGTTTACTGCGCGTATTCTTGTTATGAATATCGCTTCTAATTTTAAAAAGTCCTAAATTTTTACGAACATACAGGATACTTTCTAGGATATAAAGAGAAGGCAGAGTCAGTATATCGATTTCTTTAAATTTATCTCTAAGGGACTCGCGAGGACCCATTTTATAAATAGCCCGGATGGCTCTTTTTTGTAAAATAAAAATTGAGTCGACATCAGCTGCAGATCCCCACAATAAAATGCCATAAGACATAATACTGTGGAAATAAGCATAGTAGACTAATCTAGCTGTGGCTACATCTGTCAATTGCCTTATCTTTCTTACTGCATATGCAGCTGAGCTTAGTCTACCAGAGAGAGTTCTAATATGAGCGCCCCATTGCAATTTAGAATCGATAGTTATACCTAAGAAAACAGTTTCCATTATGACATCAAGTTTTTTGCCGTCAAGAATTAAACTGATGCCAACTTGAGGGACATTTGGCGATGAAAATTTTATACATTTCGTTTTATTGGCATTTAATAGGAGGTTGTTAGCTTCAAACCATTTAGAAAGAACAGCCAGACTTTCATTGACATGTAAAACATCCACATCCTTCCTATCTACTTTAAAAATAAGGGAAGTGTCGTCTGCAAAAAGGATTATGTCGGATAAATTAGCCATCATGTAAGGAAGATCATTAATATAAACCAGAAAAAGGAAAGGGCCAAGAATTGAACCCTGAGGCACGCCCATCTTTACTAAAGACCCCGAGGACGTCGCCCCATTAATGTTTACTTTTTGCTGCCTGTGAGATAAATAGGAAAAAACAAGATCAGCAGCTTGTCCACGAATTCCGTAATGATGTAATTTACAGATCAGAGTTTTATGGTCAACACAGTCAAATGCTTTTGAGAGGTCACAGAATATGCCAATGGCATCCTGGGATTTCTCCCAGGATTCCAAAATGTGACTGATGAGTTTCACTCCTGCATCCGTCGTCGACCTTCCTTTCGTGAAGCCAAACTGATGACTATGCAAAATCCCATTCACATTAAAATGACACAGCATCTGGTCCAGCATGATTTGTTCGTAGATTTTACTCAATGCTGGAAGCACAGATATAGGTCTATAATTAGAGGGGTCACTCTTACTACCTGATTTGAAAATTGGTACAACTTTACTATGTTTCATTAAATCAGGGAATGTACCGCTGTCCAAACATTGATTAAATATGCCTGTTAGGACAGGAGCAATTGTATCAATAATATCTCCCAGAACTTTAACTGATATACCCCATAAGTCCTCAGTGTTTTTCATATTAAGACTCTTGAAGGTTTTTATAATTGTATCAACAGAGATACGCTTAAATTCAAAGGTTGGTATATCCTTAGTAAAATGTTCTTTTAAAAAAGATTCAGCTAACAAAGATGAAGAAGGGAGAGATTTCGTAACTTCTATTGGGATGTTAGTGAAAAAGTTTTCCAATGTCTCAGCCACTTTTAACTTATCCGAAATTATTTTATTATCAATTTTTAGGGACAATTCATTTCGATCTTGTTGGTTGGTCTTTCCAGTTTCTTTGTTTATCACCTTCCAGACAGCTTTTATTTTATTCTTAGAATTTCCAATTTTCTTACTTATTGACATAGACTTAGCTTGGGCGCAGACTTTTTTGAATATCTTTGAGTACATTTTAACATGTTTATGCAAGCTAAGATCAGACGACAACGATTTGTCATGGTATAACTGATATAAATTATCTCTGCTTTTTCTTATTCCAGCAGTAGCCCATTCATTACATTTGGATTTATTACTAAATTGACATTTTTTAACTGGACACGCCTTATTAAATTCTTGGCATACCGTAGAAAATAATGTAGTAAAGTTTACATTGGGGTCTTGCGAATCAAAATTTGCTGTTGAGAGACTACCAAGAACATTATTATTAAATTTATTTAATTTATTTTTAGTAACCGGTCTAAACTCAACAAATGAACCTAATTGTAACTTTTCGACTGACTCAAAAGATACTAGTTGACCAGTATGATCAGACCTCACGCCACTAATTATGGATGAGTCTTTTATATTACAATTAGTAAATATATTATCTATGCATGAAGCTGAAGTAGGTGTAATTCTTGTTGCTTCATTAAAAATACATTTTAGATTAAAAGAACTAAACAATGAGAGAAGTTTACATTTATCTGGAGAATTTACTAGTAAATCAATATTTAAGTCCCCACAAACGAAAACTAATTTGCTATCTTTAATAAGTTTATTTAATATTTCTTCTATTACGATCAAAAAAGATGTCAAGTTTGATGCGGGTGGTCTGTAGACACATAAAAAAGTTCGGCCTTCAACCTCTGCACATGCTACTTCACATAAGCGATCAACAGAACAAGCAGTGATATCCTTCCTTTCCTTATATCTTAAAGAATTATTACATAATATCAGAGTACCACCACCTATTGATGATCTGTTGTACGCACTGGCAACTGAAAAATTATTGACATTGAACAACATTCTATCTGGTTTTAACCAGGTTTCACAAAAACATAAGATATCCATATTGTATTTATCTATTAACATTTCCACATCTAGAATTTTGCCAGAGAAGCGATTTATATTCTGATGGTATAATAAAATGTTATCATTAGGCTTCCCTTTTGTCAGTTGTTGAAGTTTAAAGAATCTATAACAGTATTACTAGGTAAACTAGATAACACTGCTTCGTCACTTAACCTAATCCCAGTTATACTATCAATAACTGTGTTTATATTAAATGCTAACAATGTAGCTAATTTTCGTCGACTTTTTCTGGGAAGAAATATATGTTCCCAAGTTAAAACAAAATCTCTAACAAAAATGTTAGTGTCAAAATACAATACTCGGTCACTATGACGAGAAGACAAAATATGCATCAGATTATTTATGCCAAAAATGTAATCATTTTCATCATTTTCTAAATTCTTTGAATATGGCAATGCACATAATATTAATTTGCCTAATTTTAATTTAAGCAGGGTTTCAACACCATTAGCTACATCCCTTTTAGTGACATTAAGACTATTTCCAAACAAAAGTATCACTGTGGTCAGCTCATTCATTTGTGTATTTTTAATTTTATAAATGAGCTCATTAAAATCCAAGTTATGGTAACAATGATTTACAACTGTATGTTTACAATGATTGTTTAGCAAAGAGCCAAAACCTGTTCCTAATCTATCTGAAAACACCAAAATATTATTTTTACAAGGGTTTATACATTCTGTAGTATGAGGTTCAAAAGTAGGAGATTCAGAAACATGCAGAGACATGGGAGGTGGCGGTGTGGAAGCACAACTACATGTGATATTGTTGGTCAAGGACTCATACCTCTCCGCATTGTACCTTACCAAGTCCACCAACTCACAAGCCTCCTGCATTCGCTCACTCAACATTTGTTGGCTCAACTCATACTTAGAGAAGATTTCTTTTATTGTGTTTTCTCTACTAACGACAAAGACCGGTCCCATGCGTCTCGCACCCATCTGATTCCAGCAACCCTGATCAGGTTATCGGTCCTTGTAGAAGGCCTTCAAACGCTACGTATTTCGGTACGCTGTCGCTACGCCACTTCAGAACTTTTCTGCCCCAGCTGCCGTCTGTTCTGCATGCTATGTGATCTGCCCATTGCCACTTCACCATCATCATCATCAGCCTTTTAATGTTCCCACTGCAGGGAAAACTAAAAGGACTTCGCTATGTCGGTAACCTTGGTTCTCCTGCGGAGATCTTCATTTCTGATTCGATCGCGCAAAAAAAATCCGACTACTTTAGTTAATACATCTAAATCCAGGACCATACTTTACCCAGATTCTGAAGACTTTGAGGCAGATCCAAGTGGTATATGGTGACGACAGGCTGGATGCCTTTCTCCAGTAGACCATCGATCAGGTTGTTGTAGTAGTTCTTGCCGTCCTCGCTGATGTGGTTGGGGAAACCGGTTGGGAGCAGGCGAGACCAGGATATTGAGAACCTGAAAATATGAAGTTAACTATGTTGAGTCAGAAGAATTGCCAAACTTGAAAGTGAAAGTGGCGATTGGCAGTGCCTGTTTGATATATCTGTGGGCAGGGAAAATTGCACGCAGAACAGGTGGTCGTTGGGGCAGAAAGATTCTGTTGAGGCGGCCACGTACCGAAAGACGCAGCGTTGGAAGGCCTCCCATAAGGTGGACCGATAACCTGGTCGGGGTTACTGGAATTCGATGGATGCGACACGCACAGGACCCGTCGTTGTGGTGACGTTTGGGGGAGGCCTATGTCCAACAATGGATGTCTTTCGGCTAAAATGATGATGATGATGGTTGTCTTTAAAAAATCGCTTTTAGCGATAAGAGTGCCCATTGTGACACTCTTTTAATTTTAAATTCCTATTGCTCATTTTTATTTTTGGTGTGGAATAAAGAATATATCTATCTATCTATGAATAGATAATTCTACCTTATTTACATCAGGAAACATAAAAACTGGTTTGAATATAGGTAATGCGTTTACATTAGATCATCCTCTTCAATAAATACTAAACTTTTACAGGGTTATTTGTAAAACAAACAACCTTGCAGGTCAGTATTACTAACATCATTAGCAACTACTTTTGTTCTATGACATTTTATAAAACATAATACTTTTATCAAAAACTAATCTTCAAGGTTTTGTTGTTCTATCTAACATACGAGTATAACAATGACGTTCAAATGGTAAATTATAATGGTAGTCAAAAAAACGGTGTTCTAGGACATGCCGGTTTCCTCACGATGTTTTCCTTCACCGTTTTGAGAGCAGTGGTGATGAAATAAATTACACAAAGTAATGCATCTGACTGGGTTTTGAACCGACGACTCGTAAGTCGGGGCCGTCACCACTCGGTCACCACTGCTCTATGTAGATTGTTACCTGTCCTTACCTGTACATATCCAGCCCCAACTCCTGACACATCTCAATGTCCCTCCTCCATAGGTGGTAGGAGTCACACGCCACATCAGCATTGCCTTCTAAGGTTTCTGGAAACACGTGGAGATGGTGGTCCCAGACACTTTCGCCTCGATCTGGAAATACATTGAATAATATAAAACAGTGTTGTATTAAATTCGTAACCCAAATAGCAGATGTCGGAGAAAAAACAGCCAGGCTGAAGTGAGAGTTGGCTGGCCACGTCGCACGAATGCACTCGAACGGATGGGCGAAGATTGTCACTCACTGGACGCCTGAGGGAGGTCGACGCCGTCCAGGGGCCTAAGTCTGCTATTTTCAAAATATTTTTATTCCACTGTCATTTTGCTAAAATTTCGTAATCTGTTAATTCATAATGGTTGATCATTGGGCGGTCAGCGGTGTCATAATAAAATTATGATAAAATTGTCGTTTTGTAAGTAATTAAAAACTATAACTGAAAGGAACTGTCAAAATTTTATTAATTACCGCATATTATATCAAATATACATTTGTCATTATATACGGGATTAGCATTCTAGAAAAAATCTTCCAATGAAGTGTCACTGGTTGATCATTGTAAAGTCATAATGACGCCATTATATTTGTAGATAACCAAATTTGACAAAATAAACAATTTTGAAATCGATGATCGACTATTCTGACACTATTGAAATAGCAGACTTGAGGACCAGGTCGACCGCGGCGAAGGTGGTGTGACGACCTGATCTCGTTCGCGGGGCAAGCTTGGCCAGAGATCGCCCGAGAGAAGTTTAGAAGGAAAAAGGAGAGGCCTTTGCCAATCAGTGGAATAAAAAGTAAGCTATAAAAAATAATTAGATTCAAATTTATAATTATTTACTTTACATAGACCTATATGGGCACTTATATACGTAAAACATCAGAAGCTGACGCACGGTTCCAATTGGTCGTTTCCTGTGGAGAAGAACCGGCAAGAAAATTTAGGTACTCTTAAAAAAGCGATTTTTTTTATTGTCGATAGGTTCATGCTTGACCGCTATCTCATCGGACGGACAGCCACACAGCGGCGATGCGGTCGACGGTGAAGCGCGCTTACCTATAAGGAACCTATACATTCTTTCGAAAATCATTATCATTATTTATTATCATCAATACATCATCATCATCATCAGCCTTTTTAATGTTCCCACTGCAGGGACACAGGCCTCCTCTCTAAGAGAGGGAATGGGCCGTAATCCACCACGCGGGCCCAGTGCGGGTTGGTGGATGTCACATGTCTTCGAATTTTTGGTTCTAGGACATGCCGGTTTCCTAACGATGTTTTCCTTCACCGTTTTGAGAGCAGTAGTGAGGAAATAAATTACACAAAGTAATGCGCCTGGCTGGGTTTGAACCCGCGACCTACTACACGCAAGTCGGGGCCGTTACCACTCGGCCACCACTGCTCATCAATACATAGTATAAAACAAAGTTGCTTCGTCCCTATGTATGCTTAGATCTTTAAAAGTACGCCACGGATATTGATGCGGTCTTTTTTAATACTCGTAGAGTAATGTAATTCAAGAGGAAGGTTTATGTGTATAATACATGCATAATAAATTCTAAAACTGTTGACTATCTTATTGACAAAACAAAAATGCCTATAATTATTTATTTTTAATAAACGCTTCGAGCTTGAGTTTGGTTAATATAATATTCCGAAAATAACCTTGAACTACATAATAATATGCAAGTAAAATAATTACGACTAATGACGTCAACACAAGAATCGTCACCAAATTAATGTCATTTAAATTCAAATTACAACAAAAATGTGACTGTCCGTACTGTTACCAAATAAAAAGGTTATTTAAATTCAAATTACTATGAAAATGTTTGTATCAGTACAAGTATTGTTTCGAAGTGATGATAATATGTCCTTCATGGTGCAATCTGAGTGACTCGTGCATTTTAGCAAGTACAAAACTGACATAGTACCATTGAAAAAAAACCTTTGTGTAAGACAGGCACTGTGATTTTGACAAGTTTTTTATTAGCTTGCAATGTAAGTATGTATGTATGTTCGGCTTAAATCTTGCAACTCATTTTTGAAGCAGATATCTTCAACCGATTGAGTTGCAATTTTTTATCAATATTTATTTTTTATTTATAAGAAATGGTATTTTAAAACATTAGTATTTAAAAACACCATTTCTTGTGTTAAAAATAGAGATGTGTCAAATACTCGTTTTACATTCGGTATTCAACGTATTCGACAGAATTTTGAGGTATTCGAATTCGGCCAAATTAATATATATATATATATATATATATATATATATATATAAATACAAAGTTGAGACGACAGATGGGCTTTACTTAAAAGGGATCATTGTACACACCAATATGAACAACTTTTACTATGAGACTAACCCAAAAATCACGAAAAATAAACCCGCTCCTCCATAGATTTATATTCACATAACTCGACAAAATGTATATAGCAGCGGGTATATTTGACTTTTGTACTTTGTATATTTACCTCACTATTCCTTATAATACTGTTTTCCACCACTCCTAAGTTTTTGTATATGTTACCGGCCAAACCCGATTTCAGGACAAACTAGTTTGGCCTAGGCTAAACTAGTTCTTCCTATTCGCGATAGGATAAACTAGTTTAGCCTAGTCCAAACTAATTTGTCCTAAAACCGATAGGATAAACCAGTTTAGGCTAGGATAAACTAGTTGGTCCTGATATAAATGCGCACACTCTAGGGTAAACTGGTATGGTCTAGTCTAAACATTCTAATATATCTAGAAAGTCAAAATAAATAGATAAACTGAATAAAATACTCCGTAATTGGAAAAATAATCAATTTTATTAAACTGTAATGATTCGTTGTTAAATTTATGTTTAAACGGTAATACCAAGGGTAATACGAACAATCATACTATAACAAATAATTTTGTTTTTTTTTTTAATAGAAACAAAAATCAATAATTAAAATTATTATTTATTTTTACATGGTTTGCTTTGGTGGCATTTAGCATTGCAGAGTATCGTTGCCTTCTTGCACTGGCATCTGTTTGTGGAACAGTTTTTGTTGCAGCTGCATCTCACAAAACTTTGGCCTGATCCAACTGAATGTTCCGTAGCTGCAGTTCGTAACGATATTTCAGAGGTAATATATATTTTTTTATAGCCTACTTTGTGTCCCACTGCTGTCCATACCAGTTTGTCCTAGAGTGTGCGCATTTATATCAGGACCAACTAGTTTGGCCTAGCCTAAACTGGTTTATCCTATCGGACTTAGGACAAATTAGTTTGGACTAGGCTAAACTAGTTTATCCTATCGCGAATAGGAAGAACTAGTTTAGCCTAGGCCAAACTAGTTTGTCCTGAAATCGGGTTTGGCCGGTAACATATACACACAAAAAACCAGTATCTCACCGCTAGCATTCCAGCCACCTTCAATCTGGAAAGCAGAAGTAGCGGCTCCTATCTTGAACCATGATGGTAGTTTGATGTCGTCACTTCTTGATTCGACCAGCAAGACACTGCCAACATATAAAATAAAATTAAGCAAAGGCAACTGAAGGAATACGGGTGGGTTTAAATCAGTAAAAATATGACACTTTCTTTTGCTCCGCCCAAAAAAAAAATATATATATATTTCACCCTCTTAAAAAGAACTTGTGTTCACGAACTTTGATTTGCATCATAATCCCACCATATATTTAAGAAAATTAATTAAATTTTAAAATATTACCTAATAAAAAGTAAACATAATTCAATGAATTAAATCAATTCTAATTCCAAAATTCAGTAAATTAATTAGTATCTCAAAATTCCATGAATTTAAATCCCAAAAATCAAAAATTAAAATTCCAAAATTCAATAAAAAAATTAGTTCAGTACCCAGTCTCTAGAATCAGATGACACTACAATATATAGTAAGGGGAGATATATTGGTGATATAAGTAATTTGATCATACTTTTAAAACACAATACCATTCGGTTTCCTACTCATGATGTAGGTATTATGAGTATGAGGATATCTATTTCCTCACACTCGTAACAACTCCCTAGCGCTGCCTCATGAATGAACTAGCTTGGAACTGTGTAGTATTCTCTTTAAAAAAAATGGTTGCCTGTAAAGTCGGTTTTACGGGCGAAGATTTTACGTGACAACGTCTTTTTCTCGGTAGAATATTTATTGATATGAATATAATTAAATTGCACAATAGGAACAAGGAATTGAATGAAAATTATTGCACAAATTTTAACTATAGAAATATATTTTGTTTGCTGCGCGCGCGGCAGACCGATCATAGTTGAGTGGGAGAGAGACGCAAGGCATTCGGCGGGCCTCTCTCTCGTTCGGTGACTCATCGTAACGTTACCGAGCGTTACACTTTTTCATAAGTGACTCCCAGCCGCAACCTAATTTAAGACGTTGTCACGTCAAAATATCATCAATTTACTTATATCATCAATATATCTCCCCTTACCCTAATATCTATACAATACGACCGTGGATCTTGGCGAGTCTGAAGTTAGGCTCTACGAATTTTAGCGCTTGAAAACTCGTACAAAAATAAAATGCCAATAACAGTTTTGACAGCAATAAAAACTGTAAATAAGCGAACTTGTTTGTAGTCGGTGTACCTGCTCTAATCTTCTTATTATTCTTTTGTTATGGGATCCGAATCATCAGCGAAAACATATTGAAAATAAAAGGTGTCCATTAGGACTGTGGCCTCATAAGTTGTGTCTAAATTCACACATAATTAATAGAATAATAATAATATGTCCACAACTATCACACAACGCCATCTAGTCCCAAGCTAAGCAGAGCTTGTGTTATGGGTACTAGACAACTGATAAACATACTTATATATTTCTAAATACATACATATCATTACATAGTATAAAACAAAGTCGTTTGTTCCCCACGTATACTTAGATCTTTAAAACTAGGCAAAGGATTGTATTGCGGATTTTTTAATAAATACTTAGATTAATTCAAGAAGAAGGTTTATATGTATAATGCGATATATTTAATATCAACATTGCGCCCGTGCGAAGCTGGGGCGGGTCGCTAGTTATTGATAAATTACACCCAGAAACAAATGATCGTGCTTATCAGAACAAATGATCGTGCTCATCACACAAACATTTGTCCTGGCTGGGAATCGAAACCACGACCTCCCGCATAGCAGTCAGGGTCACTAACTACTAGACTGACAGGCCAGTCGAAAAGGCAGTATAGTGGTAATTTTAAAAGTCGTAAATCAAAATTATAACACAATTAACACGGTTAACTAACCTGAATAATACCACAGCTATATTAAACATGTTGGCAACTGACTATCAGAGTTCGAACATAGCCAAATTTATTCAAATTAAAGCATAATTATCGATTCGTGCTGCATTTTAACAGAAGGCTCACAAATCATTGAAGCAGGTTATAATTTATTTAAAACGACTAATATATAAAAAATATATCTATTTATTAGTATTTTATTTATTGATTGGAATTCCTTCCCGGAATCTGTGTTTCCTGATGACTTCAATCCGCGAATCTTTAAGTCACGAGTGAATAGGTTACTAATTCTAGATAAGCGCGCTCCATCGTCGACCGCATCGTCGCTTTCCATCAGGTGAGATAGCGGTCAAGCGCGAACTTATAATAAATAAAAAAAAAATGTACCATCAGGACGTTTTCGCTTAACCACCGCTAAGATCAATTTTGCTTGCATAAAGCGAAGGAATGTGCAGGAATTAAGCGAAAAAGGCTAGAGTGTATTCACTCTAGCCTTCTAGGCTTTTAATAAACTAATGCGTCTCACTATCAACGATTGCATCATTAGGTAAAAATCATCCAATGACGAATTTCGCTCTTGGGCGGAGTGGGATACAGTGTCAGACTCTTACTGACTAAACAACCTGCCCCGTTTCTCACTTGCCTTATTCCCAGAGCCCCGGTATAACGCTTTCGCACCAACCCTCGGCTCCAGGAGGCTTCGATCCTGAAGGGATCCCTACAGAAAAAAGAAAAAAAAGAAAAACAATTTACATACGTAAACACATAAAACAACCACACAAAATACAACAATTAGTCAGTCAAGTATGAACAAGGTATTATTAAACGACACCATATACACTAGGCAAAAAGCCTTGGTCTCAGTGAAAATTACATCAAACACACACACACACTCACACACACACACACACACACCGTGTTTATCATTAGGTGGGATCGCAGTCAAGCAGTAGTTTATATGAATTTAAAAAAAAGATGGGATGGATATTCTTAATTATTTACCATACGACTGTCTAGGTATTAAAAATGTGAATATAAATTACCATTGATGTTTTTGTAATGAGTGATGGCCATCATTTGGTATTTAAACAGTTTTTTTTTAGTAGAGCAGTGGATATAGAATAAATTAGACATAAAAATGCGACTGGTTGGGAATGAACCCGCGACCTATAATTCGTAAGTCAGTGCCGTTAACACTGCGCACCTTACTATCTGATTATTAAGGCGGTAAGTCCCCTCTTTGAGGCATGGCTGGAAAGACCTCAAGGCGTTCTCACTTTCCGCATGACACAGGTTCTCACCGGACATGGTAAGTTCGGGAGATACCTGCATCGGATTCGTGCGGAAGAGACGCCCGGGTGTCGCAAATGTGTGGCCAGCCCGGATGACACGGTGGAGCACACGGTCGAGGTGTACCCCGTTTGAGCAGAGCATCGCCTTGTTCTCGGGGGGCGATCGGCGGCACCGATCTCTCGCACCGGGCTTTGGTTGAGGCCATAGTCCGGGGCGAAGAGGAGTGGCAGGCGGTCGCCTCCTTTTGCGAAGCAGATGTTTTAATTTCAACTCGATACCACCACGTCTTCCCGTATATCTTGACAGGTTATCATAGGTTCTCGTTTGGCCACCACTTTGATGGTAAACAGTGATGTAATCGACGATGGAGCAACGTTTTAAGTTTACCTAGAATTACAACTCATTGCATATTGCGATTAAACTTTAAATACACGTAATCGCAGGCAAATGGAATCATAAAACGTAATTTATTGTCGTCGCTAGCAATTTCACAGCGACTTCGTTCGTGCAATTTAATTTTTTTCGTACCACTAGACTTACGGCGTTCTACCACCTCCTAGGCCAAGGGTAGGTGCGAAAGCATAACACCAGTGCCTGGGAATAAGGCAAGGAAGGAATCGGATAGGTTTTTTAGTCAGTAAGAGTCTGAGACTATCTCCCGCTCCGCCCAAGAGCGGGATTCGTCATTCGATGATTTTCACCTACCATAAAAAAAAACGGCGTTCTACCATCGGTTATTTATTATTATTACCATCCGCTACCCATCGTTATGTCCGGGCCACACTAACGAAAACAACGGTGAGCTACCCATTGCTCGCCATCCACAAGCCCGCGCCTACGGTGGCCGGAAATCGGGATGGAGTTTCGTAAAATTCGGTCTTGGCGGATGTCTACACTCTGTAAGGAATCTCCCTGCCAAATTTCAAGTTTGTAGGTGTTATAGTTTCTGATATTTCGTGATTAATCAGTGAGTGGTAATTCGCTTACATTTTTATTTTATTTTACTTTATTGGAACATACACATTTATGCATTACAGTTAAGGTATTATGTATAATGTTATTAGCGACCCGCCCCAGCTTCGCACGGGTACTGATATTGAATATATTATGCATGTTTTATGCACATAAACCTTCCTCTTGAATCACTCTATCTATTAAAAAAACCACATCAAAATCCGTTGCGTACTTTTAAAGATTTAAGCATACATAGGGAAAGTAAACTTTGTTTTATACTATGTAATGATTAGTATTCAATTAAAGATTACAATAATTATAATAATCATAGTCGTATTTGATTACAGCAAGTAACAAGAAATATATATTTTTTATTCAAGGGTACATGGTTTTTTTTTTTTTTTTTTATGGTAGGTGAAAATCATCCAATGACGAAACCCGCTCTTGGGTGGAGCGGGAGACTAGTGTCAGACTCTTACTGACTAAAAAACCTACCCCGTACCTTCCTTGCCCTATTCCTGGAGTCGAGGTAACAGTTTCCCACTTCCCTCTAGACTCCGGGAGGCTTCGACCCTGAAGGGCCCCTGCAGAAGGGTACATGGTAATCATGCCATTTTGAGTAAATTAACTCTTCAAAACTGCAGTAACTACAACTTTGCTATTACTTGGCACAGTTTCAACTGTGTAGTTAATGTAAGAATTATTCACCTCTTTAAATAGAAAATGAATATTACATTTCAGGTATGGCGTTTATCTGTAATCTAACATTAGGGTAATCAGAAAATAACTTCCCCAGTGCTAGAATACTCTAGGCCTTTTTTATGGTGGACAAAAATGATCCAGTGACGAATCCCGCTCTTGGGTGGAGCGGGAAACAGCGTCAAACTCTTACTGACTAAACACCCACTCCGTTCCTTCTTTGCCATTTGCACTGAGGCCAAATCTTCCTTTCAGAAAGAGACTCTAGGCTCCAATAGGCTTCGACCCTTTTGCAAAGTCCCTACAGTTTTGCTGACAACTCCTTGTGGCGCGCGGGAACAGAGCTCGCTGTAGACTTAAACATCCATTAAACATCTTTTTTTTCCCGTGAACTCAGAAGTTTGATTTTTTTTCGCAGCTTATCGAGTTGAAATTAAAACCCAAAATTCATAGGGTACTTCCCGTTGACCTTGCATACTCAGTCTTATAAACGAAAAAAATGAGCAAGCTCAGTACAATGTTGAGTTAGGCGAATATAAATGTATTAATCAGCAGTTTTTTTCGCGATTTCATGTTTGGTCCCATGGTAAAAGTGGTTTGTTATCATGACTACAATCATGTGTTTTAGTATGAGTCACTTGCTAATTACCAGTCATCCTATATGTATCTATCTCACTCAGAACATAATAAAGAGATTAGAGACTGTGTGTGCGTTCGCTTGGGGCTCAAGAATTTAAATAGTAAGAAGGGCACAGGTCGATGTTCGAATCTAATTTAGCTAAGCTAAGTAATAATAATAGCCTTTTATTCCATAACATAGGGTTACAATAGGTCCCTAAGTTCGGTGTGCCTTTTGGCATAGGCCTCCTCCAATTCCTTCCAGTGGGTTCTGTCCCTTGCTACTCTCAACCAGAATGGTCCTGCAGTCTGTTTCAAGTCATCTTCCCATCTCCTGACTTGGCGACTTAGCTAAGCTAAGTAATCTTTTTTAAAATCGTTGACCCTCACTAAGCATTGTTCTAGTATCGTGGGTTTTTATCAGGGTGAGAAATCATCCAATGACTTCTCCTGTTCTAAGCAGAATGGGATTACGTTTCAGGCTTTTATTTGCCCTAAACCCACTCCTGTTTCTTTTTTGCTTTCGTTCCAGGGAACTGGGACATAACCCATGGCCTCAGTAGGCTTGAACCTTGATGGACCCCTACGATTTATTGTCATAATCTCCTTGAGTTTCCGATTGCTTGATCTTTACAAATCGATAGTGTTTCATGTACCGGATCGACCCTATACGGGATTAAAATGACTAAAATTTAACGGTTTATACATAAAGAACTTAGCATACACAGGGATAAGCAACTTTATTTTATACTAGCTTTTGTCCGCGGCTTCGCCCGCGTACATAAAATATAGCCTATGTCACTCAGGAGTAAAGCAGCTTTCTATTGTTGCTAAAATTTTTCCAATCGGAGCAGTAGTTCCAGAGATTACCTCCTACAAACAAAAAAAACAAACTTTACCTCTTTATTATATTAGTGTAGATGAAACATTGTTTTTGTTATTAATTAACTGTGACACAATATGGGTATAATAGGAGTATGGGCATTCTCCTTTGGTGGTGTCCGAATAGTCAGTTAAAAAAAAAAGTAAAATATGTGTTTTTTTTTTTATGGTAGGTAAAAATCATCCAATGACGAGTCCCGCTCTTGGGCGGAGCGGAAAACAAGTGTCAGACTCTTACTGACTAAAAAACCTACTCCGTTCCTACATCGCCATACATACCAGGGCCAGAGCCTTCCTTTTCAGACACAAACCCGTGGCCCTGATTTGCTTCGACCCTTCTGCAGGGTCCCTACGGTTGCTGACAACTCCTTGAGGCGCGCGGGAACAGTGCGCGCCGTCGACGACTGGGCTTGGTCCGGACGATTACCAGACGACCGGACGGCGAGCTACCCAATGCTCACCGTCCGCAAGCCCGCGCCTACGGTGGCCGGAAGTCAGGATCGGAATCGCGGCGGCGTCTGGGGCGCAAACGCCGTTGCCTTATGCGGTCCGCCTCCTCCTTTGCTAGCATTACTGCTTCGCAGAAGGAGGCGACCGCCTGCCACTCCTCCTCACTCCGAACCATGGCTTCTGCCAAGGCCCGGCGCGAGAGATCGCCGCCACCGATCGCTCCCAAAATATGTGTTGATTCGGACATTATACCTATCCGAATATACAAGGTGTCATTGACATGTTAACGCAAACGAATACCATTGATCAAGTACGTGAATCTGGACACCCTAGTGGTGGAATTTTTCGTCGGTTTTGTTTCAAAATTTTGAAAAAAAAGTTTTGTTTTTTTATTTTTTACCTGTATAAAATCGTTATTGTAACC
Source organism: Mythimna loreyi (assembly GCA_029852875.1). Classification (NCBI taxonomy): domain Eukaryota; kingdom Metazoa; phylum Arthropoda; class Insecta; order Lepidoptera; family Noctuidae; genus Mythimna; species Mythimna loreyi. The sequence goes on from CM056799.1 coordinate 3,992,854, forward strand.
AACCCCAATGATATTTTTTGAATAAAATGAAAAAAAAAATTTTTTTTTTTCAAAAAAAAATTAATGAAAAAATCACCGAGGCAAATAAAGTCGTTATTCTTGTCAAACCCGACGACATTATTAATTTAGAATGTAATTCACTCATTTTTTTCGCAAAAAATGTTAAAATGACGTTTTTATACAGTTTAATTTAAAAAACGTAAAAAAATTATTAAAAAAAAATAAGAAAAGACCGACAAAAAATTCCACCACTGGGGGGTCTAGAATCATGTACTGGATTTATGGTTTTCGTTTGCGTTAACATGTCAATGACACCCTGTATACTGCGTCTGAATCGTTACCAAGTCTTCTCTGACTTTCTTATTTAATCAGTAATCAACATTTAATTACCGCTTAAACCTAACCCTTGATAAGAAACTATACCTTAATTAACTTATAAGTTTATAAACCTTGTTCGTAGATAAACCAGCAATATGTTTTACTAGCTTTTACCTGCGGCTTCACCCGCGTGGTATTGGGGTAAGGGGTTGGAGTTTCCGGGATAAAAAGTAGCCTATGTCCTATTCCAGAGTGTATTCTATGCCCGTGCCAAATTTCATCCAGATCCATCCAGCCGTTTTGGCGTGATTGAGTAACAAACATCCGAACATCCAAACATCGTAACTTTCGCATTTATAATATTAGTAAGATCAGTAAGATTGTCACTCACACGTAATTCAGTCAAGAAAATGCTTTGTGCCAGTGTGGTTGTGTTCAGGTACGTACGTTGAACTTATCTTAATCTACAGATCGTTAATAAACTCGCTAATTGACAATGTACAGGTATGTTAAAAACACTGAATGACGTTTACGTGAACGCGGGCAGATGGATTTTCACATACCTAGTGGTCTTTGGTGTTTTTAACTTTTTGTATATAATACCGTGATTAGAGATATAATAGAAAGACAATAGTTGTGTAAATACTGCGTTAATACGGCGTTTGCTTACGGCTCAGGAGTTTAATATTGTGCGGATTTTATCGCGCATGCGGAATGCGAAGCTGCCCTGCTATCCTGCGTGTGTAAACACTAAAATAAATGACGAAAAAACTAAAATAAGGACGGCAGTTCTAACTTGGCGATTCTGAATTTAGGCTCTGCGAACTTTAGCGCTTGTGCACTCGTAAATAAATGTTATTTTATGTAATTCTATTCTAAAAAATAAACCATCAGATGGGATCGCAGTCAAGCACTAGTTTATAGCAATAAAAAAAAAAAACAAATACCTATAGGTAGATATGTCAAGGAGGACCAAGGTTGACTTTTCCTGCGGCCAAGACTAAGCTTTTTGCCTCGTCATTTATACCGCGTACATCGAGGGATTGGAACAGTTTGCCGACTGCAGTCTTTCCGTCCGAATATAATTTGGGTGTCTTCAAGGCTAGAGTGAATAGGCTCTTAATAAACTAGTGCGCCTTACCATCAACGATTGCATCACTGCTTACCATCAGGTGGGATCGCAGTCAAGCACTAGTTTATTGCAAGTAAAAAAAAAAAAAGAACGGTTGGTTTCCCCCCCATTCCCCATCGACCAACGGCTCGGTGGAGCCGAAAGGTTCCGAGTTTCGGAAGACGCAGCGTTGTACAGTTCAGCCGTCGCATCTAGGCGAGTTTGAAGTTAGGCTCTGCGAAATTTAGCACTCGAAAAAAAATTAACAGTTTTTTCTTATGGTAGGTAAAAATCATCCAAAAAAAATGTCATTAGCAATTGTTATTGCTGTTTACAACTGTTATTGACATAAAATTTATCATCATTCATCATCAGCCTTTTAATGTTCCCACTGCTGGGACACAGACCTCCTCTCTCCAGGAGAGGGAATGTGCCATAATCCACCACGCGGGCCCAGTGCGGATTGGTGGATGTCACATGTCTTCGAATTTTTGGTTCTAGGACATGCCGGTTTCCTCACGATGTTTTCCTTCACCGTTTTGAGAGCAGTGGTGATGAAATAAATTACACAAAGTAATGCGCGCCTGACTGGGTTTGAACCGGCGACCTACGACTCGTAAGTCGGGGTCATTACCACTCGGCCACCACTGCTCTATATCATTATTACATAGTATAAAACAAAGTCCCTATGCATGCTTAGATGTACTTTAAAAGTACGCACCGGATTTTGATGCCGTTTTCTTTTTTAATAGAGTGATTCAAGAGGAAGGTTTATGTGTAATATATTCATTTATAGCTACATTTTATAGCTACAATCCGGGTATCTTTAAGTTAAGAGTGAATAGGTTACTTCTAGGTAAGCGCGCTCCATCGTCGACCGCATCGTCGCTTTCCATCAGGTGAGATAGCGGTCAAGCGCAAACCAATAAAAAAAAAATGGGTCGCTAGTTTTTATATAAGCCGTAAAATGTATGAACGAACGGACAAAAGCCGTATCGTCTCTGACTGTTATGGTTTTACTTTCGTAACTGGACAAATGCTTGAAATTATTAATTGGTCGACTTCAAATTATTAGAATAGTTTTCATTTCGTTTTATTAATACATGCTGACATGTTTCCAAGTAATAAATGACAAGGACAGGGAGAGGAAGAAGTTTTACACTGATTCTAGTATATTAAAATAATTTAAATATTAATTATTTTATTTCTAGCCCATACTCTCCCTCTGCTGGGCAAAGGCCTCCCTCCATTCCTTTCACTGTTCTCGGTCTTGAGTCACTTCTTTGCCAATTCCTAAGGAAAACATCCAAGTAAATTAAAATAATTTAAATATTAATATAGTAAAAAAAGTTTAAAAAAAATCCGATTCGGTACGACAAAAAACCACGCTGAAAAAGTATGAAACGAGAAAAACCGTAAAAAAGAAAAACCGTAGTCACAAACGCAACAGTTTAATAATAAGTTATTAATATCTAAATGATTACGGCATTTTTATTAGCCTATGTTCAGCGGACGATTAAGACGGTTAAAATGATATGTCATATGTCAAGTTCTGATAAGTAGATTAGGAGCTATGAGGGAACAGATGAACATACACAATACTTACGAAATGTCAAAATCATAACCCTCTTTGGCTTATCTAATCATAACCCTCTTTGATATCATCATCATCATCATCATCAGCCTTTTAATGTTCCCACTGCAGGGGCACAGGCCTCCTCTCTCTAGGAGAGGGAATGGGCCATAATCCACCACGCGGGCCCAGTGCGGTTTGGTGGATGTCACATGTCTTCGAATTTTTGGTTGTAGGACATGCCGGTTTCCTCACGATGTTTTCCTTCACCGTTTTGAGAGCAGTGGTGATGAAATAAATTACACAAAGTAATGCGCCTAGCTGGGTTTGAACCCGCGACCTACGACTTGTAAGTCGGGGCCGTTACCACTCGGCCACCACTGCTCTCAAATCCTGCCTCTTTGATATATCAATATTTTTTATCACTGTCGCCCCTACTGCCATTGGATACTTACATGATCAGCCTTCAGGCAGGATTAACGACGAGGTCCGACTGACGACCGTCATATAAAACCATGTATGACATAAACTAGTTTATATACTTGTTGATTATCTTAATCTGTAGATCTGAAGTGAGTTAGCGTTTTTATATGTGGTTAAGTCATTCTTGATAACGAAAGGTAAATGGCTGATAGAGCCTTAAATAGCGCTTCATCAAATAGCCTTCATTTTGAGGAGCTGGGGTGGATCGAATGACGCGTTTGTCCCACCCACACGCAAAATACGCGCTGTAGACGTGGAGTTGCGGACACCAGCCCGATATACTATACTAGCTTTTGCCAGCGGCTTCGCCCGCGTACATAAAATATAGCCTATGACACTCAGGAGTAAAGCAGCTTTCTATTGTTGCTAAAATTTTTTCCAATCGGACCAGTACTTCCAGAGATTACCTCCTACAAACAAAAAAACAAACTTTACCTCTATATTATATTATTAAATTAAATTAAAGTACTATACTATAGCCCTTCATCCCGGGCGAGTTTCGTAAGCTGCTCCCGTAGCCAAGTTACAATCGTTTCATTTAGAGTGAGCGCTTGTAGTTGGCCATGCCCCCCATTAGCTTGTTCGGACGTCATTACCACAAAGGAATTGGGGGCGTAGATAAGCGTGCACGTTAAATGAAACGATTGTAACTTGGCTTGAGGTGTGCCCCGCTTGGGCTGAGCATCGCCGTGTCCTCGTGAGAGCGATCGGTGGCGGCGATCTCTCGCGCCGGGCCTTGGTAGAAGCCATGGTTCGGAGTGAGGAGGAGTGGCAGGCGGTCGCCTCCTTCTGCAAAGCAGTAATGCTAGCAAAGGAGGCTGACCGCATAAGGCAACGGCGTTTGCGCCCCAGACGCCGCCGGGATTCCGATCCTGACTTCCGGCCACCGTAGGCGCGGGCTTGTGGACGGTGAGCATTGGGTAGCTCGCCGTCCGGTCGTCTGGTAATCGTCCGGACCAAGCCCAGTCGTCGACGGCGCGCACTGTACACAACAAATACACAAAAAACATACATGAAACAAACATGTACACAAAAAAATTGCAAGTTCAGTACATTTTTACCAGTTAGGCGAAAATAAATGTTTTGTTTGAATTGACCATAGCAGATATTTTTCGCGACTTCAGGTTTGGTCCCATATACCTAGTAAAAGTTGTTTATTATCATGACTACAATCACATGTAGGTATCGCTCATAAATTACCTGTCAACCTATATTGTTGATGTCTCCCGATGTTTAAAATCGGTTGTGCAGTTTTTGAGTTAAATCGTTACAAATAAACTAACAAAAAATCAAATTAATCATTTTTATAATATTAGTTAAGACATACCTAATCGGTTGAAACATCTTAAATCTACGTGTGACTTTTTTTAATACCCGTGGGAAAATATAAGAATACACTTTCAGGGTTTCGTAGCTCAAAAGAATAAACGGAACTTGGAACTGTTATTTAAACCATATACTCTGGTCTTTGGTTTGCAAAAAGACGAATTATTATTATTATTTATTACTAGCTTTTGCCCGCGGCTTCGCCCGCGTACATAAAATATAGCCTATGTCACTCAGGAGTAAAGCAGCTTTCTATTGTTGCTAAAATTTTTCCAATCGGACCAATAGTTACAGAGATTACCTCCTACAAACAAAAAAATAAAAAAACAAAAAAACAAACTTTACCTCTTTATTATATTAGTGTAGATTATTATTTATAAATTCGTCAAATAATAATAATAAATAAGTTATTATTTGACGAATTTATAATTTAATTTAATATTGTGACTTTTCTTTTATTTAATTTTAGTTTGTGTTTTGACTTTGATTTATTTGTATTTTTATATATTATTTTATTTGTTCGACATGTGTATTTAATTATTTGTATTTATTATTTGACATTCAATTTTTGATTAATTTGTAATTTGTTGACATTATTGTATCAGTTTGTACCTTTATGACTTGTAAGAATCCCTTACCAATAAAAAACTATGACTATGAGTACTGAGTTTAGACGTAGTTATATGGAGAGGAAGAAGGAGGCCGAAGAAGAAATGGATGGATCGTGTGAGGAGTGATATAAAAGAAAAGAGATTTAGTGATAGTGTGACGGTTGACAGGACAGAGTGGAAGAAAAAAACATTTTGCACCGACCCCTAGTAATATGGGTTAAGGGTAGGATGAAGAAGATACTCAGGTCTTTGATTTCTTGAAGTTGTGAAAAAATGAAACTTATAAGTTAACGGAAAAAAACTACGTTGCAAAAAAGGAACATTTCGACACTCTCAAAGGAATCGAAATTCACAGTGTTCTTCCCGTTGAGCTAGAACCTTCGAATTTTAATACGAAGCAAGGTCAAATAGCAAGTAAAGTAAAGTTTAAAAAATGAAAATTTTTACTTACATCATAAAAAAAAACTTCTTTCTATTCGGAAAAATCTTAGAGATTCGATTCGGGAATTGAACTATTTAAATAAATTAGTCTGTACGGAACCCTCAGTGTGCCAACTCGCATTTGTCCAATTTTTATTTTTTTTTATTTTGACTTAATAATAAAAATCATGGTCACGTTTTAAAATTACTTTATTTTCATTTGAAAAACTCTGACGTGAAACATGACGTAGTAACTAGTTTTTTGACAAACAAAAAAAAATGAAAACATGTAACCGAGCGAAACATACATTTTATTACTTAATTAAATTGAAAAGATTAATATCTTTATTGTTAAACCACCGGTTAATTTCGGAAGGTTGTTAACCAATTTATTGCATTAATTATACCTATATAATATAATATAATACCTATGGGAAAATAAGATATTCATGCATAGCAGTTTGTTTAAAAACAATAACATTGAAAACGAAAAACAAAACCTTATTAAAACTTGTGATATTGGCGGCGACGATCTCTCGTATCGGCCTTGGTACAGGCCATGGTTCAGAGTGAGAAGGAGTGGCCGACTCCTTTTGCGAAACAGTAATGCTAGCAAAAGAGGAGGCCGACTGCATAAAGCAAAGGCGCTTCAGCCCCTGACACCACAGGGATTCCGATCCTGATTTCCAGCCACTATACAATTGGTAGCTCGCCGTGCGGCGCGGGGGTATGACGACCAAGGGGATCGAGACAGGTGCGGGCTATGGGGGCGCTTAGTAAGATACATACGGGATGAAATGCGCCAAGACAGTTCCTAAGATATGTGACGTCATAGGAAAGAAATAGTGATTTATACGCGCAGGTGAGGACTCGACGGTCGGCCTAAGATCTCGTTTTCCACGCCAAATAAAATATAATGCCCTACGCATAGACTACGGTGCGAGTGTAGCTGGAGTCCTTTGTAACTATTCGTAGCCGTATTTCCTACGAGAGACTCTAGCTACGCTACAAAGTCCTTTGGAAGCTCTTTGGAAAAAATGGAACAAAGAAATATTAATAATGGTATGGCATGGCTGTATTAGGCATGCATACCAGTGTAATGTATTTTCATATGATTTTAAGTGATATTACTGTATGCATTGCTGTTGGTGTGCCAATAAATAAATATTAATTTGATGCAATATTTTTATAATTCAATTTATTTTACAATTAAATATATGGTAATTTATCAGCAAAAACAGAGGGAAGAAATAGATAAATAGGTATAAAGATACTGATTTCCAAAATCTTTTTCTAAAGTAATCTCCTCCAGCATACCTACATACCTATAACATTTGATTTGATTGTTTGTTCCAGTATAGTGATCTGCGGGTCATGGAGTGCAGAAGAACTGAAGTTCCCACCTTCGTTCATGTTCGGGGCAGCGTCAGCGGCCTACCAAGTGGAAGGTGCCTGGAATGCCAGTGGTTAGTAAAATGTATTCTGCTTCTACAAATGACTTGTCTGGTATGAACTAACATATCTCAATAGTATACAACAAATTTCAAAGTTTGACTGGACTGTTGGTCTAGTAGTTAGTAGCCCTGACTGCTATGCCGGAGGTCGTAGGTTCGATTCTCACTCAGGACCAATATGTGATGAGCTCAATCGAAAACATCGTGAGGAAACCGGCATAACCTAGAACCAAAAATTCGAAGACATTTGACATCTACCAACCCTCAATTGGCCCGCGTTGTGGATTACAGCCCATTCCCTCTCCTAGAGAGGAGCCTGAGTCCCAATAGTAGGAACATTTTGTAAGGCTGATGCTATGCTTTAGGTACTGATTTTCTATAACCGGAGCGTTATATAAATTAAGGCTTCCAGCAGTGGACGTGACATACCTGAACAATATATAAGAAACTAGCTTTCTGCCAGCGACTTTGCTCGCGTGGAAATAGGTTTTCGCACTTTGGACACGTGTTTCATCCCTTTAGTGTTGTGAATTTTGGAAAATCCTTTCTTAGTTTTCGCCTTCGTCATAAATGTGCAAAATTCACGATCCTAGTCCCGGTAGTGTTGCTTGTGCGTTGATATGTCAGTCAGTCAGTTTCTCCTTTTATAGTCATAGTCATAGTTTTTTATTGGAAAGGGATTCTTACAAGTCATTGAGGTACACAAACTGTTACAATAATGTCAATATATTATTTTTTTAACAAGTTTTTAAATGACTATAAGTACACACATACCTACACAATCAGAATGTTTTTTACAAATTTTACAATTATAATTTTTAAGTTAATTTTTTATTTCTGTATGGGTGTTTATGCCTGAAATAAACGATTATTATTATTACAAATTAATATATAATAATATAGATTAATTCTTTTCTATCATGTTCCAGATAAAGGTGTCAGCATATGGGACAAGCTCTTGCATGATCATCCCGAGCTAGTGCTGGATGGTACCAACGGAGACGTGGCGTGTGACTCCTACCACCAGTGGAGGAGGGACATCGAGATGTGTGAGGAGTTGGGGCTCAATATGTACAGGTAACCAACGCTTTGTATACCGTAATTAAAGACATAATAGACAGACAATAGGTATGTGAACACTGGAGTTCGCTTGGGACTCAAGAGCTATGATTTAGAAAGGGTAAATTGGCCCCTTCAGTTTGCTGACAACGTCTTGACTGTTCAAAAGTGACATTTTGACAGTTCAAAAGTGCCTGTAAACGATCTATTTGAAATAAATAATTTTGAGTTTGAGTTTGCTCATCATCATCATCTTCCTGCCCTTGTCCCGTTTTATTTGGGGTCGGCGCAATATGTTTTTTTCTTCCATTATGTCCTGTCACCCGTCACGCTATCACTAACTCCTCTGTCTTCCATATCACTTCTCACACAATCCATCCATATCTTCTTTGGTCTCCCTCTCCCTCTCCATCCATCCACATTTATACTCATGGCTTTTTTTGTAACTTGCGTTTCATCCCTCCTTTTTACATGGCCATACCAAGACAAACGGTTCCCTCTCAACTTTTCAGTCACTGGCGCCACTTTCAAACTTCCTCTAATATACCTACTCATTTCTCACTTTATCCATTCTCGTCACACCACACATCCGTCTCAAGATTCTCATCTCGGCTACATGCAATCGCTTTTTATCCGTCTTTTTCAGAGCCCAACATTCTGACCCGACCTGATCTGTTTCTGACCTGATTGTGAGTTTGAGTTTGCTAATGATTGATAAAAAAATTACTTCTTATTTCCCAGGTTTTCAATATCCTGGCCTCGTCTACTTCCATCTGGCTTCCCCAACTACATCAGCGAGGACGGCAAGAACTACTACAACAACCTGATCGATGGTCTACTGGAGAAGGGCATTCAGCCTCTTGTCACTATATACCATTTTGATCTGCCGCAGTATTTACAAGATCTAGGTAAGAGTTGATGATTATGTATTATGTATATCAGTATTTCTTAGAACCGTTAGGTCCTAGTCGATGGCGCGTACTGTTCCCGCACGCCTCAATGAGTTGTCAGCAAACTTTAGGTCCCACAGGGTCGATGCCTACTGGGGCCGAGGATAGATGCGAAAGCGTTACACCGGGGCCCTGGGACTAAGGCAAAGAAGAAACGGCGTAGTTTGTTTAGTCAGTAAAAATCTGTCACTGTTTTCCGCTCCGCCAAAAATTAACTTGAATTAATTTACGCATTTTCGAAATTGATTTCTTTAAGGAAATGTCAGCTGGACCAGTATGACCTTTAGATAATTAGTACGCAACGAACAACAACTACCTACGAGGTGCCTCCTGGGCCAAGGGTAGATGCGAAAGCGTAACACTGGGGCCTGAGAATAAGGCAAGGAAGGTATGGAGTAGGTTTTATAATCAGTAAGAGTCTGACACTGTTTTCCGCTCCACCCAAAAGCGGGATTCGTCATTGGATGATTTTTACCTACCATAAAAAAAACCTACGATGTCATTGACTCGTTTATTTAAAGAAATTAATTTTGTAAAAGCTTAGGTAAATCAATACGAGATTTAGAAAAAAAGTACTTTATTTTTTGCAATAATATGCAATAATTCAATATGTTCTTTTATATTCTTTCCAGGTGGCTGGGCAAACCCTCTCGTTGCTGACTGGTTCCAAGACTACGCTGAAGTGGTCTTCTCCCTCTACGCTGACAGAGTGAAGTACTGGCTCACCATCAACGAACCCATGGGCATATGTGATGGGGGTTACGGCAAATATTCAGCCCCTTACTTCGACGATCCTGAAGTAGGCCGCTACTTGTGCAATAAGAACGTATTATTAGCCCATGCTAAGGCTTACAGGATTTATGAGAAGTTGTATAAGGACCAGTATCATGGTAAGCAGGTTAACTTGTATTTATTTGCTACGAGCGACCTGCTCCAGCTTCGCACGGGTACTGGTATTGAATATACCATGCATGTATCATACACATACACCTTCCACTTGAATCACTCGATCTATTTAAAAAAAAAACATCAAAATCCGTTGCGTACTTTTAAAGATTTAAACATACATAGGGACCTAGCAACTTTGTTTTATACTATGTAGGTAATGATAAACTAGTGCTTGACTGCGATCCCACCTGATGGTAAGCAGTGATGCAAACATTGATGATAAGGCGAACTAGTTTAGTGTGTTAAGGAAACCAGCAAGGAGTTGTCAGCAAATCATAGGGACACTGCAGAAGGGTCGAAACCTTCTGGGGCCAAGGGTTCGCGTCTGAAAAAATGGCTCTGGCCCTGGTATATAGGCAATGTAGGAACGGGGTAGGCTGTTTAGTCAGTAGCTTAATTAGCGCACTAGTTTATTAAGAGCCTATTCACTCTAACCTTGAAGACACTTAAATTATAATCGGATGGAAAAACTGCAGCCGGCAAACTGTTCCAGTACCAATTAATTAATTAGTCTTAATCATTACATAGTATAAAACAAATTCGCTTCCCTCTGTCCCTATGTATGCTTAGATCTATAAAACTAAGCAACGGATTTCGACGCGGTTTTTTTTATTAGATAGAGTGATTCAAGAGGAAGGTTTATATTTATATGTATAATATCAACATTGCACTCGTGCGAAGCTGGGGCGGGTCGCTAATTTGCTATGAACTAGTGCTTAACTGCGATCCCATCTGATGGTAAGCAGTGATGCAATCGTAAGTGTATGGTGGTTGGTTGTTGTTGGTTGATAGGTATCTCACATTGAGAACACACTAAGGCCTGTCAAAGAACACAGTTTCATAGACGCATATTCCACTACAGTTCTCGGGATTCTTATAACCTAGTTCTGTAGTTTACCGAATATAAGTAAATATTCCCTCTCCTAGGAAGAAGGCCTGTGTCCCAGCAGTGGGAACATTAATAAGGCTGATGATGATGATGATGAAGTAAATATCCTACTTTACTGATACAGATTAAATTTGAATTCTTCATGGTTTTCAGGTAAAATTTCACTGTCAACTCTATTTTTCTGGTTCAAACCATTCACGCCAGAAGACCAAGAAGTGACTGATCTTACTATTGAACACTGGGTATGAGCATTTTTATCTCTCTACTAGCTTTTGGCCGCGGCTTTGCCCGCATTGTATTGGGGTTGGGGTTTCCGGGATAAATAAAAGTAGCCTATATCCTATTCCGGAGTGTATTCTATGCCTAAGCCAAATTTCATCCTGATCCATCCAGCTGTTTTGGCGTGATTGAGTAACAAACATCCAAACATCGTAACTTTCGCATTTATAATACTAGCTTTTGCCCGCGGCTTCGCCCACGTGGTATTGGGGTTGGGGTTTGGGGTTTCCGGGATAAAAAGTAGCCTATGTCCTATTACGGAGTGTATCCTATGCCTGTGCCAAATTTCATCCAGATCCGTCCAGCCGTTTTGGCGTGATTGAGTAACAAACATCCAAACATCGTAACTTTCGCATTTATAATATTAGTAAGATACCATAAGAAGGGTGCGTTCACATAGGACTTTCGATTTTACAGGATCCTTTTTAACGGATCCGTCCATAATCCGTCGCTACTGGAGATAATATCGACACAGCATTTACAGGACCGATATTAACAGATGCGATCCAACTGGACTGTCGTTCTGTGTTTTTCCGTTGTGTGTGGGATTTTTTACTGGATCCTGTGTAAACAAGCTCATACGACTACATACGCTAATAACATGTACGTATAAACAGACCTGTAATACGGTTCCACATATGGGTCCAAGCCAACTGGGGCCAAGGGTTCGTGTCTGAAAGGAAGGCTCTAGCCCTGGTATAGATGGCGATGTAGGAACGGGGTAGATTATTTAGTTAGAAGAGTCTTTGAACACTGCTCCGCCCAAGAGCGGGATTCGTCATTGGATAATTTTTACCTACCATAAAAAAAACCTGTAATACGGATTGCTGTTTATTTTGGCGGATCGGTATTTTTTACTGTATCTGGAATACTGTGTCCCGTGTGAACTCCCTCATACAACTACATACGCTAATAACATGTACGTTTAAATTGACCTGTAAAACGGACGTTCTATGTGAACGCGCCCTAATACTTTAGATAATGATTTGATATAATTTCAATCGCAGTCAAGTCTCGACCATACGCAATAACTGTAGGTCCAATTAAATTTGAATCTTGTCATGTGTGATATTGCGTTGTTTGTTCCAAAGCTTTGTATTTGAATTGAGTTTGAGAGGAATTCACCAACCTCATATATGTATTTTAAATGGCGTGGGCTTGCGGGCGACGAGCGATTGGTAGCTTGTCATCCAAAAACATCCACACCGAGCCTCAGTTATAGACGTTCAAGCTTTTTTAAGCCTCCTGAAACACTAGGGCAAAAAAGGAAAAAAAGGTGTGGTGTCAGTCAGTAGAACTCTGTCTGACTTGCTATCCCACTCGACTCTAGAAACGTAGAAGTCATTGAATGATTTCTAAATGATTTCTTATATGCATACTTCGAATGTTTAATAACAATTCTTCTGTTTTCAAGGAAGGCCGATACGCACATGCTATTTACTCCAAAGAAGGTGGATGGCCACCTAAACTGGAGAAACTGTTGAATGACCTCGCGAAGAAGGAAGGGTACAAATACCCCAGACTGCCACCTTTCACTCCTGAAGAAGTTGAGCTCGTTAAAGGTATGATTGTCTTCGTATTTGGTGGTTAAAAATGTGGGGCACGTGGCTATTTGTATAACATAATATTTTGGATGGCATGTTTTGTAGTGTGAAAGGGGCGCCAGTGATTGAAAGTTTTAAGGGAACTGTTTGTCTTGGTATGGCCATGTAAAGAGGAGGGGTGAAAGGCATGTTACAAAAAAGCCATGAGTATAAATGTGGTTGGATGGGAAATTAAAAAATATATATCCATATATTTTTTAACTTCCTGCACACACATTAACACACATTTTCTTCACACAATCTATCCAGATTGTGTGAAGAAAAGTGATATGAAAGAAAGAGAAGTTAATGATAGCGTGACGGGTGATAGGACAGAGTGGAAAAAAAAGCCATATTGCGCCGACCCCAAATAAAACGGGACAAGGGCAGGAAGATGATGTGAATATTTTGTGTAGCATAATATTTTGTATGGCATAACTTTTTCTAGGAACCTATGACTACTACGCGTTAAACCACTACACAACTCGGTTGGTGCGCAGAGTGAAGCCAGGTGAACTACCAGGGAAGTGGTTCTTCGATGGCTCGTATGAAATAGGCACGATTATGTTCAAGGATCCTTTATGGGACACCACAGTGGCTGACTGGTTTGCGGTGAGTTACTTTAAATATTTAGATTGCTGTATATTTATAACTAGCTTTCTGCCAGCGGTTTCGCCCGCGTGAAAATAGGTTTCGTACAAACTTTGGACACGAGTTTCATCCCTTTAGGCCCCCCTAAATTTTTGAATTTAGGAAAATCCTTTCTTAGTGTTTGCTTAAGTCATAAAAGGAGGCCCTGTGCAAAAATTTCACTCTCCTAGTCCCAGTAGTTTCGGCTGTGCGTTGATATGTCAGTTAGTCGGTTTCTCCTTTTTAGGGTTCCGTAGTCAAAAATGAACCCTTATAGTTTCGCCATGTCTGTCTGTCTGTCTGTCTGTCCGTCCGCGGATAATCCTAGTGACCGTTAGCACTAAAAAGCTGAAATTTGGTATCAACATGTATATCAACCATGCCGACAAAGTGCACAAACAAAAAGTGGTAAAAAATATTTTAATAGGGTACCTCCCCTACACGTAAAATGGAAAGTGATTTTTTTTTTTCATTTCTACCTTAACATGTGATATATTGTTGGAAAGGTATTTAAAAATGATTAAGGGTCCCGTAAAATCATTTTTTGATAATGTAAATTGTAAATATTTTCGGAAATAATCGCTCCAAAAGTAAAAAATGAGGCGTCCCCCCCCCTCTAACTTTTGAACTATACGTTTAGAAATATGAAAAAAATCTCAAAAGTAGAACTTTAAGTAAACTTTCTAGGAAAATTATTTTGAACTTGATAGGATGAACAGTTCTTGAAAAATTTAAAAAAAAACGTTCTGAACTAATTTTCTAATTTAACAGATAGATGCAAGCATTTTTTTTAACTTTTTTATATATTTCATTATCCTGAGCGTATCTTCTTTCAAATAAAAATACAAAAAGATAAAAAGAAAAGAAAAAAAAAAAAAGAAGAAAAAAAGAAGAGAGGAGGATTAAAGAGCATTTCCTTTCACAATGACATAGTATTTATATATATATATATATTTAATATATATAAGTATGATTATTTATGTAAGTATGTTTATGTATTGTTTAATTCCTTTTTTTTTTGTTTTATTGTTGTAAATTGTACACTGGATCTTACCCAAAATTTTTGACCTCTCTCTATTTTATAGGTCAGGTTTGCTGTAAGAAAACTCAATTTTGAGTTAAGCTCGCCTTTGTACATAATTATTGTAATCCTCTTTTTTATATACTGTTTGGTGTACAATAAAGAATTAAGAAAAAGGAAAAAATCGGTTCACGCAATTCAAAATTACCACCGGGTACAGCGCCATCTCTCGGGAAATAGGGTTACTAATTTTTACATGGGCTACTGGGTTCTGTTACATTGTGAGAAATTGTAGCGGACGGGAAACTACGGAACCCTACACTGAGCGTTGTCTTGAACGATTCATTTATCTATAATTATAGATTAATGGGGCTTGTGATAGGAAATGTTGCGAGCGAGTAAAAACTTTAATGCTGTTTGTAAAGAGTTCTCATTTTGACATATTTGCCACTAAATCTTATTTTGCACGCACTCACACTCACACGATACCACAGAGATGTAATTTCGCTACCAGCTCAGTCAAATAATGCTTCACCATGTCCGCAGTTGTACCCTGAAGGTCTTCGAGAACAACTGCATTGGCTGAACTCGACCTACGACCTCAAAGAGATCGTCATCACTGAGAACGGAGTGCCCTCGCTAGACCCTGGGCTAGTAGACACGCAGCGCCTGGAATACTACAGGGATTATTTGGAACAGGTAACTGCTTCTTCCAGTACGCGGTCACCAGTCCAGAAACTGTTGGCCTTAATATGTCAAGTTGGATGGCTGCCTATAAGGCGAACCGATGACCTGATCGGGGTTGCTGGAGTCCAATGGATGCAATATGCATAGGACTGGACGTTGTGGTGATGCTTGGGGGAGGCCTATGTCCAACAGTGGAGACATCCACTGTTTGGCTTTGGCTAAAGTGATGATGATGATAAAACTAATAGGAATCGTGCTAATAACTCCAACATTTACTATATTCTACAACTATTACACAACGTCGTCTAGTCGCAAACAGAGCTTGTGTTATGAGTACTTGACAACTGATAAACATACTTATACATTTCTAAATACATACATATCTACACTAATATAATAAAGAGGTAAAGTTTGTTTTTTTGTTTGTATGAGGCATAGATATATCAAACAGTAGTATGAGGTAATCTCTGGAACTACTGGTCCGATTGGAAAAAAATTAGCAACAATAGAAAGCTGCTTTACTCCTGAGTGACATAGACTATCTTTTATGTACGCGGGCGAAGTCGCTGACAAAAGCTAGTTATAGATAAATTACACCCAGACACTGAACAAAATGATTGAGCTCTTCACACAAACGTTTGTCCTGGGTAGGAATTAAATCTACGACCTCTGGCATAGCAGTCAGGGCCACTTACCACTAGACCAACAGGCCAGTCAAAATTTTGTCTTGGGTGGGAATGAAAACGACCTTTCGCCAATGCGAGATGCTATCAGTCTGGACCACTAGACCAGTCAAAATCAATTCCCATTAGAGCCCGACTAAGACCTAGATTTGTCAATAGTTTAATCGAGTTTGTCTACCAGGTTCTGCTGGCTATCCAAGACGGAATCAACGTGACAGGTTACAACGCATGGACGCTGATGGACAACTTCGAGTGGATGGGCGGATACATGTAAGTATTTACAATACATACACACACATAAGTAAAGAGTTTTAAAAATAGTATATTTTGATACAAATGCAGGAAGTTTGTCATTGCAGCCCTCGGCTCCATAACACACTCGCCTACGGCTCGTGCGAATTCCGCTTGGCTCCGTCGCAGAATGTTCACTTCTCAAAATGTCCACTGGTCGCAAAATATCCTTTTCTCAGAATGTCTCTTTCGTAAAATGTCCACTTCGCAAAATGTCTCTTTCGCAGAATGTCCCATTCGCATATTGTGCCCTTTTTATTTCTGACTTACTTTAATCATAATTCATTTTAGCAATTAGCTTTCACACATCATGTTTGACGTGTGTTTATTTATATTGATATGGGTAAGCATAAATATATATATATATATATATTTTTTTATGCTTACCTTGAAATTTTAGTGGTTGTTTTCCCTCAGCGAAATGGTTGTGTCTTGGTAATACAAACGTTTTATAAAAAAATAAAATGTATTTTATTTGTTACATATTTTAAATAATTTTTATTTTTTTTTAGTATTAAACAAATTTCAATGAAAATAAACATTATATTTTTAATAAAATTTAAGAAACTATGATAACACAATGTGTTTCTAAACGTAAAACGGGATACTTCAATAAAATATAATGAGGGTACCTATAAAATATTTAAAGTTGTGTCATATCAAGTAAAAATGGTTATGAGAAATTATCGTTCATTTGTGTATCCTATTCTACTATTACTAATTAACAAAAAACATTATGGAGCAAGAAATCCATTTCGTTAATAATCAAAAAGGACAACTTACACTCATTACTGGTAATCATAGATACAGTAAAAAGAAAACTAATGCAAGTGGTGGTACTTTGTGGAGGTGTATAAATAGACGCAAGTGCAGTGCTTCGTTAACGTTAGATAAAACACGCACAAAAATTATAAGGAAAAGTCGTCATACATGTGAGTCAGCTGATATAAAATATGCAATTCATGAACACATTTCAAGTCTTCAGAAGATCGTTTGTGAAGATTTCAGACCTATTCCGCAAATTCTTGAAGAATATTGTAATACAAACAAACCTCCATAAAAATCGTAGGGACCCTGCAGAAGGGTCGAATCCAATTAGGGCCAAGGGTTTGCGTCTGAAAAGGTTGGTCAGTAAGAGTCTGACATTTGTTTTCCGCTCGGCCCAAGAGTGGGACTCGTCATTGGATGATTTTTACCTACCATAAAAAAAAACTCCATGAAAACAGATCTGATTGTTTACCTTCATTTCGATCTATCAAAGATACTTTGTACAGAACACGTAATCATTTTTAAATACAGATAGACAGAAACTGCAAGTGTACCGGAAGTATTAGGAAAAAAATTCTTAATTTGTGAAGATGGAGATACTGAGAAAATTTTAATATTTGCAACAACTCAAGCAAAAACAGTTATAAAATTATCAGGCTCATATTTTGCAGATGGGACTTTTATGTCTGCTTCAAAACCATTTTATCAAATGTATGTCTTACATTTAGATATGAACTCAAGTAAAAAATGTACAAATAATAGTTCCGGTAATACCTGGTTCCGGTAATATCGGTTATTACCCAACAAAACACAAGACACATACACCCGCCTTTTTAGAATTTTAAAAACCAAATTGGGCATTAAAATAAGAAACTTAAACGTGATTATGAAATTGCACAAATGAACGCTGTGGAAACTGTATTCTCCGATGCCAGAGTTAGTGGTTGTTACAGACATTTTAATGCCGCTATTTTGAAAAATGCAAAAAAAAAAAACTTATTAAAATCAAAAGAAGGTAGAAATGTTGCAAGAATCGCTGCGATGATACCGCTCGTGCCAGCAGATAAAATATCAGCTGCGTGGTGTTATATTATAAACCAGGCGCCGAATAGTTCTCAAATGCACCGTTTTAGAAAGTATTTCGAAAAACAGTGGTACCCCAAAATGTCTACTACGTTGTTGAGTTGTGCTTTCCAACGCCATCGAACAACGAATGCTTTGGAAGTTGGCACCGACGCATTAATACAGGACGTATACCAAGAAAACCAAGTCTGTACATGTTTATCTTTAAATTGAAAAAGGAAAGTAAATACTGGAATAGGGTAGTAAGGAACAGTCTTTTTAAAAATGTGCAGCACAATAGAAGAAAACTTGACATTTATTTTGATAAAAAATATAAGGCATTATTGGTTCAATTGGAACAAAATAATTTGACATTGCCAATTTATAAAAAAAAGTAATATTTTTACAGTTAACGGTTCGTAGATAATTAAAGAGAGTTCAAATTTCGTTTATTACGAGTTAATAACCATTAAGTTGGTAAAATAATTACTTTAAATCAAGCGATTAGACAAAGAAGGTGATTTGTACTATATATCTATTTTTTAATGCTTACCCATATCAATACAAATAAACACACGTCAAACATGATGTGTGAAAGCTAATTGCTAACAAGTTTTCAATGAAAATATTTTTTTTCATAACAAGCTTTTATATCGGTGGTCTATGCTTATATAAATAAAACTCGTCAAGACGATTCACACGAGCCCAAACTCGACGTGGTTGTGCCGTTTAATTACAGAGTTCCTATGGCTACCTCGCGATTCCATCATCAGATCAGCTCCATGTCATCATAATATTGCATTGTCATCCGAACTAAACGTATATACCAAATTTCAGCTCAATCGGAAACCGGGAAGTGGATCAAATTTAAGTTGCGAGATTTGATTACAGAACGACAGACAACGGGACAGGTGAAACTAAATAAAAGCTTGTAAAATGAATCATGATTAAAGTAAGTCAGAAATAATAAGGGGACAACATGCGAAAGGGACATTTTGCGAAGTGGACGTTCTGCGAAAGAGGCATTTTGCGAAACAGACATTCTGAGAAAAGGACATTTTGCGACCAGTGGACATTTTGAGAAGTGGACATTCTGCGACGGAGCGAAATAAAGAAAGAAAGAAAAAATATTAAATCATATCTCAAACATACAGTAAAAATATAATAAAAATAGCTTTAAAATCTGCTCTGGTCAGTTTCTAATTGCGTGGGGGTCGCCTTGTGGGGGACGCCTCGCGCCTGATTCGATAAACTAAGGGATGATTCTCATTAGAACGTGCTGTGCCCGGGACGGGGCCCGGACGGGGCCCGGACGGGGCCCGGACGGGGCCCGGACGGGGCACGGTTTAAATCTATTTCATATATTTTGTATGAATCAATTTATATTACAAAGTGCATTATCCGTGTCCCGTCCGGGCCCGTTCGACGCACTTCAATACCACGTTTGTTGCACGGTCCCGCCCCGTTCCCTCCACGTCCCATCGTAATCAGTACATTTTTCGTGCTGCGTCAGAAAATAAATTGCATAGCACGGACGGGCCCCGGCTCGTCCACGCCCCGGCCCTGGCACGGCCCGCTCTAATGAGAATCATCCCTAACTAAATAAAACAACACACTTGAACGTGACGATAAGAAAAAGCCCTTGTTGTGATAAACTAAAAGAAGCACTTGGGCGATATATGTGCTATATTGAACCTAATCGGAGTGCGATAAGAGGCAGTTTTCGAGTAAGTCTATTGAAAATTGTATTACAATACTAGGCAAAAACACTATGACAGAGTACTGAAAGTTATCTATTAATTTAAAATGTCAAAATTAAAAAAGAATTGACATTAAAATAAATAAAATAGACAATAAATTAAAATGTCAGAAATTAAAAATAAATGACCCTAAAATAAATTAAATTGTCAAAATTAAAATTTAATACTGATGATGAATTTTAAAGTGAATTAAAATAAATAGGTTTTGCAAATATTTTTTTTTTTTAACTTAATTATTATCAGTATCTTCAGAATTATCAAAGTAAATCAAAATAATCGTAGTTAGTATTTCTTTTTCCCAAGGTTTCTGTTAAAGACAAACAAGGTGTTTTTTTTTACTGTCTATACTTTGGACGAATCTCGTGAACCCGTTAGAAATCGATGTAGGAACATTTCAAAACCTCGGTTTTTTTATGGATACTTTTTTTTAAATACGATATAATACTTTAATATAATATAATAAATTAATAACGTATAATGTAATGATAATAATATATAATGTAATAATAATGTAATGAATTTGAAAATTATGGACTAACGTCTGAAAGAAATAAAATGATTTTATTTTATTTATTTATGGACTCGGGAAGAAATGAAAATCAATAGAATCATGGACCTTTGGGAAAAAACCATTATAAACGTAATATTTTACTGATGTACCTGAAATATTTCACTGCAAATTATAAGGTAACTTCCCTGACCCAAGTTCCTCGAACAAATACCTTCATATATTTTTTTCTGAAACTAACATAAAATGTATTGTTTTCAGCACAAAATACGGGCTGTACGCTGTGGATTTTACGTGTCCGAACCGGACTCGAACCCCGCGCGAGTCAGCGCGATACTTCTCCGCCGTGACGCAGAGTAGAATGATACGCCCTACTCAAGGAAAAACCAAATTAAATTATGTTTAGTTAAGTTAGATAAATTCGAGGACATTTATTGATTAAATTTTGTTTTTAACACTATAATACTTATTGAGTTTACTTTCCCACTGCTGGGCATAGGTTTCCCAGAAACCCTTTTTCCTCCTGATGAATCCTTATTCTTACATTAGAAAGAAGAAATAAAGAAAGATATTTAAATAGTGTGTCTCTTTCGCTCTCATACGTCTCTTCGCCTTCAGTCTTGACAGACAGACAGACGGTCAACAAAGTAATACCATAAAGCGCAATACACACTGAGCCCGCCGGGCCGCCGACAAAGCCCGGCGACACAACCCGGCGGCCTGTATGAAAAGAATCATGTCGGCAACATGCGCCCGCGCGTGTTGCCCACCGACATGTTGGCGGCTTGGGTACGCCTGCGCTTAGTTGCCCAGCGACGCTCGACCTGTAGTGACGTGCTTTTTTTTACATGGAGTGGGACGACGAAAAATGTCTCACACAACAACCCTTTATCGACACGCGGCAATCACTGACTGCCAATAGTACATTTTGATACAAGTGCAGGAAGTTTGTCATTGCGACCGAGGCGAAATTCGCACGAGCCGTAGGCGAGTGTATTATGGAGCCGAGGGCTGCAATGACAAATCTGCACGTGTGTCAAACGAAGTTTTTCAATACACTTACGACTTGTGAAATAAAGAAAGAAAGAAAAAAATTTAATCGTATCTCAAACATACAGTAGAAATTTAAGAAATGTATAAGTATAGCATTCAAATCTGCTCTGGTCAATTTCTAATTTTTGCGCGGGGGACGCCTCGCGCCTGATTCGATAAACTAAGAAAAACAAAATAATCACCCGTGACCGTGACGATAAGGAAGGAATAAAAAAGCCCTTGTTGTGATAAACTCAAAAAAGCACTTGGGTGATATACATGCTGTATTGAACCTAATAGGAGTGCGATAAGAGGCAGTTTTCGAGTAAGTGTATTGAAAATAAATTTACATAGCCGCCGACCAAATTTTCCGACTTGTATTAAGTGAAGCCGCCAACCGCCGACAAAAAGTTGCCGACATATGTCGGCGGCCCGGCGGGCTCAGTGTGTGTTGCGCTTCAGGATTCTGTTTTTTTTCCTTTTGAGTTACGGAACCCTAACATATGGAACCCTTATCAGTCTGTCTGTCCATCGATGTGTGTTCATGTCTGTTCATCATACCTTTGTTTCGGGACTGCGTGAAGGCATCGAGTGGAAATTAAAACCATATACTTAACTCTGCGGTCCCTTGAAGCTGTAAAAAAATCAAACTTCTATGATAAAGAAAAAACAAAGATACGGCTGTTTGTTTATAGCCCATTGTATGTCCCACTGCTGGGCAAAGCCCTCCCCTTTTTCCTTCCAAACAGTGCTAACGCCAGAGCTAACGGTCGCTGAGATTATCCGCGGATGGACAGACAGACAGACTTGGCGAATCTATAAGGGTTCCTTGTTGACTACGAAACCCTAAAAACAATTCCTCGCCCCCCTCTAACTTTTGAACCATAAGTTTAGAAAAAATGAAAAAAAACTCAAAAGTAGAACTTTATATTATTTTGCACTTGATAGGATGAACAGTTTTTGAAAAATTAAAAAAAAAAAAACGTTCTGAACTAATTTTGTAATTTAACCGTACATGCAAGATTTTTTTTAACTTAGTTTACATAATTATTATCCTGAGCGTATCTTCTTTCAAATAAAAATATAAAAAGATTAAAATCGGTTCACGCAATCCTAAATTACCAAACGGTACAGCGCCATCTCTCAGGAAATTGGGTTACTAATTTATACATGGGCTACTGGGTTCTGTTACATTGTAAGAACTTTGTGGCGGACCGGAAACTACGGAACCCTATACTGAGCGTGGCCCGACACGCTCTTGGCCGATTTATTATTTTTTGGTAGGTACCAAAAATCAAGGATATAAATGACTGATTAAATAACCACGACACAGTTACACGTAACTATTATATTAAAAGGGTAATTAATTTGTTCAAGGCGCAGATATTACGCTACCTAATGAGTCATTGTGAATTTATTCACTTAAGAGGGGCCTTCCCTAATTGTCTATCGCCAACGTCGAGTATGATTTAAAGGCTTGTTACTTCATCTCACGTAACGTTACGTATGAAAATGCCATCCCGAGGTAGGTACATTTTTATAACACTGCTCTTAACATAGATATGATATTTCATAACAGGTAATGTCTATTTAATTTTTTTTCATTATCATGCCGGTTGGCTAATGTAACGCAGTTTTCGCGCGTTTGCCGATTTGCTCCAATCAATTCATGAGGGACCCACCTTTCAAGCGTTTTTTCACTTTCTGAATTTGCTTCAAGTATATTAAAACAGTTTTGTCACTAACACCGTACCCTGCAGCTAACTTGGATGTGGTTTGCGATGGATGCGCTTCCACAATAGCCTTCAATTCTTCATTATCAACCTTGGACTCCGGCCGCCCACGGGACTTGTTTTGCAGGTCGATATTTCCAGAACGAAAACGTTTGAGACTATAAAGGCCAGTACGACAAAACTCCAATTTCATATGTAAGGATCTAATATTTTGAGAACACAAATGTTGTGGATATTATCTAAAATTTATAGAGCTTAATTACTAAATTTATGCAATACTAATCCAATAAAACTATTTTTTGGCCTTCATAATGTAACTTCAATAAAAATTCTGAACGATAAATATATTTTTGAAAACTTTAAAGGTTTTTTTTTATGATTGATAGGCTCGTGTTTGACCTCTATCTTACCTGTCTCCCTAGCCATTTTGATGATCTATAATTGTTAACGCTAGTAGAAAACTAATCAAAAATGACATCTCAAAAAATTCGTAGCCAAGTTCACATCGTTCAAAATTACAGAATGTGATGTAATCGTTTCTACATTGATCATTGTTACATCCTGTAGTTTTATGATATTTAATGATGACTACGCAAAGGTGTTTCGATAGTAGAAAGAGAGTCTACACGACCGAACGACGAATCCAAAGACCGAGCGAAGTGAAGGCGACTAGGCAGGAAAGCGGAAGGAAGCAACCGGGACTTACGCTAGGTTGATGATGATGATGAGTCTACACGAATATTTCGTAACTTGGCTAGGAGGGCTGATGATAAGAGATGCACATCATCGCTTACCGTCAGGCCGACGAGACGCTTGCCTCATCATTATCATCATCAGCCTTTTTAATGTTCCCACAGCTGGGACACAGGCCTCCTCTCTGGGAGCGTGCGGCAGTGCGGGTTGGTGAATGTCACATGTTTTCGAAATTTTGGTTCTAGGACATGTTTCCTCACGATGCTTGCCTAGAAGAAACTTATTCCATCATGGCTTACAGACAGGTTGTAGCTAACAGAAAATACAGACTCCAGCATTGAATTTCACTCGTTAACTGTACGTATACAACACGTTACACCTATTTCTTGAAGTTTTTTTAAATATTCGTGTCAATGTGGTTTTTTTTTTATGGTAGGTGAAAATCATCCAATGACGAAACTCGCTCTTGGGCGGAGCGGGAGACCAGTGTCAGACTCTTACTGACTAAAAAACCTACCCCGAACCTTCCTTGCCTTATTTCTGGAGTCGAGGTGACAGTTTGCACATACCCTCTAGGCACCAGGAGGCTTCGACCCTGAAGGGCCCCTGCAGTTTGCTGACAACTCCTTGAGGCGCGCGGGAACGGTACGCGCCGTTGACGACTTGGACTCGGTCTTACCAGACGATCGGACGGCGAGCTACCCATTGCTCACCGTCCGCGAGCCAGTGTCTACGGTGGCCGGATATCGGCAGGATCGCAGCGGCGACGGCTACGGCGAGTACGCCGTTGCCTTTGCCTTATGCGGTCGGCCTCCTCCTTTACGAGCATTACTGCTTCGCAGAAGGAGGCGACCGCCTGCCATTCCTCTTCGCTGCGGACCATGGCTTGAACCAGGGCCCGGCGCGAGAGGTCGCCGCCGCCGATCACCCCCACGAGGACACGGCGATGCTCTTCCCAAGCAGGACACACCTCCACCGTGTGCTCCACCGTGTCCTCCGGGCTCGCCTCACAGTGGCGACACCCGGACGTCTCTTCCGCACGAATCTCCCGAACTTCCCATGTCCGGTGAGAACCTGCGTCATGCGGAAAGTGAGGACGCCGTGAGGTCTATCCAGCCACGCCTCAAAGAGGGGCACTACCGCTGAGATTACGGTGTGCCCTCGTGTCAATGTGGTGGAATTACCTAATGCTAACAGAGTTTTCAGATGTTATTTCTGTTTTCGCCCCTCTAATTTGTCATACATTGCGTTCGATGTCTTTGGGTGAAATAACAAGCTAAAACTATGCTCACGTTTATCGATTGACGAGTGGGGAAGGGCCGTCTTAAAACTTTATAGTCCCGTATCGCAGATAATAATAATAATAATTATTGTTGATTAGTTTACTGCTTTTCATGGTGTTCAGTCGTGAGTATGAGCTATATCAGTGTGCTTGTGTTCAGGTGAGCTGCCATAATAATAATAATCATTTAATGTCAGATAATACAATCCATTATTGTTAGTAAAAACATACACAACTTACAAACTAATGTTCGTTCACATACATATGTCAATTAAAAATAAATCAAATTAAAAAGGCCACATACATACACAACACTACTTCTTCAGGGTCGAAGCCCCCTGGAGCCTAGGGTGGTGCAAACTGTTACCTCGACTCTAGGAATAAGGCAAGGAAGGTACGGGGTAGGTTTTTTAGTCAATAAGAGTCTGACACTGGTCTCCCGCTCCGCCCAAGAGCGGGTTTCGTCATGCGATGATTTTTACCTACCATAAAAAAAACTACTTAATAAATAATTACTTATTACTTTTACTACTTAATAAATATTTTATCTATATTGCGAATTTTATGATTTTGTGTTAGACAACAAAGAAAATAAGGCTAGAACTACATTGCGCGGTCGCCTATATAATATCCACATGATATCTGTGTATCCAAAACATCTGAAGAAAGGTGTGTAATTACATCATAATTACGTAAGAGCAGATTTATATTAAAACTAGCGACCCGCCCCAGCTTCGCACGGGTACTGATATTGAATATATTATGCATGTATTATACACATAAACCTTCCTCTTGAATCACTCTATCTATTAAAACAAACCGCATCAAAATCCGTAGTACTTTTAAAGATCTAAGCATACATAGGAACGAAGCAACTTTGTTTTATACTATGTACCTAATGTACCTACCAAGGGTTGGCTGCTCTTAAATCCAGCCTAAAATAATTTGGTAATTCGGCTTCGTTCGAATCGAATTCGGGGAAAATATTTAAAAGTAGAAAAATGTCAATTTGGACACGGTGTCCAAATCTTCAGTAACTCAAATGTTGATGATGATAAAATGTGACAGCTAATCTTACTAATATTATAAATGCGAAAGTTACGATGTTTGGATGTTTAGATGTTTGGATGTTTAGATGTTTGGATGTTTAGATGTTTGGATGTTTAGATGTTTGGATGTTTGGATGTTTAGATGTTTGGATGTTTAGATGTTTGGATGTTTAGATGTTTGGATGTTTAGATGTTTGGATGTTTAGATGTTTGGATGTTTAGATGTTTGGATGTTTATGTTTGTTACTCAATCACGCCAAAACGGCTGGACGAATCTAGATGAAATTTGGCACAGGCATAGGATACACTCCGGAATAGGACATAGGCTATTTTTTATCCCGGAAACCCCAACCCCAACCCCAATACCACGCGGGCAAAGCCGCGGGTAAAATCTAGTGACTACATAATATATCTACTAGCCTTCTGCCCGTGGCTTCGCCCGCGTGAAAGTATGGTTCTCCATACTAACATTAGACCCCCTTTAGGAGCTGAATTTTGAAAAACTCTTCCTTAATGTTCATAAAAGGAAGCCTAGTGCAACATTTCACACTCCCATTCCATAATTTTTACCTACCAAAAAAAGCCCCAGTAGTTTTGGCTGTGCTTTGATATGTTCGTCAATCGGTTTCTCCTTATATATATAGACTAGCGACCTGCCCCAGCTTCGCACGGGTACTGATATTGAATTTATTATGCATGTATTATACACATAAACCTTCCTCTTGAATTACTCTATCTATTAAAAAAACCGCATAAAAATCCGTTGCGTACTTTTAAAGATTTAAACATACATAGGGACTAAGCAACTTTGTTTTATACTATGAAATGATAAGAAATTACTAAAAATTTTAGTCACTAGTGAGTTCCTATTTGATACCTACGTTTTGTATTTGGTGACCAATACTACCGAGTTTAGTTCCTCAAGTGACCGCTAGAGGCGCTGAAATATTTGCCATACAAAAAAATTTACGGCCTCAATAAATATCAAGTAGCGACAAATAATTTTAAACTATTGGTAGAGGTACAGTAATGTACCAATAATACTAAAAAAAATTAAGCTGAACATGTGACCGATAAAACCATTAAGTATATAAAAAATCTCTATTGTTCACAAACCGGATATTAATGAAACAATTATACATAAAAAGCCAATTCATACGTCTAATTAGGTATTATGTGCTTGCGATTAACTCTAAACGGACCTTGTTCATTTATTATGCTTCACATAAAATGAAATATCAAAGTCAAAGTCAAAATCTTTTTATTTCACACTAGCTTTTGTCAGCGGCTTCGCCCGAGTACATAAAATATAGCCTATATCACTCAGGAGTAAAGCAGCTTTCTATTATTGCTAAAATTTCTCCAATCGGATCAGTAATTCCAGAGATTACCTCCTACAAACAAAAAAATAAAAAAACAAACTTTATCTCTTTATTATATTAGTGTAGATGTAGATAGGCCTACATGGGCACTTGTAAAACGTCAGAAGCTAGTGCACGGTTCCAAATTGGTCGTTTCCTATGGAGAAGAACCGGCAAGAAACTCCATGGTTACCCTTTAAAAAATAATGTTTTTTTTTACAATAATTCCATATTACACTATTGACGCATAAATTATGTAAGGAAAGTGCAGACCAGTCTATATTGAACTGGTGCTGTAAAATTAGTAGGAAGTAATCTAGACGAAGGAAGAAGTATTTTAGATTAACCAATATCATCAAAATTCTACCCTTACCCATGTAACTTGGGGTCGGCGCAACATGTTTTTTTCCACTTTCAAACTTCTTCTAATATTCTCATTTCTCACTTTATCCATTCTCGTCACACCACACATCTATCTCAACATTTTCATCTCCGCTTCATGCAGTCTTTTTTCATCCATCTTTTTCACAGCCCAACATTCTGATCCAGGTCTTATTACGGACTTGTAAATTTTACTCTTCAACTTCAAGGGTACTAACATTACTAAGTACTAACTGTACTAAAAACAGCATCAAATGATTTTAAATATTTGTAATACATGGGACTGGCATGTACATTTGTATAAAAGTCCCTAATCACTACATAGTATAAAACAAAGTCGCTTTCTCTGTCCCTATGTCCCTTTGACTGCTTAAATCTTTGAAACTACGCAACGGATTTTGATGGGGTTTTTTGTAGTAGATAGAGTGATTCAAGAGGAAGGTTTATATGTATAAGACATGCATAATATATTTAATATCACCATAGCACCCGTGCGAAGCTGGGGCGGGTCGCTAGTTCAAAATAAAGAGAAAAAAATGTATTTTCCTTAAACCAATATGTTTATTATATTCGGTTTTAACAATTATTTACATACAAAAACACAAAGTGGTTGCTTCACAAAAAAAAAAACTTTTTTTAAATAACTATTTCTTAAGTTAGTTTGTACGGAACAATACAGTGCTCAGTTTGAATCTTACTAATATTATAAATGCGAAAGTTACGATGTTTGGATGTTTGTTACTCAATCACCCCAAAACGGCTGGACGGATCCGGATGAAATTTGGCACAGGCATAGGATATACTCCGGAATAGAACATAGGCTATCCCGGAAACCCCAACCCCAACCCCAATACCACGCGGGCGAAGCCGCGGGCAAAAGCTAGTTTATAAATAATTTGAATTTGGACCTTCAAGTAAACATTTGTCATGTTGACTTTTGTTGGGAGATCTTCAACTAACAAATCAAATCAAATCAAAACACATTTATTTGCTAGAATATGGTACATAAGGTGTTACATTATATAGGTTTCCACATATCCTGCCACAGCATGGCGTGCAAATATATTTACAGTCAGTAATGGTGTTGTTGCAGAGCAGTGGTGGCCGAGTGGTAACGGCCCCGACTTACGAGTCGTAGGTCGCGGGTCAAACCCAGCCAGGCGCATTACTTTGTGTAATTTGTTTCATCACCACTGCTCTCAAAACGGTGAAGGAAAACATCGTGAGGAAACCGGCATGTCCTAGAACCAAAAATTCGAAGACATGTGACATCCACCAATCCGCACTGGGCCCGCGTGGTGGATTATGGCCCATTCCCTCTCCTAGAGAGGAGGCCTGTGTCCCTGCAGTGGGAACATTAAAAGGCTGATGATGATGAATGTTGATTAATCTCACTAGCAATTTACAGGTTCTATTGACTTGTCTTCTAAATAGTTTTTCACACTATAATATTTTTTAAATAATAACATATTGAAAAGTTTTTTTTTAAACATTGTCAGCGGTAAGTCTTGTAAACTATTAGGTAAACGATTGTAAATAATAATCGACATGCAGTATACATTTTTCTTAAATAATTTTAGCCTTCTTGGTGGCAGTCGAAGTCTGTCCTTATGCCGTGATCGGCTATTTGGCCTGTCAGTGTTCGTCTCAAATAGATTATAGTTTTTCTTAACAAAAACACATATTTCAAAAATATATAAACATGGCAGAGGAAGGACTTTAAGTTTTTGAAATAGTGGCTTACAGCTGTCTAAAAAGTGAGCTCCACAAATCGCTCGAATACATTTTTTTTGAGCTCTAAAAACCGTTACAGTACAGTTACCCCATATTATAATACCGTATCTAAGTACGGATGATACATAGCCATGGTAAGCCAGCATTGCAGTTTCACAGTTTACAGTTTGTCTAATTCTTTTTAAAACATATACGAAACGATCAATTTTTGTAATAATTTTATCTATATGTGCCTTCCAATTGCAGTGCTTGTCTATCGTAATACCCAAATAAACACAATTATCAACAGTTGTCAAGTGAGAATTATTATAATGGATGTCAAGTTTATTTATGTTTGAATTGTATGTCTGGAATTGTATAATGTTTGTTTTAGTCATATTTATTTTTAAGTTATTTTTGTCAAGCCAATTGATAGCATTTTCCAAAGCCTGAATGATTTCACTTTCTAAATTTTTGTCAGTATCACTCTTGAGCATTATAGTCGTGTCATCAGCAAATAGTACGCAATCCTTGCCTATCGCCTCTAGAATGTCGTTGATGTAAACCAAAAAGAGCGGTGGGGATAAGATTCCTCCCTGTGGAGTGCCATAATTATTTACTTTATATTCCGACCTATAGGTTTTTTTTTTACATTTTGATGGGTTTTTGTTACTTCCACGCATTGGATTCTTTCAGAAACGTAACTTTTGATCTTGTCGTTGGCCTTACCGCGGATCCCATAGTGCTCAAGCTTTGATAATAGTGTTTTATGGCAGACAAAGTCAAAGGCTTTTGTCATGTCTAAGAACACGCAACTTATCTTAGATTTTTTATTTAAACCTTCTGTTATATATTTTACTAGTGTAAAACATGCTAAAGCAGTGGAACTGCCTTTCCTAAAACCGAATTGTTCTTTTTTAAGAATATCACATGCTGTTAAAAAGTTTTCTATTTTTATACACATAACTTTTTCAAATATTTTGGATAGAATTGAAATTAGAGTTATTGGACGATAATTGCTCATGTCCGTTTTTCCACCTTTCTTATAAAGAGGTTTGACAATTGATTTTTTCAGGCGTGTTGGGAATACTCCTTCTGTTAAAGACAGGTTTATAATGTATGCTAAGGGGGTCACTAAACTCCTTGCACATTTTTTTAGCACCTTAGTGCTTAGGTCGTCATATCCAGTCGAGTTAGTGTTTTTTAGACTATGAATTATCTTATAAACGTCTGATTCATCTAGTGGTGTCAGGAAAATGCTTTTAGGATTTTGAGGAGTCGTTATTTTTACGTCATATTGCATGTTATTTTGAGCGGACTTTGTCGTCTTTGTTTGGGATATATAAAAGTCATTAAATAGGTCACATATTTCGTTTGGATTGTCATAGAGTTTACCGTTAGCATTAACGGTGTCAACTTCAGAGTTACTTGTCATATTAATTGTTTGTTTTAATCAAGTCCCAGGAAGCTTTGCTTGTGTTTTTGGCCTTATTAATATAGTTTAAACTTTTAATCTGCGGAGCCTTATGTATACATTTTTTTAGTATTCGAGTGTAGTTGTCATATATTTTTTTGTTTTGTTTTTTATTGTGTTTGTATAGATGGTATTTTAAATATGGTATTCGTTTTTTTATGCAACATCTTTTTATACCCTTGGTTAGACCTCTATTTTTCACTTGTTTACACGTATTTTTTATTACCCTAAATAACTAATAGCTCGTCGAGGCGACTACGCGCTATACGGCGAAATTCAAAATCACCTACACCGCCCCGCCCCGCGACCTTGACCCTTCGTGTACCTTCCTAATTACGCAAACAGTGCATCGTGTGACGCGGTTGTGGCCACACGCATAATAGATTGTGATCTAGGACCATCCCGTCGCCCGCTCGACGAACGTTTAGTTATATCGACACTTTTATTTTCGAGGTATGTAGTAAACATATTCAATTTTTTTTTCGTTTTGTGGGTTGCATATCTATTTTCTATTGTTTTATTTACTAATATATAAGTAAAGTGTTACTTCTAATTATTATTTGTATTATTATTTTTGTTGATAACTAGGAAATTTTACAAAACTGTGGGTTTTTTCTTTGTTTGTTTATGATACTTTATTTATTCGATGTGTTTCTATTATAGATGGATTTGAGGAATCAAGAAGAGCAAATTTCCCGTTGGTTAGAGGCAGAATCAGAAAACCAAGAGGAAGAGCTATCTGACAACTCGGCTTCAGAAACGGAAGATATTTTAGAGACAGAAGTTCATGAAAACACAAGTTCCGATTCTTGCAGTCTTCAGTCCTCGGAGTCTGATAGTGATATAAATGTACAGCCAAGTAAGAGACAAAGAACCCAAGTAATAGATTCCGATGATTCTTCTTCGGAAAATATTACGGTACCTAGACCAAGTATCTCAAATCAAAATACCGATCCCCGTATTGTTCAGCCGACTTCTCGTTTTGTGTATGGAAAAAATAAACATAAATGGTCTACTCAACCTAGGCCAGCTACGACACGTACTTTGAGGCGAAACATAGTTCATTTCATACCGGGACCAAAAGCAGAAGCCAGGGAATCAGTTGACCCAATAAATTTATTTTCTCTCTTTATTACTGATGAAATGCTGCAACAGATTGTTACGTTTACTAACGCAGAGATACTTATTCGAAAAAATAAATATAAAAATGATTCGTACACCATATCACAGACTGATTTTAAAGAAATAAGAGCTCTACTTGGTTTACTTTTTATTTCAGCGGCTGTGAAAAGCAATCACTTGCCGACTCGTATGCTTTTCAATACACAGAGATCGGGAACTATTTTCAAGGCCTGTATGAGCGCTGAAAGATTCAATTTTCTAATAAAATGTCTTCGTTTTGACGACAAACAAACAAGAGATGAAAGAAAATTTGTCGACAAGTTTACACATATACGAGAACTGTGGCAAAAATTGATTGATAATTTTCAAAAGTGGTACACACCGGGGTCATACATAACCGTGGACGAACAGCTTGTTGGGTTTCGCGGAAGGTGTCCTTTTAGAATGTATATCCCAAACAAACCTAACAAATATGGGATAAAACTTGTTATGGCTGCTGACGTTAATAGTAAATACATCATAAATTGCATTCCATACCTAGGAAAAGGAACTGATCCGCAGAAGCAACCATTGGCTTCATTTTTTATAAAAGAAGTAACTGCCCCTCTTCATGGCTCCAATCGTAACATTACCATGGACAACTGGTTCACGTCTGTACCTCTGGCTGATGAGTTGCTGGTTTCACCGTATAACTTGACTTTAGTGGGAACATTGAGAAGCAATAAACGTGAAATTCCGAAAAACATTAAAAATTCCAAATCTCGGCCTATCCGTACTTCGATGTTTTGCTACGATGGTGACAAGACACTAGTTTCGTTCAAAGCCAAGTCCAACAAAATGGTTTTTCTATTGTCAACCATTCATGATCAACCTACCATTAACGAAACAACCGGAAAACCAGAAATAATTCATTTTTATAATGGCACAAAAGGGGCAGTGGATACTGTTGACCAAATGTGTTCAAATATGAGCACAAACCGTAAAACCATGAGATGGCCTATGTGTATCTTCTATAACATGCTTAATCTAGCTGCAATAAATGCTTATGCTATTTACGTATCAAACAATGTGAGAAATCATAAAAAAACAATGAGTCGGCGTGATTTTGTAATGAAGTTAGGAGATCAGCTTATGGAGCCCTGGCTGCGACAACGATTACAGACCGTAGGTTTAAGACGTAATATAAGGGTCATGATTGAGGATATTCTTGGCGAATCTTCTACGGTAGAAGCTCCACTTCCATCTACGTCTAATGCGCGTAAAATTTGTTACCTGTGTCCGTCAAAGGCCCGTAGAATGACCAAACACCGTTGCACCAGATGTGGAAAGGCTATTTGTGGCCCGCACAATGTTGACATGTGTAGTCATTGTTTAGACTGATATAATTATAGTTATTTTGCATTTATTTTGTTAATTGTAAACTTTAATTTTGTGCCATGTAACAAGTTCCTACCTTAAATAAATATCTTTGTCTATATTTCAATTTTTCATTGCGTAGTCCGCTCGACGAAGGTGTAGTTATTATGAAACAATGAAAACGGTTTAGTTAACTAGGGCTATAGGGAAACATAAATTGTAGAAAAGGGTTATTATGTCGTGTAATCTGTCGAAGGCGTCATTTGTATTTTGAATTTCGTAAACTTCGAAAAAAGAAAACATAATACGCATGCATACGATATAATTCTTCGTAGAGCTGTAATCTTATCAAAGCCGGCACGATACACGTGCCTCTGAGAGGATTAGTTCAAGAGGCCTATTTCCTTACGTGATTATATTACCCAGTGATCTTCTTACTAATATTATAAATGCGAAAGTTACTATGTTTGGATGTTTGGATGTTTGGATGTATGGATGTTTGGATGTTTGGATGTTTGGATGTTTGGATGTTTGGATGTTTGGATGTTTGGATGTTTGGATGTTTGGATGTTTGGATGTTTGGATGTTTGGATGTTTGGATGTTTGGATGTTTGGATGTTTGGATGTTTGGATGTTTGGATGTTTGGATGTTTGGATGTTTGGATGTTTGGATGTTTGGATGTTTAGATGTTTGGATGTTTGTTACTCAATCACGCCAAAACGGCTGGACAGATCTGGATGAAATTTGGCACAGGCATAGGATACACTCTGGAATAGGACATAGGCTACTTTTTATCCCGGAAACCCCAACCCCAACCCCAATACCACGCGGGCGAAGCCGCGGGCAAAAGCTAGTAATTACATAAAGCACATAACTAACATTCATTAACATTCCAAGTAGTTGTATTGTCCGACGTCCAGTGCCCTAATTCACGTAAAATCAAACAATCCCAATTCCACTGTCGTTCGATCGTAGTCCTATCCAAAAACGGTATTCACGTGTTCTTTGATGGGGATTCGATAGAACGACAATCGAACGACTTCTAAACGACCTCTCTTCGATCGAACGAGTTCAAAATCGGTGTCGTTCAAACTCGATTGATGGATGGGAATACGAAAATGTCAAAGTCGCTACGATATCGCTACGGTTTTCATTATGAGAATTAGACTACAGTTATCGTATATACGTATTGTTGATTCAGGCGACTATAATTATTACATAAATCAAAGTCGCTTTCTCCTCTCCCTGTGTATGCTTAGCTTATAAAACTAAGCAACAGATTTCGATGTGGTTTTTTCTATGAGATAGAATTATTCAAGAGGAAGGTTTATATGTATAATACATGCATAACGTCGACATTGCACCCGTGCGAAGCTGGGGCGGGTCGCTAGTTTATTATAAATTCTATTAATTTACTTCCAAAATTTCCTTTCAAGCGCATAATTCGGAACTAATACTTAAAATCCTCTCAAAGTCATCTGAAGAAATCAATTATTTGATACAATGAAGTTTAATTAGGATATATAAGATGTAACTGCCTTTCTGTTAATATTTTTTTCTTATTTCTTATCTCAGTTTAGTCTTCGTCATAATTGTCGTATTTTAAGTTTTCTTAATTATAATGATTTGATATTTATCATAATATTTATTCGTTTCAAATATTATCATGTACATATTTTATTATATTTATTTATTTATTATGTTTATTATATTATATCTATTGATTGATTAGAGCAGTGGTGACCGAGTGGTAACGGTTACGACTCACGAGTTGTAGGTCGCGGGTTCAAACCCAGCCAGGCGCATTACTTTGTGTAATTTATTTCATCACCACTGCTCTCGAATCAAAACGGTGAAGAAAAACAGTGTGAGGAAACTGACATGTCCTAGAACCAAAAATTCGAAGACATGTGACATCCACCAATCCGCACTAGGCCTGCGTGATGGATTATGGCCCATTCCCTCTCCTAGAGAAATTTTCCCTGTCCTCAATTCCCTCCTCAATGCTTCCTCCTGTCTCAATGCTGGAAGGGAGGCCTCCCTTCCAGCATTCGGAACATTGAAAAGGCTGATGTTCGTTCACTTTCACCCCTAGGATAACCATGTACTATTTACTATTTTTTTGATTCACGGTCTATCCATCATTATTTAAACTTTCTTCTTCTTCTTATTCCCATATTCATCCTCACAAATTTCATCTTCTACTTTCTACCATAATGTTTCAGTCTTCTAATCTGCCGGTCATGGACTGCAGACCAGCTGAGGTTTCCACCTTCCTTCATGTTCGGAGCAGCTTCAGCGGCGTACCAAGTGGAAGGTGCCTGGAACGTCAGTGGTAAGCAATGCGAATAAAGATCAAAGAACTCTTCTCCAGTCACGAAATCATGACCTTACTTATAAATGCTAAAAGTCGGACGTAGAAACAAGTGAATTGTAAAAACCAGATCCCCCAACTAGAGGGCTGAAGACTACTGGAGTCACGGTCCAGTTTCTGAGAGGAGGGTCAGACCCTGGTATGAAGACTAAGAAGGAAAGGGGTGGGTCGTTTAGTCAGTAAGATTCTGACACTGTTTCCCGCTCCGCCCAAGGGCGGGACTCGTCATTAGATGATTTTTCCCACCACGAAAAAAGACCAGACCGCCCTAGCCAAAATACGATCGCTTTGTTTACGTCGAACGCTTTAAGTTGGCAACGCCCTCAGTTTTCTTGTTCTGTTGTCATCTCAACGCTCAGTCAGAGACGTGGTCAGAACAAATGGATTGATGGCGTGCTGAATCCCAAGCGTTCGACGTTATCAAAACGACCAGAACTATCATCATCAGCCTTTTTAATGTTCGCACAGCTGAGACACAAGTACGAAGACGAACATTTATAAGGCTGATGATGATGATGAGATTGTAAAACAAAACACTCGTTCTTTTGACCTTACTCTACCATAAGAGGTGTTACTAAAAATATAACATTTTATATATATTTCCTTAGTATTATAAACATTTCCTTATTACAATTGATATATTAAAAAAAAAATTAACACAAAAACACACACACACACTTTACAGCTTATTTAAATTATCTAACTACATTTTTCATTGAGATAATTTCAAGGTTCCGTATCTCAAAATTAAAAAAAAAACGGACCCCTTATAATATCACTTTATTTTACGGGTGTCTTGTCTCAGGGGTCTATCTAACTGTGAAGACCCTTTATCTCGGGAACGCATGGAGGTATCACGTTGAGATAAACCATAAGTCAGATACTCAGATCTGCGATGCCTTGCTGTGAAAAAATCAAACTTCTAAGTAAGCGAACAAGAAAAGATATGGCCAATTTTGTCGCAAAAAAGAACGTATATTTCGACACTCTCAAGGGAATCAAAATTCATAGGGTACTTCCCATTGATCCAGAATCCTGAAATTTAGTTTGAAGCAAGGTCGTATCAGAAGTACAAAAACTATGTAGTTACGTCACAATTTTTTTTCATTTCTGAAATCAAAATTCGATTTG
This sequence comes from Mythimna loreyi, assembly GCA_029852875.1. Lineage (NCBI taxonomy): Eukaryota > Metazoa > Arthropoda > Insecta > Lepidoptera > Noctuidae > Mythimna > Mythimna loreyi. The sequence goes on from CM056799.1 coordinate 4,029,970, forward strand.
TGAATTAAACTGTTTTTCATAAGTAAGCTTATATATACGGAGCCCTGAGTGCGAGAGTTCGACTCGCGCTTGCCCGGTTTTTTTTAATTATAATTCATGACATACCTACATTCTTAATTCATAAAAGACATTAAATTTTTTGGTACTTTTAAAGTCAAAGTCAATTCTTTAAAAAAATTTTTTTTTTCGAGGTCATGTTTTTTTATGGTGGGAAAAATCATCGGACGACGAATCTCGCCCTTGGGTGGAGCGGGAGACAGTGTAAGACTTTTACTGACTAAACGACCCACCGTTCCTTCTTGCCTTAGTTCCAGGGCCTCGGTGTTTCACTTTTGCATCAACCCTTGGCCCCAGAAGGTTTCAACCCTGCTGGGAGGTCCAGAATCATGTACTGGATCAATGATATTCGTTTGTGAGACACCTTGTATAGTAGGTGGCTATTTTCTGTGCCTAAATCAATTTATTTATTTCCTTCGCAGATAAAAGTCCCAACATGTGGGACAAGCTTATTCATGACCGTCCAGAACTGGTGGCAGATGGCAGCAACGGTGATGTGGCCTGTGACTCCTACCATCTGTGGAGGAGAGACGTCGAGATGTGTGAGGAGTTGGGCCTGAATATGTACAGGTTTGTAACTGTGCTTTTAAACTCTTGAGCCTCGAGCGAACGCCAGCGTTCACGTAATACGAAAACGATTAAACAAAGTATTACCTACATTAAATCCAAAGAGCGGGAAACAGTGCCAGACTCTAACTGACTAAACCACCTACCCTATTCCTACATTGCCATATATACCAAGGCCAGACCCTTCCTTTCAGACGCGAACCCTAGGCCCCAGTTGGTTTCGACCATTCTGCAGGGTTGCTGGCAATTCTTTGAGTACAATGCGCGCCGTCGATGACTGGGCTTGGTCCGGACGGCAGATCGTACCAGACGATTGGACGGCTAGCTACCCATTGCTCGCCATCCACAAGCTCGACTTAAGACATGTTTTCTTTTTTCAGATTCTCAATATCCTGGACTCGTCTTCTCCCGTCTGGTTTCCCCAACCACATCAGCGAAGACGGCAAGAACTACTACAACAACCTGATCGATGGTCTACTGGAGAAGGGCATCCAACCCATGGTCACAATTTTCCACTTCGATCTCCCACAGTCTCTACAAGATTTGGGTAAGTTTGTATGTATGAAGCAAAAGAAAAAATGCCATTTTATTATTCGATATAAGTTTAAATATATTAAAAAACTAGCTTTTGTCAGCGGCTTTGCCCGCGTACATAAAATATAGCCTATGTCACTCAGGAGTAAAGCAGCTTTCTATTGTTGCTAAAATTTTTCCAATCGGACCAGTAGTTCCAGAGATTACCTCCTACAAACAAAAAAACATAAAAACAAAAAAACAAACTTTACCTCTTTATTATATTAGTGTAGATAAATAGCTATAGGTATTATTTGCCTTCTTGGATCGCGGGTTTTTTATAAATATATTCAATATCAGTACCCGTGCGAAGCTGGGGCGGGTGGCTAGTACCATATAAATATATATCTGTATAAAAAAAAAAACAGAAACAATATAGTATACAGTGCAAAATATACGACAAACTCGAACAAAACGGCCAGTTCTCAGTAAAAAGTTGGGGCTCATATATCAAACAAAGCCACAGCGCTGATCATGAATATCTTTATGATGAATCATGGTGATTAACAATGTACATCTAAATTATGATATAATTTTATACATATAATAGAGCAATATAATAAATATTTATTAGTATGCAGTAAATAGATTAGAAATAAATCCTGGAATTAATAAATATTGTCGAAAAAACCGCAAGATAACTTTGTATAATACTGATAATCTAGCTGTTTTATGGTGAAGTAGATAACTCAATTTCCTTTAGCGCTTAAAGTTAAGTTTGTTTTTTGTTTTTTTGTTTGTAAGAGGTAATCTCTGGAACTACTGGTCCGATTGGAAAAAATTTAGCAACAATAGAAAGCTGCTTTACTCCTGAGTGACATAGGCTATATTTTATATACGCGGGCGAAGCCGCTGACAAAAGCTAGTGAATACATAATTGAGAGCAGTGGTGGCCGAGTGGTAACGGCCCCGACTAACGAGTTGTAGGTCATGGGTGATGCGCCTGGCTGGGTTTGACCCAGCCAGGCGCATCACTTTGTGTAATTTATTTCATCTCCACTGCTCTCGAAACTGTGAAGGATAACATCGTGAGGAAACCGGCATGTCCTAGAACCAAAAAATCGAAGACATGTGACATCCACTAATCCGCACTGGGTCCGCGTGGTGGATTATGGCCCATTCCTTCTCCTAGAGAGGAGGCCTGATTCCCTGCAGTGGGAACATTAAAAGGCTGATGATGATGATGAATACATAAAACGCTTTTAGCTGCAAGGTATCACTACATTCACTATTATAATTTACTAATCGGTCGTCGGTAATTTACTAAAACGGCCAACCCGAGGTACTTTTTCATACAACCACTCTTACGTAATTATGATGTTATTACACATCTTTCTTCAGATATTTTGGATACACAGATATCTTATGGATATTATCTAGGCTTCTATAGAAATCAAAACACAAAATTTGTTTGAGAATAATTTAGTAAAGACCTCTGAGAAATGTGCTATTTTACGTTAACTTTGACTCTCCATAATGTACTCCTTATCAAAAATATAAAAAAGTACTTATATGGAAGCCTTGCGCATTTAATCGAGATCCTAAACGATGTCATTTTTTTTTTAAATCAAAAGTTTTGTGAAACATTCAAGTAAATCGTAGAATTACTATTTCTGCTTCGCCCAAAGACCTGAGACCATTTCTATAAAATAGTAATAATTTATTGTCTAATAGTTTTAAGGTTGCGTCATTTTACGTGAAATAAACTGTTTTTCTTTCTTTCTTTGTAGTCGTTAAAATATTTTTACCAACTATTAAAAACTAGATTTTGCACGCGGCTGCGCCCGCGTGGTATTGGGGTTGGGGTTTCCGAGATAAAAAGTAGCCTATGTCCTATTCCGGAGTGTATCCTATACCTGTGCCAAATTTCATCCAGATCCGTCTAGCCGTTTTAGCGTGATTGAGTAACAAACATCCAAACATCGTAACTTTCACATTTATAATATTAGTAAGATACCGTTTCTGTTTGTCCTATTTCCAGGTGGCTGGGCAAATCCCCTGATCACCGATTGGTTCGCGGACTACGCTGAAGTGGTCTTCTCCCTGTACGCTGACCGCGTCAAGTACTGGCTCACCATCAACGAGCCCATGATGATGTGTGATGGTGGTTACGAGGAGTTGGGAGCCCCTTACATTGATAATCCTGATGTTGGCCGGTACCTCTGCAATAAGAACGCGATGATAGCTCACGCTAAGGCTTACAGGATCTATGAAAAGTTTTATAGGGATAAATATCATGGTAAGCACTTATAAGTTAACATGAACACATTATAATCAATGTATTTATATGTTACCGGCCAAACCCAATTTCAGGATAAACTAGTTTAGCCTAGTTCAAACTAATTTGTCCTAAGGCCGATAGAATAAACCATAAATAGAATAACCTATAAACCATTTATCTATTTATTTTGACTTTCTAGATATATTAGAATGTTGAGACTAGTCCATACCAGTTTATCCTAGAGTGAGCGCATTTATATCAGGACGAACTAGTTTGGCCTAGCCTAAACTGGTTTATCCTATCGGGCTTAGGACAAATTAGTTTGGACTAGGCTAAACTAGTTTATCCTATCGCGAATAGGAAGAACTAGTTTAGCCTAGGCCAAACTAGTTTGTCCTGAAATCGGGTTTGGCCGGTAACATATATATAATACAAGCATAATATATTTGATATCACCATTAGACCCGTGCGAAACTGGGGCGAGTCGCTAGTTAATATAAAATTTCCACGACTTTCACACAACACCATCTAGTCCCAAACTAAGCAGAGCTTGTGTAATGAGTACAGAGAACTAGACAACTGATAAACATACTTATATACTTCTAAATAATCGATTTGATTCCGCCATCTATTTTTTACCATCGTTCCCAACGTACCTACGGCAAATATCCAGATCGTCGCACAAACGAATACCACGAATACTTATTACTTATTAATTGATCGATGTCAATGACACCGTGAATATTTTTTTTTTAATTTGATCGTATTTTTATAGGTAAAATATCGCTACCAACGCTGTTCTTCTGGTTCAAGCCTTTTACTCCTGAAGACCAAGAAGTGACAGATCTGACTATTGACCACTGGGTGAGTAGTTGAGTTCAGGTAATAGAGTCCATCAATGATAGTTCTCTTACAACCGCTCTAACGTGGTTATGACATCATTACACATATTCCTCTAGATATTTTGGACACAGATATACCTACTTAGTGAGAGCAACCCAAAAAAATCTCGAAAAAAAACCGTCTGCTCCATACATTTTGTTGAGTTATGTGAATATAAAGCTATGGAGCAGCGGGTTTTTTTTCGTGATTTGTGCATGTTGGGTTGGTCTCATAGTAAAAGTTGTTCAATGTAAAGCCCTGTCGTATCAACTTTGTATTATAAATTATAACACACATGTACAGAACCTTAAACATGAACTAAACTATTTATACTAAATTCTAATTCTGTCCATTTAATAAAACACACGATACTCTCAGGCGTCGAAGTACCTACTCTTCTACTTCGCTGTCATCCGGAAATGTACCCAAAAGACTGACAGCATTGCCACGTTGAACGACATTGCTTATTCTTGAAAACAAAATATTTTGTGTAAAATTAATATATATAAAATCAGAGTAGAAGGCTAGGAAACACCGGCCAGATCTAGTTCAAATTTACAAAAAAAACTGTAAAAGTGTTCTGTAGGGTCTCTTTCTGAAAGGAAGGCTTGGCCCTAGTGCAATAACAGAAATGTTACAAAACAACAAATATTATTTGAATAATCTTGTTGCGTGGGCAGTGACTTCGTGGGCGTTCTTTTTTTCGCTCAAGGTCGTTGGCGTTTAGTGTCACCTTAAAAATTATGGTGCTTTCTATACATAATAACTAGGTATCTATATCACAGGAAGGCCGCTACGCACATCCCATCTTCTCCAAGGAAGGTGGTTGGCCTCGTAAACTGGAGAAACTATTAAATGACATCGCGAAGAAGGAAGGATACAAGCGGCCGAGACTGCCTCCATTCACTCCTGAAGAGATACAGTTGGTCAGAGGTATATTAAAATTTGTGTGTCTATTCATAGTGGTGTGTTTGTAAGAGTTAATTGCATTACGTTAATTAATTATACGTAAATAGTTTTGTCATCATCAGCCTTATTAATGTTCCCACTGCTAGGACACAGGCCTCCTCTCTAGGAGAAGGAATGGACCATAATCCACCACGCGGGCCCAGTGCGGATTGGTGCATGTCACATGTTTTCGAATTTTTGGTTCTAGGACATGCCGGTTTCATCAAGATGTTTTCCTTGACCGTTTTGAAAGCAGTGGTGATGAAATAAATTACACAAAGTAATGCGCCTGGCTGGGTTTGAAGATGCGACGTACAACTTGAAAATCGGGGCCTTTACGACTCGGCCACCACTGCTCTAAAATGGATAAATACTCAGTAAATATTCTGAATATTTACTGAATATTTCTCATTTTGAGTATTTACTCGGATAAAATCCCAACTCTACTCATAGACGCTGTAAAATAAGTTTTCTTAAACTTCATAATCGAGAAATACCGTAATTAGAGATATACTAGAAAGACAATAGATGTGTTTCACTCGGGGCTCAAAAGTTTAAACATTTTTTTTAAATATTAAGCAGTCAAAACAGTTATAAAATTATGTTAGTTATACCTTTACGATTAATACGCATTCTTAAGCGTAGATTTTTATGCAGAAGAATTTCCAAGGACATACTCACACACATTTTTTTTTTGTTTTGGTCGTGCGTCTGTCTACTCTAGTAACCAATGTAAACACTGCGAAAATTGCCAGTTCAAAATCAAAATGGTTTTTATTTTACATAGACCTAAATTGGCACTTATAAAACGTCAGAAGCTAGTGCTAGTAGTTGATATTCGAACACGAAATCTAAGTGATTCGATCAAATTGTCTTCCTAAAACTTAACTAATTTGAACAGGGACCTACGATTACTACGCACTGAACCACTACACAACACGGCTGGTGCGACGAGTGCAGCCGGGTGAACAACCAGGCAAGTGGCTTTTCTACGGCTCATCAGAGCTGAACACCATCATGGACAAAGACCCTTCTTGGGGGAATACAGTTGTCGATTGGTTTTCGGTAAGTACCGGCTTATTGAAAGTTTACTAGTGCTTGACTGCGATCCCACCTGATGGTAAGCAGTGATGCAGTCGCTGATGGTGGGCGCATTAGTTCATTAACAGCCTATTCACTCTAGCCCTGAAGACACCTAAATTATGATCGAACAGAAAAACCGCAAATGGCAAACTGTTCTAGTCTCTCGATGTACGGGGTATAAACGGCGAGGCAAAACGCTTAGACCGGACCGTAGATTTCTGTCGCAAATTTCTATTCCAAAATGTGATTGTGATAAATTTCCACCACAGATAAATGTGTAATAAGAAAGCCACTATGATGGAATTCAAAATAAATTTTCCAGGTGTATCCGCCAGGTCTTCGAGAACAGCTGAACTGGTTAAACGCCACGTATGACGTCAAAGAGGTCATCATCACTGAGAACGGAGTGCCCTCGCTAGACCCTGGCCTGGTGGACACGCAGCGCCTGGAGTACTACAGAGATTACTTGGAACAGGTAATACAGAAGAACAAATGAACGAACTTTGCTTAGAACCTATATCTTGAGGAGTTTTATAACGCATGCGGGACTGCTGCCCGAGATCACGCCCGCATCCCGCATGCGTTTTCCACGTTACTTTACTTGTATAAAAAAAAGAAACACTTTTTACTAAAAAAAAAATAAATAAATACGGCTTCCATGCAAAAAATCAGGCAAGTGCGAGTCGAACTTGCGCACTGAGGGTCCGACCAACCTTATCTGAAAACCATGCGAAAGCGAGCAATGGGTAGCCCGCTGTCCAGTTGTCTAGAAACAATCCGGACCGAGCCTAATTTGTCGACGGCGTGCGTCTCAAGGAGTTGTCAGCAAACTGTAGAGGCCCTACAGGGTCGAAGCCTTCTGGGGCCAAAAGTTGATGCGAAAGCGTTACACCAGGGCTCTGGGACTTAGGCAAGGAAGGAACAAGGTTGATTGATTAGTCAGTAAGAGTCTGACACTGTTTCCCGCTCCGCCCAACTTCGGGATTCATCATACGATAATTTTTACCTACCATAAAAAAACCTGCTTGCTGGATTACTCTACTTAGCAAGACAGGGTGGTTACCCGGTGTAGTGACCCCTGTCCTTACAGTAATACCTGTACTTCACTGGCTCACCACTACACTCGTATCGCAAGCAGCACACGTCCAACCTTGACCAGTGTCAGTGACAGACTGACAGGTTGACAGCTATACTTCGACTACTAGTGTACATGGGACAATGTTAGTATGTACCTTTTAAAGATACAAACACTACACCCGGGTTTCCGCGCGCCTCAAGGAGTTGTCAGCAAACTGTAGGGGCCCTTCCGGGTCGAAGCCTTCTGGAGCTGCCGGTTTGTGTGAAACTGTTACCGCGGCTCTGGGAATAAGGCAAGGAAGGTACGGGGTCTGACACTGGTCTCCCGCTCCGCCCAAGAGCGGGTTTCGTCATTTGATGATATTTACCTACCATAAAAATGTCTTACTTACTTGCTTGCTGGATTACTCTATTTAGCAAAACATGGTGGGTATTCTGGTTTCTTAACACTCCTTGATTCGATATGGTTTGTCTTCCAGGTCCTACTGGCCATACAGGACGGTGTCAACGTGACAGGGTACACCGCCTGGACGCTGATGGACAACTTTGAATGGTTCAGCGGATACGTGTAAGTTATATACCGGTTGTTGCCTTAACCCTGAAGACGAGAAAACGCCTGGAAAGACTGTTCATGAGAAACCTATTCAATGGGAAGTTGCCCATGATAGTAAAATTAAACCTTATGAATATGTTCACTGGACACACCGCAATCATAGCGATAAGCCCCTCTTTGAGCAGTGATTATTGATTAGTATACGGTAAGAAAAAAAAACCGTAAGGAAACTGGCATGTCCTAAAACCAAAAATTCAAATACACCAATCCGCACTGAGCCTGCCTGGATTACGGCCCATTCTCTCTCCTATAGTGGAGGCCTGTATCCCACCAGTGGGAAATTTAGAAGTCTGATGCAATGCAATGCATAACTGCTCTATCTGCCGCATGTCTGACAAATTATAGAACGAAATAAAAAAAAGTGGTCTGCCTACACTGACCTCAACTATTTCCCACTAGACAGGCCTTTTAGTACCTATATTTGACAGCTTATTTTTTGTACCTATTTGAAGCGCCACTCGCGAGCGTCTATAGAACTAATTTGACTAAGATTGCATGCAGCACGACATTACCAGTTTTAGTTCCGTAGACACTCGCTACAGTCACTGTGATTGACAGCGCCAATATGGCGGATATCACACGGGGACTAGAGTACTTAGACCGCTGCCAGTCTTATGTGATAAATAATAGAGGCCAGGAATGAAAGTGTCTTATTCCAAGACATAGACTACACGTGCAAGTTCTATCCAAATCTGTTAAGCAATTTCGTTTTCGTTTTAGTGACTGAAACTTTCACTTTTATAATATCTCTATAAGTAAACAGTAATGGCGTCTTTATTCATAACTACTCTGTTACTAACTTAAAATTTCTTTTCAGCCCAAAATACCGTCTGTATGCTGTGGACTTTTCGGATCCGAACCGGACTCGAACCCCGCGCGAGTCAGCGCGATACTTCTCCACTGTGACGCGGAGTAGAACCACACATTGCACTCAAAATAATACCAAATTAAATTATGTTTAGAAAATATACACCGTTAAATTTTTATTGTTTTATTCCCGTGGAGGGTCGATCCAGTACATGAAACACTGTCGATTTGTAAAGATAAAATTGAAAAATAAAGTACTTTTTTTCTAAAACTCCAAGGGTCGAAGCCTCCTGGGGCCATGAGTAAATGTAAAAGTGTACACCAGGGCCCTGGAACTAAGGCAACGAAGAAACGGGGAGGGTTTTTAATCAGTAAAAGTCTGACACTATCTCCCGCTCCACCCGAGGGCTGGAGTTATCATTAGATGATTTTTACCCACCAAAACCCAGCGCTGGAGAAGGAAGAAAAAAGAATTCCGCAACGTCAGGGTGGTAGCCATGGCTCGGTAAAAAGGTTGTCGTAGTTCCATCAAAATAAGATGAGCATTACCTTTCACTTTGATTTTTCTTCTCCTGTCTCAATTATATATTTGATATATATTAGTATTTTTTTTGTTGTATGTATGTATCCGCACTGGGCCTGCGTGGTGGATTATGGCCCATTCCCTCTCCTAGAGAGCAGGCCTGTGTCCCAGCAGTGGGAACAAATAAAAAAGGCTGATGATGATGATTATGTATGTATTCGTGTATTTATATCTTCTTAGTATTTTTTCTTATATTAAATTGTACACTGACAACCCTAGATCTATCTCCTTTCGCGCAGTCCATCCAAAGGTTGTCTGTAAGAGATTGCCTTGTGCGATAAGACCGCACATTGTGTATGCTATACTACTAATATACTATGTATTTGTAATGCGGTGTACAATAAAGTATAAACAAATAAGATAGATGTCGCTAAAATTTAATTTATTATTGTTAAGATAATATAATATTAATTTTAATTATGAAATATGTTCTCATTGTCCTGATGAGGTCACTTTATTTAAATATAAATTAACATGATATTTAATTAGGTGAAATTTCTTATTTATGACGTACAAAAAGAATGTTAATTTTACTAAATAAATAAAGGAACTGACAAAAACGACATTTGTTTTTATGGTAATTTAAATTTTATGTAACTACTGCATATCGAAACAATTGACATTATTAAATTTAAGAGAAAAAAATAAAAAGAAACTGCCAAGACTGTGTTACCGTCCGAAAGAAAATTCAAAAGTAATAACAACCTTACCAGGATTGGTGCCAAATTGTCCGGCATCAGACCTTTCATCAGAACTATACATTTTTTTTATTGCAATTGAGACGGTGGCGACTATTCTACCAGTGAAGCATTGAGACGGTGACTTGGTGCAGCCCGCCGTCGAACTTTTACCTTCGTGGTAGATGTTAGTAAGCTTAATCGAATACACAAGCACAGAGAATAGTCTAGATTAAGTTTCATTCAGTAAAAGTTCACTAAAATCGAAAAAATTCGTAGCACTGACAAAAGCACTTGTAGAGTCAACAACAACCCACAAAAGTCCTTTTGAAAACCTTTTATAGTCACTGGAACATTGGTTGTTTTTTTGTCACAGCATTTTGAGAATTGGCCATTTTATAGCCCTTTTGCGACTCAGTTGCCAATTTGCGATTTCGGCATTTTGCGCCAAAACCCTCTAGTTAAATTTAGGCGACCATGACCCATCGACCACCACATACCACTTACCAGGTAAGAAAATAGTCAAGTGCGAGTCAATCAGTAATAATATAATTAAATATTTATTATTGCCTTGAGCCCTGAAGAACACAAGTGACAACTTTCAACTTTACCGAAAGCCAGAAAGTGATTTTTATTAATTTGAACTTTAATAAAAAAATTGTAGGGTGTCACAATGGGCAGTCTTATCGCTAAAAGTGATTTTTTAAAGACAAATTTTGTAATGTATTTGTCAAAGATGAAAGGTAGATCGATGACCTGGTCAGGCTTGCTGGAATCCGATGGATATAAGCCACCCAGGACCGAACGTTGTGGCGGCGCTTGGGGGAAGCCTGTGTTTAACAATGGACGTCTTTTGGCTGAAATGATGATGATGAAGTAAGCCTCAAGTTAATAAAAAAGCAGACTTTTACGAAAAATACCAAAACCAATAATTGTTCGCAACATGTAAAATTAACTCTATAAAAAGCTTGCTTGATTCGGTGATGGCATAGTGACAGTTCAAAATATTGTGGGTAACAGCACTTATCTTTTGGTACGTATAGTCGTTTACCCATACTACTTATTGGAACTTACTAATAATATTGGAAAACTTTACTGTAACTGCAGTACGTTTCTTGAATCTCTTCCATATTCCCTTCGCGACAGCCCTTCTCTAGATATCTTTAAAAGCATTTCCTTTCTCAATTGACTTAATATTAGTATTTATTAGTATATGTATATTATATCTATATACTAGCTTCTGCCCGCGGCTTCGCTCCCGCTACCCGCCAACCGCTCGACTGATTTTGTGTAAATTTCAAATAAACCATAGATATGTCACTGTTTGATATATATATGTTACCGGCCAAACCCGATTTCAGGACAAACTAGTTTGGCCTAGGCTAAACTAGTTCTTCCTATTCGCGATAGGATAAACTAGTTTAGCCTAAGCCCGATAGGATAAACCATTTTAGGCTAGGCCAAACTAGTTCGTCCTAATATAAATGCTCACACTTTAGGATAAACTGGTATGGTCTAGTCTAAACATTCTAAATATCTAGAAAGTCAAAATAAATAGATAAACTGAATAAAATTCTCCGTAATTGGAAAAATAATCAATTTTATTAAACTATAATGATTGAATCAATAATAAAATTGAATGATGTAATCTCTCTCAAGGTTTGCTGGGAGAAAACACATTGTTAAGTTAAGCTCGCCTTTGTACATGAATTGTCAAATCATTGTATCTATGTTAAGTTTTTGTGTTGTTTTTAAAGAATTAAAGACAAAAGACAGCATGTTCTAATATTTAGATAATTTTCCTACTAGGGCTTCAGTGAGTCACTCGTGTGGTAGTGATCTCCGTTTTCCATCATGGTTTAAATTTGGAGCAGCATCAGCAGCCTATCAAGTGGAAGGGGCCTGGAATGTCAGCGGTAAGCTTTTCTTATTCACCATCACCATCATCATCGCCATCTTCCTGCCCTCGTATAGTTTTATTTGGGGTCTATAATTCATCATCATCATCTTCCTGCCCTTATTTAGTTTTATTTGGGGTCGGCGCTATACGTGTTTTTCTTTCATTCTGTCCTTTCAGCCGTCACGCTGTCACTAACTCCCTTGTTTTTTAGTCTTTTAGAACACTCTAACACAATCCACCCATCTTTTCTTTGATGTATCTCTCCCTGTTTATACAAGTTTAAGTAAGTTGGTAAAGTGAGCTTTTAAAATTAAAAAAAATCCAACCAACAACCACTTCCTTTTACATTTTTTTTTTTACATATTTCAAGTGTAAGATAAGTTACTACATAGATGAATTAGCTTTACCACCTAAAAAAAAATGTATTAATAATAAATTTTAGTGGTCATCTAATAGCATAGCATCATAATTTTCCCGTTGCTAAGACTCTAACCTCCTCGCTAGGAAAGAGAATGGGACGTTGATCTAGGAGATGGGATGTCACATACTCACATGTCTTCGAATTTTGGTTATAGCTACTCGTATGCCAGTATCTTTACCCTTTTTAAAGCAGTGTTGATGAAATAAATTACTCAAAGTAATGCGCCTGAGGTTCTAAGCTACGACCAACAACTCTTAAGTCGGGTTCTTCGGGTCGGGGTCATTACTACTCGGCCACTACTGCTCTTCACTGGTCTTCTCATACTGTCTTTAATTTTCCAGACAAAGGAGAAAGCAAATGGGATCGCCTGACACATCGGTATTCAGAAATGTTTGCAAACGGCAGCAATGGCGACGATGCTTGTAACTCTTACTATCTGTGGGAGAGAGACATCGAGATGGCTGCTGAGCTGGGCTTGCAGTTTTACAGGTTTATAATTTGTCTTTATAATCAGAAATCAATCTAATAAACTATTTACAGGCATTTTTGAATAGCCTCTTTTTTACAACGCCAACTAAATATCCTTAGTTCAAGAGGACCCTCTGACACGGACGGGCTTAGCTCCACTCCGCTCCCGCTTTAGCATTTATGGTTACTTTTTTTTCATAAAAACTGAAATATTACCGACCCGTGCAGATCGTCAACCTTATTCTAGTTTAAGAGTATGCTAGTCCATTAAAAGCAATCCAGTGCAAAATCTAATGAAAATGTAACGCAAAAAGAGAGAGAACGCCTGAACGCTCCGTTGGCATTCAGTGATTCCGTCATTCATTCAAATATTTCACAAAACTTGTTCCAGGAAATTCGTGTTTTTTTACAAACGTTAAAAATATGTGTTTTGGAAAATGCTAGTTCATTAAAAGCAATCCAGCGCAATATTTGATGAAAAGGTAGCGCAAAAAGAAAGAATACCTGAATGTTCGGTTGGCATTCGATAATTCCGTCTTTCACTAAAATATTTCACAAAACTTGTTCCAGGAAATTCGTGTTTTTTTACAAACGTAAAATATTTTTGAAAAATGCATAATGATTATCTAATTACACATTACATTGAGTGTTTTTAATCTGTTTCAAGATTCTCCATATCCTAGTCCCCTCTTTCCCAGTTGGAAGGTGGTTATAGATTTCCTAAACACAAAATTGCATTGAATGTTTTTAATCTATTTTCAGATTCTCCATATCCTGGCCTCGTCTCCTCCCGACTGGTTTTGCGAACAACATCAGTGAGGACGGCAAGAGCTACTACAACAACCTGATCGATGGTCTACTGGAGAAGGGCATCGAGCCTATCGTCACTATCTACCACTGGGATATGCCGCAAATGTTTCAAGACCTTGGTCAGTTTAAAAGAAATACACCTATGTAAAATTCATTGGCAGGCATTTCTCCGCCTTGCGTTGCTCAATGCTGAGGATCATCTTTTACTTGAATGATATTCCTCAATCTGTCTCTGTATCTGGCGGTGTGAATGCCATTGTAGGTTTAAGTACCTACAATAGTCAAGAGCGGTGTGGATCTGGTTTGCTAATGAAGCGCTGTAGCGGACTTTTGTATTAACTTTTCAGTATTTTGACGAATACAAATGAACGTGCTGCAAGCAGCACGATAGACAAGCTATCGCTAGGAAATGAAAAGGAAAGGTGAAAGTTAAAGTAAAATAGTAATAATTCCAATGTCAAATTCCAGGTGGTTGGGCCAACCCTAAAATCTCCGACTGGTTTGCTGAATACGCAAGAGTGGTGTACTCTCTCTATGGAGACCGCGTGAAGAACTGGATCACCATCAACGAGCCGCTGGTGGAGTGTGACTGGTACTATGGTCAGGGCATCCTCACTCCTGAACGGGATCGTTTCGTGGGACCGTATATTTGTAATAAGAACCTGCTTTTGGCGCACGCGAAGGCATACCATGTCTATGATCAGGAATTCAGGAATGATTACAATGGTAGGCCATTTTGGTTGTTTCTTTTTTTTATGCCTTGGTTCTAGCAGGTTGAATTATGATATTCCACTGTCCTCGCAATGTCCTCTCTCAATCTTTGTATTATTTATATTGGGTGACTAGTAATTAGTGACTGATACTTAAATACGAGTTATAGTCACCATGACAAACAACTTTTACTAAGAGACCAAACCTAAAATCGCGAAAAAAAAGCAACAAGTTCACACAAATTTGAACAGTTAGGTTAGGATGATATCTTGGATACATCTACTTTATAAATGACCAGCAATTTTTTTTTTTGCTATATCAGGGTTGGTCCCGTAATCAAAGTTGTTTGTTATTGTGATCTCTCGTGTTTGATTCGGTCACTAATGACCAGTCACCCTATATAATAATTTGGAAAATATTGTTAAATGGACCATATCTATTTCTCTCTCCTAGAGAGGAGGCCTGAGTCTCAGCAGTGGGAACACTATAAGGCTGATGCTGTGCTATGCTATTGTTAAAAGTACACTAAGGGATGATTCTCATTAGAACGTGCTGTGCCCGGGGCGGGGCCCGGACGGGGCCCGGACACTGCCACGTTTGTTACACGGTCCCGCCCCGTTCCCTCCACGTCCCATCGTAATCAGAACATTTTTCGTGCTGCGTCCGAAAATAAATTGCATAGCACGGACGGGCCCCGGCTCGTCCACGCCCCGGCCCTAGCACGGCCCGCTCTAATGAGATTCATCCCTAAGTTCTACCTTCTGATGTTTTTAATAATAATACCATTTATTATCAGACTAAAGACCATATACATTACAAAAATCACCAAACTAAATTAAATTAATGAGATCAAAATAAATAAATTAAAAATTCAAATTACATAATTAAATCAAATTAGAAAGATTAAATTATAAATTAATTGAATTAAAATCTCTTTGCTTCATTTTCATTTCAGATTTAACTGAATTTGGATTTGACAAAAATGAAATTACCCAATCGTATTTTATTTTCAAACGAATTTTTCAACCTTTTTGCAGGGAAGTTGTCAATAGCAAATAACTTATTATGGCTAAACCCATACTCAGACTCGGAAGACTATCAAGAGTTGACAGAAACATCCAGACTATTCATGGTAAGAGTGTTTTTAATCATCAGTCTATTAGGATTCCGTATCTCAAAAGGAAAAAAACGGAATCTATTTATTGACAGTCTGTCTGTCTGTCAAGGTCGGGACCACAAGACTTGGGATCGCGTGAAGTTCCCCCAAGGCTCTGAAAAAATTAAACTTCTAAATTTACGGAAAAAATAAGAAAAAAAAGTATTACGCGACACTCTCGAATAAAAACAACTCGAATAAATCTGAAAACATTTGTTCCTATGTGTTTAAAATCTCAACGCATCATGGCTTGGCGAAGTTTCGTCGAATCACAGTTTCGAAATAGAAATAAAAAGGACCTATGTTTAAATCTTATGTCGACACTTGGGGGAGACCTATTTATTTATAATAAGCACACTAACAACATAGTCACTTAAAATTCAAATACAACTTACACCTAAGATTGTCATTTCAGTAACCATGCAAATAAGAGGTATGCTTGTCATTGAACAAAAATGAAAATTAGAGACAAATAGAGAAATTAACAAGTGTGTCTAGTACACTTAAATTCAGAACACTGCAAGGACAAAACCACATTGAACTGCATAGATAAGCATTGAACAGTGGACGACTTTCAGCTGAAATGATGATGATGGTACTTAAATCTACAATAATTTTCTTTCAGACCGGCCGCTACACTCATCCCATATTTTCAAAAGAGGGTGGATGGCCATCTGCAGTAGAAGAGGCAGTTGCAAAGGTCAGCAAAGAACAAGGGTACCGAGACACAAGACTTCCACCCTTTACCCAAGAAGAAATTGAACTAATTAGAGGTAAGTAATTTCCCTACTGCTGAGACTCAGGCACAAAAGCTGTTTCTTATTTTTTTTGTCTATGGAAGTAGGCGTGCTACTATCCTAACCTAGCAGCAGAAAAAGTCGCGATAACATGGAGGCAGGCGTCTTCTAGGTCTTGCAGGATAGTTAATGGTACGGAGGGTTGTCAACGGTTAGGTAAGGGTAGTAGTTAGGTGTTCGAACTTCGAAAATTCGAAAATTACAGTGTTGGTAATTTTCCAGTTGTAGAATCAATCAGTGCCAATCAATGACGTATGGCTCTGAAACGCGGTCGCTTACAATGGGCCTTATAAAAAGACTCAAGGGCAATGAAAAGGGCTATGCTCGGAGTAACCTTGCGTGATAGAATCAGAAATGACGATATCCACAAGAGAACCAAGGTTGCCGACATAGCGAAAAGAATCGCCAAACTTAAGTGGCAATGAGCAGGGCACATTGCACGCAGAACGGATGGCCGCTGGGGCCGAAAGGTTCTGGAGCGGCGACCGCGTACCAGAAGACGTAGCGTTAGAAGGCCTCCCACAAGGTGGACCGATGACCTGGTCAGGGTTGCTGGAGGCCGATGGATGCAAGACGCACAGAACCGGTCTTTGTGGCGGCGCTTGGGGGAGACCTATGTCCAGCAGTGGACGTCTTTCGGCTGAAATGATGATGATGAGAATAAATTTTTGTCTCCCGGTTTGTTCTTGTCTGATTGTTACATCAACTTTGCAAGAGGATGCAGTACTACGTCGCGCATGTGACAATCAGAAATGGTTAACATAACATCATACATAATTATGTAGATACATATTGACCTAAAGGAGAAGAGCAGTAACGAAAGACACGAGTAATTTGATTATTTCGTAAAAAAGAGTGGTATTCCAGTTTTAAAGAATCTACAGTAAAGTATTTACCTACCTTCCTCCAGGAACGTTCGACTACTTCGCCATGAACTACTACACCAGCAGAATGGTGCGGAGACCACGACCTTCGGAGGAGATCGTGAAGTCCGCCTTCTCATACATCGCAGATCTGGATGCCGTACTGGACATAGACCCAAGCTGGCCTTTCGGTCATAGCAAGATAATGCCGGTAAGCGCTACAGGATCTTGGTGAAAGTATAATAGGTTTATTATTATTATTACTAGCCAACACTATCCCATTGCTGGGCAAAGACCTTCCTCTTTTCTTTCCAATGTTTCTCAGTGTCAGAGTCTGTGTTTCCAGATCACTATAACATTGGGGACCTTAAGTCAAGAGTGAATAGGTTACTTCTATGCAAGCGTGATCCATCGTTGGCTACATCATCGCTTACCATCAGATGAGATAGAGATCAAACTTTAGATACATTATGAAGAAATAAATTAAACCTTATTACCCATACTACTAAAGCTATATTTGGCAAAACTATTCTCAATTCAAAATTTCCTTTCCAACCAGATTTATCCAGAAGGCATGCGGGAGCAGATGCTATGGGTGACACAGCAGTATGGAGACATAGAGATCCTGATCACTGAGAATGGATACTCCACTATCGGGTCCGACCTCAATGATGACGCCCGCATCTCTTATATCCAAGATCATTTGGAACAGGTATTTACAAAATTGCTACTATTAATTTTTATGGCAGGTAAAAAATCGTCCAATGACGAATCCCGCCCTTGGGCAAAGCTGGAAACAGTGTCACACTCTTACTGAATAAACAACCTACCCTGTTCCGTCGCCATCCATATCCGGACTAAAGCTTTCCTTTCAGACACGAACCCTTGTCCCAGTTGGCTTCGACCCTTCTGCAGGGTCCCTACGGTTTGCTGACAACTCCTTGAGGCGCGTGGGAACAGTGCACGCCGTCGATGACGGCTTGGTCTGAACGTTTACCAGACGACCGGACGGCGAGCTACCTATTGCTTGCGTCCGCAAGCCCGCGTCTATGGTGGCCGGAAATCGGAATTTGCTACTATTTGACATAGGTTTATTTGAAGAGCAGTGGTGGGTAAGTGGTGATAATCACAGCCCCAGGATCACTTGAAATATTATTGGAAAATTATAGCCCATTGAATCCGTGGTGGCCGAGTGGTAAAGACACCGACTTACGAGTTTTAGATCGCGGATTCAAGCCCAGTCAGGCACATTACTTTGTGTAATTTATTTCATAACCAATGCTCTCAAAACGGTGAAGGGAAAAATAGTGAGGAAACCGGCATGTCCTAGAACCAAAAATTCGAAGACATGTGACATCCATCAATCCGCACTGGGCTCGCGTGGTGGATTCTGGCCCATTCTTTCTCCTAGAGAGGAAGCCTGTGTCCCAGCAGTGGGAACATTAATGAGGCTGATGATGATGATGATTATAGGCCACTTGCCCATGGTGACTTTTTGTAGCGGTGCTGTCATGCATTCCCTTCAATTCTCTTTAGCTTTATAGACTCACGGTTAGATGTTTTTTTAAATATCTTTTCGACTTAGGAGTTCCCTCTAATTTAGTTCTGTGGTATTTCCAGGTGATTTTATCTATCGAAGAAGGCGTCAACGTGACAGGCTACACGTACTGGACGATTATGGACAACTTCGAATGGGCAGATGGATATAAGTAAGTACACTCTGATGGATACAAGTGAGCACACTTTCTTCTATAACAAATATATACTATCTTGTTCCCATGGGTGGGACTTAGGAGTCCTTTCTGGAAATAGGCCGTAATCCATCGCATGGGCTCAGGCGCGGGCCCAGTGTGCGGCTTGGTGTCTTCGAGTTTTTGTTTATCTATAAATAATTATAAAAGGAGAAACTCACTGACTGACGTATCAACGCACAGCTAAAAGTACGGGGACTAGGAGAGTGAAATTTTGCACAGGTCTTTCTTTTATAACGTAGGCAAACATTAAGAAAGGATTTTTCAAAATTCACCCCCTGAAGAGATGTAACAGAGTCTAAAGTTAGTATCGAGAACGCTACTTTCATGCAGGCGAAGCCGCTGGCAGAAGGCTAGTAGTACCTACATATAAGAAATTCTATTATTCTCTATCGTTTGTGTCGGGTACGAAAGGACGGGAAATGGAGGAGTGGGCTATGTTTCCTAACATACCTACTTTTTAGACCTTTTCAACAAAAAAGAAAATATAATTTATACATGGGCTACTTGGTTCTGTTACCTATACTACTTACTAGGTTATATTACCTAAAAACTATGGAACCCTACACTGAGCGTGGCCTGACACGCTCTTGGCGGGTTTTGTTTCAATTTATATGGAAACTTTAAAAATTGGTATATATTTCGAATAAATAAATGTGATTAATTATTTTATCTACACTAATATAATAAAGAGGTAAAGTTTATTTTTTTGTTTGTAGGAGGTAATCTCTGGAACTACTGGTCCGATTGGAAAAATTTTAGCAACAATAGAAAGCTGCTTCACTCCTGAGTGACATAGGCTATATTTTATGTACGCGGGCGAAGCCGCGGAAAAAAACTAGTTTTATATATTTCCAGTTCAAAGTTCGGCCTGTACGAGGTGGACTTCTCAGTTCCTGAACGCACGCGCACACCGCGCAAGTCAGCCGAGTACTACGCACAAGTTATCAAGAAACGATCACTTTAAAATTCCACCATCTTGTAAATTAATTGGATTATTAATAAATATGATACCTACAGCCTAAATTTTATTTAAGAATTTTATACTTACACTATTACTATTTTATAAACATAACTTAGAACATAACTAGCTGAACCGGAGAAATTTGTTCCTCCTTCAAGGCAATAAATAAGCAGATTTTTTTTTCCGTTTACGATGACGAGCCGCCAACGAATTATAACTTTGTTATTTAATTGATAACATAATATATCGTATTTATTTTTAATTGCAACCCGAAATTCGTACTTATTATTTACTTAAATATAATCTGAATAAAGTCAAGTCAAGCGAAGGCTCAAATATAAAAGGTTTATGCAAAGCACATTGCTTGTTTTATTATTGCACTAGCAATCCACCCCAGCTTCCCACGTGAGCAATGATAATCTATACATATAATAAAATCGTAGGGGAGTCAAAACTGTACATTGAATATTTTTTTAAAAGAATACTTGGGGCGTGATCTACAATCGATACCGAAGCCAAAAATATAGTTTTTAGAATTTTTGTCTGTTTATCTGTTTGTCTGTATGTATGTCCGAACTGAACTCAAACAGTACTGCATAGATTTACTTCAAATTTTGCATGAATATAACTAAGAGGCCGGGTCGTGCAATGGGCTACATAATATCACGCTATCACCTACGGGGGAGGAGCAGTGAATCTTTATTTTTCTTACACATTGAGATGTGGTCATTTTCAGCGGCAATCCACTGATCGAATATGAATTACCACCTCCCCAATCATCACCGCATCAAGACCATGGAAATCGAGAGTATAACACTGAGACCAATTACGATCCGGGCGAAATGACCACCATACGAAATGACCGTGTCGTTTTGTTCTCTTCATAACAAATTACGATCCGGGCGAAATGACCACCATACGAAATGACCATGTCGCTTTGTTCTCTTCATAAAAAATACGATCCGGGCGAAATGACCACCATACGAAATGACCACCGTACGAAATGACCATGTCGCTTTGTTCTCTTCATAAAAAAATACGATCCGGGCGAAATGACCACCATACGAAATGACCATGTTGCTTTGTTCGCTTCATAACAAATTACGATCCGGGAGAAATGAACACCATACGAAATGACCATGTCGGTTTGTTCTCTTCATAACAAATTACGATCCGGGCGAAATGACCACCATACAAAATGACCATGTCGCTTTGTCTGTTGCCGCTGTGCCATGTCTCTTCATAGCAAAAACAAATTTATGACACCATCCTTAAAAGCGTTGTGCAAATCCAGAGTAAAATGTTTTTCTTGGATGTTCCTGGTGGAACAGAATATTCCACACATTACATACTTGCAGAGGTCAGGAGGTAAGGCAATATTGCCATTGCTGTAGTGTCAACAATACAATTGGGTGAAATGGCGTGCTATACAGTCGTCGGATACTTAATGTGAGTGCGGTGCCCCTGTTCAAAACATGAGCCACTTGCTGGGGTTCCCCTATGTGCCCATACACCTGCACTATGAAGAATTTTATTAGTGACACCGATGCTACAGTTAACGTAGCCACTTACTGGGCCCCAACAGTTTAACGAGTTTATCATCGATTCGAAAAGAAGAAGAAGCGTTTTCGGGAATCGCTGCCACACTGCTTCCGGGTGGTAAGCCAGCACATGCCATGTTTAAAATTCCCATTGATTTTGAGAGCGCCAAACGCCAGTTTGTGGTGTGGCACGTAACAACGATAAGGGACACGTGCTTAATGACTGTTCTCTGATCGTATGGGATGAGTGTACGATAGCCAATAGGAAGTCAGTTAAAGCCGACATCTGCAGGAACGAACATTTGATGAGTGGTGCCACAGTTCTTTTCAGTGGCGATTTCCGCCAAACGCTTCCCGTGTTGACGCGGGGATCGAGGGCTGACGAGAATGCTTCGTTAAAAGAATCTTCGTTGTAGTCACGCGTCGTACACTGTGCTTGACCATTAATATTAGAGCTCGGGTCGGTGGCAATACACGTGCTCGAGAATTCTTCGATGTCCTTATAACTCTTGGTGAAGGCGCTTTACCTTTTTTTATAGTGGAAAAAATCATAGAATGACGAAACCCGCCCTTGGGCGGAGCGGGAGACAGTGTTAGACTAAACAACCCACCGATCCGGTACGGACGGTTACCGAATGGACGGACAGCGAAACCATTGATCTCCGGTGGCATGGCCGCGCCTACGGTGGCCAGTAATCGGGATCAGCGGCAACTGCGGCGTGAGCGCCGTCGCCTTTGCCTGATGCGGTCGTCCCCTTTTTTGTTAGCATTACTGCTTCGCAGAAGGAGGTGACCACCTGCCACTCTTCTCCCCTCCGGACTATGGCCTCTACCAAAGTCCATCGCAAGCCAAAGCCCGCCGCACAGAGGTGGACAGATGGTGCATCCAGAGTCTCTCGGTAGAGTGTTATCCAACTTAGAAGAATTCATTTGCTGTGCGCACATCAGTTATACGACTGACCGCACCAGATTTTTTTATGTATTAGAATTTTTTCGTTACCGAATTCTCGGGTGTGTGAGCCGGCTATTTTGACGCCCAGAAATGATCAGGCTGCAGCAAAACGAATGTATTGTCTCGGAAATTGAGGAGAATGAAGTGGTCTACACCTCGATAAAGACTGTCGTCGATCACGATGACGCCACACATTATGCAGTGGAATTTCTGAACTCGATGCCAGCAAGTGGACTTCCAGCGCATACCATCAAGCTGAAAGGCGGAGTCCTGATCTATGCATCTTCGGAACCTATCTCCTCCAAAGTTGTGTTACGGGACCCGCCTTAAAGTCATCTCGCTCCACAGACACACCATTGAAACAAAAATTCTTACAGTTTGCGGCGTCGGCGAGGCGGTAATATAAAACCTCATAACTTCCCGTTCCAGTTCAAGCGCGTACAGTTCTCCGTGAGTGTTTGCTTTTTGCAGCGGGAGACAACCTCAGGACAAGTTGCTTCTTACAAGGGCAACTGTACGTCGCTTGCTCCCGCGTCACCAGTCCTGAATCTTTTTACATTTTGGGGCTCCTGGCAGCATAACTACCATCGTAGTTTATAGGGAAGGGTTGTAAGGTATATAAAATATATCTACCTATAAATTTTTGTACGTTATTTTAATTATATATTTTTGTACATGTGTTTGGTGTCCTAGAATGTATTCCTGCATTATTTTCTGCAATTCCTTCAGTAACATCTTATGGCTGAATTCAGCGAAATTCTCATATAACTTTTTTTACTTGCAAAAAATACTTACATTTTAATGCTATTTTAAAAGTTGTTTACTTATAATGCTATAGCGACGCTGCCATCTAAGGTATTTTCATTAGGTACTATAGAGCCTTCAGGCAGACAACGTCGCGGGCAGCAGCTAGTATTAAATATATTATGCATATACTATACATAAAAAAATATAAACCTTTCTCTTATATCAACCTATCTATTTAAAAAAAACCATCAATATCTGTTTCGTATTTTAAAGATTTAAGCATACATAGCGACAGCGGGTAACCTCCATGGTCCAGAGTTCCCGAGACGCCGTAAACCGTGTCAAGTGGAGACGCATTGCGGGAGCCTCACTCATCATCATCATCCTTTCAATGTTCCCACTGCTGGGACACAGGCCTCCTCTCTAGGAGAGGGAATGGGTCATAATCCACCACGCGGGCTCAGTGCGGATTGGTGGATGTCACATGTCTTCGAATTTTTGGTTCTAGGACATGCCGGTTTCCTCACGATGTTTTCCTTCACCGTTTTGAGAGCAGTGGTGATGAAATAAATGACACAAAGTAATGCGCCTGGCTGGGTTCGAACCCGCGACCTACAACTCGTAAGTCGGGCCCGTTACCTCTCGGCCACCACTGCTCTATAAAGCCTCACTAGCCAACGAAAATGCAACATGATCAACCACGATCACTCTGTCAAGAGTGAACGACTAAGGAGAAGAAGGGACAGCGGGAAGCGACTTTGTTTTATACTATGTAATTAAGTTTAAATATAAAACATAGTATTTCATTACTAATGACAACAGTTTATTGTACTGTGTGTATAAACAATACGAGAAAAAATAATGTAGGTGTAGATTTAAATAATGTAGGTATATATTAGATTTGTTTTATAATCTAAGGGTATTATACTTTAATTATTCAAAGGTGTACAATAGATAAGTAGTTATTTAATTATTACAACACCTGGCATGTTTTTACCTATTAATTGTTATTATAATCTTTTAATAAACATTTGTAGGTATGAAAAGATTGATGTACGTAGTGTATGTGAGTACAAACAACATTTGTATGTGTTTTTATACTGAATACTGAAACTAATCTAACAAATGTTTTATTTCATTTGTTTTCACCTATTGTGACAACCTTGAAGGCCTAAGAGGCGTTGGATCGACGTCGTAAGGGACGATATGCGTGCCAATAGCGGCCTTTACACACACACTCTATCGCGCGTCCTTTGGAACGTACAGGATTACGCGCGGGAAAGCCTGCACGCTCTTTCGCACGCGATTATATTTGTAAGATTTTTATGCTTCCCCGTTCTTTCGCTCGCGATTACTCGTGTTCGTTTACCTCAGCGGAATGAGTGGTCGTGTAAAGGCTAATCGCGTGGGATAGATCGCGCGAAACTGGCGCGTGTTGGAATGTGTGCAGTTCATACAGTTTTACTGAAGAACGTGGGTGTTGCAGTGAAAAATAGATAGAAAATATCGTGTGGCGTTACTTATGACGCTTGCGGGTACAATTCTACTCAAAAAGAAAAAGAAACGATCTGTGTGGGTTAAAAATACAGACAGCATTATTGTCATATGCCTTTGATTGAAAAATTACGAGTTAACTATCCGGACGATTTCATGAATTATTTGCGTATGGATAATCAGTTATTTCATCTTGTCATGCGCGAAAGAATTATAATTAACAGGCGACCAGAGGAAACACGATTGCGCGCGCGACTGCTGAGCGCGGCGCGGGGTCTTTACCTTTCTCTTTCATTTACTTTATACGCGCGCTCTTTCGCGCACTATTGCTGTTTCACGCGCGATAGAGTGCATGTATAAAGGGCGCTAATGGGCTTAAGGCAGAGGACGCGAAAGACCGAGCGAAGTGGAGGCGTCTGTGTGGGAAAGCGGACCCCGGGCACCGAGGTGACAGCCAAGGTGTCTACCGGGACGGTCGCTAAAATGATGATGATGATGACAACCCTACCAAAATAGGTAACAATATTGCACATTCTTAGGAAGCTTTGCCTCTGTTTTTTTTATGGTAGGTAAAAATCATCCAATGACAAATCCCGCCCTTGGGCGGAGCAGGAAACAGTGTCAGACTCTTACTGAGTAAACAACCCGCCTTGTTCGTTCTTTTTTTTAATTGATATAAACTAGTGCTTGTAATACCACCTGTTGGTAAGCAGGGTACAGTTTGCTGACCACTCCTTGAGGTGCGCGGAAACAGTGCGCGCCTTTGACGCATTCCTTTCTTGCCTTAGTCCCAGAGCCCCGGTCTTACGCTTTCGCATCAACCCTTGGCCCCTGCAGGGGCCCTTCAGGGTCGAAGCCTCCTGGAGCCTAGAGGGTGGTGGAAAACTGTTACCTCGACTCCAGGAATAAGGCAAGGAAGGTACGGGGTAGGTTTTTTAGTCAGTAAGAGTCTGACACTAGTCTCCCGCTCCGCCCAAGAGCGGGTTTCGTCATTGGATGATTTTCACCTACCATAAAAAAAAAAACCCTTGGCCCCACGAGCATTCCTTCTATACGGTATAAGTATAACATACTCATGTGCTTTGAACCACTAAATAGAATTCTGTGACGTCAGGGTATAGTTGGTTTTTTTATTCTAGACTACGATTTGACAACTCAGAATATCACACTCTAGAAATATGTTCCCAATTTTCTGGAGTTTGATATTTTAAGTTGTCAAACTAGTTGCGTAGTTCCATCGTAGCAACATAGATGTCGCTAATATTAAATTTGCTATTAATTATATATTTTACTAGCTTTCTGCCAGCGGCTACGCCCGCGTGAAAGTAGGGTTCTCCATACAAACTTTAGAACCCCATTACATCCCTTTAGGAGCTGAATTTTGAACGACCCTTTCTTAGTGTTCGCCCACGGCATAAAAGGAAGCCTTGTGCAAAATTTCACGCTCCTAGGCCCAGTAGTTTTGGCTATGCGTTGACATGTCAGTCAGTCAGTTTTTCCTTTTATATTTATAGACTAGCTGCTGCCCGCGACGTTGTCTGCCTGAAGGCTCTATAGTACCTAATGAAAATACCTTAGATGGCAGCGTCGCTATAGCATTATAAGTAAACAACTTTTAAAATAGCATTAAAATGTAAGTATTTTTTGCAAGTAAAAAAAGTTATATGAGAATTTCGCTGAATTCAGCCATAAGATGTTACTGAAGGAATTGCAGAAAATAATGCAGGAATACATTCTAGGACACCAAACACATGTACAAAAATATATAATTAAAATAACGTACAAAAATTTATAGGTAGATATATTTTATATACCTTACAACCCTTCCCTATAAACTACGATGGTAGTTATGCTGCCAGGAGCCCCAAAATGTAAAAAGATTCAGGACTGGTGACGCGGGAGCAAGCGACGTACAGTTGCCCTTGTAAGAAGCAACTTGTCCTGAGGTTGTCTCCCGCTGCAAAAAGCAAACACTCACGGAGAACTGTACGCGCTTGAACTGGAACGGGAAGTTATGAGGTTTTATATTACCGCCTCGCCGACGCCGCAAACTGTAAGAATTTTTGTTTCAATGGTGTGTCTGTGGAGCGAGATGACTTTAAGGCGGGTCCCGTAACACAACTTTGGAGGAGATAGGTTCCGAAGATGCATAGATCAGGACTCCGCCTTTCAGCTTGATGGTATGCGCTGGAAGTCCACTTGCTGGCATCGAGTTCAGAAATTCCACTGCATAATGTGTGGCGTCATCGTGATCGACGACAGTCTTTATCGAGGTGTAGACCACTTCATTCTCCTCAATTTCCGAGACAATACATTCGTTTTGCTGCAGCCTGATCATTTCTGGGCGTCAAAATAGCCGGCTCACACACCCGAGAATTCGGTAACGAAAAAATTCTAATACATAAAAAAATCTGGTGCGGTCAGTCGTATAACTGATGTGCGCACAGCAAATGAATTCTTCTAAGTTGGATAACACTCTACCGAGAGACTCTGGATGCACCATCTGTCCACCTCTGTGCGGCGGGCTTTGGCTTGCGATGGACTTTGGTAGAGGCCATAGTCCGGAGGGGAGAAGAGTGGCAGGTGGTCACCTCCTTCTGCGAAGCAGTAATGCTAACAAAAAAGGGGACGACCGCATCAGGCAAAGGCGACGGCGCTCACGCCGCAGTTGCCGCTGATCCCGATTACTGGCCACCGTAGGCGCGGCCATGCCACCGGAGATCAATGGTTTCGCTGTCCGTCCATTCGGTAACCGTCCGTACCGGATCGGTGGGTTGTTTAGTCTAACACTGTCTCCCGCTCCGCCCAAGGGCGGGTTTCGTCATTCTATGATTTTTTCCACTATAAAAAAAGGTAAAGCGCCTTCACCAAGAGTTATAAGGACATCGAAGAATTCTCGAGCACGTGTATTGCCACCGACCCGAGCTCTAATATTAATGGTCAAGCACAGTGTACGACGCGTGACTACAACGAAGATTCTTTTAACGAAGCATTCTCGTCAGCCCTCGATCCCCGCGTCAACACGGGAAGCGTTTGGCGGAAATCGCCACTGAAAAGAACTGTGGCACCACTCATCAAATGTTCGTTCCTGCAGATGTCGGCTTTAACTGACTTCCTATTGGCTATCGTACACTCATCCCATACGATCAGAGAACAGTCATTAAGCACGTGTCCCTTATCGTTGTTACGTGCCACACCACAAACTGGCGTTTGGCGCTCTCAAAATCAATGGGAATTTTAAACATGGCATGTGCTGGCTTACCACCCGGAAGCAGTGTGGCAGCGATTCCCGAAAACGCTTCTTCTTCTTTTCGAATCGATGATAAACTCGTTAAACTGTTGGGGCCCAGTAAGTGGCTACGTTAACTGTAGCATCGGTGTCACTAATAAAATTCTTCATAGTGCAGGTGTATGGGCACATAGGGGAACCCCAGCAAGTGGCTCATGTTTTGAACAGGGGCACCGCACTCACATTAAGTATCCGACGACTGTATAGCACGCCATTTCACCCAATTGTATTGTTGACACTACAGCAATGGCAATATTGCCTTACCTCCTGACCTCTGCAAGTATGTAATGTGTGGAATATTCTGTTCCACCAGGAACATCCAAGAAAAACATTTTACTCTGGATTTGCACAACGCTTTTAAGGATGGTGTCATAAATTTGTTTTTGCTATGAAGAGACATGGCACAGCGGCAACAGACAAAGCGACATGGTCATTTTGTATGGTGGTCATTTCGCCCGGATCGTAATTTGTTATGAAGAGAACAAACCGACATGGTCATTTCGTATGGTGTTCATTTCTCCCGGATCGTAATTTGTTATGAAGCGAACAAAGCAACATGGTCATTTCGTATGGTGGTCATTTCGCCCGGATCGTATTTTTTTATGAAGAGAACAAAGCGACATGGTCATTTCGTACGGTGGTCATTTCGTATGGTGGTCATTTCGCCCGGATCGTATTTTTTATGAAGAGAACAAAGCGACATGGTCATTTCGTATGGTGGTCATTTCGCCCGGATCGTAATTTGTTATGAAGAGAACAAAACGACACGGTCATTTCGTATGGTGGTCATTTCGCCCGGATCGTAATTGGTCTCAGTGTTATACTCTCGATTTCCATGGTCTTGATGCGGTGATGATTGGGGAGGTGGTAATTCATATTCGATCAGTGGATTGCCGCTGAAAATGACCACATCTCAATGTGTAAGAAAAATAAAGATTCACTGCTCCTCCCCCGTAGGTGATAGCGTGATATTATGTAGCCCATTGCACGACCCGGCCTCTTAGTTATATTCATGCAAAATTTGAAGTAAATCTATGCAGTACTGTTTGAGTTCAGTTCGGACATACATACAGACAAACAGATAAACAGACAAAAATTCTAAAAACTATATTTTTGGCTTCGGTATCGATTGTAGATCACGCCCCAAGTATTCTTTTAAAAAAATATTCAATGTACAGTTTTGACTCCCCTACGATTTTATTATATGTATAGATTACGGGGATAAATATAATGACCACCATAAAATGCTTTGATACCCTTAGTTTTGTAACCAAAAATATCTACTTAACACCAGAAAAATAAAGTCTAAAATTACAATAGTACCAGCTATTTTAGTCACAACTCCATTTTAAATTGTATTCGACCACCAAATTTAGTAAATGATCACCAAATCTTAACGAGCAAATTAATGTGTTATTTCTACCTAAATAAATCACTGTGATTGCCATAAAATGCAGGCGTATTATCAAATAACAAACACCCTCGAAAACACACCACACCCTTATCGCACTGTTTAGAGGCATGCAATAGACAAGTTTTCCACACTAGTGCAGGAAAAGGCGCAGGCTATCCGGAGGGACAGCCTGTCGTTGTTATGGTGCGGTGGGGACCCCACCATAATGTTATTACATTTATTGTATCAGGCCGAACGCGCATCGTCATCGTCATTTCAGTGAGCATTGAAAAATGTCGTTTGAGACACGTGCAAAGTCAATGCAATCCTCGGCTCCATAACGTAAACGGCCTAACCTACTATACTACGTAGGTGAAAATCATCGAATGACGAAACGCGCTCTTGGGCGGACCGGGAGACAGTGTCAGACTCTTACTGAGTAAAAAACCTACCTACCTCATTCCTTCGTTGCCTTATTCCTAGAGTCGCGGTAACACTTTCACACCAACCGTCGGCTCCAGAAGGCTTCGACCCTGAAGGGCCCCTACAGTTTGCTGACAATTCCTTGAGGCGCGCGGGAATGGTGCGCGCCGTTGACGACTTGGACCCGGTCTGGACAGTTACCAGATAACCGGACGGCGAGCTACCATTTGCTCACCGTGCGCGTGCCAGTGTCTACGGTGGCCGGATATCGGCAGGATCGCGGCGGCGAGGGCGCTGTTGCCTTTGCCTTATGCGGTCGGCCTCCTCCTTCACGAGCATTACTGCTTCGCAGAAGGAGGCGACCGCCTGCCATTCCTCTTCGCTGCGGCCTGGCCTGAACCAAGGCCCGGCGCGAGAGGTCGCCGCCGCCGATCACCCCCACGAGGACACGGCGATGCTCTTCCCAAACAGGGCATACCTCCACCGTGTGCTCCACCGTGTCCTCCGGGCTTGCTACACAGTGGCGACACCCGGACGTAACCTACGGCTTGGGTGGATTCCACCTCGGTCGCAATGATAAACTTCCTGTATTTGTATCAAAATGTTCTATATTTTGCCAAGGGTAATTATTATTTACATAAATCGGATAACAAAATGTAATGGGTTTATTTTAGACGATCACCAAAAATATTTTTATGACTCTAAGCTTAGGCACCAAATAAAATATATTACTCCAAAAAAAACCGACCCATTGCTGTAGGAACTACCTACCGTCGTTTGGCAGCCAAGATTTGCTGTAAATTTTATGGTGAGGCTGTTTCGAAAAAATTTCAGCCCCTGCAGCTAGGTTTCGGCTCCAAAGGGGGCTGCGAGGCTGCCGTACACGCTTTGTCGACCTACCTAAATTCCAACTTAGGAGAGGTCATCCTGAAGGTTGACATAAAAAATGCTTTCAATTCGGTTAATAGGGACATCTTGCTGGCAGAATCTAAAAAAGAAATACCCCAAATTTATAGTTTTTTATGGCAGTGCTATAGGCATCCTTCTAAATTATTATATAAAGATAAAATTTTGGAATCCGCAGTTGGCTGTCAACAGGGTGATCCCCTCGGGCCGGTGATTTTTAGTTTAGCCATTCACCCAATTATTCGACAGCTAAATTCTAAGTTTAACGTTTGGTATCTCGACGATGGAACCCTGGGAGGCGATACAGACACAGTCTTAGATGATTTAATTTTTTTGAAAAATCAACTTCACTCAATAGGACTTGACCTCAACCTTTCAAAATGTGAACTATTTCTAGCTGACAGTACTGACAGACATCTGACGCTCTCTAAATTTACCGCAATGGCACCAGAAGTTAAAATCATCGATAAAAGCTCTCTTCGTCTCCTTGGGGCTCCTATTTTCGAGGATTCCTTTCCCAATTTTGTGGGGGAAAAAATTCAAAATTTTAATGATGTTTCGGAAAGATTGCTCGAAATTAACTTACATTCGGCTATCACTTTAATTCGTTTCCGCTGTTTCGGCCCTAAATTGACATACTTCCTCCGCGCCTCTCATTTGTGGAAACATCCTCATCTTTTGGAAAAAATGGATCAAATTATCAGACAAACTCTATCTTCAATTTTAAATGTGGCCATGGACGACCGAGCTTGGGCTCAAGCTACCCTTCCCATTCGTATGGGAGGCCTCGGTGTCCGCAAAATTACCAGTATCAGTTTACCGGCATTTATTTCCTCGGTTCACGGCACGGAGAAATTAATCAGGAATATTCTAATTTCCACACTGATTAATTTTGATGTGCCGTGCTTAACTGAGGCTGTAAATGCCTGGAAAGTCGCTTGCCCGAATTCAAAAATACCCGGCAACCCCTCTTCCCAAAGGCAGTGGGATGAGCCGCTCTGCAAAGTAGTTCAGCAAAACCTGTTTTCTACATCTTCCTCTACTGCAGAGCGTGCACGCCTGCTGGCTGTGGAGAAGTGGGAGTCTGGTCTCTGGCTTCACGCACAACCGTCGTCGAGCATAGGCACCTTGTTCGACGATACTACTTTCCGCCTCGCTGCTTCTTTACGTCTAGGCGCTCCTTGTTGTTCTCCTCATCGCTGCCACTGTGGCGAAGTTGTCAACAGCCTCGGGCACCACGGTCTGTCATGCAGCCGAAGTGCGGGTCGCATAGCTCGGCATGCGAATATCAACGACATTATCCGACGTGCTCTTGTTTCCCTCGGCGTTCCAGCTGTATTGGAACCTCATGGCCTGGTACGCGACGATGGCAAGAGACCGGACGGTATGTCTTTATTTCCTTGGAAGATGGGTAGGCCTTTAGTGTGGGACGCAACTTGTGTCGATACTCTCGCGCCATCTCATCTTCCTAGCTCATCATGCTGTGCCGGTGCTGCCGCTGCGGCTGCGGAGAACCTCAAGCGGCGGACGGATACTAATCTTATTGGTAGTTATATTTTCGAGCCGTTTGGGGTTGAAACTCTCGGATCGTGGGGTCCGAGTGCCCACAAGTTGTTTAATGAACTTTCTAAACGACTTGTTGACACTTCGCGTGACCCAAGGGCTGGCTTTTACCTTGGGCAAAGAATAAGCATTGCCATACAGCGTGGCAATGCGGCCAGCCTTTTGGGCACTTTACCGGTCGACAGCGATGCGGAAGAGTTTTTTGACGCTTTATTAGATTAGGTATTTTTAGTTAAGTTAATTAGGGTTATGTAGTTTTAAGGTTAGATATCTAAAAAAAATAAATTTACTTTATTAAAAGGGCCCTAAAGTATTTAATATTATGATCCAAAATAAATAAAATAACATCAGAAAAATCGCAAACCTCGCACAAATATTATTTTTGGTTCTCAAAATGGATTAACGGCCACCAAATTCTATCCAACTCAAAGATTAATATTATTACCAAAAATCTTACTTCAAAATAGTAAGTCGTCATCCAAAATACATTATTTGACCCCAGACTACTTTAATGTAAGACTAAAATTACAATTGCATCCCTTCATCCGCACCCCGCACCCTAGAGAACCGCCCCGATGCGAATGCAAATATTAATGTGGGGTGGGCATAATATGATGAGAGGCAGGCGAAGCAGGCCGCGCAGCTGCAGTGCAGACGGCACAGCGCAGAGCAGGGCAGTTACTGTACACATCTGAGCTACACGTGCTTGCGCTGCAGCATACGTAGCTCAAAGACGTTCCATGCTTTACAAGATCTGCTCTGCTCTGCGCTGCGCGGCCTGCATCGCTCACCTTTCAACATACGCCTAACCTAAAAAAGTTACGTTTGTTTGGGAACCTCAATATATAGCGAATTCCTTATAACAATAAACAAGCGACGTACATTTGGGAACCCCAGTATATTAATTGGTATTTGGGAAATATTCTAGCGATCGTTAGCTTTTTTAGCCTAACAAAAATGACCAAATTAGAAGTCATGGTATTACATAATTGGTAACATCTAAGTAGTGACAATATATAATACTAGCTTTTGCCCGCGGTTTCGCCCGCGTACATAAAATATAGCCTATGTCACTCAGGAGTAAAGCAGCTTTCTATTGTTGCTAAAATTTTTCCAATCGGACCAGTAGTTCCAGAGATTACCTCCTACAAACAAAAAAATAAAAAAACAAAAAAACAAACTTTACCTCTTTATTATATTAGTGTAGATTTGGTCTAAAGGGTATTTTAAAGGCGTCCATATATTTTTTTGGTAGTCAATAATACGAAAAAATGGATGTATTTCATAATATTTTAGGAAACGTTATTTGGTGACCATTTATCCATTTTGGTAACCGTTTAGAATTTTTTTGGTAGTAAAATAGGTACTTTTTTGGGTGGCGTTTAAACTCAAGCCAAATGTAATTTTTTAGGGTTTTCATTTATATTTTCATTATCTTTGGGTTAACATTTCAATTTTTTGGAGTCAGTTTACTTAAATAGGATAGCAAGAAGTAAAAACTTTGATTATAATTTTATATTAAAACGCTGGTATAATTTTGGTGATCATTTACTACTTTTGGTGATCATTTACTACTTTTGGGATAACAATGATTTATTTGGACTCATTTTGTTTAAATAGGATAGCAGGATGTAAAAGTTTGGTTATAATTTTACTTTAAAATGCTGGTTTAATTTTGGTGATCATTTACTATTTTTGGGTTACCCATGGTTTATTTGGAGTCATTTTGCTTAAATAGGATAGCAAAGTGTTAAAACTTGGTTATAATTTTACATTAAAATGCGAGTTTCATTTTGGTGATCATTTACTATTTTTGTCTGCTATTTGTTACTATATTTGGTGGTAAGTTAAACATAAGCCTTTTATTACTTTTATTTAAGAAATAGGTATGTACTCGTTGCACCCAGCAGTGAAGGTCTTCTTATTCGTATATTGATTAATATAATATTTAATTAGCTGTCTTACAAATGACGAACTAAAATAATGAAATTTTCACTAAATACCTATACAAGGAAATTAGTAAAAACAACAGCTGTTCTTACACAACTCTTTCTCATTTATTATTCAATTTAAATAATAAGAATTTTGATACAGTTGATATTATGTTATGTAAGTACATTGAAAAAAAAACTGCCAAGGTTGTGTTGGCGATCAAAAGAACAGTGAAAACTGTCAAAAATATTTCTGAATTATCTGTAAATATGGCATGGCATTGAGAGCAGTGGTGGCCGACTGGTAACGGCCCCGACTTACGAGTTGTAGGTCGCGGGTTCAAACCCAGCCAGGTGCATTACTTTGTGTAATTTATTTCATCACCACTGCCCTCAAAACGGTGAAGGAAAACATCGTGAGAAAACCGGCATGTCCTAGAACCAAAAATTCGAAGACATGTGACATCCACCAATCCGCAATGGGCCCGCGTGGTGGATTATGGCCCATGCCCTCTCCTAGAGAGAGGAGGCCTGTGTCCCTGCAGTGGGAACATTAAAAAGGCTGATGATGATGATGGCATGGCAAAAGACATGCCAGCCGCAGTCCCCCTAGTCAAGTGACAATCGTATCGTTTCGAAGTAGCGCTTTTAGTTGATCAAGCCTCCAATTCACTTGTTTAGACGTCATCTTAACAAAGGAATTAGGGGGTTCATCAACTGTAGGGGCCCTTCAGGGTCGAAGCCTCCTGGAGCCTAGAGGGTGGTGCAAACGTTACCTCGAATCCAGGAATACGGCAAGGAAGGTACGGGGTAGGTTTTTTAGTCAGTAAGAGTCTGACACTGGTCTCTCGCTCCGCCCAAGAGCGGGTTTCGTCATTGGATGATTTTCACCTACCATAAAAAAAAAAAAATCCATACAACACGTATCAAACATTTCGAGAACACATTCATTATACGTACAACTGTATTGAGTTGAATTCCCTGCCGGATTCCGTGTTTCCTGATAGTTACAATCTAGGCGACTTCAAGTCAAGAGTGAATAGGTTACTTCTGGGCAAGCGTTCTTTAGCGTCAACGATACAATTAATTATCAACAATATTAATATCTATCATTGCTGGGATTCCTGCCTCCTGTCTAAAAGAGTGACTTTATTTATTTGTTCAATCTTCATGTACAGTAGTGGTACATAGGCGGAGTTAATGCAACAAGGCATTCTCTACCAGTCAACCTTTTGGTTAAAAAAGACAACACTGTGGTAGGTGTGCACAATAAATAAATATCAGATAATAGACTTTATGTGAATTGCCCGTAATCAACCACGTGGGCCTAATAGGTACAGATTACTGGATGTCACATGCCGTCGTATTTTTGGTTCAAACATGTGCCCTATTCTTCACGATATTTTCCTTCACCGTTTTGATAGCAGTGGTGACGAATCAGTTCTAGAAAATAAAACTAGTTTTTTTTTTTAATATTTAGTCAGCTGTCAGTTGAAAGTAAAACTCCCTGGGGAGTAAAAATACTATTTTACTCTGGAAGCAACTTTACACCTACTTTCAGAGAATGAGTAATAAAATAATATTGCATTGTGTACTAAGTACACAGGTAATGTCCACTTCATGCTTCGAAATATTCTTTTACTAATTTATAACCGGTCACACATCCGAACAAAGCAAGTTGCAATTTTTTTCAAAAATTACTTAACAAACAGAAAGCAGAGGGTTAAGATGGGAACTTATACTAGTGATGATGCTGACGTACTGTATGGCATACCACAGGGGAGTGTTTTAGGTCCTACATTGTTTCTGACGTATATAAATGACCTCTGTAACCTAAATGTAAAAAACGCAACTATTTTTTCGTATGCTGATGATACTGCTGTGGTTTTTTCCGGAGACAACTGGTATGATGTAAAACTCAAAGCAGAGTTAGGTATGATACAAATCGCCAATTGGCTCAGAGATAATTTACTGTCACTAAATACAACAAAAACGAACTATATATGTTTTTCCATTTCTAATCATTCTCAAGATCAACCCTTTAACATTAAAATACACACATGTAATACAACCTCAGATAAAAATTGCAAATGCCCCATAATTGAGAAAGTTTCGCAGACAAAATACTTCATCATGTCAGCCGAGCGACGCCCACTGCTGGGCATAGGCCTCCCCCAAGGATCTCCACAACGATCGGTCCTGTGCTGTCCGCATCCAGCGGCTTCCCGCGACCTTCACCAGATCGTCGGTCCACCTTGTAGGGGGCCTGCCCACGGAGCGTCGTCCGGTACGCGGTCGCCATTCGAGAACCTTTCCGCCCCAACGGCCATCGGTTCTCCGCGCTATGTGTCCCGCCCACTGCCACTTCAGCGATGCAATCCTTCGAGCGATGTCGGTTGATTTCGTTCTCCTGCGGATCTCATCATTCCTGATTCGATCAAGCAGGGAAATACCAAGCATCGCTCTCTCCATTGCTCGCTGGGTGACCTTGAGCCTTCTTAAAAGACCCATAGTAAGCGACCACGTCTCACTACCGTAAGTCATCACTGGCAACACGCACTGGTCAAAGACTTTTGTCTTGAGACACTGAGGTATTTCGGACGCGAATATATGCCGGAGCTTCCCGAACGCTGCCCATCCGAGTTGGATTCGACGAGAGATCTCTTTCTCGAAGTTGGACTTACCTAACTGGATTGTCTGTCCCAGGTAAACATAGTGGTCAACAACTTCGAGTGTAATGTTCCCAACGTTAACTGGAGCGGGTGCAACATGGGCATTTAACATGATATTCGTCTTGTCCATGTTCATCTTAAGACCCACTCTTTTGGAAGCATTACCGAGATCTTCGAGCATTATGTTCAGGTCTTCCAAGGTCTCAGCCATAAGAACTATGTCATCGGCAAATCGCAGGTGTGTTAAGTACTCGCCATTGATGTTGATGCCGCGTCCTTTCCAGTCCAGAAGCTTGAAAATATCCTCCAACGCAGCTGTGAATAGTTTCGGAGAGATAACGTCTCCTTGTCTCACGCCTCGCTGTAGTTGTATCGGATTAGAGCTCTGGTTCTGTAATTGGACCGACATGGTGGCGTTTTGGTATAAGTACTTTAGCACCTCGATGTACCTGTAGTCTATTTGGCACCTTTGGAGAGACTGCAGAACTGCCCAGGTCTCAATCGAATCAAAGACTTTCTCATAGTCCACGAACGCTAAACAAAGTGGCAAGTTGTACTCTTCGGTCTTCTGTATAACTTGCCGCAGCGTATGAATGTGGTCTATGGTACTATAGCCTTTTCGGAACCCGGCTTGTTCGGGAGGTTGGAAGTCGTCAAACCTGCGAGCGAGACGATTCGTAATGACTCTAGAGAACAACTTATAGATATGGCTCAGAAGCGAGATGGGTCTGTAGTTCTTCAAGAGAGTTTTGTCACCCTTCTTGAAGAACAACATCACATCGCTTCTGCCCCATGCCTTTGGCGTTTTGCCCTCGAGGATGACAGAATTGAAGAGCGTTTGGAGGACTTTAAGTATTGGCTTACCGCCCGCTCTCAAGAGCTCTGTTGTAATTCCGTCATCACCCGCCGCCTTGTTGTTTTTAAGCTGCTTCAGAGCCATCCTAATCTCGTACAGGCTGACGTCCGGGATATCTTCGGTATAGTGTCGGGTAATCTTGGCTCTAGGATCCCTAGCCTTGCTTTCAACAGGTGTTTGCGTGGAATATAACTGTCCATAGAAACTCTCAATCTCCCTCAGAATTTCAGGTGTTGACGTAATGATGCTACCTTCCTCAGTTTTGAGCCTCGTCAATTGGCTCTGCCCAATAGACAGATCTCTGGCGAACACTTTGGAGCCTTTGTTCCGCTCAATGGCGTCTTTGATGCGCTGTGTATTAAATTGGCGAAGGTCGCTCGTCAAAGATTTAGATATCTGTCTATTGAGTTGCCGATAACGATGGGCATCCGTTGAGTCTTGTAGCCTCATTTCGTTCCTCTGATCCATGAGTTGGAGAGTCTGACCGGAGAGTTTCTTTAATTTAGGACGGCGGGTTTTAAAGTACTTGGACCCTACCGTACGGACAGTATTCACCACCATGTTGTATAGATCGTCCACATCGATGCTGTTCTCAAAGGCTTCGAAGCGGTTTTGTAGCTCGAGCTGAAAGCTCTCGGGGTTTTGAATTTGAGCCGGTATTGGTCGGAGCGTGGATTTTATCAGTCGCGCTCTTTCAAGCTTTACGTCCATATTCAATGTGCCTCTGACCATACGGTGATCGCTTCCTGTCTTAACAGCGTTGATCACAGCGACATCATTGAATATATGCTTCTTTGTCGACATGATAAAATCGATCTCGTTTTTGACTCTACCGTCCGGACTGATCCAGGTCCATTTGCGGCTTGCGGGCTTCTCGAAGAAGGAGTTCATCATAAAGAGGTTTTCTTTCTCCATGAAGTCCGCCAGCATCTGGCCCCTTTCGTTCCGTTGCCCAAATCCAAATTTCCCCACTCTCAACTCATCACCGCAACGTTGCCCCAACTTCGCATTGAAATCCCCCATCACAATCGTGTAGTGGGTTTTATAGCTATGCATGGCTTCAGAGATCTCCTCATACATAGCCTCCACTTCGACATCGTCGTGTTTCGAGGTCGGAGCGTAGACTTGAATGACATTCAGCGAATATCGTTTCGATATTCTGAGTATCAGGTACGCTACCCTGCCCGAAACACTTCCGATAGTGATCACATTGTTGACAAGGGACTTGTGGACGATGAACCCGACACCACCTATGGACTGTTGGTCGCCCTCCCGGTGGTATAGTAAGTTACCGGATTGCAGGGTTATCGTATCCTCGCCCTCTCTTCGGACTTCAGATAACCCAATGATATCCCAATGTAACTTACTAATTGCCTCTTCCAACTCTACGAGCTTCGCGTCAAGCCTCAGTGTGCGCGTGTTGTATGTTGCCAGGTCGAGTCGTCGTGTTTGGCAGCCGAATCTCACCCGGAGATTCTTAGCACCCCCTGCCCCGCCTTTACCATAGCCGCTACCGTAACTAGGAAAAGCGGGGCTGCCGGGGACTGGGGGCCGATTTTTTGCTTGTGTCGTCATAGGGGGTTTTGCCGTAATCGCCACGCTTGGCAGGCGGGTTGGCGATCGCAGTATGGCCTGCTGTCGTTTGGAGACGCTGCTGCCCATCTCCTGATGCCAGTTTTCCCTCTGTCGGCTCTTACGACACCCACGGGAAGAGAGGGGGTAGTGCTATTCTTTTTACGTGCCGGCACTACACGGCACAAAATACTTAGGCATCATAATTGATCAAAAATTATCCTGGTATTCCCATATTGAACATATTACTGCGAGACTTAGGAAACTGGGATGGATTTTCAAATCACTAAGACATATACTTCCAAAAAATATAAATCATAAACGTGAATGTTCTAGAAATCTTCTAAATGAAATTTATATATCACTTGCGCAATCTGTTATAGTTTACTGTATACCTGTATGGGGTGGCGCGGCTAAAACAAAATTTATCATTCTAGAAAGGGGACAGCGATCCTTAATAAAAATAATGTATTTTAAAAAGATCAGATATTCTACTGAAAAGTTATACGAGCTTAGTGGTTTACATTTATAAACCAAAATGTAACTAATTAAGAAAGAGCGGCGTCTTCTAACACAGGCATTATCTGCTTAAAAGGAGGCGCCATTACAAACAAATGTATCAATTTATGGTTATGAAATAAATTATTATTGTTATTATTATAAGTTGACGGCAGGTAAAAAGGCAATAATTAATCAAGGACGATCAATGACTTTATTCCTCTTTTATCATTAATACACTAAGTTTGTGGGTCATAAATAAGTATTTGATTAAGTAATCCTTCCAGATATTTATTTGCCACGTGCTTATTTTCTGTTACCGTAGTATTGCGTCTTTTCAAATACACTTGTGTACGAATAACCGACGTTATTAATACCGAGCGATTTTTTATCCAGGCATCTTTTAGTATTTAGTACAGTACGGCCGTCAGATCTTGGTGAGAATGAAGTTAGGCTCTGCGAATTTTAGCGCTCGATAACTCGTAAAAAAATATTTTTTCAATTTTTCAAATCGGACTGGTAGTTCCTGAGATTAACGCGTTAAACCAAACAAAGAAACTCTGCAGCTTTTATAGACAATATCTTTAAATTAGTATTGTTTTAAACGTAAAAAAATTGAGGGAAAAGAAATGAAGCTACATAAGTTACTCATTCTCAGATTTTTTATGGTGGGAAAAATCATGTAACGTCGGATTGAGCGCCCTTGGGCGGAGCTGAAAATAAACGACCCACCGAATTCTTTCTTAATCCTCATACCGGGATGATGACCTTCCCTTCAGGAACCGGAGCGGGGCCCCAGTAAGCTTCGGCCCTGCAGTTGGGCCTCTACATTTGCTGACAACTCCTTGAGGCGCGCGGGAACAGTATGCGTCACTTACTACGTCAAAAGTCGTTATTTTACGAAAAACACTAAAGCGAAAAATTGTTCGCAGCACGATTACTTCTCATATAAAAAGCACGCATGATTTGGTAAGCGCTTAGTGACAGATAATATGTTGTGGCTACCAGCACTTATCATTTGGTAAGTATACCCAATATATTACTCATTAAAACAGCGTCCGATAAAGTTCATTCATTGGTCTTCGCGAAACAGTTTTCTATAGAAAATTTCCAAGGTCTATTCCGGGTTTCGTTTTAAATACTCAGAAAAAGATTGTAATAGAAAATTTATAGAAAAAAACTTTGATTCACTTAAATTTTTTTAAGAATTTTTAATTTGCCTTTTCTGTTTTTTTTTTATTATTTATATATCTTTATGATGACTAGTCACTTTGAACAAAGTTTGCATCTTCTTCTTATTCTTTCTGCCCTTATCCCATATTACTTGGGGTCGGCGCAACACGTTTTTTTCTTCCACTCTGTCTTGTCACCCGTCACAGTATAACAAACTCCCTTTTCTTTCAACAATATTTATATAAATAACATGTTAACTAACCACTTAAGTACTACATACACATTTATATACAAAATCAAACATATATTTGTACCCCTCAACACCGCTAGCAATGTTGACATGAAATTTGCACTGCACATTTTTGAATGCCACTTCTATCCTGCCCTATTATTTTTTGTTGTTTGCTATTATCATCTGGGACTTCTCAGCGAATTTTTTTTTGATTTCTCAAAAAGCAAAATCAAGATTATCCCTTCCTTAGTCAATGATCATCCCTTTCTGGCAGTATCATCCCTCTTATACATTGTTGCTTTGGTCTTGCACTCCTCATGAATTTTCTTAATTTTTTGCATCATAGATTTGTTCTACTCATACACTAACTTTATTTTTTTTTTGGCTCACAACTAAAATAATATTTCCCTGTTTGACTCCTCTTTCAACTTTTAATTATTAACCTGGGGTTTTCAAATTGTTTGCGGCTGTATTTATAAATTTATCACGGATAATTAATAAAAACAACCTCAATCAAGTTTATACAGGCTGTTTGGTGCATCGTTTGCCAAATTGATTTGGCCGACAGGATAGATCATTTGCTATATCTTCAGCCCCAATAAATCATTCCTTGCCACACCGGTTTTTTTTAAACATGTTTTTAACTTTTATTCTGAAAAACACCGGATTTCAACATAGCTTACATAAATAAAAAAGTTATTAGTCTATCCAACAAAATTTATTTTTATATTTAAGTGTACTGTTATATGGTTCTATGAAATCCAAAATTACTTGCTAGTAACGTGTAGTTTTTCTATAAAAAACCTACAAAGTGTATGGGACATGACAAAATAATTTTAAAACTCAACTTTAAATTTCTATAAAAAAAAAAACTAAAAGCGTTGGAGATCTTCGAATTTCCCAAAAAGTTCTCTAGTTAATGCCCTTTCCAACGGTGTGCAATATGCTAAAAAAAATCTTTTATTAACTTCACTAACTGGCTAAATGTGCACTCAAATCACAAAAGGCTGATATTTGATATTACGGTAAATGCACTAAGAAGTTAAAGAAAAAAAAAAAATAACTTGGTCTAAGTAGGTAGATATTGATATTTCATTTTTACGCGCATTATTTTTTTTACAAAGGAAAAAAAAAGGAAAGAAAAAGAAAAACCTTTCCTCAAAATTGAAATAAAAATTTATTTCACAAGCAGGTACTAAAATAACAAATCTTGTTCAAATTGGGTGCCATTGTTTCGTATACATGCGCGACATCTTTCTCTTATCTCGAGTTGTAGTTCGAAGATGAATTTCTGCTTTAACGGTCACATCATCATCAGCCTTTTAATGTTCTCACTGCTGAAACACAGGCCTCCTCTCTAGGAGAGGGAATGGGCCATGACCCACCAAGCGGGCCCAGTGCGGGTTGGTGGATGTCACATGTCTTTGAATTTTTAGTTCTAGAACATGCCGGTTTCCTCACGATGTTTTCCTTCACCATTTTGAGA
Organism: Mythimna loreyi; assembly: GCA_029852875.1. NCBI lineage: Eukaryota > Metazoa > Arthropoda > Insecta > Lepidoptera > Noctuidae > Mythimna > Mythimna loreyi. The sequence continues at coordinate 4,072,627 of CM056799.1, forward strand.
GCAGTGGTGATGAAATAAATTACACAAAGTAATGCGCCTGGCTGAGTTTGAACCCGCGACCTACAAACTCGTAAGTCGGGGCCATTACCACTCGGCCACCACTGCTCCGTTTAACGGTCACAAAAGCCGCCTCAATACGTTACACTTAATCATCTCTCGTCTCAACTTCGGTTGCATAAACCAGTTCTTTGGCCCGACTCCCGACGTAAAAATCCAGCGGAGTTAGGTCTGGTGAACGTGGAGGTCATGGAATAGGGCCATCTCTCCCAATTCACGAGTCTGGAAATGCGTCATTTAGGAATTGCCTTACAGTTCATCGCCAGTGAGCGGGACAACCGTCATGTTGAAAGACAAAAGACTTGTCTTCATTGAAAATTGGCAGTTCAGATAACAATAAGGGCAGCTCTGTTTGAAGAAATTCAAGATAATTATCCCCGTTGAGGTTATCAGGTAAATAGTGCGGTCCAACCACATGATTTGCAATTACTCTTGCCCAAAAGTACACACTGAATCGTCTCTGAAATGAGCTCTGTCTTTTTACATTTAGCCAATTAGTGAAGTCAATAAAAGGTTTTTTTTAGCATATTGCACACCGTTGGAAAGGGCATTAACTAGAGAACTTTTTGGAAAATTCGAAGATCTCCAACGGTTTTAGTTTTTTTTTAATAGAAATTTAAAGTTGAGTTTTAAAATTATTTTGTCATGTCCCATACACTTTGTAGGTTTTTTATAGAAAAACTACACGTTACTAGCAAGTAATTTTGGATTTTATAGAACCATACAACAGTACACTTAAATATAAAAATAAATTTTGTTGGATAGACTAATAACTTTTTTATTTATGTAAGCTTAAATGTTGAAATCCGGTGTTTTTCAGAATAAAAGTTAAAAACATGTTTAAAAAAAACCGGTGTGGCAAGGAATGATTTATTGGGGCTGAAGATATAGCAAATGATCTATCCTGTCGGCCAAATCAATTTGGCAAACGATGCACCAAACACCCTGTATATATACACCGTGAAATTTAAATGGTTGTTTTCCCGCGGCAGAATGACTTGCCATAAGGAGTACTTTTAAAGTATACAGTAAAAATAAAAAAATAAATAGTTTTCTTTTTATAAATAATTATTAAAAATATTCATCAACTCAAAAAAGCGAAAACAATAATAACATTAGACGTAATTTGTAGGTACTACTAGAGTCGCATGAGCAGCACGCCGTCAAAGGAAACCGATTCATTAAATATTTGAACCAAAATAAGCTCTCGCACGTTGTGATACGTCATAATTAGCTTGCACTCTACAGGTCCATTTTTTGTTTTTAATATTTTATTTTTTTATCAAACGTTTGTATTACCAAGACACAACCATTTCGCTGAGGGAAAACAACCATTAAAATTTCACGGTGTATAATTTGTAACTGGGGTCTTTCTAGTCTGCTAATTGAAACAAAAGCTTCGAAATGGCTGCGTGTGTTATGCTGTCAAACGCTTTAGATAAGACAACAATATTGCATTGACTATGTCATAAGACCTTATCTAATATAAATTATTTTCAATCATTATAAATCTTTTTGATGAGCTCATGAATAGATTAATAACAGCCAAACAAACTGATCTCCTTGGTTAAGCAACGCTTGCTGAGGTCGGTTTGTGGATGGGTCACCATCTTAACATCTTAACTGTTCCCACCGTGTCTCAGAAAGCGTGGTAAACCGTTAGTCCTGTCATGGCTAGATATTCAACAGTCGTTATGGATAGTCAGAAGTCAAAATATTTGAGATCACTTTAGTCATGGGGTACCTTGTCTCCAATTACTGGGATGAGAGGTCAGGTAGCAACTACTCTATCCTACAATACTGGTACTAGAATGCAGCTGGTAAGTCGAGTCCAACCAAGAAAAGGCTAGATGGACAGTAATGGTTTAATATATCAATAATTTTACTACCACTAGGGCTTCAGTGAGTCACTCGTGTGGAAGTGATCAACAGTTCCCATCATGGTTCAAATTTGGGGCAGCATCAGCAGCCTTTCAAGTAGAAGGAGCCTGGAATGTTAGTGGTAAGTAAATTACTACTTTATTATAATCCCACCAACCAATCGACAGGGGCCCAGCAGGGTCCTAGCCTTCTGGGGCTAAGGGTTGATGCGAAAGCGAAACACCGGGGCCCTGGAACTAAGGAGGTTAATGATGTTAAGCAGTGATGCAATCGTTGATGGTAAAGCGCTCTAGCTTTTTAAGAGCCTGTTCACTCCAGCCTTGAAGATACACAAATTATAATCGGATGTTAAGACCGCAGCAGGCAGATTGTTCCAATCCCTCGAAACTCTAGCCAAACAATTGGATGATTTCTCAATTAAAAAAAAATGTACGACTAATAGATTATATTAAGGGTTTTCTTATACCGTTTCTCCTTTCCAGATAAAGGGGAAAGCAAGTGGGACCGCCTGATCCATCGGTATCCAGAAATTATTGCAGATGGCAGCAATGCCGACGTTGCTTGTAACTCTTACTACCTGTGGGAGAGAGACATCGAGATTGCTGCTGAGTTGGGCTTGCAGTTTTACAGGTTCATTCTTCTTATATGAATAGTTCTTTCTTATATAGCCTAAATAATAATGATCCCACTGCTGGGACTCGCACCTTCTCTCAAAGAGTGAGTGTAGGCTCCAATCGATGCGGGCCAGACGCAAATTAGTGTCACATGTCTTCGAGATTTTGTATCTAGGACGTATCGACTTTCTCACCACGAGAGAGAAAGTCGATACGTAATTATCGCGTACATAATTACGCTCTAAAAGGGTGTATACCCTTTTGACAGTAGTGCAGAGCTCTCTCAAAAGCAGTGGTGATGAAATAAATTACTATAAAGTTTACTGTATGAACTATAAAAGAGACTTTGACCCCTGTCTTTCGATGCTTTTTCTAGCTAACTTTTTTTTCAGTGTTTCGTAGCTAATAAAACCGGCCACATCTAGTTAAAACAGATGAAAGAAAAATTAGACATGTAAAAGTGTTAAATAAATATCATTTATTGTTTTAATTGTATTTCAGCGTATGTTTCCAGTATCAATATTCGTTCTATTATAAATATGTGCAAATATGGTAAAATTTTAACAAGTGTCCGAAAACTCCTCCATAATTTGCATGAAGTATTTTTTTACGTTGTTGAGAGATCTACGGTACGAACTAAGCGTTTTGCCTCGTCTTTTATACCGCGTACCTCAAGAGACTGGAACAGTTTGCCAGCTGCAGTCTTTCCATCCGATTATAATTTAAGTGTCTTCAAGGGTAGAGTGAATAGGCTCTTAATAAACTACTGCGCCTCACCCTCAACCATCGCATCACTGCTTACCATCAGGTTGGATCGCAGTGAAGCACCAGTTTATAGCAATAAATAAGCCTTATTTCTTCTAGGCAAACTGGAATGTTTAGAAACTTCCTGGAGACGAAATTGCATTTAATGTAATAACATCTGTTTCCAGATTCTCCATATCCTGGCCTCGTCTCCTCCCGACTGGTTTTGCGAACAACATCAGCGAGGACGGCAAGAACTACTACAACAACCTGATCGACGGTCTACTGGAGAAGGGCATCGAGCCTATCGTCACCATCTACCACTGGGATATGCCGCAAATGTTTCAAGGCCTTGGTCAGTTTCTATAAGAGTCACAGCAGTCTCAGTCCCTCCAACTCTCAACACTCCTTCTAAATCAGATTTGGTAGATGTCAAAAAAATATATAGATTATAATCCTAATGTCAAATTCCAGGTGGATGGGCCAACCCAAAAATCTCCGACTGGTTTGCTGAATACGCAAGAGTGGTATACTCTCTCTATGGTGACCGCGTGAAGTACTGGATCACCATCAACGAGCCGCTGGTGGACTGCGACGTTTACTACGGACAGCTGTTGGCTGCTAAGCAGGAACAATTCGTGGGGCCATATATGTGTAATAAGAACGTGCTTTTATCGCACGCGAAGGCTTACCACGTCTATGATCAGGAATTCCGGCCTAAATATAAAGGTAGGCAGGCCATTTTATTTTTTTTCTCTCAGTAGGCCTTTGTATTCCTTTATGGGTCCCTATAACCCCTTAGTGATGTAGGTTTAAATAAAAGCGAAATACCAGTCACTGGTTAATCGCGAAATCTCAGAAACTACAACACAATGAAACTTAAAATACAGCAGTAAGGGTCCTTATTAAGGTGTAAATATCCGCTAAGGGCAGTGGCGGCCGAGTGATAAAGACCCCGACTTACGAGTTGTTAGTCGCGGGTTCAAACCCAGCCAGGCGCATTACTTTGTGTAATTTATTTCATCACCACTGCTCTCAAAACGGTGAACGAAAACATCGTGAGGAAACGGGCATGTCCTAGAACCAAAAATTCGAAGACATGTGACTAATACATTTTTACTTACGTACTTTTCACCCTCTTCCAGGGAAAGTGTCTCTAGCAAACCATTTAGTATGGCTAAAGCCATACTCAAACTCAACTGAAGATCAGGAGTTGGCGGAAGCAGCCAGACAATTTCTAGTAAGTCTATTTTAAGTTGTGACAAGAACCGTTTTAGGGACCCAGACCCAAGGGCCCAAGCAGGCAAAAGTGTCCCAAGTCGTACATCACCCTAACGGCTTCCGGAGAGCTACCTCTTCTTCGTCGTTCTCTGTCATATTATTGCTCTTCTCGGAGAAGACTCGCAGTAGAACACTCCCTCCTCCTCCGGGTCGAAGACCATCGCTACTGCATTGCTACAAAAGTCAAGATATCGGCGTTAAGAGACGGCTTCGCTATCCGTCCGTCACTAAGCTGTATTTTCATACATGATGTATGTCTATTGTCGCATGGTTGTCGCTATAACAATGAGTACTAAAAACCAGAATAAATTAAATATTTAAGTGGCTCCCATACAACAAACGTATTTTTTTTGCTACAAACTATATGGAACCCTTCGTGCGCAAGTCTGACTCGCACATTTAGCCATTTTTTCAACTTCTCCCGTTTAGGTTTTTTTAGCAGTGGAAAATCATCCCGCGACTTCTCACGCTCTCAAGAGGAGAGAATTATCTTTCTAGCCACGAATCTCCTATCCAAAAATTTTCTGATGCCTTAGAGCGGCAATGTGTGTCAAGTTTACAGTGGTTATGAGATAAAAAAAACGATATTTTGACTGTATCGAGTTTAGCTTGTATACTACATTTTTTTAAGTTACCTATTAGTGGTCCCAGTCGTCGGAAGAAAATTATTTAATTTTTATGAACCCGAAAACCTCTTTAAATCTACAATGATTGTCTTTCAGACCGGTCGCTATGCTCATGCCATATTTTCAAAAGAGGGTGGATGGCCATCTGTGGTGGAAGAGACAGTCGCGAAGGCCAGCAAAGAACAAGGCTACCAAGATACAAGACTTCCACCCTTTACCCAAGAAGAGATTGAACTAATAAGAGGTACTCGTAAGATGTTCATTTCTAAGACTTCTAAAATAATAAAGTCGATTATTATATCGTCTGGTAACCGACCGGACCAAGCCCAGTCGTCGACGGCGCGCACTGTCCCCGCGCTCCTCAAGGAATTGTCAGCAAACCTTAGGAACCCTACAGAAGGGTCGAAGCCAATTAGTGCCAAGGGTTCGCGTCTGAAAGGAAGGCTCTAGCGCTGGTATATATGGGTAAGTAGGAATGGGGTAGGTTGTTTTGTCAGTAAGAGTCTGACCATAGAGTCTGACACTGTTTCCCGAGTTGCCCAAGGGCGGGATTCGTCATTGGATGATGTTTAACTACCATGAAAAAGTCGATTAACCATGGTTTGTTACTTAAGACCAATGTTTCCACTGAAACACAGGCCTCACATGGAGAGAAAATGGACCGTAATCCACTACGTGTCTACGTGGGTACGTCACTTGTATATATCACCTATCCTATTTTTTGTTAACTATGTAATTTGTGTGTTCAGCAAAATACTATCTTCCCCAGGAACCTACGACTACTTTGCCATGAACCACTACACCACCAGACTAGTGCGGAAACCACGTTCCTCCGAGGAGATCGTGAGGTCCCTCTTCTCGTATGTCGGGGACCTGGACGCGGTGCTGGAGATAGACCCGAGCTGGCCTGTTGGATACAGCGGGTTTACGGCGGTAAATTGATAAAAAAATATAATTGCTGAAATGCTGAAGACTATGCCTTAGACTCACTTTGCTTCACTTAAGTGATCTGCAGGCCATACACTTTTACATTGATGACATTAGTGCAGTTTTGATGTATATCAGTGCTGTAAGTTTTACATAAATATTTTATAGACGACAATGTCAACGAAGCGTTGCCGCGGACTTTTGTATTGATATTTTGGTCTCGAATTATAGAATAGCTAAGGCTCTAGTTAAATGGTTTAATTCATTAAGCCCCAAGAGGATACTGGTGTCCGCACATCTACAATAGTTCCACCTTGTCGGAGGACTTCCAACGCTAAGTCTTCTGTTATGCGATCGCCGTTCCAGAACCTTTCGGTCCCAACGGCCAACTGTTCTGCTAACATCTGTTAAGCTTTTTTAACTCAAATTCTCATTCCAACCAGATTTATCCAGAAGGCATACGGGAGCAGATGGCGTGGCTGAAACAGCAGTATGGAGACATCGAGATCCTGATCACTGAGAATGGATACTCCACCGGCGGGTCCAGTTTCGATGATGACGCCCGCATCTCTTATGTCAACGATTATTTAGAACAGGTATTAACAAATTCCAGTGGCGTATCTATAGTGTGGCAAGGCTGGCAAAATACCACGGGCCCCGGGTACGACGGGCCCCAGTCTAAGACGCCATGAGCTCAGAACAAGTACCTACCTTTAAATTACATAATGTATTAGGTTAAAAAGAAAGAAAGAAAATATGTTTATTTGGCACTCCATGAACCAATATAAAATAAACAATTTCAATTTCAAGTAACAATAAAACAAAGAAAAAGAAAAAAAAATAGAAAAATAAAAAAAAACAAAATTAACAATAAAAGAAATAAAATTAACAGTTTACTATCTCACGGCTGTGCCAAACAGGTCCAGTTCAGCATAATGCCAAACAACTACAAATACAATGAGATGATTTATTTTGGGGCCCCATCAAATACGTTTGCCACGGGCCTCAGGTGATATAGTTACGCCACTGACACTTTTTCAACAACAAATTCCTAAGCACTTTTTAGGGTTACGTACCTACATCAAAAGGAAAAAACAGAACTCTTATAGGATCGTAAGGACCCTGCAGAAGGGTTGAAGCCAACTGGCGCTAAGGGTCTGAAACCCTGGTATAAAGGCAACATAGGAACAGGGTAGGTTGTTAAGTCAGTAAGAGTCTGACACTATTTCCCGCTCCACCCAATTTGTCATTGGATGATTTTTAAACACCATAAAAACCCCTTATAGGATCACTTTGTTGTCCGTTAGTTTTCTGTCTATCTGTCAAGACTCTTTATCTTGAAAAAGCGTGAGGGAATCGAATTGAAATTAAAACTATATGCTTAAGCTGTGAAAAAATCAAACTCCTAAGTTAACGAAAATAAAGATACGGAGATACTCTCAAAGAAATCAAAATTCATAGGGCAATTCCCGATGAATTAGAACCCTGAAATTTAGCATGAAGCAAAGCAAGGTCTCACTGCACAAGTATAGGAATATATCTGAAATCTGTTTTGTCAACTCACTCTTGCCCAGTTTTTAAGCTATTGCACAGCTTCTATCGCAGGCCTTGAGCGCGGGGACTAAATCCAGAAATTCAGCAACGAAAAAACCTCACGCTCCCCACTCCGACGGGCACGGAGGTGTGGCTTGAAGGCCGTGCATCGTCTAACGTCGTGTCAGTTCGGCAGTCTTCGACACGGCGCTGTGTGTCGTGCGATTAGACGTATTGTACGACTTTACGGAACTCGCCCGAATCGAGACGAGCTGCTCCGAAATCGGACGAATACATAATGAGCTGTTTGCTTTCGCATAGATTTGCGATTAGACGTATTGTACGACTTTACGGAACTCGCCCGAATCGAAAGAAAAAGAAATATTGTATGAATAAAATAAAAATAAAAAAATAAATAATTATAATTGCATAAGTTGATACAGAATGCTATGCAATAGCTTTACCGCGACAGTCCCCGAGTGCCACAAGTTTTTTTTTTTATAATATGTTTATAAAAAAAACTTCGCTGAGGAACAAGAGTAGGTTTTTAGGCAGTAAAAGTTTGACAAACCCTCGCGCTCCGCCAAAGATGGTTTTCGCACCTAAAAAAAACTTCAAAACTTCAAAAATATGTTTACGCATTCGATTATTATTAATCTTCTACTTTATTCTGTTCGTGGTATTTCCAGGTGATCTTATCTATCGAAGAAGGCGTGAACGTCACAGGGTACACGTACTGGACGATTATGGACAACTTCGAATGGACTGATGGATATAAGTAAGTACACATTCTCTTTCAATACATAAGCATTCAGCGGTTGGCCTTATAATACGCATATTTCCAATACCGGCACTCAAGATTCCTCACTAGGAATGGTAATAAGTTATAACCTATCACGCGGGGCTTGTATGAGTTGGTGAATGTCACATGTATTCGGGTTCAAAAACATGCTGGTTTCCTCTACATGTTTTCCAAAATACACTTAAATAACATTGTAACGATGCGACTTATTAGTACATTTATCAGGATCACCATTATCAGAATAAATATTTTCACAAGCTATTTCAATATATCGAAAGCCAACATAGAGATTTATAAATGCCTATGTAAAATAAAGGATTTTGAGTTTGAGTATCTTAAACTGAAACTTTTATTCTGAGTTTGAACCATGCGGGGGAGCGGTCAGAAGCATGTAAACTCGTATACACATAATACTAAACTGCTCTATATATTTTCAGTTCCAAGTTCGGCCTGTACGAGGTGGACTTCTCAGCTCCTGAACGCACGCGCACACCGCGCAAATCTGCGAAGTACTACTCCGAACTTATCAAGAAACGATCACTTTAAGTTCCACTACCTTTTAAATTCAATGAATAAGATTATAAATAAAATACTATGATACATTTGGAGGTAGTAGAACTCGATAAATTAATAAATGAAAATAAATAAATACCTAATACCAATAGCTTTAACTTTATTTCTATTTTTCAATATAGTGCGGCAAATATAAGAGGATTCCGGCGACTGGGACCGCAATTAACTTAGACTGCGGTCCCGATCGCCGGATTCATTCAATTTTAACATTTTTCTTCCGGCGACTCGGACCACCATTAAAAAGAAAAATTAAATGAATTCAACAACCGGGACCGTGGTCCGAGTTAATCGCTGTCCCAGTCGCCGGCATCCTCAAAATCATACAATGACAAATCCCGCCCTTGGGGGGAGCAGCAGATAGTGTCAGACTTTTACTGCCTAAAAACCCACCCCATTCCTTCTTTGCCTTAATTCCAGGGGGCTTAGACAAAGTCACATTCTCACTAACGATAACGAAATTCGAAACTCCAAATGTATGGAACTGACATATGCCTTCGAAAAGTCACGTGGTCAAACGTTTTCGATTCGCTAATTGTTATTAGTTGTTTATACGTCAAATTGGACGTTTTAATTCGATAACCATAGCCAAGAAGTTGTTATTTTATCGAACCAACACTTCGACTTATCGATATGTTAGTCGATGTCACTTTGTCTACCATTTTGTGGTCGACATCGTTAAGGCGAAATCGAACTTAGAAATGGATTCGACACGGAGCGATTGCCACTTGTCTAGGGCCCCTGGGCCTTGGTGCTACACTATCACATTGACCCATGGCCCCAGGAGGGTTCGACCCTGCTGGGACTCTACAAGTTCCTAATGATGTAGATTTAGACTTGAACTGAATTGATCCAAAGAAATTGTTGATACAGAAATCGAATTTACGAGGAGGGCTAACGTGAGTCGTCAATTGTTCTCGCCAGTGAAGTGTGATGTACCGTACCACCTGCAGCAGCCTGTCGAGTACCTAACGAAGATAGCCGAACACGCCCGAACATCGACGGAAATAAAAAACTTACATTTCTATGTGGATTCTAACATGACCCATTTGACGCCTTCTGAAAATTCATTCTTAGGCCCCAAATACAAATTGAACATTTAAATATTTATTTCTGACCAAGCACACAGTAATAATGCAAGTCTAAGTATATTATGCTACTTATAACTATGTTAGTAAAAACCCAGTAAAGTTGCGATACGATGTCGCAACGTAAAAGTTTGCGAGCTCGCACGACGCATAGTCAGAACTCGCGAATTGTTTCGCATCGCACATTATAGGTATAGTAACCTGCAGGCCTAGTTAAGCACCAGCCCCCCTAGCTAAGTTACAATCGTATCTTTTAGAGTTAGCGCTTGTGCTGAAATAATAATCAAGACGCTTTAATTGTTATTAACTATTTATTTTAACATAATTAAGGATCGGTTCATATCTGACGGAACATGCGTCGCGTATCATCGGTCGCGTAACGCCAGAACAGACAAATGTCTTGAAAAATACTTGACCGTTCACACTCAACCGATGATACGTTAGTGCGTCGAGCGTACAGCGTCTATTCAGTTTCCGTCAACGCATTATCGGTCGACGTAACAGCGGTAACGTCGCGCGCCACGCTCTACGTGTATTTTGATTGATGCATACAGACTAGGCGTAACATTAGCAGAGATCATTTGTGTGAACCAAGTGTTACGTCAGGATGGTCACAGTAAAACAAAGATACTTCCAATCAATTAGTTTATAATTATAAGCCTCCCAAATAGCAATAATTTCGATAGGCTTTATTTTAAAATTCAATATCACACAACACAACCGCTCTGTAGATGCTAAACGTAGAAACTGACTAATGGCAGGACTCAACGCATTTTCCGTTTGATATGAACCGACCCATTCGACCGAATAGACGCGACCGATGATACGCTCGACGCATCATCCGTCAGATATGAACCGACCCCAAGAGACATTGTACTGCGACATTTTCAACATAGAAGGAAGAAAATAGACAAGAAATGTAAAAGTACACGTTTGTGAGTGTTGCCATCTAGATAGTACTAGGCGCTGGGCTTGTTTGCGTTTCTCCCAACAGCTTGTACTGTTGCGTGTTGTTGGCTAATCCCCCAATTCCCTTGTTCGAACGTCATCTCAACAAAGGAATTGGGGGCGTGGCTATCTACAAGCGCTAACTCTAAACGAACCGATTGTAACTTGGCTAGGAGGGCAGGCAACTGTTTCAAGTCGAGTCTCTTTCTACAAACAATAATGCTATAGCGGCAATAGTACTTAACTATTTATACCATAAAACTACAGGATATAGAGATGAACTTTGTAGAACCAAGTGAGTCCTGCGCCCTAGCAAAGTTACGATCGTTTCGTTGACGCCGAACGCCCCAAATTTGTTTTTTTTTTTACTTCATCTCACCGCTCAGTCACGTACTCAAAACAAAGAAATTAAAGGTGTGGCCAATTCCAAGCGGTCGACGTTAACGAAACGATCGTAACTTGGCTAGGGGTGAAGGCTTTGAAAAATGAAATAAATAAAGTTCAGGCTGCAGGTGTGGAAGTCTTTATTATTAATCCAATTCATTGAATACACAAGGTGGTGGAACTTAAAATGATCGTTTCTTGAAAACTTTGATTTTTTTTTATATAGTATTTATTTATTAATGCAATTGATTAGTTTCATTTAGGAATTGAGTTCTACTACCTCCAAGTGTGTCACAGTATTTTATTAATTGTCTAACTCATTGAATTTAAAAGGTAGTGGAACTCAAAGTGATCGTTTCTTGATAAGTTGTGCGTAGTACTGGGCTGACTTGCGCGGTGTGCGCGTGCGTTCAGGAACTGAGAAGTCCACCTCGTACAGCCCGAACTTTGAACTGGAAATGTATAAAGAAATTTAGTATTATGTTGCCCAGAAGACTGGCAGCATTGCCACGTTGGATGGCAATGCTAATTCTTTGGGCAAAGAAAGAGCCCGCCCTCTGGTCACGCAAAGTATCGATTAGACGGCGTGACATTTCTTTAAAAAGGTGACGCGCACTCGGACCCCATGACCCAAGCGTTTCGACCCCAAACGGCTCAAAACTATAATTACCAATAAGGTTACTGTATTTGCGCCGTTTGAGTGTCTCGGCAGCCGCAGCGGCAGCGCCAGCACAGCCCGCGGAACTAAGAACATGGGATGGCGCAAGGGTGTCGACACAGGTTGCGTTGCCATCCAACGTGGCAATGCTGCCAGTCTTCTGGGCACGTTTCCAGATGACAGCGGTGTGGATTAATATTTTGACGCTTGAGTATTGTGTTTTTGTATTATATGTACATATGTAGTTAGGTTTGGTGTAAATATTAGTTAAGTTTATATTTAAAACAGAATGTAATATTATATAAAAATAAAAAAAGTATTATGTTTACAGTACCGGCATGTCCTAGAACCAAAAATTCGAAGACATGTGACATCCACCAACCCGCACTGGGCCCGCGTGGTGGATTACTGCCCATTCCCTCCTTAGAGAGGAGGCCTGTGTCCCAGCAGTGGGAACATTAAAAAGGCTGATGATGATGATGATGTTTACAGTACGGCCGTCGAATCATGGCGAGTCTGAAGATAGGCTCTGAGAATTTTATCGCTTAAAAACTCGTCCAAAAATAAATGATTTTAAACAAACAAATGCAATTTGCAGTTGTTATTGCTGTTAAAAACTGTTATTGGCATTTATTTTTTAACCGACTTCAAAAAAAGGAGGAGGTTCTCAATTCGATTGTATTTTTTTTTTATTTTTTTTTTATGTTTGTTACCTCAGAACTCCGTTGTTTATGGATGGATTTGCAAATTTTTTTTTTACTTGAAAGGATATGCTTCCAGATTGGTCCCATTTTTTTCAAAATCGAGTTTTGATGATGGGATCCATGAGAAATCGAGGAAACTCCTCAAATATTATAGGCAACTATATAGTTTTTTTTTATATTTTCATCGAGAACTCAAGCATTTACAGTCAAAAAGTAACATTTGAGGTGGAACTGGTGAAGAAGATCAGAAAATGGCTAACGAAATTTGACACTCGCATAGATATCACAATCAAGGTAGTTAAGCAACTATGAAAATGCACTATAAACCAATGATCTTAAATAATTATGTTGAAAATGGGTACTAAGTAGTTTTATAGTTAAGTTATAGGTAGTTTTTCAAGGGATTGTTGAATTCCTTGTCTTGGCTGGCACCGACTCCAAAAAGAAGTGATAAATTTTGAATATTTGCAAAATATTAATGTCAAATAAGTTTACCTATAAATTAAGTTTCTTTACAGCAATTCAAATTTTTATTTTCAACTTTTTAGTGTAGGAACTTTTATCGTTTGGCTTTTTTTGAAGGCGGTTTTTTTTGTAAAAAGTTTATATATATAAGTAAATATAAGTAAACTAGCTTTTGCCAGCGGCTTCGCCCGCGTACATAAAATATATGTCACTCACCCCTCCAACTCCCCTATGTCACTCAGGAGTAAAGCAGCTTTCTATTGTTGCTAAAATTTTTCCAATCGGACCAGTAGTTCCAGAGATTACCCCCTACAAACAAAAAAATAAAAAAACAAACTTTACCTCTTTATTATATTAGTGTAGATGAGTCCAGTGTTTCCTAGCTGACTACCCTGAGAAAAAACACCGAAACAAACTCAGGGGTCAAAGTCTCTTTTAAAGTCCATACAGAAAATATGTATTGGTCAAATCACATAAGAACCATGTAGATTAATCTGAGATGGTCTTTTGAAGAAAGATCCATACAAATTTGAGTAAACCTGTGCAGTCAGTGCTAGCATTTGTCAGTATTCGCAAAGCTCAACTCAGGACTGACAACAGTTGAAGTGAGTACTGAAGCAGGTCAATCCCAAGCCTTTTCGTCCTCAATATAGTCCTTTACACTATAAAAGGCTTTTTGGCAAAGTTTACGCTTAACAAAGGCTTTAAGTTTATTTTAGTTGTTTGATATTACTAGGAAGTTTATTATAGAAGTGTATACATTGGCATCTAAATGAGCTCCCTATTTTATGTGTACTTACTTATATCCATCGGTCCATTCGAAATTGTCCATAATCGTCCAGTACGTGTACCCTGTCACGTTGACGCCTTCTTCGATGGATAACAACACCTAGAAATAGCAAGAACAGAATTAATTAGAACATTAATAATAATCGAAGGTAAGTAAACATATTTTTTTTGACTCCGCTGCTGAATGTCGAAGTTTGAAATGTCGACGTATGTGTGGCGTACATCGCACTCGTATGCTTTCTAACTAACGATACGTCGGCCTTGCATACTTCGCTCCAGTGAACTTTCGAACTGGCGTACATTGAGATCCTGTACTTTCGAACTGGCGTACATCGAGATCCTGTACTTTAGAACTAACATACGTCGACATTTCAAACTTCGACATTCAGTAGCGGAGTCATTTTTTTTAATTCAGTAGTTTTTTTAGGTGCGAAAATCATATTTGGCGGGAGGGTATGCTAGACTTTTAATTAAAAACCCACTCTTGTTCCTCAGCGATGTCAACTATGTTTATAAAACAACTGCGTAAGTGTGAGTCGGATTCGGATATTGAGGGTTGTCAGCTACAAAACAGTTTTCAGATTTACTCCTATACTTGTGCTGTGAGACCTTGCTTTGCTTCTTGCCAAGTTTCAGGCTTTAAAATTCATCGGGAAGTGCCCTATTAATTTTGATTTCCTTGAGAATGTCTCCGTATTTTTATTTTCGTTAACTTAGGAGTTTGATATTTTCACAGCTTCAAGGGGCGGCAGACGTATTTAATTCCTCCACCACGCTTTTCCAAGATAAAGAATCTTGACAGATAGACATAAGACCAACGGACAACAAAGTGATCCTATAAGGGCGGGGTTTTTTATGGTAGTTAAAAATCATCCAATGACAAACCCCGCCCTTGGGTGGAGCTGGAAATAGTGTCAGACTCTTACTGACTTAACAACCCACCCTATTCCTACGTCGCCTTTATACCAGGGTCAGAGCCTTGCTTTCAGACGCAAACCCTTTGCACCAGTTGGCTTCGACCCTTCTGCAGGGTCCCTACAATCCTATGAGGGTTCTATTATTTTTTTGAGGTACTGAACGTCAAACTTTGCTTAGCAATTAGTCAATACCTGTTCTAAATAATCGTTGACATAAGAGATGCGGGCGTCATCATCGAGGTTGGACCCGCCGGTGGAGTATCCATTCTCAGTGATCAGGATCTCTACGTTTCCATACTGCTGTTTCAGCCACGCTATCTGCTCCCGTATGCCTTCTGGATAAACCTGGTTGGAATGAGAATTGGAATTAAAATAGTTTTGCACGCAGCTAAGGAGTGATTAATAAATGCTATTTATTTTTGGAATTGGGTCTTTCAAAACACTTTTACACGCAACTTTTTTACAAGCTTTTTATTAGCTTGCAATGTAACTATGTATGTTCGGCTCAAATCTTGCAACTCAATTTTGAAGCAGATATCTTCAACCGATTGAGCTGCAATTTTGCATGCAGGTGTAAATTGCATGACAAAGCAATATTATGATGACATGGAGCTGATCTGATGATGGAATCGCGAGGTAGCCATAGGAACTCTGTAAGTAATTAAAAGGCACAACTATGTCGAGTTTGGGCTCGTGTGAATCGTCTTGACGAGTTTTAATTATATATGTATAGACCACCGCTATGCACAAGCATGTTTCAAAAAAAAATATTTTGAATGAAAACTTGTTGTCTGTAAAAACTTACAGCATTGAGTATTTATAGACGAAAATGCCAATAAAAAGCCGCCGCACATGCTGCGCTGTCACACATGCCGCTGACTTATGCCGCCGGGTTTGCCGCCAACTTTCAGACCGCCTTTGAAATCTCGCGAAGAAAAGATGCATGTACGCCTGGCCGTCAAGTTGGCCGCCGGCCCTGCCGCCAGACATGTGTCCAAATGTGGATGCGCCATAAAACTTACAGTACTGATACGTCAAAATTGTACTAATGTCATCGATGTAAAAGTGCATGGCCTGCAGATCACACAGTGACTGTACGGTACGCCTAATCTTGTGCGTAGTAAATATACAACTTGTAATAAAATAACCATTTATTTACCTACATCAAGAAGTGCTAAATTAGGTAGCCAGGTACTATAACCAGGTTCAACCTGTGTTCTTCAGCGCTTCTTGATGTATATGGTTATTTCTTTTTGAAAGTTTTAAAACTTTAAAAGAGTTTTGTCTTCAGCACTTCAGTAATAATATTTTTTCACCCACTTACCGCCGTATACCAGGTGTACCCGACAGGCCAGCTCGGGTCCATCTCCAGCACAGCGTCCAGGTCCTCGACATACGTGAAGAGGGACCTCACGATCTCCTCCGAGGAACGTGGTTTCCGCACCAGTCTGGTGGTGTAGTGGTTCATGGCAAAGTAGTCGTAGGTTCCTGGGGAAGATAGGTATTTTGCTGAACACACAAATTAAATAGTTAACAAAAAATAGGATAGGATACTTATATGTTAGAGCAATTTAGGGTTGAAACACTAGGGCCGTGGGGTCCGAGCGCTCATCGAGTTGTACGCGATATCAGCAAACAGCTGGTCGACTCTTCGCGAAACCAGAGGGCTGGGTTTTATTTCTGTCTGCGGATCAGCATAGCCAACCAGCATGGCAATGCTGCCAGCGTTCTGGGCACTTTTCCCATTGATATCGATGTGAGGCCTGTGTTTCAGTAGTAGGTCTTAAGTAACAAACTATGATAATGGACTTTGTTTTAGATCTCTTAGAAATGAACATCTTACCTCTGATTAGTTCAATCTCTTCTTGGGTAAAGGGTGGAAGTCTTGTGTCTTGGTAGCCTTGTTCTTTGCTGGCCTTCGCGACTGCCTCTTCCACCACAGATGGCCATCCACCCTCTTTTGAAAATACGGCATGAGTATAGCGACCGGTCTGAAAAACAATCATTGTACATTTAATTTTTTTTTTTTTTTTCTCAAAATCATTGTAAACGTGACTCCATGACACATTGTCGCTCCTAAGCCACGAAGTATTTTTAATAGGAAATTCATGGTATTAGAAAGAAAATTCTCTCCTCTCGGGAGCGTGAGAAGTCGTGTGATGATTTTCCACTTCTTAAAAAATCCTAAATCGGGAGAAGCGTGACTTCTTCAACCGCCTCGCGGGCGCGCCTGTGAGGTGGACCGGAAGGAGCTCAAGGAGATCCTCGACTACGCCATGAGCGAGGAACTCAAAGGGCAAAGATTCTCAAAGGAGGTGTGGAGGTGTTCGTATTGATATAGTCGCGATGCTGTAGCGCGTTAGTAGCGAGTTGGTATCTCTTCTATTGCGCGTTGCAAATGCGACTAACGCGCGTCAGTAATGATGCTGTCACGCATTTACGAAACTCGCGACAGTATATCCAAAGTACTAGACAGTATCGCTGCAAAGACTCGCCGCAGGCGAGGGCCTTAGGGTTTCCTCTTCTCTTCTTGGTCATATCTCTCTCTCTCTTGATAAAGTGGTTGTGGTTAACATGGAGGTAGCTGTCTGGAAACCGTCAGGATACACCACACGACTTGGGACACTTTTGCCTGCTTGGGCCTTTGGGTATGGATCCCTAAAACAGTCTGTTGCCACGACATAAAATAGACTTACTAGAAACTGTCTGGCTGCTTCAGCCAACTCTTGATCTTCAGTTGAGTTTGAGTATGGCTTTAGCCATACTAAATGGTTTGCTAGAGACACCTTTCCTGGAAGAGGGTGAAAAGTTCGTTAGTAAAAATTTATTAGTACCTGGACTACCAGATTATGCCAGCGGCTTCATCATCATCATCATCATCAGCCTAGCGTAAGTCCCGGTTGCTACTTTGGCTTTCACCTCGGTGCCCGGGGTCCGCTTTCCTGACTAGTCGTCTCCACTTCGCTCGGTCTTTTGCGTCCTCTGCCTTAAGCCCATTAGCACGCATATCGTCCCTTACGACGTCGATCCAACGCCTCTTAGGCCTACCTCGTTTTCCGGGTCCCGGCGGAGGCGGCATGGCGAGGCATCTGTTACCCACGTAGTCTGCCGGTTTTCGTAAAACGTGGCCATACCAGCGTAAGCGACCCTCCTGCAGTTTATCTGCTATGTCACGGACCTGAAGGCTGCCCCGGATGCGGGAGTTCTTAATGCGGTCTTTCCGCGAAACTCCAGACATCCAGCGCAGCATATTCATTTCCGTGACACGCAGGCTTTGCTTATGTCGCTCAAGTACAGGCCACGCTTCACTGCCATACAAAAGGACAGGCCTAATGATGGTCTTATAGACCTGTCCTTTGAGCCTAACCGGCATTTTGGGGTCACAGATAACCCCCGCCACCTCACGCCATTTCGCCCAGGCCGCCGAGATACGTGACTCGACGTCGCAATCGACGTCCCCGGACTCGTGGAGCACCGATCCCAAGTACCTGACCTGTTCCGTGCGCTCAACTGTGTCTTCGCCAATGCGAACAGGAGCAGCGTTAATTGTGTTACAGGCAGGCAGTACTCGGTCTTCGCCGCATTAATTTTCAGACCGCCGTTTTCCAGCGATTCCTTCCACGCTGCCACACGTCGAACCAAGCGCCCACTGTCCGAGTCCGCCAGCGCGATGTCGTCTGCATACATGAGCAGCCATGGCGGCTGCTCATGTAAGTCCCTGATGGTGGAGGACAGCACGTCCAGCACCACGCTGAACAGAAACGGACTAAGGACAGAGCCCTGGTGAACTCCGACGGTGATGGGGAAGGGTTTCGTATCGCCAACAGCGGTCCGAACCACAGAACCGGAGTCTCGGTACATATCTCGGATGATGTCAACATAGGTCTCGGGCACTCGTTTGGATCTCAGCGCCCACCAGATCACATCACGGGGGACACAGTCGAAGGCCTTCTGCATGTCTAGGAACAAGAGGTGCAGAGGCGTATTCTTCGATCTGTATCCCTCCATGGTAACCCTTAGGGCAAAGATGGGATCCATGGCGCCATGGCCTGGTCGAAACCCATATTGACATCCCAAAATGGTGCACTCCTGTCGGATCCGAGAGTCAATCACCCGCTCGAAGAGCTTCATGGTGTGGGACATAACCTTAATCCCCTGGTAGTCGCCACACTCCTGCACCGATCCCTTGCCTTTGAAGACTGGAGTGATAATACTCAGTCTCCATTGACTAGGGATCTTTCCGGTGAGGAGCATGCGGTTAAATAGGTGGGTTAACCCTTTCAGACCTGATTTTTTTTATTTCCGCAAATCGATCTGAAAAAAATGTCTGCAACTAGGCTATTATAAATAGATCTAAGGAAAAATAAATAAAAAAATCCTGATTACAAGCCTTTCAAGAAAAACAGCTTTTCCTTTTTGTGTACAAGTGTACACATCCGTCCAACGTAATGAAAATATTAGTGTTAAGGGTTGTTTATCTATAATGATAAAAACATTTATTTTACAACTTTTTATTAGGAAATACGAAGCAATATGAAATAATTAATATATAAATAAAAAAAATCGATCTCTTGCCATGTTTTTAGTGAACAAGGGAATGCTGATATTTGTTTCCCAATACATTTTCCAACACAGGTACCCAAATAGTAGTGGCCAAATGCAATCCAAACCATATTTCTATTTCCTTGGCAGTAGCAGGTTTCAACCTTACTTTATTAGAATATGTAACGTATAAGTTTGTCATTTCAGCCACAACCCGAAATAATTGTTTAGGCACGTATCTGTTATAATAATCTTTTGAGCTTTCAATTGTGGGATCAATAGCAATGGGTGAAAACCAAGCGTGTGGAATTGTGTTAACTATTTCCTTGTGTCTCCACCTAATACTATGCTTCGGCGTAATATTCCGTAAAAGCGTATCCTTAGAGGCGGAAGGCACTTCTGGTAAAAACTTATCACTCATTTCAACCCACGATGAGCCAGCGTCTTCATCATTGTCATGATCATCCAAAACTGGGGGGAATATTTCTCGTTGGTTCCGTCTGATGACATCTGCTGCCACTCGGACACAACGTAGCTCCTGTTCAGATGCAGGTCTAACTGGCCTTTCGTCATCAGAAGATAATTCAAAAACTGAAAGGCAACCTTCTTTTAGAGCTCTAATAGCGTCGCGCGAAAACCTATTGGTAATTTCATAACTGAAAATAGTATTTACACAATTTTTAACATCAAAAGCAACAAAATTACACTATTCCATAACAATTATAATTTATTTTAGTAATACCTACTATGTACAACAACAAATCAGAAATATATCGTATGCGCCTGATGTGTACATTTGTGTACAAATATAAAAATCACGAAAATTTGTACAAAAATAAACTAAAACCAACAATATGTATGTAAAATATGACGACAACAATATGACACATCGACCTATAAATATTTCATTACATATACTTTGATATTTTCTATTTTTTAGAAATAAAATAATTAACTTACCTGCACAATGCAAACTTCGGTTGGCTACTGGTCATAACTTGCCAAAAACTGTCATTAAACGCCAAGAGATGACGTTGGGAGTATCGTTTACGGTAGTTTATTATGTGAACTAATGAACACAACCGTTTTTAGTTGCAAATAATGTGAAATTAATACTTAAATTTATTTTTATATTATATGTGTACAATTGTGTACGCCAGGTCTGAAAGGGTTAAGATGCCCACACCATGAGGACCCATCGCCTTCCAGGCTTCAATGGGGACTCCATTGGCACCGACAGCTTTCCGGTTCTTCATGCGGCGAAGAGCCACATGCACTTCTTCAGGCGTAACCGGGGGCACAAGTCCCTGATTTGGAGGGAGAACCGGAGACAGCACCTCTTTGTGCTGCTTGTTCAGCAGCTCGTGGAAGTACGAGCGCCATCTCTCCTTCACCGCGAGGTCCTCGCATAACAGATTGCCGTCAGGGTCTCTTACACAGCGGCACTTAGAGATATCCAGTGCCGCTTTGACCCTGGAACGTGCCAACTTATAAATGAGCTTTTGCCCCTCAGACGATTCCAACTTATCATAAAGTGGCTGTAAGTGGTCTCGTCTGGCTCTGGCTACGGCCCTCTTGGCGGCACGTTTTGCGGTTCTGTATGCGTCGCGGTCTTCGGGAGATTTGGAAGCTTGCCACGTTTTGAAGAGGGCTTTCTTCTCTCTGATCTCCCTCTGGACTGTGTCATCCCACCACCAAGTCTCCTTGTCACACCTGCGGCCGCCCCTGGACAAGCCGAGCACCGACTTTGCCGCCTCAGTGATGGCAACCTGAATCCTGTCCCAGTGGCTTTGCACAGGTTCGCCATCGGTACCATCGCACTTATCGCCGATGGCCGACGCGAACGACTGGGACGTGGCTTCATTCAGTCGCCACCACCGTATTCGGCGTTGTTGGCGCTCAACAAACTTGACCTTAGGCTTGACGCGCAAGTCCATGACAAGGAGACGGTGTTGTGCAGTGAGACTCTCGCCGGGTATGACCTTGCAGTTGGCTACCTTACTGATATGGTGCCTCCGTGTGAGTAAGAAATCGATTTGGGTAGCGTACCTCTCGCTCTTGTAGGTAATCAGGTGTTCGGATTTCTTTTTGAAATACGTGTTCACGATGGCAAGGCCGGCAGCCGCACACGTTTGGAGGATAGTCTCCCCTTCAGCGTTACGGCTACCGTATCCAAAGCCACCGTGAACATGCTCAAAGTCCTTGCACCTGTCACCCACATGACCGTTCAGATCACCACCCAAAACGATTCCCTGCGACAACGGGATGCCACGAAGCACCCCACCGAGTTGATCCCAGAACGCAGCCTTTTCAGTGTCGCTGCAACCGACCTGAGGTGCGTAGGCACTTATCAAGTGGGTTACAACCCCGTCAATAAGCACACTTACGACCATAAGCCGATCACTGTAGCGTTTCACCTCCAGGACTGCGTCTTGAAACTCCTCGGAGAGTACAACGGCCACCCCGTCCTCCCCACCGGCTGCACCCGTGTAGATCAGCTTGTAGCCATTCCCGATGAGCCGGGACCTGCGGCCTTTCCACCGAGTCTCCTGCAGGAATGCCACGGCCACCTTTCGCTTAAGAAGCACATCGGCTAACTCTCTCGCGCGTCCGGTCAGCGTGCCAATGTTGAGGCTGGCGAAGCGGATTTTCCGGGTTGGGGCTCGCGTCTTTGGCCGTGTTCGCCCCATACACGGTAGCCCTTGCCCACTTGCCACAGGAGTCGGGCGAATCTCCTGCGCGCCGTTTTGCGGCGGCGCCCTATCCGTGGCAACACTCTTTCCTGTTCTTTCCATAATTAGTGGCTATTTGTGGCCTTTACGGGAGCGACTGCCGTCTGACCTCCCAACCCTAAAAGGGAAAGCCAGCGCCAGAGCCTCGTCTGTTGTTCGGCAGGTGCCCCAACTTGCAGGGGAGGTTGACTTGGGCCCCGAAGATCGTGGTGGGGCCCCATATGCACCCCTATTATGCCAGCGGCTTCACCAGCGCGAAAGTTGGTTTAACCCCTTAGAGGTAAAATCCGTTCTTAGTGGATGTCTACACCCTAATAAGGACCCAGACTGCCTTTTTTTTTAACTAAATTTGTTGTTGTTGTAGTTTCTGAAACTTCGTGATTAATCAGTGAGTGATATTTCGCTTTTATTTAAACCTACCTACCTTTATATTTAGGCCGGAATTCCTGATCATAGACGTGGTAAGCCTTCGCGTGTGATAAAAGCACGTTCTTATTACACATATAAGGCCCCACGAAATGTTCCTGCTTAGCAGCCAACACCTCTCCGTAGTAAAAGTCGCAGTCCACCAGAGGCTCGTTGATGGTGATCCAGTTCTTCACGCGGTCTCCATAGAGAGAGTACACCACTCTTGCGTATTCAGCAAACCAGTCGGAGATTTTAGGGTTGGCCCATCCACCTGGAATTTGACACTAGAATTATTATCTATATATTTTTTTGACATCTACCAAATCTCATTTAGAAGGAGTGTTGAGGTTGGAGGGACTGAGACTGCTGTGACTCTTATAGAAACTGACCAAGGTCTTGAAACATTTGCGGCATATCCCAGTGGTAGATGGTGACGATAGGCTCGATGCCCTTCTCCAGTAGACCGTCGATCAGCTTGTTGTAGTAGTTCTTGCCGTCCTCGCTGATGTTGTTCGCAAAACCAGTCGGGAGGAGACGAGGCCAGGATATGGAGAATCTGGAAATAGATTAAAAACATTCAATGCAATTTCGTATCCAGGAAATCTCTAACCATTCCAGGTTGCCAGGAAGAAATAGGGGAATTTAGTGCTTGACTGCGATCCCACCTTTTTACATTATCTAAGCACCTATAGGTTTTCATTATGTAATTCTTTTCTTGATATAAATTAAATTATATAGAAACAAATACTTGATGCAAATTATGGAGGAGTTTTTAAAAATATGCGGACACTTGTTAAAATTTTACCATATTTGCACATATTGATACTGGAAACAATACGCTGAAATACGACTACAACAATAAATTATACTTATTGAACACTTTTACATGTCAATTTTTTCTTTCGTCTATTTTAACTAGATGAGGCTGGTGTTTCCCGAAACACTAAAAAAGTTCGCTAGTATAAACATCGAAATAAAGTCAGGTCATACAGTAAATTTTAGAGTTCCTCATTTTATCACCACTGCTCTCAAAACGGTGATGGTTATACATCATGAAAAAACCGACAAGCCCTAGAAGCAAAACTTCGAAGACATGTGAAATTATTTTGCGTCGGGCTCGCATCGATTGGGGCCTTTACTCACTCAGCGCGAGTCCCAGCAGTGTGAACATTATAAGGCTATAGAAGAACGAACCATTTATATAAGAAGAACGAACCTGTAGAACTGCAAGCCCAGCTCAGCAGCCATCTCGATGTCTCTCTCCCACAGGTAGTAAGAGTTACAGGCAACGTCGGCATTGCTGCCGTCTGTTATCATTTCTGGATACCGATGGATCAGACGGTCCCACTTGCCTTCCCCTTTATCTGGAAAGGAGAAACAGAATAAGAAGGCCTTCGTAATTTATCTATCGTACAAATCTTTTTTTAAAATTGAGTAATCATCCAATGACTTCAGTTTGGCTTGTTTGGCAATCTGCCTGCTGCGGTCTTCCCTTCCGATTATAATTTGGGTATCTTCAAGGTTAGAGTGAATAGGCTTTTAATAAACTAGTACAATATTGCATCGCTGCTTACCATCAGGTGGGTTAGCAAGCAGTGAAGCATTAGTTTATCTACACTAATATAATAAAGAGAAAAGTTTTGTTTTTTTGCTTGTAGGAGGTAATCTCTAGAACTACTGGTCCGATTGGAAAAAAAATTGCAACAATAGAAAGCTGCTTTACTCCTGAGTGACATAGGCTATATTTTATATACGCGGGCAAAGCCGCTGACAAAAGCTAGTAGCTAATATAAAAAAAGTATAAATGATAATGACGATAGGACAACAAAACTAAAGGAGCTCAGTAGGGCCTATAACTTCTAGGGTTTGTGAGTACGTTTGGAAAGAGTGACCGTAGCCCTGAAACGCAATGTAATTGCCCAGCAGAGTCGATACCCGGTAAAATCATAGAGAAAGATACAGGTGTGTTTTAATCAATAAAGGTCGGATACGGTCTCCCGATTCCACTCTAGAGCACAAAAACTCCCGACTAAACATTCCCCTTGGCTCACGAAAAAAATTGAGTGATGGAAAAAGAAAGTTGCCGATTAGTTCGTTTTTTTTTATGGTGGGAAAAATTGATGAATCCTTGGGTTGAGTAGGAGACAGTGTCAGACTTCTACTGACGAAATGACCCACCGTTCTTTCCTGCCTTAGATCCAGGGCCCCGGTGTTCCGCTTCCGCATCAACCCTTGGCCCCAGAAGGCTTCAACCCTGCTGGGCCCCTGCCGATTGCTTGGTGGGATATAGTAAAGTAGTAATTTACTTACCACTGACATTCCAGGCTCCTTCCACTTGAAAGGCTGCTGATGCTGCTCCAAATTTGAACCATGATGGGAACTGGAGATCACTACCACACGAGTGACTCACTGAAGCCCTAGTGGTAGTAAATTTATCGAATTAATAAACTATTACTGTCCGTCTAGCCTTTTGGTTATGTTGGAGTCAATTGGCAATATTATTTTAGTTGTGAGACAAAAAAATTCTTAACTTTTTTTATGTGAATCAGATTTATTTTCCATAAACTGTAACAATCTTTTTTTCAGAGTACGTAAAACGAAACCCGGAGTTGACCCTGGACATCTTCAATAGAGAACTGTTTCGAAGACCAATGAATAAACTTTATCGGACGCTGTTTTAATGAGTAATATATTGGGTATACTTACCAAATGATAAGTGCTGGTAGCCACAACATATTATCTGTCACTAAGCGCTTACCAAATCGTGCGTGCTTTTTATATGAGAAGTGATCGTGCTGCGAACATTTTGTCGCTTTAGACTTTTTCGTAAAATTTCGACTTTTGGCGTAGTAAGTGACGCGTACTGTTCCCGCGCGCCTCAAGGAGTTGTCAGCAAATGTAGAGGTCCAACTGCATTGCCGAAGCCTACTGTGGCAACTGTCCGGTTTCTGAAAGCAAGTTCCGACCCCGGTATGAGAGCTAAGAAGGAATGGGGTGGGTCGTTTAGTCAGTAAGAGTCTGACACTGTCTCCCGCTCCGCCAAAGACCCAACCTTGTTTCGTCATTAGATGCCTTTTCCCATCATAAAAAACCTGAGAATGAGTAATTTATTTATCCTCATTTCTTTTCCACAATAATAATTTAAAGATATTGTCTATTTAAAAGCTGAAGCGTTTGTTTGTTTGGTTGAACGCGTTAATCTCAGGAACTACTAATCCGATTAGAAAAATCTTTCTGTTTTAGATAGCCCATTTATTGAGGAAGGCTATAAGCTCTATAACATTACGCTACAATCTATGGGAGCACGGCAATAACTAAAGATGCGGGTGAAACCGCGGGAGACAAGTACTAGTTTAAATATAAAGATAAGATATATAATCCAACCTCTTCCCTAAGTCCTCAAGCACATCAGGATATTTTACCCCCTTTTTGCTCATGTCACTTCGTGTTAGCGACTGGTTTTCAAACACTATAACCCTGCGCAGGGACTCTGCAAAAGGGTCGAATCCTACTGGGGCCCAGGATCTTTCTGAAAGGTAGGCTTGGTCTCAGTGCGAAAGGCAAAGAAGCAACGGGGTGGGGTTTCCTCACGATGTTTTCTTTCACCGTTTTGAGAGCAATGGTGATGAAATTAATTATACAAAGTAATGCGCCTGGCGGGGTTTGGACCCGCGACCTACAACTCGTCACTGCTCGCAGAAAAGTTACTAAATACTAAAAGATGTCTGGATTAAAAACCGCTCGGTATTATCGACTGGCCTGTCAGTCTAGTAGTTAGTGACCCTGACTGCTATGCGGGAGGTCGTGGGTTCGATTCCCACCCCGGACAAATGTTTGTGTGATGAGCACAATCATTTGTTCTGTGTCTGGGTGTAATTTATCTATAATATGTATGTATTTAGAAATATATAAGTATGTTTATCAGTTGTCTAGTACCCATAACACAAGCTCTGCTTAGCTTGGGACTAGATGGCGTTGTGTGATAGGTAAAAAAAAAAATACGGCCGATTATTCGGGCATTTTTAACGATTATTCGTATACTTATATTTGAAGCAATACTACGGTAGCAGAAAACAAGCACGTGACAAATAAATATCTGGAAGGATTACTTAATCAAATATTTATTTATGACCCACAAACTTAGTGTATGTAATGATAAAAGAGGAATAAAGTCATTGATCGCCCTTGATTAATAATTATTGCTTAGTCTTTTTACCTGCCGTCAACTTGCTTTGTTCGAAGGTCCGACAGGTTATAAATTAGTAAAAGAATGTTTATTTATTTATTATAAACTTTATTGTACACTTCATATGGTGGAAAGGATATACATCTTACTAATATTATAAATGCGAAAGTTACGATGTTTTGATGTTTGTTACTCAATCACGCCAAAACGGCTGGACAGATCTGGATGAAATTTGGCACAGGCATAGGATACACTCCGAAATAGGACATAGGCTACTTTTTATCTCGGAAACCCCAACCGCAACCCCAATACCACGCGGGCGAAGCCGCGGACAAAAGCTAGTATGTACATACATTTACAAAAACGAAGTGTACAATGGGCGGTCTTATCGCACAGGGCAATTTCTTACAGACAACCTTTGGATGGACTAAACGAAAGGAGATAGAATTGGGGCGGTCAGTGTACAAAAATCATAAATATAATTTATTCGTTACATATAATAATAAAGATTATAAATTAATGTACTAATAAATATTAAAAAATATATAAGATTGAGAAAGGAGATTATAGGTATATTGTAGGGAACCGGAAAGGTAATGCTCCTTCATCATTGCTTTAAAAGTCGGTAGCGTTTGAGCACGCCTTACTTCAATGGGTAATGCATTCCACAATCGAGCTGCTTGAATTGTAAACGATTTGTCAAAAAAAGGAAGTGGAATGCATACGAATACTTAATTTCATTTTAAATAGGGTTGCCATCCGTCCGGGTTTCCCCGGATTTGTTAGGACGCTCCCCGGATGACCTCTAAACTAGGGTTTAGAGGTCATCCGGGGAGCGTCCGGGGAAGGTTTCATTTGTAGACTGAGTTTAAAAAAATAAATTAATTAAAAAAAAGGGTCGCCCGCGAGACACGCACTATGCTCGCACACCACGATTAAAAAGATTTAAAAGATCTCGTTGATATGTCCGGCTTTCGGACTCTAAAATCCGGGGTTTTCACGCGTCTTGTCCTGTTTTCCAAGTTTTAGAGATGGCAACCCTAATTTTAAATCACTTTCTAGCTTGCGAAGAAGCAACTTTTGAGCCCCGGCGTTCGCACATCTGTTGTCTTTCTATTAGGTATGTCTCTAATTACGGTTTTCGAAAGGTTATAGGCATTCACCTGTGTACTTAGTACACAGTGCAATATAATTTACTGATGGTATTTGTGGAGGCCCAGTTAACAGCCTCGACTTGGGAGTCACGAGTTTAAGCCAAGTAAATTACTTGATGTAATTTATTTCTTCACTACTGCTATCAATATGGTGAAGGAAAATATCGTAAAGAAAAAAGCATGTGTTTAAACCAAAAATACGACGACATGTGATATCCTGTAATCTGTACTATACGTTCCAAATAAGAATAGGATCGATAACCAGGATGTGACGTCCGCCGTATCGTCAAATCGAAGATAATTTTGAAAAATTGAAGAACTCTGAGATGAGTAAAATCGAAAAATTGGATTCTGATTAAATTTTTTTTTCGTTCACACTTCCTAAATAAATTAAATTTTTCGTAAATAAAATGAATTTAAAAAAAATCTTGCCTCGATTTGTCAGTAAATCGTGACATCGCAACACGGTAATCGATCCTATTCTCATTTGGAACGCATAGTACTAGGCCCGCGTGGTGGATTACGGCCAATTCCCATATTTATATCTACGAGTATAATCTGATATTTATTTATTATGCACACCTACCACAGTGTTGTCTTTTTTAACCCAAAGGTTGACTGGTAGAGAATGCCTTGTAGCATTAAGTCCGCCTATGTACTACTACTGTACATGAATCATTGCATAGTATAAAACAAAGTTGCTTTCCGCTATATATGCTTAGATCTTTAAAAGTACGCAACGGATTTTGATGCGTTTTTTTTTAATAGATAGAGTGATTCAAGAGGAAGGTTTATGTGTATGATATATACATAATAAATATTCAATTTCAGTACCCGTGCGAAGCTGGGGCGGGTCGCTAGTATTAAATAAATTCCCTCTTTTAGACAGGAGGCATCCCAGTAATGGTAGTTTAAATATTGGTGATAATCATATCGCACGCTTGCTCAGAGGAAACCTACTCACTCTTGACTTGAAGTGGCCTAGATACCACTACCAGGAAACACGGACCAGCAGGGAATTCCACTCCTTAGCCTGTTCAAGGAGTTGTCAGCAAACTGCAGGGGCCCTTCAGGGTCGAAGCCTCCTGGAGCCTAGAGGGTGGTGGAAAACTGTTACCTCGACTCCAGGAATAAGGCAAGGAAGGTACGGGGTAGGTTTTTTAGTCAGTAAGAGTCTGACACTGGTCTCCCGCTCCGCCCGAGAGCGGGTTTCGTCATTGGATGATTTTCACCTACCATAAAAAAAAAAAACTCCTTAGCCTGTACGCAAAATGAATGTGTTCTCAAAACGTTTGATACTTGTCGGTGGGAAGTCCATCATGAACTGGTGGTGCATCACCGTGGTCCAATGGTGTAACGAACTTATTGGAATATGGTATATAGAAATAGCTGTTCTGATGATGCAACTGGAAAATGGGCCATAAAATTATCTAAACCAAAAAAGATCTAGAACACTTTTTTTATTATGGTAGGTAAAAATCATCCAATGACGAATCCCACCCTTGGGTGGAGCGGGACACAGTGTCAGACTCTTACTGACTAAACAACCTACCCCGTTCCTACATCGCCATATATACCCGGACCAGAGCCTTCCTTTCAGACACTAACCCTTGGCCTTAATTGGCTTCGACCCTTCTGCAGGGTCCCTACGAGATCTAAAACATTTAGAACTCCATGGAAACCGTCCGTTTGCTCACGCGTGACTCTAAGTTACACCGGGTCGGCCCTTAGTGACCAGGGAAAACTAATATGAAAATAAAAATAGGAAAGTAATAAATCGAAAAGAAAAAGCTAGACCAGCAGACGAATGAGACATCCCTTTTGGTTTCCAATAATCACCCACAATTTGTCGGTCCCCTTTTCAAGTTACAATCGTATCGTTTAAAGTTAGCTCTTGTAGTTGGACACGCTCCCAGTTCCCTTGTTCGGACGCGGGACGTTTTATCAACAATGGAATTGGGTGCGTGGCTATCTACGTTCGTTAACTCTAAACGAAACGATTGTAACTTGGTTGGCATGACTTTTGCTATGCCATCTTCACAGATCATTCAGAAATACAAAAGATCCTTTAAAGTCTTGAGCATCGACGCCGAGTTGCTAGCCTGTCGGTTTTGTACCGGTAGCATTTCGGGGAGAGTAAGTGTGCGTCGGAATTCCCGCCTTGCCCGTTCCATCATCGGAAACACCAGACGTACGGCAATGCGCCACCGGTACATGGTGGAAATCCCTCATATACGTACAAAACGTTTTGGCAACACTTTCATTGTGCGTACAGCCAAGGAGTGGAATTCCTTGCCGAAGTCGGTGTTTCCTGATGGCTACAAACCGGGAATCTTTAAGTCAAGAGTGAATAGGTTACTTCTAGGTAAGCGCGCTCTATCGTCGACCGCATCGTCGCTTTCCATCAGGTGAGATAGCAGTCAAGCGCGAACCGATAATCAATAAAATAAAACTTTGACAGTAAATGTTCTTTTGATCGGCAACACAGCCTTGGCAGTTTGTTTTTCTATGTGCTTACATAATAATTATAATAATATATCAACTGTTTCAAAATTTTCATTATTTAAATTAAATAATGAATGAGAAAAAGTTGTGTAAGAACAGATGTTGTTTTTAATAATTTCTTTGCATATTTAGTGAAAATTTCATTATTTTAGTGCGTCATTTGTAAGACAGCTAATTAAATATTATATTCATTAATATTGGAATAAGTTGACCTTCACTGCTGGGTGCAACGAGTACATACCTATTTCCAAAATAAAAGTAACAAAATATATAATTAATAACAAATTAATATTAGCGACATATATGTTGCTACGATGGAACTACGCAACTAGTCTCCGATCATGACGTCTATAGTTCGTTTTTTAATCGTAGACTACGATTTGACAACTTAAAATATCAAACTCCAGAAAATTGGGAATATATTTCTAGAGTGTGACATTCTGAGTTGTCAAATTGTAGTCTAGAATTTAAAAAACAACCAACTTAAATAATACCAACGCTCGAATTTCGGGTTGCGAATAAAAATGAATACCATGTACTTAGTTTAATTATTGTCTCTGGTGGTTCGTCATGACCTGATGATAACGAAAAAGATGACCTGACAATGATGATGACAAAAATAATAATTTATTATTTAATTCTTGTATTTAGTGGCAGAATTTTGTGTTTGTAAAATAGTATGTAATTCTTAAACACATAAAGTTTAGGCTGTAGGTATCATATTTATTAATAATCCAATTAATTTACAAGCTAGTGGAACTTAAAGTGATCGTTTCTTGATAACTTGTGCGTAGTACTCGGCTGACTTGCGCGGTGTGCGCGTGCGCTCAGGAACTGAGAAGTCCACCTCGTACAGGCCGAACTTGGAACTGAAAATATATAAAACCATTTAGTATTTTATGTACGCGAGTATATAGTGTTAAAACACCACAAGTTCGAACTTGTTACGTCGGATTTGGTCCGTCCGTACCAAGGTCGAGCACGATTTAGCGTAAGTTTGGTCATCGTATCATGTTATAGTATGTGTTAATAATAATTACGGACGGACGAAATCCATTTTGCCAAGTTCGAGCGCTATTACATAATTGTGAAAGTATTGTTATATACGATACAGAAGTAATTTCTAGTGAGAGGAAAAGTTCTTTTTTTCATAACCAAATTATGATGATGATTTCCAATTATTATATTGCTAGGTACTGGTTACTTTGTAACTGCTAAAGTACCTAATCCAAGTGCCCATGAATCTGCCATTTTGATAGTCATGTTTCACGCTCGCTCATTCTTTCCCTTGTCTCATCTACGAGTATCACGTACCAAAAGGCCAGATATACGACGTCGCATCGCAGAAATCCTACAATGCGTAGTGCTGAATTCGATACATTATGCGTTGCAAAACAATTCGCAGGTTTTTGCGATGCGTAAAATTTCGCAAAAGTCGCTCCACAATCGCACTGTGGTTGGACTCAAACATAATTTGATTTTCTGTTTTTTTTTTTTTATTGATTATAGGTTCGCGCTTGACCACTATCTCACCTGATGGAAAGCGACGATGCAGTCGACGATGGAACGCGCTTACCTAGAAGTAACCTATTCACTCTTGACTTAAAGATACCCGGATTGTAGCTATCAGGAAACACCGACTCCGGCAAGGAATTCCACTCCTTGGCTGTACGCATAATGAATGTGTTCCCAAAACGTTTTGTACGTATATGTGGGATATCCACCATGTACCGGTGGCGCAATGCCGTACGTCTGGTGGTCCGATGATGGAACGGGCTAGGCGGAATTAAATTATGTAATTCCGACGCACACTCCCCGAAATGCAACCGGTAGAAAACCGACAGGCTAGCAACTCGGCGTCGATGCTCAAGACTTTGAAGTCTCGACTCGACAAGTGCATCATCGCCAATGATCCTCTTGACTCGCCTCTCAATAGACTCAAGCGCATCAAGTTGGTATCGGGCAGATCCGTCCCAAAGATGAGAGCAGTACTCCATAACCGATCGAACTTGCGCCTGATAAAGTTTAAGCAGCTGTTCCGGCGTGAAGTACTGTCTAACCTTTGCGAGGATTCCCAACTTTTTTGCAGCCAGTTGAGCCTTTGCTTCGATGTATGGCCCAAAATTGAGAGTAGATGTCAGCGTTAGAAGATCAAGATGGTCAGTTATCGGCACGGATACACCCCGGAAAGTTGGAGCAGGGCTGCTGGTACCGTAGCGCGTTTTCTGATTGTGATCATTGTAATAGCTTGTGGGATTTTTTTATTATATAGTTATAGCCCATTTCCACTCTTAGAGAGGAAATTTAAGTCCCGATAGCGGAAACATTATAACTTATAATGTTTCCACTATCGGGACTTATAATTTATAAGGCTGATAATATTGTGCTTATGTAATTATTAAAAGAGAAGAATGTGTACTTACTTATATCCCGATGTCCATTCGAAGTTGTCCATCAAAGCCCAGTATATGTACCCTGTGACGTTGACGCCTTCTTCAATAGATAAGATCACCTGGAAAAACCACGAAAGAAATAAAAAGACAAGAAATAATTAAGGTCTTCTGTAAGTTTTTTTTAATGAGATTTCATTTATGGAGACAGATTACTACTTTAGACAGATTTACTTCAAGTTCACGTAATTTGACGAGAGTTTCAAATCTAAGATCTTATACCAATAAATTGTTTTTCTTTCTTTCTTTTCACTTCTTGAGTATTTATCTCTACCCTTCCTACAATTTTGCAGCCCAGGGAAACAAAAGCTCTAATGGGTCCCGCGTGACGTGACAAATAATTGCAATTAGTCAATACCTGTTCCAAATGATCTCTGACAAAAGAGATGCGGGCGTCATCCTCGAGGCTGGACCCGCCGGTGGAGTATCCGTTCTCAGTGATCAGGATCTCTACGTCTCCATACTGTTGTTTCACCCATAGCATTATCTCCCGTAAGCCTCGTGGATAAATCTGGTTCAAAGGTGAGTTTAATTAATTAATAGTTTTGCCATGGAGAGTTAAGGAGGATTCCATGTCAAAAAAAAAGAAAAAAATGTCGGTGCCTGTTTTGAGATACCTTTATACTCTCCACCAGTCCACCTGATGGTGGCCAAGATGATACGCGCTTGCTTCAAAGTAACCTATTTAATCTTTATTTAGAGACCCCTAGGTTATTCCAGGAAACGCAGACTCCGGCAGGGAATTACACTCTTTAGGTGTACACACAATAAATATATTCGCAAAACGCTTTATAGGTAGGATATTCACCACATACCGATGACGCAAGGCCATACGTCGAGTGGTCTGATGATGCCACGGACTTGGGAAAATTAAACTGTACCATTTCAATGCACACTTCCCGAAGTTATTACTTAAACTTTGGAGTTTTTACTCGTCAAGTGCATAATTGACGATGGTCTTCTTAGCTCGCTTCTCAATCAACAATATTGTGTCAAGTTTTACGTGACAAATAAAGTTTTTTTTAATTTGATATAAACTAATGCTTGACTGCGATTCCACCTGATGGTAAGCAGTGAGGTGAGGCGCACTAATTTATTAAGAAGCACTTGATAAACTAGTGCGCCTTTTCACTTTACCCTTGAAGACACCCATATTATAATCGGATGGGAAGACAACAGCAGGCGAATTATAATCGGATGGGAAGACAACAGCAGGAAAATTATTCCAGTCCCGCTTTTGGTTAAAGGCTTTTTGGCGACCGAAAGCCTTTATAATACCTTTGTGACCACTTTAAAACCCGTTCTGTCCTCAGGGATAAATTTTCACCCACTTACCGACATAAGCTCGCTGTACCCAAAGGGCCAGCTTGGGTCCATTTCCAGTACAGCATCCAGGTCTGCGACATACGAGAAGAGGGACTGCACGACATCCTCGAAGGGACGACGTTTCCTCACCAATCTGCTGGTGTAGTGGTTCAGGGCAAGGTAGTCGTAGGTTCCTGCGGAGCGATGGGTAATAATTACTGATAAGGAGCAGTGGTGGTCGAGTGGTAACGGCCCTGACTTACGAGTTTTAGGTCACGGGTTAAAACCCGGCCATGCGCATTACTTTGTGTAATTTGCTTCATCATTACTGCTCTGAAAACGGAGAAGGAAAATATCGTGAGGAAACCGAACCAAAAATTCAAAAACATGTGATATCTGACTGGTCTGTCAGTCTAGTAGTTAGCGACCCTGACTGCTATGCTGGAGGTCGTGGGTTCGATTCCCACCCAGGACAAATGTTTGTGTGATGAGCACGATCATTTGTTCTGTGTCTGGGTGTATGTTATCTATAATATGTATGTATTCAGAAATATATAAGTATGTTTATCAGTTGTCTAGTACCCATAACACAAGCTCTGCTTAGCTTGGGACTAGACGATGTTGTGTGATAGTTGTGGAATATATATATATATTACATCCACCTACACGCATTGGTACTGGTGATGAATTACGGCGCATGCCGATCAGTGGGTCGTTTTAAGAGCGGATTTTTGTGCAGCGGTAGCACATTACAGCTAACGCTGCATCATCTACTTATAAGCGCCATATACCGGCTAATGAAGACACCTGGTGTAGTGACAGTTACAGCAATCCATAAGTGCTATCTTTATAAAGTCACATTAGCACCATTGCAGGGGCCCTTCAGGGTCGAAGCCTCCTGGAGCCTAGAGGGTATGTGGAAATTGTAACCTCGACTCCAGAAATAAGGCAAGGAAGGTACGGGGTAGGTTTTTTAGTCAGTAAGAGTCTGACACTGGTCTCCCGCTCCGCCCAAGAGCGGGTTTCGTCATTGGATGATTTTCACCTACCATAAAAAAAAAAAAAAAAAAAAAAAAAAAAAAAAAAACATTAGCACCATCTTCTTCGTGACATTTGTTATTATATGTGGATAGTTACTATGGCGATAGAAAATAACAGACGACACAATATGGGTTTTTCTCTCGAGTTGTAACCCCAGTCGTGCAAAATCATCGGGCGTTCGCCGATGGAGCCACACAATTAAAAAAAGAAAAAAAAACCCCAGTCGTCTAATAGATATCGTGCCAGACAAACCGTTGTTTTATTTTCC
Source organism: Mythimna loreyi (assembly GCA_029852875.1). Taxonomy (NCBI): domain Eukaryota; kingdom Metazoa; phylum Arthropoda; class Insecta; order Lepidoptera; family Noctuidae; genus Mythimna; species Mythimna loreyi. The sequence goes on from CM056799.1 coordinate 4,108,206, forward strand.
ACAATTTACTTAAAGAGGAGGCCTGATTCTCAGCAGTGGGCTGATGCTATGTTAAGCTAATAATCAATCTTATTATTTAAGATCTCTAACATTTATCTTACCTCTGATTAGTTCAATTTCTTCTTGGGTGAAGGGAGGAAGTCTTGATTCGCTGTAACCTTGTTCTTTGCTGACCTTCGCGACTGCCTGTTCGACCACAGCTGGCCAACCACCCTCTTTTGAAAATACGGGTTGAGTATATCGGCCGTTCTGAAAGTCAATGATTGTATCAAGTTTTCAATGATTTTTTTTTTCATAACAAGCTTTCATAGTCATAGTTTTTTATTGGTAAGGGATTTTTACAAGTCATAAAGGTACAAACTGATACAATAATGTCAACAAAATTACAAATTAATCAAAAATTAATAAATACAAATAATTAAATACACATGTCAAACAAATAAAATAATATATAAGAATACAAATAAATCAAAGTCAAATCACAAATTAAAATTAAATATAAGAAAAGTCACAATATTAAATTAAGTCATAAATTCGTCAAATGAATAAAAAGCTTGCTCGATAAGCCATTTTTTCAACCGAGCCTTAAAGCTGCTGGTAGTCGGGGCACCAGAAATAGCTGCAGGCAGCTGATTATAAACTGTCGGCCCCATAACATGAGTCGTCTTCATAGCGGTAGTCTATACTTATATAATTAAAACTCGTCAAGACGACTCACACGAACTCAAACTCGACGTGGTTGTGTCGTTTAAAAGAAACCGATTTTATGTATATTTTTTTTATGTAACAACAACCTGTTAACAGAACCCTTAACGATCTGTTACATTGCAAAAAAATATTTTACGGAACCCCTTATCATTTACATATACCGATGCAACAATATATTACATGTAGTAGAAATGAAAAACAAGTTTTCAATGAAAAAATTTTTTTTCATAACAAGCTTTTATAGCGGTGGTCTATGCTTATGTAAATAAAACTCGTCAAGACGATTCACACGAGCCCAAACTCGACGTGGTTGTGCCGTTTAATTACAGAGTTCCTATGGCTACCTCGCGATTCCATCATCAGATCAGCTCCATGTCATCATAATATTGCATTGTCATCCGAACTAAACGTGTATACCAAATTTCAGCTCAATCGGAAACCGGGAAGTGGATCAAATTTAAGTTGCAAGATTTGATTACAGAACGACAGACAACGGGACAGGTGAAAGTAAATAAAAGTTTGTAATAAAAACACTGAAAAAAAAGTGGGGACTTTACGTGTAGCGAGGGTACCCTAATAAAACATTTTTTTCCACTTTTAATTTTAGCAATTTGTCGGCGTGATTGATTTACATATTGGTACCAAATTTCAGCTTTCTAGTGTTAGCTGAGATTATCCGCGGACGAACAGATAGACAGACACACAGAAATTTGTGAAACTATAAATTGACTACGGAACTGTGGTGCCTGCAAGGAGATCACATGAGTTACAAACCTTCGAACATCTTACAAGCCAGTTTGTTGGTTTTTTTAAATTTTGGTGGAGACTTTACGTGTAGCGGAGGTACCCTAATAAAACATTTTTTTACACTTTTAATTTTAGCACTTTGTCGGCGTGATTGATTTACATATTGGTACCAAATTTCAGCTTTCTAGTGTTAGCTGAGATTATCCGCGGACGGACAGACAGACAGACACACAGAATTTTGTGAAACTATAAATTGACTACGAACTGTGGTGCCTGCAAGGAGATCACATGAGTTACAAACCTTCGAACATCTTACAAGCCAGTTTGTTGGTTTTTTTAAATTTTGGTGGAGACTTTACGTGTAGCGGAGGTACCCTAATAAAACATTTTTTTACACTTTTAATTTTAGCACTTTGTCGGCGTGATTGATTTACATATTGGTACCAAATTTCAGCTTTCTAGTGTTAGCTGAGATTATCCGCGGACGGACAGACAGACAGACACACAGAATTTTGTGAAACTATAAATTGACTACGAACTGTGGTGCCTGCAAGGAGATCACATGAGTTACAAACCTTCGAACATCTTACAAGCCAGTTTGTTGGTTTTTTTAAATTTTGGTGGAGACTTTACGTGTAGCGGAGGTACCCTAATAAAACATTTTTTTACACTTTTAATTTTAGCACTTTGTCGGCGTGATTGATTTACATATTGGTACCAAATTTCAGCTTTCTAGTGTTAGCTGAGATTATCCGCGGACGGACAGACAGACAGACACACAGAATTTTGTGAAACTATAAATTGACTACGAACTGTGGTGCCTGCAAGGAGATCACATGAGTTACAAACCTTCGAACATCTTACAAGCCAATTTGTTGGTTTGTAACTCATGTGATCTCCTTGCAGGCACCACAGAACCCTGAAAAAGTCTTAAAATCGACTTACTAGAAACTGCATGGTTGCTTCTGTCAACTCTTGGTCTTCAGTTGAGTTTGAGTACGGCATTAGCCACATTAAGTGGTTTGCTATGGACACCTTCCCTGCAAGAGGGTAAAAAGTTCATAATAAAAAAAAAATGTGATATGTATCTAATAGACGGCGCTTTCTATGTCAGCATCATTTTTTACTTGACTGAGAAGAGTTATGGTTTTCGTTGGTTCGCATCACATGTACCAGGCCCCAACGCTTATAACCGAAATGTTTCAAAAGTGAATCGTTCTGTCGGCGAATCGTTCGCAGTTGAAACATTCTGTCGGTGAAAGAATGAAAAGTGAATCGTTGTGTCGGCGAAACGTTCGTCATTTAAAAGTTCTGTCGGAGAACAAATGAAAAGTGAAGGGTTCTGTCGGTGAACCAATCAACGGTGAAACAAATGTCGGAGAAATGTTTTAGAATCTAAGTCTCAAAAATTGTATTGACACCATTTGTGAAACGGTGCCCGATTTACGCTAGCCATTTTTATTTGTCACGTGTTTAAATGAACTCAAAAAGAAAAAATTAAAATGGCCTACCATTATATTTATTCCGGAATTCCTGATCATAGATATGGTAAGCCTTCGCGTGCCCCAAAAGCAGGTTCTTATTACAAAGATAAGGTCCCACGTAATACTCCCGTTCAGGAGTCAGGATGGCCTGTCCATAGTACCAGTCGCAAGTCAGGGTAGGCTCGTTGATGGTGATCCAGTACTTCACGCGGTCACCATAGAGAGAGTATACCACTCTTGCGTATTCAGCATACCAGTCGGCGATTTTAGGGTTTGTCCAGCCACCTGGAATTTGATATTAGAATTATTATTATCGACACTAATATAATAAAGAGGTAAAGTTTGTTTTTTGTTTTTTTGTTTGTAGGAGGTAATCTCTGGAACTACTGGTCCGATTGGAAAAAAATTAGCAACAATAGAAAGCTGCTACTATTGGTGTCCTGAGTGATATAGGCTATATTTTATGTACGCGGGCAAAGCCGCTGACAGAAGCTAGTAATAAATATGTCGGATAGAGCGTTGTTTTGTTGACAAAAAAAAAAAAGCACGTCATTTAGCGGCAACTAGAAGAACCAGAGTTAGCGCTTGCGATTCCCTTGTTCGGACGTCATCTCAATAAAAGAATTGGGGGCGTAACTATCTTCAAGCGCTAACTCTAAACGAAACGATTGTAACTCAGCTAGGAGGGCTGAGATGGTAAACAACAACAGACTTTTTCATAGCAATATGTTTTTCAAACTAACCAAGGTCTTGAAACATTTGTGGCATATCGTAGTGGTGGATAGAAATTACAGGTTGGATGCCCATCTCCAGTAGACCGTCGATCAGGTTGTTGTAGTAGTTCTTGCCGTCCTCGCTGATGTTGTTCGCAAAACCAGTCGGGAGGAGACGAGGCCAGGATATAGAGAATCTGGAAGTAGAATAAAAAACACTCGAATTTTTTTTTTTGTGTCCAAGTAGTCTTTATCCATTAAGTTGTCTGGAAGAAATGACGAAATAAGATAGGGCCAATAGCCATGGACAGTAATAATTAGATAAAGTCTAAGGCAACTTTGATTAAAATTAAAAATGTAGAATGCCCGATTTTGCAATACTATTTTTTAAACTTAATAATGTACTTTAGGAAAATTTACTTTCAACTTAGAATTAGGTATTTAGCGATTTGTTTTGGCATGTTCATATGTTTTACCTCAGGACTAACTGGAATACAAAACATCTGCATATGATATAATCGTCTAATATATATAGGTCATTAATTATCATCTTAGCGACCGTCCCGGTTGCACACCTTGGCTGTCATCTCGGTGCCCGGGGTCCGCTTTCCTACACAGTCGCCTCCACTTCGCTCGGTCTTTCGCGTCCTCTGCCTTAAGCCCATTGGCACGCATATCGTCCCTTACGACGTCGATCCAACGCCTCTTAGGCCTTCCTCGTTTTCCGGGTCCCGGCGGAGGCGGCATGGTGAGGCATCTGTTACCCACGTTTTTTTTTTTTTTTTTTTTTTTTTTTTATGGTAGGTAAAAATCATCGAATGACGAATCCCACTCTTGGGCGGAGCGGGAAACAGTGTCAGACTCTTACTGACTAAAGAACCTACCCCGTACCTTCCTTGCCTTATTCCCAGAGCCCCGGTGTAACGCTTTCGCATCAACCCTCAGCTCCGGTAGGCTTCGACCCTGCAGGGTCCCTACGGTTTGCTGACAACTCCTTGAGGCGCGCGGGAACGGAACGCGCCGTCGACGACTTGGGCTCGGTCTGGACTGCTACCAGACGACCGGACGGCGAGCTACCCATTGCTCGCCGTCCGCAAGCCAGTGTCTACGGTGGCCGGATATCGGCAGAATCGCGGCGGCGACGGCTACGGCGAGTGCGCCGTTGCCTTTGCCTTATGCGGTCAGCCTCCTCCTTTTCGAGCATTACTGCCTCGCAAAAGGAGGCGACCGCCTGCCACTCCTCTTCGCTGCGGACCATGGCCTGAACCAAGGCCCGGCGCGAGAGGTCGCCGCCGCCGATCACCCCCACGAGGGCACGGCGTTCCTCTTCCCAAGCGGGGCACACCTCCACCGTGTGCTCCACCGTGTCCTCCGGGCTCGCCTCACAGTGGCGACACCCGGACGTCTCTTCCGCACGAATCCGGTGCAGGAATCTCCCGAACTTCCCATGTCCGGTGAGAACCTGCGTCATGCGGAAAGTGAGGACGCCGTGAGGTCTATCCAGCCACGCCTCAAAGAGGGGCACTACCGCTGAGATTACGGTGTGCCCAGCGCTGGGTTGCGACAGTCGCTGTTTCCACTTCACCATGAGATCTCGCCGGAGCTCCTTCCGCCACGCCTCGACATGTTCGGGCAGCGGATCTTCGCCCCGGCGTTGCATCTCCACGCGCTGGTCGTGCATGCGTGCAAGGACTGTTGCCTCCAAATCCCATGGTGGTAGGCCAGCAAGGAGGCTCGCCGCCTCGCGGGACACCGTGCGGTATCCCCGCACCATCCGGATCTGTTACCGACGTAGTCTGCCGGTTTTCGTAAAACGTGGCCATACCAGCGTAAGCCACCCTCCTGCAGTTTATCCGCTATGTCACGGACCTGAAGGCTGCCCCGGATGCGGGAGTTTTTAATGCGGTCTTTCCGCGAAACTCCAGACATCCAGCGCAGCATATTCATTTCAGTGACACGCAGGCTTTGCTTATGCCGCTCAAGTTCAGGCCACGCTTCACTGCCATACAAAAGGACAGGCCTAATGATGGTCTTATAGACCTGTCCTTTGAGCCTAATCGGCATTTTGGGGTCTAATATACATAGGTCATTAATGTAAATAAAAAAAAATATTGGACTCAAAATTCTTCCTTGCGGTATTCCGCAACAATTGTTTACCATCTCAAAACTTCTATACTGTCCTATTTTAACACATTGTTGACGATCTCTAAGATAATGTGAGATTAACAGAAGTTGCTCTCCCCTAATCCTAACACAAAACAGATTTCTTTTAAGCTACTATTGGGTGGTTTTGCGACGAATCAGTTTATTAGAGGCCATCTCAGTTTTTTCATTACTTGATTATAAAATGAGAAATTGAATCGCGTTGCCAAAAAGAAAATGTGTGGCTGACTTATAATTTTTCATTCATTTCATGACCACTGCTCTCAAAATGGTGAAAGAAATCATTGTGAGGAAACTGGCATGTCCTAGAACTGAAAATTAAAAGTCATGTCATTTCCAATTCGCTCCAGGCCCGCGTGCTAGAATACTGTCTTTACTCGCTACTTAAAAGGAGGCCTGAGTCCCAGCAATGGGAACATTATAAGGCTAAACTAAACTAAACTAAACTAAACCATGAACCTGTAGAACTGCAAGCCCAACTCAGCAGCTATCTCGATGTCTCTCTCCCACAGATAGTAAGAGTTACAAGCATCGTTGCCATTGCTGCCGTCTGCAATCTTTTCTGGATACCGATGAGTCAGGCGGTCCCAATTGCTTTCTCCTTTGTCTGAAAAATAAGAAACAGTATAAGAAGTTCGTCGTAGTTTATAATGGTTAGGTTCGTTCTTTTTTCTTTTTATTTAAAGGCGAAAAATCATCCAATGACTTCGCTTTGGAGTGACGGTTTAGTACAAACGATATCCCAACAAAACTGAAAGAGGCCAATACCTGCTATGGTTTCGGGTAAGTTTGAAAGAATGATCGAAGGGGCCTAGCACAGCAGGATCGATGTCCGCCAAGACCATAGAAGAAAGGAAACCCGTGGTCCTAAAGCACAAACTGAAACTGAAGGACAAATCAGACACGCTATCTCGCTCTACACTAGTCTAGAAGTCATTTGATGGTTTCCCTTCAAAAAGAATTGGAAAATGGAAGAAGAAGTTGCCGAGTGGTTGGTTGGAAATAGTAAACTATTTAAACCTTCCGAGTGCCGTAATTAAAGGCATAATAGAAAGACAATAGGTGTACGCCGACGTTCATACATCTTAACTTCAGGCTCAAGAGTTTAAAGTTCAGTTTGAATTAGAAAAGATTACTTACCACTGACATTCCAGGCTCCTTCCACTTGAAAGGCTGCTGTTGCTGCTCCGAATTTGAACCATGATGGGAACTGGAGATCACTACCACACGAGTGACTCACTGAAGTCCTAGTAGAAAATTATCGAACATTTAAACCGAACGAAATCGTTATTAACTGTTTGTCTAGCTTTTTCCGAACTATGTTGAGGTCGGCTTCCAGTCTAACAGGTTAGACTGTCTTAGTTAACATTTAAGTTATTTATGTTTTTGTTTTTTTTTTTTTTGTTAGCCTATTCTGTTCCACTGGGCAAAGGCCTCCCTCCACTGCTTCCATCCATCGCGGGCCCGCACTTCCTCTTGCCAGTTCGGAAGGAATCTGTCTAGCTCATCGCGCCATCTCCTTCGTGGTCTACCGCGACCCCGCCGCACTGTCTCAGGGCACCAACTTTGTGTTACTTGTTTATGTTTTTGTTAAATTTCTTAAAAATAATAAGATTTATACGTATTCTAGCTTGTAGTAAACAAAAATCTGTATAGACATTTTATAAAGATCACCTATCACACACAATCTTTTTACAAGCCTTTTATTAGCTTGCAATGTAACTATGTAAGTTCGGCTCAAATCTTGCAACTCAATTTCGAAGCAGATTTCTTCACTCGATTGAGCTGCAATTTTGCATGCAGGTGTAAATCGCACGATAATACAACATTATGATGAAATGGAGCTGATCTGATGATGGAGCTGGAAGGCAGCCATAGGAGCTCAGCAATAAAACAAATTAACCTTATCGTGTTTGGGCTCATTGGAATCCAATCATTGATTGGATTGGTATTGACAAGTACTTTGATCCTATATGGTAGCCAGGGTCTGATGGTGGAGTTGGAAGGTGGCCACAAGAACTCCGTAATACAATTAAATAACCCTAACCTGTTTGTAGTTTTCGGAAAATCTTGATTAGTATTAATTATAAAGGTATATACCGAGCCATAAAAGCTTGTATTGAAAAAATATTTTCATTGAAAACTTGTACGAAAAACAAACGTTACCGAATGTAATAAGAATAATTGGTAATCAGTAGTATATTGGGTATACGTACCAGAGGATAAGTGCTGTTAGCCACAACATATCTGTCACTAAGCCCTGACTAAATCCTGCATACGTTTTATATGAGACCCAATCATGCTGCGAACAATTTTTGACTTTGGTGTAAGAATGAGTAGTTATTAGGGTTCCGTACCCAATGGAAATGGAAAGAGAGCAGTGGTGGCCGAGTGGTAACGGCCCCGACTTACGAGTCGTAGGTCGCGGGTTCAAACCCAGATTAAGGCGCATAATATTAAGGCGCATTACTTTGTGTAATTTATTTCATCACCACTGCTCTCAAAACGGTGCAGGAAAACATCGTGAGGAAACCGGCATGAACTAGAACCAAAAAATTCGAAGACGTGTGACATCCACCAATCCGCACTGGGCCCGCGTGGTGGATTATGGCCCATTCCCTCTCCTAGAGAGAGGAGGCCTGTGTCCTTGCAGTGGGAACATTAAAAGGCTGATGATGATGATGATGATGACCCAATGGAAACTAATGCATAAAACAGGACAATATGACTAAAATTCAGTTCTCCGTCCGCCTGTATGTCAGTCCGTCTGTCATCAGTCTCATAATGTACTGTGTTCGATGTAAGTAGGCCTCCCATAGACCAAACGTGATTATTTTAAGATTTTTTTAACTCTTCGTGCTTGAATCCGAATCGCAGTGGGCCGGTTTTTTCTGCTACGGACGGCACGGAAACCTTCGTGCCTGAGTCCGACGCGCACTTGGCCGATTTTTAATTTATTTTATCTTAAAACTTTTATCCAGTCAACTAAATATTGATTTAAAAAATATAGATTGGTGCTAGTGATTTAAACTATAAACCACTAGCGCCATTCTAAATAATTCTAAATAATGAACAGACTACTGGTTCATATGTTTTATGGCATAAAACGCTAACAACCCCTACTTACCCAGTAATTAAATTTGTCACCACTAATCTCAAAGTAGTTATGGAAAAGATCCTGATGAAACCAATATGTCCAAATCCCAAAAATTAGAAGGTATATTACATCCACTAATTCGCACCAGGTCTTTGTGGTGAATTACGGCCCATTAGCCTCTTTTGGATTAGAGTCAAGAGCTTCGACAGTGGTAACATTATATGGCCGATTTATAAAATTTTGAGCTTTTTTAGGGTTCTGTAGTCAAATGGCAACAAACGGAACCCTTATAGATTCCTCATGTCTGTCTGTCTGTCTGTCTGTTTGTCCGTCCATATGTCACAGCCATTTTATTCTGTAACTATAGGAACTATACAGTTTAAACTAGGTAAGTATAAGTATATTGTGAACCGCATTAAGATTTTCACACAAAAATAGAAAAAAAAATACATCAATGATAAAACAATTGTTATTAATTTTGTAAAGTACTAGCTTTTGTCAGCGGCTTCTACCGCGTAAATAAAATATAGCCTATGTCACTCAAGAGTAAAGCAGCTTTCTATTGTTGCTAAAATTTTTGCAATCGGACTAGTAGTTCCAGAGATTACCTCCTACCAACAAAAAAACAAACTTTACCTCTTTATTATATTAGTGTAGATAATTGTTTTGTGTCCACATGAAATTTAAAAAATGCAGACCAATTCTTTGAACACTTTGTTTAAGTTAGTATGGAACTCTAAATGCACCTGACAAATATCTGATAGATTACTTAATCGAATCTTTATTTACAACCCATGAGCATGACCATGCGATGATAATGAGGAACAAAGTCATTGTTCGCGCTTGATTATTTTATTTCTTAATCTTTTTACAAGACATCAACTTGCTCTGTTCGGTTGTGTGACTGGTGTGATCATAATAAATTAATAATAGTATTTTGTTTCGGTTGGTTTAAAAATAACGTACAAATTAAATTACATAGGTAGTATAAGTAATTCGGTTTTATAAGAGTTCGTTCAACAATCGATGTTGAACTTTTAGGATATGTCTACTGTGAACCAACTGTTCCGTCAGGATGGTCACAGTAAAACAAGGATACTTCTCATTCAACAAGTTTATAATTATAATTCAAATATTACAGCAGCGAGTAATTTTCTCATAATGTTATTTGTTTAGCAACCGTAACTAAGGAGTTTTATATAAGGAAGACTGTCAACACAGCGGCTTTTATAACACACACGAAGACATTACTATTAATTTACAATTGAATAATCTAATAAAATGGCTCCTTAAATATTAATTATTAACAATAATATATATCAAATAATAATGCACAATATAATAACTTTTACTAATTATTTGATGTATCGGAAGCTGACAAGCGGAAGGCGCTATAATCATTTATTTATAATTATTCGCGTCAATAGACCAAGAAGTTACAATGTCAAGTATGTACTAAGGAGTTTTCATGTTGAGCTGGTATATGACGAACCCGAAGTCTGTAACACTACATATCTGGGGAAAGAGGCAGCCAAATGCATTTTTTGTGATTTGCCCAAAGCTTTCTACATGATACTTTATGAGGAAACTCCACCATTACGGGATCCAGAACTCCTCTCTGGATCTTCTTACTCCTTATCTGAGTGATAGGATTCAGAGAGTTGACGTAAACGGGAAAAAATCACCCGAATCCGCAGTAATCTGCAGAGTTCTCCAGGGCTCAATTCATGGCCCATTTTTATTTGTAAATTTATATAAATGACTTACCTTACCTGATAAAGGATAACCGTGATAAAGTAAGTGGTTTGCTTTCGACACTTCATATCTGTTTAAGCATAAAGTTCAGCAGGCGGGTTCCCTATCCATTAGCATAAAATTTTAAGACCTAATATAACTTAGCATAATGTTGTTTGGCATATGTATATTTTCGCATAATATAATTACGCATAACAGCTCATGCATAATTTTTTTAAGCATAATGTCTGTAACCATAATAATGATTAGGCATAATATTTTAAAGCATAAACTTATTAAGCATAAAGTTTTAAAGCATAACTTTTTTAAGCATAAAATTCTAAAGCATAACTTTTTTAAGCATAATATCCTAAAGCACAAGTTAAGCATAAATAACGCATAAAAATATTAAAACATATTTTTGCATGCAAGCAAGCAAACAGCATGCAGCAGGCAGGGTTTCTGTGACGGCTCCGGCGCTGCGGCCCTCCGGCGGCCCCTACGCGTGCTAATCGTCGCAGACGGCTTTCAATCACCACCGCAACTTCGGCTTGTTGGCCGGCTTCGCCGGCCAGCCTCAGCCGCGGCGGTTCGCTCGCAGCCGCCTGCTCCTTAGCCCGCGGGCCGCCTCGCCCCTACGCGCCTACGCGATTTTAAATAACACTCTATGGGTAGGACAAACAAGACTACGTGAAGTCGGTTTTGCAGCAATTCGGTTCTGTATGACAGTAATGTGGTTAACAACATGCTCTTGTGCCATACTGATAGTGTTAAGCCAGATGTGAAAATAAAACAGAGAACCAAGAAGGATAAGGACACACACCAGTAGTACAAATGGTAACAAAATTTTACACAGAAACCTTAGTCAACATGCACTAACACCTTATAGCTAATTTTAAGAAAAAAAAATATGTAAATAATTATAAACTATTGTCCTTAACTATTCTTCATTGTTTTTTTTAAAACACTATCTTCTTGAGTAACGAAAAACTTAATGCTTGAAGCTTTAAGTTTTTCGTTACTCAAGAAGAATGGAATATGCTTTTTCCTTTTTCTTTGTGCGTTTGTTTGACGTTTCGTAACTGTGTTCGATGGAAGCCGGGTGAACGCGGTCAGCGCACCCGCACGTTCATGCGCCGTGTAGGAATGGTGCGCAGGGCAAGTTTGCAGGAGCCAAGCGTCTAGGGGGCTAGGCCTCCGCACGGTGTTCGACGGTGCGTGTGATATTCGCTGTGGGGCGATACGTGCGATCGTAATCACGTCGGGGTCACCAATTTGGCGATCGTCGCCGTCTAATTTATAAGCGGACTCGAAATAAAAGTCATACGCTAAGTAAAGAAAATATAATTGCCAAACCGCCCGAAAGGTTAGCGTCAAACGTGAGCGTCACCAAAAAACATAGAGTGTCCACAGATAAAACTAAGAATAGATAAAATAGAACTAAGCCGTAGTCCACACGATACAAAATGTGGGACGCCACAATGGTAAGGCGCACTAGTTTATTAAGAGCCTAAATTAAACCTCGTTATGTGTGGTGGGTACGTCGAGAGAGTGACTCTTGATAATGCTGGCGTAGTAATGTGCGGATGATCGCGCGGTGCGCTTGCGTTCGGGGTCATTGAAGTCCACCTCGTACAGACCGAATTTGACACTGAAAGACAGAAGAAAAAACTGTTTAGATCATTGGTAAAATTGAAGTAGTTGACTGGCCTGTTGGTCTAGTGGTTAGAGGCCCTGACTGCTAAGCCAGAGGTCGTGGGTCGGATTTCCACCCAGGACAAATGTTTGTGTGAGGAACACGATAATTTTTTCTGTGTCTGGGTGTAAATTTATCTATAGTATTTAGAAATGTATATATAAGTATGTTTCTCAGTTGTCTAGTACCCATAACACAAGCTCTGCTTAGAATGGGACTAGACGACGGCGACGTTGTGGAATATATTTTAAATATTTTAAAATAAGGCTCTACTCACGATACTAATAGCATTAAATTACTATTATGTAAATAAAAAATGTTATAAATGTAAGTATAAAAAACCTTAAAAATGTAGTAAGTCATATTGAAAAACGTTTATTATTGCGTAATTGTGTACTAAAAGATATAAAAAACAATTAAAATTGTAATCGCCAACTGCCGTGAATTATCAAAATCTTAAATCAGTACTTAAACTCTTAAGAAGTTTATTTAATAGGCGTAAGATGTTTCGTATGGTTCCCTATTCATTAGCATAAAATTTTAAGACCTAATATAACTTAGCATAATGTTGTTTGGCATATTTATATTTTCGCATAATATAATTACGCATAACAGCTCATGCATAATTTTTTTAAGCATAATGTCTGTAACCATAATAATGATTAGGCATAATATTTTAAAGCATAAACTTATTAAGCATAAAGTTCTAAGGGTACTATAGCGAACGCCGGCGTTCACGGGTATCAACGGAAAGTTATTTGTTTATAAAAACTTTTTTTTTACGTTCTTGGATAAATATCAAAATACCCTACAAAAAAAACCTCAAATATTGTACATTATATTTTTGAAAATTTGACAACGGCGCGTTTCGCGAAATCATGAGCGCGAGCGCCGGCGCTCGCTTGGGTGTCAAGGGGTAAAGTTCTAAAGCATAACTTTTTTAAGCATAAAATCACCAATCACCGGTCGTACGAACTACCGTGCGCACGCGTTTCCTATGTTCGGGTGTGAAAAAAAAAGTGTAAAATGGCATCTGATGTCGTTAAATGTAATACGTGTAATATTGTGATAAATGAGTTGCTAGCATTCATTCAAAACAAAATGGATGTGATGGACAATGTGAGCTTGATCCGCATTTGCACTAGTGCTTTTTGGAGGAGGACATTGTGACGGCCAAAGATCTTTTGTTTGATTCAGTGAAAACAAACAAACGAAAGGTACAGAGGAAAAAAGATGGTAAATCACAACGTGATGTCGAGGACATAATATGTGTGATGAACCAAATAGATCAAGACGAAATACCAATTTTTGTTGCTCGTAATTTGGCAAAACTACCGCCAGTTACGCTTGATCATGTCGACGTTACGAGGCTTTTAAAAGACATTTTATTGTTACAAAAGGAAGTCACAACAATTAAGCAAACATATGCAAAATTAGAAGACTTAAACGTCCTACAGAATGAGGTGGCATTTTTCAAGAATGCAGAAAAATCAAAACTGGTTGAGAACATAAATGTGTCTGAGGGTAGATTGTGCGAGGAATTATCAGGTCATGATGCGTCAACCATGCAGGTTACTCCTTCTGAGATTGTATCTGCATCTAGAACGAGTGAACAATTAAATGAAGTAGTTTTATTGAGTCAAACGGAAAAATCTACTCAGGAATACGCTTCGATCTCGGCGACTGAGAAGCATGTACAAAATATAGGCTCCCATCCGGGGAAAAAATCCTTCGCCGATTTAGTTCGTGTCGGTGGTGTGTGGAAAAACCGGAAAGAGGATGATAATTGGCAGGTGGTCCAGAGACGGAGGTTGAGAAATAGATTTCACAGTGAAAAAGGTGAGGCAACAGTTGAGTCTGACGGGAACTTCAAAGCAGCCGATATTAATATACCTTTGTTTATAATTATAAATAAAGTGTCTAAAAATGCCTCTGCAGATGATATATCGAGTTATATATTTAAAAGAACTCAAGTTAGGATCTCCTTGGAAAAGATTCATATGAAGACGGAAATAGTACATTTTGATACAAGTGCAGGAAGTTTGTCATTGCGACCGAGGCGAAATTCGCACGAGCCGTAGGCGAGTGTGTTATGGAGCCGAGGGCTGCAATGACAAATCTGCACGTGTGTCAAACGACGTTTTTCAATACACTTACGACTTGTGAAATAAAGAAAGAAAGAAAAAAAAATTAATCGTATCTCAAACATACAGTAGAAATATAAGAAATATATAAGTACAGCATTCAAATCTGCTCTGGTCAGTTTCTAATTTCGTGGGGTCGTCCAGCGACTCTGGGGGACGCCTCGCGCCTGATTCGATAAACTAAGTAAAACAAAATAATCCCCCGTGACCGTGACGATAAGGAAGGAATAAAAAAGCCCTTGTTGTGATAAACTCAAAAAAGCACTTGGGTGATATACATGCTATATTGAATCTAATAGGAGTGCGATAAGAGGCGGTTTTCGAGTAAGTGTATTGAAAAAGATTATGATGCCTACAAAATACTTGTACCGCGGAGTAAATTAAACATATTTATGGATGCTAAACTATGGCCTGATGGAATTTCTTTTAGACGCTTTATTTACTTTTCAAAGCGAAATGTGTCGGAGAATAAAGACAGTTAATGGATACAAAATTGGTCACATTTAATTGTAAATCCCTCAAGAGAAGTATTGACGGTGTTCGGGCCTTATGTGGGTCAGCAGACATTGTAGCCCTGCAGGAGACCTGGCTCATGCCATACGATATTCCTCTGTTGGGCACAATTGATCCCGACTTTGGTTATACTGGAACTTCAGCAGTGGAGACTTCGACTGGTATCCTGTTAGGCCGACCCTATGGTGGGGTCGCCTTACTTTGGAGAAAAAGTGTTTTTCAAACGGTGTCGGTGTCGGTAGTTAATTGTAACAGTGTGCGGTTATCAGCTGTTAAAATTATGCTATCTCACAAATCGATTTTGGTGTTTAGTGTGTATATGCCTACTAATTGTGTTGAGAACATAAGTGAGTTTACTGAGTGCTTGAGCCGGATTAATGCCATTATTGAGGAACAACAGATAGAAGCTTGTTTTATTCTAGGTGACTTTAATGCCCAGCCTAATGAACTATTTGGCAATGAGTTGCAAAATTTTTGTTTAGAGCAAAACTGGAAGTGTGCTGACGTACAGAAGTTAGGTACGGACTCTGACACTTTCACATTTATTAGTGAAGCGCACAATTGTTAACGATGGCTTGATCATTGTGTTGCCACGGAGTCTGCGTGCAGCTCAATTGTTGATGTCAACGTTATGTATGATGTGTTGTGGTCTGACCATTTTCCATTATTTATTAATTGTAATTTTAATGAAATTAAACCTAAAACGTTTGTTGATAATGTTAAGCATAATAAAATTTTATGGGGGAATAGACTTGAAAAACAAGTGGCTAAATACAATGAATTATGCAATGAAAAATTAAAGTATGTGGATTTTCCAGAACAGTTTCGTTTATGTGCTGACAGTATCTATACATATAATAAAACAGTAACGAAAGAAAAACTGTACATTGAGAATTTTCTGGAAAAAATGAGTGGGTTTTGTTAGAAAAACGTAACTGATGACAAAAAGTGACTTTTTAGAATTTTTGTCTGTTTGTCTGTTTGTCTGTGCCTATGGTAGGGGTTGGCGCCAAAACTACTGGATAGATTGATTTGAAATTCAGCAAAAATGTTCCTTGTAAACCAAGGAAGGCTTTAGGCTACATATTATCTTGCCGTAAGTTATAGGAGGTAAGCAATATCGAATTTAAATGGTACAATGGACGCAAGGGTGTAACTTTTTTTTCCGTGGGCCGATCGACTCAAAACTTAGCACAAACATTACCCTAAATTAGTTATCAAGGACGGCATATTTGTTTTTTCAGTAGTACCCCCAGTGCAAGATTTAGGGGATGTTAAAGTTTGTATGGGAGAATCTTATTCCTTGGGCTAATTAACTTGAAACTTGGCACGTAAACTTATTTAGGTAAATAATAAAAATTCTTATTATTAGTTTTTCAAAACAACGTAATTTGGGCAAAAAAACATAGTTTAATGAATATTAGTAGTATAAAGACAATTTTAAAACAGCGCCATCTATGAGATTACACAAAAATCAAATCAAGTTTCATATTAACAGTTTTTGGAAATTAATAATTTAAATTTGATCATGTTGGCAAGGTTAGCAGTTAGTTATTCTTAAAATTCATAGATGGTAATGTCAGTAATGTGCATTTTCTTAGTCTGCGGTCGAATTTACTCACAACTGGCAATTAGAAATGATAAAAAAAAACAAGTCCGAACAAAGCAAATGTTACTTATTTATTTTTAAGGAAATATCTTAGGTAGTGATTTGTTCGTTTTACTAAAAAATGTGGGTTAATATTTAATATATAATTTTAAAAAATAGTTCATCTCTTTAATGGTGATACGGCGTTCTCCATGTTTATATGAAATATCTTATTCTTATTCCAACGGTCTAACGGATTTATTTTGCAACGCAACCTACATAATCTTAAATAACGTTTCAGTGTTACTTATATACGTACAACGACATCTACTGACTCAAATTAGTACAAACGAAAAGATTACATTAACAAAATAATATTATTTTTACCTTTCGTCTACCGTAATTACAGACACAATTAAACGACAACAGTTGTACGGAAATTTGTGTCCTCTTGGGACTACATATTATCACGCTATCACTTACGGGGGAGGAGTTGTGAATATTTATTTTTCTTACGCATTCTGTGACAGTGTTTAAAGGTAAATTCAGTAATGTGTATTTTCTTCCTAAAAGTGGTATCGTATATTATTTATTTATTTATTATAAGCTTTATTGTACACCTCATAATGTGGACAGGATATACAAATACAAAAATTAAGTGTACAATGGGCGGTCTTATCGCACAGGGCAATATATAGGGCAGGGTATAGTTCGTTTTGAAAAATTCTAGTTCCAAAAAACCCTCAAAATCTTGAGCAGAGTTGAGCAAGACTATTAAAAAAAAATGCGGTGTTGAGTATTACAAAAAAGTTATGTTCATCGAAATATCGCCATCATCTGTCTGAAGATTTTCTGCGAGCTTTGAGGCGTGCTACTGGAGACGAAGTCGATGTACCTAATGATCGTGTGCTGAACACCTGTCTCAGTTCACTTCAAACATCTTGAAGGACATTTCTATCGGCGGCAATCCACTGATTGAATATGGATTACCAGCTCCCCAATCATCACCGCATCAAGAGTATAGAAATCGAGAGTATAACGCTGAGACAGAGTTCTCTTCAGAGCAAAAACAAATTTATGACACCGTCCTTGAAAGCGTTGTGCAAAACCAGGGTAAAATGTTTTTCTTGGGTTGCTCCTGTTGGAACAGGAAAAAAATGGCATACTTGCAGAGGTCAGGAGGTAAGGCAATATTGCTATTGCTGTCGCGTCGTCGGGAATCTCTGCCACACTGCTTCCTGGTGGCAAGGCAAGACAGCACATGCCATGTTCAAATGCCTATCGATTTAGAGAGCGCCAAATCGCCTGATTGTGGTGTGTCACGTAACAGCGATAAGGGACACGTGCTTAAGGATTGCTCTCTGATCGTTTGAGATGGGCGTACGATGGCCAACAGGAAGGCAGTTGAGGCCGAGGACAGAACCCTGCAGGACATCCGCGGAACGAACATTTGATGGGTCACCACCATAGATATATCACCACCCTGACACTCATACACTGACTGCACTGTGACACTTCATAGTTTGTTCAGTGGCGATTTCGGGCAAACGCTTCCCGATTGCTACGTTGAAAAAATCTTCGTTGTAGTCACGAGTTTGTGCGATGCGCTTGACCATTAATTTAAGAGCTCGGCTCGGCAGCAATGCACAAACTCGAACTGACTAAACAACCCACCGTTCCTTCTTGCCTTAGTTCCAGGGCCTCGGTGTTCCGCTTTAACATCTACCCTTACCCCCCGAAGGCTTCGGCCCTGCTGGGCTTCTACAGTTGCTGATGACTGCTTGAGGCGCAGGGAACAGTGCGCGCCGTCGACGGCTTAGGCCCAGTCCCGATGGTTATCGAATGGGTGGACAGAGAGCTACCCATTGCTCGGCGGTCGCAAGCCCGCGCCTACTGTGGTCAGAATTCGGGAAAGGAGACACGGCGGCGGTGGCTGCAGCTTGAGCGCCTTTTTTAGCCGCTAGCATTACTGCTTCGCAGAAGGAGGCGGCCACCTGCCACTCTTCATCGCTCCGAATCATGGCCTCTGCCTAAGTCCGCTGCAAGTAAAAGCCCACAGCGAGAGAGGTGGACAGGAGGTACTTCCAGAGTCTCTCGATAGAGCGTTAGCCAGCATAGAAGAATTCATTTGCTGTGTGTACGGGGACATCAGTCGTTTACCGCACCAGCAGAATTCTTGGGTGTGTGAACGGGCCATTTTGACGTCCAAAAATGATCAGGCTGCAGCAATTAACGAATACATTCTCTCGGAAATTGAGGGAAATGCAGTGGTCTATACCTCGATAAACTCTGTCGTCGAGCAAAATGACGCCACACATTATCCCGTGGAATTTTTGAACTCACAGCCAGCAAGTGGACTTCCAGTGCATACCATCAAGCTGAAAGTCGGAGTCCCGATTATGCATCTTCGGAACATATCTCCTCCAAAGTGGTGTAACGAGACCCGTCTTAAAGTCATCTCGCTGCACAGACACACCATTGAAGCAAAAATTCTTTCAGGTTGTGGAGGAGGCGAGGCAGTATTTGTACCTCATAACATCCCGTTCCACTTCAAGCGCGTACAGTTCCCCGTGAGTGTTTGCTTCGCGATGACCATCAATAAGTCGCAGGGGCAGACATTGAGTGCAGCGGGTGTCAACTTCAGGACGAGTTGTCTCTTACGCGGGCAACTGTATGTCGCTTGCTCCCGCGTCACCAGTCCTGACTCTCTTTACATTTTGGCTTCCGGCAGCATAACTACCATCGTAGTATGGTGGCGGAGTAGTAAAGGCTCTGACTTACAAGTTGAAATCAAAATCAAATCAAATCAAATCGAAGACATATCGTGTCATCCACCAATCCGTATTGGACTGGCGTGGTGGATTATGGCCCATTCCCTCTCCTAGAAAGGAGGTCTGTGTCCAGCAGCGGGAACTTTATAAGACTGATGCAATGCTATTTTAAAAGTTATTTACTTATTTGCTTATGTCTTTTGCCCGCGGCTTCAAAAAGTATATAATATTAGTAAGACACCGACACTGCCATCTTAGGTATTTTTGGTGCTGTAGAGCTTTCATGCAGACAACGTCGCGGGCAGCAGCTAGTTTGTAATAAGTTAGAACATCGAACTATCATTGATAACATGTATCAGTCCATCATAGCTATTTTATGTGATGCGGCCTGCTGTAGTTATGAAAAACCTCGCTGTTATAGGAAAGGGGGCTATGTCAGGGGATGGAACAGACATGTTAGCGGGTCGCACAGGGAAGCTAGACTCAGTTTTCAGTTGTGGCGAGAGGCTGGTAAACCTTTGGGTGGCCAGCTTTATGAGAATATGGTACAAATGAGGAAACAATTTAAATCTAAATTAAAATGGTGTCAAGACAACCAGGAACAAATAGTGATGGACAAGTTAGCTTGCCTACACAGTAATAATAATTTTAAGAGCTTCTGGAAGAGCCAACAACAACTTAAACCATAGATCTAGCTTTCCTGTCAGCGTTGATGGGCTGACTGACACTGCCGAGATCTCGAATTTATTCAAAGATTTATTTACTGTGAAATTTCCGCTGAGCCCGTCATCCTTTGGTGGTGATGATATACGTCCTCTTTCACAAAGCGTTTCAATTCGGTTCTCGGCACGGGAAGTAAAGAACGTCATTGTTCATATGAAGCGAGGAAAGTCGCCAGGGCACGACGGGCTCAGTATGGAACACTTAAGGCACGCGGGTAATCATCTGCCCAGAGTTTTGGCATTGTTCTTTAACTGTTGTGTGTCGCATGCATATTGCCAAAGGATATGATGAGAACTATTGTCGTCCCAATAGTGAAAAATAAGACCAGTGATATATCGGATAAAGGGAACTATAGGCCGATCTCTTTAGCCACGATTGTAGCTAAAGTTTTTGATAGTTTGTTGAATAAAGTTTTAAAAAACTATATTAAGTTACACGATGCGCAGCATGGCTTTAGAGAGGGCCTATCTACTGAGACGGCTGTTTTGTGTCTAAAAAAGACTGTAAGTTATTATACAGGTAATCAAACTCCGGTTTTTGCCTGTTTCTTAGCTATGTCAAGGGCATTTGACATGGTGTCTTATGACAAGTTATGGTCCAAGCTTTGTGACGCTAATGTACCTAGGGATTTTTTTTTTTTATGGTAGGTGAAAATCATCCAATGACGAAACCCGCTCTTGGGCGGAGCGGGAGACCAGTGTCAGACTCTTACTGACTAAAAAACCTACCCCGTACCTTCCTTGCCTTATTCCTGGAGTCGAGGTAACAGTTTTCCACCACCCTCTAGGCTCCAGGAGGCTTCGACCCTGAAGGGCCCCTGCAGAATGTACCTAGGGATGTGATACATATTTTTAAGTATTGGTACTCACATCAAGTGAATTGTGTTAGGTGGGCAAATGTCTTCTCGGATGAATATGTCATGGAATGCGGAGTTAGGCAGGGGGGGCTTACATCCCCCACCCTGTTTAATTTATACATATTTGACCTCATTGTCGAGCTCAGCGGTTTACATGCTGGCTGTTACATTGATGGGGTGGCTTTTAATAACATTAGTTACGCCGATGACATGGCGCTGCTGAGTCCGTCAATGGCAGGCCTTATTAAGTTATTAAGAGTGTGTGAGTGTTATGCTGAGGGACACGGTTTGCCATACAACTCGAAGAAAAGTGAGTTACTCATTTTTAAAGCGGTCAATAAGTCCGCTGAGAGCTACCCAGCTGTCTCGCTGAATGGTAGTGTCTTAAACCGTGTTCGTCAATTTAAGTACCTTGGCCATATTGTGACAGAGGATTTGAAGGACAATCTAGACGTGGGCCGGGAGCGAAGAGCGTTAGCTGTGAGATGTAATATGTTGATACGAAGGTTCTCACGCGGCACGGATTCTGTTAAGATCACTCTTTTCAGAGCATACTGTCAAGTATTTTACACGTGTAGCCTGTGGACTAATTACACTCAAAAGGCAGTTAATACTCTTCGCGTCCAGTACAACAATGCGTTCAGGATGCTGTTGGGGCTGCCACGCTTCTGCAGTGCCTCGGGGATGTTCGCGGATGCCCGGACTAACAGCTTCGCTGCGGTCAGGCGCAGGCGTGCAGCATCCTTGTTGCGCAGGGTGCGTGCCAGTACCAACGGCCACCTGAGTGTCATTGCCAACAAACTGGATTGTCCCATAATCTGGTCTTTAAGCCGGCTCCATGCGCCTGTACAGCCAGGTACTGTTTACTAACATAGTTGTTAAGTTTCTGTTACTAACATCTGGGTAGGTTTTGTTTATTTTGTTTAGTTTATAGGCTTTATTTTACTAACATAGTTACGTAAGTTGTATTACTAACAAATTATGGAGCAAGTCTCTGAAATAAACGAATTATTATTATTATAAAAATTAAGCATAAATAACGCATAAAAATATTAAAACATATTTTTGCATGCAAGCAAGCATGCAGCATGCAAGCAAGCATGCAGCATGCAAGCAAGCATGCAGCATGCAAGCAAGCATGCAGCATGCGAGCAAGCATGCAGCATGCGAGCAAGCATGCAGCATGCGAGCAAGCATGCAGCATGCAAGCAAGCAGCATGCAGCAGGCAGGGTTTCTGTGACGGCTCCGGCGCTGCGGCCCTCCGGCGGCCCCACGCGTGCTAATCGTCGCAGACGGCTTTCGCTCACGGCTGCTCCTCAGCCCGCGGGCCGCCTCGCCCCTACGCGCCTACGCGATTTTAAATAACACTCTAGGGGTAGGACAAACAAGACTACGTGAAGTCGGTTTTGCAGCAATTCGGTTCTGTATGAACATTGTTTTTGTTATTTATATTAATTGTATGCCTAAATATTATTATGCTAATAGTCATTAGGCCTATTAACGTTATGCGAATCAAATTTATGCCAAAACGAATTAGTCTTTAACATGATTATGCCAACATAAAATGTATGCCTGAAAAAAATATGCCAAAGTATTATTATGCCAAAACAAATTGTGCCACAATCGTTATGCCGAAGTATATTAGGACAAAAAACATTGTGCGAAAAGAAGGGATCCCGTTTCTTATATCATTTGTGCGTTTGGGAAGCACTGTTGTATTGGGTTCAGCCTGTAAAGACAGTGTGTGTACAGTGTATAGTCTATGGTGTGGTCGTTTAATAAATAAATAGATAAAGTAAATTTTTCGAGCTATGTTGGTAACATTGGTTCTCCTGCGGATATCTTATCGTTGTCAAGACTTTAAAATATGTCGAATAAAAGAACAAGGACAGGGGACAGGGGGTCATATGTAATTTCGCTCTGTTACTTACAGATCTTGGTTTGCTGGGAGAAAACTTATTCTTGAATTAAGCTCGCCTTTGTACATGAATTGACAAATCATTGTATCTATGTTAAGTTGTTGTGTACAATAAAGAATTAAAGAAGGACTGACCTGTATCCATCCGTCCATTCAAAGTTATCGATGAGCGCCCACGCAGTGTATGCCGTCAAATTGACTCCATCTTCTTTGATTGCCAGCAGAACCTGCAAAGAGAAGTATCTAGTACCTAAATACGAAAAAGTTGGTAACATTTTTAGTAAACGAATTCCATTCGAGCAATGTTCTCTCTCTCGACCATGTCCAGTGAGAATCTGCGTCATGCTGAAGGACACCGTGAGGTCTTTCCATCCACACCTCAAAGAGAGGACTTATCAACATAATCATGGCGTGCCGAGCACTGGGTTGTGGCAGTCATTGTTGCCCACCATGAGATCTTGCCGGAACTTTGTCGTGTATAGCTGCAGCAGCAGAGTTTCGCCCCGGCGTTACATCTCTTTGTTCAGATCATGCATTTGTGCAAGGACTGTTACTGAATCCCATGGTGGCAGGCAAGCAAGGAGGCTTGCACAAACATTTGTCATGCAGACTAGCTCCTCATAAGTTTCTAGTCTATTCCTCGTAAGAAGTTATCCACTAAAATGTTTTTTACATCAGACAAACGCACCTGCTCCAAATAATCCCTGTAATACTGAATCCTGTCCTGATCATCACGTCCTTCAAACGTAGCAAATCCGTTCTCGGTGATCATGAACTCCAAGTCTCCGTACTTTTGCTTCAGCCAGTTCAACTGCTTGCGAATACCTGGGGGGTTCACCTGGGAAGTTGAACAACATATTAATGAAATGGTTTACTGAAAGTTGTTAATGTAACTCTTAAAGTTAGAATTTCGCAGCATTAATAAAAAGTATGGTTTTGTTCATAAACGTATAAACATGTAAGATCACATACACAAGAATTCTGGCCCGATATCGGGCCACCGTAGACACTGGCTCGCGGACGGTGAGCAATGGGTAGCTCGCCGTCCGGTCGTCTGGAAACTGTCCAGACCGAGTCCAAGTCGTCAACGGCACGCACCGTTCCCGCGCGCCTCAAGGAGTTGTCAGCAAACTGTACCCTTCAGGGTCGAAGCCTTCTGGAGCTGTCGGTTTGTGTGAAACTGTTACCGCGGCTCTAGGAATAAAGCAAGGATGGGATGGGGTAGGTTTTTTAGTCAGTAAGACTCTGACACTGGTCTCCTGCTCCTCCCAAGAGCGGGTTTCGTCATTCGATGATTTTCACCTACCATAAAAAAAGCAGAAAATCTGGCAGCATACTAGCATCAACCTTATAATGTTTTCACTTTTGGGACTTGGGCATCTAGGAGAGGGTCATCATCATAATCATTTCAGCCGAACTGCTAGACATAGGCCTCCCCCACAGGACAGAGTAATGGGCCGTAATCCACCGCGCGGTGGATGTCACATGTCTTCGAATTTTTGGTTCTAGGAGTTTTTGGTTCGGTTTCCTCACGACGTTTTCCTTCACCGTTTTGAGAGCAGTGGTGAAAAAATAAATTACACAAAATTATGCGCCTGGGTTTGAACCACTCGTAAGCTGGGGCCGTTACCACTCAGCCATCACTGCTCTCCCACTCGCTGAGCCTCGACTTGCAGACAATCGGTCTGTCAAATCCATCCAAAGGTTGTCTTTCAAAAATGGCTTTTAGCGATAAGACCACCCATTGTAACACCTTAGTAATTTGAAGTTCCTAATGTACCAATTGTATTTATTAACTACAATAGAGAGTAATCTATCTAAAACAATGGAAAAGCGCCAAAGTTAGTTAAAAGGTCAAACTTACGAAGAACCAGGAAGAAGCACCTATGGCCCAGCCTTCTCCTTTCTCTATTTTGAGGTTGAGAT
Source organism: Mythimna loreyi (assembly GCA_029852875.1). Classification (NCBI taxonomy): domain Eukaryota; kingdom Metazoa; phylum Arthropoda; class Insecta; order Lepidoptera; family Noctuidae; genus Mythimna; species Mythimna loreyi. The sequence continues at coordinate 4,132,988 of CM056799.1, forward strand.
CCACAGCGTCCCATTGCGGCCAGGCCGAGAACTCCTCACCTTCCTCCGCGGGGCGGACTATACGGCTCGTGTAGTGGTTGAATGCATAATAGTCGTGCGTTCCTGTAGAATTATTATTAATAATAATAATTTAATTTATTTCTCTCATAAAGGTACATTTTTCGCACTAGTGCAGAAAAGTGGTCAGATGAGAATGGGTGCACGTCAATCCTTACGAGTCGCGGTTCAACCCTCACAAGTCACTGTCCGAAATGTCCCCTCATACGTTTTTAAATTAGAAATATTTAAATAATATATTCATATCATAAGGGGACATTATGGAGAGGGGACATTTCAGGAAATTTGAAACCAAGGAACACTTCGGGCAAAAAACATTTTGTGCGGTCTCTGCAATTTTTATCATTTTACGCAATACTTTAATGTTTAGGCGTTAAGTCCACCTAACACCTGAGAACCCGACATAAATGTTGTAGTTTGTTCGACATAAGTGTAACAATCCTCTTACCTCTAATCAACTCAATTTCCTCCTGAGTAAATGAAGGGAACGTTGACCTGGGGTATCCTCTCTTCAAGCTAAGCTCCTGCATGTGTTTCTCAATAGAAGGTGGCCAGCCACCCTCTTTGGAGTAGATTGCATGAGAGTATCTGCCAGCCTAGAAGAATATGGGGGATTTACTTTTTTCTTTTTTTCTCAAAACGGTGAAGGAAAACATCGTGAGGAAACCGGCATGTCCTACAACCAAAAAAAAAATTCGAAGACATGTGACATCCACCAATCCGCACTGGGACCGCGTGGTGGATTATGGCCCATTCCCATTCCTAGAGAGGAGGCCTGTGTCCCAGCAGTGGGAACATTGAAAGGATGATGATGATGACTTTATGAATGAATTTTTAAATTATCAACGATGGAGTAATACTTCAAAAGGGCTTTCAGCTGGGATAACGGGTTAGAATAGGTACCTGAGTTTGGTTGCCTTAAACACCTTTCGGGGAATGAATCCAAGCACTTTTTGATGAGGCAGGATCAATGTATCGTTCTTTAATCGACATGTTCTTTAATTATTCGTTCTTGCAAAAGACGCGATTTAATGTTGCCGGTTTATACGTATGTACCTAATTGTATAATTCCTCCTCATTTATTTATTACTCAAATCTATTGGTACACAACACCGTTGTCTAGACTCGTCGCATTTTGCGTGTGGACACAGCATTATGTGTAAAGTGTAATCTTTAATATGTAAGTTTAAAGTATGCGGCTTTCCCGGCATTATTTATTTAACATTCGCAGCTGCTGGATGGGTCTGATGATGAACCAGATGGTGTGCCAGATTATGATTAGGAACAACATTGACCTTCAATTCCTGATTTAAAGCATTTTAAGTTTATTTTCTCTCTAACTCTACTCTTGGCAGACAGACTATTTTTGAGGGTTTGAAACGTTTATTTAAAATACCTTATTCAGAAATCCGTTAAAATAAATGGTACTAACAACTTACACAGTTCTCTACAGCCAGCTCAGCAAGAGCTTCATCTTCTTTTGTTTTAGGGTCGAACCACACTAGTTGATTCGCTAATGAGACCTTGCCTGAAAAATGTAAGAAGTTATAACTATAAAGGCAATTAATCATTACGTCATAATTAGTAATTAATAGTTCCATATATCCATATATTCATGCATCGATATTTATATGCATTCTAGCTTTTGTCTGCGGCTTCGACCGCGTAGATAAAATATAGCCTATGTCACTCAGGAGTAAAGCAGCTTTCTATTGTTGCTAAAATTTTTCCAATCGGACCAGTAGTTCCAGAGATTACCTCCTACAAACAAAAAAACAAAAAAATAAAAAAACAAACTTTACCTCTTTATTATATTAGTGTAGATATACAATAGATCGATGTATATGCATGCATACATACAATAGGTAGAGTAGGGTAGGGGAGGATAGATAGTGTAGGGTAGGTTAGGTTTTTGTATGGTGGGAAAAATCATTTAATGACGAATCCTGCCCTTGGGTGGAGCGGGAAACAGTGTCAGATTCTTACAGACTAAACGACCCACTCCATTCCTTCTTAGCCCTCATACCAGAGAAAAATTCATCGTAGTAAAATGTTTTCTAATACTTCGAAGCAGCTTGGTATAATAAAAAAAAGTTACAATAATAATGTAATATAATAAAGAAATAAAATAATAATAATAATTAGGGTAGAATAGGTAGAGTAAGGTAGAGGAGGGTAGATAGCGTAGGGTTTTTTTTTTTTTTTATGGTAGGTGAAAATCATCCAATGACGAAACCCGCTCTTGGGTGGAGCGGGAGACTAGTGTCAGACTCTTACTGACTAAAAAACCTACCCCGTACCTTCCTTGCCCTATTCCTGGAGTCGAGGTAACAGTTTCCCACTTCCCTCTAGACTCCGGGAGGCTTCGACCCTGAAGGGCCCCTGCAGTTTGCTGACAACTCCTTGAGGCGCGCGGGAACGGTGCGCGCCGTTGACGACTAGGACTCGGTCTTACAGACGACCGGACGGCGAGCTACCCATTGCTCACCGACCGCGAGCCAGTGTCTACGGTGGCCGGATATCGGCAGGATCGCGGCGGCGACGGCTACGGCGAGTACGCCGTTGCCTTTGCCTTATGCGGTCGGCCTCCTCCTTTACGAGCATTACTGCTTCGCAGAAGGAGGCGACCGCCTGCCATTCCTCTTCGCTGTGGACCATGGCCTGAACCAGGGCCCGGCGCGAGAGGTCGCCGCCGCCGATCACCCCCACGAGGACACGGCGATGCTCTTCCCAAGCAGGGCACACCTCCACCGTGTGCTCCACCGTGTCCTCCGGGCTCGCCTCACAGTGGCGACACCCGGACGTCTCCTCCGCACGAATCCGGTGCAGGAATCTCCCGAACTTCCCATGTCCGGTGAGAACCTGCGTCATGCGGAAGGTGAGGACGCCGTGAGGTCTATCCAGCCACGCCTCAAAGAGGGGCACTACCGCTGAGATTACGGTGTGCCCAGCGCTGGGTTGCGACAGTCGCTGATTCCACTTCACCATGAGATCTCGCCGGAGCTCCTTCCGCCACGCCTCGACATGTTCGGGCAGCGGATCTTCGCCCCGGCGTTGCACCTCCACGCGCTGGTCGTGCATGCGTGCAAGGACTGTTGCCTCCAGATCCCATGGTGGTAGGCCAGCAAGGAGGCTCGCCGCCTCGCGGGACACCGTGCGGTATCCCCGCACCATCCGGATGGCCATGACCCTCTGGCAGGCGTTCAGCTGGGCCGCCGGGCGTTTACGCAGCGTCGGCGCCCACACTGGTGCCCCATAAAGGGCCATGGACCGGACGATGCCGGCGTAGAGCCTCCGGCAGAAGGCGTCTGGACCCCCAAGGTTCGGCAGGAGCCTCTTGAGAGCAGCCCCCGTCCGATTGAGTTTGGGGGCCAGACGTCGGAAGTGCTCCTCGAAATTCCACCGGCTGTCGAGGACAAGTCCTAGGTACTTCATCGTCGACCCGACGCCGATGTGAACTCCTTCTACCGTTAGTTGGGAACCCGTTGGTGGCGCGTTCCGAGGGCCGTGAAAGCACATGGCCTCGGACTTGTGCAGTGCCACCTTGAGTCCCAACTGCTGGATCCTCTCAACGACTGTCGCAACCCCACGTGTCGCTAGTTCGACCGCCGCCTGGTACGACCTTCCCTGCGCTAGGACCAGCGTGTCGTCTGCGTAGCAGACCACGCTGACCCCTACGGGGAGGTCGGCGCGCAGCACGTAGTCGTACCCGATGTTCCACAAGGGCGGTCCTAGTACCGATCCCTGTGGGACACCGCACGACATCTCTCGCCGTTTCCAATCTCCTTGGTGACCGGGGTAGACTATGTACCTGTCGGACAGGTAGGCCTCGATTGTACGACAGAGGTAGTCGGGCACCCGGTGATACCGGAGTGCCGTCCTAATGCAACTCCAGGGCAGGGAATTAAAGGCGTTGGCGATGTCCAATGACACCGCCAAGACACACCTGCCCCGGGACACCGCATCCCCCGTCGTGAGGGCTCGCACGCGCATGATGGCGTCCACCGTGGAGCGCCTCCTGCGAAACCCGAACTGGTCGTCCGCGAGATCGGGCCCCTTCAGTGTTAGGTGCCTGACGAGGCGGTCTGCAATGACTCTTTCAAAGAGCTTGCCCACCTCGTCAAGCAGCACAATGGGCCGATACGCGGACGGAGAGTCCGCAGGGCGCCCCGGCTTCGCGACGAGGACCAGTTTTCCCGTCTTCCAGGGAAGTGGGAACTGGCCCCTCTCCAAGCATGCGCTAAAGAGCCCCCCCAATCGAGACCCGAGAGCCTCCATGGCCAGGACCCAAGCCTTTCCTGGCAAGCCGTCGGGTCCTGGGGCGGTATTCTTCGCACCCATCCTGCGTACCGCCACTCTCATCTCTACCTCGGTCACTTCCGGAGCATTGGTACCGTCGTCGCTGACGTGGTCCGCGTCAGACACCGCTGGTGGCGGAGCCATGGGCGGGGGGGAGTGGTCCCCCCGCGCAGGGAACAGAGCGCTCACCACACCCTCCACGATCTGTGGCCGGAGACTCTGCGTCAACGGGGGAGCCCATGGGCGGAGTTTCTCTCGCACCAACTTGTATGGGCGTCCCCACGGATCAGCGTTGAGCGTCCCCAGCCACGCTTTGCAGGCCTCCTCTTTGGCCCGCTTTATCTCCGATCGGAGGGTGCGCTTTGCCACCCTGTATCCCTCATACAGCTCCGCCTCTACGGCCTCCGCATCCGGCGGGCGGAAGCGGCGCCTGCGGTGTCTGGTATACCGGTGTCGCGCGGCATTGCATGCGGCGCGCAGCGTCGCAAGCTCCGGCGACCACCAGTACACCTGGCGTCGGGCGCGTCCTGGGCGGAGACGGGGCATTGCCGCGTCGCAAATTTGCGACAGGGCCTCCCGGAACCACTCCGCCTCGACGTCGATGTCGGCAGGCCTGACCGGTGCTTGCACCCAGGCCTGCACCGCCGCGGCTTCCAGGAAGAGCTCCTTTTCCAGCTGCCTCAGCGCCCAACGCGGACCACATGGGGTCTGTCGGACCGGCGCGGTCGAGGTCTGGGCGGAGACGTCAAACCGGATATACCGGTGGTCCGAGTATGTCTCCACCCCCTCCATGACGCGCCAGTCAACTACACGCGGTGTCAGAGCGAGGCTGGCGAACGAAATGTCCACCACGGACTCACCCTGCACCCGCACACACGTGGGGACAGAACCCCGGTTTAGGACGACCAGGCCTGTTTCCAGAGCCCAGTCCTCCACCAACCGACCCCGCTGGTTCGTGAGCCGGGAACCCCAAGCCATGTTCCAGGCGTTGAAGTCCCCGCAGACGACCACGGGGAGGGTACCATACCCAGCGACGACCGTCTTCAGCTCCCTGAGGGAGTCAAGAAGATCGGCGAGAGTTCTGTTCGGGGACAGGTAGACTCCTACCACTGCAATGTCCCCGAACCGTGCTGCCACGCAACCCCGACCCTTCGTGACGGCCTCGAGGGTCGGGGGTACCAGCGGCGGCCGACGAGATAAGGGTCACCGAGCCGCTCAGGTCCTGAACCCAGTCAGCTCTGGGCAAGACAAAGTGCGGCTCGGAGACCACGGCGACGTTTATCGACCACTGCGCCATGCTCTGGAGCAACAGATCCTGAGCTGGGGCGCAGTGGTTGACATTCGCCTGGAGGAGACGAAATGGGGCCGTTATTGGCAGTCCATTGTCTCCTCCCTAGCCCTCTGAGAGGGCACCGCCACGGCGGTAGCGGCGGCGACGGAAACCGCGCCGGCGGCCGAAGAAGCGGCTGCGGCGGCGGCGGTGGTGGTCGGGGGCCGACGAAGTTTGGCCTTCACGTTGGCCGGGGGGTCGCAGGACCTGCTCCCAGCCCGGTGGTCGGCCTGCTTGCCTGCCGCCGCACATGCGTAACAGTGCGGCGCATTCCGGCACTCAGCAGACCTGTGACCGGGCTTACCGCATTGGTAGCAGTGGTCACTGCGATCCACCTCCGCGGCACAGAAGGCCCCCACGTGGTGCCCCACGTGGCAGCGGAAGCACCGCAGAGGTCTGGGCTCCAGCAGTTTAACCTGGGCGGAGACCCAGCCCACAAGAAGCCGTCGGCCCTCGCCAGTGATGGCCTTGGCCGCCGGCACGGGGCAGCTTACCGTTACGGCTCGCATGCCCGTGCTGTCAGCGCGGATGGTACCCGCCCGAACCTGTTCGGTCGTGCAACCACCCACCCTGACGATAGCGGCCACCACCTCGTCCACCTTGACGGAATCGTCCAGGCCCATGATGCGCATGTCGATGCACTTGGTGGGCCTGGACACTCGGGCCTCCTCTGCACTGAGGGCCACCCTAATTTTGTCGGCCAGAATGTCAGCGACACTGGCCGAGCCGGGGACCTCCAGAATTCGGGCCCCCGTTAGGGTCTGCCTTATGCAGAAGCCCCCAGGCACTCCGAGCTCGTCAAGGTGGGGCTCCACCGCCCGCCTTGCCTTCGCCATGACGGCGTCGTAATTCGCGCCCTTCTTACCCGCTTCAGGCTGTAGTGTGATCACTACAGCCTCGGATTTCGGGGCGCGAAGTCTCGCCGCCATGGCACGCTTCTTGCGCTCTTGGCGCTTAGCGCGCTTCTCAGCCGCCCTGCGCGCCTTACCCGCACTTTTCTTGGCGCCGACGACCGTCCAGTCGGCGCCAGACAATGGCTCTTGAGGCGGGGGAGGCGGCAGGCGCGACTGAGTCGCCGCCACCGCGATAGGAGCGCCGGCTGGCCTGGCAGAAGCAGGCACCACAGCACCCCTCGCGGGAGGAGCGGCCCGCACGCGACGCTGGCCAGCCACCGGGGCAGGCCTTGCAGGCTCCGGCGCTGAGGCCCTGCGCCCGGGTTGCCCCAACGGGCCCGCCCTGGGCGCAGCAGGCGTGGTCGCAGCGGCAGCAGCATATGATGCCGCTTGGCGCTGGCCGGAGGACGCCAATGGGGGGCGCAGAACAATTCCCTCTAGCAGGGACAGCTGCCGCTGGATCTGCAGCTGGAACTGTTGCTGCTGCTGCTGCAGCTGCTGCCGGACGGCAGCCAGCTCCGACTGCACCAGCGTCAGCAGCTGGCTCCCTGCCTCAGGCTGGGGCTGGGGCCGACTTTGCCCCTGCCCCTGCCCGGAACCCCCTCCGACGGCCTCCCGCCGAACGGCTCCAGGGCCCGCGGGCCCGGCCCGAAGCTCAGCTTGGAGCTCGGCCCGCAGCTTCGCCACACTCCTGTCCAAGGCCTTATCGAAGGCCTCGGACAAAGAGGTGGCGTGCTTCAAAACGGTCTTCTCTTTCGAGGCCCGTTTTGCGACCCTCTTGCGGCCCATGTCGCGCAGCGCCGCGACCACCAGCTCGCCGAAGGACCTGCGGGCCTCTTCGGCGGAGTCCGCCCCAGCGTCCGGCGCGCCACCGGATTGACGCGGCGGGCGCTCCCCAGCGCAGACCGCACCAGGGTGACGCCCTTCCGCAGCAAGCTTCTCCGCTCGCTGAGCGGACTCCTTCGGCGTGAGCCCCCTCCCTTTGCCTCGGCTTTGACCCCCACCGCGACTCCCGGTGGGGATCTTTGGGGCCGAGCCCTTCCCATCTTCGGAGGACGACTGCCCGTCCCCCGATTTGGTGCGCTTCCGGAAGGAGCGCGAGTCCCTTCCGGAGTTGCCCACCAACTCCTCCTCCAACTCCGAGCCTGAGCTCCCGCTGGACGCAGCGTCGGACTCCGACCGCTCGTCACTCTCAACAATTTTTGTGAAAAATTTATTAAATTCCATTTTTGTTCCCACGAGTATGAACTTTTTGTACTGGCTCAAATACATGGTTCGCACTAGGGACTAATTAAGCTACCCATTAGTCAAGCTTACAACCTCCCTCACGGTGCGCCGCCGCTTGGAGGTTTGGGGTGATTTTTTTTTTTTATAGAGGTTGTCTTCCTCGCGGCCCGGGCGGTTAAGCCAAGGCCCTCGACCCCCATCGAAAGTCAGAAACATGACCTTGGACAATCTTTGGGGCTACGAGTCTAGCGGTGGCAGAAGGAGGAGGAACTCTTCCTCCTGCCTGCCCGATGGCAGGGTGAGTGCACACCGAGCCCGCTCTTACCTCGTCGCTGTGCCCTCTGCTAAATCAGAGGGACACGCGTTGAGGCGATACTCCCAACAGAATATTCGCAAGCCGCCATCGAGCACCCTTAGGCAGGGATTGCCCAAGGGTGGGTCGATGGCGGCCTCCCGGGGTGCACCGTCCCGCAGACTGGTCTTCACTCCGGACGTGTCCGCAAGGGAACTCCAGCCTGCGGGCGCTCGAGGAGGTTTTCTGTCATGGCACCCCATAGCGTAGGGTAGGCTAGGTAAGGTAGGGTAGGATAAAACAGATCGGTAGGTACGGTAGGATTGGGTATTGTAGGTAGGTTAGTCTAGGTAGCTAGGGTAGGGTGACATGAAAAATCAATGGAACTCCAAACCTTCCTACTTACCGTGATATTTAGGTTTATACTCTTCATCGTACAGCCTCCAAGCCTTAGCATGGGCCAGCAACACATACTTGTTACACAAGTAAGCCCCAACCTCAGGGCTGAACAGGCCTGGTGCGAAGGCCCCAGTGTTGTAGACTACATCACAAATGGTTATGGGTTCGTTGAGAGTCAGCCAGTGCTTGATGCGGTCGCCGTAGAGGTTGTACAGAACCCTGGCGTAGTCCTCGAACCAATCGACGATGAGAGGGTTTGTCCAGCCACCTAAAGGAAATAAAATCAATGAATAATCTTAAAAAAATATTTTTTTTAGTGTTTCAAACCAAAAGGTAAAAACCGTCTAAGCGCGAGAGTGACTTGCGCAAGAAGGGTTAAAAAAACATATTAATGACTAGCTTTTGCCCGCAGCTTCGCCCGCGTAAATAAAATAGCCTATGTCACTCAGGAGTAAAGCAGCTTTCTATTGTTGCTTAAATTTTTCCAATCGGACCAGTAGTTCCAGAGATTACCCCCTACAAACAAAAAAAACAAAAAAACAAACTTTACCTCTTTATTATATTAGTGTAGATTAGTGTAGATAGTTGTATGGGAGCCCCCTTAACTATTTATTTTATTTTTAGCCGACTTCAAAACAGGAGTTTTCTCAATTCTACCGTAAATGTTTACCTATATGTCGTATACCATATATATTTTTTTTGTTTGTTCGTGCATAACTTTGTCGTTTATGGACCGATTTACAAATTATTTTTCATTAGGTACTCATACTCTGAAAGTAGGTGTAAAGTTGCCTGCGGACAGGGTTGAAAGAAGTACTTTTACTCCCTAGGGAGTTTTACTTTACAACTGACAGTTGTTTTTTTTAATATTTAGACAGCAAATATTTAAAAAAAAAACTAGTTCTATTTTGACATTTCTATTCAACCGTGACCCGAATTTTTATACTCCCAGTACAATTAAAATGACATAGAGATAGAAATAATTTAAGAATACTTTTTTTTAATTTTTAATTTACTTTCAACTATTTCATTAAAACTAATATTATATTTGAGAAAAATGTTGACCTGACCCATTTTTATAATGATAAAATGAAAAATATTGACTGTATAGCTAGACGACGACTAAAAAAAAATGGCGGGTAAAGTCTCTCTATAATCTGTGGCCGATTTGATCTTTCTTGATTTTTTTTTCGAGGTGTTGAGTTTTGTTTACATTTTGCTAAATTCGTTGTTATAAGAAATTTGTAATAACACGATAAGTTCATCAGCTTCAGTTATAAATTTAACGCAAGATTCTTTGAGGAGAAAACCGCTTACCACCTAAATCAAAAGAAATATACCTACCTAAAAACATACGAAGACATTTGACGACGACTCAGGTTTCTATTATTATTTTTATTTTCCTCGTATTCGTAATGAAAAGCACAGTGTTTACCTCGGGTTAAAGAGTTATTTAGTCCCTCGAACTATTAGCGACCTCGCTATCGCTCGGTCGCCAAGAAATTTCTCGGGACTAAATATCTAACTTTCATCCCTTGTATAACAGTGTACTATTTTGTTCTTGAAAGGAGATGCTTTCAGATTGGTCCCATTTTTTTCCGAATCCAGTTCTGATTATGAGATCCATGACGAATCGAGGGAACTCCTCAAACATCATAGACAACTATATAGTGATTTTGATAGTGTTTTTTCATACGGATAGTGCGTAACTCTTCATGTACGGGTCCGACTCGTGTTTGGTCGGTGTTTTATCTATAATGCATCTTCTATACGGTCGATCTTTTGTTCACTCTACGAACTCTTGGATCGCGTAGCTTTATAGACGAGTATTCATTATTTTGTAGGTTTATATTATTTCAGCCTGAATCACCGTTTTATTCATATGTTTTACACTCCAAAACGATATTACTTCCGTTGCGTCACGACCATATGTTCAGTTAAAAACCAGCGCCAGGCACTAGTTGCTTGCTGCTGGTTTTCAACTATATTTTTTTGTTATGATAAATATATAGGTTGTAATATATTATTATATTATATTTTTGTGGCATTTAAGGTGCCCTTACATATAGAACTATGACCGTCTGTCGACGAAGTGGCAACGTTACGCCGTCGTGTCACGTCTCTGAAGCTACGCGTCCCTGGATAGTTGGACTTAGTCTTACCAAGGTCCTGTAAGGATTGCGGCAAGTCCCAGTGGTACATCGTCACAAGAGGCTCGATGCCCTTCTCCAGCAGAGCGTCGATCAGGTTGTTGTAGTGGTGGGCGCCTTCCTCGTTGATCTGGTTGGAGAAACCAGTCGGCAGGATCCGTGACCAGGATATTGAGAACCTGGATGTTGGATAAGTAAATTTTTTAAAAATTTAGTATATAATTTCTTAGTGAATTTTTTCATTCCATCAACATTATTACAGCCGAAAGACGTTCGCTCTTGGACTTGGTCCTCCCCAGATGTTGCTACAACGATCTGTCATGTGCTTCTCGCATTCATTCGAAGGTGTTAGGAGTCACAGGTCGCAGGCAACTCCTGGATACTGTAGGAGCAGGTTTGCGGACGGTGAACAATAGGTAGCTTGCTGTCCGATATAGACTAGGCTTGTATCGAAGGGACATGTTAGAGAGTTACCGAGGTCACTGGATCAACTGAAAGAACTTGGGTGAGTTTCAGAAGGCTCATCAAAGCCTGGCCCTCCCTCTCGCCGCATCCACAGCGCAAGAAATTATTTGAAGATTCCCTGCTGCAAAAACAGATCTAGAAATATACTATGAAAATCATTACAGGCTTATTTTTATAGGATTACCTGTAGAAGTGCAGGCCTAGTTCCTCAGCCAACTCGATGTCTCGCTTCCACTGGTTATAGGAGTCGCAGGCGACGTCCCCATTGCTCCGGTCTGCAACTCTGGTCGGATCTTCGTGCAAGAACCTGTCCCAGGTGCTTTCACCTCTGCCTAAAAATGAGCAGAAATCTTAAATTATATACAAGGTGGGCCAAAAGAAGTCATCCGATGTTGTTTGGCTCTCTTTTTTTCTATATTAAAAGTTTTGATTCTGTTTTCTGATTATGTTTATATGAACCTTTACAATTTTATTGTTCAAGTCGAGAAGATTATATCGGTCAAATGGGCGCCGTAACAATTGATTGACAAACGGGCTCGTTTTATGACATTTTTCATCACTTCGGCGAGAACTTCGGGCGACAGATTCTCGCACTCGCGTCGAATGTTGTTTTATAATATAATATATATTTCCCACAAGAACAAGTCTGGAACACTTAAATCATAGTTAGTTCATAGCAAATCGCCAAAACGAGAGATGCGGCGACCCGGGAACGCTGCCTTCAGAATATCGGTTGTAGCTCGCGCAGTATGTGCCGTTGCTCCGTACTGTTGGAATCACATGTCCCTCAGTACTAATTCGTCCAATTGCGGCAGAAAAAACTCGGTCAACATGGCATCGTCCGCATTTGTCGTAGGGCAAGCGGCATTCTCAAAAAAAATGGCCTGATGACTCCTCCAGCGTGAACAGCGCACTACGCAGTCACTTTGAGCGAGTGTAATGGGTCCTCGTGCATCACTCGTGAATTTTCGGTGCCCTAGAAGCGGTACTTTGGCTTATTCACGTACCCGCTAAGGTTGACATGTGCCTCATGAATTCGCGCTGCGCCAACATCACAGACGAATTATGTTACGCAAAAAGTTAGACACGATTATTCCGCGTTCTTGGGGAGTGTTTCGCTCCATGGCTTGTTCATATGTATTCTACATCTGTCTAGTCCACAAATGTCAAAACAGATTTGAAATTAGCGGCCATTCGCGAAAATGAGAGCATCTTCCAATAGGGTGATTTCTTTTGGCCCAACCTGTACGTATGTAATGAAATGTAATTTCATTAATTCAAAGTCGCGCTTCGCACGTTTGTAAGTTGTCGATGAAAGTTGAACGGGGTGACGCGTGATTTAACGGAAAAGATGTTCAGACTATTTTGTACATTTCATTGTTATAAAAACTTGTAAACAAAGAAAACAAAGGGATATAATTGAGGAGGCGATATTAGTGAACTTTAAATGTTGTTTCTTTGTATTTTCAGGTCATATAAAAGTGTAATTGACATAGACATAATAATTGTGTTAATATAGTAAAGGGTTGTTAAATAAAACCAAACTTTGTATTTTCAGAGAAACAATTTGTGGTTTACTTTGAAATAGGTATTCAATAAAATATCTTACATACTTATATAAAAATTAATCCCTATTTTCTTTGGTCACGTCATCACGCGTGAAGGGCTGGACCAATTGCACTAATTCTTGTTTTGTTTGTCATTGGCAGGATATGGCAGTTATAAAAAAAAAAAACATGGTAGATAGGGTGGGTAGGGGTGATTAAGACAATATCCTGATTTGGTACAACAACGTAATTTTAAAAAGTTAGTTTTCTCACCGCCTTCATTCCAAGCTCCCTCGACCTGATAGGCAGCGGTAGCGGCTCCGAACCTGAACCCAGGTGGAAACGACAGGTCCTCAATCCCCCATGACACGGCTAGCACCGCGCTGTGAAGGGAATGTTTTAATTAGTCGCTACAATCGAGATAAGTTACACGACCAAATTGTAGTAAGTTTATAATTTTATCATCATGGCCCTTATGTACTGTTTTTATTAAGAACTAGCGACCCGTCCCAGCTTCGCACGTGGGCAACGGTGATATATTATAGCTATAAACCTTCCTCTTGAATCACTCTATCTACTAAAAAAAACCGCATCAAAATCCGTTGCGTACTTTGAAAGGTCTAAGCATACATAGGATCTAAGCAACTTTGTTTTATACTATGTTATGATAATGATTTATATATTTAATATACAAACATATATATTTGCATAAAATCTTGTTTATGATATAAAAAGTGCATGAATGGATGAATTAAACATGACATACAAATTATATGGTTACGGTTTTTAATACATGACAAAGATTAGATAGCAAGAAATAACATAGATTTTATTTGTTTTATATTTCAATATTATGAGATTAAGTGGTTTTATTGTCTATTATAATACGGGCTGTATACTCGTAATAGATTTTTATTACTAACTTTAATTGGTTCCTGATTCCTATCTCTTTGCTTTTCTGAATTCAATAGACAATAAAAATAATGATAAAGGTGATTAAAGCTGTTGGTTTTGCTCACGTCATGGAACAATGATGTGAAGAGGACTACAGGAGCTGTAAATAGTAGGGCTAGACGATAGCCTAAAAGAGTGATAGGTTAGAGTGATAGAGTTTTTTATCATCATCATCATCATCATCATTTCAGCCGAAAGACGTCCACTGCTGGACATAGGCCTCCCCCAAGCGCCGCCACAAAGACCGGTCCTGTGCGTCTCGCATCCATCGGCTTCCAGCAACCCTGACCAGGTCATCGGGCCACCTTGTGGGAGGCCTTCCAACGCTACGTCTTCCGGTACGCGGTCGCCACTCCAGAACCTTTCGGCCCCCTGCGGCCATCCGTTCTGCGTGCAATGTGCCCTGCCCATTGCCACTTAAGTTTGGCGATTCTTTTCGCTATGTCAAAACCTCAAGTTTTTTATAGTAGGTAAAAATTATCCAATCAAATATCAAAAACGTTTATTTCAAATAGACCAATTGGTGGTACTTTTGAATTGTCAAAATGTCGGTCAGTAAAAAAAAAAAGTTAAACTAAATTGCACGTTCCAAGGCGTAGATCTTTAGGGAGAAGAACGCGCAAAAAACTCCATGGACACTCTTTTAAATCATGACTTACCCAAAATGATTCGTCATTTTAGGGATTCGTCCCTTGAGCAATGTCAGACTCTTATTGAATAAACAACCTACCTCATTCCTACGTTGCCATATATACCAGGGCCAGAGCCTTCCTTTCAGACACGAATCCTTAGCTCCAGTTGGCTCCGACCCTTCTGCAGGGTCCCTACGGTTTTGTTGACAACTCCTTGAGGCGCGCGGGAACAGTGCGCGCCGTCGAATACTGGGCAAGTCACCATAAGGTAACCTAACACTTTTTTATCAATTTTATCATATTGATGATGAGATATAGTTTGTATGGTAAGGTAGAGTCAAAAGTTGTAAGGAAAATACACAACGTTACCAGTTACTAGACAGATTAAAAATTATGGTATTGATGTTGGTTTTAAGTGCGTGTAGCTAATGGGACCTGAATGCAAAGAGGCTCACCTTTTGGTGAACGAGCGAATGCGCATAGCGAGTTAATAACATTGAGGTAGTTGTCAGTCGTTGTGCACTAACTACATACAGGTCATTGACTCGCTCAGCTGACGTTTACTTAAAGAAACTAATTTCGTTCATGCGTTTAGATTTTTAAATTTTATCTTTATAAATCGATAGTGTTTCATGCACAGTGCGGCCATCTTGAGGAGTCTGAAGGCAGTCGTTACGAATTTTAGTGCTTGAAAACTCGCACAAAATAAAGATAAAAAAACCGGCCAAGTGCGAGTCGGGCTCGCGCACAAAGGGTTCCGTAGCAGCAAATATAATAAACTTATTATGTCAATTTATACACCTGGTGAATGGAGCCTAAACTCGCCCGATATTTTGCCTTGTACTTATAGGTTCAGCCATCGTTTTCAGTGTAAGCACAATAACTTAACCAAAATTACAGTTAAATCAACCTATCTCAAAAACTATAAGAGATACTTTGATCAAACCAAAAATCGTTGAAAGAGTTAATTAGCATGCATCACCTCTATTTTTTTTAGAATTTTATACCCCGTAGTTATAAAAATAGAGGGGGGGGGACATACTTTTTACGACTTTGAGAGCTGATATCTCAAAAACCGTTCACTTTAAGAAAAATGTTTTTTAGAAAACTTTATATCATTTTAAAAGACCTTTCCATTGATACCCCACACGGGTATGTACATCGAACTCCCGCATCCGGGGCAGCCTTCAGGTCCGTGACATAGCAGATAAACTGCAGGAGGGTCGCTTACGCTGGTATGGCCACGTTTTACGAAAACCGGCAGACTACGTGGGTAACAGATGCCTCGCCATGCCGCCTCCGCCGGGACCCGGAAAACGAGGAAGGCCTAAGAGGCGTTGGATCGACGTCGTAAGGGACGATATGCGTGCCAATGGGCTTACGGCAAAGGACGCGAAAGACCGAGCGAAGTGGAGGCGTTTAAATCGGAAAGCGGACCCCGGGCACCGAGGTGAAAGCCAAGGAAGCAACCGGGACTAACGCTGTGATGATGATGATGACGGGTATGTACATCGAAAAAAAAATTTTCATCCCTCAGTTACATGTATGGGGGGCCCCACCCCCAATTCTTTTTTTTACTATTTAGTGTCATAATTTTGTAGCGGTTCATACAACACATATTCCCATCAAATTTCATCACTGTAGTACTTATAGTTTCCGAGTAAATCGGCTGTGACAGACGGACAGACGGACAGACGGACAGACGGACAGACGGACATGACGAAACTATAAGGGTTCCGTTTTTGCCATTTTGGCTACGGAACCCTAAAAAATGCAATTTGCAGTTGTTATTGCTGTTAAAAACTTTTATCGCCATTTATTTTTTTAAAACCTTTATGTCGAGTTTTTATCAAGTCGATCCTCCATGGGATTAAAACGAAATTTTAAATAAAAAAATTACATAAAAACACGGTTTTTTTTTTAAATCATTTTAAAAATGGTTTACGCCAATATTAAAGTTGTATAAGTATATTTGGTTAGATTATAGTTTTATTTATTTTAATTTCGTATATTAAGAAGTTAGCTCGGGAAATGAGATTGAGGTATGCAAGTTGGAATGTAGGGACTATGACTGGAAGGGCCAGAGAGTTAGCGGATGTATTAAAAAGAAGACGAATAAACGTAGCGTGCTTACAAGAGACTAAATGGAGAGGAACAAAAGCGAGAGAAATTGGTGAAGGATACAAGTTCTACTACTGTGGAAGTGATGGCAAAAGGAATGGTGTAGGAGTAGTGTTAGATAGCAAATTGAAAGAAAGTGTGATGGAAGTACATAGGATGAATGATAGAATTATAGTTGTGAAAGTTATGTTAGAGAATGTTATGTTGAATGTAGTTAGTGTGTATGCACCACAAGTAGGATGTAATGAAACGGTGAAAGAGAAGTTTTGGGAGGATTTTGATACGGCCTTAATGAACATCCCTGTACATGAGGAGTTGATAGTGGGAGGTGATTTTAATGGACATGTGGGAAGAATGAGAGGTATGTATGAAAGAGTACATGGCGGATGGGGTTTCGGAAATCCAAACAATGAAGGAGAGACACTGTTGCAATCCGCTACTGCATTTGATCTAGCAGTAGCCAATACGTGGTTTCAGAAAAAAGATGAACACCTGGCCACGTATAAAAGTGGTAATCATAAGACGCAAATAGATTATTTTCTAGTTCGGCGCAACCACTTAAAGTATGTTATGGATTGCAAAGTGCTGCCAGGAGAAGACTTAGTCTCGCAACACAGACTCCTGGTTATGACATCAGTGGTTCAAATTCATTGTAGGAAAACCAAAGAGCGCCCGCCTCCTAGAATAAAATGGCACAGGCTAGAGAGGAATGACTGCGCGAAGAAGTTCAGAGAGCGAGTGGTGGACAGAATGATAGAGATGGGAGACATGAATGATCGAAGTATAAATGAAAGCTGGAATGCGATGGCTGAGTGTATAATGCAAGCAGCGAGAGATATTTTGGGAGAGACGAAAGGAAAGGGCAGAATAGATAGAGATACATGGTGGTGGTCGACAGAAGTTCAGAATGTATTGAAAGAAAAGAAGAAAAAATTCAAGGAATGGCAGTGTGTACAAACAGATAATGTTAGTTTGAAAGCTGAAAGAAAGAGTGAGTATGATGCTTTAAAGAAAAAAGCAAAGAAAGCCGTGGCAATTGCAAAAGCAAAAGCCCAGGACAAACTATATGATACATTAGACAGTCCTGCAGGCCAGAAAGAGCTGTACCGGCTTTCTAGAATGAGAGAAAGAAAGGCGAGGGATGTTTGCCAGGTAAGATGTGTAAGAGATGAAAGTGGAATGGTTCTATCGGATAATGAAAAAACCAAAAAGAGGTGGAAGGAATATTTTGAAAGACTTATGAATGAGGAAAATAATTGGAGTGGGGTTTTAGAGAATAAACCAGTGAATGTGGGGTTAGTGAGAATGGTTAGTGTGGAGGAAGTCAGGGTAGCAGTGAATGGAATGAAAAATGGTAAAGCCATTGGTCCAGATGGAATACCAGTTGAGGTGTGGAAGTTATTAAGAGTAGATGGATGGGAGTGGCTGGCTTTGTTCTTCAATAAGCTGTTGCAGGAAGAAGCCATACCTGATGAATGGTGCAACAGTTCTCTGGTGCCCATCTTTAAAAACAAAGGTGATGTGCTTGAGTGCAACAATTATAGAGGAATAAAGCTAATGTCGCATACCATGAAAGTATGGGAGAAAGTTATTGAACGGCGGCTGAGAGAAGAGAGTGAAATTTCACAGAACCAATTCGGTTTTATGCCTGGTCGTGGTACAACGGATGCCATATTTGCTATACGCCAGTTGTGCGAAAAATACAGAGGTGCACATAAAAACTTGCACATGGTATTCGTTGACCTCGAAAAGGCATACGACCGGGTACCTCGTGAGGTTCTGTGGTGGGCCCTTAAGGAGAAAGGTGTGCCTGGGAAGTATGTGCAGTTGATCCGATCAATGTATAGTCGCTGCAGTACACAAGTCCGGTCTGCAGCGGGCACCACTAACAACTTCAATGTGGCTGTCGGTTTACACCAAGGGTCGGCTCTTAGCCCTTACCTCTTCCTGATAATAATGGACGCTCTGACGTCGGACATTCAGGAAGAGGCTCCCTGGTGTATGCTGTTTGCCGATGATATTGTGCTGGTTGCCGAGAGTGCCCTAGAGGTCCAGAGCAGATTGGAGGTGTGGTGGCAAAGACTGGAGAGTGTTGGCCTAAAATTGAGCAGAACTAAAACAGAGTACCTGTTCTGCGATTTTGGCGGTCTCTCTAGTCCTGTGCCCATAGCTCTCGCCGGAACGCCCATACCAACCTGTTCCGATTTTCGGTACCTTGGGTCGCTTATCCAAGGGAATGGTGAGATAGACCGAGACGTGGCACATCGGATCAACTCAGGATGGATGAAATGGCGACAGGTCACTGGAACAACTTGCGACCCACGGATGCCCCTCAAGTTGAAGGGTAAAATCTACAAGTCCGTGATAAGGCCTGTCCTACTGTATGGGTCAGAATGTTGGGCTCTGAAAAAGACGGATGAAAAGCGATTGCATGTAGCAGAGATGAGAATGTTGAGATGGATGTGTGGTGTGACGAGAATGGATAAAGTGAGAAATGAGTATATTAGAGGAAGTTTGAAAGTGGCGCCAGTGACTGAAAAGTTGAGAGGGAACCGTTTGTCTTGGTATGGCCATGTAAAAAGGAGGGATGAAACGCATGTTACAAAGAAAGCCATGAGTATGAATGTGGATGGATGGAGAGGGAGAGGGAGACCAAAGAAGATATGGATGGATTGTGTGAGAAGTGATATGGAAGACAGAGGAGTTAGTGATAGCGTGACGGGTGACAGGACAGAATGGAAGAAAAAAACATATTGCGCCGACCCCAAATAAAACGGGACAAGGGCAGGAAGATGATGATATTAAAATAAAGCGCAATCAGGTAGAGGTATCATAATATGACATTTTCCAAGTATGTTTTTTTCAATACATGCGTAACATATCTACGTACATATCTTTAGATTGTGTTGATATGTGTATTTGTGCAATATTCTTAAAGATAAGTCGTTGACACGATACTAGAAGCTTTAAACAAGCTTTTTTAACCTAGATAAATATTGTCTAAATCCAAATATCACCATAATATGGTTCCGAGGCCATGTGCTTTCACGGCCCTCGGAACGCGCCACCAACGGGTTCCCAACTAACGGTAGAAGGAGTTCACATCGGCGTCGGGTCGACGATGAAGTACCTAGGACCTGTCCTCGACAGCCGATGGAATTTCGAGGAGCACTTCCGACGTCTGGCCCCCAAACTCAATCGGACGGGGGCTGCTCTCAAGCGGCTCCTGCCGAACCTTGGGGGTCCAGACGCCTTCTGCCGGAGGCTCTACGCCGGCATCGTCCGGTCCATGGCCCTTTATGGGGCACCAGTGTGGGCGCCGACGCTGCGTAAACGCCCGGCGGCCCAGCTGAACGCCTGCCAGAGGGTCATGGCCATCCGGATGGTGCGGGGATACCGCACGCTGTCCCGCGAGGCGGCGAGCCTCCTTGCTGGCCTACCACCATGGGATCTGGAGGCAACAGTCCTTGCACGCATGCACGACCAGCGCGTGGAGATGCAACGCCGGGGCGAAGATCCGCTGCCCGAACATGTCGAGGCGTGGCGGAAGGAGCTCCGGCGAAATCTCATGGTGAAGTGGAAACAGCGACTGTCGCAACCCAGCGCTGGGCACACCGTAATCTCAGCGGTAGTGCCCCTCTTTGAGGCGTGGCTGGATAGACCTCACGGCGTCCTCACTTTCCGCATGACGCAGGTTCTCACCGGACATGGGAAGTTCGGGAGATTCCTGCACCAGATTCGTGCGGAAGAGACGTCCGGGTGTCGCCACTGTGACTGGAATAGTTATTTTGGGCATCATATTTATTTTTGAAAACAACCTCAGCTTTATAAATTATATAGCTGTTACCCACGACTTTGCCCGTATCAATTTCTGTTATTAATTTAGACAATTTAGTTTTTAAAGAACGTAATTATCTAAAAGTACTTCATAGAGCTACACCCCCTACTTGGGCACGCCATAATCTCGGCGGTAAGTCCCCTCTTTGAGGCGTGGTTGGATAGACATCACGCAGGACATGACGCAGGTTTTCACCGGACATGGGAAGTTCAGGAGATTCCTGCGCCGGATTCGTGAGGAAGAGACGCCCGGGTGCCTCCACTGTGTGGCCAGCACGGAGGACACGGTGGAGAACACGGTGGAGGTGTGCCCCGCTTGAGAAGAGCATCGCCGTGTCCTCGTGGGGGTAATCGGCGGCAGCGACCTCTCGCGCCGGGCCTTGATTCAGGCCACGGTCCGCAGCGAAGAAGAACAGCAAGCGGTCGCCTCCTTCTGCGAAGCAGTAATGCTGGTAAAGGAGCAGGCCGACCGCATAAGGCAAGGGCAAAAGCGCCCTCGCCGTAGCCGTCGCCGCCGCGAACCCGCCGATATCCGGCCACCGTAGACGCTGGCTTGCGGACGGTGAGCAATAGGTAGCTCGCCGTCCGGTTGTCTGGTAACAGTCCAGATCAAGACCAAGTCGTCGACAGCGTGCATTGCTCCCGCGTGCCTCAAGGTGTTGTCAGCAAACTGTGGGGCTCTTCAGGGTCGAAGCCTCCTGCAGCCGAGGGTTGGTGCGAAAGCGTTATACCGGGGCTCTGGGAATAAGGCAAGGGAGGAACGGGGTAGGTTGTTTAGTCAGTAAGAGTCTGACACTGTTTCCCGCTCCGCCCAAGAGTGGGATTCGTCATTGGATGATTTTTATCTACCATAAAAAAAAACCCTCCGTGCCGCCCGCAAGCAACCCGTCTCCTCACCCGCCGGCCAGGCGCAGCGTCATATTTTGCACATCATGCGGCGCGTGTGAATTTTATATCGGAGTTATTTTAAAATTGTAATACCTTCTAAGATGTTCATTGAAAATAAGTGATGCCAAAGACAATTTTGTTCACAATTACATACTCTTAATCAACAACACATTTATTTGGATAAAGATTAATATTATTATGTTGATACAACTCATTGGTTGCATGCATTAATTTCGGCCAAATTAGATTCCCATAAAAACGGTTCTAGTGAGTTAATTTTAAAAGATAGACATATACTGTTGCGGACATTTTTTTAGATCATTTTAAGAGGAATAATTCTTTCGTACATATTTTTTTGGTATCTTCTACCGTTTTCGCAGCGCACGCAACGGAAGCCCTCAAATATTTTTCCCCGTTTTTTCCACATTTTCCATTGTTTCTTCGCTCCTATAAGTCACATCGTGATGTTATATAAAGCTAAAGCCTTCTTCGATAAATGATCTATCCAACACAAAAAGAATTTTTCAATTCGAACCAGTAGTTCCTGAGATTAGCGCGTTCAAACAAACAAACAAACTCTTCAGCTTTATAATATTATAGTATAGATTATTTGTACGCTTTCTCTTAAATCTTGGATACATCCAATGGCTTCTCATGATTTAAAGCGGAGTGAGGGGGCTTGTCAGACTTTTACTGACAAAAACTACACATTATATTCCTTCTTTGTGTCATTCCAGAACCCTGGGATTCTCTTTCGGGCTACCTATTACTCCATTGGGCTTCCGCCTTACTGGGTTCCTACGAGGTGCTTGAGCCTAAAGAGTGGTATTAAGCGTTTGGACTTTCTGCCTATGTAGTATTAGTGACTATTATTGGCGACTGTCTGGAGCCTTGTTATAAATCTCTTATGATATTTCATTGCCATCCAGCGTGGCAATGCTGCCAGCGTTCTGGGCACTTTTCCCATTGATATCGATGTGGATGAATTTTTTGATGCCCAATAAATCATTTGTAAATATTATTGTATTTTTAGTTTATTTAGGTTATTTTTAGTGTAATAGAATATATATATTAGTATATAATATTGGATATTTGTAAAATCATTAAAATTTGATATTTTAAGTATTTTTTCAATGTTTATTTTTTTATGTTGTATTTTGTAATTTGCTGTCAACCAAAAATTTACTGGCTTGGCTTAGTATTCGCATAATAAAATAGCATAGCCGACCACCGACCGCCCATTGTAACACCGTCGTAATTTTTAAGCGTCCTTATGTACCAAGTTTTGTTTATGGTGTGCCTACAATAAAGAGTATATCTATCTATCTATCTATCATAGCATATCATCAGCCTTACAATGTTTTCTATTTTGGGAGTCAGGCCACCTCTCTAGGAGAAAGAATGGGCTATCTTCTGTCTTTCAATTTTTGGTTCTAGTACATGCCGGTTTCCTCACAATGTTTTCCTTTACCATTTTGAGAGCATAATAAATTATTACATTAAAACTACCATTGTTATTTTCATTAGATACTCGTAATTATACCATCCACATGTTAGCTAACAATGATAATATGAATTAAAAAAAAAAAAAAATTAAAGTAAATATAATTTCTCTTACCTCAACACGACTGCTTGAATCCAATCCATGATAAGAGTGACTTCGAACCTTATCCACTATCTTTAAAACCTACGCTATTTTTTCTAAACAAATCTGCGTTTGGTACCGACTTAGAGAATGAACGCACGAAGTGTATGTTGTAAACTGACACTATGAACTAAGGCTCAGCTTATGACATGGCTGGAGCCGTATCTGCGTGTATACGCACGAGCTGTGACACGAATATACAATGCAGTCCAAACGAGAATAGGATCGATTGTCATGTTGTAACAAATGTGAAGAATTGTTTGGGTGAGGAAAACAAGAAACTTTTAAAATTTAATTTAGTTATTTACAAACATTGAGCGAAAAATGTTTAATCAGAATCCAGTTCTTCAATGTTAATCATCTTGAAGTTCTTTAGTTTTGCCAAATTTCTTCGATTTGACAATATGACGTGGCGTCACAACATGGCAATAGATCCTAGTCTTATATGGTAATCGACAATTATCGCATTTCGTGGCGAAAGTTCGTTAACATATTCGTTTGCGGGTGTTATTGCGCTAAAGCCTAACCTACATCAGAGTTTTAGCACGTTATCGTACGTACGTTATCGTGCAAACATCGTGTTCCTTGGTCGGACTTCTTTAGGTTAGCGGGACATGTAGCCTAAAAAAAGAGTGAAATTACGAAATAGTGTTACGAATTTTTGCAATATTTTGAATTTTAACACAATTATGTAGGATCTGGTGGCGACCTCTCAGACCTGGGCTCTGGTTCAAGCTATTTTCTGTAGGTAGGAGGTGTAGAGAGGAGGAGTGTGTGCAGCTGCCGCCTCCTTCTGCGAAGCAGTAATGCTGGCGATGGAGGTGGCCCCGTGATGGAGAACGGTGATGAAGGTAGGCAGTAGATAACTTGCTGGTGGACGGACGACACCCTAGTTCGGTAATCGCCTGGACCGAGTCCAAGTCGTGGAAACCGCGTATGTTACACACGCTCCTTATAGAGATGTTAGCACAACCTAGCATGGCCGAATCCTGGAGCCGTGGTTTGACTTCTGAAAAGGAAATCCGTTATCCTGGAATGCAAAGGCAAAACTCATTAAAAAAATGGCATCTTTTGGTCTTGATTGACTGTCCCGAACTTGTGTCGAAATTGTCTCTACACACTAATCAGATGGGGCGGCGTCAACGACCCCTTCTCCAGGTAACTGGCGCGAATACTAAATATAGGCGTAACGCATATTTTCAGAGAACTAGTACCAGTTTTAACAGAATTTCTTGTCAGCCCAGCATTGACCTTTTTTGCACCAATGCGAGCACAGTTAGGAGGCGTTTAGCAAAGTCATTCTTTGAATAAAGGGCACCTACTGGACATGCATTTGGTCCTGCGTCCTATCCTTTAACCTATTTATTTTATATCCTATTTATCTGTGGAAGCTTTTAAATAGCAACATATTAATTTATAAGTATAGTTATAATAATATTAGTCTGTAAGCTTTCTTAAAATTGTAAAAATAAAAAAATAAAATAAAATCTTAAAAAATATTAATCACATAAAGTTATCGATATCACTGCAGTTTTTGGCTATCTTGATATAATTTGACCATCATACTGTTGCGAGTAAATGCGATATCTTTTCGTACAAAGCACACGAACTAGGGCTTCCAATCCCGCACCCCATGCTCGATCCCGGTATTGGTGGGAGTTGGAATTCAAATCCCGCGGGATCCCGGTATTGGCGGGATCCCGCATATACTTAATTATGAAAAATATTATATGAGGCAAATAAAACAATACATTAATCAAATTAAATCAACGTAATTTCACTTTAATTAACGTTAAATGAGATCAATCGAATTACACATCAATTACTGAGATCAAATATAAAAATACAATCAAGTAGGTATAACAGAAAAAAACAGTTTCAGCTGAATGATAAAGAATTATTTAGTTTCTTAAAATTTTTTTTTATCATTTATTGGAAATATTTGCGAAGAAAACATAGCATGTCTAAAGTGTCTGCCAAACTGCAGCGTATTTTAGAGGCAATATAGCCAGCAGCAGAGAACGCCCTTTCGGCTTTTACACTAGTCGGTAGTATTCCTTTTAAAGAATTATATGTAAATAAGAGATATTTCCCAATTGACTTTACGGAATTCAGTAGACGACCGATGGCGGTCGCGAATGGTCGTGCGCATGTTTCTTTACAGTCCCGCAAATCCCGCGGGATCCCGCACCCGTAATACCGCAGCACGCGGGACTAAAAAATTATACGGGATCCCGGAATACCGAGATCTCGGTATTGCGGGATTGAAAGCTCTAACACGAACATTCGGTACGAAACTACTTCGTCTTTCCGATACACGTACCTAAATATACGACACCAGCAGTTTTCAGTCAGCAGTTTTCTCAAAAATGATTATAAAAAGACACAAGTTTTGTGAAATATTTGAGTAGATCACAGACGATAGGCGAGAGGAGTACCTCTTAACGTAATCATCATAACTATAAGACAATTGTCAATATTAATATTGTTATCGGAATAACCAGCATAGATAACGTACTATTATAGATAGACGACACCAATTCTAGTAAAATACACATTCTAGTAAGTTTACCTAGAATATGTAGAGCATGCTTATGAATTGTTAACGAATTTTTATCGACTCGGATAGTTTTTTTCTTTCAATTTAGAAGCAAGTTACTGACATTAAACCAGTATTCGCTGGGTGCGAAGTATAAGGTGGGGGAACCACGAAACGATCGCAGCGCGCATCATGGCCAAAAAAGGAACTTTCGGTGGCGCACGCTGTCACTTTTTACTAGCGAGATTAAAGTTTTTAGTAAATAAACATGAGTCACGAAGCTTGCTGCGTAGTTAATTGCAAAAACCATGGCAGAAATAGTGATAAAAAATTCAACAAACTAATTGTTTTCCTATCAATGTTGTTTGTGGTTGGAAAATGATGTCGTGTGTGATTGGTCGGAATCCAGTTTTTATGATTAATTTGGCCATGTTTAACTGAAAATATATAAAAGGATGGATTATTGAGAGCATAAGCACTCATAAATAATCGTCTGTTATTTACATGAAATGCGTTAATCGATGAAATTTGCTTATTTCTTTACTTACTTCTCATGACGACAGCCATGAAAAATCTGTATTGTACTAAGCGAAATCTATTGATTGTGTCATTTTAGACGAAAAATAAAAAAGACTTACCTTATATAGATTTAGAATATTTATTGGAATAAATGTAAATTACAATATTTAATTAAAATTGTTCGTTTGTAAATAACTCGTCGTAATGACAGCCGGGCATTTGACATTTCGGAGGCCACCGTATTTGCAACCGCTGGTTGGCGCTGTCATCGCGCACCCAGCGAATACCAGTATTTTTAAAGAGCAATATTTACATCGACTATTATCGCCTGCTGGGGATCCCTTCTTTTCGCATAATGTTTTTTGTCCTAATATACTTCGGCATAACGATTTTGGCACAATTTGTTTTGGCATAATAATACTTTGGCATAATTTTTTTAGGCATACATTTTATGTTGGCATAATCATGTTAAAGACTTATTTATTTTGGCATAAATTTGATTCGCATAACGTTAGTAGGCCTAATGACTATTAGCATAACTTTAGTAGGCCTAAAGACTTTTAGCATAACGTTAGTAGGCCTGATGACTATTAGCATAATAATATTTAGGCATACAATTAATATAAATAACAAAAACAATGTTCATACAGAACCGAATTGCCGCAAAACCGAATTCACGTAGTCTTGTTTGTCCTACCCCTAGAGTGTTATTTAAAATCGCGTAGGCGCGTAGGGGCGAGGCGGCCCGCGGGCTAAGGAGCAGGCGGCTGCGAGCGAACCGCCGCGGCTGAGGCTGGCCGGCGAAGCCGGCCAACAAGCCGAGGTTGCGGTGGTGATTGAAAGCCGTCTGCGACGATTAGCACGCGTGGGGCCGCCGGAGGGCCGCAGCGCCGGAGCCGTCACAGAAACCCTGCCTGCTGCATGCTGTTTGCTTGCTTGCATGCAAAAATATGTTTTAATATTTTTATGCGTTATTTATGCTTAACTTGTGCTTTAGGATATTATGCTTAAAAAAGTTATGCTTTAGAACTTTATGCTTAAAAAAGTTATGCTTTAAAACTTTATGCTTAATAAGTTTATGCTTTAAAATATTATGCCTAATCATTATTATGGTTACAGACATTATGCTTAAAAAAATTATGCATGAGCTGTTATGCGTAATTATATTATGCGAAAATATAAATATGCCAAACAACATTATGCTAAGTTATATTAGGTCTTAAAATTTTATGCTAATGGATAGGGAACCTATGATAAGTATTTAAATCGATAAACGATCTCAAAAAAAATTCTGACTCCTTTTTCATTTTCATCGATAATAAATAAATAAACTGTCTAAAAACAAACCAGTAACAACACTATCGCTCGGCGACAGCGACTTCTAGGAAAAAAACTCGGATCTGTCGCTCGACCGATCGACTCAACCGAGCGAATTGGACGGACTTGGTTGGTAAACAAATCCGAAACAACACGTTCGATAATATTATAGTCAATAATGTGATTAAAAATTACTTACATATGAAAGGTAATGCCATCTTTTTGTAAACTGGACATAGCAGATCTCTTTTTGCAGCAAAAAACAGAACAATTCGGCATTTTTTTACGACGTCGATTCAGGCACGCAACTAGATTGAGTCTAGTGAACAGTCCGGTTGCAACTAGTTTTATTGTTTGCATAGGACCATTTGGACTTGTACTTTGACAGAGGGGAACGCTTGTGTATGGCTACTCTCCTCCGGTCCGCGGTGGCCTGTGTTTCTCTATGCTGTCAGCAAAGCTGATGGGGCCCGATAATAATGATGCCTGACAGGGTCGAGGGAATGTTCGAAATAATTACCGCGACTCTGAACCACAAAGGCAACTGAAGGAAAAACATTGAGTTTTAGTCATTAAAAGTCTTAAACTCCCTCTCACTCCATCAGAACGTTGAAAAAAAATCGAAGCCATGCATGCTTCCGTGCGCAGCCGCAGCAGTGTGAACTGAGATACAATTTGTCTTCAGCGTTTAGAGCGTGTTCATGTACCTACCGACTGCGGCCCTCAAAAGTGCCTACTAGCTATTTTACAAATACTAACTAGAACTTTGAATACCTATCATTTATCTGTCTTCAGCTTCACTGATAACATTATTTTTAATGTAATCACGAGACTACCTACGTACAGAATAATTAACGTAAATTGTTAAATCCCTAAATGCTAGTTAAAACTCAAACCCGATTTAGAAAATTAATTATAACTAGAGCGTAACTTAAATCTATGAGATCACATTTTGCTTTACACCAGTCTGGCGCTGGAACCAGCAGCCAATAGCACGCGAGCGGCTTGAGCTTAAAGAAAGTTAAAGAAAAGCCGCCAAAAGAGCCGCCCTTTATCGGACCCCGCAAACAGATTTTTAGGAATTGCGAATTTACCTACGTGTTATTAGTTCGATTTCTTGCGTCATCGAATGCACTTGTGGTTTTTTTTTGTTGCGAATTACTGTTACCAATTATTTTTTGTTGTATTGTTGTTGTGATAGTAGTAAAAGTGTTAGAGTGATAGGCTTAGTGTAGGTGTATTGTGAGTGCGTTGTGTGTTTTGTGTGTAGTGTGTAGTGCGTTCTTTTTAGGATTAATTTAGTTTAGTAGTAGGTACCTTTCGCGAGTTAAGATGTCTTTTCATGTTTATTCTGCCCGCGTGTACGTGAGTATGGTCTATTGTTATGGCATGGCTTATGGAAACGCTACTGCCAGGCCTCCGTCACTCCATGTAGTTGCGCGCTATAATTACCTACCGCCCGGCCGAGCGGTCTCGAGCCGCCGGCGGACACATTCGTCATTCAGTGCGGTTTTCGCAAGCGAAGAGCAAGCACGTTGTTCAATTTTAATAGTTCCTTCGTTCGTACTCGTACCGCAAATCAAGTAAAAGAAGTGATAAACACCTAACATTTTTAACTTTTATAGATTTTTTATTTTAGCTACCCACTGACGTCTATAATTATATTTTATAGATAGATAAACCATTTATTTGTTACAACACTTACAACACAATGTATACACGAAAGCACAATAAAATTAAATTTTAAAACTAAGCACCTTCCTATGTAAATACAGTCAACATAAACAAGAAACACATGTAGATACTTAGGAAAAAAACAAAGAAAATACAAAAATGAGAACCATAACGCGGTGTGTATCTCAGTGCTGCACCAAATGGAAATCCAGCTCAGCATGTGTGGGGTGCCATGACAGAAAACCTCCTCGAGCGCCCGCAGGCTGGAGTTCCCTTGCGGACACGTCCGGAGTGAAGACCAGTCTGCGGGACGGTGCACCCCGGGAGGCCGCCATCGACCCACCCTTGGGCAATCCCTGCCTAAGGGTGCTCGATGGCGGCTTGCGAATATTCTGTTGGGAGTATCGCCTCAACGCGTGTCCCTCTGATTTAGCAGAGGGCACAGCGACGAGGTAAGAGCGGGCTCGGTGTGCACTCACCCTGCCATCGGGCAGGCAGGAGGAAGAGTTCCTCCTCCTTCTGCCACCGCTGGACTCGTAGCCCCAAAGATTGTCCAAGGTCATGTTTCTGACTTTCGATGGGGGTCGAGGGCCTTGGCTTAACCGCCCGGGCCGCGAGGAAGACAACCTCTATAAAAAATCACCCCAAACCTCCAAGCGGCGGCGCACCGTGAGGGAGGTTGTTAGCTTGACTAATGGGTAGCTAAATTAGTCTCTAGTGCGGACCACTGAATTTGAGCCAGTGCAGAATGTATGTACTCGTGGGAACAATATGGAAACATCAAAATTTTTCAAAACCCAAATTTCGGAGAGTGACGAGCGGTCGGAGTCCGACGCTGCGACCAGAAGGAGCTCAGGCTCGGAGATGGAGGAGGAGTTGGTGGGCAACTCCGGAAGGGACTCGCGTTCCTTCCGGAAGCGCACCAAATCGGGGGACGGGCAGTCGTCCTCCGACAATGAGAAGGGCTCGGCCCCAAAAATCCCCACCGGCAGTCGCGGTGGGGGCCAAAGCCGAGGAAAGGGCAGGGGGCTCACCTCGCAGGAGTCCGCTCAGCGAGCTGCAAAGCTTGCCGCGGAAGGGCGCCACCCTGGTGCGGTCAGCGCTGGAGAGCGCCCGCCGCGTCAGTCCGGTGGCGCGCCATACGCTGGGGTGGACTCCGCCGAAGAGGCCCGCAGGTCGTTCGGCGAGCTTATGGTCGCGGCGCTGCGCGATATGGGCCGCAAGAGGCTCGCAAAGCCGTCTTCCAAGGAGAAGACGGTTTTGAAGCACGCCACCTCTTTGTCCGAGGCTTTTGATAAGGCCTTGGACAAGAGTGTGGCGAAACTGCGGGCCGAGCTTCGGGCTGAGCTTCGGGCCGGGCCCGTGGGCCCTGGAGCCGTTGCGCGGGAGGCCGTCGGAGGGGGTTCCGGGCAGGGGCAGGGGCAAAGTCGGCCCCAGCCCCAGCCTGAGGCAGGGGGCCAGCTGCTGACGCTGGTGCAGTCGGAGCTGGCTGCCTTCCGGCAGCAGCTGCAGCAGCAGCAGCAGCAGTTCCAGCTGCAGATCCAGCGGCAGCTGTCCCTGCTGGAGGGCATAGTCTTGCGCCCTCCACTGGCGACCTCCGGCCAGCGCCAAGCGGCAACTTATGCCGCTGCCGCAGCGGCCACGGCGGCTGCGCCCAAGGCGGGCCCGTTGGGGCAAGCCGGGCGCAGGGCCTCAGCGCCGGAGCCTGCGAGGCCAGCCCCGGTGGCTGGGCAGCGTCGGGCGCGGGCCGCTCCTCCCACGAGGGGTGGTGTGGCGCCTGCTGCTGCCAGGCCAGCGGGAGCTCCTATCGCGGTGGCGGCGACTCAGTCGCGCCTGCCGCCTCCCCCGCCTCAAGATCCATCATCGTCTGGCGCCGACTGGACGGTCGTCGGCGCCAAGAAAAGTGCGGGTAAGGCGCGCAGGGCGGCAAAGAAGCGCGCTAAGCGCCAAGAGCGCAAGAAGCGTGCCATGGCGGCGAGACTTCGCGCCCCGAAATCCGAGGCTGTAGTGATCACACTACAGCCTGAAGCGGGTAAGAAAGGCGCGAATTACGACGCCGTCATGGAGAAGGCAAGGCGGGCGGTGGAGCCCCACCTTGACGAGCTCGGAGTGCCTGGGGGCTTCTGCATAAGGCAGACCCTAACGGGGGCCCGAATTGTGGAGGTCCCCGGCTCGGCCAGTGTCGCTGACATTCTGGCCGACAAAATTAGGGTGGCCCTCAGTGCAGAGGAGGCCCGAGTGTCCAGGCCCACCAAGTGCATCGACATGCGCATCATGGGCCTGGACGATTCCGTCAAGGTGGACGAGGTGGTGGCCGCCATCGTCAGGGTGGGTGGTTGCACGACCGAACAGGTTCGAGCGGGCACCATCCGCGCTGACAGCACGGGCATGCGAGCCGTCACGGTAAGCTGCCCCGTGCCGGCGGCCAAGGCCATCACTGGCGAGGGCCGACGGCTTCTGGTGGGCTGGGTCTCCGCCCAGGTAAAACTGTTGGAGCCCAGACCTCTGCGGTGCTACCGCTGCCACGTGGGGCACCACGTGGGGGCCTTCTGTGCCGCGGAGGTGGATCGCAGCGACCACTGCTACCAGTGTGGTAAGCCCGGTCATAGGTCTGCTGAGTGCCGGAATGCGCCGCATTGCTACGCATGTGCGGCGGCAGGCAAGCAGGCCGACCACCGGGCTGGGAGCAGGTCCTGCGACCCCCCGGCCAAAGTAAAGGCCAAATTGAGTCGCCCCCCGACCACCACCGCCGCCGCCGCAGCCGCTTCTTCGGCCGCCGGCGCGGTTTCCGTCGCCGCCGCTACCGCCGTGGCGGTGCCCTCTCAGAGGGCTAGGGAGGAGACAATGGACTGCCAATAACGGCCCCATTACGTCTCCTCCAGGCGAATGTCAACCACTGCGCCCCAGCTCAGGATCTGTTGCTCCAGAGCATGGCGCAGTGGTCGATAAACGTCGCCGTGGTCTCCGAGCCGCACTTTGTCTTGCCCAGAGCTGACTGGGTTCAGGACCTGAGCGGCTCGGTGACCCTTATCTCGTCGGCCGCCGCTGGTACCCGACCCTCGAGGCCGTCACGAAGGGTCGGGGTTGCGTGGCAGCACGGTTCGGGGACATTGCAGTGGTAGGCGTCTACCTGTCCCCGAACAGAACTCTCGCCGATCTTCACGACTCCCTCAGGGAGCTGAAGACCGTCGTCGCTGGGTATGGTACCCTCCCCGTGGTCGTTTGCGGGGACTTCAACGCCTGGAACATGGCTTGGGGTTCCCGGCTCACGAACCAGCGGGGTCGGTTGGTGGAGGACTGGGCTCTGGAAACAGGCCTGGTCGTCCTAAACCGGGGTTCTGTCCCCACGTGTGTGCGGGTGCAGGGTGAGTCCGTGGTGGACATTTCGTTCGCCAGCCCCGCTCTGACACCGCGTGTAGTTGACTGGCGCGTCATGGAGGGGGTGGAGACATACTCGGACCACCGGTATATCCGGTTTGACGTCTCCGCCCAGACCTCGACCGCGCCGGTCCGACAGACCCCATGTGGTCCGCGTTGGGCGCTGAGGCAGCTGGAACGGGAGCTC
The DNA here is from genome assembly GCA_029852875.1 of Mythimna loreyi. Taxonomy (NCBI): domain Eukaryota; kingdom Metazoa; phylum Arthropoda; class Insecta; order Lepidoptera; family Noctuidae; genus Mythimna; species Mythimna loreyi. The sequence goes on from CM056799.1 coordinate 4,165,338, forward strand.
TTCCTGGAAGCCGCGGCGGTGCAGGCCTGGGTGCAAGCACCGGTCAGGCCTGCCGACATCGACGTCGAGGCGGAGTGGTTCCGGGAGGCCTTGTCGCAAATTTGCGACGCGGCAATGCCCCGTCTCCGCCCAGGATGCGCCCGACGCCAGGTGTACTGGTGGTCGCCAGAGCTTGCGGCGCTGCGCGCCGCATGCAATGCTGCGCGACACCGGTATACCAGACACCGCAGGCGCCGCTTCCGCCCGCCGGATGCGGAGGCCGTAGAGGCGGAGCTGTATGAGGGATTCAGGGTGGCAAAGCGCACCCTCCGATCGGAGATAAAGCGGGCCAAAGACGAGGCCTGCAAAGCGTGGCTGGGGACGCTCAACGCTGATCCGTGGGGACGCCCATACAAGTTGGTGCGAGAGAAACTCCGCCCATGGGCTCCCCCGTTGACGCAGAGTCTCCGGCCACAGATCGTGGAGGGTGTGGTGAGCGCTCTGTTCCCTGCGCGGGGGGACCACTCCCCCCCGCCCATGGCTCCGCCGCCACCAGCGGTGTCTGACGCGGACCACGTCAGCGACGACGGTACCAATGCTCCGGAAGTGACCGAGGCAGAGATGAGAGTGGCGGTACGCAGGATGGGTGCGAAGAATACCGCCCCAGGACCAGACGGCTTGCCTGGAAAGGCTTGGGTCCTGGCCATGGAGGCTCTCGGTTCTCGATTGGGGGGGCTCTTTAGCGCATGTTTGGAGAGGGGCCAGTTCCCACTTCCCTGGAAGACGGGAAAACTGGTCCTCGTTGCGAAGCCAGGGCGCCCTGCGGACTCTCCGTCCGCGAATCGGCCCATTGTGCTGCTTGACGAGGTGGGCAAGCTCTTTGAAAGAGTCATTGCAGACCGCCTCGTCAAGCACCTAACACTGAAGGGGCCCGATCTCGCGGACGACCAGTTCGGGTTTCGCAGGAGGCGCTCCACGGTGGACGCCATCATGCGCGTGCGAGCCCTCACGACGGGGGATGCGGTGTCCCGGGGCAGGTGTGTCTTGGCGGTGTCGTTGGACATTGCCAACGCTTTTAACTCCCTGCCCTGGAGTTGCATTAGGACGGCACTCCGGTATCACCGGGTGCCCGACTACCTCTGTCGTACAATCGAGGCCTACCTGTCCGACAGGTACATAGTATACCCCGGTCACCAAGGAGATTGGAAACGGCGAGAGATCTCGTGCGGTGTCCCACAGGGATCGGTACTAGGACCGCCCTTGTGGAACATCGGGTACGACTACGTGCTGCGCGCCGACCTCCCCGTAGGGGTCAGCGTGGTCTGCTACGCAGACGACACGCTGGTCCTAGCGCAGGGAAGGTCGTACCAGGCGGCGGTCGAACTAGCGACACGTGGGGTTGCGACAGTCGTTGAGAGGATCCAGCAGTTGGGACTCAAGGTGGCACTGCACAAGTCCGAGGCCATGTGCTTTCACGGCCCTCGGAACGCGCCACCAACGGGTTCCCAACTAACGGTAGAAGGAGTTCACATCGGCGTCGGGTCGACGATGAAGTACCTAGGACTTGTCCTCGACAGCCGATGGAATTTCGAGGAGCACTTCCGACGTCTGGCCCCCAAACTCAATCGGACGGGGGCTGCTCTCAAGCGGCTCCTGCCGAACCTTGGGGGTCCAGACGCCTTCTGCCGGAGGCTCTACGCCGGCATCGTCCGGTCCATGGCCCTTTATGGGGCACCAGTGTGGGCGCCGACGCTGCGTAAACGCCCGGCGGCCCAGCTGAACGCCTGCCAGAGGGTCATGGCCATCCGGATGGTGCGGGGATACCGCACGGTGTCCCGCGAGGCGGCGAGCCTCCTTGCTGGCCTACCACCATGGGATCTGGAGGCAACAGTCCTTGCACGCATGCACGACCAGCGCGTGGAGGTGCAACGCCGGGGCGAAGATCCGCTGCCCGAACATGTCGAGGCGTGGCGGAAGGAGCTCCGGCGAGATCTCATGGTGAAGTGGAAACAGCGACTGTCGCAACCCAGCGCTGGGCACACCGTAATCTCAGCGGTAGTGCCCCTCTTTGAGGCGTGGCTGGATAGACCTCACGGCGTCCTCACCTTCCGCATGACGCAGGTTCTCACCGGACATGGGAAGTTCGGGAGATTCCTGCACCGGATTCGTGCGGAAGAGACGTCCGGGTGTCGCCACTGTGAGGCGAGCCCGGAGGACACGGTGGAGCACACGGTGGAGGTGTGCCCTGCTTGGGAAGAGCATCGCCGTGTCCTCGTGGGGGTGATCGGCGGCGGCGACCTCTCGCGCCGGGCCCTGGTTCAGGCCATGGTCCGCAGCGAAGAGGAATGGCAGGCGGTCGCCTCCTTCTGCGAAGCAGTAATGCTCGTAAAGGAGGAGGCCGACCGCATAAGGCAAAGGCAACGGCGTACTCGCCGTAGCCGTCGCCGCCGCGATCCTGCCGATATCCGGCCACCGTAGACACTGGCTCGCGGACGGTGAGCAATGGGTAGCTCGCCGTCCGGTCGTCTGTAAGACCGAGTCCTAGTCGTCAACGGCGCGCACCGTTCCCGCGCGCCTCAAGGAGTTGTCAGCAAACTGCAGAGATCAGGTTTTCTGTGCGGACTGCGGAGTGAATTGAGGTAGGTGGTGGTTTATAGAAAAACAAGGTTGACAATGGTTTTATTTAGACGTATTACACAGTCAGCACCGTCAGCACCAATTTATATTAAAATCTACACTAATATAATAAAGAGGTAAAGTTTGTTTTTTTGGTTTTTTTGTTTTTTTGTTTGTAGGGGGTAATCTCTGGAACTACTGGTCCGATTGGAAAAATTTAAGCAACAATAGAAAGCTGCTTTACTCCTGAGTGACATAGGCTATATTTTATGTACGCGGGCGAAGCTGCGGGCAAAAGCTAGTATTTTATAAACGATACCTACAATTTAAAATTTCCACAGAACATATTCACAGTTTTCAATAACATAGAAAAAGTTAAGTTAATTTAATTTTATCGAAGAAACAGCCCTGCGATTTCTCGGTGAGCTGCGATTGATCACGTGGTCCGAAGCAATCACAACTGTACGCTTAAACATTAAGACAAATTTTGGCATGCATTAGTTGCTGACGCGACGAAGTAGGCTATTATAGCAGTAGGTATTGAGAATTTTGTATGGAATGAAGTATCTGTTACGTAGTATACTATTTAGTAATTTGTGCTACTGCGGCCCTGCGACTGTACAGAATAGAGCATACTACAAAAAAATATTAGAATTTGTAATGCTCGCATTCAAACGGAAATTATTACAGTGTTATATAATTATTAAATAACAAATATTTTTTTAATTGGACCAGTGTCTAGTTCAGTGCTAACTAAACCCTGCTAAAGGCAAGAAACTGTCGCGAGTCGATAGAAAAAAATACGGCAGCAATTCATAAGCATGCTCTACAGATTCTAGTTCTAGGTCCTAGAATCTGTATTTTACTAGAATTGTTGTCGTCTATATCTATATATCTATAATAGTACGTTATCTATGCTGGTTATCCCGATAACAATATTAATATTGACAATTGTCTTATAGTTATGACGATTACGTCAAGAGGTACTTCCACACGCCTATCTTCTGTGATCTACAAAACAAAAATCAAATATTTCACAAAACTTGTGTCTTCTTAAAACCCTTTTTGAGAAAACTGCTGTATACGAACTTGTATCTGAAAGACGAAGTAATTAGTTAATGTACGTATGTTTTGTACGAAATGTTATCGTATTAACTAACAACAGAGTGATGGTCAAAATCAAAAACTGCAGCGATACCGATAATTTTGTGTGATTAATATTTTTTTATGATACCATTTTTTTTTAAGGTGGAATTCTCTGAATGATTTCTCCAGACTAAAACCATACCTTTGTTCCATCTTTGCCCTTGCATTCCAGGACCACGAGTTTCCTTTCCGGAAGACAATTTTTGGCTAGAGTATTCAACCATGCTGAGTTTTGCTGACACCCCTATGAAGAACGCGTGTAGCGCAAATTATTCTTCACATACGTTACAACGTGGCAATAGACTCTATGCTCGTTTGGAACGCATTGTACGCTCGTATCAAGTCGAAAGTTCGTGACGATACACGCAGATGTGGCCCCAGCATAAGTCTCGTGTGAACCTACTGTTCATAGCGTTAGTTTACAACAGTTTACAACCTTTCGTGCGTTCATTCTCTAAGTCGGTACCAAACGCAGATTTGTTTAGTACAAATCGTAATCTTTTTATATATCCCTCAGATCTCTCTGCATGCTCTTCACTATAATGAACGATCCTTGTGCTCCTGAATATTTAAAACGATATTTTAAAGTGTTGGGCAGTTCTCATAATCTCAACCTTCGAGCGTCCAAAAATATGCTCCTTCATATCCCTGCTCACCATACTGGGTTTATGGCTAATTCTTACGCTATCTCTTCCATAAAACTCTGGAATATGCTTCCCCTTGACTTTAAAAAAGCTGAAAGTAAATTTTCCTTTAAGCGTAAAATTCGGAACTTCTACTTGAAGCCCTCTCAACCTTAGTCGGTCTTCGTCATAATTTTCATATTTTAAATACTCTTGATTGTACTGACTTGATATTTATCATAGTATCTATTAGTTTATAATATTTGTTTTTATACGTATTTTATTATTATAAGTTACTTGTTATTGTTATAAGTACTACACTATATTTTAATCATATCTTATTATCTGTTATTTATTTAGAGTGCACACCTATCACAATGTGGTCTTTTTTAACCCAAAGGTTGACTGGTAGAGAATGCCTTGTAGCATTTAGTCTGACTATGTACCACTACTGTACATGAAGATTAAATAAATAAATAAAAGATAGCGTAGGTTCTAAAGATAGTGGATCAGGTTCGAAGTCACTCTTATCATGGATTGGATTCAAGCAGTCGTGTTGAGGTAAGAGAAATTATATGCACGATAATATAATTTTTTATTCACATTATCATTGTTAGCTAACATGTGGATGGTATAATTATCTAATGAAAATAACAATGGTAGTTAGATAAGTTATTATGCTCTCAAAACGGTGAAGGAAACCGACTTGTTTTAGAACCAACAAGCATTGGGCCCGCGTGGTGGATTCCACCAGGCGTTCCCTTCCTAAAAAGGCCTGAAGCCTAAATCCCATCAGCGGGAACATTAAAATGCTGATGCTATGGTACGATATGCTATTTAAGACTAAGAAAAACAGTTAATTTAAACTTACTACATATTTTATTTACTTATACTTATACATTTTTAAATATTTCATAAAAAACAAAACATTTAAAAATATAAATTGTTTACTTATTATTACAATATTTTTTAAAATTATTTGTGATTAATATTTGTTTTTTTTTTTAATATTTGAAAAAAAAAATATAATAAAAAAATATATATTATTAATTATTAAATAAACAAAAACAGTGTATCGCACTAACAATCTAAAAAAATTCAACGAATTCACTCAGAAATAACGTATCTCTACAATCGACATGACATCTCTACTGCTCGGAAGCGCTCGACATGATCTCTAACGTTATCCTTCGACAAATGTCGAATTCGACATCCCCAGAATAGCAACTTAAAAAATTTGTCGAAAAAATGACGTCATTAGAATTTTTTGTCGAGTTCGTCACCATCTCTAAAATCGAGGATTGGCCCCCTGTGCGCTCCTCAAGGAGATGTCAGCAAATCGTAGGGACCAGAAGGGTCGATGTCAACTGGGGCCAAGGGGTCGTTACTGAAAGGGAGACTCTGGCCCTGGCATATGTGGCAACGTAGGGACTGGATAGGTTGTTTATTCAGTAAGAGTCTGATATCGTTTCCCGCTCCGCTCAAGGGCAGGATTCGTCATCATCACCAACCTAGGGCCAATCCCGGTTGCTACCCTTGGCTATTCACCTCAGGTGCCCGGGGTCCGCTTTCCTACAAATACGCCTCCACTTCGCTCTTCGATCTTTTGCGTCCTTTGCCTTAAGCCCATTAGCACGCATATCGTCCCTTACGACGTCGATCCAACGCCTCTTAGGCCTACATCGTTTTCCGGGTCCCGGCGGAGACGGCATGGCGAGGCATCTGTTACCCACGTAGTCTGCCGTCGGATTCGTCATTTTCTGTAACTCATAATGTGATTTAAAAGAGTGTCCATGGAATTTCTTGCACGTTCTTGTCCATAGAGAACGCCTTGAGACGTGCAATTTTGTTTCACTTTCTTTTTTTTTGGCCCACATTTTGACTGTTCGAAAGTGCCTGCAATTGGTCTATATGAAATGAACGTTTTTGATTTTAATTTTTGATTGGATAATTTTTACCTACTATAAAAAACTCTATCACTCTAACTTAACACTCTTTTACGCTATGCTATCATCTAGCTCTACTTTTTACAGCTCCTGTAGTCTCGTAAGAACCCTGCAGAAGGGTCGAAGCCAATTAGGGCCAAGGGTTTGCGTCTGAAAGGAAGGGTCTGGCCCTGGTATGTATGGCGATGTAGGAACGGGGTAGGTTGTTTACTCAGTAAGAGTCTGACACTTGTTTTCCGCTCCGCCCAAGAGCGGGACTCGTCATTAGATGATTTTTACCTACCATAAAAAAAGCTCCTATAGTCTTTCATAGCAGTGTTCCATGACGTGAGCAAAACCAACAGCTTTAATCACCTTTATCATTATTTTTATTGTGTACTAGCTTTTGTCAGCGGCTTCGCCCGCGTACATACAATATGCCTATGTCACTCCGGAGTAAAGCAGCTTTCTATTGTTGCTAATTTTTTTCCAATCGGACCAGTACTGCCAGAGATTACCTACTACAAACAAAAAAACAAACTTTACCTCTTTATTATATTGGTGTAGATTGAATTCAGAAAATCAAAGAGATAGGAATCGGAAACCAATTGAAGTTAAATATAAAAATCTGTTACGAGTATACAGCTCGTATGATAATAGACAATAAAACCACTTAATCTCATAATACTGAAATAAACAAATCAACTCTATGTTATTTCTTGCTATCTAATCTTTATCATATAATTTCTATGTCATGTTTAATTCATCCATTCATACACTTATTATATCATAAACAAGATTTTATACAAATATATATGTTTGTATATTAAATATATAAATCATTATCATAACATAGTATAAAACAAAGTTGCTTAGATGTATGCTTAGACCTTTCAAAGTACGCAACGGATTTTGATGCGGTTTTTTTTAGTAGATAGAGTGATTCAAGAGGAAGGTTTATAGCTATAATATATCACCGTTGCCCACGTGCGAAGCTGGGACGGGTCGCTAGTTCTTAATAAAAACAGTACATAAGGGCCATGATGATAAAATTATAAACTTACTACAATTTGGTCGTGTAACTTATCTCGATTGTAGCGACTAATTAAAATATTCACTTGACAGCGCGGTGCTAGCCGTGTCATGGGGGATTGAGGACCTGTCGTTTCCACCTGGGTTCAGGTTCGGAGCCGCTACTGCTGCCTATCAGGTCGAGGGAGCTTGGAATGAAGGCGGTGAGAATATACCATTTTAAAATTATGTTGTTGTACCAAATCAGGATAATGTCTTAATCTACCATACCCACCCTACCTACAATGTTTTTTTTTCTTTTAAAACAATCATATCCTGACCATAACAAACAAGACGGCAAGCAATGTGTAGCTCGCCGTCCGGTCGTCTTTTAACAGTCCAGACCAAGCCAAGTCGTCAACGGCGCGCTCTGTTCCCGCGCGCCTCAAGGGGCTGTCAGCAAAACCGTAGGGACTCTACAAAAGCGTCGAAGCCAATTAGGGCCAAGGGTTTGCGTCTGAAAGGAAGGCTCTGGCCCTGGTATGTATGGCGATGTAGGAACGGGGTAGGTTGTTTAGTCAGTAAGAGTCTGACACTGTTTCCCGCTTCACCCAAGAGCGGGATTCGTCATTGGATTTTTTTTTTGCCCTCCGTAAAATAACCCTTACCTACCATAGTCCGGTCAATTTAGACATTCTAAGTTACATAAAGTCCCAACAAGCTGGATTTTTGTGAAGTTGTTCAAAACATAATTATAAACAATGTCTGAAAGTTCCCCATCATTCCCCTGTAAGGAAAAAATTTAATTCAAGGTCGAAGGTCAAAAAAATGAGTTTATCGCGATTTTCAGCAAAACGGTAAGTTTTATAATAAAAGTACCTCAGACAAAAATTGTAGATCATAAAATTATCTATAAAAAATGTATCAATACTTTTTTCTTACGAGCCAACGTTTCTGAGATATAACGATTCTAAAAGTTATGAAAGTTGTTATCGTCATAATATGCACACGTTTCCACGCCACCTATGAGGTAGTGTACTTAGCGCGTTTTTGTTAACGTGGTTTCCCCAGTAGGCCTACTCCACGGGTCAGTTGTGATCCTGGTTAACATCGATATGCATGTTTCGTTAAAAATACTAAAAATAAAAAACAAGTTCAATTAGCTTGTCTTCCTCCAACTTCAGTTGCTGCTCACCAACATCTTTTTCGAGTATATTACCAAGTTCAAGTGTGGCTTGGTTATCAGCTAGACCCTATAGACTGGAGTTGGAAGTTGGTCAACAATATATTAGAGCCAGTTCAAACTTTACTTCCACCTGCGCCGGAAAAACTGCTTAACATTATTTTTTGCAACTGCAAAAAGGGATGCAGTGCTAAATGTGGTTGCAAAAAAGTCGGACTGTCTTGTTCTTTGGCATGCACAAATTGTCAAGGCCGGTCGTGCTCTAATATTGAATCACAAACAATGGAGGATTCGTTTGACTCCGACGAAGTATCATGCGATACATAGCTATTGACGCAATTTATTTGCAACCAAAATGAAGATGAAGAAGAAGTAGGAGAAGAATAACAAGAAGAAGATCAAGAAGAAGAACAAGAAGAAGATCAAGAAGAAGAACAAGAAGAAAATTAAGAAGAAGAACAAGAATTTGAAACTTACGAATAAGACGAATAAACTTCAACAGTTTTTTTTTCATTTACATCGCTTTTATCTTTCCCAATCTTTGAAAATTTCCGTTATTTTGCAATAGTTTTACATTAAACAGGATCACAACTGACCCGTGGAGTAGGCCTACTGAGGAAACCACGTTAACAAAAAGGCGCTAAGTACACTACCTCATAGGTGGCGTGGAAACCTGTGCATATTATGACGATAACAACTTTTATAACTTTTAGAATCGTTATATCTCAGAAACGGTGGCTCGTAAGAAAAAAAGTATTGATACATTTTTTATAGATAATTTTATGATCTACAATTTTTGTCTGAGGTATTTTTATGATAAAACTTACCGTTTTGCTGAAAATCGCGAAAAACTCATTTTTTTTGACCTTTGACCTTGAATTAAATTTTTTCCTTACAGGGGAATGATGGGGAACTTCCAGACATTGTTTATAATTATGTTTTGAACAACTTCACAAAAATCCAGCTTGTTGGGACTTTATGTAACTTCACTCTCATTTTTTGGTCTAAATTGACCGGACTAACTGTAATATATTTGAGGAGATACATAAATTGCAAAAATGTTGGACGTTGACATTTGACAGACGGATCTAATTCAACCTCCTTATACTATATCAAACAGACCTACATTACACTCCTCCCTGCTTAATTAATGACATAATAAAACTTTCAACTAATACAATGTTCATAATATAAAAACTACAACGACACAATACTACCAAAACAATTAAAACTTATAATTAATATTTTTAAGCCTACACGTTCTAACAGCGCGTTGGGGAGTCGGTGGAGCCTGAGGTAAGGCAACCTGGATTTCACTTGGTTCCTCTGGTTCCGCAGTCAGTTGAGACGGTGACGCTTCCCTTGACGACGGTCCGCCCCTGTCTGCCGACCACTCCGCCCCAGTTCGCTCACAACTGCTACCAGTCATCGACTCTGCTGACATCGCCTGAGAATCTGTGTGTGATCGCTCAACATTACTAGGGCCACTGGCTACTAAGGATAACCTCCCCCCTGTTCTCCTACGTAACTGATCAATGTGTCGATGTACTGTTTCTCCCCCTTCCCCTTTCACTCGGTAGTTGCTAGGGCCTAAACATTCAACTACTTGACCGGGTAGCCATCTTTCACCCTTTAAGAATTGACGATACCATACGTCAGCTCCCTCTCCTCCAATACTTCGTTTCCCGCCCTCCGCATTTTCAACCTGGCGTTGTTGTGCTTTGTGAACTCTGTTTTGCCGATCTGGTTGAATGATATCGAGCCGTGTACGTATATGCCTGCCTAGTAAGATCATGGATGGACTTTCCCCAGTTGTAGAATGTTCTATATTTCTACAATGCAACAAAAACATCCATAATGCCCTATCTATATTTTGCTTCTCTAACATAGCTTTCTTTATAACCTTTTTTACAGTTCTAACTGAATTTTCTGCTAAGCCGTTTGAAGCCGGGTGATAAGGGGCAGTAAAAATGTGTTCTATTCCATTCGTTTTTGTAAATTCCTGAAATTCTTTCGATGCGAATTGTGTACCGTTATCACTACTACAGGGTTCTTGGGCATAACCCTGGATGCTAAACTTCAGTGGGGCCCACACATAGATAAGTTGTCAAAAAAACTTAGCTCTGCAGCATATGCCGTTAGACAAATTCGAAAGCTAACTGATTTAGAGACAGCCCGTTTAGTTTATTTTAGTTACTTTCATAGTGTAATGTCGTACGGTATTTTATTGTGGGGAAATGCTACCGATATACAGACGATTTTTGTTCTGCAGAAAAGGGCTATTCGTTCCATTTATAAACTAAGTCCCAGATTCTCCCTCAGAGAGAAGTTTAAAAATATTAATATTTTAACTGTGGCATCTCAGTACATCTATGAAAACATTTTGTATGTTCATAAAAATAAAAATTTGTTTTAAAAATACAGTGATATTCACAACGTAAATACTAGGAATAAACACAAATTAGTGGTTCCGGTAACAAGGCTCAAAAAAATAGGAGGCACATTTAGATGCCAATGTATACGCTTTTATAATAAGCTTCCCAATCCTATTCAAGAACTTAGCCTTAATAAATTTAAATCATTTGTAAAACATAAACTTTGTCAGAAGGCTTTTTATACGGTAAAAGAGTATCTTGAGGACAAAACAGCTTGGGATTGACCTGCTCCAGTAATCACTGTAATTGATGTAATTTCATTTCTTATTTTCTGATTTTTTTTTGGTATCATTATTATATATATATTTTTTATTATTATTATTTTTAACTGACGATTATTGTTATTTTACAATTATGACATATTTCTCTTTTTTTTTTGCAACTATTAAATTTAACATTTAAATTTGAAATTGACAATTGTATCGTTTTTTTTTTTAATTTGCAATATTAATAGGTAAAATTACATTTTTGTAAATTTTTATTATTGTGAATGTGGGGACTATGTGGATTACTTTTCCTTAATTTTAACTTTTAATTAACTTATAATGTCTGGCAGTTATGAGTACTTTTTGCGGCCTACCCAAATGTCCTTTCTTTGGTATTGTTCGTCAAATCGTTGAGCTCCTTGGTGGTCCTGAGTTGAGCTACACGAGAACTGACAAATGCTTGCACTGACTGGACAGGTCCACTCAGAACTGTGTGGTTATTTCTTCAAAAGACCATCTCAGACTCCAATCTGCATGGTTCTCATATGATTTGACCATTACATGTTTGTGTATGGACTTTAAAACAGACTTTGACCCCTGAGTTTGTTTCGGTGTTTCTTCTCAGGGTAGTCAGCTAGGAAACACCGGCCTCATCTAGTATAAAAAAAAAACGAAAAAAAAAAAAAATTGACGTGTAAAAGAGTTTGTAAAAACCTATTTACAAAATAAAAATCATTTATCATTTATCACTAACTATCTGTCTAGGCAACCCCCATCTACTAAATAATTCCATTAATCTATCTATGAGATTGTATGCGGACGTGTTCGAAACATTAACTACTTCCAGCCATTTAGACGTAGCATCTACCACTACTAGATATGTTCGGCCCCCTATGGGTCCGAGATAATCTATATGTAGCCGGCTCCAAGGCCGACTAGGCCAGGCCCACATGCGTGGCGCCTGTCGCGGCGGTGCGTCCGCCTGCGCCGCACACGTCTCGCAGCCGCGACACATGCGCTCCACAGCTTCATCCACCCCGGGCCACCATACATAACTTCGTGCTAAAGCCTTTGACTTCACGTTACCCATGTGAGGTTCGTGTAACAATAGCAATACTTTATCCCTACAAGTCTCTGGTACTACCAGTCTATGGCCCCACATGATGCAGCCTAGTTCTTCATAAAGTTCATTTTTCCTATTGAAGTAAGGTTTGAGGTTACTAAGTTCACAATCTTTAGGCCACACATCTCGGACATAACTTAGTATTTTTGATAATTCTACATCACGTAATGTTTGACGCTTAATATCGTTATAATCTAATAATAACGATTGTTGCACGAAGTGCAAATGAGTTTGCTCTGGCGGCTCAACCATACTTGTTTGTTTACCCACTACCGGTAATCGCGAAAACCCGTCCGCGCCGTTTTGATCAGTGCGGACGTACTTAATAGTAAACGAGTAGGCTGATAATATAATAGCCCATCGTTGCATACGACTGGCCACCATAGTCGGTATACCTGTATTAGGTCCGAATATTGATACTAAAGGCTTATGATCCGTTCTTAAGATGAAATTACGAGCATATAAATATTGATGGAATTGACTTCGTTACCATTACCAACACATTATAATGAAAAACACTAAACGACTACAAATAAAATTTTTTTTACAAAAAAAAACCGCCTTCAAAAAAAGCCAAACGATAAAAGTTCGTACACTAAAAAGTTGAAAATAAAAATTTGAATTGCTGTAAAGAAACTTAATTTATAGGTAAACTTATTTGTCATTAACATTTTGCAAATATTCAAAATTTATTAATCTTAAACTATATATTATATTGTACATATATTAATATGTACAATATAATATATAGTTTAAGATTATTTTATTTTATTATATTGTACATATATTAATATGTACAATATAATATAGTTTAAGATTATTTTATTTTATTATATTGTACATATATTAATATGTACAATATAATATAGTTTAAGATTTCTGCTCATTTTTAGGCAGAGGTGAAAGCACCTGGGACAGGTTCTTGCACGAAGATCCGACCAGAGTTGCAGACCGGAGCAATGGGGACGTCGCCTGCGACTCCTATAACCAATGGAAGCGAGACATCGAGTTGGCTGAGGAACTAGGCCTGCACTTCTACAGGTAATCCTATAAAAATAAGCCTGTAATGATTTTCATAGTATATTTCTAGATCTGTTTTTGGAGCAGGGAATCTTCAAATAATTTCTTGCGCTGTGGATGCGGCGAGAGGGAGGGCCTGGCTTTGATGAGCCTTCTGAAACCCACCCAAGTTCTTTCAGTTGATCCAGTGACCTCGGTAACTCTCCAACATGTCCCTTCGATACAAGCCTAGTCTATATCGGACAGCAAGCTACCTATTGTTCACCGTCCGCAAACCTGCTCCTACAGTATCCAGGAGTTGCCTGCGACCTGTGACTCCTAACACCTTCGAATGAATGCGAAAAGCACATGACAGATCGTTGTAGCAACATCTGGGGAGGACCAAGTCCAAGAGCGAACGTCTTTCGGCTGTAATAGGTAATGTTGATGGAATGAAAAAATTCACTAAGAAATTATATACTAAATTTTTTTAAATCTTACTTTTCCAACATCCAGGTTCTCAATATCCTGGTCACGGATCCTGCCGACTGGTTTCTCCAACCAGATCAACGAGGAAGGCGCCCACTACTACAACAACCTGATCGACGCTCTGCTGGAGAAGGGCATCGAGCCTCTTGTGACGATGTACCACTGGGACTTGCCGCAATCCTTACAGGACCTTGGTAAGACTAAGTCCAACTATCCAGGGACGCGTAGCTTCAGAGACGTGACACGACGGCGTAACGTTGCCACTTCGTCGACAGACGGTCATAGTTCTATATGTAAGGGCACCTTAAATGCCACAAAAATATAATATAATCATATATTACAACCTATATATTTATCATAACAAAAAAATATAGTTGAAAACCAGCAGCAAGCAACTAGTGCCTGACGCTGGTTTTTAACTGAACCTATGGTCGTGACGCAACGGAAGTAATATCGTTTTGGAGTGTAAAACATATGAATAAAACGGTGATTCAAGCTGAAATAATATAAACCTACAAAATAATGAATACTCGTCTATAAAGCTACGCGTTCCAAGAGTTCGTAGAGTGAACAAAGGATCGACCGTATAGAAGATGCATTATAGATAAAACACCGGCCAAACGCGAGTCGGACCCGTACATGAAGAGTTACGCACTATCCGTAGAAAAAAACACTATCAAAATCACTATATAGTTGCCTATGATGTTTGAGGAGTTCCCTCGATTCGTCATGGATCTCATATTCAGAAATGGCTTTGGAAAAAAATGGGACCAATCTGAAAGCATCTCCTTTCAAGAACAAAATAGTACATTGTTATACGAGGGATGAAAGTTAGTTATTTAGTCCCGAGAAATTTCTTGGCGACCGAGCGACAGCGAGGTCGCTAATAGTTCGAGGGACTAAATAACTCTTTAACCCGAGGTAAACACTGTGCTTTTCATTACGAATAAGAGGAAAATAAAAATAATAATAAAAACCTGAGTCGTCGTCAAATGTCTTCGTATGTTTTTAGGTAGGTATATTTCTTTTGATTTAGGTGGTAAGCGGTTTTCTCCTCAAAGAATCTTGCGTTAAATTTATAACTGAAGCTGATGAACTTATCGTGTTATTACAAATTTCTTATAACAACGAATTTAGCAAAATGTAAACAAAACTCAACACCTCGAAAAAAAAATCAAGAAAGACCAAATCGGCCACAGATTATAGAGAGACTTTACCCGCCATTTTTTTTTTTAGTCGTCGTCTAGCTATACAGTCAATATTTTTCATTTTATCATTATAAAAATGGGTCAGATCAACATTTTTCTCAAATATAATATTAGTTTTAATGAAATAGTTGAAAGTAAATTAAAATAAAGTCATTAAAAAAAAAGTATTCTTAAATTATTTCTATCTCTATGTCATTTTAATTATAGAAATGTCAAAATAGAACTAGATTTTTTTAAATATTTGCTGTCTAAATATTAAAAAAACAACTGTCAGTTGTAAAGTAAAACTCGCTAGGGAGTAAAAGTACTTCTTTCAACCCTGTCCGCAGGCAACTTTACACCTAATATAGGTAAACATTTACGGTAGAATTGAGAAAACTCCTGTTTTGAAGTCGGCTAAAAATAAAATAAATAGTTAAGGGGGCTCCCATACAACTATCATTAATATGTTTTTTTAACCCTTCTTGCGCAAGTCACACTCGCACTTAGACGGTTTTTACCTTTTGGTTTGGAACCCTAAAAAAAATTTTTTTTTTAAGATTATTCATTGATTTTATTTCCTTTAGGTGGCTGGACAAACCCTCTCATCGTCGATTGGTTCGAGGACTACGCCAGGGTTCTGTACAACCTCTACGGCGACCGCATCAAGCACTGGCTGACTCTCAACGAACCCATAACCATTTGTGATGTAGTCTACAACACTGGGGCCTTCGCACCAGACCTGTTCAGCCCTGAGGTTGGGGCTTACTTGTGCAACAAGTATGTGTTGCTGGCCCATGCTAAGGCTTGGAGGCTGTACGATGAAGAGTATAAACCTAAATATCACGGTAAGTAGGAAGGTTTGGAGTTCCATTGATTTTTCATGTCACCCTACCCTAGCTACCTAGACTAACCTACCTACAATACCCAATCCTACCGTACCTACCGATCTGTTTTATCCTACCCTACCTTACCTATTGCATGATTTGATTCCGCCATCCCAATTTCACCTTCGGACATCCCGGCGTACGGCAAGTATCCACCCTTACGTTTTTGAGACACCTGCGGCCCGGACTAAGCGTTTTGCCTCGTCATTTATACCGCGTACATCGAGGGATTGGAACAGTTTGCCGACTGCAGTCTTTCCGTCCGAATATAATTTGGGTGTCTTCAAGGCTAGAGTGAATAGGCTCTTAATAAACTAGTGCGCCTTACCATCAACGATTGCATCACTGCTTACCATCAGGTGGGATCGCAGTCAAGCACTAGTTTATTGCAAGTTAAAAAAAAAAAAACCTAGCCTACCCTACGCTATCTACCCTCCTCTACCTTACTCTACCTATTCTACCCTAATTATTCCATTTATTTACATTACAATCATATTCAATATATTTTTAAATATTTCCTTAAAAAAAATAATTAAAAAAAAAAACATTTAAAAATATAAAAAATAGTAGCCCACCGGCATCGAGACAGGGTCCAAGCTACCGGTGGTCAGGGCTCCTGAGAGAGGAACCTCCGGACAATACGCGCCGTGTCCAGGAGTACTGCCTTCTGAATCAGGCCCTTGATCCAACTGCCTAACGAGAGCCTCCTCAGATGTTGGTCGAGGCTCTTGGCTATTAAGCCATTAGCCGTCACAACTATCGGCACAATGACTGCTGTGTCCACTTCCCACATGTCGACAACCTCGCGAGCCAAGTCAAGATACTTAGTTTGTTTATCCTTCTCGGCTTTCACGAGGTTCTCATCATGAGGGACCGCTATATCAACAATCATTGTGCGACGCTCCAGTCGATCTATCACCACTATGTCAGGCTTATTGGCAACAATAGTCCTGTCAGTGATGATAGATCGATCCCAATATAACGTGATGCTGCCATTTTCGAGAACTGGGTCGGGCACATACCTATAATACGGTACTTCTGATTCCACGAGGTTGTATTTAAGAGCAAGTTGCTGGTGGATGATCCTGGCTACAAGGTTGTGTCTATGCAAATAGTCTCCGTTAGCCAAACGAGAACATCCAGAAATAATGTGTCGGATTGATTCACCGGGTCGGTGGCATGCCCGACAGATGTCAACCGTACCGTCCTTCACAATGTATTTCCGGTAGTTATTCGTCATCATAACTTCGTCCATTATTGCAAAGACAAAACCTTCGGTTTCCCCGAAAAGGTCACCAAAGCGCAGCCAGGATACGGATGCTAAGAAGTCTACATCGGGCCCATGTAAGGCCCGGTAAAAGCGCCCGTGAAGCTCCTTGCTCTGCCATACTTCCTTGCGTTCATTAGCATCCAATACTACAGGTTTGCGCCAGTTCCCGTTAGCCAAGGAGAGCGGGGTGAGGCCCTTGTCCACTGCTACCATATCTCGATGCATCCCCACGTCGGCTTCAAGGAAGTATTCCCTGAGACTGCATACCTCACGGTTGTGCAGGGTCTTAGCATTTAAAAAGCCACGACCCCCGCACTTCCGCGGGATATACAGTCTCATAACCGATGACCGTGGGTGATGCATCCGATTTGCGGTAAGCAGTGTACGGACCCTCCTATCCAAGGCGTCCAGTTCGGTCTGAGTCCATTTGAGTATGCCGAAAGTGTACATCAACACCGGCATGACCCACCCGTTGAAAGCGCGCACCTTGTTCCCGCCTGATAAAAGACTATTCAGTACTTTATTCAGGCGGTTGAAGAAGCGCTCCTTCAACGACTGTTTCACGTCATCAGCATTGATGCCTAACGCTTCCGACATACCCAAATACTTATAGGTTTCGGTTGGAGAGAGGGATCTCAGGTTTATGGAATCCGTGAGTTGAGTTCCCACGGATCCCACAATCTCTCCTCGCTTCACATGCATGACTGCACATTTGTCCACACCAAATTCCATCCTGATGGCACTACTGAAGGTTTCAGTTACCTTCAGTAGCTCCATCAGCTGCAAGTCGTTGGGGGCAAAGAGTTTCAGATCATCCATGTAAAGGAGGTGAGATATGACTTGACCACCTCTTTTCAACCGGTAGCCTAACCCGGAGCCCTCCAGAAGTGTGCTGAGAGGGTTCAAGGCTAGACAAAACCACAGTGGACTCAGACTGTCGCCTTGGAATATGCCACGCTCAATCCTTATCGATGCGCTGTTCTCCGAAATTTGTCGACATCCTGGATAGTGAAGGACCGTCCTCCATTGCCCCATACATGACATCAGGAAGGTGCGCAGAGTTGCATCAATCTTATACAGCTCCAGCACCCTCATGAGCCACGTATGTGGCACCGAGTCATAGGCCTTCTTATAGTCTATCCAACATGTCGACAAATCTCTACGAGAACGCCGGACCTGTTGGCTGATGGCAACATCAATGAGGAGCAGCTCCTTAGTACCGCGGGACCCGTTCCTACACCCATTCTGAGAGGCAGACATGATACAATTTGTCTCAATGTGATTATTAATTTTAGCTCTCAGTATGGATGTAAGAACTTTATAGACCGTCGGTAAACACGTGATCGGTCTATAATTTTTAGGTTCCGCAGTACTACCTGATTTATGGAGCAGGTGGGTTATTCCTGTCGTAAAAAACTCAGGCAGCGACCCTGACTCTAGGGCAGACTGGAATTGAGATGCCAAACGAGCGTGCGATCTTTTAAACCATTTAAGCCAAAAATTGTGCAGCCCGTCCGGCCCCGGGGATTTCCAGTTAGGCAACGGACGAACTGCACGAGCTACATCTTGGGGGCTGATGGTAATCGCCCCCATTTCCGGTATAAGATCGCACGCCCGCTCGACCTCCCGAGTCCAGTCACCCTCGGTGTGACTGACAGGCACCGACCAGATGTTGCGCCAAAATGAACACATCGCATCATCATCTGGTAAGCGTGTATCAGTCACACTTTGGTCCGGTCGCTCCCAAGTCCTATAAACCCACCTCTCGTTGCTTTGGAATGTGCGATTCTGAGTGTAGCGCTCGACTCGCCGTTTGTACCGTCGAATACGGCTTGCCCATGCATAGATCTTCTGCTTCAGGAAGTCGATGCGCTCTGTGACGCGGGGTAAATAATCTTGGGAACTGATTTCAGTCCCTGAAAACGCCCGCCTCACAAAGCGCATCACCCTAGGGCGAGTATTGCCCTCCCTGAAGCAGATAAGCTTACCGATGAGTGCTCTAGCCTCAGCAATACGACGCTCGATCCTGCACTGCCAGACTGGTACAGCTGGTCGCGTAGCTCGGTCATTATTTACTACTACCCTAATTATTATTATTATTTTATTTCTTTATTATATTACATTATTATTGTAACTTTTTTTTATTATACCAAGCTGCTTCGAAGTATTAGAAAACATTTTACTACGATGAATTTTTCTCTGGTATGAGGGCTAAGAAGGAATGGAGTGGGTCGTTTAGTCTGTAAGAATCTGACACTGTTTCCCGCTCCACCCAAGGGCAGGATTCGTCATTAAATGATTTTTCCCACCATAAAAAAACCTAACCTACCCTACACTATCTATCCTCCCCTACCCTACTCTACCTATTGTATGTATGCATGCATATACATCGATCTATTGTATATCTACTTCTACTAATATAATAAAGAGGTAAAGTTTGTTTTTTTATTTTTTTGTTTTTTTGTTTGTAGGAGGTAATCTCTGGAACTACTGGTCCGATTGGAAAAATTTTAGCAACAATAGAAAGCTGCTTTACTCCTGAGTGACATAGGCTATATTTTATCTACGCGGGCGAAGCCGCGGACAAAAGCTAGTATGCATATAAATATCGATGCATGAATGTATGGATATATGGAACTATTAATTACTAATTATGACGTAATGATTAATTGCCTTTATAGTTATAACTTCTAACATTTTTCAGGCAAGGTCTCATTAGCGAATCAACTACTGTGGTTCGACCCTAAAACAAAAGAAGATGAAGCTCTTGCTGAGCTGGCTGTAGAGAACTGTGTAAGTTGTTAGTACCATTTATTTTAACGGATTTCTGAATTAAGTATTTTAAATTAACGTTTCAAACCATCAAAAATAGTCTGTCTGCCAAGAGTAGAGTTTGAGAGAAAATAAACTTAAAATGCTTTAAATCAGGAATTGAAGGTCAATGTTGTTCCTAATCATAATCTGGCACACCATCTGGTTCATCATCAGACCCATCCAGCAGCTGCGAATGTTAAATAAATATTTGCCGGGAAAGCCGCATACTTTAAACTTACATATTAAAGATTACACTTTACACATAATGCTGTGTCCACACGCAAAATGCGACGAGTCTAGACAACGGTGTTGTGTACCAATAGATTTGAGTAATAAATAAATGAGGAGGAATTATACAATTAGGTACATACGTATAAACCGGCCACATTACATCGCGTCTTTAGCATGGACGAATAATTAAAGAACATGTCGATTAAAGAACGATACATTGATCCTGCCTCATCAAAAAGTGCTTGGATTCATTCCCCGATTAAGGTGTTTAAGGCAACCAAACTCCGGTACGTATACTAACCCGTTATCCCAGCTGAAAGCCCTTTTGAAGTATTACTCCATCGTTGATAATTTAAAAATTCATTCATAAAGTAAATCCCCCATATTCTTCTAGGCTGGCAGATACTCTCATGCAATTTACTCCAAAGAGGGTGGCTGGCCACCTTCTATTGAGAAACACATGCAGGAGCTTAGCTTGAAGAGAGGATACCCCAGGTCAACGTTCCCTTCATTTACTCAGGAGGAAATTGAGTTGATTAGAGGTAAGAGGATTGTTACACTTATGTCGAACAAACTACAACATTTATGTCGGGTTCTCAGGTGTTAGGTGGACTTAACGCCTAAACATTAAAGTATTGCGTAAAATGATAAAAATTGCAGAGACCGCACAAAATGTTTTTTGCCCGAAGTGTTCCTTGGTTTCAAATTTCCTGAAATGTCCCCTCTCCATAATGTCCCCTTATGATATGAATAAATATTTCTAATTTAAAAACGTAGGGGACATTTCGGACAGTGACTTGTGAGGGTTGAACCGCGACTCATAAGGATCGACGTGCACCCATTCTCATCTGACCACTTTTCTGCACTAGTGCGAAAAATGTACCTTTATGAGAGAAATAAATTAAATTATTATTATTAATAATAATTCTACAGGAACGCACGACTATTATGCATTCAACCACTACACGAGCCGTATAGTCCGCCCCGCGGAGGAAGGTGAGGAGTTCTCGGCCTGGCCGCAAGGGGACGCTGTGGATCTCAACCTCAAAATAGAGAAAGGAGAAGGCTGGGCCATAGGTGTTTCTTCCTGGTTCTTCGTAAGTTTGACCTTTTAACTAACTTTGGCGCTTTTCCATTGTTTTAGATAGATAGATATACTCTCTATTGTAGTTAATAAATACAATTGGTACATTAGGAACTTCAAATTACTAAGGTGTGACAATGGGTGGTCTTATCGCTAAAAGCCATTTTTGAAAGACAACCTTTGGATGGATTTGACAGAGCGATTGTCTGCAAGTCGAGGCTCAGCGAGTGGGAGAGCAGTGATGGCTGAGTGGTAACGGCCCCGGCTTACGAGTGGTTCAAACCCAGGCGCATAATTTTGTGTAATTTATTTTTTCACCACTGCTCTCAAAACGGTGAAGGAAAACGTCGTGAGGAAACCGGGATGTCCTAGAACCAAAAATTCGAAGACATGTGACATCCACCGCGCGGTGGATTACGGCCCATTACTCTCTCCTGTGGGGGAGGCCTATGTCCAGCAGTTCGGCTGAAATGATTATGATGATGACCCTCTCCTAGATGCCCGAGTCCCAAAAGTGAAAACATTATAAGGTTGATGCTAGTATGCTGCCAGATTTTCTGCTTTTTTATGGTAGGTGAAAATCATCGAATGACGAAACCCGCTCTTGGGAGGAGCAGGAGACCAGTGTCAGAGTCTTACTGACTAAAAAACCTACCCCATCCCATCCTTGCTTTATTCCTAGAGCCGCGGTAACAGTTTCACACAAACCGACAGCTCCAGAAGGCTTCGACCCTGAAGGGTACAGTTTGCTGACAACTCCTTGAGGCGCGCGGGAACGGTGCGTGCCATTGACGACTTGGACTCGGTCTGGACAGTTTCCAGACGACCGGACGGCGAGCTACCCATTGCTCACCGTCCGCGAGCCAGTGTCTACGGTGGCCCGATATCGGGCCAGAATTCTTGTGTATGTGATCTTACATGTTTATACGTTTATGAACAAAACCATACTTTTTATTAATGCTGCGAAATTCTAACTTTAAGAGTTACATTAACAACTTTCAGTAAACCATTTCATTAATATGTTGTTCAACTTCCCAGGTGAACCCCCCAGGTATTCGCAAGCAGTTGAACTGGCTGAAGCAAAAGTACGGAGACCTAGAGTTCATGATCACCGAGAACGGATTTGCTACGTTTGAAGGACGTGATGACCAGGACAGGATTCAGTATTACAGGGATTATTTGGAGCAGGTGCGTTTATTTGATGTAAAAAACATTTTAGTGGATAACTTCTTACGAGGAATAGACTAGAAACTTATGAGGAGCTAGTCTGCATGACAAATGTTTGTGCAAGCCTCCTTGCTTGCCTGCCACCATGGGATTCAGTAACAGTCCTTGCACAAATGCATGATCTGCACAAAGAGATGTAACGCCGGGGCGAAACTCCGCTGCTGCAGCTATACACGACAAAGTTCCGGCAAGATCTCATTGTGGGCAACAGTGACTGTCACAACCCAGTGCTCGGCACGCCATAATTATGTTGATAAGTCCTCTCTTTGAGGTGTGGATGGAAAGACCTCACGGTGTCCTTCAGCATGACGCAGATTCTCACTGGACATGGTCGAGAGAGAGAACATTGCTCGAATGGAATTCGTTTACTAAAAATGTTACCAACTTTTTCGTATTTAGGTACTACTTCTCTTTGCAGGTTCTGCTGGCAATCAAAGAAGATGGAGTCAATGTGACGGCATACACTGCGTGGACGCTCATCGATAACTTTGAATGGACGGATGGATACAGGTCAGTCCTTCTTTAATTCTTTATTGTACACTACAACTTAACATAGATACAATGATTTGTCAATTCATGTACAAAGGCGAGCTTAACTCAATAATAAGTTTTCTCCCAGCAAACCAAGATCTGTAAGTAACAGAGCGAAATTACATATGACCCCCTGTCCCCTGTCCTTGTTCTTTTATTCGACATGTTACCGGCCAAACCCGATTTCAGGACAAACTAGTTTGGCCTAGGCTAAACTAGTTCTTCCTATTAGCGATAGGATAAACTAGTTTAGCCTAGTCTAAACTAATTTGTCCTAAGCCCGATAGGATAAACCAGTTTAGGCTAGGCCAAACTAGTTAGTCCTGATATAAATGTGCACACTCTAGGATAAACTGGTATGATCTAGTCTAAACATTCTAATATATGTAGAAAGTCAAAATAAATAGATAAACTGAATAAAATACTCCGTAATTGGAAAAATAATCCATTTTATTAAACTGTAATGATTCGTTGTTAAAAGTTATATTTAAACGGTAATACCAAGGGTAATACGAACAATCATACTATAACAAATAATACTGTATTTTTTTTTTAATAGAAACAAAAATCAATTATTAAATTTGTTATTTATTTTTACATGGTTTGCTTTGGTGGCACTTAGAATTGCAGAGTATCATTGCCTTCTTGCACTGGCATCTGTTTGTGGAACAATTTTTATTGCAGCTGCATCGCCTGCATCTCACAAAACTTTGGCCTGTTCCGACTGAATGTTTCGTAGCTGCAATTCGTAACGATATTTCAGAGGTAATATTTTTTTTTATAGCCTACTTTGTGTCCCACTGCTGGGCAAAGGCTTTCTCCTTTCAAACTTCTCTGTCTTGGGAGATCTCCGGCTAAGTTTGCCCCGCGAACGTGATTAGATCATCACACCACCTTCGCCGTGATCGACCTCGACGGCGTCGACCTCCCTCAGGCGTCCAGTGAGTGATAATCTTCGCCCATATGTCCGGATGCATTCGTGCGACGTGGCCAGCCAACTCCCACTTCAGCCTGGCTTTTCTGTCTCCGACATCTGTTATTTGGGTTATGGAGCGCAGCGTGGTGTTCCTTAGGCGATCTGTTCGCTTAACACCTATTATGCTACGCTCTATTGCCCTTTGACAGATCTTCAGTTTGGGATTTTTGTTGTTCTATAAGTTAGTGACCAACTTTGAGCACCGTAGGGTAGGACGGGCAGGATACACATATTTCTTTTAAGTGTCATCGGGAGGCTACCCTTACAAAAAAAAGGTAATATAAAAAACTATCTTCCATCCGATGAACTTTATGATGGCCACGGTGGTCGTGACATAATGTTAGCCGAAATATCAAAAAAATATACCAACATCACAAAAAAAATGATAAGCTTGTATTTATCTATGTGTAGTGGCTGTCAGCAAAAGAAAACAAAGAAGAAGAGAGGATTAGTTTCTAAGTCCATTCTTCATTCGGAAATTTATAGTACGTGCCAAGTAGATCTGATCGATTTTCAGACACAACACGATGGACATTTGAAATTTATTATTGTTTAACAACGAATCATTATAGTTTAATAAAATTGATTATTTTTACAGTTACGGAGTATTTTATTCAGTAATTTATCTATTTATTTTGACTTTCTAGATATATTACAATGTTGAGACTAGTCCATACCAGTTTATCCTAGAGTGTGCGTATTTATATCAGGACGAACTAGTTTGGCCTAGCCTAAACTGGTTTATCCTATCGGGCTTAGGACAAATTAGTTTGGACTAGGCTAAACTAGTTTATCCTATCGCGAATAGGAAGAACTAGTTTAGCCTAGGCCAAACTAGTTTGTCCTGAAATTGGGTTTGGCCGGTAACAGACATATTTAAAAGTCTTGACAACGATAAGATATCCGCAGGAGAACCAATGTTACCAACATAGCTCGAAAAATTTACTTTATCTATTTATTTATTAAACGTACACACCATAGACTATACACTGTACACACACTGTCTTTACAGGCTGAACCCAATACCAAATGATATAAGAAACATCTTACGCCTATTAAACAAACTTCTTAAGAGTTTAAGTACTGATTTAAGATTTTGATAATTCACGGCAGTTGGCGATTACAATTTTAATTGTTTTCTTTTATTTCTTTTAGTACACAATTACGCAATAATAAACGTTTTTCAATATGACTTGCTACATTTTTAAGGTTTTTTACACTTACATTTACAACATTTTTTATTTACATAATAGTAATTTAATGCTATTAGTATCGTGAGTAGAGCCTTATTTTAAAATACCTATTTAATAGTACATTGTTATACGAGGGATGAAAGTTAGTTATTTAGTCCCGAGAAATTTCTTGGCGACCGAGCGATAGCGAGGTTGTTAGTAGTTCGAGGGACTAAATAACTCTTTAACCCGAGGTAAACACTGTGCTTTTCATTACGAATACGAGGAAAATAAAAATAATAATAAAAACCTGAATCGTCGTCAAATGTCTTCGTATGTTTTTAGGTAGGTATATTTCTTTTGATTTAGGCGGTAAGCGGTTTTCTCCTCAAACAATCTTGCGTTAAATTTATAACTGAAGCTGATGAACTTATCGTGTTAATACAAATTTCTTATAACAGAGATTTAGCAAAATGTAAACAAAACTCTACACCTCGAAAAAAAAATCAAGAAAGACCAAATCGGCCACAGATTATAGAGAGACTTTACCCGCCATTTTTTTTTTTTTAGTCTTCGTCTGGCTATTCAGACAATATTTTTCATTTTATCATTGTATGAATTGGTCAGGTCAACATTTTTTTCAAATATTATATTAGTTTTAATGAAATAGTTGAAAGTAAATTAAAATAAAGTCATTAAAAAAAAGTATTCTTAAATTATTTCTATCATTATGTCATTTTAATTGTACTGGCAGTATAAAAATTCAGGTCACGGTTCAATAGAAATGTCAAAATAGAACTAGTTTTTTTTTAATATTTGCTGTCTAAATATTAAAAAAACAACTGTCAGTTGTAAAGTAAAACTCCCTAGGGGGTAAAAGTACTTCTTCCAACCCTGTCCGCAGGCAACTTTACACCTACTTTCAGAGTATGAGTAAAGAAAAATATATTCCACAACGTCGCCGTCGTCTAGTCCCATTCTAAGCAGAGCTTGTGTTATGGGTACTAGACAACTGAGAAACATACTTATATATACATTTCTAAATACTATAGATAAATTTACATCCAGACACAGAAAAAATTATCGTGTTCCTCACACAAACATTTGTCCTGGGTGGAAATCCAACCCACGACCTCTGGCTTAGCAGTCAGGGCCTCTAACCACTAGACCAACAGGCCAGTCAACTATTTCAATTTTACCAATGATCTAAACAATTTTTTCTTCTGTCTTTCAGTGTCAAATTCGGTCTGTACGAGGTGGACTTCAACGACCCCGAACGCAAGCGCACCGCGCGATCATCCGCACATTACTACGCCAGTATTATCAAGAGTCACTCTCTCGACGTACCCACCACACATAACGAGGTTTAATTTAGGCTCTTAATAAACTAGTGCGCCTTACCATTGTGGCGTCCCACATTTTGTATCGTGTGGACTACGGCTTAGTTCTATTTTATCTATTCTTAGTTTTATCTGTGGACACTCTATGTTTTTTGGTGACGCTCACGTTTGACGCTAACCTTTCGGGCGGTTTGGCAATTATATTTTCTTTACTTAGCGTATGACTTTTATTTCGAGTCCGCTTATAAATTAGACGGCGACGATCGCCAAACCATCAACGATTGCATCACTGCTTACCATCAGGTGGGATCGCAGTCAAGCACAAGTTTATAGCAATAAAAAAAAAACAAAAAAATTATATAAATATTTGCTGGTCAAAATACACTTCTCATCAAAAAAATCGAAACACCTTGCAAGTTTACGTTTTGTCAGGATTATCAGAAAAATGTGTACATTTAGGAATAAATGTTAAATGTCGTTTAATAGTGAGTAATATGAGCTTATCAAATCTTAATGTTAATGTTCTAAATTTAAATGAATTTTTCATAGGTTTCGTATTTTGTTAAATGAGTCATTTTTATTCCGTATGGAGTATAAAGGAAATGGATAAAACAACACACGTAAATGAAAAAAAAAGCTAAAAAACGTTTATTTAATAACTTGTATTCCCTCCCCGAGCTCTAATTACTGCTTCCATACGGTTCTTCATCGATCGGATGAGAGTCACGATCACATGCTGTGGTATATTGTCCCATTCCTCTTGGATTGCATCTTGCAGCTGGCTAAGTGTTTCTGGGGCAGGATCTCTTGCTCGAATTCGTCTCTTTAATTCATCCCATAGATGTTCAATGGGATTCATGTCCGGGCTTCTTGCTGGCCATTCCATAATAGAGATATCGACTTCGTTAAGATAATCTCGTACGACGCCCGCGGTGTGAGCCCTAGCATTGTCGTGCATGAATATGAAGCCGTTGCCAATAAAATGTGCATAGGGCATCACATGAGGCTCGAGACACTCTTCGACGTACCGATGACAGTTTAGTGCAGGCAGACGTGGCCCAGACACGAAAGCAAGCTCTGTCTTACCGTCGGCGCTGATTCCTCCCCAAACCGTCCACGAACCGCCACCATAGCTGACCTTTTCTTCAATGCAGCATTGTGCATAGCGTTCTCCGTCTCTTCTGTAGACCTTGTTCCTTCCGTCGTTACCATACAGCATAATTTTACACTCATCAGAAAAGAGAACTTTGCTCCACTGTAGGTATGACCAATTTAGGTGCTCACGTGCAAAGTTAAGGCGCGCTCTTCGATGGTCTGCAGTTAATTTCGGCCCATTTGCTGGCTTATGCGGTACCAGTCCACGATCCTTCAACCTTCTTCTAATTGTAGAGTCACTTACAGCCACCCTTCGTACAACACGAAGCCGCTGCTGCAGTTGAAAAGCGTTAAGGCGTCGATTTCTTAAAGAAGTTGTTACAATAAATCGATCATCTCGCTCAGAAGTGACCCGATTCCTGCCAGATCCTGAACGGCGCGTGAACAAACCAGTCTCCCGATAACGTTTATAGACTCTATGAACAGATGACAGGCTTAGATGCAGTCTTGCAGCCACAACACGCTGACTAAGGCCAGAATCCAGCAATGCCACAACTTGGGCGGCTTCTGTGGGCGAAGTATCCATACGTTTTAGAAAAAAAACCTTTTTTCAGACGTCCCAAAGTCACAGTATTGAAATAAAAAACAAAAAGTTTAAGGATAGGCGCTAATTTTTAGTTTTTAAACGCTAAATGTACTCCAACCCTAAACACACATTTGTCTCAAAACAGTGATTCATTTCGTTTATAAGATAAACAAATGAAATTCTAATTTTGAATTTAGAATTTTCGCTTATTACTGTAATGGCCAAACTGCCAGCTATAATATATGTATTTTTTTTCATCGTATGAATTCTTTTTTGTGTTAAATTCGGACAGAAACAATGAAAACGGAAGTGTTTCGATTTTTTTGATGAGTTTTTTGTTGATTATTTAATAAAGATTGTTAAAATAAAGGGTGTAAAAAGACCCTTAACGTAAACGAAAACTTTGTATTCTACCCATCACTGGGATAGTTTTTTGTTCTACAATTTTCCTGGGAAATCACTGGTTCCGGAAATATTCAAAGGTCAAAGTTGAATATTTTTTTCGTTTTTTTTTCATAATCGTATTACAAGTGTCATTAGTAAACTTTCTTCCGAACAAACATTACCTAAATTATTGATTTTTCATAACAAATAACGCATTTGAACTTACAAAAATGCAATGAATAATAAACACAACGGGCCAAGCTACACACACAAGAGTCCTCCTGGAGCCTAGAGGGTGGTGCAAACTGTTACCTCGACTCCAGGAATAAGGCAAGGAAGGTACGGGGTAGATTTTTTAGTCAGTAAAAGTCTGACACTGGTCTCCTGCTCCGCCCAAGAGCGGGTTTCGTCATTGGATGATTTTCACCTACCATAAAAAAAAAAATAGAAAAAACGCACACAAGCGTGCGGTCATCGAGTTCACTGACCAAATGCGTACGACCGGCCGTAGTGTACCTACGTTGCTCAGCTGATCGAAATTACTACATTTATATATTATGTCAATTGAACAGTTTTCGATTTCACATTTTCAACAAAACGTTGATTACTAATTTATCAACTACTGTTGATAAATAGTAACGCGTTTAGACAAGTGGTACTCCACTTGTCTAAACGCGGCTCCGCTGAACCAGGTCTTCCGCAATCTGACACATCCAGACGAAAGGTCTCTAAGTCTAAGAATTAAGTGGGAAGAAACGCCTGAGTGTTACACGGCCCTTTTCTTAGGAGGGAAAATCAACTATTGACATCTCTCGCTCTTGGGCTGTGCGCGAGGGTGAGTCACATTTTTACTGACTAAAACCCCACTCCTTTTTCTTCCTTGCTATCATTTAGGGCTTCGGAGTTCCCTATGACCCTGTTGAGCCCCTACGTTGGCGCACCACGCGCACCGTCGACGACTTGAGCACGTCCGGACCGTTTATGCCATTGTTACCTCGGCTCTGGGAATAAGGCAAGGAAGGTACGGGGTAGGTTTTTTAGTCAGTAAGAGTCTGACACTGGTCTCCCGCCCCGCCCAAGAGCGGGTTTCGTCATTCGATTATTTTCACCTACTTACCATAAAAAAAAACGTCCGAACCGTGCTCAAGTCGGTTACCGGACGACCGAACGGCGTGATACCCGTTGGATGCCGTTCGCAAGTCTGTACCTACGCGGTGGCTGGAAATTTGGACCGGTACCGGGATCCCGGCGGCTGGGGTGTGAGGACCGTTCACTAGGGCGTGCGGCCGCCTCCTTTGCTAGCTTTATTGCTTCGCAGAAGTCAACTGCAGGAACAACGATCGGAAAAAGAGAGGAGTGTCAGACTTTAGCTGACTAAAAATCGGAAAAAATCTGACTCTCTCACACTTTACACATTTCCTATCAAAAAAGAGACTAGTAGGTAGGTACCTGCACTTAAACTTCTTCAATAACATCGTAATAAACATTACTAGGTACATAATCTTATATATAAAAACGAATCGCAAAATGTGTTGGTTGGTAAGCGCAAAACTCTAAAATAGCTGAACCGATTTCGCTGATTCTTTTTTTGTTGTGTTTGTTATTGTCAAGAGAAGGTTCTTATGAAAAAAAAAAATAGGGTAGAGTGGAGTAGAGTAGAATAATCTGTTGCTGGGAGCGAAGCCGCGGGCAAAAGCTAGTCATAACATAAACCTCACTAAGGAAGGAAGTACCTAAGTAAGATGTGTTAGGAACAGGTAAAACGACGTAATTTCTGCATTTAGGATCACAATGTTAAAGGAAAAGTAAATTTTATTATTTCATTATCATGTTTAAATTGGGTACCTACCTAAAGCTGACGGAAAATCGCACGAAATTCCATACACTCAAGCATCATCTGCTTACCTTACTCTCAACTGTTGGGGTCTCCTTTCAGTCTAACCGGACTGTCTTTGCCATCCACAATCCAATTACTAGTTAATACGATACCCTTTTTTCAGTAGTATCAGACTTTTACTACATAAAAACTCACTCCTGTTCTTTCCTTACCATTGTTGTGGGGTCCGCGGTTCACTTTCGCATCACCCAATAGACTTCGACCGAGCCAGGCCGCTGCGGTAGCCGACATCTTATTGACGCGCGCGTGGAACACTACGCGACGTCGATGACTTGAGCTTAGTCTGGATAATTACCGGACGGTCGGACAGTGCAAAATAGTTCTAGGTGCAGTTCCTAGAATGTGTATTTTACTAGAATTGTTGTCGTCTATATCTATATATCTATCTATCTATAATAGTACGTTATCTATGCTGGTTATTCCGATAACAATATTAATATTGACAATTGTCTTATAGTTATGATGATTACGTTAAGAGGTACTCCACTCGTCTATCGTCTGTGATCTACTCAAATATTTCACAAAACTTGTGTCTTTTTCAAATTCAAATCATTTATTGTGGATCATACATAGGTACATAAGATGTTATTTTAGTTGCAGGTTCTGCTATGTCCCGCCATTGAGGCATACAAAATTCTTATTAACAATCTGGTTCAAGTTAAATACAATAATTAAATTACATACATTAAAATTGTCATGGAATAAATTAAATTAGTAAAATTTTTAGGTCAAATTATAAATTAATAACATTAATGTACATTACTTCATAAAACAATTACAAGTGTTTCATAGTTTTTAAAACCCTTTTTGTGAAAACAGCTGGTGTCATAGGCACTTGAAACTGAAAGACGAAGTAATTAGTTAATGTACGTATGTGTTGTACGAAATGTTATCGCATTAACTCACAACAGTGTGATGATCAAAATCAAAAAGTGCAGCGATACCGATAATTTTGTGTGAATAATTTTTTATGATAATTACCAATTTTTTTTAAGTTTATTTATTATATATTATTATTTATTTATTTATTAATTTTTATTATCACCACAATTGTTTTGACAGGTAAACCTAATGTAACAAATGTAGTCATAAATAGCCGCACTCAGAGACGCCACCCTCTCTCTCTGAATGATTACTCCAGACTAAAACCATACCTTTGTTCCATCTTTGCCCTTGCATTCCAGGACCACGAGTTTCCCTTCCGGAAGATATTTTTTGGCTAGAGTATTCGACCATGCTGAGTTTTGCTGACATCCCTATGAGTAAGGTTGCCATCTCTAAAATTTGGGAAACAGGACAAGACGCGTGAAAACCCCGGATTTTAGAGCCCGAAAGCCGGACATATCAACAAGATCTTTCAAACATATTCAATGTAATAAAAAGTCATAAATCACCTTTTTTATTCATTCATTATTTTAACAAAACTATTTTTATTATTAATTTATTTTTTGAACTCCGTCTACAAATTAAACCTTCCCCGGACGCTCCCCGGATGCCCTCTAAACTAGGACAAATCCGGGGAAACCCGGACGGATGGCAACCCTACCTATGAGGAACGCGTGTAGCGCAAATAATTCTTCATAAACGTTAGAACGTGGCAATAGACTCTTCTCGTTTGGAACGCATAGTACGTTCGAGTCAAAGCCAAAGTTCGTGCAAAACGATACACACAGATGAGGCTCAGCATAAATCTCGTGCGCTGAGCCTTAGTTCAGTGTTAGTTTACAACATACATTTCGTGCGTTCATTCCCTACGTTCGCACCAAACGCAGATTTGTTTAGTACTAATCGTAATCTTTTTATATAAACATCTCTACAAGAAAAGATAGCGTAGGTTTTAAAGATAGTGGATCAGGTTCGAAGTCACTCTTATCATGGATTGGATTCAAGCAGTCGTGTTGAGGTAAGAGAAATTATATTTACACGATAATATAATTTTAATTCATATTATCATTGTTACCTAACATGTGGATGGTATAATTACGAGTATCTAATGAAAATAACAATGGTAGTTTCAATGTAATAATTTATTATGCTCTCAAAATGGTGAAGGAAAACGTCGTGAGGAAACCGGCATGTACTAGAACCAAAAATTCAAAAACATAAGATAGCCCATTCTTTCTCCTAGAGAGGTGGCCTGACTCCCAAAATAGAAAACGTTATTAGGGTAATGCTATGCTATGATAGATAGATAGATAGATATACTCTTTATTGTAGGCACACCATAAACAAAACTTGGTACATAAGGACACTTAAAAATGACGACGGTGTTACAATGGGCGGTCGGTGGTCGGCTATGCTATTTTATTATGCGAAAACTAAGCCAAGCCAGTAAATTTTTGGTTGACAGCAAATGACAAAACACAACATAAAAAAAATAAACATTGAAAAAATACTTAAAATGTCAAATTTTAATGATTTTACAAATATCCAATATTATAGGTATACTAATATATATATATTCTATTACACTAAAAATAACCTAAATAAACTAAAAATACAATAATATTTACAAATGATTTATTGGGCATCAAAAAATTCATCCACATCGATATCAATGGGAAAAGTGCACAGAACGCTGGCAGCATTGCCACGCTGGATGGCAATGAAATATCATAAGAGATTTATAACAAGGCTCCAGACAGTCGTCAATAATCGTCACTAATACTACATAAGCAGAAAGCCCAAACTCATAAAACCACTCTTTATCGTAACTTTCGCATTTATAATATTAGTAAGATACTTGCCAGCCGTAATGTAATGTTAATTAAAAAGAAGTGCATTAATTGGTTTTCAGATAGGGTGATTGGTAATTAGTGACGCGATTTTAGGTTTGGCCTCATAGTAAACAATATTTGTGATCAAGACTACAATCGGTGTATATGTCGCAGTAAGATAGATATAGCCGTAATATAGTTATATCCCTAGGGATATAATTATATACCGGAACATAGTTATACGAAAGCGATTCATTACTATCTTACTAGGGATATAGTTATAAAACGGACCAAGTTTAGTGATATACTTATATTACTAGATTAAGTTTAGTGAAATAACTTTCGAGTGTGCGGCGCAGGCGACGCGCCGCCTCCCCCGCGGTGTACAGTGTTTTACTAAAAGATGTGCCTGTAAGAAGCATTCAGTGCTATGTAATTCTAGATGTCGTGATTCCTCTTATCTATATATATATTCTCTCTATACTTATCGGTCATTAACTACCAGTCACCCTAGATTATGTTTGTTAAAGATAACTCTCTATTGGATGTATTGATTTGATAAGACTTATGTTTTTACTAATTGCTACTTAGAAAGGACAAATTGATTGACTAATAATATATCAATTACCAACGCACCTCCGAAACTACTTGGACTAGGACCTTGAAATTTTGCACAGACTTCTTTTATTACGTAGCACTAAGCGAGGATTTTTTTTAAATTTACCTCCTAAGGGGATGATATGGGAATCCAAAGTTTGTACTTATAAAGAAATTGTTTGATGTGCGTCCTTGCGTGCGTTCAAAAGCTAGCAATATACCTATGATTGCTAGCTTTTGTCCGTGGGTTTGCTTCTATCAACTGATTATTCTACCTCTCTCTACCCTACCCTAATGTTTCTACTAGATTGTTTTTTCTTACATTAAACTCTTAAACCCAAGCAGACACCAGCTTCGCAAACCTATTATCTTTCTGTCTCTTATTACGGTACTCAAAAGTGTAATAATGGTTCACACTCAATATTATTTAAAGATTACGTGTCCAGCTGAATAAATGTTCTTCATGGAGTACCTCAGGGTTCGTAGCTGGGTCCCATCTTATTCGTTATTTATATGAACGACATCGATCAGTGCCTACATTCTTCTAAAATGCTATGCTTTGCTAATGACCTGTTAATCTTTGCCACCATTTCAACGCTCGAAGACAGACTTGCATTTCAGGTTGATTTGCTGTTGAACTAATAAACTAAATTTAAACCCATCTAAGTAATTTAGTAAAATTTCGGGCGTGTTACAGCGTACTATCTACAGGTCATTTAACTCGCCCAGCTGACGTTTACATAAAGAAATTAATTTCGTACATGCATATATTAATTCGAGTTTTGTTAAAAAAGTTCTTTGTTTTTTAATGTGTAGTGTTTTATGTAGCGGATCGACCCTCCACGGGATTAAACTCTTGAGCCCCGAGCAAACGCCGGCGTTCGCACACCTATTGTCATTCATCATTCATTTTTTTTTAGATTAGGGTAGAGTAGGGTAGACTAGGGTAGAATAGGGTAGAGTAGGTATGTCCATGCAGGGGAGATCGGTGGCGATGACCACTCGCGCCGGGCTTTGGTTCAGGCCATGATCCGCAGCGATGAGGAGTGGCTGGCGGTTGCCTCCTTCTGCTAAGCAGTAATGACATGACAGAAATGGCAACGACGCTCTCGCCGCAGCCGCCGCCACAGCGATACAAATCCCGATTTTCGGCCACCATTCGCGAGCTAGCGGACAGCGAGTAATGGGTAGCTCACCGACCGGTCATTTGGTAACAGTAAGGACCGAACCCAAGTTCCCGCGCAGCTCAAGGAGTTGTCAGCATATTGAAGTGGCACAGTGGGGTCGAATCCTCCTGGGACCAAAAAAATAAATAAAGACACTGTTTCACACTGCGCTAAAGGGCGGGATTTTTCATTAGGTTTTTTAAAAAACTATATTTTCTCTATATTTAAATAGAACAATAACGATATCCGAGCAAACAGATATCTTTTCTTGAACAGCTCTTGAAGAAACCTTAGACCTAAAGCCGGTATGTTTGCACCTGTCAAAGTGAAGCAACGTTGTATTATGATGACATTTGATATCTCAAGCTATACTCTACTCGCATTAAGATTACACATTCAAAGAAATCCTTTTTACTGACTGTTCAACCGATTTTAACTTCTATTCCGTAGACATAAGGATGACATTAAAAGCAAAAAGGTCGTTAAAACACCAACTATTTAGTGCAGCCACCATTTGTCATTCCACCAACGTAATAAAACTCAAAATCTATTGAGTCTTCTTCTTTGTCAATTCACTCTTGATAGTGTGGTCGTGGTCATCACTTCAGGTGTTGGTGGCAAGCTTTACAACACGCCGCCACTCCTCTCTAATGGCCGTCTTCTTCGTGTATTCATACAGTGATGATGAGCCACTTACTGAGGCTTTTATTTGGTCAGTCCACCTCATAGGCGATCTTCCTCGTGGCTTGGTACCCTCAACTTCCTTGTACCACAAGTTGCTCAATAGCCACATACCCTCGACGTCATACGTGCCCAAAAAATGTGAGGCTACGAGGCTGCACCAAAGACGATAAACGTTGCTTGATGCCGAGTTCTTGAAGTATAGACTCGTTGATACGAAATTCAGTCCTTAATACTCGAAGCATTCTCCTCCAGCATCACACCTCTAGGGAGTCTAACTTCTTCTTTCTTAACGGACAGTAAAAAAGGGTTTTTCTAAGTTTCTAATGTCAATTTGAGTGAAGTGTAAAGTACAGTCTTATCACGTGCTATCTTAAAAATACATCTCTTAGCTGTATTTTTTTTATGATAAGATTATTATTTACCCATATAGACAGGTAATGAGGAAGAATGAATTGCATAGCAACTAAAATAAACTATGTGATAACTGTAATGGCAGCTTCACATCAGTGGCGTGAATTCACGCGCGAGTTCACTACATCCCGTCCACATTCACGTTCACGCCTGTTAAAGGAGCTTCACGCCGCCAATCTGAAGCCGCCATAATAGTCTGATAGCTACAACACACACAACAGGAAAGCTGAAAGCAACAGGAACACAGATGGAAAGACCTCACGGTGTCCTCACGTTCCGCATGACGCAGGTACTTACCAAACATGATCAGTTCGGAGCACGGAGAAGCATACCGTAGAGGTGTGCCCTGATTGGGCAGAGAAGCGCCATGTCTTCAGGGCAATCGGCAGCAACGATCTCTCGTGTCGGGAATTGGTACATGCCATGGTCTGAAGCGAGGAGGAGTGGCAGGCGGATCGCCTCCTTTTGCGAAGCAGTAATGCTAGCAAAGGAGGAGGCCGTACGTGCACACGCGAGTAAGCAGCCTTTATGCCCCAGCCATTATTATTTATAACTTTTAAATATTTTGTGATGTAGGTAATCTCGTAGACACACGTTTGAAATCGTAAGTTAGGGTCAGATTCGCGATATTTTTTAACGAGCTAACTAAAATATCATTTTTTGTTTTTTCATGGAGTTTTATGTTTCTGGATTTCCAGAGGTTTAAAAGTTCAAAAGGAACCTGGCCTCAAGCGATTCACTATTGTCATTATCTTGCCGCCCTTTTCTCATGTTATTTGTGCTCGGCGTTTGTTTCTTATTCAAATCTGCTCTGAATTGAGTCCAAGAGAACTGTATTCTGCCTAGTGTGTATGGTGCAACAGATAAAACCTGGTTTACACTTAACAGATTGTAATATTATGTGAGCCTATTTTGGGCAAACCAAACACTGTTTCTTTCTTTCTTTCTTTCTCTGTCACCCGTCATGCTATCACTAACTTGATTTTCTTTCATATCACTCCTCACATAATCCATCCATATTTTCTTTGGTCTTCCTCTCCCTCGCCATCCATCCACATGTATACTCATAACCCTTTTAGTAACATATGTTTCATGCAAAAAGGTCGAAGCCTACTGGGACCCTAAGTCTCTTTCTGAAAGGAAGGCTTGGCCCCAGTGAGAATGGCGAAGAAGGAACTGGGTAGGGTGGTTAGACAATAAGAGTCTGACACTGTTTCCCGCTCCGTCCAAGAGCAGGATTCGTCATAGAATGATTCGTGTCCACAACAAAAAAAATATGTTTCATCCCTCCTCTTTACTTCACCAACTTCTTTTTCCTTCAGATCACTCTTCACACAATCCATGGCCTAAAGCGCTTAATGATAAGTAACAAAAATAACGTACTGTATTTTTATTTTGTTTACCGTAACTACAACACGATTTTAGTTACATAAGTATTTATCTATATACGAATTACTACGAGAGTTACGGATAAGGTGGCCCCTAAGAGAGCTGATAGCAGAGATATCATTCCATAGAGCTGCTAGCTTGAATTAAATTATCCCAACAAAGCATACTTTTTACTGTTGATTAAAATTTTCTTTATCGTGTACCTACCATCCTGTCTTTCCACCATCCTACGCTGACTGGTAGAGAATGCCTAAGGCATACCTTTTGAATATCGTAATTAGAGAAATTAGAAAGACAATAGGCGGAACTAAGCCAAAGAAGTATTGGGGTGGGATTTTAGTCAGTCTGGCACTATCTCCCGCTCCGCCTCTGGAGAAGTCATTGAACGATTTTAGCCTACCATAAAAAAATATAAAAACGTCAGGTTCAGCCCAGAAGAAGCGAATTCGTCGCGAAACGTTCGCGCGAATTCATTCGCGCGCTATTGAGATACTAGGCCAGGGTAGGCGAACCAATAGCACGCGTGCCATTGACGGCACGCGACATAATATTTTGGGCACGTCGTCGTCGATCATAAAACATGTGTTAAAAATGTGTAAAGTAGGTATAACGCGAGTGAACAAGTTCACAAGAGAGCAGACAAAGAAAAATTTACTGAAGAATTTATTTTTGTGATCGATTCGTTAATTAATGAATTTTCAGAGAGATTTTTTCAATTCAAAGAATTGTCGGAAATACTCAAGTTTATAATGTCAGGGTACATTATAAACTTGGGTATTTCCGACATTGTAACGCCATTTCATCAACCAAACTTCTCTCAATTCAATTGGTTGGATATTGAAGAATTTGAAATGCAGCTAATTGATTTTCAATCTAGTTCGATATCGACTGCAAAATTTATTGAAACAAGGAGAGTTGGAGTTAATTGAAACTGAAAGATTGACAAGTAATTTAAGTAAAAATGCTAATAATAAAATTCTGGAAAAATGGAATGCGTTACCAGACGCATTTAACTGTTTAAAGAAGCTGGCTCATGCTATTTTAACAATATTTTTATCTACCTATGCCCGCGAATCATTATTTTCAGTGACGAATAACATTAAAAACTCGGTTAGAAACCGTTTGACAGATGAATCCAGTTCAGCATGCATTTTGCTAAAAGTAACATCGTACAACCCTGACATAAATTATTAATCATCCAATCTACAGCAACAAAAATCACGCTAACTTAACAGTAATTTAATTTATGCGTGTAATAAAAACAATCCAAAATGTACCTCTTTTGTTTACTTTATTTCATAGAGAGTTTTGATAGTATTCATTATTATTATTTCCCAAATAATCAAAATTATTTGATGGCACCTCAATGACCCCATTAAACTTATTTGGAAAAAATGGCACGTCGATGCATAAAGGTTCGCCTACCCTGTACTAGGCACGAATACATCGCGTCCACAAGCATCGCGCGAATTCAAAATACGCGCGTAAATCGCGTGCATAACGCCAGACCCTTGAATCGCGCGTATTGCGCGCGAGTCGGGATACTAGGGACCCCTTGTTGCGTCCAGTTAAACGCGCGAACTCCGGCCGAGGGGACGTATCGGGAACAATGGAGCGCCAACAGAGGCGGCGTAAGGCGTGGGCGACGTGGGCGACCGCCCACGGCCTCGCGGTCAAAGGGGCCTCGCGCCTCGAAGGCCCGCGAACGCAAATGTAGATATCTAGCAATAAATAATATAAAAATCGGCTAGAAAGTATCTGGAAATACCACCGGGTGCCCGACCACCTCTGTCATGTGATTGAGGCCTGCCTATCGGTCAGGTATATCATATACCTCGATCACCAGGGAGAGATGAAACGGCGAGAAATAACATGTTGTGTTCCGCAGGGATAGGTACTACGACCACCCTTGTGGAACATTGGGTCCGACTACGTGCTGTGCGGCTATTTTCGTGACGTTGTCGGTCCTAGCACAGGGAGAATCGTACCAGGCGGCGGTCGAATCAGTTGTTTTCGTTGGCAGGATTCGAGTTGGGATTCGAGGTGGCGCTGTACAATTTAGAGGCCATGTGTTTCCACGGCCCTCGAAACGCGCCGCCAACGGGTTCCCAGCTAATGGAGGAGTTTGCATCGGCGTCGGGTCTACGATGAAGTAGTAGTACTGCGATATCTCTGAAGAGTTCGCATGCGCCCTGGATTAGCATACTGGCTGGCATGACGTTCGCAGACTATTTGTAGTTTAAATTATTCTAAAGAAATATAATACGTTGTCATGTAAAAAGAATATGATTGTATGTCGAGCCGATAAACGAAAAATATAGAAAAAGTATAAAGTTAAACATGGTTTTATTGAAGTTACCACGTCCCCTTGAACTGGGCGCCTCTCGAGTGGACTCGAGGCGTCGCAGTACCTAGGACTAGTCGTCGACAGCCGCGGCTGTCGAGGACTAGTACGCCGGTGGAATTTTGACGGGCATTTCCGACGTCTGGCTCCCAAACTGAATCAGACTGGGGCTCCAGCCGAACTTAACTTTGGGGGTCCAGGAGTCTCCTGCCGGAGGCTCTAAGCAGGTATCGTTCGGTTCTTGGCCCTGTATGGAGCGCCAATCAAAGTCAAAAATTTTTATTTCACATGGGCCTACATGGGCACTTATAAAACGTCAGATGCTAGTGCAGGGTTCCAAATTGGTCGTTTCCTATGGAGAAGAACCGGCAAGAAACTCCATGGTTACTCTTTTAAAAAAATTGTTATCTTTACAATATTTCCATATTACAGCACATAAATTATGTAAGGACAGTGCAGACCAGTCAATATTGAACTCCTACCGTTAAATGGGAAGGAAGTCATCTAAAATTTGCGTCTACAATGTTCTTATATTCACATTATTAAAAGAGGCTATATAAAAGCAAGAAAAATAATCACAAGTCTCAGTAAGACAATTACATTATGTGATGGATCTATAAAATGGAATAAGGAATATTGTGAGAATGTATCAAAATAAAAGAATAAAGAGATGTCGTATATAAAAAAAAATGAAAAAAGATGGAGCAGTTAACAGACAATTATACAGAATATTAATAAGTTACCAGGGGGCCACATGAGCAGAAGCAGTCATTGCCAGACAGTTGTGTCTTCGACATAGTCTCTAACCTTATAATATGCTTTTTTGGTAAGGACACGCTTAATATGAGTTTTGAACTTTCTCTCGGTAAGTTCTGTCACCTCCTTTGGCAGCTTGTTATAGAAGCGTACGCTATTTACTAAGAATGACTTGCTGGTCTTAGCTAATCTCCATTTAGGTATAACAATTTCATGTTTATTACGTGTGTTTTTGTTATGGAGATCGCTTCTAATTTTAAAAAGTCCTAAGTTTTTACGAACATATAAAATACATTCTAAAATATAAAGAGAAGGCAGAGTCAGTACATCGATTTCTTTAAACTTATTTCTGAGGGACTCGCAAGGACCCATTTTATAAATACCTCAGATTGCTCTCTTTTGTAATATGAATATTGAATCTACATCAGCTGCAGATCCCCACAGCAAAATGCCATAAGACATAATACTGTGGAAATAAGCATAATAAACTAACCTAGCTGTATCAACATCTGTTAATTGTCTAATTTTTCTTACTGCATATGCAGCTGAGCTTAGCTTACCTGAGAGAGTTCTAATATGGGCTCCCCACTGCAATTTAGAATCAATAGTAATGCCCAAGAACACAGTTTCTGCAATGACATCAAGCTTTTTGCCGTCTAGAATCATACTAACATCAACGTGGGGGACATTCGGTAATGAAAACTTTATACACTTAGTTTTGTTTGCATTTAATAAGAGGTTATTAGCAGCGAACCATTTAGAAAGAACAGCCAGACTTTCATTAACATGCAAGACATCCGCATCTTTTCTATTTACTTTAAAAATAAGGGAAGTATCATCAGCAAATAGAACTATATCAGCTAAATTTGCCATCATATAAGGAAGGTCATTAATATAAACCAGAAAAAGAAAAGGGCCAAGGATCGAACCCTGAGGCACGCCCATCTTTACAAAAGAGCCCGAGGACGTCGCCCCATTAATAGTTACCTTTTGCTGCCTGTAAGATAAATAGGAGAAAACAAGATCAGCAGCTCGTCCACGAATTCCGTAATGATGTAATTTACAGATTAGAGTTTTATGGTCAACACAGTCAAATGCTTTTGAGAGGTCACAGAATATGCCAATGGCATCCTGGGATTTCTCCCAGGATTCCAAAATGTGACTGATGAGTTTCACTCCCGTATCCGTAGTCAACCTTCCTTTCGTGAAGCCAAACTGATGACTATGCAAAATCCCATTCACATTAAAATGACACAGCATCTGGTCCAGCATGATTTTTTCGTAGATTTTACTCAATGCTGGAAGCACGGATATAGGTCTATAGTTAGAGGGGTCACTCTTACTACCTGATTTGAAAATTGGTACAACTTTACTATGTTTCATTAAATCAGGGAATGTACCACTGTCCAAACATTGATTAAATATGCCTGTTAGGACAGGAGCAATTGTATCAATAATATCTCCCAGAACCTTAACTGATATACCCCATAAGTCCTCAGTGTTTTTTATGTTAAGACTTTTAAATGTTTTTATTATTGTATCAACAGAGATACGTTTAAATTCAAAGGTAAGATGAAAAAAGGTAAAATGTTCCTTTAAAAAAGATTCAGCTAACAAAGAAGAAGAAGGGAGAGATTTGGTAACTTCTATTGGGATGTTGGTAAAAAAGTTTTCTAATGTTTCAGCCACCGTTGACCTATCTGAGATGATTTTATTATTAATGTTTAGTGACAATTCATTCTGGTCTCTTTGGTTTATCTTTCCAGTTTCTTTGTTTATCGCCTTCCAAACTGCTTTTATTTTATTATTAGAGTTTGCAATTTTTTTGCTTATTAACTTAGATTTAGCTTGGTTGCAGACTCTTTTAAATATTTTCGAATACAATCTAACATGGTTATGGAGGTTACAATCAGACGACAAGGACTTTTCCTGGTAGAGCTGATATAAAGTATCTCTGCTTTTTCTTATTCCAGCCGTAGCCCATTCATTAAATTTTGATTTATTACTGATTTGGACTTTTTTAACTGGACACGCCTTGTTAAATTCTTGGCATACTGTAGAAAATAATGTACTATAGTTAACATTTGGGTCTTGCGAATCAAAGTTGGCTGTTGAGAGACTACTAATAACATTATTATTGAAACGATTTAATTTATTTATGGTAAGTGGTCTAAACTTTGCAGTAGAACCTAATTGTAACTTTTTTACTATTTCAAATGATACAAGTTGACCAGTATGGTCTGACCTCACACCACTAATAAGTGAAGAGTCTTTTATATTACAATTAGTAAATATATTATCTATGCATGAGGCTGAAGTAGGTGTTATTCTTGTTGCTTCTTTAAAAATACATTTCAGATTAAAAGAACTAAACAATGAGAGCAGCTTAGATTTATCTGATGAATCAACTAATAAATCAATATTTAAGTCCCCACAAACGAAAACTAATGTAGGCGCCGTCGCTGCAAAATCCACCGAGGGTCCAGCTTAACGCATGCCAAAAAGGCTCATGGCAATACGGATGGTGCGGTGATACCGCACGGTTTCCCGTGAAGCGGCAAGTCTCCTTGGAATCTGGAGGCAACAGTCCTTGCACACATGCACGATTTTTGCGTAGAGATGCAACATCAGGACAAAGCTCCACTGCCGCTTCAAGTCGTCAAGGTTTTATGGTGACATAAACTTTCGCAACCCAATTCTCTTTGAGGCCTCACTGCCTGGATGCCTGGCTGGAAAGACCTCACGGCCTCTTCACCTTCCGCATGACTCAGGCTCTTACCCGACATGGTAAGTTCGGGAGGTATCTGCACTGGATTCGTGAGAAAGTGATGCCCGAGTTTCGCCACTGTGTGGTGCAGCCGGAGGATACGATAGAGGTTTGCTCCGCTTGGGTGGGGCACACATGGCATTGCTGAATCTTTGTGGTGATCGGTGATCTCTCGCTCCGGGCCTTGGTACAGGCTATGGTCCGGAGCGAGTACGAGTGACAAGCGGATGCCTCCTTCTGCTAAGCAGTAATGCTAGCAAAGAAGGAAGCCAATCGGATAATGCAAGAGCACTCACGCCTGAGACACCGCCGGGATTGCGATACCGGTGGCGTCTGAAGCGTGAGTGGTGCGTAAAAATTCGAGTACCAACAATTTTATTGTCAACAATATCGGTAGTTTTGCGTCGTCCTTCAGGGGGCCTCGCAAAATATATCTTGCCCACATCAAATTTTAGCCTTGCCCCGCCACTGAGCGCCAAAATTTTGCCCAAATACTCGCGCGTATGTCCGCTCTTTCTGGACGCAACGATCGCGCGTGATTCGCACGAGAGAATCGCGACGAATTCGCCCTTTCTGGACAAGCCCTAAGTGCTATGGGTTATTATGTTTGTTTGCTAACACACACAAACATATAATCTTTCGCCTTTATATTATGAGTGTGATGTGATCATATCACAGACAGGTGGTAATAAGATAATGTACTAACATGTCCGTCAATGTCTTATCGTTCAAAATACCTCACAAATACCTACACAAATCGATGTAATCTAGAGATATGGATATGCATTGCACTTTTCTATCACTATCATTACATAATATAAAACAAAGTCGCATGTCCCTATGTATGCTTAAATCTTTAAAACTACGCAACGGATATTGATGCGTTTTTTTCTTAAATAGATAGAGTGATTCAAGAGGGGCGTATCAATAATTAAAAATTAAGTAAATATACATAGTATAATAGTTACTAACTTGTAACCGCCCCTTCGCCCATCTGAAAGTTGAAAATTATGTCGAAAAGAATATTATTCTCCCGGAATAAAACGTATAATTTCCAATAACTGTATTGTCACTGTATTGTCGCTTTCGATCCCCTTTTTTTTATTACCCGACTACGGCGAAGCAAAAGGAGGGTTATGATTTTGACCTGTATGTATGTATGTATGTGGGTATGGATGTTCATCTGTTCCCTCGTAACTTCTAAACTACTTATCAGAATTCGACAAATGACATATCATTAGAAGCGTCTTAATTGTCCGCTGGTTATAGGCTA
Organism: Mythimna loreyi; assembly: GCA_029852875.1. Classification (NCBI taxonomy): domain Eukaryota; kingdom Metazoa; phylum Arthropoda; class Insecta; order Lepidoptera; family Noctuidae; genus Mythimna; species Mythimna loreyi. The sequence goes on from CM056799.1 coordinate 4,209,858, forward strand.
TATGGGATTTCACAAAATCTAATGTGGCGCCCTCTAGCGGACAAAACATACGAAGTAAAAAAATAAAGTTAAGATAAATATGCCGTGTTTGGTATCATTTGAAAGCGCTTTACTTGTACATTTTGAATATATAAATATTACTAGCCTATTTAGAACTCCAAAATATGTTAAATAAAAATAAAGTTTAAAAACTAACACCCGACTACTTAAAAACACGCTCTAAAAAGTACGAAACAAGAAAACACTCTCCAATGAAATTACTTAGTATGTACAAACTATTAAATATTTACCGTTATTAAATAAACTAACTTACACATATTATTATATTTTAATATATTTTCAATTTATAATATTGATAGAGAAATGTTTTAAGGATAAAGCCGTGGTCGTATGCCATAAGAATAATAAATTAAAAAAAGTGGTATACGAGTGTTTTCTTGTTTCGTACTTTTTACCCGACTGCCAAAGAAGGAGGGTAATGTTTTTCGAGTGTATGTAAGTACTAGCTGTGCCCGCGACTTCGTCCGCGTGGAATAGTTACTTTGGGCATCATATTTATTTTTGCAAACAACCTCAGCTTTATAAATTATAGCTGTTACCCACGACTTTGCCCGTGTCAATTTCTGTTATTCATTTAAACAATTTAGTTTTTAAAAGAACATAATTATATAAAAATTTCATAGAGCTACACTTGGGCATGCCATAATCTCGGCGGTAAGTCCCCTCTTTGAGGCGTGGTGGATAGACATCACGCAGGACATGACGCAGGTTCTCACCGGACATGGGAAGTTCAGGAGATTCCTGCGCCGGATTCGTGCGGAAGAGACGCCCGGGTGTCGCCACTGGGTGGCCAGCACGGAGGACACGGTGGAGCACACGGTGGAGGTGTGCACTGCTTGGGAAGAGCATCGCCGTGTCCTCGTGGGGGTGATCGGCGGCGGCGACCTCTCGCGCCGGGCCTTGGTTCAGGCCATGGTCCGCAGCGAAGAAGAATGGCAAGCGGTCGCGTCCTTCTGCGAAGCAGTAATGCTCGTAAAGGAGGAGGCCGACCGCATAAGGCAAGGGCAAAAGCGCCCTCGCCGTAGCCGTCGCCGCCTCGATCCTGCCGATATCCGGCCACCGTAGACGCTGGCTTGCGGACGGTGAGCAATGGGTAGCTCGCCGTCCGGTTGTCTGGTAACAGTCCAAACCGAGACCAAGTCGTCGACGGCGTGCACTGCTCCCGCGCGCCTCAAGGTGTTGTCAGCAAACTGTGGGGCTCTTCAGGGTCGAAACCTCCTGCAGCCGAGGGTTGGTGCGAAAGCATTATACCGGGGCTCTGGGAATAAGGCAAGGGAGGAACGGGGTAGGTTTAGTCAGTAAGAGTCTGACGCTGTTTCCCGCTCCGCCCAAGAGCGGGATTCGTCATTAGATGATTTTTACCTACCATAAAAAAAACCCTCCGCGCCGCCCGCTAGCAACCCCTCTCCTCGCCCGCCGGCCGGACGCAGCGTCATATTTTGCACATCATGCGACGCGTGTGAATTTTATATCGGAGTTATTTTAAAATTGTAATATCTTCTAAGATGTTCATTGAAAATAAGTGATGTCAAAGACAATTTTGTTCACAATTACATACTCTTAATCAACAATACATTTATTTGGATAAAGTTTAATATTACTATGTTGATACAACTCTAACAAATAATTGGTAATAATGCAATAATTTCGGCCAAATTTTATACCCATAAAAACGGTTCTAGTAAGTTAACCTTAAAAGATAGACATATACTGTCGCGGACATTTTTTTAGATCATTTTAAGAGGAATAATTCTTTCATACATATTTTTTTGGTATCTTCTACCGTTTTCGCAGCGCACGCAACGGAAGCCCTCAAAGATGAATATTTTCCCCCGCTTTTTCCACATTTTCCATTGTTTCTTCGGTCCTATAAGTCACAGCGTGATGTTATATAGCCTAAAGCCTTCCTCGATAAATGATCTATTCAACACAAAAAGAATTTTTCAAATCGAACCAGTAGTTCCTGAGATTAGCGCGTTCAAACAAACAAACAAACAAACAAACAAACAAACAAACAAACTCTTCAGCTTTATAATATTAGTATAGATGTATGTATGTCTTTTCCTTTGTGACCTCCTGTAGCCTAAACGGCTTGATGGATTTTGATGTATGAGGTATCGTTAGATTTGTCTTGATTACGGGAGTGTCATAGGATAAATTTTATCCTAAAAGTCCCACGGGATAAAGACATAATAATATTTTTTCTAAATTTCCCTTTAAAAAAATATGTATGCGGTATCATTAGATTCATTTCAATCACGGGAGTAATTAATATAGGATACGTTTTTTCTCAAAATTCCCACGGGAACATGTTAATTCTGCGTCAACGCAAAGCAACTCATGCGTTAGCAAGCAAAAAGATAGGGCGTGGCCTGGCATGCGGCGCGCGGCGCGGTGCGGAGGGGGATATAAAATAATTTAAAATGGTACTTACATATACATAGTCTTCTACATCTACAACATTTTCGTTAAATAAAAACAGCTAAAAAGTTATAAATAAAAAAATTATTATTAAAAAAACAAAATACCCGACTGCACACTAAAAAAAGAGTAAAACAAGCCCCACAATACAAATTTACTGAATATAATTTATAAATGTTGATGGAAAGCATCGCAGGCGGGGACCACCTTGACCGCCACCAACGAAAATTCTGCTAAATGGTGCACAACAGAAATGACTATAAATAAGCCTCTGTTGGTCCCCGCCTGCGATGCTTTCCATCAACATTTATAAATTATATTCAGTAAATTTGTATTGTGGGGCTTGTTTTACTCTTTTTTTAGTGTGCAGTCGGGTATTTTGTTTTTTTAATAATAATTTTTTTAGAGCGTGTTTTTAAGTAGTCGGGTGTTAGTTTTTAAACTTTATTTTTTGGCAGGTGAAAATCATCGAATGACGAAACCCGCTCTTGGGCGGAGCGGGAGACCAGTGTCAGAATCTTACTGACTAAAAAACCTACCCCGTACCTTCCTTGCCTTATTCCTAGAGTCGAGGTACCAGTTTGCACCACCCTAGGCTCCAGGAGGCTTCGACCCTGAAGGGCCCCTTCAGTTTGCTGACAACACCTTGAGGCGCGTGGGAACGGTGCGCGCCGTTGACGACTTGGACTCGGTCTGGACAGTTACCAGACGACCGGATGGCGAGCTACCCATTGCTCATCGTCCGCGAGCCAGTGTCTACGGTGGCTGGATATCGGCAGGATCGCAGCGGCGACGGCTACGGCGAGGGCGCCGTTGCCTTTGCCTTATGCGGTCGGCCTCCTCCTTTACGAGCATTACTGCTTCGCAGAAGGAGGCGACCGCCTGCCATTCCTCTTCGCTGCGGACCATGGCCTGAACCAAGGCCTGGCGCGAGAGGTTGCCGCCGCCGATCACCCCCACGAGGACACGGCGATGCTCTTCCCAAGCAGGGCACACTTCCACCGTGTGCTCCACCGTGTCCTCCGGGCTCGCCTCACAGTGGCGACACCCGGAGGTCTCTTCCGCGCGAATCCGGTGCAGGAATCTCCCAAACTTCCCATGTCCGGTGAGAACCTGCGTCATGCGGAAGCGCTTTCGATCCGCTGAGATAACGGTCAAGCGTGAACCTATCAACAATAAAAAAAACAGCACAGCATCAGCTTTATAATATTGTCACTGCAGGGACTCAAGCGACTGCCCGTAATTTGGTAGATGTCTCATGTCTTCGAATTTTCGGTTTCCTCTCGACGTTTTCTAAATTATCATCTTCATTGTCTTTTCTACCCAAAGACGTTCTTTGTATTAGGACGAACTTTGTATCTATTAAGTTTCATTGCAAGCCAAATAAACACGTTTTCCTTCTTTCTTTAATCAATTGTTAATAGCAATTTACCGGGACCAGCATTTAATAATAATATTACCATTTATTTCAAACGAGAGTCCAGTTCATAAGGCTAAAAATTATATTTACAAGATCAAATCAAATAAATTAAAAATTCAAATTAGGTACATTATCAAATCAACAGTACATTAAAATTATTAGTCAAGCATTGCATACCTATATATATTTCATAGCGAAAAGAATCGCCAAACTTAAGTGGCATTGGACAGGACACATTGCACGCAGAACAGATGTCCGCTGGGGCAGAAATGTTCTGGAGTGGCGAGCGCCTACCGGAAGACGCAGTGTTCCTGACCTGACCTAGTCAGAGTTGCTGGAATCCGATGGATGCAAGACGCATAGGACCGGTCATTGCGGCGGTGAAATGATGATGATGATGAGCCAAGCATTTTCATCTCAATTGCATCCTTGAACTTATGATATCCGCGATATCCGTGGTGTTATATAAATAATCACAAACATTATGTCAGTACAGTGTCAACGATTTATCTTTAAGAACATTGCACAAATTCACATATCAACACAATCTAGAGATATGTACGTAGACATGTTACGCATGTATTGAAATAAAAATACTTGGAAAATGTCATAACATACCTATACTTGATTGCGCTTTATTTTAATGCGAAATTAAATAACAAAACTAACTTTCAAAATAAAAATGGATTTTAAACACAGCTCAATTTTAATCGTTTTAATCCCGTGGAGGGTGGATCCGGAACATGAATACACTATCGATTTGTAAAGATAAAATAAAAAAAAACACTTATACATGTACAAAATTAATTTCTTTAAGTTAACGTCAGCTGAGCGAGTTAATGACCTGTAGGTAATTAGTGCACAATGGCTGACAACTACCTCAATGTTATTAACTCGCTATGCGCATTCGCTCGTTCATCAAAATGTTAGCCTCTTTGCATTCAGCTTCAACATGGATTCACTGCACGATCGTCGTATGGCGCAGGATCTGACATTTCTTTACAAATTGGTTATAATATATAGTTGGATTGCCAAAAGCTGGTTGAGCAAATTGGGATAAAGGTTCCTTACAACATACCTACAGTACCCGGCAATAAATATTGCACATCGACCTTTGGAAAGAGACAATCGGCTAATTTCGGCTTCGTAGAGCGTTGTCTCTGTTGCACACTACCTATGTGACGTTTGTCAGTCGTTGTTCAAGGTGATTGGTGAACAACGACTGACAACTGACTGACTGTTACTGACGAAATTAGCCGATTGTCTCTTTCCAAAGGTCGATGTGCAATATTTATTGCCGGGTACTGTACATTTCCTGCTACTAATATATTTTATTCACTTCACAGTACGGTGCTAGCCGTGTCATGGGGAGCTGAGGACCTGTCGTTTCCACCTGGGTTTAGGTTCGGAGCCGCTACCGCTGCCTATCAGGTCGAGGGTGCTTGGAATGAAGGCGGTGAGGATATAACGTTTAAAATTACGTTGTTGTACCAAATCAGGCCATTGTCTAAATCTACCCTACCTTACCTACCATGATTTTTTAATTTTTTTTCTTATGTAACTACCATAATCTGACAATAACAAACAAAACAAAAAAAGACTTAGTGAAATAAGCTTAGCCGTTCACGCGTAATGGCGTGAGAAATAGGAATTCCTCATCTAATGATGATGAATTCCTAATGGCCTTGCTCACGCATAGTATAAAACAAAGTTACCGTTCCCTATGTATGCTTAAATCTTTAAAGTACGCAACGGATTTTGATGCGATTTTTTTAATAGGTAGGGTGATTCAAGACGAAGGTTTATGTGTATAATGCATGCATAATATAATCAATATCAGTACCCGTGCGAAGCTGGGGCGGGTCGCTAGTTTAAATATACACCGTGAAATTTAAATGGTTGTTTTCCCGCGGCAGAATGACTCTAATAAGGAGTTCTTTTGAAGCATACAGTAAATATAAAAAAATTAAAAGTTTTTTTTTTGTAAATAATTATTAAAAATATTCATCAACTCAAAAAAGCGAAAACAATAGTAATTTTAGACGTAATTTGTAGGTACTACTAGAGTCGCATGTGCAGCCCGCCGTCAAAGGAAACCGATTCATTAAATATTTAAACCAAAATAAACTCTCGCACGTTGTGATACGTCATATTTAGCTTGCACTCTACAGGTCCATTTTTTGTTTTTAATATTTTATTTTTTTATCAAACGTTTGTATTACCAAGACACAACCATTTCGCTGAGGAAAAACAGCTATTTAAATTTCACGGTGTATATGTATATAGTTTAAGATTTTTACGCGTTTTTAGGCAGAGGTGAAAGCACCTGGGACAAGTTCGTGCACGAAGATCCGACCAGAGTTGCAGACCGGAGCAATGGGGACGTCGCCTGCGACTCTTATAACCAGTGGAAGCGAGACATCGAGTTGGCTGAGGAACTAGGACTGCACTTCTACAGGTAATCCTATGAAAATAAGACTAAATAATTAGCATGGCCTTATTCCTAGGTCTGATTTTGGAGCAGAAAATCTACAAATAATTTATTCCGCTGTGAATGCAGCGAGAGGGAGGGTCAGGCTTTCGCTAAGCCTTCTGACACCCACCCAAGTACTTTCAATTGGTCTCGGTAGCTCTGTCGAGCTATCCCGATGCCCTAACAGGTATCAGCCCCAGTGGGTCTCTTCGACACAAACCTGGTCGTTATCAGACAGCAGGCTACCTTTTACTCACAGTCCACAAACCCCGCTCCAACAGTAGGCAGGAATGCTCTGCGTCTCCTAACACCTTAGAGCGTCTCCTGCTTTGAATTCCTAGACCTAGTGTTAGGTTAGAATTACAAACATCAAAATACTATATAATATTTTTTCTCTTCGTAAGGGTGCTTTTCAAGAAGCTATTTCATGATTTTGCTTACCAAATTTAAAACCAGTTTTCGTGTCACACAGTATCACCAATACAAATGGAACCGACCAAAACAAACTGCCATTCATCCACCTATCGCCTTTTGAGGGATGACTGTTTGTGTGTGTTAAAGAATGTCATGTTTCTATATACAATGGTAGAAGGTCGCCAAAATCGCCAAACTTAAGTGATAGTATATCATCATACATCGCTCATAGAACCGATGGTCGGTGAACCTGAAATGTTCTTGAGTGGCAACCGCGTGCCGAAAGACGTAGCGTCGTCGGAAGACCTCGCACAAGGTGGACCAAAGATTCAGTGAGAGTCGTGGGATTGGAATGAATGCGAGAAGCACATGAATGACCGTTGTGGCGACACCTGGAGAAGCCTATGCCCAAAAGTGGACATCTTTCGGCTGTAATGATGATGAAATGAAAAAATCCACCGAGAAGTTAAGAAAGTAATTTTTTCAAAATCTTCCTTCTCCAACATCCAGGTTCTCAATATCCTGGTCACGGATCCTGCCGACTGGTTTCTCCAACCAGATCAACGAGGAAGGCGCCAACTACTACAACAACCTGATCGACGCTCTGCTGGAGAAGGGCATCGAACCTCTTGTGACGATGTACCACTGGGACTTGCCGCAATCCTTACAGGACCTTGGTAAGACTAAGCCCAACTATCCAGGGACGCGTAGCTTCAGAGACGTGACACGACGGCGTAACGTTGCCACTTCGACAGACGGTCATATATCTATAAATTCCTTGCCTGGCCCAGTATTCGGCCACGGCAATACTACTGAAGAATACTGAGTTATTAGGTCCCTACGTGAACAGACAATAGGGCACGTGATGCAGGATGGAAGATGGGACATGGTCGGCGGAGAGACGCCGCACAAACACTGAAGAATTTCTTTTTCGGAGTTTGTGCGGCGTCTCTCTTAGGCAAGGAATTTGACTGGTTTTGCCATCGAACAAACATAATAAATCTATATATGGTATAATTGAGAAACCTCATAGATACTCGTATATCAAGAGAAATCTCCTTTTCTGTTCAAAATAAAATTAAATATATATTTAAGGGGGGCTCCCGTACAACAATCAAATCAATTTTTTCTTAACCCTTTGTTTCTTTAATTAATGTAATTTGTTCTTTAACCTTTTGGTTTGAAACCCTAAAAAAGTAACTTTTTTAAATTATTTACGGATTTATTTCCTTAGGTGGCTGGACAAACCCTCTCATCGTTGATTGGTTCGAGGACTACGCCAGGGTTCTGTACAACCTCTACGGCGACCGCATCAAGCACTGGCTTACTCTCAACGAACCCCTGATCATGTGTGACGGAGTGTACAACACTGGGGTCTTCGCACCAGGCCTGTTCAGCCCTGAGGTTGGGGCTTACTTGTGCAACAAGTATGTGTTGCTGGCCCATGCTAAGGCTTGGAGGCTGTACGATGAAGAGTATAAACCTAAATATCACGGTAAGTTTGGAGTTTCATTGATTATAGGTTTGGAGTTCCATTGATTTGTCATGTCACCCTACCCAAGCTACCTACACTAACCTACCTACCTACCCTACTTCACCTACCTACAATGCCCAATCTTACCGTACCTACCAATCTACCTATCTTACCTACAGTACCCTACACTATCTACTCCCCCTACCCTACTCTACCTATCCTACCAATTTTTTTTTATTGTGACAATCGGCTTCGAAGTATTAGAAAACATTTCACAACGATGTATAGATGCATGAATGTGCTGTTAATTACTAGTCTTTATAATTATTACTTCTAACATTTTTCAGGCAAGGTCTCATTAGCCAATCAACTAGTGTGGTTCGACCCTAAAACCAAAGAAGATGAAGCTCTTGCAGAGCTGGTTATAGAGAACTGTGTAAGTTATTAGTACCATTTGTTTTAAAGGGTAAATTAACGTTGAAACCCTCAAAAATAGGCTGTCCGCCAAGAGTTTGAGAAAACTCAACTTAAAATGCTTAAATCAGTAATTGAAGGTTAATGACGACGGACAATCTGACGGAGAAGAAGAAGATATCCTCTGGCCTATGTCCAACAGTGGACGTCTTTCCGCTGAAATGATGATGATGATGATAATAAGTATAAAGGGGCAACAAACAAGGACGATATCTATGAAAGAATGTGGCAATCAAAGAATGATACATTGACTCTCCCCTATCAAAGCTTCGGTACTTGCCTTGAAAGAAGAAAAAAGAAAGAGAATGCCTTCTGAAGTATTACTCCATCATTGATCATTTAAAACTTCATTCAAAAACGCAAACTTTCTAAACGACTTGTTGACAATTCGCGTGACCCAAGGGCTTTTTTTTTTTTTATGGTAGGTGAAAATCATCCAATGACGAAACCCGCTCTTGGGCGGAGCGGGAGACCAGTGTCAGACTCTTACTGACTAAAAAACCTACCCCGTACCTTCCTTGCCTTATTCCTGGAGTCGAGGTAACAGTTTTCCACCACCCTCTAGGCTCCAGGAGGCTTCGACCCTGAAGGGCCCCTGCAGTTTGCTGACAACTCCTTGAGGCGCGCGGGAACGGTGCGCTCCGTTGACGACTTGGACTCGGTCTTACCAGACGACCGGACGGCGAGCTACCCATTGCTCACCATCCGCGAGCCATTGTCTACGGTGGCCGGATATCGGCAGGATCGCGGCGGCGACGGCTACGGCGAGGGCGCTGTTGCCTTTGCCTTATGCGGTCGGCCTCCTCCTTTACGAGCATTACTGCTTCGCAGAAGGAGGCGACCGCCTGCCATTCCTCTTCGCTGCGGACCATGGCCTGAACCAGGGCCCGGCGCGAGAGGTCGCCGCCGCCGGTGACCCAAGGGCTGGCTTTTACCTTGGGCAAAGAATTAGTATTGCCATACAGCGTGGCTACCAGCCTTTTGGGCACTTTACCAGTCGACAGCGATGCGGAAGAGTTTTTTTGACGCTTTATTAGATTAGGTATTTTTAGATAAGTTCGTTAGGGTTATGTAGTTTTAAGGTTACAGATATCTAATTAATTATTAAATAAAATATATTAACAGGTTAAAAAAACTTCATTCATAAAGTAAACCTTCCATACTCTTCCAGGCTGGCAGATACTCTCATGCAATCTACTCCAAAGAGGGTGGCTGGCCACCTTCCATTGAGAAACACATGCAGGAGCTTAGCTTGAAGAGAGGGTACCCCAGGTCAACGTTCCCTTCATTTACTCAAGAGGAAATTGAGTTGATTAGAGGTAAGAAGATTTTTCACTCTAAAATTACACACTTTATGATGGGTCCAGATGATAGATGGTCTTTACGCCTAAGCATTAAATTATTGTGTAAAATAAGATAAGAATTGCAGGGAGCGCTCAGAATGTCTTTTGCCCAAAGTGTTCCTTAGTTTCAAATTGACCCCTCCCGAAAATGTAGGGGACATCCCAAAATGTCCCTTTAATTACTTGGATAATGTTATTTAAATATTCCTAATATAAACACGTACGAGGGTACGTTTTGGAAAGGGACTCGTGATTGTTGACCCGCGCCTCGTAAGTGTCGCATTTTATTGCAACAAAATTATGGCGGAGACGAGCACAAGTGCAGAAAAGTTAATTGATGATTTTACCCCCTGAAAAGAAAATCATAGCATAAAAAGGATTTGCACCGATTTTTCTCTGAATACAGTCACCAAATAAACTTTATTATTATTGTTAGGCTTGCGTTTGACCCCTATCTCACCTGATGGTGAGCGATGATGTGGTCGACGACGGAGCACGCTTGCCTAGAAGTAACCTCTTCACTTTTGACTTAAAGACCCCTAAGTTGTAGCCATCAGGAAACACAGACTCTGGTTGAGAATTTCAATACTTAGCTGTGCAAATGTGCATAATGAATTATTTTATTTATTTAGGAACACACGACTACTATGCATTTAACCACTACACGAGCCGTATAGTCCGTCACGCGAAGGAAGGTGAGGAGTTCTCGACCTGGCCGCTAGGGGACGCTGTGGATCTCAACCTCAAAATAGAGAAAGGAGAAGGCTGGGCCAATGGTGCTTCTTCCTGGTTCTTCGTAAGTTTGACCTTTTAAATGATCGTTTAATTAATCTTGGCGCTTTTCCAGTAGTTTTAGAGCGACTGTCTGTTCAGTGAGTGGGTGAGCAATGGTGGCCGAGTGGTAACGGAACCGACTTACGAGTGGTTCAAACCCAACCAGGCTAATCTCTCTAATCTTAACAAATCGATAGTTTTTCATGTACCGGATCGACTCTTCACGGGATTAAAACGACCAAAATTTTACGGTTGTGACGTGAAACAATATTTGACAGTGCATAAAAAATAGGATTAGTGCTTTGGAAGATCGTGATTTACGAAAAAATTAGTGCCTCAATCAATAATATATAAATTTTTTTAGAAGTTGAATATTTTCAAAATATTAATGTCAAATAAGTTTACCTATAAATTTTCTTTACAACAATTCAAATTTTTATTTTCAACTTTTTAGTGTAGGAACTTTTATCGGCTTTTTTTGAAGGCGGTTTTTTTTTGTAAAAAGATTTTTTTTATTTGTAGCCGTTTAGTGTTTTTTTTTATAATGTGTTATGGCAACGAAGTCAATATCGTTTCTACATTTCTTTTGGAAAAGTTACCAATGTCATATAAGTAGGAATACATATTATAGGTACATTGTTACAGTGTGATCGTTTTGATCTCGTGGAGAGATGATATGATGCATGAAATACTTATGATTCATCTCATGAGTACATCAGCTTATGACAGCTCTCATAATCATCATCATTACAGCCAGAAAACGTCCACTGTTGGACATAGACCTCCCCCAAGCGTCGCTACAACAACCGATTCTGTGCGACTCGCATCCATCGCGTTCCCGTGATTCTCACCAGGTCGTCGGTCCACCTTGTGGGAGGCCTTCCAAAGCTGCGTCTTTTGGTGCGCGGTCGCCACTCTAGAACCTTTCGGCCCCATCGGCCATCTGTTCTACGAGCAATGTGCCCTGCCCACTGCCACTTTAGTTTGGCAATTCTTCGGGCTATGTCGGTGACCCTGGTTCTCCTGCGCATTTCTTCATTTCTGATACGAACACGCAAGGAAACTTCGAGCATAGCCCTTTCCATTGCCCCTGACAGCATTGCCCATGACAGCTCTAATAAGCTCAAACAATGCTAGGGTACATTATTTTATTTTGAAGTTCCCATGCCGACCTTCCACCTTCCAGCTTCATCATCACATCAGTTCAATAGTACCTTACCGCCAAAGTGCATCTTATGACAATTCTAACAAGCCCAAACACGGCTAGGATATATTAATTAGTTACGCAGTTCCAGTGCCGACCTTCCACCTTCCAGCTTCATCATCACATCAGTTCAATAGTACCTTACAGCCAAAGTGCATCTTATGACAATTCTAACAAGCCCAAACACGGCTAGGATATATTAATGGTTACGCAGTTCCAGTGCCTACTTTTCAGCTCCATCATCATCATCAGATCAGTTCGATGATAACATTTTCAACATAATTATTTAAGATCATTGGTTTATAGTGCATTTTCATAGTTACTTAACTACCTTGATTTTGATATCTATGCGAGTGTCAAGTTTCGTTAGCCATTTTCTGATCTTCTTCACCAGTTCCACTTCATCAAATGTTACATTTTGACTGTAAATGCTTGAGTTCTCGATGAAAATATAAAAAATCTATATAATTGCCTATAATATTTGAGGAGTTCCCTCGATTTCTCATAGATCACATCATCAAAACTCGATTTTGAAAAAAATGGGACCAATCTGGAAGCATATCCTTTCAAGTACAAAAAAATTTTGTAAATCTATCCATAAACAACGGAGTTCTGAGGTAACAATAAAAAAAAAAACAATCGAATTGAGAACCTCCTCCTTTTTTTGAAGTCGGTTAAAAACTAGTTATAATATAAACAATATTATATTTAATTTATATTTACTTATTTATATTTAATTTATAAATTTGTGTGGGAAAAAATATCGACTAGCCTTACGCCCATATCTAATCTAACCTAATTCTAAGAGCTGCAGTAGGTAGGAATTAAGTGGCGGGAGAAGTCTAAAAAATTGCAGCACTTAAACCATTTCATTTTTAACTTCCCAGGTGAACCCCCCAGGCATTCGCAAGCAGTTGAACTGGCTGAAGCAAAAGTACGGAGACTTGGAGTTCATGATCACCGAGAACGGATTTGCTACGTTTGAAGGACGTGATGATCAGGACAGGATTCAGTATTACAGGGATTATTTGGAGCAGGTGCGTTTATCTGATGTAAAATACCTTTTAGTGGATAACTTCTTACGAGGAATAGACTAGGCCGAAGCCTACTGGAGCCGTGGACCAGCTTCTAAAAGTGAGGTCAGGCCCTGGTTTGAAGGACTAAGGTGGAACGGGTTGCGTTTTTTAGTCAATACAAATCTGACACTATCTCTCCTACCAAAAAAAAAAACGAATTTATGTCAGAAGAACTTGTTCTTACTTTCTTTTCTTTAAGAAAAACATTGTTATCAACTTTTTCGTACTTAGGTACTAAAACGATCTTTTCTTTGCAGGTTCTGCTGGCAATCAAAGAAGATGGAGTCAATGTGACGGCATACACAGCGTGGACACTCATCGATAACTTCGAATGGATGGATGGATACAGGTGAGTCCTTGGTCTTTCATTCAACATATTTAGAAGTCTTGACAATGACACGGCGCGCACTGTTCCCGCGCGCCTCAAGGAGTAGTTAGCGAACCGTAAGGACCCTGCAGAAGGATCAAAGCCAACTGGGGCCAAGGGTTCACGCGGGCATTAACGGAAAGGTTTTCTAATTTTTCATATTTAAATTTATTCGTCTATAAAAAATTTTTTTTTCTTCTGTCTTTCAGTGTCAAATTCGGTCTGTACGAGGTGGACTTCAACGACCCCGAACGCAAGCGCACCGCGCGATCATCCGCACATTACTACGCCAGCATTATCAAGAGTCACTCTCTCGACGTACCCACCACTCGGAACGAGCTTTAATTATGTCAATATTTGCTGGTCAAGATATTGTTGTTGATTATTTAATAAAGATTGTTAAAATATATTGTTGAAATGTGATAAGTATAATGCGTTCCAAATAAGAACAGGAAAGTCAATAAACTCGACCTGTCAAATTTTAAGTGAAAAGTACGGTTTGCAAAAAAATCTTATTTGCGTATTAATAAAAATAAAATATTTTACTTTTTATTACTAAACTTTAGTTAATTCTAGTTGAAGTAAAAACGATAGGGCTTAATATAAATTTTCGAAATATATTGTTTTAAGTCAGTTTACAAGAAAAACTATTTGCTTTCTTATTTACATTTTTAAAAACAATTCGCCTTTTTCTTATATTTAACACTATTCAGACTCATCACACAGTGAAACAGAGATAAACAAAATTGAGAAACTGTATTCTGATTAAACTTTTTCATTCACGATTCTTACGTAAATAATTTTTTTTCGATATCTTTTTTGTTCACTCTACCTAATTTCTTCGATTTGACAGATCGACATGACGTCACAACATAGCCATCGATCCTATTCTCATTTGGAACGGGTTGTATGTTGGTTTTAATTCTGATAACCTTACAAATACATGATTGATTGACATTGTTTCGCCCATTTTTTAAATCCTTACGAAACGAAGTAAGATTTATAGGAAACTACCTTTTACCCGCGGCTTCGCTCACGTTAAATTCGGGGTAGCACAACATCCCTTTCCTGATTTAAAGCACGGAAGAGACCTCGAAATATCTAGTTACTTTTTTTGGAAATCTTCCTCTAAACCCTATGGGTTAGGGGAAGCCCTATGGGTTAGGGGAAGATTTCCAAAAAAAGTAAACCGTTACTTTCCTGTTTATAATATTAGTATGGATTTAGTTAATAAAACTTAAAGTAATGAAAGCTGTTCTGATTATATAACATGGGTCTTCAATCCAGTTGGTACGCCCTTCGGCGTCAAACTCTAGTTTATAATTAAGATTAAAAGTAACATCTTACCATCATCCCTCGCTTTAGAGGTGGACTACACAGTTGTAAACCAGCTTTAAAACAAAGGTGACTTTGCTAATTTAAATCCGTGTAGTTAGACAGCAGATAGAATCTACAACCGACTCATTTGCGAACGCGTGTGGGTTACAACAACATTCCAAACACAAAAACCAATCTTCAACCAAGGTAACTTTTATTACGACACTGGATTGCATCCGTGTGCTCTATGCTTAAGCGAAGGCCACTTGCTATGTATATTCTGAAGAACACTTAAGCAGCTCTTTTTTTGTGTAAACATATTTTTAAAGATCATAGCAAAAGGAAAAGATACGAAAATATATCGTGTTATAAAATTTTCTTTTTTTTAAACAAAACGCGCCTACTCGCGTGAGTGCGTAAAAAACCAGTACGATGATGCAGATCTGAACTCCCGCAAGTATGCGCGTACGGCAGTGTGACAACCGCCTTATGGCCTTAAAGGGGCCACAAATAAGTGAAGATTATATAAAACGAGAGTTGCATTTCTTATCATTTCGTGTACCTATATTTTTTCTGTAAACCTATATTTTTTGAATTCATAAAAGAAAAAGGTCTAGCTGATGAGCATTTCTCCACGTCTGAATTAGTCCACAATACGCCACTGCTGGATTCCATCCGTTAGCTAACGGTATCGTTGAGAGGTAGCACCGTGATTGGGTCTAGTGCATGTTTCTTGATGAGGTCGGCGTAGAACCGCGCTGAAGCTCGGGGGGTGCGCATGCGCTGCGGGTGCGAGAAGTCTACCTCGTACAGACCGATTTTTGTCCTGCAAAAAAAAACAAATTAAAAAAATAATATTATAAAAAACTTAAATTAAAAGAATACTCAAAATAAAAATAATTTTATTTATTTATTAAAACATCACACTACACAAAGGTACACAGACAGACTTAATGCCTTGTCGTACGCCGGGATGTCCAATGGTAAAATTGAGATGGCGGAATCAAGTCGTGCAATTCCCGCGTCTAACATAGGAGTCAATGAAAATTGTTAGTATACTCACGTGTAACCGTCCATCCATTCGAAGTTGTCCATGAGCGTCCACGCGGTGTATCCCGTCACGTTTACTCCATCTTCTTTGATGGCCAGCAAAATCTGTAATCAGAACAAAACTCTCTCTCTCTAAACTAATCTCATTATCTTTACCAGCAAACACAGAAAGAGATCGAAACGATTTCCGGTCACCGTATAAGCAGGCTTACGGACGGCGAGCAATGGGTATTCGCTGTTCGACCATCAGGTAACCGTCCCGGCGTCGAGCCTTCAACGGCGAGTACTGTTCTCACGCGCCTCAAGGAGTTATCATCAAACTGTGGGGGCCCCGGTATTTTTATTTTATTTTATTGGGACAAAAAACAGTTACATGCTAGAGAAAATCCTTAAAATTAAATAACAAACATGTAACCCACTCCAATGTCTACATGTTAACACAAGAACAACAGAAGTGAAGGACTGTGGTGAGAGTTTACAGAATGCAAAGCCTTCTGCGAAAGCCATATCAAAATGAATACGAGAACAAAAGGTATATAGGGCTAAAAAACAGGGTGGATTTTTAGTCAGTTCAAGTCTGACACCATATCTGACACTTTCTACGCTCCGCCCAAAGGGCAGAAGATGTCATTGGATGATTTTTGCCCACGAAAAGAAAGGCTTACTATTGAAAAATATAAAAATACAAATACACTTTGTGCTCGTCCGACATTATTCGCTAAGTAGTAACTCTCCGACTAAATTTTACCACAGAACGCCGCATCATTTATTTACCTGTCTCAAGTAATCCTTATAATAATTGATTCTGTCTTGGTCGTCGAGCCCCGCGTATGTGGACAGTCCATTCTCCGTGATCACGAATTCCAAGTTGCCGTACTTCTGTCTCAGCCAGACCAGCTGTCGGCGGATACCTTCGGGGTAGACCTGGGAACGTTATTGTTAAAACTGACATTTTAAACTCAGGCTTCCTGAGTATCGGAAGGGTGATTCCCGAGAGTCGGAAGGGTGATTCCCGAGAGTCGGAAGGGTGATTCCCGGCCACAGTAGTCACAGCCTTACAGACCGGTAAGTACCCAGCTTGAGTCAACTGCACAACGTCTTCCACGTGCATCTCGACCGGCGTAGCTACTGAAGGCAACTCATTGCCTTAGGCCCATATAGGTTAGGGGACCCTATAACTGATTAACAGACTTTTTATTGAAGTAGCAAAATATGCTTCCACTTTGGAAATATAAATAAATTATACTTTTTTGTATTTTTTTATTTGATATAAACTAGTGCTTGACTGCAATCCCATCTGATGGTAAGCAGTGATGCAATCATTGATGGTGAGGCGCACTAGTTAATTAAGAGCCTATTTACGCTAGTCTTGAAGACACGTATAGTGGGGGAGCGGGGCATACTCCCCCTCCCTCACTCACTTTGCTTGGAACTACGGAGCTAGACGGATGCGCGTACGGCGAGTTAGGCAGTGAGCCGATATCAGTTAAGTGCACGAACAGTACATTTTAATTATAATCGGACTGAATAACCGCAGCAGGCATGCTGTTCCAGTTTCATTTAAAAACAACTATTATGCACACAGCTTTTTCCTGAACTAAGTTGAACCTGTAGTTCATATAGCAATAGTAATCACTCACATAAAACCAAAATGAAGTTGTCACGGGCCAGTCCTCCCGTCTCTGCACAACTCCGCCCAGATCCGGAGAGTCCCCAAGCGGCCAGGTTGTGAGAGCTTCACCTTCCCTCGCTTTGCGGATTAGACGACTCGTGTAGTGATTCATAGCATAGAAATCGTACGTGCCTGGATAAAAAAAAACATGATTATGATACGTGTAGCGCCATCTCATATATCATACTTCGGACATGTCTCTAGGCGGGATAGCGATTCCATAGAGCGCCTGGTCGTTCAGGGAAAGGTGGAAGGGACAAGACCACGCGGAAGATCATCTATGCGTTGGACTGACCAGGTTAAATCGGCAGTGGGAACGCGTGTATCTGACTGCACCAGGCAGTCTGCCAACAGGGAGAGATGGCGGGAGATCGTGCGGAGAGCTGTGTCCGCCTCTACCGCCGATGTGGATGCCTCTACGTGACCACGACCGCTCTGCCAAGAGCGAAACGACAGAGAAGAAGAGCGCCATCTATGGCGTCACATATGAACTACAAGTTCTCTGCGCGATTTGAACATATACGACAGCCCGAAATCAACTATCGGGCAGTAACCCAGTATTTAATATTTTTTCATTAAAGTTACATATGTTTAACACAGACAAAAGAGCGAAGATCCGGGAAAAACCAACCAAAAAAGAGATAGTAATAATACAATATTTAAAAAAAACTAAATATTGACACTAAACCTAACTATGTACATATAACACAATACACTCAGGCGTGGGAATACTCCTCCACATCGCAGTTATCAAGGAAGTTGCCCAGAAGACTGGAAGCATTGCCACGTTGAATGACAATGCTACCAGTTTGAAACTTTCATAAACTAAAAGATGTCTTTTGATATACAGCTTTTATTAGACAAATTATTATTCGATTATTCTTGATGCGCAGAAGATGACCAGCCGTTTAGACATGATGTTGGGTTTAACCAGTGGCGTAGCGTGGGTGGGGCGGAGGGGGCGGCTCGCCCCGGGCGGCAGCCCGTAGGGGCGGCAAAATGCCACCGGTAAAGCGGGTAGAGATCTTCATTTCATGCGTCAGAACGTCTGACAAGTCAAAAAACAACAATAACCATAAATTTGAAACAGAGGCGTCTGTAGCCCTTGTGGCGCCCGTGTGCAACCAGTATCGCGCCCTCTACTTTTGTAAGAACGGGTCATAATGGAATACTAACAGTTATACAGGGTGATTTTGAAGTCGTGAACGAAATTTTAACAGTGGCTTCTACTCATGATACTGAACAACTTTCCGCAAGAAAAAAAGTATTTAGTTCAATGTATTAGTTCAATAAAAGATACCTCATTGCCTGTGAAAGTTAATTTTAATTAAGCACCTATAGAATGGGGGCGGCAAAATGGGTCTCACGCCCCGGGCGCCGAGATTGCACGCTACGCCACTGGGTTTAACCTTCGACTTTGGTAATTATAGACACAATTAAAGGACTATAGGTGTGTTCGTTTAAAAGTTTAAAATCATCAAAACTCGTATATGATAAACAAAGAGCTAAATGTTATGTATCTAGTATTATATAATTACCTCTAACTAAAGCAATCTCTTCTGGAGTAAATGCAGGTAAGGAAGATTTCTTATAACCTCTTTTTATGCTAACGTCCTCCAGGACTTTTTCCAAAGATGGTGGCCACCCACCAGTTGAGGAGAATATTGGGTGGGTGTATTTACCGACCTGAAAATAAAGGATGTACCTATACCTAATTGATTGTTAACCTTGCGTGATCGAATCAGAAATGAAGATATAATTTGCAAGAAGACCAAGGATTCGCCAAACTTAAGGGGCAATGAGCAGGACAAATTGCACGTAGAACAGATGGCCGTGAGCAATGGGTGGCTCGCCGTCCGGTCGTCCAGAAACAGACTTGACCAAGCCAAGGTGTCGGCGGTGGGCTCTGTGCCCGCGCGCCTCGAGGAGTTGTCAGCAAATGTAGCGGCCCAACTGCAGCGCCGAAGCTTTTTATCCTTTATGATCACTTTGTTGTTTATCTTACTTTCAAACTTTTGCGCCCGGGCGAACGCCAGCGTTCGCACACCTATTGTATTTCTATTATGTCTATAATAACGGTATACGGTAACGGTAAATAAATAAATGATTGATTGATTGATTGATTGGTACGGTAACGGTAACGGTATACGGTACGACATAAAATAAACAATAAATGTGGCATAATCTAATTTACACTAATAATTTGACATATTATATAATGTTTACATACAATATTATTGAAGTTACTAGATTTTGCAAAATTATTGA
Organism: Mythimna loreyi; assembly: GCA_029852875.1. Classification (NCBI taxonomy): domain Eukaryota; kingdom Metazoa; phylum Arthropoda; class Insecta; order Lepidoptera; family Noctuidae; genus Mythimna; species Mythimna loreyi. The sequence goes on from CM056799.1 coordinate 4,229,665, forward strand.
CTTAAATTATACTCTTAGCCGTCTTCCTCTCTCCTAATTTTTGCTGTGCCCGACAGGGTCCATATTGATCTGTGATAACTTTTAACACCATCTATGTACACATATGGATTGCAATAAAATATTGAGTATTGAGTATTGGGTATTCAAAAGGTTAATAAACCATCAAAAAAACTAATCTCTTATGAAACTTACACAGTCCTCTCTAGCCAGCTCAGCAAGTTCAGCATCAGCGGGTGTCAAGGGGTCAAACCAGATGTGATGATTGGCTAACGACACCTTGCCTGTAATGCACAAGTTTAAACCTTTGTGGTTTTGTTGAAGTTGCTATTTAAAATAGATAATCCCGTATTTTTTGTTTATCCGCGTAGAAGTCAATGATTATTTTTTTCTCTTGTCCGCGACTTCATTCGCGAAGAAATAGGAAATATTAGTAGACTAAAATAATGTAACCGAGGTATTTGTCATACATGTAGACTAGATGTAACCTAGATATTTGTAATACATGTAGACTAAAATAATGTAACCGAGATATTTATCATAAGACTAAATGTAACAAAAATATTTATAACATGATTAAAATGAGTAACCACGGAGTTTCTTTCTCTTGCACATTCTCCTCCATAAAGATCTACGCTTAGGAATATGCAATTACCCACCAAAAAAATAAAAAAAGTCGCCAGTTCCCTTACTCACCATGAAACTTCGGCCTAAACTCCTCATCATAAAGCCTCCAAGCCTTAGCATGAGCCATCAGCACATTTTTACTGCACAAGTAAGCCCCAAGTTCAGGGCTCACGATGGGCGGGGCCATAAAACCGGTATCGAAGACCACATCGCATATGATCAGAGGTTCATTGATGGTAATCCACCATTTTACGCGGTCGCCGTAAATGGAGAAGACCACTCTCGCGTAGTCGGAGAACCAGTCTGCGACGAGAGGATTTGTCATGGTGTTCATGCACACCAGAGTACAGAGGTGGACTTAATGCCTTAAGAACGGCCAACACGACGTATATATTTTTATACAACCGCTCTTACATGATTATGATGTTACACAGATATCTTGTGGATATTATCTAGGCATCTATAGAAATCAAAACAAATTTGTGTAAGAGTAATCCAGTAAGAGCCTCTGAAAATCTGCTATTTTACGCGAACTTTGACTCTCCATAATGTAATCCTATATTAAAAATATAAAAAGTATTTCTATAGAAGCCTTGCGCATTTAATTGAGATTCTATATGATGTCTCTTTTTTTTTCAAAAATCCTTAAAGGTTTAATAAAAACACATATTTCCTAGAACAAGTTTTGTGAAAAATACGAGTAAATCGTATAATTACCGAATGTTAACAGAATTTTCAGGTGTGAGGTATCCCTCTTTTTTCGCATTATTTTTGCATCAAACATCATTTTGGATTGCTTTAAATGAAGCAACAAGCTTTTAAACCATGCGCTATGTGACTGAAGAAGGCCCACCTTATGGCATTTTCTAGCAGTCGTAACGTGTTTATGTGTTTGAGCCCTAAGAAGATGAAATTAACTATAGAACAGCATCTTGAGGGTATTTGCTGAAAGGCTGGATGGGCCTACCATAGGTAGATTTATTAAGCTACATGTCCTGCATGCTGCTTGATGGAGCTATATGTGGCTGATTTATTTATGTATTTGTTTTCTGGCTTTTACTAACATAGTTTGTAAGGTAATTGTATGAACTAACACACTGTGGGCCAAAGTAGCCTGAAAATAAAAGATTTTCATTTTTAGTTTTTTATTATAGCAAATTAGTCAAAAATATTTGACTCACCAAGATCCGTAAGACTCATTGGCAAGTCCCAGTGGTACAAAGTAACGAATGGTTCGATGCCCTTCTCAAGCAGACCATCGATCAGGTTGTTGTAGTAGTTCTTGCCGTCCTCGCTGATGTGGTTGGGATAACCAGACGGGAGAAGACGAGGCCAGGATATTGAGAACCTGGGAGTAAGTAGAGTAAGGTTTTGTTTTATTGATGATAGGCTCGATCTTTTTCTACAACTAACTGCCTTTGATCAACTTATCAATATAATAATTCTGCCAAGCCCGTTCCAACATCGAACCAGGAGATGTAAGGTGATGCGCCACCGGTACATGGTGGACATCCCACCCATATGCACTAACCGTTTCGGGAACACAGTCAGTGTGCGTACAGAGCAAGAATGGCAATTCCCTGCCGAAGTCTGTGTTTCCTGACAGCTGCAACCTGCTTGCCACGTCACGTTCCATCAAGTGGGATATACTTCTAGATAAGCGTAACCACATTATCACAATTTCCATCAGGTGAGCTAGTCCAGCGCGGACCTATAACATAGCACGGCATCAGCCTTACAATAAGTATTAACATTATATTTTTTTTTTATTGATTATAGGTTCGCGCTTGACCGTTATCTCACCTGATGGAAAGCGACGATGCGGTCGACGATGGAGCGCGCTTACCTAGAAGTAACCTATTCACTCTTGACTTAAAGATACCCGGATTGTAGTTATCAGGAAACACCGACTCCGGCAAGGAATTCCACTCCTTGGCTGTACGCATAATGAATGTGCTCCCAAAACGTTTTGTACGTATATGTGGGACATCCACCATGTACCGGTGGCGCAATGCCGTACGTCTGGTGGTCCGATGATGGAACGGGTTAGGCGGAATTAAATTATGTAATTCCGACGCACACTATGGATTCTGTGTAGTCTGAATTAAAAATATTTTATTTTATTATTTACAATATTCCCACTGTTGGAACTCAGACCTGTTTTCTAATAGAGGAAATGGACCGTAAGCCATCACGCGGGCCCAGTGCGGGTTGATGTATGTCACATGTATACGAAGTTTTGGTTCTAGGACATACCAGTATCCTAACCATATTATTTTTCACCGTTTGAGAACAGCTTGGGGTTGAACCCCTAACATACACATCAATAGTCAGGGTAGTTATCACTAGGCTACCATTGCCCCGTTTTTTTTTTTCATGGTACGTAAAAATCATTTAATGACGAATCCCGCTCTGCCCGAGGGCGGGATTCGTGAAACAGTGTCAGACTCTTACTGACTAAACAACGTACCCCATTCCTACGTTGCCTTATATACCAGAGGGCCAGAGCCTTCCTTTTAGACGTGAACCCTTGGCCCCAGTTGGCTTTGACCCTTCTACAGGATCCCTACGGTTTGCTGACCACTCCTTAAGGTACGCGAGAACAGTGGGCGCCGTAGACGACTGGGGTTGGTCCGAACGGTTACCGGATGCTCGCCATCCAAAAGCCCGCGCCCACGGAGAATCAATTGTTTGATTATTCCATTGCATCTATGCATTTATTATTATTATTTCATAATATTTTACGATCTCACCTATAAAACTTTAGTCCTAGTTCCACAGCCATTTCAATATCTCTCTTCCATAGGTGGTACGAGTCACAGGCAACGTCACCATTGCTGTAGTCTTTGATCTTCTCTGGGTGTTCATGTGTGTACCTGTCCCAGGCACTTTCGCCTTTATCTGGAAAAAGAACGTTAATGACAAAATCGCGGCAAATGGCTACTGTACACTTATTTTTATTAATGTTTATCCTGTGTTAAGCTAAGGTGTGCAATAAAGTTATAAATATTAAAATATAGCGTCAAATCACAAACGCTTTTGTTTTTGGACCTATAATGGAAGTTTTGAGAGTATCTTTGAGCGCTTTTACAGTGATCAAAGTGCACAATAGTTCTTTGCCTATCATGATTCCATGTGATCTATCTAGTTCCTTAGTTTACATTATGGTTATGGTTATCTTAGTATGAACTTCCTAGAAGTCAATTGACTGAACTCTTGATTTATTTTGATTTGTGATTAGTGAATTTACAAGATTAGTGACCTTCTTTGCTTTACTGGTGATGGTGGACTTCATCATCATCAGCCTTTTTAATGTTTCCACTGCAGAGACACAGGCCTCTTCTCTAAGAGAGGGAATGGGCCGTAATCCACCACGCGGGCCCAAATACGAGTTGGTGGATGTCACATGTCTACGAATGTTTGGTGGGCTTATTCTCACCCAAAATGACAAATGTTGTTGGGTGTTATTTAGAGATATATTAATTAATATGAATGTTTATCAGTTGTCTAGTACTCATAGCACAAGCTCTGCTTAGTTTGGGACTAGATGGCGTTGTGTGAAAGTTATGGAATATTATTATTACGAGTATTATTCCTGACACTTACCACTGACATTCCAGGCACCTTCGACTTGATAAGCCGCGGTGGCTGCTCCAAACATGAAGCCCGGTGGAAAGGTAAGATCTTCGGCACTCCATGACATGGAGAACACAGTGCTGAGGAATAATACAAAACAAAGCTCAATCAGCCTAGGTCAACTAGGGCCAAGGGTTCGCGTCTGAAAGAAAATCTCTGGCCCTGGTATAATGGCAACGTAGGAATAGGGTAGGTTGTTTAGTCTGTAGACAACAAATTTTAGTCTGTAAACAACAAACAAATTGTCTCACATTGTCTCCCGCTCTGCCCAAGAGCGGGATTCGTCATTCGATGAATTTTCCCACTATATGTGCAACAGTGCGCTCCGTCGACGACTTGGGCTCGGTCCGGACGGTTGCCGGAAAGGCCAAAGGTTGCAAAATAATTACAAGTGGCCATTGCCTTGTACCTACTTAAAAACTGGTTTTCGCAAAAGTCGTTTTCGCAAAACTTTCTGAGTGACCTGGTATGCGAGCTAAAGACAACAGTAAGGGAACATCATGACGTCACTTGTGGAAGTAAAGTTCCACCCTGGTTGCAACTCGAAGCGAAGGTAGTGGTCGGTAGTGTACCATGTGTGTGCAAGGACAGTTGTCTCCAAATCCCACGGTGTAGCTCGAAGCTCATCGCTTTGTAGGAAACTGCATAGCTCGCACCATTCGAATGGCCATGATCCTGTGGAAAGCTTTAAGGTCTCTGCACACAGCGGGCGCGGCGCGGCGGGACGTGACGGCGACGCGACGCTGAGCAGTTGTAATGTACTAGATATTACGGACGACGCCACACAGAGCCGTCTCGCTCGACGCGACGGTAACCTCGGATCTGTATGGCGTCGTCGCGTCGCCCTTCGGTCCCACCGCGCCGCGCCCGCGCCGTGCAGAGACCTTTAGACTTGTCCGCCGGTCGCTTCTGCAGAAAACTCGAATCGCCGTCGCATCCAAAAAATGTTGTTTAGTGCCATTAAATTGCATTAAGTAACTTGTTTTAAGAATATAATTATGTAACCCTACCCTTTTAAAGGTCGCAGGCCTGCAGACGACGAGCACTGGGTAGCTCACTGTCCGACCGCCCGTACTGTTCCCACGCGTCTCTAGGATTTGTTAGCCAACTATAGGGGCCACGCAGGGTCGAAGTCTACCGGGGCCATGGACCGATTTCTGAAAGGAAGGTCCGTTCCCGGTATGTAGGGCTAACAAGGACCGGGGTAGGTTATTAGTCAGCAAAAGTCTGACACTATCTCCCGCTCCGCCCAAAGGTGAGAGTTGCCATATGGACGATTTTTTCCCACCAAATTTTTTTTAACTCAAAAGTCTTTAATTATCGCCAATTTTTTTTGAATTGGTATGTAGGGTAAAAATATACTTTATTGCCTAATTTACATTATTATGTATCATTGTTTCATTAACCTACTTATTAAACCTACCTCAAAACAACTGCTCGGCACCAATCCATGATCACTACCTACTGTACTTTTTTTTTATTAACGGAACTCTTTTCTCTTATGTGTCTAGTTTTGTCTGAGGAAACCATCTCACTATCATTATGATATAATTATAAGATCCTAAACGTAGAAACCTTCATTATGACAGATTACGATTTTAATGTTTATTTATACCTACCTACAATTAAGGAGGAGGAGATATAATATTTTTGATGATTTTAAATTCAACATCATGACGGCTTGTCGGTACGTTTTGAAAAAATTTTTAAAGTAAACTATTTTCCTAATAATTTGATATACGAATATTTACATTTCTTTTTTCATAGAACTTGGTCTGATTTATTTTCAAAGTCATGTCAACAAAGACGAAAAAACAAAGACTACGCAACAACCATTAGGTAGATATATTTTTATGTAGGTACATAACTTTCACAAACTAAAAGATAATTTAACTACCAATATTCTGATATGCGACTTTTATTCGTATTGTGTTTAATAAATTAAGGACAAATATATTATTATTATTCGAATAATCTTGATGGCGGCAAGTGACCCTAGCTCATTTTTTTTTTTTTCAAAACATACCGACTAGCCATTTAGACCTGATATTGGATTTTAAATCTTAGATTTTTTTAAATTATTATAAGTCATTTATATTACTATCTATTTAAAATATCTGATATTTATTTATTGTGTACACCTACCACCGTGTTGTCTTTTTTCAACCAAAGTTTGACTGGTAGAGAATGCCTTGAAGCATTAAGTCCGCCTATGTACCACTACTGTACATGAAATTTAAATAAATAAATAATAAAAGTCGTATATCTCTGCCTTAACACATAATTACATTTTTAAGATAAAGGCCTACATCATTATGTAATTGTTTTATGTCAGATAAGATAGATGAAACTCTTTATTACAGGTAGGTACACTGTGGCCTTCACAATTGAACGTGAACGTAGAGTTTGACTGTCAATATTAAACTAATGGCATATAAGGGTGCTTATAGCAATCTACCATGCTCAGAGTTAAAGTTAGTTTGGTTAACCCACCCAAACTCGAGTAGTTACTCGAGTTAATAACCCTTCTTGCAGTCGGGTAAAAAATACACAAAATATCATCCAAATCAGTTATAGTTTAGGAGGAATTAGGTGGCAAACACTTAATGAAGAAATATATTAATAAAAATAATAAACTCTCTATTTAATAGTATCCAGGTATGCAATTACAAGGATAGTTTCCATAGGTCTAGTAATATACTTTATATTGCTAAACCTAGATGCTGAACATCACCGAAACAAGCATGTGATGTTAACAAGCAATCTATTTGTATATTGAACGAATAGCATAGCGATTATAGGTTTGCCTGTCTGTTTACTATTTTGCAGTTTCTTTGGAAAAACTGTTCTATCAAAAATTCAGTCTACTCATTTTTGAACAATTGAAATAAACGATAATATTTCTGAACTATAATGTACTGTCCATCGATATTACTGAACGAACTCAGCATTTGTCAAACAAAACGTCAAAGTCACATTGCAATTGCATGTATTGTTTTGAGGTTATGTTAGTCAAAATAACACGACTTTTCGGAATTTTTCAATTAAAGTTTTAAAATGAGTAAGAAACTAAACAATATGAAGTGGGAGTCGGTGGCGATGGACGGTTTTCCGGCTTCAATGGTGGACAAATTCCATGGTTTTGTGGGGTTAGAAGAGTGCACGGACTATAGTTTTGATAAAGAAAGTAAAAAACGAGCGAAAAAGGTTTGTTTATGTTAATTTCTCTCATTTTAAACTCTTTTTTCTTGTAGCAAGAATATACTAGACTATTTAAACGTATATCAAATTCATTATCAATCATCAAATTAAATGTAATAAATAGCTGTCGATAGGTCCTCTTCTAATCTCAAATCTCAAATCTCAAAATCTTTATTGCAATCCATAATGTACATGTCAGGTGAAATATAATAAAAGATAGAAACAATTATGGACCCTGTCGGGCACAGCAACATTACAAATAGTAGAAGAGAGGAGGAGCGCCAATCAATTTTCTTGTATTTACATGTATCATTCAGTTCATTACAATTCGATAATCAGTATTGCTAGAGTAAATAAATAATTAATGTATTATAGTTTTATGTTTAATTTAAATTAACGTTTAATTCTAATTCATCTTTCATCAAGATTAAATAATTACCATACAACCGGCTGGTACATGACCCACTGGCCCCACAGCAGGAGACAAGTAATTACAATATTGTATGTCCCCTGGAATAAAAGTAGTAGATTGGGGACATAATCCAATTCCTTTTGGTTCCCAGATACTTTAGGCAAGCATAATATTTTAGGTTAATCTTAATGTTAACAACCAACCATTTGTGGCATATACTGCATAATATTAGACAAGTTGACAAATAGAAGTAGTTGAATTTTTGGTTAAAGTTCCTAGAACCAAAAATTCGAAGACATGTGACATCCACCAATCCGCATTGGGCCCGCGTGGTGGATTATGGCCCATTCCCTCTCCTAGAGAGAGGAGGCCTGTGTCCCTGCAGTGGGAACATTAAAAGGCTGATGATGATGATGATGACTACCATGACAGAAATTTGGTCAGTACAAATTAATTGATTACTTTACAACTTTGTCACCATCATCATCTTCCTGCCCTTAACCATGTTATTTGCGTTCTACACAACATGTTTTCTTTGATTTCTTCATAACTTTTGAATTTACTACATTTGGATTAAATTCATAATTTTGTTCCAGAATAAACAAAAAGAAATAATTAAGGAGAGGAGAGAACTAAAAAAGAGGAAAGCTGCAGAAAATGAAAGCAAAGAGGTCCCAAGCAAAAAAATTAAAATAGACAATGGTTTTATAGTTGAATCTTGCAACACTACAACACCATCACTGGCTAACAATTCTCAAAAGAGGTCAAAAAATAAAAATAAGAAAAAGAATAAAAAGCCAAAAAACATTGAAGAAAGTAATGACGAAACTGGCAGCCTCATCCGAACTAACGAAAAGACAGATAAAAAAACTAAAAATAAGAATAAGAAAAAGACTGAAGGTAGTAAAGTCACCGAGGAAGCTCCAGCTACTCCTAAAAAAATAAAACAAAAGCTAGGGGACCTACTACAGTCCAATATAGAGTTGACTCCTGAAGATATGCTTACGTGGGCTGAGTTCAAGCTACAAGAACCTATCATAAAAGCACTGACTGAGTTAGGTTTTAAACAACCAACTAAGATACAGCAATTGACGCTACCAGCTGCTATTCACGGTAAATATATTAGTTTCATACAATCTTTATTTAACAAGCTTTTGTTTCGTTTCACCCGTCCCAATGTTTGTGACCAAATCTTGTAAATTAAATTTTGTCCCCTTCCCAGTTACCAACTGAGCTGAAATTTTGTATGTATGTGTTGATCAGATGTCTTTTTTTTGATTATGTAGTGGAGTTGATCTGATAATGGAACCGGAAGAAGATGGCTATATTAACTCTGTAATTAAACAACACAACCTCTTCGAGTTACGGCTTTTGTGATCCATCTTGATGAGTTTTAAATATATAGGCATATAACACCCTATAATAGCTTGCTATGAAAAAAATATTTTCATCGCAAACTTGTTATATTTTGACTGACCTGTTGGTTTAGTGATTAATCGCCTTGGCTGTTGTGTATGCTGGAGGTTGAGGGTTTCATTCATTCCCACCTAAGACAAATTTTTGTGTGATGATCATGATCATGGGTTCTGTGTCCGGAGGTGATGATTTATTTGTTATATGTATGTATTTAGCAGTATATAAGTTTGATTATCAGTTGTCTAACACAAAGTCTGCTTAGTTTAAGACCATCTAGTCTCAAACTAAGCATTGATTTGTCTGTTAATGAGCTCTAGCAGTTCGCCGACGATTTGCTTCATAAGGGAATTAAGCCCGCAACGTACAGCACAGCAGCCAAATACTCAAGCACCTCAGCAACCTTACCAATAATGTTTTCATTTATCACTTTATCTACAGGCCGCAGAGACATCCTCGGCGCAGCAGAAACAGGCAGCGGCAAAACCTTAGCATTCGGCCTCCCTATCCTAAGCGGCATACTAAAACTTAAAGAAAAAGCTCTCCTAAAAGGCCTAGACGTTTACGACATTCCTTACAGGAAACCTTCAGGCAAGAAAAAGAACATAGAAGCAAAAGAAGACAGAAAGCAAAGGTTTAAAGGCAAAGATAAAAAGTTTAATGAAAAGAAGAAAGATAGGGAAGAACTTATTGAAGAACCTAAAGGTAAAGAATCATCTGAAGATGGATACAGCAGTGGAGCAGAAAGCATTGATGAGGCTGATGACTCTAAGTCAGAAAATAAGAGCCAAGATTATACTGATGACGATTACTTAGAAGAAATAGAAGTACCTGTCAGGAAACGTGATAATTCAGCTGATGAAGGAAATGACAGTGATGATGATGACAACTACATACATCTATCTGATATGTTGGACTCTGATGATTTAGCAGAAACTAGTGATGACGATGAAGAAGAGAAAGACAGTGAAAATGCGTCTGGTGATGAAATTGACAAAGATATTGATAGTGACGCAGAGGAAAGTGGTGATGGTGAAGTAGAAAATGATGATGGTGATGAAGTTGATGAAGAACAGGGTAGTGAGGAGTCTGGTGATGAAGAGAGTGATGGGAATGAAGATTTTCCTGATGAAGGAAATGAGAATGAACAAGGTAAGATATTTTTGATACTACATATTTCTATTTGCTCCTTGTAGTCTGGTCCATTGAGTATTTTTATCAAGTTTTTTTTTTCTGATGCCAAGTACTGCTGTGTTCCTGTTAAAGATCTCTGGCACCAGTGGTCCAAGCTAACTTAAACTTTATTCTAACGTAATAAGGTTTAAGTTAGCTTGTCCACCAAAAACTAAACTAATCCTCACAAATATTTTTTTCTTTGCAGGTATAGGCTGTGTCAAGGTAGTGGACAATATAGAGATCCCTGGGCACGTGTCGATGAAGACCGGCAAGCCGCTGTATGCCCTCATCCTGACCCCCACCAGGGAACTGGCCATACAGATCAGCAGGCATCTGATAGCTGCTGCTAAGTATACAGGTACGTTATATTAAAAGGTTCGACTAGTCCATTAAGCCTCTAGAGGACACCGGTGTTCGCACACCTATTGTTTTCAATTGTGTCAGTAATTACGGTAGTCGAAAGGCTAGTCTCTGTACTTCTGCGTCCTGACTGTACTCGCCATACAGATGAGCAGGTTTTTGTTTATCTGCAACTAGCTTCTGCCAGCGGCTACGCCCGCGTGAAAATAGAGTTCTCCATACAAAGTTTGAACCCCCAGTTCCCTCCCTTTAGGGGGTGAATTTTGGAAAATCTTTTCTTAGTGCTCACTTACGTCATAAAAGGAAGCCTTGTGCAAAATTTGATGCTCGTAGTCCCAGTAGTTTTGGCTGTACGTTGATATGTCAATCAGTCAGTTTCTCCTTATAGGTATATATATATATATATATAGAAGATTAGGTCTACATGTAATTTAACATAGCATAGCACGGCATCATCCTTTTAATGTTCCCACTGCTGGGACTCAGGCCTCTTCTCTAGGGTAGGGAATGGGTCGTAATCCACCACGCGTGTCCCGTATGTTTTGGTGGATCTCGCTTTTCTTCGAAGCCGATTTCCTCGCGACATTTTTTCCACCGTTTTGAGAGCAGTGATGATAAAATAAATTACGCAAAGTAATGCCCCTGGCTGGGTTTGAGCCCAGGATCTGCAACTCGTAAGTAGGCCCGATTTGACATCCACCAATCCGCACTGGGCCCGCGTGGTATATTATGGCCCATTTCCTCTCCTAGAAAGGAGGCCTGACTCCCAGTAGTGGGAAAATTTAAAAAGCTGAAGATGATGATCTGTAACAATTGTTTTTGCCAGGTATAAGAGTAGCCACCATCGTGGGCGGCATGGCGGCCGTGAAACAGGAGCGGGTGCTCCGCGCGGGCCCCGAGGTCGTGGTGGCGACGCCCGGCCGCCTGTGGGAGCTCATCGGACAGGGGCAGCCGCATCTGCAGCAGCTGGATATGGTCAAGTAAGACTGGCTTTTTACTTACGGGGTCAGATATAAGCTATCGACCTTGAGGGAAGAAAATAGGAGCTAGCTTTGTTCCGAGCGCATCAAGATTTAAAGCGATTAATAATATGATGGCGCTGTACCCGGTGGTAGTTTAGAATTGCGTGCTATTTTTATTTGAAAGAAGATACGCTCAGGATAATGAAATATGTTAAAGGGTTTAAAAAATGCTTGCATGTATGGTTAAATTACAAAATTAGTTCAGAACGAAACTGTTCATCCTATAAAGTTCAAAATAATTTTCCTAGAAAGTCTATTTAAATTTCAACTTTGATATTTTTTTTCTTATTTTCTATTCTATATTTCGACGATGAAATGACAAGAACTCCTAACTGTCATTTTTGCTTTTTTTACGTAGATAGACTTTAAATAATCGTTTACGTTTGCTGGCAAAAGCATGTAACAGAAAAAAAAAAGATGTAAAGTTAATAAAAAAATAGTGCAAATTAAAACAAACAAAAAACCAGCAAACGTAAACGATCGATTTATATTTCAAAAGTTAGAGGCTTTTTGAGTGATCATTTCCGAAAATATTTACATTATCAAAAAAATACTTTACGGGACCCTTAATCAGTTTTAAATACCTATCCAACAATATATTACACGTTATGGCAGAAATGAAAATTAAATCACTCCCCACTTTACGTGTAGGGAAGGTATCTACCCTAATAAAATGTTCGTTATCGTTAGCCAAAGCCGACTTGCCTAATTTTAGTCTTGAAATATATATTTATATGAAAAAAAAAAGCGAAAAAAGAATTAGTATAGTATATATAATAAGTTTTTGTACCGCCTAACGGTACAAAAGTTGATCTAGTCAACTAGTTACAAATAAAAATACCTAAACCTTCAATCTGACATGTCCAGGTTCCTCGCCATAGACGAGACGGACCGCATGGTGGAGCGCGGCCACTTCGAGGAGCTGACGCCACTCCTGGAGCGCCTCAACGCTGACGACGAGCGCCGCGCCGCACGACAGAACTTCGTGTTCTCCGCCACGCTCACCATGGTGCACGACCTGCCCGCGCATATGAAGGGCAAGAAGGTAGGCCTCATCATCCATCAGCATCATTTCAGCTGAAAAACATCCATTGTTGGACATAGGCCTTCTCCAAAGGGCGGAATTTGCAGTAATCGCTACGCTTGGCAAGCAAAGGTTGACCAGGATACCAATATGAACAACTTTTACGAAAAAAATACCCGCTGTTCCATAGGTTCATATTCACACTAGCTTTCTGCCAGCGACTTCGCCCGCGTGTAAGTAGGGTTCTCCATACAAACTTTAGACCCCTATTACATCCCTTCAAAGACCGAATTTTGAAAAACCGTTTTTTAGTGTTCGCCTACGTCATAAAAGGAAGCCTGTAAAATTTCACGCTCCTAGGCCCAGTAGTTTAGACTGTGCCTTAATGTGTCAGTCAGTCAGTTTCTCCTTATATCTATGTAAATAACTCGACAAAATATATGGAGCAGCGGGTTTTTTTCGTGATTTTTGAGTTGGTCTCATAGTAAAAGTTGTTCATATTGGTGTATACAATGGTCCTTTTTAAGAAAAACCTATCTGTCGTGTCAACTTTTTATATTTTAATTCGGACGCATTTTAACTTTTCCATTCTCAATTCTGATAACATGCTTTTTTGCAGGTAACAAAACGCGGTAAGATAATAAACAGGAAAGTCGAGAAGATGACTCCTGCGCAGAAGGTGAACCGCCTCATCAAGCTGATCGGCATGTCCGACCCCAAGGTCGTCGATATCACCACACAGAACTTAGGTAAGAATCAGTTTGTTCACACTTGACTAATTGTTGTATTTTGTGTGGTTGTTTTATGTGTGTATGTATGTGCGTCTAGTTTGGGCTGAATAAAAATTGTTTTTCTTTCTTTCTTTCTTCTGTCCCGGTCTTCGATATACACCTTTAAATTTTGTTTGTTTTAATCACGTGGTAGGGCGATTCGGTTCATCGTCTGAGTGATGTCAATGGTAATATGAACGCAACAACCGACAACTACTTACGGTCATTGAGCCCGCTCAGATGATGTTTACTTAAAGATTTTTTTTTTGTATTCATTTTTCAGAATTTTAATAAATAGTTTCTATGAACATGCTTGTCCATGATAGTGCAAGTTTTTTCCAACAGTAATAGGATCGGCTATCGGTCGAAGTATGGTTTTACTCTTGATAGGCTGACTATTACGTTACCTGATGGAAAGCGACGATGTGGACGACAATTAAGCACGCTTGTCTGGATTACTATGATTTTTGGAAGGAGGGGGGGGGGTCAAATCATACAATGACCCTCCTGCCCTTGGGCGGAGCGGGAGATAGCGTCAAACTCTTAATGACGAAAAACCCATCCTGTTCTTTCTTAGCCCTTCATACCGGGGCCGGACCTTCGTTTCAGAAGACAGTCCATGACCCTAGTAGGTTTCGGCCCTACTGGGCCCCTATTGTTTGCTGACAACTCCTTGTAGCGCACGGGAACAGCACAGCTGTCGACAGCTTGAGCTCCGTCCTTTCGGTTACCGGACGGCGCCAGGGTCGGTTTCTGAATGAAAGACTCCCCGGTATGAAAGGCAAAGAAAGAACAGGGGTCGGTTTTTAGTCAGTAAAAATCTGACACCCATCTCCCTTTGCCCTGCCCAAGGGCGCGGAGATATCATTAAATGATTTTCCTATCCAAAAAAAAATGCCACCGGAGGGGTAGCATTTTTTTTTGGATAGAAAAATCATTTAATTATTATTCTTTATTATTCTGATCTTCCACCATGTAATGTACTTCAGACCATAATCCCATGTCACTTGCAGGTACAGCAGAAACGTTGACCGAGTCGCGAATAACTTGCGCACTGGAACACAAGGATGCCTACCTGTACTATATTATCAAGAGACATCCCGGCAGGACCATTGTCTTCTGTAACTCTATAGGGAGTGTTAAAAGGTAGGTTTTACACGTTTCTTTTATTTTATTTTGTAAGGTGTGGTGTTCTTTGTATTTAAAAATATTTTTATTTCTTAAAAAAATAGTTTTCCTTGTATCTAGACTAGACTATAAGACTAAAGCTGATATAAAAAATCTGATTTCAGATCTGAATTCAGCATATTGAAAATGTATAATATTAGTTATAATATTTCATAAAAAATTATGTTGAGCAAAAATAAAAAAAAACTTTAGTACTAAAATTTAAATTTTGCGACAACCTTGGCTCTTTTATCTTCATTACATAGTATAAAACAAAGTTGCTTACCGCTGTCCCTGTATGCTTAGATCTTGAAAAGTACGTAATGGATTTTGATGCTGTTTTTTTAAGGGAAATTATAAGTCTAGCCACAAAATTATTTATTGGACACTAGATTAAACTTCTAATTTTATAACTAAGCAACGGGAAAATAACATAGCCTCTAATAAACTAATTCGACTTTTTTACACCGCCAACTAAATATGCTATAGAAAGCGTCAAGTAAAGATCATCAATTATTGTGACTTGTCCTTCTCATTTATACATTGCCACCTAATTTACTAACTCGGCCACGGATTTTACATCTCGTCACTATTTTACGTTTTATAGCTTCAAAACACTGTCCTCAAAAAATATAATTCAAGCTTCGACAGAAAGCATCATTTATTATGACTTGGCATGTAATATAATACATCATATTCTTTTATCGCTAAAACTGATACCAAAATTAGAGTCTTACATTCAACATCAGCCAGCACCACGTATTTAATTCCAGGCAACAACTCATTCAATTTTAATCAAGCTGACAAGAAATTCAGGAGTTTTGAAGAATACAAAAAAGTGTATTTTTCAGCTTGGAGCGTAATACTACCGAACAATTTGACCGAGTGGTTTACTGGTTGCTGTGATTGTCCAGACTTTTGTCGCAAGTACAGCTACAGAGGTAATCGGTGGCGACGACCTCTCGCGCCGGGCCTTGGTTCAGGCCATGGTCCGCAGCGAAGAGGAATGGCAGGCGGACGCCTCCTTCTGCGAAGCAGTAATGCTCGTAAAGGAGGAGGCCGTACGCATAAGGCAACAGCACCCTCACCGTAGCCGACGCCGCCGCGATCCCGCCGATATCCGGCCACCGTAGATACTGGCTCGCGGACGATGAGCAATGGGTAGCTCGCCGTCCGGTCATCTGGTAACTGTCCAGGCCTAGTCCAAGTCGTCAACGGCGCGCACTGTTCCTGCGTGCTTCAAGGAGTTGTCAGCAAACTGTAGGGGCCCTTCAGGGTCGAAGCCTCCTGGAGCCGAGGTTTGGTGCGAAAGTGTTACCGGGGCTCTGGGAATAAGGCAAGGAAGGAACGGGGTAGGTTGTTTAGTCAGTAAGAGTCTGACACTGTTTTTCGCTCCGCCCAAGAGCGGGATTCGTCATTGGATGATTTTTACCTACCATAAAAAAAAAACCATTAGAGGCAAAGTCACAACCACTGTTATTAAAAAGAAAGCGTGGATAGCCAACTGAAGCGCGAGCTGCATTAATTAACCAATAATGGTTTTATTTTCTTTTACGTCTAGGAAGGGGCCTACATTCTCTTTACGTTTCTATTATTTACTATACGTAAAATGACGATAATTCAATAAAAAAAATTGATTTTTCAAAAATAAAGTAAATTATTTTGTGTCTCCTTAATAGCTTCTGGTAATATTAGTGGCTAATAGTATATATTTGATGTCATTTTTAGCAAACTTTTGACGATCAATTAATATGGGATGAGTTACATTTTAAACGTACTGAGTTAAAAAAATAGAAGCTAAATAAGTATATTTTTTGATGTCATTTAACAGTATTTTAGAAGTTTACTGTTACAATGCTTGTTACAAATTTAGATGCTAAAAAATAACTATCGTGCTGAGTTGTATTTAGAGTGGTATACATAGAAGATAAGTAGTGGTTATGATAGTATTATTTAGATGCTCGTTAATTGTGGCTGACTTAGTAATTTAGAAGGCAACCTAAATTTTTGGGGGCGAATTATGATATTAAAAAGAAGCCTGTTTAAATAGCACCCTTTTTTTAATAGGTAGAGTGATTCAAGGGGAAGGTTTATGTGTATACATGCATAATATATTCAATATCGGTACCCGTGCGAAGCCGGGGCGGGTCGCTAGTAAACAATAATAATCATTAACACCGTAATCTTATTTTACAGACTAGCTCAATTATTAACACTGCTCAAGTGTCGCCCTCTACCGTTACACGCCAGCATGCCACAGCGCCAGAGAATCAAGAATTTGGAGAGGTGAGTTAACATTAAAATAGACTTGAGGTATTCCAACCTCTTTTGTTAGATTTTGACTTTTTGACATATTTCGGGCCCTAGCTAAGTTACGATCGTCTCGCTAACGTCGACCGCTTTGAGTTGACCACGTCCCCAAATTTTTTGTTCTGACCTCATCTCAAGGCGTGACCAATTCCAAGCGTTCGACGCTGTTGGCTACAGGGCTGTTGTATATAAATACAACAGCCCTGTAGCCAAGTTGCGATCGTTTCGCTGGCTAAACTTTATAGTTTAGCCAGCGGTTTCACCCATGTGATTATCCCAAGGGAAAATACTCCCAAAATTAGAAGCAACACTATGTCATATTCCGGGATATAATGTACTCGTGTTTTTAAAATACAAATAATGTATTTGACCTTTGACAATTTAGTTACAAGCCCTTTAAGCAAAGGTGCTTAAAAATGCAGCCAAGCAGCTTTAGACTCGATGGAACGGCGTGCGAAGAGGCTAATTAATCCAGATTTGATTAAGTCCTATCTACAAAGCCAAAACACAGACGTAGAGTAGCCATCCTTTTAGCGGTGATGTGGCCGACGATGGAGCTCGTTTGCCTAGAAGTAATCTATTCGCTCTTGACTTAAAGGCCCCTAGGTTTTAACTATCAGGAAACATAGACTTCGGCAGGGGATTCCACTCTTTAGCTGTACGTATAATGAATGTGTTCCCAAAATGCTTCATAAACATGTATCATCATCATCTTCCTGCCCTTGTCCCGTTTTATTTGGGGTCGGCGCAATATGTATGCTTTATGAACATGTGTAAATTAAAATATTCCCTTTTAGATTCCGCGACGATCCTCACGGCGTCCTGATCGCGACGGACGTGGCAGCACGTGGGCTGGACATCCCTCACGTGGAACACGTGGTGCACTACCAGGTGCCGCGCACGGCCGAGAATTACGTGCACCGCAGCGGCAGGACCGCCCGGGCCACCAGGGAAGGCCTCACCATACTCATGATGGAGCCCGCAGAGGCTTATCTCTACGCTAAGATGTGCCGGACGCTGAATAGAAGTAAGTGAGGCATTTTGATATGTTGTAGTAATTTAGGGTCAAAATAAAATTAGGTGAGGAATAGAATAGAATAGAATAAACTTTATTGTACACCAAAAATAAAAACCAAAAGAAAAAGAATAATAGGTATGTCGGGATTATAATGTACCCCATTTGGGGTCGAAATGTAACGCGAATAGGACACGAAAATACTCGTCGGACTATCCAAAAGCAAATGGTTATAGGGTTTTTTTTTATGATGGGTAAAAATCATCCAAACCAACTCTCGCTGTTGGGTGGAGTAAGAGATAGTGTCAGACTCTTACTGACTAAACAACCGAACCTGTTCCAACATTGCCCTTATGCCAGGGCTGTGTTCAAAAACGACCAGAGTAATGTAGAGTTGTACCCCAGAGTCGTTCATAAACGAATCAAGTAGATACCCTAGAGTTAACCCAAGTGACTCCAACTTCGAGCAGGGTCAGTTGGAGTAAGCCATTGGCTATGGAACTCCTCGTTTGCGTTCAAAAATGCGAGTGTAGGGTATCTACCCTGTGACGTCATTACAGTTAACTCCAACCTCAAATTTGAACGCCAGCCTAGGCTAAGCCAGACGCAAATCCTTAGTCCCAGTAGGCTCGGTTATGTTAAAA
Organism: Mythimna loreyi; assembly: GCA_029852875.1. Taxonomy (NCBI): domain Eukaryota; kingdom Metazoa; phylum Arthropoda; class Insecta; order Lepidoptera; family Noctuidae; genus Mythimna; species Mythimna loreyi. Next base: position 4,248,439 of record CM056799.1, read on the forward strand.
CTTCATAACAAAATACCGGGTAAGATGGGGTGAATAGAAACATTTTTTTTACGATTATTACTTTGATTTGATATTTTTAGTTTTCATAAAGCATTTTTGTTTTCAATATTGAATTTATAAAATTTAAATGCTGCAAATTTTTAAATAACATGAAAAATCAACAAAATGTTGTTCTATTCACCCCCGATTTGTTTTTTATTCACCTCGTTTTACGGTAGTATATAATGCCGTCCTGTATGTGCGCACTAGTCATAATAGTCCAGGAGGTGCCTTTGCGTTTTAAGTAGTATTTTTACTCCGACCAAGAGTCAGGTGACGCACGCGCGGTGGGTGTAGAATTGAAAGGCTTTGGAAGAGGTGAAAAAAAAATTAAGTCATAGTAAGCCGGCTGAAAACTTTTTTCATAAATATTTTACATTATTATGAGCTAAAAAAAATGTCAGCTGCATGGTGGAAGGGGGATTATGCGTCAGTCACTCGTATGAACTTGTAAAAAAATATGTGATAACTCTTTCATTTGCAACGCTACCTATAATGATATTTATGTTTTTGGTTGTGTCTATTTAAAAAAAGAAAAATGTCTGATTTCAACTGCGTTTTATTAGGCTATAGGTTTAATATTCGTTCTTAATCATTCCCCAGCATCGGAAGTGCCGACGTTCCCAGTAGACGGGGCCGTGCTGGCGCCGCTCAAGGAGCTGATGACGGTGGCGCGCGAGCTGGACGCTCTCGAGCTCAAGAAGCGCCGCGCTGCGCAGGCGCAGGGCTGGCGAGAGAAGGCGGCCAGGGAGATGGACATCATTATTGATGATGATGATGTGTATCCTTTTGGAATAGTCTATAATACAGACTTATCTATAATACATACTGACTATAATATAGACTGACCTGTCAGTCTAGTAGTTAGTGACCCTGACTGCTATGTCGGAGGTTGTGGGTTCGATTCCCACCCAGGACAAATGTTTATGTGATGAGCACGATCATTTGTTCTGTGTCTGGGTGTAATTTATCTATAATATGATGTATTTAGAAATATATAAGTATGTTTATCAGTTGTCTAGTACTCAAAACACAAGCTCTGCTTAGATTGAGACTAGACGGCGATGTGTAATGGTCGTCGAATATTATATATATATATTCCACAACTATCATAAATTTTGGTCGTTAAAAACCCAAGGAAGATCAATACGGTACATGAAATACTATCGATTTGTAAAGACAAATTATTTGGTTCAATGTCCTGTAGGTTTATTCCATAGACTTGTAGGTAGTTAGTAGATCGATAACTACAGGTCATTAGACTCGCTCAGTTGATAATTGCTTAAAGAAATATTAGTTTCATACTTGCGTATATTGATTCCAGTTTTAGAAAAAGTACTTTATTTTTAAAACCAGTATTTGGCCCAAATCTTGTCAAATACTGGTTTTAAAAATAAAGTACTTTAGTTTGGAAAAAAATCATAAGGACAGACTTTATTATTCACTTTTCATTAGTTCAAGTTATTCTTATAAAACAATAAACGATTGCATCACTGCTTACCATCAGGTGGGACCGCAGCCCAGTATTAGTTTATATCAAATAAAAAAATAACTTGTATAAACAATAAATGATAAAAAAAACAATAAAATTACCGCGCCATTTAATTCAATTCTTTACGACGCAATGAGGAATGTAATCTATTCATCGGGCGTTTAATAATAATATTAAGTTCTTTGTTCTTATTGTTTTATTTTTTAACGGGTATTGATTATTATACACATAGATCTGATTGACTTAAGAGCGGCCAACCTAAGATACATTCATATAAAACCGCTCTTACATGATTATGATGTTATTACTCATCTTTCTTCAGATATGTTGGATACACAGATATCTTGTGGATATTATTTAGTCTTCTATAGAAATCAAAACACAAATTTGTGTAAGAATAATCCAATAAAGACTTCTAAAAATCTGCTATATTACGTGAACTCTCCACAATGTACGCCTATATTAAAATTATAAAAAGTACTTCTACAGAAACCTTGTGCATTTAATCGAGATTCTAAATGACGTCATTTTTTTAAGAGTTTAATAAAGACACGTATTTCTTGGAACTAGTTTTGTGAAAAATTCGAGTAAATCGTAGAATTACCGAATTCCAACAGAGTTTTCAGGTAATAGGTATTATCACTCTCTTTTTCGCATTACTTTTGCATCTAACATCACTTTGGATTGTGTTAAATGAAGCAACAAGCTTTTAAACCATGCGCGACGTTGACGATAGGCGAGTGAGGATGGGCCACCTTAGGAGCGGCTAACCCAAGATACATTCCTAATACAACTGCTCTTACGTGAATATTATTTATGACATTACTAACTTTTGCCCGGTGCTTCGCTCCCGTCAACTGACTACTCTATTCTACTCCACCCTAAGCTGAGCGGGTTCAATGACCGTATATAGTTGTCGGTCGATGCGTACTAACTACTTCCGGCCATTGAACCCGCTCAGCTGTTCTTTACTTAAAGATATGAATTTCGTATACGCGTAAAATAATATTAGTTTTAGAAAAAAAAGTACTTTATTTTTTAAATAAAATTAAAAATAAAGTACTTTTCTTTATAAATCAATAGTGTTTCATGTACCAGATCAACCCTCCACGGGATAAAAACGACCGAAATTTAACGGTGTATAAAATTGTCATGTTACAGTGTTTGTATCAAAACTCCTCTATAACGACCCTTCTACCCTTTAATTCATGAAGCCCCAAGCGAACGCGTTCGCACACCTATTGTTCTTTAATTGTGTCTGTAATTACAAGATTGAAAGGTTAATAATTCTAATCTCCATCTTCATTTATAATTTTTATATTATTTATTTTATACATTTTTTTTTTTTGATAATAATTTATACGTCAGAACAACGTTTGTTAAATTAGAATCAGCTAGTTATAAAAAGTTCCTTAACTCCACTCCAGCCCCGTGAAACAGGTAGACTCATCTATAGAAAAGGCGTTGAAAGCGAAGCGCAGGCAGCTGGATTCCCTACTGTCGCGGCCGATATACCCCCGAGGGTTCTCCTTCAAGTACCCTACGTTGAATGACACGGTGGCGTTCGGAGGAAGCGAGGAAAATGCATTGCAGGTATGTTGGTTAATTCAAAATCATCATTACAGCCGAAAGACGTCCACTGTTAATAATAAATATGTCCAAGATTTCCCAAAAATTGTCGCCACAACGATCGGCCCACAACCTTTCGTTTCCATCGTTCTGCAAGCAATTGGTTTATTTATAAAATCTTCATGTACACGCGAACTTAATGTCTTGAATTACTATTGCCGATTGCGGTCATTTCTGCCTGATCATTAAAAAAAAATTCGCTTAAATCCTGTGGCGCAGCGCCAAACTTAACCTTTTCAAGTTTTCTTATCGACTGCAAGCAAAAAAGAACTTAGCGGTGGTCAGGCGGTAGTGTCGTTGATAGTACGTACATACATGAGATTGCATACTTCTGCACCTATCTACTCTGTGTCACAGCCTTCAGTAGGTAAATTCTAGGAAAGACTCCTTATTGAATACAGCAACGTAGTAACGCGAATTAGTGAGAAATTCTTAGAAACCCCGTATCGATTCTAGGCGTAATCATTTACTTCTGTGAATTTATTACAAGTTTCTATGAGCGGTTTTACCCGTTTAAAATACGATTTTTTTTTTATCCCGGAGCCATGTTTTAGGATAAAAACTTAACCCAAGTCCTATTCCTGTACATGGTTGTAGACTCCTTTGCGACATGACTAGTCATATCCGCAAAAGAGGATGTCAAACTGGCCTGTTTTTAAATTCTAATAATTAGTGACCCTGACTGCCGTGCCAGAGGTCGTGGGTTCTTTTTCCACTCAGGGCTAATGTTCTATAATCATTTGTTCTGTGTCTGGGTGTAATTTATCTGACAAGCCAAACCAGTAACTCAACCGTTTCTACTAAATATATTAATTGTCTTAATTACATTATAGGTGATGAAAAACGCGATAGAATCGGGCCAGCTGAAGAAAGAGAAAAGAAAAAGCAAGAACGCACCTCTGTTGCAACTGCAGAAGAAATTCAAGAAGAAATAACATCAAGACATACATAATTGATACTTAAATAAATTATCGTTATTGTATATATTTGAAATCAATCATTGCGTCGTTTTTTTTATTTATCTCCTATTACCTTTTTAATAAGCTATATGACTTACTCCCTCCTCGTATGCGAGAACTCATATGGAGCGATTGGTAGTGCAAAGGAAAGTTGAGGGCAAAAGATCACGTGGACGCTCTACAACACAGTGGACGGACCTCATCAAATCGGTGACGCATTGCAGCGTCAGTAAAAACTCCCAAGCCGCCAAACACAGAACTGCATGGCGTCGCATCGCGAGAGAGGCGGTGGCGCAGGACTCGACCGACACATGACCACGACCACTCTGTCAACATTGTTTCTTTCAGGCTAAATCCTCCGGGGGGGCAGTTAAGAGATTAAATGATACTATAAGCTCAACCAAAATAGTGAAATTCGTCGCGAATATACGTAAATCAGACAGAGCAGACGCGCGCAAGTAAGCGATTCTCAACCTATTGCTCTTGATTAAGTTCCATACGCCCCGGGGGGGCAGTAAGGCTATTCACTTCGTTTATTTATAATATTCGGAGTACGAGTAGTACCTGAAAGAAACACTGTTTGTCAAGAGTGCACGACTAAGAAGGAAGATTATGCAGAAAAGAAAGGATTACATATATCAAACGCCAATAAGATAACTATCGGCGTTTTGTTTCCGGACTTATTCCATTGAGGGTGGACAATGGTGACCTTCAGAGGCCAGCTATTCCACCTCTTTTCAAAACTTCATGGCGTAGCAAAAAATGGCAATTTTAACGGTACATGTGCTAGAGGTGAGTCACCTATCTTCCGTTGTTGTTGTTATGGTTTAATCTAAGATGCTAATCAGCTAATTTGTCATTTGAGTCTTCGAAGTACATGTCTAATCAACTTCATAATATCTTGACTGATAAACATACATAAAGATTGGAGATATAACGTCCACGTGTTTACCTAATATCTATGAAATCGGTGTATTGGACGCCTGCCAAAGTTACCCTCGCTTGCTATTATTATCTGCGGCTGGCCTTTATAAGTTTTATTAGTCTAGCAAAACCTAGCGATATAATATTTAGGCTAGTAGGATCGTTATCTCTCGAACTTTGACCCTGATGTTTGAGACAGTTTCAATCAATCATTATTTCGTGTACCTAATTAAGAACCTAGAACGAAATAAGGTCATTGTGCTGTAAATGTGTAGGTAATAAATAGTATGTCTTTTGATGTTGTTTTCCTCATATATTTTCCTTGTCCTAGCTATGTTTAACAGAGTGGGTATAAACGCTAGAGGAGGCGACTGAAACGCGCAGTTTCTTGTATTGTGGACAGACTCACAAAGCTTCGGAACGAGCGGGCTTCGGCGCTTCTACTTTTTGGTTCCTGCTCGTATGTGCTCCGCCGATTGTTGGTTTTTTGACGAACACAGACAGTGGCCGTTGAAGGCTCATTCTACGTCTACACTTATAGAACGTTTTGGCTTTTGAACGGCTTCTTTGGCATTCCAATAGAGATATGAATTGCGAAGAAACAAAGTTCTTGACACAAACATCATGGTCTTATGCCCCGAAGGTATAAGCAGAGTTACTCTTACACACATCTTTAGTCCTCCCGCATTTTGTGTTAAGTCTCATGTCAATCGCGACTAGCCTAGTATAGTCTCACCGTCCAATAAGCGCCTAAGCCCGAATCGATGGCGGCGGTGTATTGTTCCATTAGACATGTCGACAAAATTTATGAGGTCCGTTAGGACCAATTTGCTGCCAGTATTGTGAGACTGTTGCAAAGAATTACCGTGGCTGGAATGCAAAAGGTAACTCACGGAACAATTGATTTTTAGTCACTAAAAGTCTGACAAAATTTCCTCTTGAACGGGAGAAGTAATTTGCTGTCTACCAAAAAAACCTATTACCAGCATACTAAAAACAGATGAGCGGTCATTTTGGGGAACTGTCTTCAAGAAACTGATGTTCAAAAAGTGCTGGCACTCAGCCTAATTTAAATAAATTACATTTGATTTAAATCATCAACCGGGGACAAATCTAGACTCCGGAAAGTTCTAAGATTTAAAACTATCAAGATGCTAAGATTAGGCTAACACTGCATTAAGCGGGCACACTCGCGGTCTCATAAAAGTGCTTCGTTGCCGTACCCGCACGGAAATTCGTCGTGGGGAGATTTTGTTACGTAATATTATTAAGTTCTCCACCGACACGACTACACGCACACAATTGAACTAGCAACACTAGCTGTCCCCCTAGCCAAATTACGATCGTTTCGTTGACGTCGAACGCGTGGAATTGGCTAAGAATGCAATTCCTTTGTTCTGTCCACGTGACAGCATTGAGATGACGTTAGAACGAAGGAATTGGGGGCGTGGCCAACACAAAACGATCGACGTTAACGAAACGAAAATAATAATTCGATTTCGACAAAAAGGACCGTCGCACACGACACACGAGCATGTCCGCGTGTGCGCCCGCTTTACATAGTTTTGGCCTTTACACAGTTTCGGCCCTTGGGATTCGGAACAGGATTAGAATTAAACGAAACGGAACAGATTAGAATTATTTGATATAATTACCGAAAATTGCCGTCCAAACTTTTTTGTTTTCATAATATTTAATTGTCGTCATAATAAAAATTACAAGTAGGTACATTTCATTTTGATTGTATACTACAAAAACATATGTGGACGTGCAGTGAAAAAAAAAACAATAATACTTATTGAAAGATGTACAGGCCACGACTTATAGCACGAAGATAGCCCGATGAGGCCATAATTATGCACTATAATAATGGGGCCGTACTTACTATGGCCCAAAAATGCCATACACTTATGATCTTGTCATTCGATGGCCTAAAAATGCCATACATTCTATGACCTTGTAATTCGACTAGCTTAAGGTAATACTCTCCGCGTGATTGTCATCTTAAAATTAATTATTGCTTATACTCCTTTTATGCCAAGCTTATTTTAACATCACGGCTAAAAGGTACCTTTTAATAAAAAAATATTCCTAAATCGATGAGACCAATTAATCTCTAGACCAAAAATAACATACCTGATAGTTCTCAAACGAAACGATAGTGACAAATTTTAAACCGCGTTAATTTTTGAAATTTGTCTTTTCAACCAATCACATAGCGGCTTGAAAATTTGTTACAATAGTTTTCTAGAATCTGAGAACTGAAGTAATATTGAGACTTAATATTTGAGGCCACGACGTAACCGCACTATAGGTCGTGGCTTGGCCGAGATAACACGCTATGATTACAAAATTCACATTATTTTCTTATTCTGCACCCACTGAGACGCACTGCGGAAGCGGACCGTGGAAAGCCTTTAAAAAAAAAACCAGTACCTATAAATACATGTCATGGCCAGGACATAGAAATTGATAATTTCACGATATGGCCAACTACAGTACGGCCATCGGATCTTGACCAGTCTGAAATTAGGCTTAAGGTTAAAAAAAGGCAATAACAGTTTTTAACAGCAATAACTGCGAATTGCATTGGTTCATACCATTTATTTTTTTACGTGTTTTCAAGCGCTAAAATTCGCAGTCTAACTTATAAGTCGCCAAAATCCGACGGCCGTACCGTCAATCTTCGTTAGGCCTTAAAATTGATGTAGGATTTCTATGGTAGTAAAAGGTCTAAAGAAACTAGAACAAACCAAGATTAAAATATCAAATTTTAACATTGACGATCTGGTCAATTTTAGTGAGCAATATCATAGTGATCAATTTCCATGTTCTGGCCACGACATACCTATTAGTTGTTGTTTTGAAACAAAAAAAAAGTTTTACGCTTAGCTCAAAACCTTTGTTAATAAAAAATTCTTTAACCCTTTAGCCCCTTGCTATCTCGTTTAGCTCTTCAAAACCCATGAGACAGAAGAACTGACGACATGAAGTATTTGGTCGTGGATATTCGACGTATAGTTCGTTTTTTAATCCTAGACTACGATTTGACAACTTAAAATGTCAAACTCCAGAAAATTGGGAACATATTTCTAGAGTGTGACATTCTGAGTTGTCAAATCGTAGTCTAGAATTAAAAAACGAACTATAGGCGGTTAAATGGCAAAAGATATCTTTGAGAATTTTAATGAATAAAGTCGTATAGATAACATACTTAGTACGTCTAATATTGACTTTATATCTAGCTAGGCTTTCCATCGATACGTTTTCGCAATGAATAGGAACAATATCCAAAACATAATTTGCTAGATGATGTCGCAAAAAAAATAAAAATGAAACTAAATTGTTCTATACTTGTCATACAGGCTACTTACATACAAAATCAGATTCCTGATAAAAAATAAATCAACATCATCGAAGTCACGATTGAAAGACTGGCAAATGTTTTAAAAAATGCGCCTATTTTCTATAATTATAACATTAATAACTTGAAACATTTCTTATCGCTCGGAGCGCCATCTTGCATTCAAAATTTTAATGCTTGCTTCTTACTCAATGTGTAAAACGAAAAAAAAAGTATAATATTCTTATTTGGAAACTATTCTTAAACATTTTAATAAGCAAGATAAGTGGTAGATACGTTCAAAAACCTATCTTTATTCCGTTTGGCCAGTCTTTCAAAAGTTACGTTACTTTTGAACAGTCTTTTAACTCTTGAATGAAAAAATTATTAAATTAATATTATTCTTGTTATTTATAAGGTACAGTTATTAAGTATTTAAGCGTTGGAACACAGCTCAGTCCAGCCAGGGCACCCATTTTTCACGGTTGAAACGAATATCAAACTTTTTATCAGACTACAAAGATGAGGTTCTAGTATGAAGATTTGTTTTTCTAAATTGATTTGTCTTTCTAAATAACGTTAACATCCAAAGAGTTAAAATACCGCTTACAATTTTAATTCAGCATGCATAGAAATTGACCAATTTAATTATATCTTCGGAAATAAACCATATTTACGGATTGCTATGTTGGATATTATAAATACGACTTTAATAAAAATTGAGTCGCAGAAATTAGCGAAGTGCACAAATACCGGTAATTGTGGCAACACTGAAGAAGTCCTATACATCTAGTAATCGATATCTTTCAGCTGAAATGATGCCAATTAATAAACAAAACGACAAAACCTTCAATCGAAGCTGAATGAATAGATAAACATTTATGTTTTTACCTATTCATTAGAATTATTCTATTGAAGTTATTTTTACAGCAAATCGCCGTAACAATAATATGGTTTAATTCAATACTATTATTATCATAATATCTTTCTTCTGGGCAAAAGAGTACCCATTTGGAATTCCACGGATGGTATTCAGTGTAATTTATATCTACAATTCTACACCTGCTAAAATGTGGCTCGCTAATAATGGAGACTTGCTGAAAATTCTAGGTGCTGAATATATTATTACGATCGAAGTATGACCAGCAGCCCAAAACACCAATGAACCCGTAAAATTAGTTTATTTCCAACCAACGCATGCTATTCTCATATTATACAAATGATTTTATTACACAACCGTGATGCAATTTGACAAAAAAAAATCACCATATTGGTACAATTGTTCTTATTTACATAATCTGTATTCTAGGTGTTGCTAGAAATGAAAATTTAATTTCTATCCCAAGTGAGAAATTGCTTAGCAGAGTGGGCTATTTATTATGAGTTATTTATTTAAATCTGAAAATGAAACGGCGGTGTGTTTTCCAATGCTTGCCGTCTACCGCTGTCATCCCTTTTACATTATTAAGGATACATATCATTCATAAATTATACCAAATGGTATTAAAAGATCCTAGCAATTATCACCTAAGCCTAATTGGCTGACCAAGGTAGGCCTATGTCTAGAAAATTACGTTTTCTCTTAACGCGAGTGTAGTCATTATTTTGTAATGAAGATACATTACTATGACTACAAATATTATCACTCTTATACTATAACGCAGTAAGCTATGATACAACTTGAATCACTGTATAGTTCAGCAATTATCACTTCATAATGGCAAACTACGTAAGTTTACCTCTACAACATCTTTCAAATTTTCCGACCGTGAATATACAAGCTCATATTCAGTGCCCCACATATTCATATTGATTAAATAGTATCACCATGACAGCCCCAACTCATCGAAACAAATTGATTTCAATTTGAATCAATTAAATTTTCATTTTTAGCTCACTGATCTAACATTGGTGTTATTCTAATTAGTGGCCTAACACCTAATTAGCCAAGGGAATATAGACTCTATGATATTCGTAACATAAAAGTGAATTTCGTTAAAATGGCAAGTGATATTGGCTTCTTACTAAAACACCAATGCGGCGGGACGGGGTGCGCGCCATATTGTTACATTATGGCAACATTTTAAATAAAAAAAAAATTGAGTCACATTTTTTTTATTCAGGGCCTTTTTCCCGCCTTTTTATTGGCGGTAAGTTGTACCACACATTACATCGCAGTTTGCACATTTTCGTGTAGTCACTATCGCCCTACATGGCTTAAGTCATCAAGATTGCTTCTATACTCAATTCCCTATTTAAATTTCAAGTGCTAAAATCCCCTCACACTTATGACAGCACCTAGTCACATAGTAGATGAACTACAAAACATTAAAAGCACTTACAATTTTACATTTCGATCACCCCGCCCGCGCAAAACGCTTACGTTAATGTTGCCAGAATATCTTATGTGAAGTAATTTTATTATTGCTCTGAATACAAGAGGAATGAACTTTGTTTAGGCACTTTTATAATGATGACATGCTAATTATAGATAGCTTGCTGTTTTTATAATGTGTAAGTAGATTGATTATCATTTTAAAATACAAAGGGACTGGGTCACATTTTTCAACTAAATTGGTGTTCTAAAACATTTTTTAGGTACTCTTATTTTCAATAGTTTCCTTTTTTAAAAGAAAGTCAATCAATTCAAGGCTCAATGTTTAGTGAACATAAAGAATAATCATGTTTGAGCTCCTTTTGAACAAAAGTATGCATGCTAATTCTTTGTAATTATTTTTTAAATATTTCAGTCTGCTGAACATCCTTCATTCCACTTCTACACAGAGCCGTTATGGCAACTCAATGTGATCATCATGATAAAAAATTGTCATGTTATTATTTTCTATAAAGCCAAGGCTTTTGCAAGCAAACTCGTGACTCAACTCAATACAGTTTATTTATATAAGTAATTTTGGTGTTTCATGCAAATTGTTTATGTTCACAAGTCAAGACAGATTTTGCTTGCAAGAGAATCTCGGCACAATCGAGATCCAATTGTCTGCCAAATCATGAGGTAGTCATGTTGTCTGATCTATTTTTGTGCAATAGAGGATCAAGCACCAATCACTACAATGAAAAATAGCAGATCCTAGGCCACATTACTATAATGTAAGACCTTACAATACAAAAATTCATAGTATTCATAAGTATATCAAGAAATAAGAACAATAAAATACTGATTATTTGCTCAATATTAATGTTCCAGAAAAAAATGTTGATCACTTTATCCTATATTTACAAAAAGGATTTTTACACAATCTATGGCTAAAGTGCAGTGTATAAAAATATTTGACGGAAGTAAATTTTCATAATTCGCGATGTCTAGTGTTGACTGGCAGACAGAAGGTATCCTGGACTTGTAACACTGGCTGCGTCTACCTAACTAATGATTGAGCCTGACTCCAATAATGATAAATGAGTATTGACAATGATAAGCATTATCATTTAAATTCAGCACTTATTGCTTATCCTAAATGTACTTGGACTATATTAATAGTACAATTACTAGCCGCAGAGCTGCCTTGCTGGAGACGGTAAGCCCGGCCAGTCGCTGATTCACGTCCAACTATAGAATATTTACATCAGAATTTCACCATTCCATAGGTGTTCAAATTACACTAATAAGCGTTGGTACCGCCAAAACTAAAATTTTCACCGAGAAGGCGTAACTTATTGCCTTTGATTACCATTTCACTTTTTCTTAATTTACAAGGCCAGCAGAGTCTCTAGTTACATGATTGTGTCACTGTGATGTATCATAATAAATAAGTCCGCTTACATACTATAAAGTCTGAACGGAAGATAGTTCACAACCGATTACGGCGGTTCCTTATTGCCCTAAGGCGCGCTCGGCGCGACCTCTCGGATTATATGTCCCCATTTTGACTAATCCCGATCCTCTTGATGAACTCCTCCTGCAGCATCACAGTTTTGATCATGTTGGGGTGTGCCCCATAGGCAATAGTCTGATCTGGGGTAGAGCAGTACTGCTGGCCTGCATCTGTCAGCATCACTCCTTGTCCATTGCTCAATGAAGCAGTTGACTCAATCGAGTTCCAGTATGTTTCACTGGGTGAGCTGCTGTTGACACCAGGTGGTGGGGCAGCTGGTGCACCTGTATACCTAAAGTAGGGGTTCTTCAAATCCAAAGTGTTTGATGAGGAGATATTAGTGCCTTCTAAATTGATCTCCATGGTAACATCGTAACTCTGGCGTTTATTTGCCAAGAGTAATACACGGCCTGTGAGTGCTTGGCCTTGTTTGGCAAAGATAGGGGTCTCTAACAGGCACCTCACCTGGTACCAATGTGTAAGTGGCTCCGTTGGCGCAGTCGATAGCCATATGGGCTGTGTAGCACCAGCAAACAGTACATCAAACCAGAAAGCCAGTCCATGGCATGTCCCTGACTGTGTGAGTTCAAATCTGAAGGGAATTTCAATTCTGTGTAAGTCTGTCTCGTGTGCATGCAAGAAGTCTACTACATGTCTTTCTGACCGAGCCATGCATATGCGAATATCAAATGTGTCTACAATAGGCTGTCGGAAGTATTCCTTCATGGCTGCTGTGCGCAACGCACTCAAGTCTACTCCGTGGAAGCAAGTCTGATACCAAAAGTTGGCTTTGTTATACTGCTCCATGAACAATGCATCATCAGTGAACGGTGCTATGTGTAGGTCTCCTCTCGTTGGATACATATTACCATTTGGTTTCAGCCATTTCTTTGCATGGAGATACGTTTCTAACATACGCTCATTGTACAACATGTAACCCATGGGCTCAGAGATGATCACATCTACAGTCTCAGGGAGTTCTATTTCCTCGATCTTCCCCGCGACCACAGTGATGCGATCGTGTAGTCCGTTAGCTCTTACTAACGCCTGCGCGTGATGGGCCATGTTACTGGCTTCTACCGCGTACACTTTGCGAGCACCCGCCTGGGCAGCGAAGAACGACAGAATACCTGAGCCCGCTCCCACATCCAACACCACTTTGTTCTTGAAGTCATTGATGTTCGACAGTATGGCGCGCTGGTACGTGCTCGTTCTCACGTAGTCTTGCATCATATTCTGTTGCTGACTCAGGTAACCGTAGAACTGGAAGTACTGCATCGCCGACGAGTCCTCCGTGCGCACCGTGAACACCGACGACGACCTGCCCGCCTTACATTTAGTAACGAGCAGGTGGAAGGCCTGGCAGTCAGCGTCTGACGCGAACTTGAAAAATAGCGTTTCATTGTCAATCGTAAAGATGTACGATTGACCCGCGACTCGGGAACACTCACTCTGGCTGTGAAGAGGGAACTCAAGCACCTCCTGTGCTAGCACCGGGTCCGCACGAATCACTTTTACACTCAACCCCTGCGGGTCGTAATCCACGTTTACGTTTGTTGGAAAATTGAAGCGCGCTGTGAGTATGCCCTCGCCACTCACCGTCGACACCGTCACCGCGCGAAACGTGTTCGCCATTTTATTGCTGTGTACGCGGACTCGCGGCTAAAATTAATATTGTCCACACACGTTACGGCAAACAAAGAAAAATGTCGTTGAAGAGTTCAGGAGGCCGGCGTAAAATCGATCATTCACAAACTTCCTCCCTCTTTTGTCTATGGTTGGCAGCGTGCTGTTTTATTTTGACTTTTTTAAGAAAACTGTTGCCACGCACAGATAAATCGGATACAGCCAGCTTTGTAGATATTTTAGCAGTATGTGCATAACTACAACTAGTTTTTCAAGTTCATTACATTTTTATTTATTACTCAAACAACGATATAAATGTAAAGTAGGGTCTGCAAATCTGATGAATTATGAAAAACATATATTTTTTGGGTTTTTTGAAAAGTTTTTCAAATGATTCTTCGTCATTAATTAGGTTTTTAAATTCCTACCAAACCGAAGCAAAGCTGTGAACGATAATGGCATAAGCATAACTTGGCATAGCAATCGAGCGAAAAAAGTTGTTCACATTTCCGCAGACGCATGCGTTTGCGTCTTAATTTTTCATGTCATTTAAATAAATTATACACATTATCAGTAATACTATCTCCAACAGTCATTTTTAGAGTGCTTACCAAGTGATTTATTTATTTAAGCGTACCTTGCCACTGAGAGTGGCAAACCAGCTAAGCGTAAGGTGGCGAGCAATAAAAACAAAAATGTGAAAATGTTTGAAATATGCTACAAGACGCGGCTCATAGCGTCCCACGCCCGCTAACAGGCCGCTAACCGATGCCCTCCCCGCTCGCCGCTAAGACCAAAGTCTTGAACGGACTATAAAATTTAGGTAATGATGTGGACACATATTTTTTCGTTTTGATGGGGAAAAATCATCTAACTCTACTGGGAGATTTCTAACGGTGGAGTGGACCGGGAGATGGTGTCAGACTTTTACCAATCAATTAATTTATTTTTATTCTTTCTTAGCCCTTCAGCCCGAGGCTGAAGCTGGATCTTCCTTTCAGAAGCTGGTCCATGGCCCCAGTAAGCTTCGACTCGACCATGAAGGCTTCTGCTTCGTGGCTTCAACGGCGGATCCAGGGGGGGGGTCATGGGGGTCATGACCCCCCCCTGGGCTGGTTCCAGGACTTAGGTGGACCACTAATTGAGCATAATTATTTTATTTATATATTTTGTCATCATACAGATTTTATGTAAGTAACTACATACCTTCAATATTTAATTAATTTAATCATATACATTTCATTGACATCGTAACACAAACGAATACCATAGATCCAGTACATGATTCTAGTGGACACGCCAATCTTGGCGGTAACGGTCCCCTCTTTGAGCCGAGCCATGAGGTCTATCGAGACCTCACGACGTCCTCACCTTCTTTTTTATGGTAGGTGAAAATCATCGAATGTTGAAAAAAAAAAACGAAGGCCTCCCTTCCACATGACGCAGATTCTCACCGGACATGGCAAGTTCGGAAGGAGGAGGCAGACCGCAACAGGCAAAGGCAACGGCGCACTCGCCGTAGCCGTCGCCGCCGCGATCCCGCCGATATCCGGCCACCGTAGACGCTGACTTATGGACGGCGAGCAATGGGTAGCTCGCCGTCCGGTCGTCTGGTAATAGTCCAGACCTAGCCCAAGTCGTCGACGGCGCGCACTGTTCCCGCGCGCCTCAAGAAGTTGTCAGCAAACTGTAGGGGCCCTACAGGGCCGAAGCCTCCCGGAGTTGAGGGTTGGTGCGAAAGCGTTACACCGGGGCTTTGAGA
Organism: Mythimna loreyi; assembly: GCA_029852875.1. Lineage (NCBI taxonomy): Eukaryota > Metazoa > Arthropoda > Insecta > Lepidoptera > Noctuidae > Mythimna > Mythimna loreyi. Next base: position 4,264,043 of record CM056799.1, read on the forward strand.
ATAAGGCAAGGAAGGCACGAGGTAGGTTGTTTAGTTAGTAAGAGTCTGACACTGTTTCCCGCTCCGCCCAAGAGTGGGATTCGTCATTGGATGATTTTTACATACCATAAAAAAGTACATGATTCTAGACCCCGCAGTAGTGGAATTCTTTTCGGTTATTTCTTAATTTTTTTTTATGAACTTAATTTGCCTCAATGATTTTTTCATAATTCTTTTTTTTGTACAAAAAATATTTTCCTTTCTAAAAATATCATTGTGTCGGTTGGTTAGAATAACGATTTTATACAGGTAAAAATAAAAAATAAATACTTTTTTTTTGACAAAAACCGACGGAAAATTTCACCACCGGAGGGGTCCAAAATCATGTATTCGTTTGTGTTACGATGTCAATGACACCCTGTATACAAAAATTAAGCCACTTTTCATTGTTATTTTATAACTCAAGAACTGGCTCACCTATCGAAACCAAATCTTTAGGCTTTATTCGGACTATTTAGTAGATGCTTTATGTGAAGTTTGCACAAAATCGGTCGACCGGTTCTTCATTTATCACATTTCTCTGTAGCCGAGACCGAAGCCGCGGGTAAAAGCTAGTATAATATAATAACTTTGTATGGTATTATTTAAATATATGTATTTTGTTTTTTGAAACCCTTGTCTTTTCACCTCTTCACTTTTGCGGAGTTTTGCGTCATACTCCTCGACCTACAAGAGCCAGATTTTTATAACTTGAATGGACAGTTGACGGTGACAAGAGGAAGGCGGCTAGGGCGGTGGGTTTGGACGTATCCATCAAGGTGGATGAGGTGGTGGCCGCAATCGAGGCGGATGGGTGCAAGACCGTTCAGGTTCATTAGGCACCATCTGCGCTGAGACGGTTAGATGTCCAGTTTCGGCAGGCAAAACCATCGCAGGGGAGGGCCGACGGGTTCTTTGCGCTGGGTCTCCATACAAGGGAGCTACCGCTGGGTGTTACGTGGGGGCCTGTTGCACCTCAGTGCGTAAAGTGGGTCGCAGTTACCACTGCTATCAGTGTGGTAAGCCCGGTCACAAGGGTGCAGAATGCTGTGCTACGTTGCACGGTTACGCATGTGCAACGACAGGCAAACAGGCTGAGCACCACACTGGGAGCAGGTCCTGCGATCCCTCCGTCAAAGCCATGGGTAAAGTCCGAAGGCCCACCCTAGCCAAATCAATCGCTCAGGATCTGTTGATAGCTGACTGGGTGCAGGACTTGAGCGGCTTGGTGACAGTAATTTCGTCAGCCGGCGCCGGTACATCGTCCCTCCAGGCCGTCACTCCCTAGTGACGGCCTCGAGCCAGCCCGTTCCCTAACGGGGTTGCGCGGCAGCACGGTATTATACACGGCACCAGACATTGCAGTGGTAGACTAGGCGGCTACCAGTCCCCGAACAGATCTCTCGCTGATCTCCACGTCTCCCTTAGGGAGCTGAATGCCTTCGTCGTGGGATTTGATTCACTCCCCGTAGTCGTTTGCGGGGAACTCAATGCCAAGGATTTGGCTTGGGATTTTCTGTTCAGGAACCAGCGGAGTCGATGTTGGAGGACTGGGTTCGGGAGACAGATCTGATCATCCAAAACCGGGGTTCTAACCCCTCGTGCGTGTGGATGCATGGTGTGTCCGTTGTGGTATAACGTTCGCCAGCCCCATTTTGTCACCGCGAGTTGTCGACCGACGCGTCATTTAATGAGGGTGACGTTCTCGAACCACCGGTAAGTACATCTAGTTTGACGTCTCCATCCACACCTCGACCACGCCGGCCCAACAGATCCCTTGTGGAACAGGTGGTAAAGGGTGGCGAAAAAGAATAAAGATAAAGAATACATGTCTTTACAAGCTTTTTATTAGCTTGCAATGTAACTATGTATCTTCGGCTCAAATCTTGCAACTCAAATTTGAAGCAGATTTCTTCACCCGATTAAGCTGCAATCTTGCATGCAAATATGTAACACAGTCTGATTTACCGGAAGTAAAGCCAGTCAAAACACACGCATTCCTATCTACTATGGATAATTCACTATTCCCATTTGAGAGGTTCTCTAAATTCAATCGTATGCAACGCGCCTGTGCGTATGTATTACGTTTTATTTACAATATTTGCAACAGGAATTGAGAAATGCGCGCACGACTTTAGTGAAGTGGTCCCAACGCGAATCATTTCCTGAAGAGTGTAAATCTTTAGGTAGTAACAAAGTTCTTAAAAATAAGCATAATTTAAGTAAATTAAATATATTCGCAGATAGTGATGGCATTTTACGAGTCGGTGGACGAATAAAATTGTCATCAAATTTCAACTTTGATAAGAAACATCCTTTACTAATTTCTTCCAACCACTGGTTTTCAGTGTTATTGTTTCGGCACGAGCACAAACGACTGCAGCACGCTGCGCCGCAGGCATTGCTGTACAACGTCCGCGAGTTCCACTGGCCAGTGGGGAGTAGGAACTTGGCCAAGCGCACTGTCCATGAGTGCGTTACGTGTACACGGTTGAGAGGTACATCTTTATCTCCTATCATGACGAAATAGTATCAACCTACCGGAAGAGAGAATCACTCCAAGCTTTCCGTTCCTACGTACTGGTGTAGACTACGCTGGGCCAGTGCTAGTACTGGCCCAGCGTAGTAAACGCACGCGTACTGTAAATCGCATGTCAATGCAATATTATGATGACATGGAGCTAATCTGATGATGGAGCTGGAAGTTAGCCATAGGAGCTCAGCAATAAAACAACTCAACCTTATCGTGTTTGGGCTCATCCATTGTATTGACGAGTAATTTGTTATATGGTAGCCAGAGTCTAATGGGGGAGTTGGAAAGGTGGCCATAGGAACTCCGTAATACAATTAGATAATCCTAACGTGTTTGTAGTTTTCGGAAAGGTCATGATGAGTATTAATAATAAAGGTACCGAGCTATAAAAGCTTGTTATGAAAAAAAAAAATTCATTGAAAACTTGTTAAGTACAGTACTTACATACGTACATTAATAAAATACCTACTTTTTATTTGCATCTATTATTATCAAAATTAAATTTAAGTTCTTGAATTGACCACAACTATGTGACCCCCTCCTGGCGCCAAAGCTGGATCCGCCCTTGCGTGGCTTCGACCCTACTGAGCCCCTACGACCTAGATAGATAATGTGGACTTTTACTTTGGGCAATTAATTTTAACTTCTTAAGTCACTAACAATCCTTTTTTTATCAATTTAATTATTTATTGTTGAGTGTTCTTGATCTCCCAAGATTATGTTTCGGATCGGAATAAAATGAAAGGTAATATGCCTGTTCTCTTCTATGCGTCTAGCAAAAAAATTGATGAGCTAAGCCATCATCATCATAATGTTATCTGCAACATTATGTATATTTTACAAATTGGAACATTTGTAGAATAGTTCGCCGCTATAACTATAGATTTAATTTCAAACTTAAACAAGCAAAACTCCGAAAATTCCTAAGCAAAAAACCCCAAATCGTCGTTCCGTGTTGCCAGTTAATTTGGAATGTACGCATTTCCCTAGATCGGTCACATTTGTAGTCGCGAGTATAAAATATTCAAGCCATGGGACTCAGCCACTGCTCACTAGGCGTCAGCGTGACTCTCTGTTCTGTAATAAACTCGTTAGATATATTTTTATTAAATTTTAATTGCTTCCTGATTGCGTTCTCTCAGAGTATAATGATTCATATGTCACTTCTGTTTGTAATTGTAAGAAGTCTTGTTTTGTGTTTAAAAATAATGGGAGATGCATAGAAAATAAATTAAGGGATTCAATTTATTTGCTGCGTACTACATCCCAGGTTAAGGTTTTTTTTTAATTGATGAAAAGTAGTGAGCAGGTTTAAATAACTACATCAAGCTTAAAAAGGCTGGACTAACGAAAGTAAATCTAGTCAGTGTCTCGCGACGCGACGGTTGCTACAGAGATTACGAGAGAGAGAGATGCTAATGGTACGCCCCAAATTTTCACTCAAGGGTTGCCATTTAATAAACTTAAGGATTTTGATTTACATTTTTTGGCTCTAAGTGCGGGTTGTATGACAAACAATAGGACATTATGGAGCTGGAAAAAAACTTTCGTAAAAAAAAAACAGTTATTACTGAAAATATTTATTGCTAAAATTTATTACATACTACACATTAAATAATATTAGATACCTACATTATATATAATATTTAGTTAAACAATATAATCACAGATAAAATAATTATGTTTTAACTTACTTTATTTATAAAAAAAATACTTCTAAGTGCTTGTTTACGGAGACGCGGCGCGTTGGGCGTTTATTGTACATTGCCATGATATGTTTGTGTTTGCTCATGTCATGTGTGCGCGACCCGCTGCTGCAATGTACGATGAACGCTTGACGTGTCTGCCATCGCGCTTCGTCTGCGTAAACAAGCACTAAGTGTCAAAGCTGCGTGGTCCCATACAAAAGTGTCCCCTTAAGATGGGTTACGGGTTGCTCATTGACATTTTCCCGCGAGATCACTAAGAAAAGATTTTCCAAAATTCACCCCCTAAAGGGATGAAATGGGGACTTCACAGTTTGTATAATTCTATATTCACGCTGGCGAAGTCGGCAGAAGCCAATAATCATATAAATCCTGTATTAGCGAGAAAACAAAACTGCAATATTGTATGGAAAAGTTTTTTTTATATAATTTTATATTGACAACATTGAACATAATATGTCAATTGAGAGTAAGTGTTGCTAGCAAAAAAAAAAATGATGTTGCTAATTCAATTTTATACAACTCATATTTCCCTAAAATGCAATACTATCTATCTAAGGACTAAATATAATATTAGACTATTTACATATTTTATAAAGTTACATGGAATTTGATACTAATATATAACATTGCGCGATAATTAAGCTTATAGCGATAAAAAAATTACAATTTCAAACATTCCAAAACATTAGGTATAGTATCACTTTTATATTTACACAGCATTCTTAATAAATTCAGTTTCTTCTCATTTGTTTTCGAGGACTCCAATTCGTAGAGGGTACAAAGGTTGATGAGAAGGCTTTCGTTCAGGCCTCTTTCGGGGTCCGAGTTGATGGCCTTCTGGAGGACTGAAATGGCCTCCTTTAGACGTCCCATGTAGAGTAGACAGACCGACAGATTGTTGGCAACCTGTAAAGAATTTTTGATTGTTTTTAGAAAGCACTGCTATAAATGTGGCAACCTACTGGGCCCAAAAACTTTGAGGGAAGCGGAATCCATCGATTCGAGAAGAAGAAGAAGAAAGCACTGGCCTCTATTATTTGTCACATTGGACTAGGTAAAGTCGAACTGCTTTTGTCGTCGTGATTGTAGCGAGTGGGCCCCAACTTACGAGTAGAGGTCGCGGGTTCAAACCTAGCCAGACGTATTACTTTGTGTAATTTATTTCATTACCATTGCTCTCAAAACAGTGAACGAAAACATCGTGAGGAAACCGGCATGTCCTAGAAATAAAAATTCTAAGACATGTGACATCTGCCAATCCGCACTGGGCCCGCGTAGTAGATTATGGCCCTTTCCTTCTCCTAGAGAGGAAGCCTTTGTCTCAGCAGTGGAAAAATTGAAAAGGCTGATGATGATTGTAGCGAATTCTATGGTACTGGTAATGTCGCGCCGCAGATATTAGTCGAAATTAGTTTTTATTTTTTCTTTTGATTTTTGGGTTGGCCTCATGGTAAAAGTTGTTCATATTGGTGTGTACAATGATTCTTTTTAAGGAAAGCCCGTTTGCCGTATCAACTTTGTATAGAAAACCCATCTTACCATAATATTGGTAGGCTCTTGGTCGGCCGCTCTCGCGAAGTTATTGTAAGCTTCCTGGTACTTCCCATGTGCTATATCTATTAGACCTAGATCCACGTACTCACGGACATCTGGCGTTGGGCATCTGAGGAATGAGATTGAGGAGAAAAATTATACAGATTAAAGTTACCATACTCGTCCATCGTTGAAGCAAGAATAACAAGCATACATACAACAAGAAAAAAACGATTAATATGTAAAGTCGGTGTCCTAAGTTACCTACATAATTAAAATAGCTTTTCAAAGGGGGTGACCCTTTGAAAAGCTATTAAAAAGGTGGGTCAGATATCTTAGGGCTCGAAGACACTTCCGCCTGACCACCGTTAAGTTCATTTTTGTCTGCAATCGATTTGAAACGAAAACTTTAAAGGTTTGGTTAGGCGCTACGCCACAGGATTGCAGCAACGATTACATTCATCTGTGTGACTAAATATTATGTGTGTGCTATATGACTATATTGCCGATGGATGTGGATATGTTCTCTTAAGAAACTAATAAGTCCAGCTGACTGATTGCATATTTTCTGATATGATATCAAGCTGATGATATCGCACAGTGTTTTATGAAGACCGTTTTTCGGACATTACTTATTTTATTTTAAACTAGCTTTTGTCAGCGGCTTTGCCCGCGTACATAAAATATAACCTATGTCACACTGGAGTAAAGCAGCTTTCTATTGTTGTTAAAAATGTTCTAATCGGACCAGTAGTTCCAGAGATTACCTCCTACAAACAAAAAAACAAACTTTACCTCTTTATTATATTAGTGTAGATAATATGCTGTAAATAGGATACGATTAGAAAAAAAAATAAAACTTAAAATCTCGTATAAGTCTGAATCTAATGAAGTTCAAAGGATTATTTGTATTCTAAAATATGCAGCATAAAAGACTCCGTCGATGTTTTAGGGCCAAAATTACGTATCATATTTAGTTTCAGAGACGATTTTTTTCTGAATACGTGGTTCAAAAAAAAACTATTTCAAAAATTAAACGTGCTAGTGACATGGGAATACGAAATATTGCATTGATATAACTTAGACTATAGATAGATAGATAGATAGATATACTCTTTATTGTAGGTACACCATAAACAAAACTTGGTACATAAGGACACTATCACTAGGACTAGGACTAGGACTCTAGGGATCTAGGACTTATCAGTTTTTTTTTTTTTTTTTTTTTTATAAAAAAGCAATGTCCGAAAAATGGTCTTTATAAAAACACTGTGTATCTATCATCCTGAGTACTCACATGTGATGCCTGGCCTCCCGAGCGATGTCCAGGCAGGACATGGCGGCCCTCACGTGTCCAGCTAACAGCCACAGCCTGCATAGAGCACTGCAGATGGCCCTCCTCTGACCCGCTGATGATGCTTGCTGTTGTAGGGTCAGCAGGATTGTGGCTGCTTGTCTGTAGTCCTGGGAAAATATTAGTTTTTTTTTAAATATGCAATAAACTAGTGCTTGACTGCGATCCCAGTAAGCAGTGATGCAATCGTTGATGGTAATGCGCACTAGTTTATTAAGAGTCATCGGACAGTTTGCCGGCTGCAGTCTTTCCTGCCTGTCAGTCCCTCGATGTACGCGATTTTATATCGCGACGAGGCAAAACGCTTAGTTTATAGTTATGTACATTATCATCATCCTTTTTAATGTTCCTACTGCTGGGAAGTCAGGGCCATTACCACTCGGCCACTACTGCTCATGAATGAACAAAGAAAGAAAAATATTTTTATTTTATGAATTCATTTATTTTTACACTCAAATTTTATAAAAATTGTTAAAAATATACAAAGATAGTTATATAGATATTTATTTTGTGTTCAAGTCAGTAAAAGTCTGACACGCTCTCGCGCCACGCCCTGAAGCGGAAGAAGTAATTAGACAATGATACACAACTTTTTAAACAAATCTGAGAGTATTGCAGGAGTAGAAACTGAAATAGCTAAACAATACATTTGTAAGTTAATAATTATGATTTCAAAATAAAATCTTCGATTAATTTCATTTTCATTCGTTCAATTACTAATGACAATAGTTTGTGAACATTTTTATCTCGAACTAGCTTTTGCCCGCGGCTTCGCTCCCGGCAACAGATTATTCTACTCTACCCTACCCTACTCTACTCTACCCTACTCTAAAAAAAAAGTATCCTATGTCATTCTCCTGGCTTTAAACTACCTCCCTGCCAAATTTCAGCTAAATCGGTTCAGCCGATCTCGAGTTATAAGTGTTGTAACAAACCCGACTTTTCTTTTATATATATAGATTATAGCTTTTGCCCGCAGCTTCGGCCGCGTACATAAAATATAGCCTATGTCACTCAGGAGTAAAGCAGCTTTCTATTGTTGCTAAAATTTTTCCAATCGGACCAGTAGTTCCAGAGATTACCCCCTACAAACAAAAAAACAAACTTTACCTCTTTATTATATTAGTGTAGATGGAAAGGTTAATTTCTTAAGCCTGTTTATTTTCAGGGTTCCGTAATTGAAAAGGAGAAGACGGAACCCTTATATATAGGATTACTTTGTTGTCCGTATGTCAGTCTGTCACGACCCTTAATCTCGAGAACGCGTGGAGGTGTCGAGAAGAAATTAAAACCATATATAAGTTAATATGATAGATGGATTTTCCTTAAAAAGGATCATTGTATACACCAATATGAACAACTTTTACTATGAGATCAACCAAAAAATCAAGAAAATATTTCCCCCTGCCATTCAATGGCATCTCCTGGTCTTGGGTGAAGCGAGAGAGCGTAATAGGCGTGTCAAAGAAATAAAGTGTGGGTTTTAATCACTAAAAGTCTCTTTCTCAACATACCCTATCCCACATTCCTGGGACCAAGGGTCGAACTAAGCAAGCTAAAGCGTATTACCGGGGCCTTGGGATCAACGCAAAGATGGAACGCGGTGAGTTGTTTAGTCAGTAAGCGTTTTGGGAACACATTCATTATGCGTACAACTAAGGAGTGGAATTCCCTGTCTGTGTTTCCGTATAGCTACAACCTGGGGGTCTTTATGTCAAGAGTGAATAGGTTACTTCTAGACAAGCGGGCTTCATCATCAACCACATCATCGTTTACCATCAGGTGAGATTGTGGTCAAACGCAAGCCTCTCTAGAATTAAAAAAAAAACTGTCTCCCTCCGTCCAAGGGCGGGATTTGTCTTTGAATTATTTTTCCCACCATAAAAATAACCCTAACCTACGTAAAAAAATGCGTACAATGGCGAATACGCGTCTATGAGCTAAAGGTGCTGATAGACCTGAGCATTCACTTGTAACAGAACATCGAGCATTCCCCGTTTTTATATTTGTCGAACTGAACAACGAGCCGAGCCAAGCATAGAGCCAAACATTGCTATGAACATTTTCACGAGCACTCTCGCGAACGAACTGTCCTTCTCTAGAATGCTCGTTAGAATGCTCGCCGGAACGCTCGATAGAATGCTCGATAGAATGCTCGCTTAAATGTTCTCTTATTTCTACAAGCTTTTTATTAACTTGCAATCTAACTATGTATGTTTACAAGCTTTTTATTAGCTTACAATGTAACTATGTATGTTCAGCTCAAATCTTGCAACTCAATTTTGAAGCAGATATCTTCACCCGATTGAGCTGCAATTTTGCATGCAGGTGTAAATCGCATGACAATGCAATATTATGATAACATGCAGCTGATCTGATGATGGAGCTGGAAGGTAGCCATAAGGGCTCAGCAATAAAACAACTCAACCTTATCGTGTTTGGGCTTGATCCTATATGATAGCCAAGGTGTGACGGTGGAGTTGGAACGTGGCAACAGGAACTCCGTAATACAATTAGATAACCCTAACGTGTTTGTAGTTTTCGGAAAGGTCTTGATGAGTATTCATAATAAAGGCTCAAGTTTATCAGCACCTTAAGTGTTCGTGGACATTAGGCTTTAAGAAAGAATTTTGATAAGCAACAATACGCTTGAATAAGCATAACGAAAAAATGCATATTTTACAATTATAATAGGTATTTTAATTCGATAAGTTGGTTCAGTATGTAAAGTAATTATTCTTAAGTTGGTTATACGGTTATAAAGCGTTTAATATTCATTTTCTTTTTAAAATAATTTTCACAATGACAAATTTTGGTTTATTTACATTTTTGCATATAAATAATATATGTTTTTTAATGGATTTTATTTACGGTAAGTGACCTTTTGAAAACGTATTGAGGAAACCGGCATATCCTGGAACCAAAAATTTGAAGATATGTGACATTCACCAACCCGCACTGTCTGGGACCGCATTGTTTTTTTTTATGGTGGAAAATATTATCTAATTACGAATCCCAGATCTTGGACGGAGCGGGAAACAGTGTCAGACTCTTACTGACTAAACTACCCACCCTGTACCTTCTTTTTTTTTTAAATTGATATAAACGAGTGCTTGACTACAATCTCACATGACGGTAAGCAGGGGGAGCCAGGGTCCCTACAGTTTGCTGAGAACTCGTTGAGGCGCGCGGGAACGACGGGACGACTTGGGGTCGGTCCGGACGGTTACCGGATGGGTGGACAGCGAGCTACCTATTGCTCATCCATTCCCTCTCCTAAAGAGGAGGTCTGAGACCCAGTGGGAACATTAAAATGCTGACTATGCTAAGTAAACTTTAACATTCCCAGTCCACGATGACTCGAAGAGGGAGGCCGAAGAAGAAATGGGTGGATTGTGTGAGGATCGATATGAAAGAAAAGGGAGTTAGTGATAGTGTGACGGGTGACAGGACAGAGTGGAAGAAAAAAATATGTTGCACCGACCCCAAGTAACATGGGATAAGGGTATTATGATGATGATGAGTCCACGATGACTCCGTCAGTCACTAACTACTAGGCTGAAAGGCCAGTCAAAAATTAAATTAAAAGTTTATTAATTTTACAGTAACAGGTTTGTCTGTAGAAAAATATTCAGATATAATTAGACATCGGTACGGTGGTACCTATGGGACTGATTGGATTTATTTTCCGGACAGCTTCGGCGTTCTACATTATTTAAACCTCACAAAGCCTAAGGAAGACACTATTTTGTATGGAGCACTTGCAAGCCCACCGAGTTATAAAGTGGAATTCAGATTGTATAAGTAAGTTTTATAATTATATAAGTTCATACGATAAAAATGGAAAGGGCAATGTTCGAAGTATCCTTGCGTGATCGAATCAGAAATGAAGATATGCGCAAGAGAACCAAGGTTGCTGACAGAGCGAAAAGAATCGCCAAACGTATGGCCGCTGGGGCCGAAAGGATCTGGAGTGGCGACTGCGTACCAGAAGACGCAGCGTTGGAAGGCCTCCCACAATGTGGACCGATGACCTGGTCAGGGTTGTTGGAATCCGATGGATGCAAGACGCACAGGATTGGTCTTTGTGACGGCGCTTGGGAGAGGCCTATGTCCAGCAGTGGACGTCTTTCGGCTGAAATGATGATCATGATGAAGATGTTCCATTTAGTTCATTAAGCCCCAAGAGTTAAGATATATAGTATAGCGTCCTTTAGTTATTGTTAACTCAAGTGAACTCAACATTGACTGCTCTACACTGTCCTTACATAATTTATATACTAATAGGTACTGTAATATGGAATGATTGTAACAAAACCATTTTTTTTTTTAAAGAGTAACCATGCCGGTTCTTCTCCATATTAAACGACCAATTTGGTACCGTGCACTAGCTTCTTTCGTTTTATAATAAGTGCCCATGTAGGCCCATGTGAAATAAAATATTTTGAATTTGAACACTTTTTTTAAACAACTTTTCTATCACACAGGAACGACTCCTCATACATTTTATTAAACAACCAAGGACGGGCAAGCAACGACACCCAACAAGCCATAGTAACAAAAATGTTACAATCCAAATACCCTCTAAAATTAATAACCCACGGTTGGCGTTCCTCAGCAGACATAGACGACATTTTAAGCATAACAAAAGCTTATATTGATGCCAAAAATGTGAATATTATAACGGTAGATTGGAGTGGACCGGCCAGCTATGTCATATACCGTTTAGCTGCATCAAAAACCCAGGGTGTTGGAACTCAAGTGGCTTCGTTCCTGAACGCTTTGAATGAGGAGTACAATGTGACTGGTGACCAGTTGCATCTGATTGGACACAGTCTTGGCGCCCATGTGATGGGTATGGCCGCTGCTAATACGAACAGCAAAGTCCGTAGAGTTACTGGTATGTATTTTTTTTATTTGTAACACTATGCTGGGCAAAAGCCTCCCTTTTTCCCTTCCAAACTTCTCTATCTTGGGTGATACCCGGCCAAGTTGGCCCCGCCAACGTGATATATATATTCTATTTACATTAAGATTATATATTTAAAGAAAAGATTTTAACTTCTATTCCGTTGACATAAAGATGGTAATAAAAGCAAAAAGTCGTTCAAAACCAGTTGGTTTGTGAAAAATAATATAAAAAGCCTAGTGAACATGTCGCAGGGACATATCATCGGACAAAAATATACAGTACAATATTCCTCGACATTTGCGTTATAGATAGATAGATCAAACTTTATTGTACACCAAAAAGTAACAGAACTTATTTAAAAATTAAATCTATAGGTACAATGGCGGTCTTATCGCTGACAGCGATATCTACTAGACAACCTTAGAATGGATCGTAAGAACTAAAAATAATACAGGGGGTACTGTCCACGCTAGACTAGATAATCTTAAGATGAACTAGCTATCTACCGGCGGATTCATCCGCGTGAAAGTAAGGTTCTTCATATTAGCTTTAGACCCCATTAGATAAATCCCTTTAGGAGCTGAATTTTGAAAACCCTTTCTTAGTGTTCGCCTACGTCATAAAAGGAAGCCCTGTGCAAAATTTCACGCTCCTAGTCTCAGTAATTTTGGCTGTGCATTGATATGTCTGTCAGTCAGTTTCTCCTTTTATATATATAGATTATTTGACTGTAAATGTTTACAGGTCTAGACCCAGCGAGACCATTCTTCGAGTTGCCATTTGAGGACGCTTCCGAAAGGCTGGACTCCAGCGACGCAGAGATTGTTGACGTCATACACACGTGTGCTGGTCTGCTGGGCTTTAGGAACTCTGTGGGAACTGTGGACTTCTTCCCGAACCAGGGGAGTGCCCCGCAGCCGGGATGTGACCACTTTTTCCTGTGGTTAGGTGCGTTTTTAACCTCTATATCAAATTCTGCTAGCGGACGTTTGATTGTGACAGAATAATGATGATGATGATGATTAGAGTTCATTAGGAAGCACCAATGTCATTTCTGTTTTGACTGGCCTGTTGACCTAGTAGTTAGTGGCCCTGATTGTTGTATTAACAAGATAAGTTCATCAGCTTCAGTTATGGATTTAACGCAAGATTCCTAAGAGGAGAAAACCTTTTACCGTCTAAATCAAAGGAAATATACCTATCTAAAAACATACGAAGACCTTTGACGGCGACTCAAGCTTTTATTACAGGTATTTATTTTCGTTGTATTTTTAATGAAAAGCACAGTGTTTACCTTACTTCCACCCCTCGTATAACAATGTACTATTTTTGAAAATGTAAATACCACCGGGTACAGCGCCATCTCGGGGAATTGGGTTACTAATTTATACATGGGCTACTGGGTTCCGTTACATTGTGAGAAATTTGTCACGGACGGGAAACTACGGAACCCTACACTGAGCGTGTGGCCCGACATGCTCTTGGCCGGTTTTATTTATCTTTAAAGAAAGGTAGTAACATTTATCTTATTACCTATTTTACAGAAGCCTGCAGTCACAGCATATCTTTCCATTACTTCTTACAATCAATATTATACCCCACGACGTACCCCGCCTACGGGTGCGCTTCTTGGCAAGACTTCCTAGACCAGCGCTGCAACGACACCGGATATATGGGCGACAGCGTCATAGAAAATATGACTGGCAAATATTACTTGTCTACTTACGAATCGGAAAAATTCAATTTCTTATTGCAAAGTAAAAAATAATCAATTATATTAATGTAGTTTTTTTTGCCTCCTCATTGTTACGTCACCGTGAAATTGTTAATAGCGTTAGATTATAATCTAGCTCGCGAGATTGTAAACTGTCGAACGCTTGTGAACATTCATATAGTTCGTTTTTTAATCCTAGACTACGATTTGACAACTTAAAATGTCAAATTCCAGAAAATTGGGAACATTTCTAGAGAGTGACATTCTGAGTTGTCAAATCGTAGTCTGGAATTAAAAAACGAACTATATACTGTTTAGAAAAGCATCAGAAAATCGTTATAAAGTGATAAGACCAGAATATAGACATGAATTATGCGGTCGACCTTCAAAGACTGCCCTGATGCACAAAAGCATACTTTGTATGGCCCCAAAAATATTTAATAAATTGCCAAATGGGATTAAGGACTTAAATATTATTCAATTTAAAAATAAATTAAGACATTTATTATTGGAGAAATGTTATTATACCATCGATGAGTTTCTTAATGATAAATTGTAAGGTATTTGACATTGATATTTTTTTTATTTTGACATTGTACTATTATTTTTTACCATAGTAAGTCACTTGACATTGCCATATATTTAATTTTGACATTATAAATTATTTGACATTGATATCAATTTAATTTTGACATGGATTTATTATTTTTATTATAGAAAGTTATTTGACATTAATATTTATTTAAATTTGACATGGCATTATATTTCTAATTTAAAAATTATATTCATTAAGCTATTAATTTTAATAATATGTTCATAATCACTTTTTTTTTTATGTAATAAATTACTAATATGTTAAAGAGTGTACACCTTCAGGGTAGATTTTTTGAGGAACTGATGTATAATTTATTAAGATCTCATTATAAAAAATGTACCAAAAATCACACCAATAAATGAATTTTGATTTTTTTTTTTTAAATTATAATGCGTTCCAAATAAGAATAGGAAAGTCCATAACCTCGATCTGTCAAATTTTGAGTGAAAAGTACGGTTTGCAAAAAAATCTTATTTGCGTATCAATAAAAAGTTTTTTTTTTGCTTTTTATTACTAAATCTTAGTTAATTCTAGGTGAAGTAAAAACGTTATGGTTTAATATAAATTAGCCAAATATATTGTTTTAAGTCATAAATAGTTTACAAGAGAAACTATTTTCTTTCTTATTTGCATTGTTAGAAACATTTCGCCTTTATCTTCTATTTACCACAACTCAGACACATCACACAGAGACACATAAAATTTAAAAACTGTATTCTGATTAAACTTTTTTTGTTCACGATTCGTAAGTCAATAATTTTTTTACAATGTCTTTTTTTGTTCACTCTACCTAATTTCTTCGATTTGACAGTTCGACGTGACGTCACAAGATTGCAATCGATCCTATTCTCATTTGGAACGGATTGTAAACGCATTATTTTTCAGTAGATTATAATCAATAGAAGTGAAACTGTTAATTTGCAATCTATCACGCGTTATTTGTCAACTGTCCGAAGGCTGTCCCTGATTGGTCGATCTTGCAGTGTTATGTGTTCCTAGAGGATTTTTTTATTTATTATTAAAGAAACATGTCTAAATTATTGATGACTTACTAAGTAATAAATAACACTTTATGCCACAATGCTTGAAATTCATTTATTTAACCGACACCTGTGTTTTATTTCCAACTTTATGGGCACAGACCAGACTACTCTAAAACTGACCAACCAGGAATAGCATCCGTGTAGTTGACAATTTAATGTGCGAGTGATTGCGACTTAATAGTTTATATGATCTCCGGAAAATAATGCGTTAAACCGCAAGCAGTATCTTTCGACAATTTCGCGAGATAGATTATAATCTAACGGTATTTACAGTTTTACGGTGACAGGTACAACTAGGGTCTTTAAGGAGAAACAACTAGGCAGACCCTAGTAGAAGTCATGATTCGGAGCGACGGGGAATGGGTGGCGACCGTTTCCGCACCTAAGTGAAATCATGCCATAAAGGCCTGATTTCTGCGGTTCACGCTAGTAACCTATTTTCCACTGTTTTAATTTAATCCAAGTTTCAAACATATTTTTTAACTAACGGTGACTTAGACCTGCATAAGATTTAATGTAATGTAAATTTTCCTACCTTCATAGCTATCGCGCAATTGACAAGAGAATGCATTACTCTTGTCTCTCTGCCCATCCATAGACGAATAGACTCCACTTTGTCTTGCTCGGCTATGGTGGCTGAACCATCTTCAGTCTTCCCTTCACGAAGGTTTAAGAGCATCTGAAAATAAAAATATAGGTTGATTTGATCGTGATCGTGAAAAAAAAAGTTAAAAACTATCTGTTGACAATGAGCATCATCATCATCAGCCTTTTTAATGTTCCCACTGCTGGGATACAGCCCTCCTTTCTAGAAGAGGGAATGGGCCTTAATCCGGGCCTAGTGCGGATTGGTGGATGTCACATGTCTTCGAATTTTTGGTTCTAGGACATGCCGGTTTCCTCACGATGTTTTCCTTCACCGTTTTGAGAGCAGTGGTGATGAAATAAATTACACAAAGTAATGCGCCTGGCTGGGCTTGAACCCGCGACCTACAACTGGCAAGTCGGGGCTGTTACCACTCGGCCACCACTGCTCTACAATGAGCATAGTAAGTAAAAATATTCTTACAGTTTGTATGGTATCTAGCATCGCATATAGTCTGTCCACCGCTTCTTCTGGCTTGCCAACGTGCGAGGGCAGCTCTGCGACTAATAGTCGGAGAGAGAACGGCACCAAACTGCCCGTCCGATTCTCGTAAGTCTCCGGGTAGAACTGTAAGATAAAAAAAAATGAATGTGTATTCAATCTGCCTGCTGCGGTCTTCCCATCTGGTTATAATTTGGGTGTCGTCAAATCTAGAGTGAATAGGCTCTTAATAAACAAGTGTGTCTCACCATCAACCATTGCATCACTGCTTACCATCAGGTGGGATCGCAGGCAAGCATTATTTATATCGAATAAAAAACATGTTTTTTTTTCTGCTGTGCATATGTCCTTTGATATTATTATCATTCTACTAGTCCAAGAATTTTCAGAATCCGTTCAGTAATACTAACTACACTACTAATTACAATACATAATATCCGTAAGAAAGTTCGCACTTGACAGTCGACACAAAAAAAAAATGCGATCAAAACAAAAAGCGCGCGCGTGATTGACATAATACTGTTACGCCGTAAAAATAGAACACGTCGTTTCTTCGACAAAGCTGAAAGTATCACCGAATAATTAAAACGCATTGCTAGTCGAAACCTCCAGAATAGAAGTACGTACCAGGGCCTAGCAAATTCTAGAAAAATCCGACACGTATAAGTAGGTACTCAATAATTCTGAGAACTTTTGTAGGTACTTAAGTAACTTGGTAAAGGAATTTGTACCTTCAGTC
The DNA here is from genome assembly GCA_029852875.1 of Mythimna loreyi. NCBI lineage: Eukaryota > Metazoa > Arthropoda > Insecta > Lepidoptera > Noctuidae > Mythimna > Mythimna loreyi. Next base: position 4,281,280 of record CM056799.1, read on the forward strand.
TTTTACTATAGAGTCGAAATTCGTATGAGTCGTGGGGTCGAGTAGTTACCTACCGGTTGGTAATAAGAATAATTTATTGCTTCGCGGAAACGGTTTCTTTTGTTCTGGTGTGGCCTCGAACCTTCGGTATCTAGAATTTTCTTGGCTCTGAGTATAAATACGTGTTCGCTGGCCGGACGGGAGTCAGTTTGATTTCGACTGCGATCAAGTGCGAATATCCAAGTCAAGTGAAGAACGTTTTCATCCATACGACGACCTAAGCGATATTCTTACGGATCTCTAGAGTGCATTACGAAGTGGTTTATTGGCGATTGGACTAAAGTGGTGTTTTTGTTTGTGGAAAATAAATCTCTCTATTAGTAAATCGGCATTTGATTACTCACGTTCGTAACAACTGGTGTCAGAAGTGAGATGCCATTACTACAGAGGGACGACGAACAGCGACCACGAACAAGGAGACAAACTGAGATGGATGCTGCGCGTCATCGTCTGGAGGAGGAAGATCAGGTCAGCATGGGAGCAACAGCAGCTGCTGAGGCGCCAACAGGACCTTCCTCGGAAATGAACCTCGCTGCGGTGTTGGCTGCGATGCAAGCTAGCATGGAGGCTAACCAGCGCAAGCTCCAGGACCTAATCGCGGCTAACCAGGAAGAAGCTCGCCGCGAACAGGAAGCCGCTCGCCGCGAACAGGAAGCCGCTCGCCGCGAACAGGAGGCTAACCAGCGCAAGCTCGAGGACCTAATCGCGGCTAACCAAGAAGAAGCCCGCCGCGAACAGGAAGCCGCTCGCCGCGATCAAGAGGCTAAGCAAAACCTTATCCTCGACAAAATCGATCACGGCCTCGTCACGCTCGGCGAGAAAGTGAAGAACCTCACCTTAGAGGTCAAGGAGGTTTCCGCCCGAACTGAAAGTTTGGAAACAAGAATGGATGGCCATGTAGATCGCCTGCTGGACATCAATAAAAAAATCGTCAAGCTGGAAGCACGCGAACCCATTGCCATTGGCTCATCAGCGCACACCCACTGTACGTCGGCCGCAAAGTTTGATGTGCCACGTTTTGACGGCACGTCGTCATGGACTGCCTTCAAATACCAATTCGAAACGTTGGTGAAGACAAACCGCTGGGATGATGAGCAGTCTTTCGCGGCGTTAACCTTAGCTCTACGTGGGGACGCCCTACTGGTTCTAGAGAACCTTCCTTCAGACGGCAGGACCTTGGAGCGTCTAATGGAAGGGTTAGACACTCGCTATGGCGACAAGCATCTCGAGCATGTATTCCGCGCACAGCTTCGCGACAGAACGCAGAGGCCTAACGAGAGCCTCCAGCAGTGGGGTGTCGAGGTTGAACGGCTGGTGCGGCGTGCATATATGTCGATGACACCGGAGACCGTGGAAGTTAATCTGGTACAGGCATTCATCGACGGACTACGGGATACTGAAGTGAGAGCTACGGTGCGACTCGGACACCACCAAACTCTGAAAAGTGCAATGGCTCACGCTTTGGAAGTGGAAGCCGTACGACAGGATTCACGCACGCACAGAGTTCGAGAAGTAGTGGTTTCGCCTTCAGTGCAGCCGCGTCACCGCGAAGGGCTGGTTTCTTCTTCGGCAACGTCCCGCTATATTCCGACGTGTTACGGGTGCAGAGAAAAAGGGCACATTCGTACCGATTGTCCCAAGAGGAAGAGGGCAAGTGTGGACTCCGCAACCCAAGTTAACGAGAAGACGATAAAACTTAATGTCGCTAGGGCTGCGGGGTGCGTGCCAGCTGGTCAATTAAAGGCCTCAGTCATCACCATCAATCAAGTCCATAACGGAAATAGTTTAACCATCGAAGGAACACTGAATGAACGTGCTTGCAATTTCACCGTTGACACCGGGGCGTCACGGACTATTATAAGACCTGAGTTGCTGAAACGCACGATCTTGTGGCAAAGAAAGTCTCCATCCTGCCGACTACAGACAGCAACCGGCCAGCCAGTCTCCGTCCTCGGTGATACAGATATAGAGTTAAAAATCGGTGATCAAGTGTACACCCATTCTGTTTTAATTGCGAATATTACCGATGATTGCATTCTGGGTCTGGACTTCTTGCAGAAGTACCGGTGTATTCTGGACATTGATAGGGGAGTATTGAAGTTCCCAGACCAAGAAGTGTTCCTGCGAGGAGTAAATACATGTCACCTCTATTCTTTAAAAGACACTACATTGGCTCCGAGAACAGAAACTCTAGTCGAAGTAAAATTCCCCAAGAAAATCAGGCAACAAAGGTGTGTAATAGTTGAAGATACTGGGCGGCACCCGGAACTCATCACCGCGAGAACTTTAGTAATGACGAAAGGGAAATCTAAAGTAAGAATTGTAAATCTTGGGAAAAAGGAGGTCCATTTGAAGAAAAACAGTGTTGTTGGAAGATGTGAAGAAGTGAAGTATCTCCGCCAAATCAACACATCTCCGGTGAAGCAGGACTCGACAAAAGGTGAACCTGACCACATCCAACAACTTCTGGAAAGTTCTAAGAACAATTTGTCGACCTCAGAACTACAGCAAGCCAGGGAATTTCTGCTACGGTTTCGGGATATTTTTGCGACGGGAAAGGACTGCGGAAGAACAGGCCTCGTCAAGCATGAGATAGACACAGGTGATGCTAGACCGATTAAACAAAGGCCGCGCCGCATACCCTGGGCTAAAGAAACTGAAGTGGCAGAAATGGTAAAGGACATGGCTGATAGCGGAATAATCGAGCCTTCTACGAGCCCATGGTCTTCTCCAGTCGTTCTGGTGAAGAAGAAGGACGGCAGTACAAGATTCTGTGTAGACTACAGAATGCTGAATAACGTCACGAAGAAGGACAGTTATCCCTTGCCGAGGATCGACGATACACTGGATATGCTCAGTGGTATGAGGTGGTTTTCAACCATTGATTTGAAAAGTGGCTACTGGCAAGTGGAAATCAGCGAGAAGGATAAAGAAAAGACAGCGTTCAGTACGGGCATTGGCAATGGCCTGTGGCAATTTAACGTCATGCCTTTTGGGTTGTGCAATGCTCCAGCAACCTTTGAACGCCTCATGGAACGAGTCATGGTTGGTCTTCTTGGTGACGTCTGTTTAGTATATTTGGATGACGTCATTATAATGGGCCGCACTTTTAAGGAAAACCTAAGGAACATGGAAAAAGTGTTCACCAGAATACGAGGGGCTAACCTAAAACTAAGCCCAAAGAAGTGTGCCCTGTTCAAGAAGGAGGTCAGCTACCTAGGACATGTGATTTCCGCCGACGGAGTGAGAACCGACCCTGAGAAGATAAAGGCTGTGCAACAGTGGCCAGTTCCGAAGAACAAAACAGAAGTTCGTGCATTTCTAGGGCTATGCACATACTACAGACGGTTTGTTATGAGTTTTTCGGACATTGCAAAACCTCTGCATCAACTGACTGAGGATAAACGAGATTTTATCTGGGACAAGAATTGTGAGGCAGCATTCAACGAGCTGAAGCAGCGGTTATGTGAAGCACCTATACTGGGGTATCCGAGCAGAGATGGAAGATTTGTCGTTGACACTGATGCCAGCAATACGGGAATTGGTGGCGTATTGTCACAGGTGCAAGGTGACAGACAGATCGTGATCGCTTACTTCAGTAAGGCGCTTTCAAAGCCCGAGAGGAACTACTGCGTTACTCGACGAGAACTGCTGGCTGTAGTAAAAACCTTGCAGCACTTCCATAAGTACCTCATAGGAAGGCAGTTCACGTTGAGGACGGACCACGCTGCATTGAAATGGCTGCTACAATTTAAAAACCCGGAGGGTCAAGTTGCAAGATGGCTCGAGCAGCTGCAGGAGTTCAATTTTGTGACGGAACATCGGAGTGGAAAAGGGCATAACAATGCTGATGCCCTGTCGCGGCGTCCGTGTGATGAAGACTGCAGACACTGCCAGCAGAACGAAGCCCGAGAACACGTGAACTTGATTAGAACAGAAGGCAACTTCAAGAAATCCCAGGAAGAAGACGACGATATTCGACCGATACTGGACTGGATGCGTAGTGGAGCTAGGCCCCAGTGGAGTGAAGTATCGTCACTTAGTCCCGTCACAAAGAGCTACTGGGCGCAGTGGGACAGTTTAGTCCTGGAGAATGATGTGCTCTGTAGGAAATGGGAATCGAATGATGGCAAGGAGGTGACTACACAAGTGATAGTACCACGAAGTGAAGTGGTCCCCCTGTTACAGGAAATACACGATGGTGCTTCTGGTGGACACCTGGGGATCAAGAAAACTCTACTGAAAGTGAGACAGCGGTATTACTGGCTCAATTGTAGAGATGACATAGAGCAGTGGTGTCGGAAATGTACAGCGTGTGCATCTGTGAAAGGACCACAGACTAGAAGCAGGGGCAAGCTTCAGCTGTATAACGTGGGAGCCCCTTGGGAACGAATTGCCATCGACGTCGCTGGACCATTTCCAATTACAAATGACGGAAACAAATACATATTGGTGATCCAGGACTATTTCACAAAGTGGCCCGAAGTTTTCGCCATACCCAACCAGGAAGCGACGACAGTGGCAAAGAAGGTGGTTGAAGAAGTAGTGTGTCGGTATGGCGTTCCTTTGGAGATCCATTCCGATCAAGGCCGAAACTTCGAATCTGCACTGTTCCAGGAAATGTGTACCCTTCTGGGGATTTACAAAACACGCACAACACCTGCGCATCCACAGTCGGACGGAATGGTGGAAAGATTTAACCAAACCCTGGAGAATCACCTGGCTAAGGTTGTCGATGACCATCAGAAGGACTGGGACCGGTATATTCCACTATTTCTGATGTCTTATCGATCAGCAGTGCACGATAGCACGGGACATACTCCAGCAAGAGTGAATTTCGGCAGAGAGATGAGACTTCCAGTAGATGCCATAACTGGCGTGCCACCTGACAAGAACAAGCCAGTTACGGACTACGTCAGTGACCTTCAGGACCAATTGGATGAAGTGCATAAACGAGTTCGTGAGAATAGCATGAACACCAGCTCCAAAATGAAAACTAGGTACGACCGTAATGCCAACACCAAGGGGTTTGAAGAAGGTTCACTAGTCTGGCTCCACAACCCGCTCCGACGAAAAGGGAAGTCGCCGAAACTTCAAGCTCGATGGGAGGGACCTTACACCGTGATGAAAAGAATTAACGACGTGACCTATCGCATCAAGAAAGGACTAAGAGGGAAGCCTAAGGTAGTCCACTTGGATAGACTGGCGCCGTACCGTGGATCTAATAATGCTCGGGACGAGCATGACTAAGAGGGGGGCACTGTTACGCCGTAAAAATAGAACACGTCGTTTCTTCGACAAAGCTGAAAGTATCACCGAATAATTAAAACGCATTGCTAGTCGAAACCTCCAGAATAGAAGTACGTACCAGGGCCTAGCAAATTCTAGAAAAATCCGACACGTATAAGTAGGTACTCAATAATTCTGAGAACTTTTGTAGGTACTTAAGTAACTTGGTAAAGGAATTTGTACCTTCAGTCTTTTACTATAGAGTCGAAATTCGTATGAGTCGTGGGGTCGAGTAGTTACCTACCGGTTGGTAATAAGAATAATTTATTGCTTCGCGGAAACGGTTTCTTTTGTTCTGGTGTGGCCTCGAACCTTCGGTATCTAGAATTTTCTTGGCTCTGAGTATAAATACGTGTTCGCTGGCCGGACGGGAGTCAGTTTGATTTCGACTGCGATCAAGTGCGAATATCCAAGTCAAGTGAAGAACGTTTTCATCCATACGACGACCTAAGCGATATTCTTACGGATCTCTAGAGTGCATTACGAAGTGGTTTATTGGCGATTGGACTAAAGTGGTGTTTTTGTTTGTGGAAAATAAATCTCTCTATTAGTAAATCGGCATTTGATTACTCACGTTCGTAACAATACTATTTTAGACTGCTGCCCTACCCTGAGCCCATGGCTGGCTACTCCGATTAAATGGGGTTGGTGGACATATTGGTTTTAACCCTTGGGCCCCGAGCGAACGCCGGCGTTTGCACACCTATTGCCTTCCTTTCTAATTACGGTATTAAAAGGTTAAAATGATGAAAAAAAAAATAATGTTATTTTTCCTCACCTCATAAAACATATCAGGTTTGCTGAAGTCTCCGAAGGGCTCGGCCTCCTTCACCAATGGCTCATTAAGTTTGATCCGCAACATGACTGCGAACCTGGTGAGCCACAGTTGCAGGGAGCGGGGCGTGTGTTTGGTGGGACGATGCATTCGGCCTACACCTAAGGGGCAGAAGATGAGTGTTAATTCGACTGGCCTGTCAGCGTAGTAGTTAATGTTTTTTCGGCCTATGATGAGTTCCCTGACAGTTCATTTTTTTCCGTGGCACGCATACTACCTTAGATTTAAAAAAAATAAACTGGCAAAATAATTACGAATTGAATGATAATAAAAATACTGCCTTTTGTAAATTAAACAGTAAATTATCGTGATTATAATTTAAGTACATAAAATTAAGTATAAAAAATAAAAAAGTATGAATTTAGAAAATGTGTAATGCGTTGAACGGAACATTTGACTATAGAGATTGACACTATCTAATCGACACTAATCGATAAAAAATAGATGCATCGGAATGGCCATCTTGCAATCGCGACCGCGTCGCGTCAGTATGAGTGCGTTTGCCTTGTATCCTTCCGATATGGATATAAGCTCTAATCAAGAATCAAGTTCTGACAGTGAAGAGTAAATAAATTATTAATATTTTAAACATACTGCGTTTTATTTATCGCTAGCGGTCTCCCACGGTTTCGTCGGTGGTATATCAGGTTTTTGCTCTACTCCTATGATGTTATGTAGCCTATGTGAAAATTAGCAATCCGATTCCTCTTTCTTTGCCAACTGATTCGATATTATAAAAAAATCGATTAAATTTCGTTAGGTCTCATCACTTTAATTGTCAGACAAGAACTGTCAGGGAACTCATCATAGGACGAAAACACATTAGTGACCCTGACTGCTATGCCGGAGGTCGTGGGTTCGATTCCCACCCAGGACAAATGTTTGTGTGATGAGAACGATCATTTGTTCTGTGTGTGGGTGTAATTTATCTATAATATGTATGTATTTAGAAATATATAAGTATGTTTATCAGTTGACTAGTACCCATAGCACAAGTTCTGCTTAGCTTGGGACTAGAAGACGTTGTGTGACAGTAGTGGAATATATACTATCCATCCTAATATAATAAAGAAGTAAAGTTTGTTTTTTTGTTTCTATGTTTTTTTTTGTTCGTAGGAGGTAATCTCTGGAACTACTGGTCTGATTGAAAAAAAATTAGCAACAATAGAAAGCTGCTTTACTCCTGAGTGACATAGGCTATATTTTATGTACGCGGGCGAAGCCGCTGACAAAAGGTAGTAATATAATAAAGAAGTTAAGTTTGTTTTTTTGTTACTTTGTTTTTTAGATTGTAGGAGGTAATCTCTGGAACTGGTCCGATTGGAAACATTTTAGCAACAATAGAAAGCTGCTTTATGTACGCGGGCGAAGCCGCTGACAAAAGCTGGTATATATGTTACGGGTAATGCTAGAAGATGGAGTAAACCTAGGTTTACCCGGGTTAACTTAGTATTACCCAAGCTTCTTGGGTAAAGTCCGAATTTTGAAAGTCCGAAAGAAGTTTGGGTAATACTAAGTTAACCCGGGTAAACTTAGGTTTACTCCACCTTCTAGCTTTACCCCTAACATATATATAGATTACCCTGTCCCGCGGCACTGATGAGCACATGCGTGAGGTTGACGGCGGCGCGCAGGTATCCTGTCCGCAACAGCTCCCGCAGCCCCGCCTCGTCGCGGCTCACGTGCTCCGCTCGCACAACCCCTCGACTGCCTGCTGAGCTCACTCCCAGGTATTTCACTGCTACTTCTTGAAGAGCATCTGCCTGAGATGAAACATTGATAAATAAGCGCGCGAGGTTCTGGAGCGGCGACCGCGTACCGGAAGACGCAGTGTTTGAGGCCTCTAACAAGATGGAGCGATGACCTGGCAAGGGTCGCGGGTATCCGATGGATGCGAGATGCATAGGCCCGTTTATTATGGCGACAATTGAGGGGAGCCATACCAGCAGTGGACGTCTTTCGGCTGAAATGATGATGATGATAAAGTGCACGACATACCTACAAGTAGAATCAAAATAGCAATAGACTATAAATGCGCAGTAACAGATTTTCGGGTCTCAATCGAAGTGGGGTATCTGCGTAACCTTAACAACGGGTTCAACTTATTTGCCGCGTACTATACTATAACAGCATCTATACTGTCACATACGAACTAAACACAGATATACTTTGAGCTATCACACTATCACGTATACATTTAGGCTAGTGCTGCAAAATGCTATGTAGTAGCTTTGGACTCAGTGGAAAAGCGTGTGCATAGGCTAATTGGTGACCCAGGTTTGATTAACACCAAGTTACTATGCCTATAGCACAGCCCCTCTAGCCAGTTACAACCTACACAGTCCAGATTAAGTGTTTCACCTTTTCTACCAAGTGTATTGTAGTATTGGAACAATTTGCTTGCAGCAATCTTTCCACCCTATTATAATTTAGGTGTCTTCAAGGCTAGAGTGGATAGGCTCTTAATAAACTAGTGTGCTTTTCCATCAACGACTGCATCACTACTTTACCATACAATGGGGTAACTCAGGTTTATCTTATAAAGAAAAATTTCAACTGACTCACCAATTCTTCTTCAAGCACCAGACCTGGCATTGTTAATACTTCCCTTTCAGGAAAGAAAGAGCCTTTGGGTGAAGACTGAGCCTGGGGGTAGAAAGAGTTATATCAATGATAAAAAAAAATTGCTTCCTGTCCCTATGTATGTTTAAATGTTTAAAACTACACAATGGATTTTGATGCAGTTCTTTTTAATAGATAGAGTGATTCAAGAGGAAGGTTTATGTATATAATACATGCATAATATATTCAATAGCAGTACCCGTACGAAGCTGGGGCGGGTCGCTAGTTTGAGCATATTTCAACTCGCTTATATAAATAAACTCAAAACAAATCCCAAATTTATAATCAGGGCAAAACTAAAAACAGAAGTGTGCTGAAATCGGCTCACCTCATTTCAAGCTAACTTAAACCTTATTTTTACACAGTAAGGTTTAATTTACCTGTTAAGAAGTGTAGCATTTTTGGTATGCGAGGTTAAAATATAATGAGAGGTTAAAACCACATTTCATTATAATGAGAGGTTAAAACCACATTCATGGCTACTTTTGAAAGGTATGGTACCTCTTGATCATAGACCATGCAATAAACACATTATTAATTAATAGCGACCTGCCTCAGCTTTGCACGGGTGCAAAGGTGATATATTAAACCTATAAACCTTCCTCTAGAATCACTCTATCAATAAAAAAAAATTGCATGAAAATCCGTTGCGTAGTTTCAAAGATCTAAGCATACATAGGGATAGAAAGCGACTTTGTTTTATACTATGTAATGATGAAATCACTAGCTTTTGCTCCTGTCAACTGAATAGTCTATTTTACTCTACCGTCCACGAGTATGTAGAAATGCCTACTGTTAAAGAACAGATTTACCAGTCCTATAAAATCTATAAACAAAGACTAAAACGCCACAAAAATCAATTGGCAAAAGCACTAATGAATACAGATCATAGCATATTCCATTTGAGAAGGACAAGACTAACTTCAATCTGAAGATATTTTCTGAATGAGATGACACATCATTGGATGTGCTATATCTCCAAACTCATAGCATGACGTCACACATTTATTTATAGCCAGCTGGCTGATTGTAAATAGAATGAAAACGAAAAAAAAAAAAAAAAAACTCTACTCTACTCTATCCAATCCTCCTGACCTACCCTACCTTACTCTTCCCTATTTTTTTTTTCATAAGAACCTTCTCCTGACAATAACAAACACAACATCATCATTTTCTGACGTTTTACAAGTGCCCATGTAGGCCTATGTGAAATAAAAAGATTTTTACTTTGACTTTGAAACAAAAAGAGAATTAGCAAAATTGGTTCAGCTGTTCTCGATATTCACACTTTAATTTTTATATTATATACAAAATTATAAACTAACCTTCATGAGTGTTTTCTTAGCTTCATCATTAGGTAGCCAAGCATCTCTTCGTCTGTCGGCTTCTTTATCTACAGGTTGATTCTGTAACATAAACAGAAAATAAGCTTAGACACTAGTGAAATCTTCATGGAGAAAAAAAACAACCTATACTCTGTTCACAACAACATTAAACATTTAAGAAAACCTAATATTACTAGTCTACACAACCAATTTTGTTTTTCGTTTGCAAACCTGTTGTCTTTCGATTATGTCTCTAATTACTTATGGTATTCAAAAGGTTAATTAGTAAAACATACTACATAATCCAGCATTTCTTAAATGATTGAAAATTATTTCTTAAGTAATTTTTACATTTATAATCTTTCGATCTGTAATTTATTATTGTACTAACTGTTGTCTTGTTGGAACTATAATTTATTACTAAGCCAGATACCAGATACTAGATACCATTTGGATAAAAACCTATGCCCACAATAAAGAGATCCGAATTGTAAACAGAATAATAATTTCTTACTTACTTTGATACTTAAACCATCCATAGCTTCAGTGAGTATAGTTGGATTAGCTAATACACTTCCAGTTTTGGAAGGCACTATTTGAGGTTCAGGACCAATTGTGTCGAAGAACGTCGATGGATCTGGTAGACTCGTAGCTGGCACGGCAGCAGCGGTACTCACAGTAGGCACGACATTTGTAAAATTCATCTCTTCACTCATTTTTTGTTGTGTAAATGAAGCTGTCATATTTTGCGGAAAAACGCTGCCTGTTGATGTTTGATTACCTACAAAACGCAAATCGACTCTTTAATTTTATTTTATAATCTCAAATTAATCAGTTTTAATAGAAAAACATTGATTAAACGCAATCAAAACGTTACCTTCGGGTTCGCCTAAATAAATGCTCTGTATCATGTCTGACGGCGATGTCCCGATTTCATCGAAAAACTGGGAGGCGGGAGGGACTTCCTTATCGCCGAAATATTGACTCAGCGACGGTTTATTATCCATTTTTTTATGTTTATAATTCGCTTTATCACTAAAATTCCTCGTAGATAACAAATGACGTTGACAGTTTAGTACTATCGTGACAGTTTACTTTTTTATTTTACTACAGTTCCATTCTTTTAAAATATTGGATTATTCTTTCGAATAGAATACTTTAGAGTCTAGTGAATGCATAGCTACCGCGGTAGCTCTTGACGCTACGAATGAAATAAAACTTATTTAGTTTTTGCATGAGAACGTTAAAAAAAAACAAAGAAAATTGATTTTGAAATCAGTCAGACAACAGAGTTGCATGTTTGATCGAATTAAATATTTAATTAATCAACTTGAGATTAAACTCAAGTATTTGAAAAATACTGCACAAACCTAAAACATGCCTAAAACTCGTATGTCAACTCTGTCTCTAACATTAAACGTCAAAATTGACAAGTTGAAATCGCTTACGAGAATCTTGCACTAAAGAAAATTAAATAATTTTTCTTGCAAAATCTTATCGGTGGCTCCGTTTGTCCTCAGTTCACAAGACAGGTGCGTTGCGAAATGTTACGTGGTCAATTTACACTTTGAACAGTCCTTATGGAGCAAATAAATCATCCGTTTTTGTACATTTGGTCCAGTGTTAGTAATTGTAGGTACTGTAATTTATCGTAGTTTTTATCAACACGGTGCTTTATCGTTTGTTTTTTTTAGGCACAAATGACGAACCAGGCGTCTCCGGTGGAGGAGCAGGAGAAACTCCTGGATGAAGCCCTAAACATAGTCAAAGTTCAGGTGTGTTTTCAATGTTATTTGTTATCTAATTGGTCAACAATTTGTGGGTGGTGCGGGTTTCCGCTTTTTATACGTTATACATTACCGCCTCAATTGATGTTTTTATTTTTTGTACTGCAAGAAAGTATAAGTTGGCAATTTAGTATCCAAAAGTAGTTTTAAAGTAGATGCATGAAACTACACCATAGGCTGAATAATGTATTGTACCTTTGCACCCATTTCAAGGTTCAAAAAGTTAAGTTTTTGTAAAACTTATTGAATCTTTTGTTAATTTTTTTTCACATAAATATACAGTTTAGATATATAAATAAAACTTACCTAAAACCCTTACTTATTAATAAATAGACAATTAGATGTCCAAATATACAATATTTTCTTTGATTTGTCTGTAAATAGCAGATATTTTACACAATATATAAATTGATCAACATCAGGAATAATAAAAAAAAGACTTCTGGGGTTCTGTACCAACCTTAAGAAAACATGGAAAAAAATCACATTTATTATTTATTTAATACAGTAGTGGTACATAGGTGCACTTAATGCTACAAGGCATTCTTTACCAGTCAACATTTTGGTTTAAAAGAAAACACTATGGTAGGCGTGCACAATAAATAAATAACAGATAAATTTTAAATAGATTGAAATTAACTGTGAATTTCAACTTCCTACTTATACCAGTTCATGAGATTTAGCCAGACAGACAGACAGCAGTCTTGGGAATTGGGTTATTTTTACCCTTTGAGTATGGAACACTAAAAAACTATTAAACTTTTATTCAAAACTAAAATACATTACCAACAATTTCTACCTGTATCACCAGTTTAAAAATCTCAATTTGTTACAGGCATTTCAAATGAAAAGATGCCTGGACAAGTCCAAGCTGATGGATGCCTTGAAGCACGCCTCCACTATGCTGGGTGAGCTGAGGACCTCTCTGCTGTCTCCAAAGAGCTATTATGAGCTTTGTATCCTTATTTAATGATTTTATATTGGTAAGATGTGAGGTGATTTTGATAGGTCGAGTTTACCATTTGAATGCCGTAATTAGAGACATAATAGAAAGACGATAAAAGTGCAGTGTTCGCTTGGGGCTCCAGAGTTTAATCGGTGACTGAGTGGTGTCCTGGACTAGGAAAACCGGCTTGGTTGTATAGATACAGATTGACAAGTCCCAAGAAACTAAATCTTATGTAAGGGCTAATGCTGCGTAAAGCGGGAAACTGCGTGGACCCATACAAAAATACTCCATCCGGGCTCGCTGCCTTGAGACACTTCGAGAGCAACCATACCCCACGCCACTTTTCCTTCGTAATAATACAATATAAGTTTCCATCGATACGACTACATGCACACTGATGCCCGCGCGCGCTCTCGCTTTACGCAGTGTAAGCCCTAAAAATGAGATGCATTGTATTTAATTTCTTATGCACAGAACTTTAAAATCTCATACCGTAAATCAATATTGGATTTAATGAAAAAATTGCATGGGAACCAAGGATCGCTGGCTTACTGACGGCGATCAATGGGTAGCTTACCGCCCGACTCTCCGGTAACCGTCCGGACCGAGCCACTCATCAATTTTTACAATATCAAAAATGCAATAAGGAAAGAGAATAAATATCAAAGTGAAAGTGGATTTGTAGCCAACTTCAAAAATAAATAAAATACAGCCCGAGTACATTCACTTTCCTGCTAAGTTCTAGTCTACTGGTTAAGTGTGACACTAACTATACAGAAATAGGTAATACACCTACCCATATTATATTTCTGACACTCATATTACGGTACTAGGATTTTCGATTTCACTTATATAGAAGTAAATTGAGATGTTTTATATTTTTTTCACTAAGGTTCTTTGTTAGTTTTAATAGCTTTGCGCTTGGCTGCTATCTCACCTGATGGAAAGTGACTATGCTGTCGACGATGTAGCGCGCTTACCTAGAAGTAACCTATTCACTCTAGACTTAAAGATTCCCGGGTTATAGCCATCAGGAAACACAGAATTCGACAAGGTCGCTGCAAATGCGTCATTCGCGAGTCATGTTCGTACGAAACCCCTCCGCCTCCTGCACGCCACTCACGGGCAAGCTTTGCACCGTACTCTATCAGTGCAAGAGGTGCACATATAATACACAAATGAGGTTCTTATTTCCAAGAAAATACATGCGCACGAACGTCGCGCGGTCTGCACGCGTGTCTCTCGAGCCTTGCCGCTATAAACGCACGTAAGCAGCACGCACGCAAGCAGTACGCACGCAGTCCGAACGCCGCTCGTAAGCGGTGCATTCGTCAGGTCTAGACTGCCCCCTGTATTATTACAAGTCCATACGATCCATCCTAAGGTTGTCTAGAAGATATCGCTATCAGTGATAAGACCGCCATTGTACCTACCCATAGATAATGTAACTTTTCGGTGTACAATAACATTGTATTCTATTAGCTGTGCGCACAATAAATGTGCATTTTTGACGTGACAACGTCTTAAATTAGGTTGCGGCTGGGAGTCACTTATGAAAAAGTGTAACGCTCGGTAACGTTACGATGAGTCACCGAACGAGAGAGAGGCCCGCCGAATGCCTTGCGTCTCTCTCCCACTCAACTATGATCGGTCTGCCGCGCGCGCAGCACTAGAGAATTAGGACGTTGTCACGTAAAATCTTCGCCCGTAAAACCGACTTTACAGGCAACCATTTTTTTTTTTTTCTTTAGCTTACTCTGTCCCACCTGCATTTCTTACTAGAGCCGCAGTAACTCTTGCGAACAATCTCGCAGGCTCATGTTTATACCACCTTAACTCACACAACAGACATGGCCATAACAGACGAGCTCCGTCACTTAGAGCTGTACCTCCTTGAGGAGTTCCAGAAGGGTCGCAAGGTGGCCGACCTGTATGAACTGGTGCAGTATGCTGGCAACATCGTGCCGAGGCTGTACCTGCTCATCACCGTGGGCCTGGTCTATATCAAGACTAACTCGAATCTGAGGAGGGATCTGTTGAAGGTAAGAGATTAGGTAGTTGCCCGACGGATTTTTTTTTAATTTGTAGGTTTGCGTTTGACCGCTATCTCACCTGATGGAAAGCGACGATGCGGTCGATGCTGGAGCGCGCTTATCTAGAAGTAACCTATCAAAAAAAAAACAGCACTGTGGCTCTGCACAATACTTGAACCTAGCATTTGGTGAGTGATGACCGTTTTGCGCTGATGTGTCGCATAACTTGCTCTATTTTGTTTTATATATTTACTAGCGACCCGCACCAGCTTCGCACGGGTACTGATATTAAATTTATTATACGTGTAATATACACATAAACCTCCCTCTTGAATCACTATATCTATAAAAATAAACCGCATCAAAATCCATGACGTACTTTTAAAGATCTAAGCATACATAGCGGCTTCGCACGCGTAAAAATAGGTTTTCGCACAAAACTTTGGACATGCTTTTCAGCCCTTTAGGGGGTGAATTTTGGAAAATCCTTTCTTAGTGTTCACCTACATCATAAAAGGAAGCCCTGTGCAAAATTTCACTCTTCTAATTCCAGTACTTTCGGCTGTGCGTTGATATGTCAGTTAATCAGTTTCCCCTTTTATATATACATCCTACTACTATTATAAAGGCGAAAGTTTGTAAGTATGGATGTATGGATGTTTGTTACTCTTTCACGTAAAAACTACTGAATGGATTTGAATGAAATTTGGCACAGGCATAGGATACACTCCGGAATAGCACATAGGCTACTTTTTATCCCGGAAATCCCAAACCCACGCGGGCGAAGCCGCGGGCAAAAGCTAGTTCGTACAATTATCACACAACGCTGTCTAGTCTCAAGCTAAGCAGAGCTTGTGTTATGAGTACTAGATAACTTATAACCATACTTATATATTTCTAAATAAATAAATATTATAGATAAATTACACCCAGACACAAAACAAATGATCAAGCTCATAACACAAACATTTGTCCTGAGTGGGAATCGAACCCACGACCTCCGGCATAGCAGTCAGGGTCACTAACTACTAGACTGACAGGCCAATCAAAAGTTGGAAACAGACTTACTGACTAAACGACCTACCCCTTTGACTAAACGACCTACCCCTTTGACTAAACGACCTACCCCTTTTCTTCTTAGCTTTCATACCGGGGTCGGACATTCCTTTCAGAAAGCGGACCGGGGCCCCAGTAGGCATCGGCCCTGCAACTTTCAGTTCTCACTACTATAACAATGTTCTTATTTCAGGATCTAGTGGAGATGTGCCGAGGAGTCCAGCATCCCCTCCGAGGTCTGTTCTTGAGGAACTACCTGCTACAGTGCACTAGAAATGTTCTGCCCGACACTTCGGAGGCGCAGAACGAAAATGAAGGCGTTGTGAGTATGATATAACGATAGTTTAACAAAAGACTAGCTTTCGCCGGTTTTCCAGGCAACAGAAAAAGGTAATAAATGAAGAAGAACCGCTCGACCGATTTTGTGCAAACTTCACATAAACCATCTACTAAATAGTCTGAACGTGAAGCCTCCTAAACGTTTGGTTTGGATAGGTGAGCCCGTTCTTGAGTGATAAAATAACAACGAAAAGTGGCAGTGATTTTTATATTATGTATAAACATAAAGGTGTAAGTTTAAGAGACTACGGGCGGAGTCACCAGACTGACACCAAAATGGTAACGTACGGCGGGGTCAGGCAGCGGCCTGATAGAGTTACCGACAAGATACCTACGTGTGGTGCGCAGCTGCTCGCGCCGCCGCAGTCAGCCTCGCGACATTTTTATACTTTTCAAACGATTACTGGTCTTGTTATACATCTAGATAAAGTTGAAAATTCTTTCACACTGAAAGTGCTCGCCGCGTCGCTGCCTGTCGTTTCCATTCCGGTGTGTCTCAGCCCTTAGGAAATTGGGATTTTTATCACTTAAAGAATAGATCAGATTAAGGTTTATAATTTGTAGTTTTCCAAGTAATGATAATAGTGAAATAGTGAGTTTAAGTGACATAAATAATATTACTTTTTTACTGGTCCCGCGTGGTGGATTATGGCCTCTTCTAGAGAGAAGGTAGGGCTGCTGAGAGTCCCAGCAGTGGGAACTTTATAAGTTACAAGTACTGTTTACCTGAAATAAAATAAATGATTATGCATGCAATGCAAATGTTTTAAGCGTGTTCTAATTGTTTAAGGTAAAAGACGCGATCGACTTCGTACTGATGAACTTTGCTGAAATGAACAAGTTGTGGGTCAGGATGCAGCATCAGGGACACTCCAGGTAATTATTATTATTCCTACTGTCTTTATACTCGACTTTGAACCACTTCTTGACGAATCGGCTGGCGCAGTGGTTGAGCGATTAACTGCTGCGCTGAGGGTCGTGGGTTCGATTCCCGCACGGAACAAATATTTTTATGGCCTACTGATAGTTGTTCCGGGTCTGGGTATCTTGTGTATATGACTTTACATGTTTATAAACGCACCCACGACACAGGAGTAATTCCTAGTGTGGGGCAACTTCATTAAAAAAAAAAAACTTCTTGCTAAGGAAGCCATCAATCGTTTTGCCATCTCCATCGTTGTGAGCTAAATTCCACCTTGGCTTTATGACACACTTCCCTACGGCTCTAGCAAATTCCGCCTCGACCGCAATGATAAACTTTCTGCACTGATATCATAATGTACTATTTCTCATCACCCAGAGATAAAGAACGTCGTGAACGTGAAAGGTCAGAACTGCGCATCCTAGTAGGCACAAACCTGGTCCGGCTCTCACAGCTGGAGTCAGTGACTGTGGAGGACTACGGGCGTCTCGTGCTGCCTGGCATCCTGGAACAGGTCGTTAGCTGCAGAGACGCCATCGCGCAGGAGTATCTCATGGAGTGTATCATACAGGTAAATCTGAATTATTGGCTACTAACTGGTACCCGTGACTTCGTCTGATTCTTTTTTTCGCATTAAAAGGTAGCCTATGTCCTTTCTCAGGGTCTAAAGATTATCTGTGCCAAATTTCATCAAAATCGTTTGAGAAGTTTAAGCTGGAAAGCGTAACAGACAGACAGACAGAGTTACTTTCGCATTTATAATATTAGTATGGATGCTTGGCAAAGTTGATGATTCCTGTAGACCTTGCAAAGTTGATCACACATGTAGACCTTTTAAAGATAATCACCCCTATTTAGTTTCTATTGTTATTTTTATTTTTGGTGTGCAATAAAGAATATATCTATCACCCCTGTAGATCTTTCAAAGTTGATCACCCCTGTAGATCTTTCAAATTTGATCACCCCTGTAGTTTTTCAAAGGTGATATCCCCAGTTGATCTTTCAATGTTAATCACCCCTGTAGATCTTTCAAAGTTGATCACCCATGTAGACCTTGCAAAGTTGATATCCCCAGTTGATCTTTCAATGTTAATCACCCCTGTAGATCTTTCAAAGTTGATCACCCATGTAGACCTTGCAAAGTTGATATCCCCAGTAGATCTTTCAAAGTTGGTTATCCATGTACACCTTGCAAAGTTGATCACCCCTGTAGATCTTTCAAAGTTGATCAACCCTGTAGATCTTTGAAAGTTGATCACCCCTGTTTGTTGTTTCAAAGTTGAAAACAGAAACACTATATGAATGTTTGTCTCCAGGTGTTTCCCGATGAGTTTCACCTGGCGAATCTGCAGCCGTTCCTCAAGTCCTGCGCAGAGCTGCAGCCGGGAGTCAACATCAAGAACATCATCATAGCGCTGATCGAAAGACTCGCTACTTATAGCCAGGTGACCATCTTGAATAGCCTTTATCAAATTAATTATCATCATTACATAGTATAAAACAAAGTTGCTTACGCATACATAGGCTTAGATCTTTTAAAGTAGTACGCAGCGGATTTTGATGCGGCTTTTTTTAATAGATAGAGTGATTCAAGAGGAAGGTTTATGTGTATAACACATGCATAATATATTCAATATCAGTACCCGTACGAAACTGGGGCGGGTCGCTAGTTATATAATAAAAAAGGTTCTTGCTATGATAAACTTATGAATAAATTTTGATGGCATAATAAAATATCTTCTTTATATGACCGACGAAACGACTACGGTCTTGCGACAACTGAAACCGTTGTTAAAAAAGGTTATCATCGCGACTGGTTTGAAGACGAAACTACTGTCGAGTGAAGTAGTTGCAGAAAACGTTCGTTGTCGCAACTAGTTTTAATTCATTAAGGCCCAAGCGAGCACCGGCGCTCGAAAACCTATTGTTCTTTAATTGTTTCTGTAATTAAGATAGTCAAAAGGCTAAGAACAGTTGGATTTGAATAGTTGAACAATTCCTTTGTTCTGACATCATCTTAAAGCCCATTCACGCGATCAGAAGAAAGAAATTAAAGGCGTGGTCAATTCCAAGCGTTCTACTATAACGAAACGATCGTAACTTGGGTAAGGGAGGCTGAAATAAAGGCTAGATTAGATTTTGCCACAAAACTATGATTATTACTGCTTACCATCAGGTGGGATCGCAGTCAAGCACTAGTTTATACAGTTAAACAAAAAATGTACCTGTATAATGTGTTTCTTCTTTCAACCTTTTGTTACAGAGAAATGAAGGCAACATAAACCTGAGCGTAGTTATGGAAGACGGCAAGGAACAGGAAGTGCAGCTATTCGAAGTATTCTCCGACCAGGTGGCCGCAATTACACAGGTAGGAAATAAACGTGGGTAGGATGACAGTGAGACGAAAATATGAATCTGTAAGATGAGAGAAAGAGGTAGTTATATTGTATGAATTTGACAGCTGTCAATCATACCATCTTAGAGCGATTGTAGTGTAGTAGACGTATCTTTCTAGGGTTCCGATGTAGTGGGTAACCACAAATAATCCGCTAAGGGCCCCCGTGAGGGATTATGGCCCATTCCCTCTCCTAGAGAGGAAGCCTGTGTCCCAGCAGTGGGAACATTTAAAAGGCTGATGATTATGATGATGAAAACCCAGTGTTACTACATATTCTTGAATCTTTTCCTTACCAGAGTCGCACAGACATGCCTCCCGAAGACATGTTGTCCCTGCAGTTGGCACTACTGAAGCTGGCGCAGAGGTGCCACCCGGACAAACTGAACTATGTCGACAGAGTACTGGCACATACTGACAAGATTTGCGCTGATATACACCAGGCGAGGTAACATATTTTTTAACAAAAAATATAAGATTTCACGGCCTAGGTACTCAGCCTAGCCAGTACTGTGCCTTAACAGGCTTTTGGAAATTTCTCCCCAAAAACGAAAAAAAAAGAGATCCTATTGAATGGCTTCTCTATGAAATTATAGCCATTTTTTATTTATTTATCTGATATAAAATAGTGCTTGACTGCAATCCCACCAGATGGTAAGCAGTGATGCAATCGTTGATGGTGAGGCGCACTAGTTATTAAGAGCCTATTCTCCTTGAAGACGCCTAAGTTTTTTTCTTTATTTAATTGTAATTCGTATTTGAAAATCAAACTGATCTCAATTTATTCTATTTTTAATATTTTGCGGACATTTCGTTGTAATTTTCAATTTCATTTATACCAATTCAGTTTTAATATCTTTAATGTAATTTAATTTATTATTTATGTAATTACTTTCATTATTGTACTTTATATTAGTTATTGTAAGTATAAGTGCTGTGCACGCCCCCTAAGTGACGACTTCACCATATTTCTTAGTCACTCGAAACATTTAATAATAGAAGTTCTTTTTTCAGCGGCAAAACCCACCTGGAACATAACACAGCAGTCTTCAAAGAGCTGATGAAGATCCTCAAGCTACCCGCAGACCACTACAAGAACATCCTCACCCTGATAAAGCTGCAGAACTACGCGCCTCTCATCAAACACTTGAACCACCCTGGAAGGATCATGATAGCTGTTCACCTGATCAATGATGTACTGGAAACTGATTGTCTGATCTCTACACCTGAAGATGTAAGTGACATTGTCCTTGTTAATGTTGTTGAGCCTTTTTTAGGGTCCCGTAGTCAACTAGGGACCTTATAGTTTCGCCATGTCTGTCTGTCCGGCCGCGGATAATCTCAGCGGCCGTTAGCACTAGAAAGCTGAAATTTGGTACCAATATGTTTAACAATCACGCCGACAAAGTGCTAATATATAAGATAATTTTTACATGGGCTAGTTCACGCTGAAGTCGTAGTTTAAGAGTTCTGTTACATTGTTAGAAATTTGTGACGGGGAGGAAATTGGCCGGTTTTTTTTATTAACATAATATTAACTGGAATTTCCTACCAGAGTCTGTTTCCTGATAGCTGAAACCCATTATTTATTCCATACTAGCGATCCGCTCTATATATCGCACGGGTGCAATGTTAATATTCAATATATTATGCACATATAATACATATAAACCATCCCCTAGAATCACTCTATTAAAAAAAAAAACGCATAAAAATCCAAGCATTATACATAGAAACAGACAGTGGAAAGCGATTTTGTTTTATGCTATGATGATAAATAAAAACGTGCGACTATAACGCTGCAAACGCGCTGAGGCCGCGCGGCATTTATTAATATAGAAAGAAAGAATAACAGTTTATTTACGCGTAATGATGCAAACTTAAAGCTAGTTAACAAACATAACCAATTACATAAGGAAGATATGCGCCACATCATCGCAAAACGGCGGAACGCTCAGCATAGGACTGTGGCTTCACGCACAATGCGATGGGCCACAGCGCTGGTTTACAGCGTGGGCCGTTGGCGATGTCGACATAAGACACCGGAACGGTGCAGTGTGCAGGTTGAGACAAAAATAAATAAAAGTAAATACAGTTGAATTATCTATATCTATATATATATATAAAAATCAATGCCACTTTTCGTTGTAATTCCATAACTCAAGAACGGCTGGACCGATTTGGCTGATTTTGGTCTTGAAATATTCGTGATAGTTCAGGGAAGGTTTAAACGGTGAGAACGAAAAAAAAAAAATAGGCGAAACGAAGTTTTTTAGAGTAGGGTAGAGTAGGGTAGAGTAGGGTAGAGTAGGGTAGAGTAGGGTAGAGTAGGGTAGAGTAGGGTAGAGTAGGGTAGAGTAGGGTAGAGTAGGGTAGAGTAGGGTAGAGTAGGGTAGAGTAGGGTAGAGTAGGGTAGAGTAGGGTAGAGTAGGGTAAAGTAGAATAATCTGTTGCCGGGAGCGAAGCCGCGGGCAAAAGCTAGTAAATGTATAAAAAATATATGAAAAAACAATCAACATTAATATATCAGAATAAATGTATGTTTGATTGGTTAATACAGGTGGAGTCAGTGCTAGCGATGCTGGACGTGCTAGTCAAAGACCAGCCCGACCAGCCGACTGCGGAGCCTGATGTGGAAGACTTCATGGAGGAGCAGGGCTTGCTGGCGAGGTATGTAAACTTTTGCGCAATTGTCATTTCAGCTGGATAACATACAGTTGGACTTAACAAGTGTTATAATTTTGCTGTGCTAGTGTAAATATATTTTATTGTGTGTCTATAAAGGAGGAGGAAGAGCCAGTTTTCTAATAAGAATGAAAATATCAGGATTAATATGAGAATGAAATTAAAATAGAGTGGAAAAAAAGTGTTTCACCGACTACAAGTAATATGGGATAATGACAGGAAGAAGAAGAAGAATGAAATTCCTGGTCAATTCTTTTTGGTTCTGTTTGTTTTTTATTTTGTTTTATTTTTGTTCGGGAGGGCGTGACAGACTTTTACTAACTAAAACCTCCTCTTACATTCTTTGATTGACTTGCGCTTCAGGACCCCAAGGTTCTTTTTCAAAAAACACATAGCCCCAACATCGGCATGGGCCCTGCTGGGTTCCTAGGTTTTGCTGACGTTTGTTTGAGGCGCGCGTGGAATATTACCGCTGTCGACCATTTGGGCTCGATCCGAACCGTAAACTATTCATTATTCGTCATCCGCAAGCTCACGCCTAATGTGGCTGAAAGTCTGAATTTGGTGTTCCGGTAGCTGGGGCGTGAGGAAGTTCATTCCACTGCTTGTGCGACCGTCTCCATTGCTAGCATTACTGCTTCGCAGAAGGAAACGACTGCTTGCCATTTCTTCTTGCTCTGGACAGTATCAAGCCGAAATTTTGTTCTGTTGCTCTTTTTAAATGGGAGGCAAACGCCTGTCATTCCTTCCTGCTCTAGTCAGTATAAAGCTGAAATGTTGTACTGTTACTCTATTAGTAAAAAGTAATGAAATTATGTTTATAACATAAAAATTAATCGCTGAATGTGTTGCTAAGCGGAATTTACGAGGACAGCTGAACTAATATCGCTTATTCTTTTTTGTTGTGGTTATTTTTGTCAGGAGATAGTTCTTATGAAAGAGAAAATAGATATTACTATACCTCTAGTAATACCTCTTCTCCTCTAACCAATTTTTTAGAGAGATAGAGGGGTAGAGTGAAGTAGAGTAATTAGTTGATGGGAACGAAGCCGCTAGCCAAAGCTAGAGCTTCAAATAAAAACTGATTATTCCAGACTGATTCACCACTTCAAGTCGGACTCAGCAGACCGGCAGTACCTGATCCTGTCGGGCGCGCGCAAGGCGCTGCAGGCGGGCGGCGCCGCGCGCATACAGCACACCTTCCCGCCCATACTGTTCCACGCCTACAGGCTCGCGCACACCTACAAGGACCTTAAGGACACGGTAATCTCACTTACTACTAGAAAAGGATCGACCTATATACAGGATTTTTTTTTAACAACCAGTGCGCAAATGTAGACATAATAAACTTTATTTAGATGTGTCAATAGTAAAACATCAAGTTAAGGCTTACGAGATTTGTTTACTTAGAAACTTATTCTACAGACGTCGCTTGGGTCCAAAGGGACAAAGTGGAAAAAAAATGGAAATATGTTACGCAGTGATTAAAAAATTACCCGATATATCCTAGCAATAGACAAGCATGTTCATAGAAACCATTTATCAAAATATTAAAATGTTAATATAAAAGTCCGCTGCAGCGCTTTAGTGGCATAATCATCTATCAAAACTTTTAAAACTTACAGCGCTGATACGTGAAAACTGCGCTAATGTCATCAATGTAAAAATAAATTCAGGGTTCTAAGTCAATGGGAAAAACAATTTTGTCTCCCTTGAGAGTGTCGAAAAATATATTTCTTGCCATATAAACGACCTTATCTCTGTTTATATGGCTTTAATTTAAACTCGATACGTCTATGTATTCTCGAGATAAAGCGTCTTTACAAAGAGACAACGGACAACGAGATCCTATAAGAATTCCGTTTTTTCCTTTTGACGTACAGAAGTCTAAAAACAACAAAATCCATGTTTTTCTATTTTACATTACAACAATTTGGTTTCAGGATGATATGTGGGAGAAGAAATGTCAGAAAATATTCCAGTTCTGTCATCAGACTATTAGCATGTTGGTCAAAGCTGAGCTAGCCGAGTTGCCTTTGAGGTAAGAGATACCTTCCCAATTTACAATTTAGACCGCATCCTTACTATTTTATTGTTAGCCGACTTCAAAAAAAGGAGGAGGTTCTCAATTCGATTGTATTTTTTTTTTATTTATTCACGACTTGTTTTATTTATTTAATCTTCATGAACAGTAGTGGTACATAGGCGAACTTAATGCAACAACGCATTCTCTACGAGTCAACCTTTGGGTACTTGTACAGAGATTAACAGAGATTATCCAAAGCGTACGGTACACTACGTGGGTAACAGATGCCTCGCCATGCCGCCTCCGCCGGGACCCGGGAGACGAGGAAGGCCTAAGAGGCATTGGATCGACGTCGTAAGGGACGATATGCGTGCCAATGGGCTTACGGCAAAGGACGCGAAAGACCGAGCGAAGTGGAGGCGACTGTGTGGGAAAGCGGACCCCGGGCACCGAGGTGAAAGCCAAGGTAGCAACCGGGACTAGCGCTGAGATGATGATGATGATCCAAAGCGCTGCACAAGGAAACTTACAAACTAAAAATACATTTAATAAAAAAAAAATATAACATTTCCATAAAATTAAACAAATAAATAAAAACTAACTACTAACTAAACTAAATTATATATTTACAAATTAATGAAAAATAGCACACACACATACATTTACAAAAACCATGAAAAATCAATCCCACAAAAGAAACAATTACATTATCTGTTTTCTCATAAGCTATTTATTTATTTACTTTCATGCGGGCGAAGCCATTGGCTGAAGCCAGTCATATATATATTTTTTTCTATTATTTCCCAGGTTATATCTCCAAGGAGCGCTCGCCATCAGTGAGATAGGGTTCGCGAATCACGAGACGATAGCGTACGAGTTCCTCTCACAAGCGTTCTCTTTGTACGAAGACGAGATATCGGACAGCAAGGCGCAGTTGGCGGCCATTACCCTGATCATTGCCACCTTTGAGCAGATCAACTGCTTTGGTAAGTTATCTTAGATCATGTATACTACGTGTAACATTAAATACGCAAAACTTGAAAATAGTATAATAGCTTGCTCAGAATAATGAGCAGAATCGACTTTTTGGAATCTAATTTATCAACTTTTTAATATAGGTCACATTTTTCCAAAAATCTACATTTAAAATTTTGCTCTTGCTATTTATATAGAACCAAGCTCGCAAACCTGCCAAAATAGGTCAACGAAAAATTGTCGTCTAACTTAAATTTTCGCATACGCTGTATAACAATAGCTCTTATTATAATATCAGAATTGGCAGTAAAATAGCATTACATATTTTTTTAATGATTTTTTTTCCCCAGAATTAGGTAAATCGAATTAAAAATCATATCTGAGAATTTGCACATTTGACGTTACACGTTGTCTATGTACTACGCACTAAATTAGACGTGCCGTACACTCACTTTGCTTGAGTTAAGTGTTCTCCATGCCATACACCTTATATACTTGACGACATTAGTGCAGTTTTAACTTATTACTACTAGTAATTTAGTTTTAGCTTTCCTGTTTTCGTTTTCATTTCCTACCAATAAAATTTGTGTAGTTTTCAATACAAAACGGAGTTTTCACATCTTGAATTTTCTTTTTAAACAAGTAAAATAGTTTCAGAGACTACCTCCAACATCAATACACAAACTTTATCCCCATTCCATATAGTTTTTCTTTCTTATATTTTCCTACAAGTGGGCAACCACCTAAATTTTTCTAGGTACCTTTTCCTAGAGCCATCTCGAACTAGCCTTTGTGGTAGGCGACCAAATTTCCCTTTTCCTATATAGGCTTTAGAAGAGATGAGGTGGGCCTAGAATTTAATAAAGACAAATCTCAGCGCAATCTTTTTCAAAACATTGACTAAGTTATAATTGTACTACCGTCAGGTGCTGAAAACGCAGAACCAATGCGTACCCAATGCGCGCTGGCGGCCAGCAAGCTGCTGAAGAAACCCGACCAGAGTCGCGCCGTCGCCACCTGCGCACATCTCTTCTGGAAGGCCGCTAAGGATGGCAAGCAGGTATGTTTATTTTTGTTTATTTATTTATTCTTTATTGTACACCGCATTACAAATATATAGGACAAACATTATTAAAAAAAATAAGGGTACAATGGGCGGTCTTATCGCACAAGGCATTCTCTTACGTATGTACATCATCTGCCTTTTTTATTGGGGTGGAAACTTTTCAAGTAACTCCGTTCATTGGGGGAACATATTTATTGTATAACGTGGTAAAATTCTATGAAATTCTAATATTCAATACGGCTCAATAAATAAAAATTGAATAATTAAAATCCAGTCTCCAAAATAACTCTTAGTAAAAACAGTTAATTTATAATAACTTCCACGCAATTATGATGTTTTATTTTTGTGGTATGTAGGGGAGATAAAGGGCATAAATTAAATTCAATCAGTATAAATAACTTTTCCAAATACGCCAGAGGTAGATATAAAAAAATTAAAACTAAAATCTCGTATAAGTCTGAATCTAATGATCCAAGGATTATTTGTATTGTAAAATATGCGGCATAAAAAACGACGTCGATGTTTCTAAGGCCATAATTGCGTATCATATTTAGTTTCAGAGATATGATTTTTTTTTAAATATCCGATTGAAAAAAAAAAACGATTTTCAAAAAATTCTGTTTTAAAAACTAAACATGCTAGTGACGGGGGAATACGAAATATTGCATTTCAACAACTTAAACAATCAGTTTTCAAAATAAAAAAGCAATGTCATCAAGCATCTTCGACTTCTCTCTCAGACTTAGCTTTTGCCCGCGGCTTCGCCCGCTTGGTACTGGGGTTGGGGTTTCCGGGATAAAAAGTAAGCCTATGTCCTATTCCGGAGTTTATCCTACGCCTGTGCCAAATTTCATCCAGATCCGTCCAGCCGTTTTGGCGTGATTGAGTAACAAATATCCAAACATCGTAACTTTCGCATTTATAATATTAGTAAGATTTCCCACCTAATAAAATACCCAGAGCAGAAAAATCCAGAGAGGGACTGTCGGTCACTCTCCCATGTGTGTTCCTTTAACTAGTTTGCGCTCGAGGGTCACAATAATTCTTTCTAACAATCCCGCAGTCTAGTTAGTAGTAGTAGTAGGGTCTAGTGCGACTCGATCGTCTATTCTTTCACCATCTTTAATTATGTTTCTTCTTTCAGTGGCCTCTAAACGATGCATCTCGCGCCCTCGACTGCCTCAAGAAGGCGGCGCGCGTGGCGCAACAATGTATGGACGGCGGCGTGCAGGCGCAGCTGCTGGCCGAGCTGCTGGGCCGCTACGCGCTGCTCAGGGAGCGCGGGAACGCTAGTCTTACTACCAACCTTATAGACGCGGTAAGTTTGTCTGTCTCGCGGTTTAACGCAAATTGAACCCTTTTTGTGAGTCTTAAAGTTTTATTTTGAAAAGCAAATGTGTTTTAGGTATTGGGAACTAACGCTATAATTAGTTGGTATGCATCGCGACTTAAGCGTACTGCGGCCGTTATTCCAAATGCGTACAGTATGTCTTGTTTGGAGGTATGCGGAACAGAGAGTAGTCACACAAACCTCCGTTTTAAACGGAGGTTTCTCCGACCAAACAGGTGTTACGTCTGGTGGGCTACTGTCCCATAATTGTTTTCGGGTTGTTCTATGTTCAAATCACGCGGAGAGCTTAGTGCAATGCAAAATTAGTTCTTAAATAACTACATTGATGGCGCTACAGTTGGAAACAACTGAGTCTAGTGTACATCTGTGAGTTACGTAAAACCTTGATTGTAACCTAGCTCTATAGCGGAAAATTCTGCTAGCGGCCCCAGAACGGGTTAGTGGGACATCCACACACACGTGTTTGAAGTTTTTGGTTCTAGGGTATACTGGTATTCTTCACGATATTTACCTTCACAGTTTTGAGAGCAATGGTGATGAGCTTAATTACACCAAGTATTGCATGTTACTGGATTTGATTTACAGCTCGATAAATCGAGGCTGTTGCTACTGGGTCACTATTGATGTCATGATACCTCTTTTACTAATTTTACCTTGCTACATTCGTTTCCAGGTAATCCAGAAAATCCGTGAAGAGTTAGCCAACTTAGACCAGTCGGAGGAAGTGGAACAGATCACCAAGCACTTCCATAACACGCTGCAGCATCTCAAGAATAGGATGGAGACACCCGACCCGGACGGGTTAGGTTATGAGGGACTTACACTGGCTTAGATGTAGTGGTGATGGAGTTGGTGAGGAGGTGTTCAGTTTTGTGGTATTTGGGAGCATAAATTAGTCTGTAATGTTCCCACTGGGACAGACGAGCCCACTCTGTGAGGAGTGGACTGTATTTGTACCACCCAGGCCCAGTTCAAACCCAGTCAAGCGTAATACTGCGCCAGCCTGTTAAAAATGTATTTCTAGATATTGAATTTGTGTTATTGATAATTTTATGTTCAATGTTGAAATGATAATACAATAAATATTTAAAGGTTGTCTGTAAAGCTTGAACTGAATGTTTAATGTACGTACGTATGACGTATAAAACATCAACAAGAAATGTTTAGCAGCTCAACAAATATCACAAAAAGTAACCTTGTCCATAAGGGCCGAAATCGCCGCGAGACGGTTCATGCGTCATCGAGAAAATAAAAGATATAGATAGCATACTGTAAATACATAATGTATTTACGTTAATTTTAATATTATATTAATTTTATATAACGGAATGTTTGTTACGAAACTACATTCCTATTATTTTATTTTAATAAATAAACTTTGATTTAAAATCTCATGTTTAAATGTTAAGTGTAAATAAGTTAAGGTTATATTATTAAATAAAGTATTTTATATTTAAGTTAGACGTAAATAATACAAGTTTTATAGAAGCAATATTATATTTCGTGTTAATTTTATGATCGTTTTATTTCATCACTCCTAAGTTGGCCCTTGGCTCTAACTACCCATTATCATCAGCCTTTTTTTAAATCTTGTGTCCCACTGTTAGGACATAGGTTTCCTCGTAAGGCTCTAAATAGACGGACCGATATTTAACTGCAATCGAACTGCACGATTGGTTTGCAGTTCTATTGCAGTCGTGTCAACTGCATTCAAACTGCAATTTGCGGTTGGAATGCGGTCCGTCTGTCTAGAGCCTTAGGAGGGGAGGGGATGTCCAGGAGGGTTACACAAATGAATACCATTTTATGAAGGTTCTGGGGTCGTGAACACGCACCGAGCTTAGAGGGGAAGGGGAGAGGGGTATGTCAACAGTGGACGTCTTTGGCCCGAGTCACAACCGGAATGGCAACAGCCGGCAGCGACTTGTCGAGCACTTTCAGCGTGGACCAATTTTAAACTTTATCTCAATACTTTAAAGACCAAAATTGCGTGAATATCTAGTCGTTGGTTCTGCCAGCGGCGACGCAAGGCCTCGCAACCTTTTCACGCGATACTGGTCTTTTATAAGGTATTAAGATAAAGTTTAAAATAATTTCTCACTGAAAGTGCTCGCCGCATGGCTGCCGGCCGGTACCATTCTGTTGTTACTAGGCCCTAACAAAAGTAACGTAACATATGTGCGCTTTTGGAACTGTATTGTGCTTATAGCAAACTTCTAGTATAGTTCGTTTTTTTTAATTCTAGACTACGATTTGACAACTCAGAATGTCACACTCTATAAATATGTTCCCAATTTTCTGAAGTTTTGACATTTTAAGTTGTCAAAACATAATCTAGGATTAAAAAACGAACTATAGGACTGAATACCGTTTACAGGGAGCTTGTTCGTTTTCTTAATAAGGCGCTGTGGCATTTTTTTTTTAAATTTTTATGAAGTAACACTAAAAAAGGAACACTCATATCGCTCTACGTCGTGCAACTTTCCTGCTGGGGTAACGTACACGTAAATTATCTAGTGGGGCAGGTCACTAATTAGATATTTAAATCAAACTCCAAATTCACTTAAAAAATAAAATAATATATTCCTATAATATAACACAGTACTTATAAACAAAGCAACGAATCGCTACAATATTCTGTTGCCCTGTACATTATTTCTGTTGTTCATCATTATCTTCTCCTGGCGTTTCTTCTCTTCTTTGAATGCCTCTCTGTTCGCTTTCTTCTCTATTCTTCTTTCTTTCCTGTACTCTTTTAGGAGGCGTTTACGCTCTTTCTTTTCTTCTGCTGATTCGTCTTTGGGTCTGTAATGAAAATAAACAGATTTGTAGGGGTTTTATTTAGTATATTTCATGACTTTGGGTTTAGTTTAGCTGTCCCTACCATAAAACTGGAATGTAGGAAGCACATTCTACTATTTACTATTTGACTTGGCGTAAATAAGCTAAAAGATTCTTTCAAAATTAAAATTCTAAAATACTACATGAAGTCCTCTCAACCGTTCGCGTCGCTAAAATGCCACGACTAAGTTGACGGCTTTACGTTTAGGATCAAGTCCCATAGCGATGTTACAATCATTTCGTGAAGAGTATTGTAGAACAATCGAAACGCCAAAACATAAATATTAATTGTATCATAAAACTGCAGGACGTAGCGATGATCATTGTAGAAATGATTACATTTCATTCTGTCATTTTGAATAAGTGGAACTTGGCTAGTAGGTAACTTGGTTGAAATAAAGTCATTCCCATACATTTGATTAGTAGTTTACTAGCGTTATCGATTGTAGAGTATCATCTCGGCTAGGGGGCTGGGCATGCTACGATTCTAAATTAAATCAGGTTGAATTATCAATGTTATTTAACCGAACCGACATCCATTGGTGAAGATGGAGCCCATTAAATTATTATGATTATTATTTACAGTAATCTTAAAGATGTTAAGGTGAAAGTTGACAAGACCGACTGTAGCCATTTTGTCACAAAATGGCGCGCAACAACATTCTTATGGTCAATTTGTACTAGCGCAGAGCAGATGCGCACGGAAGCGTCCAATTCTTTACAATTAAAGCAAAGCCCCACGAATGCCCGCGTATATGCCAGAATACGCGTGTGAATAGATTGTGATTAACATAGACGCCAAATTCCAACTGATGACGCGTAGGTTCGCTAGTGGGAACATGGATACGCGAGAATGAGCGCACAGATTTTTAAAATCTTACAAGTTACGCTGTAGAGTTAATGTTGAATTTGTTATGTTCAGTTTTGGGCAGGCGCTTCGACTCTGCGCTAGTATAAATTGACCCCTAGTTTCTTTTTAGTGAAAGGCACTTATTTACCAAACAAAAATTAATTATTTTTACCGTATAGACAGAACGCTCAATGTCGACAGTACAGACTCGGCATTAGTCTTCCCATCCTCGTCACCGCTGGAGTCGCTATCTTCATTCATCGCATTGAACTTGGCAAGCGACTTGGCAGTTAGCTTGTTATCCTTGCCAAGCGTGTCTTTAGGTATACCGCGGGCGTTGAGCTGGATTTTGTGGGGTTTCTGTAAAAAATTCAGATTGTTAAGAAATTTTGTTGCGAAAGTGACGCTTGGGTGTCTCATGGTGGAAAACACACGGCTCACGGTGGACACGGTAGAGGTGAGCTCCACATGGGAAAAGCACCCCATATCCTTGCGGGGGCCTTTGTAGCGAGGAAGCAGGTTCTCGGTTTTCTCTGCGAAGCAGTAATGCTAGCAAAGGAGGCGGACGCATGCGTAAGAGAGCGGCCCTCACGCCCCAGCCTTCGCCGGGATTCCGATCCCGATTTCCGGCGCCAGAGCAAAGAGCTGCAGATCGCCCTCAAGATGACACGGTGGTACCCCAGCACTTCCACCACTCATTACGTGTGGTCAGAAACCTTTGGTCTCTAATCCTAGAATCTGACCCGGGTTCTGCCAAGGTTCTAGTGGTAAGTAACTGACCTTGGGCTCCGGAATGACTTTGGGATGGTTGTAGAGATTGGAGTAAGTCGACAGAATGGTCTCACAGTCCCACTTCTCTTTGGGATCCACTTCCACAGTCATCAGGTCTTCTTCAGATTCTTCCTCTATCTCTTGCAGGCGCTTCATTCTATAACAAGGATTTGAGGATATTTTTTAGTACTACAATAGGTAATTAAACTTATGGAAAGCCAAGATGAAGTGGCAATGAGCTAGCTAAAGCCTTCGACCCTATGAAAAATGAATATTATGGAATTATTTTTAATAGCAATAACTTCTGTAAAAGAGCTTTTAGGAATGATTTTGAGTTCATATGTACACTGAAAAACAGCAAACGGAAGCTAGGACGACCTCAGGCTTGGTAGAATACAAATAAATGCAATTTGCAGTTGTAATTGCTGCTAAAAACTATTGTTGGCAATTATTTTTTAAAAAGCGACCTCTCAAACGCTAAAATTCGCAGAGCCTAACCTTAGTTTAGACTCGCCAAGATCCAACGGCCGTGTTGGGACTATTTAAATAGGAACTGATTTGTTAAAAAATATTTTAAAAAAATTGAAAAAAGTTAGATTACAGGTTGTTTTCGGCAGGTAAAAATAATCCAATGACGTCTCTCGTCCTTGAGCGGACCAGGAGATAGATTCAGGCTTTTATTAACTAAAAAAACCAACCCGTTCCTATGTTATCTTTTATACCCGAGCCTTTCGAGGTTGATGAACAGGTCTTACCTGGCGATCTCCTTCTCCTTATCGAGCTGGTACCTCCGCTGCGACTCCTCGAAGTGTTCGGCAGCTTGCAGTAGCATGTCGTGTGTCTCCGGCATGAAACCTTCGATCTCTTCCAGGTCTAGAGCGCCTACTTCTGTGTCATCGTATTCGGCGAACATCTGGGGCCGAACATTAAATATTAATTTATGACCCAAGAGAAAAGATGAGAAACTACAGTACCATACTCCCTTGGTTATTTCTGCCTGATCACTTTAAAAAATCGCTTGAATCTTGCGACGTGGCACCAAAATAAACCTTTGAAGATTTCGTTTCGAGTGCAAGCAAAAATTAACTTATTACTGCATCTGTTCTAGGGCAATAATGTTGAAAATACTACTCGAATTTACCAGTGAACGGTTTTTACCCTATGTTAAAAATAAGTTACCCTTCTATTATGCATGTGTAATTTAAATCCATACTAATATTATAAACGCGAAAGTAACTCTGTCTGTCTGTCTGTCTATCGGTCTGTCTGTTACGCTTTCCCGCTTAAACCTCTCAAACGATTTTGATAAAATTTGGCACAAACAATCTTTAGACCCTGAGAAAGGATATAAGCCTTTTATTGCGAAAAAAAGACGCAGACGAAGTCGCAGGTACCAGCTAGTATGTTATAAAGTTGGAACAGAAGAATACAAATTCAAAAAATACAAAATTCTAAGCCAAAAAGCGGTATCTCACAAAAATAGTAAAGTTGATTTTTGTGCAATGGTATAAAAATCAACTTTACTATTTTGTTAAATTAATTATTAATTAATTAAATCATGAATAATTATTTTTTATAGCTATCACATTAGATAGCTTTTATTTTAAGTAATTAAGCCTTTTAGTGCAAACTTGTTCGAAGCATAAAAAAACTATCATTAAGAAAGTTTTCCCTATCTCAGATTTGATGGCACAAAAACAATATTTAAGATTTTTTTGAGATACCGCTTTTTGGCTAAGGAGGGCAGAATATGTAGCTGATGAATATACCGACTCATTTGTTGGCAACACTATTACGGCTCGTTCACGACTTCGCAGGCAAGCGTGCTCTATCGTTGACCACATTATCGACCCATCAGGTGAGATTGTGGTCAAATACGAGCGTATTAATCTACACTAATATAATAAGGAGGTAAAGTTTGTTTTTTTGTTTGTAGGAGATAACCTCTGGAACTACTGGTTCGATTGGAAAAATTTTAGCAACAATAGAAAGCTGCTTTACTCCTGAGTGACATAGGCTATATTTTATGTACGCGGGCGAAGCCGCTGACAAAAGCTAGTGATAAATAAAAGTGCCTATATCTTGTGATTATTAAAAACAGAAACTTAACACTATTTACCCCAGCTTAACGATATTTCATCATCATCATCATCAGCCTTTTAATGTTCCCACTGCAGGGACACAGGCCTCCTCTCTAAGAGAGGGAATGGGCCGTAATCCACCACGCGGGCCCAGTGCGGGTTGGTGGATGTCACATGTCTTCGAATTTTTGGTTCTAGGACATGCCGGTTTCCTCACGATGTTTTCCTTCACCGTTTTGAGAGCAGTGGTGATGAAATAAATTACACAAAGTAATGCGCCTGGCTGGGTTTGAACCCGCGACCTACTACACGCAAGTCGGGGCCGTTACCACTCGGCCACCACTGCTCTCTGCAACGATATTTACCTTTCTCAAAATCATGACTTACCTTTTCAAACCTGTTGTCAAGCAACGTGAGGCCCTGGTTCCTTCTCATGACGCTTGAAGACATAGAGTATTGAGAGAATCGAGACTTGGTGTCGTCTTTGTCGCGAGCATCCCAGTTCGGCATGCGACCACCTCTGGTTTCTTTGTTTTCCTGGTCAACAACAATAAAGTTAGAAAATTAGGTATAGTCCACGGCACACAAGTTGAACACAGCACACAAAATGAGTAGGTATTTTTTTCATATTTTTTTTTAATCTATTGAAATCGGTACGTGTGAACTACCTTTATTTAGACTTGGCCAGTCTGATCCTTTTAAACGCGCTCACACACACTCCGACACGCAAACGATAAATTAATTCACGCACACAGTGACATGACGTGCGATATAGTTTACGTGTGTGTGATTCTGTTTTTTTTTTAAAGAATATTATTTAAAGAGTTATTCTGAAAAACAGTTATGGTTAACACTGAAAATTAGTATGTTAAAATAACAAATACTTGTTATTTTTACTTGTTATTATTGACGATTGACGAGGTATTGTATTTGATATGATTATTTATGAGTTTTATTACAATCTTCTGAAATATTGTGCAGTTTCAAAACTGCACCGAGTTTATTTACCTGTGCTTATTTTAGGAAATAAATCTTTAACTGAAAATAGCATCGGTTATTAAAAGAAGCAGCTATTATGATTTCAAATATTGGTTTGAGAAAGAGTGGGGAAGTGGAGGGAATATGTTTTCTCTTTTGGGCACACGTAATCTAATAGCGTCACAGTTGTATGTGCATCCATAAACAGTTGTTTGACAGTTTCCCCTTCCACCAGATTAGAAGAGTTTCTGAATTTGAAAATTTCTTTCTGTTTGCGACATTGGATAAAATTACTTTATGGTACAAACCCTAAAAAAATTGGTGAACTACCTAATTAAAGTTGTCAAAAAATAAAAGCTCCGTTTTGACATTATTTTGAAGTTTTTATTATTTACGTTATGTTAATTTATGTGACCAATATGTAATTATATTAAAACACTTTATGTTATTCATTTTATTGTTTCTTTTAGTTTCGTTTCAAGTTACATTTATACATTTTGATTAAATGTTAAAAAAGAGCATTTTTTTTAAGTTTGTGTAGTTCTTGATAATCAAGTGCTAAAAAAGAATCGGCAAATTGATAGTTAAGCAGAATTACAAAAAAGATGCTTACCGAATCACTGTCGTCGTCAGAATCGAGGTCTGACACAAACGCCTTGTCAGAATTACCACCGTCTGACATACTATCACCGTCTTCGTCTTCGTAGTCCTCATCATCAGACCCTTCGCCTCCTGTAAGTTATTCTCTGTACATTACATCATATAAAGCTAAGTTGCTTTCACTTTTGAATTTTCGCTACGAATTTTGATGCAGATTTTACTAATAGAAGAAGTAATAAATTTAAGTATTCTAATCATCGACTTATATCCTAGCTATAGTTCGTTTTTTAATCCTAGACTACGATTTGACAACTTAAAATGTCAAACTCCAGAAAATTGGGAACATATTTCTAGAGTGTGACATTCTGAGTTGTCAAATCGTAGTCTAGAATTAAAAAAACGAACTATATATACAAATACAAAATAACTAAAATACAATACAATTTTATACAATATAAAATTGTATATTATGTATAATATACAATTATACATAATATACAATTATACAATTATGTTTTTAAGGCAGCAAAATAATTGTAGCGAGCGCTATTTATGTATGTCATTATATTATATTATTGTCATGTGCGTTTTGTGAATCTTAAATATAAACTTAACTAAAATAAATATTTACACCAAACCTAACTATGTACATATGATACAAAAACACAAAACTCAAGCGTCGAAATATTCCTCCACATCGCTGTCATCTGGAAACGTATATTTTTTTATAATTGTATAATATTGTATTCAATACAATATTTTAGGTTGAAAGTAAATTAAAATCAAAATAAAAAAAAAACAATACAATTAAAATACACTACAACTAAAATAAAATACAACTAAAACACAATGGGGATAAATATAATGACCACCATAAAATGCTTTGATACCCTTAGTTTTGTAACCAAAAATATCTACTTAACACCAGAAAAATAAAGTCTAAAATTATAATACGACGGTTAAGAATCAATAATGTCTATCTCTTTTTTAAATCAGTGAATTTAAATCCAAATTGGCATAGGTTATTTAAGCTGCTATCTCAATATTCACAATATTTCCTAAATTATCTGCCATAGAAATATCACCTATGTTAGGAACGCGTAAATTTTTCTGTTAATATGGTCTATCTTGCCTAAAAACTGTATATATTTTTTTATATATTGTAAAGTTGACTTTGGTGAGATAGACAGTATTGATTCTTAACCGTCGAATAGTATTTAACTATTTTAGTCACGACTCCACTTTAAATTGTATTCGACCACCAAATTTAGTAAATGATCACCAAATCTTGACGACCAAATTTATGTGTTATTTCTACCTAAATATTCACTGTGATTGCCATAAAATGTAGGCGTATTATCAAATAACAAACTCCCTCGAAAACACACTCTTATCGCACTGTTTAGAGGCAGGCAATAGACAATTTTCCACACTTGTGCAAGAAAAGGCGCAGGCTATCCGGGGGGACAGCCTGTCGTTGTAATGGTGGGTTGGGGACCCCACCATAATGTTATTACATTTATTGTATCAGGCCGACCGCGCATCGTCCCCCACGAGTCGCAGATCGTCCCGTTCAATAATTTCAGTAAGCATTGAAAAATGTCGTTTGAGACACGTGCAAAGTCAATGCAATCCTCGGCTCCATAACATAAACGGCCTAACCTACTACGGGCCGGGTTTTTTTTATGGTAGGTGATAATCATCGAATGACGAAACCCGCTCTTGGGCGGAGCGGGAGACAGTGTCAGACTCTTACTGACTAAAAAACCTACCTACCCCATTCCTTCCTTGCCGTATTCCTAGAGCCGCGGTAACACTTTCACAACAAACGGCGGCTCCAGAAGGCTTCGACCCTGAACGGCCCCTACAGTTTGCTGACAATTCCTTGAGACGCGCGGGAACGATGCGCGCCGTTGACGACTTAGACTCGGTCTGGACAGTTACCAGACGACCGGACGGCGAGCTATCCATTGCTTACCGTCCGCGAGTGTCTACGGTGGCCGGATATCGGCAGGATCGCGGCGACGACGGCTACGGCGAGGGCGTTGTTGCCTTTGCCTTATGCGGTCGGCCTCCTTCTTTACGAGCATTACTGCTTCGCAGAGGGAGGCGACCGCCTGCCATTCCTCTTCGCTGCGGACCATGGCATGAACCAAGGCCCGGCGCGAGAGGTCGCCGCCGCCGATCACCCCCACAAGGACACGGCGATGCTCTTCCCAAGCAGGGCACACCTCCACCATGTGCTTCACCGTATCCTCTAGGCTTGCCACACAGTGGCGACACCCGGACGTAACCTACGGCTCGGGTGGATTCCACCTCGGTCGCAATGATAAACTTCCTGTATTTGTATCAAAATCTATACATATAATAAAACAGTAACGAAAGAAAAACTGTACATTGAGAATTTTCTGGAAAAAATGAGTAGGTTTTGTTAGAAAAACGTAACTGATGACAAAAAGTGACTTTTTAGAATTTTTGTCTGTTTGTCTGTTTTTCTGTGCCTATGGTACGGGTTGGCGTCAAAACTACTGGATAAATTTATTTGAAATTCAGCAAAAATGTTCCTTGTGAACCAAGGAAGGCTTTAGGCTACATATTATCACGCCGTAAGTTAAGGGAGGTAAGCAATATTGAATTTAAATGGTGCAATGGATGCAAGGGTGTAACTTTTTTTTCCGTGGGCCGATCGACTCAAAACTTTGCACAAATATTACCCTAAATTAGGTATCAAGGACGGCATATTTATTTTTTCAGTAGTACCCCCAGTGAAAGATTTAGGGGATGTTAAAGTTTGTATGGGAGAATCTTATTCCTTGGGCTAATTAACTTGAAACTTGGCACGTAAACTTATTTAGGTAAATAATAAAAATTCCTATTATTAGTTTTTTAAAACAACGTAATTTGGGCAAAGAAACATAGTTTTTATGAATATTAGTAGTATAAAGACAATTTTAAAACAGCGCCATCTATGAGATTACACAAAAATCAAATCAAGTTACATATTAACACTTTTTGGAAATTAATAATTTAAATTTGATCATGTTGGCAAGGTTAGTAGTTACTCTTAAAATTCATAGATGGTAATGTCAGTAATGTGCATTTTCTTAGTCTTACTGCGCGGTCGAATTTACAAATGGTAATTAGAAATGAAAAAAAAAACAAGCCCAAACAGAGCAAATGTTACTTATTTATTTTTAGGGAATTATCTTAGGTAGTGGTTGGTTCGTTTTACGTTAAAAATGTGGGTTAATATTTAATATATAATTTAAAAAATAATAATTCATCTCTTTAATGGTGAAACGGCGTTCTCCATGTTTATATGAAATATGTTATTCTTATTCCAACGGTCTAACGGATTTATTTTGCAACGCAACCTAATGTTAAATAACGTTTCAATGTTATTTATATACGTACAACGACATCTACTGACTAAAACATTACATTAACAAAATAATATTATTTTTACCTTTCGTCTACCGTAATTACAGACACAATTAAACGACAACAATTGTACGGAAATTTGTGTCCTCTTGGGATTACCTACATATTATCACACTATCACTTATGGGGGAGGAGTTGTGAATATTTATTTTTCTTACGCATTCTGTGACAGTGTTTATTCTAACGACGCATATTTAAATGTTGTTTTTGAGTAAGTAATGCTATTATCTGGCTTTACACTTTAAAAACTACACCATTTATGTAACTTGGGCAGAGAAACATAGTTTGTAGTAGTATAAAGAAAATTTTAAAACAGCGCCATCTATTTGATTTCATAAAAATCAAATCAAATTACATGTCAACAATTTTTGTACATTAATAATTTAAATTTGGCAAGTTGGCAAGGTTAGTAGTTAGTTATTCTTAAAATGCATAGATGGTAACGTGGACAGGATATACAAATACAAAAATGAAGTGTACAATGGGCAGTTTTATCGCACAGGGCAATATATAGGGCAGGG
This sequence comes from Mythimna loreyi, assembly GCA_029852875.1. Taxonomy (NCBI): domain Eukaryota; kingdom Metazoa; phylum Arthropoda; class Insecta; order Lepidoptera; family Noctuidae; genus Mythimna; species Mythimna loreyi. The sequence continues at coordinate 4,321,057 of CM056799.1, forward strand.
TATAGTTCGTTTTGAAAAATTCAAGTTCCAAAAAACCCTCAAAATCTTGAGCAGAGTTGAGCAAGACTATTAAAAAAAAATGCGGTGTTCAGTATTACAAAAAAGTTATGTTCATTGAAATATCGCCATCATCTGTCTGAAGATTTTCTGCGAGCTTTGAGGCGTGCTATTGGAGACGAAGTCGATGTACCTGATGATCGTGTGCTGAACACCTGTCTCAGTTCGCTTCAAGATGTGGACATTTCTATCGACGGCAATCCACTGATTGAATATGGATTACCAGTTCCCCAATCATCACCGCATCAAGAGTATGGAAATCGAGAGTATAACGCTGAGACAGAGTTCTCTTCAGAGCAAAAATTTATGACACCGTCCTTGAAAGCGTTGTGCAAAACCAGGGTAAAATGTTTTTCTTGGGTTGTACCTGTTGGAACAGGAAAAACATGGCACACTTGCAGAGGTCAGGAAGCAAGGCAATATTGCTATTGCTGTCGCGTCGTCGGGAATCGCTGCCACACTGCTTCCGGATGGCAAGGCAAGACAGCACATGCCACGTTTAAATTCCTATCAATTTAAAGAGCGCCAAATCGCCTGTTTGTGGTGTGTCACGTAACAGCGATAAGGGACACGTGCTTAAGGATTGATCTCTGATCATTTGGGATGAGCATACGATGGCCATCAGGAAGGCAGTTGAGGCCGAGGACAGAACCCTGCAGGACATCCGCGGGAACGAACATTTGATGAGTGGTGTCACAGTTTGTTCAGTGGCGATTTCGGGCAAACACTTCCCGATTGCTACGTTGAAACAATCTTCGTTGTAGTCACGAGTTTGTGCGCTGCGCTTGACCATTAATATGAGAGCTCGGCTCGGCAGCAATGCACAAACTCATACTGACTAAACAACCCACCGTTATTTCTAGCCTTAGTTCCAGGGCCCTGGTGTTCCGCTTTAACATCTACCCTTACCCCCAGAATGCTTCGGCCCTGCTGGGCTTCTACAGTTGCTGATGACTGCTTGAGGTGCAGGGAACAGTGCGCGCCGTCGACGACTTAGGCCCAGTCCCGACAGTTATCGAATGGGTGGACAGAGAGCTACCCAGTGCTCGGCGATCGCAAGCCCGCGCCTACTGTGGCCAGAATTCGGGAAAGGAGACACGGCGGCGGTGGCTGCAGCTTGAGCGCCTTTTCTTTTGCCTGATGCACTCGACCCCCTTTTTTCGGGCCATTTTGACGTCCAAAAATGATCAGGCTGCAGCAATTAACGAATACATTCTCTCGGAAATTGAGGGAAATGTAGTGGTCTATCATCATCACATCTGCATTTTGTTTACCTACCCTGTTCTACAAATAAAATATCTGATTCTGATTCTATACCTCGATAAACACTGTCGTCGAGCAAGATGACGCCAGCAAGTGGACTTCCAGCGCATACCATCAAGCTAAAAGTCGGAGTCCCGATTATGCATCTTTGGAACCTATCTCCTCCAAAGTGGTGTAACGAGACCCGTCTTAACATCATCTCGCTGCACAGACACCCCATTGAAGCAAAAATTCTTACGGGTTGTGGAGTAGGCGAGGCAGTATTTGTACCTCATAGCTTCCCGTTCCACTTCAAGCGCGTACAATTCCCCGTGAGTGTTTGTTTCGCGATGACCATCAATAAGTCGCAAGGGCAGACACTGAGTGCAGCGGGTGTTAACTTCAAGACGAGTTGTCTCTTACGCGGGCAACTGTATGTCGCTTACTCCCGCGTCACCAGTCATGACTCTCTTTACATTTTGGCTTCTGGCAGCATAACTACCATCGTAGTATGGTGGCGGAGTGGTAAAGGCTCCGACTCAGTGATGGTGAAGTAGTAAAGGCTCTGACTTACAAATTGTAGGTCGGGCGTTCAAACCCAGCCCGGCGCATCAATTTGTGTAATTTATTTCATAACCACTGCTCAACGGTGAAGGAAAACATCATGAGGAAACTGTGACTGTGAATATCTTAGAACCAAAAATCGAAGACATATTGTGTCATCCACCAATCCGTATTGGACTCGCGTGGTGGATTACGGCCCATTCCCTCTCCTAGAAAGGAGGTCTGTGTCCCAGCAGCGGGAACTTTATAAGGCTGATGCAATGCTATTTTAAAAGTTATTTACTTATAATGCTATACCGACACTGCCATCTTAGGTATTTTTGGTGCTGTAAAGCTTTCACGCAGACAACGTCGCGGGCAGCAGCTAGTGTTCTATATTTTGCCAAGGGTAATTATTATTTACATAAATCGGATAACAAAATGTAATTTTTTGGGTTTTGATTAACATTTTCATTATCTTTGGGTTAACAATGATTTTTTTGAAGTCAGTTTACTTAAACAAGATAGCAAAATGTAAAAACTTTGATTATAATTTTATATTAAATCGCTGGTATAATTTTGGTGATCATTTACTACTTTTGGGATAACAATGATTTTTTTGGACTCATTTTGTTTAAATAGGATAGCAGGATGTAAAACTTTGGTTATAATTTTACTTTAAAATGTTGGTTTAATGTTGGTGATCATTTACTATTTTTGGGTTAACCGTGATTTATTTGGAGTAATTTTGCTTAAATAGGACAGCAAAGTGTTAAAACTTTGGTTAACATTTTACATTAAAATGCGAGTTTCATTTTGGTGATTATTTACTATTTTTGTCTGCTATTTGTTACTATATTTGGTGGTAAGTTAAACATAAGCCAAACACAATACATATAAAATTTAAAGTATAACAATTACTACACTAACTTACCATCGCCCATAGCAAGATCAATGAAGTTATCTTCCAGCTGATTATCAGGGTCGTCGAAGTCAAAGTCATCATCCAATGCTGCTATTACTTCAGGATCTAAATCCAGACACAGACCTGAAAGACGAAAAATAAAATTATATTACCTTAACCAACTACGGGCAAGCCAAAGGAGGGTTACGATTTTGCTAGGCTATGTATGTATGTTCATCTGTGCCCTCATAGCTCCTAATCTGCTTATCAGAACTCGACATATGATATATCGTTTCAACCGTCTTGATCGTCCGACAAACAGGCTGTATGACGTGTAACATAACTCACTGTAGCACCCTCCAGCGGACATTTTAAAACCTAACATGTGGACTACGGATTTTCTTGTTTTATACTCTTTTAGCGTCGTTTTTTTATCATAGTCGATTTTACTTTTTTTATATTAGTTTAATAGAATACTCAAAGCCTAGAATGTAAACTGTCAGTTAATGATGTATTTATTTATCTATATTTCTGGTATTTTTTGTCTCTATCTACGGTCTACAGGTAATCTGTATAATCTCATATTTAATAATACACAATAATTGGATACATTGTGGAGTATTAAATGAGGATAGGCATTGTATCCAATATTTGTATTATACACTTTTACATTTTGAGCATTTTAATCCCATGGATCGGCAGTTTTTTTTATTTCATATAAACCAATGCTTTACAGCAATTAAATTTAAGACATTTAATTTAACATGTTTCTTTTTATAATTAAAAAAAAATATGTGGTCTTTTTGTACCTTGTGGAGCTGCTTTGTTTAAGAGACCAACATCCTCTTCTACCTCTGAAGCAAACACAGAGCTGGGCAGATTGAGTACTTCCTTCACTTGTATAGGTTCAACTTCCTCTGTAGCCTCGGCCGATTTCTCCTTGCGTTTGTGGATGGGTTTCTGAAAAAGAATACATTGATGATGTAATACAGAAAGACTTTGATAGTAATTATGAAAACTAAGGATTGTTGGTACAAGATACTGTCATAAAATGTTAGTTAATTTAGTCTTGGCTCACATTGTGAGGAAAATGCAAGAAGAAATTTTGTTAACAAAATAAATTTAAAATATATTCTTACAGGCTGCACCACAAGCGTGACTTCTCGTGAGTCTTTAAGATGTTGCAAGTAGTTGTAGTCATCGTCAAAGTATATTCCATACTTGATCTGTTCCTCTCTGCGCTGCTCTGGAGTTAGTTCCTGTAAAGTAATAATTTGACCATTAGATAGCTAGTTAGACTGAAGGCCACCATGGCTAAACAATGGTTCACCAAGGACTGTATGAAGAAATAAGGTATATAATATATGTCCACAACTATCACACAACGCCATCTAGTCCCAAGCTAAGCAGAGCTTGTGTTATGGGTACTAGACAACTGATAAACATACTTATATATTTCTAAATACATACATATTATAGATAAATTACACCCACACAGAACAAACGATTGTGCTTATCACACAAACATTTGTCCTGGGTGGGAATCATACCCACAACCTCCCGCATAGCAGTCAGGGTCACTAACTATTAGACTGACAAGTTTGTTCAATGAGCCTGGCCTTTGACCCCCAGAATCATTATTTTTTTCTTTTAGCATATTTGTTTCAATTTAACCTTTTGAATACTGTAATTAGAGACATAATAAAAAGACAAGAGGTGTGTGTGGTTTTTTTCTTTCTTTCTTTTCTTTCTTTCAAATTTGCTTGGGGCTCAAGAGTTTAATTTATTAAGCCTGAAGAGTACACCAATGTCCACTCACATAATGTTTTATAATGTGTCTGTATTTTTTACTGTGTGTTTTGTAAATGTTGTGCGGTGTCTGTATCAAATAAATGTATTTCTATTCTATTCTAATTACAGCATTTAAAAGGTTAAATCACACTCATGTTAATTTTACTCACTTTCATTAGATCATTTTTGCCTTTCATATAATATTTTGAAAAACACATCAAAGGGCATGGTGGTTATTCTACTTGGGACTCAAGAGTTTGCATAACTATTATAGTATAAGTGGATTTACTACTACTCCAAAGCTAGGCTATATAGGTAGTAGTAGTAATTGTCAGTGTGAGCAAAAAAAACAGTAATTAGTAAGTAGGAACACCAATAAAGGTTTCAAAACATAGCATACTCACTGGGTCTTTCTCCTTCCTTTGTGGCACATTAGCACTAACAGGCACTAAGACACGCTGTGGTGCAGTCTCATCAGCAGCCAAGGGATCCCTTTGAGAACGATGCACCAGGTTAAACGTCACCGCTTTCTTGCGATCTATGAATTTCTTTTTCGTCTTCGGCTGAAATTAGGTTAAGTGTTGTTTACTATAGTTAATCTAAGAAATAGTTATGCAATTCGTGTTTGTAAAATAGTGAGATGATACTTTACCATTTTGAAGTAGTTTTATTTGAACTTTATCGTGGAAATTATGGAAATAGTATCGAATACGCGCAAAACATGTGTTGTTTTGGAAAGGCGTACGTCAAAAGAACGTCTTCGTTCGGAAACTGAGACAATCATAACATATTGTAAAATGATTTCTGAACGGAATTCTAAAAGCTTGTTCAATTCATAGCTCAATTGGCTAGTCCTAGTTTGTAATTAATCAATAATGCATTTGCAAGTACCACTTCTTTGTACTATGCAATATCCAATGTCACCGGTCTTTTGGGGACATTACCCGACTGGTAATGTCCCCAAAAAATCGATAAGCGATTTGCAACCATATTTTAATTGATTTTCAGTTGAGTTGTATAAATTAGCTTTTAAACTTTTTTTTATTCAAAGTAATTTCTATATGTAAATTGTATATGGGGCCCCACCACAATCTTCGGGTGGTGGGGCCCCGTAAGTCCAAGTCAACCTCCCCTGCAAGTTAGGACACCTGCCGTACAGCAGACGAGGCTCTGGCGTTGGCTTTCCCTCTTAGGGTTGGGAGATCAAACGGCAGTCGCTCCCGTAAAGGCCACAAATAGCCATTAAAAATGGAAAGTTTAGAAAAGGTATCTGCCACGGATAGGGCGCCGCCGCAAAACGGCGCGCAGGAGAGGCCCGACTACTACCGAAGCGGACCCCGGGCACCGAGGTGAAAGCCAAGGAAGCAACCGGGACTAACGCTGAGATGATGATGATGAATTTCTATATGTAAATTACTCGTGTAAATAAACATAATGGAAAGCAATAAATAAAACATTTTTCTAATAATAATATTCGTCAAAGTCAAAGTATTCGTTTGAGATTTTTCATGGTAAATTGAACAGATCTTAGCATGACAGATTAACAGAATACCAACATCATAACAAAAACCGTCATCTGTGTCTGTCATAACAAAATAACCTCTAAAAATGTATTTCGCGAAAAATTCAAACATTTTGTGTTATAAATACAGAAGAATTGTATCAAAATGGACTTTCACAAGTTGTATGCGTGCAAAAAGTTCAGCTGCACCAAAGACCAAGACATATTCGCATACTATTCTTTCCCCAAAGACTAATTTCCCAGCTCGCTCAAGTAACGCAATAAAAGAGCAAATTTACAAGGTAAAATAACTTAAAAACTTATATATGTGTACTCTTTAGTTAAATGTGACATCGTATGGGTTTAAAAATGAAGAAAGTAAAACAGTTACACTTAAATTATGTGTATTTTTTCGTATATAGACATTCATTATATTTTTTAGACTGCACAATTTGCGGAGCTTTATAACTGGCAAAGGAAGAACCTGAAAGGGCCAGAATTTGTACTGCACGATGGCCCACCGTATGCCAATGGAGATTTGCATATGGGTCATGCTGTAAATAAGGTGAGCAACTCTCAGAACTGCACTATCACTACAAAGTATAAAACAAAGTTCACTGTGTGTCTTCTTCATTCGCAACTTCGTCCATTCCCCAGCCTAAGCAGAGCTTCCTGTTATGGGTACTAGACAACTGTTAAACAGTGTTTCAATAGTGCTTAAATAAATTTAAAAAATTGTTCTCATTATAATTTTGGTTCACACTTACAGTTAAAGTACCTAGTATACTGCAAATAAATTGAACCAGTTGCTAAGGTTACGCACAGTCCCCTAATTCTATTAGACCCAAAAATTGGTTGGTTAATTTAACACCCAAGCGAGCGCCGGCGCTCGCGCTCATGATTTCGCGAAACGCGCCATTGTCAAATTTTCAAAAATATAATGTACAATTGGATAAATATCAAAATACAAGGGTATTTTACAAGGGGATAAATATCAAAATACAAGGGTATTTTGATATTTATCCAAGAACATAAAAAAAAAGTTTTTATAGATAAATAACTTTCCGTTAATACCCGCGAACGCCGGCGTTCGCTATAGTACCCGCGAACGCCGGCGTTCGCTGTATGGCTGACAGGTTAAGGTAGACTGCCATGATGAATTAACGATTGAGAATTATAACCTGGTCTAAATCCATGAGCCTCAAGCGAACACCAACGTTTGCACACCTTATTGTCTTTTGTGTCTCTAATTATGTTTTCAAAAGGTTGATATTGAAAAATTTTATTTCAGATAATCAAAGATATAAACAACCGTAGTCAAGTTCTCCAAGGTAACCGTGTCCACTACGTTCCTGGTTGGGACTGTCACGGACTACCCATAGAGCTCAAAGCTCTACAAAAGGCAAAGAAAACTTCAAAAAACAGCCAAATATCAGACCCAGTACATATCAGAGAAATTGCTAGAACATTTGCTTTAGAAACGGTGGAAAGACAGAAAGATGCGTTCAAGAAATGGGGTGTCATGGCGGATTGGGATGAACAATGCTACTTGACTTTACATAAAGGTTATGTACAGAATCAGTTGAGGCAGTTCCATAAGATGTATAAGTCTGGGTTGATATTTCGGGCTCTGAAACCCGTTTACTGGTCGCCTTCATCAAAGTGAGTACATTTAAAAAAAATAAAATATATGTGTTTTTATTAATATAAATTAAAATATTTTTAATTATTTAATTCAATCAATGTTTCAATAATTTAATTTATATATTCTAATGTATCTAATTAATTTATCATTCTATAACAATTTTGTGTTCGTAATTAAATAGTGTTACTATGGGTTTATTAATGCATGAAATAAATGATACATAAATAAATTAAAAATTTCCACAGACTCTGGTATTACTCCTATATTGAGGTGCATTCACAAACATGTAAACTCATGCAAACAAGTCACTTGAACTTGGACATTATTTTAATAATAGTAATTATTATTATTGTATTTGTCCCAATGCTATGCTATACTTCCAATATGACGGCTCATCGAAGTAATGATTTTAATCCTGTTATTTTTATTGTTTATTTCAGGTATTGACCCATAGTAGCATTGTTAAAATAAAATTATTTTAAATTGATAGTAAAAAAAAAATGTCTTAAAATTTTTATGACCACTCTAACTCCTTAAAATATTTTGTTTGTTTCCAGAACAGCTTTAGCAGAAGCTGAGCTGGAGTACGATCCACAGTACAAAAGTAAGGAAGTCTATGTGACATTCCCTCTGGAGAATATACCTGCTGTGGTAAAGGAGGCAGCTAAGGGGTAGGTACACTTAGGGGCAATGCTGCGAAACTTGCTGCAAAAGTGCCCCACGCTCCTTTTACTATGTAAGAAGACATTAAAGTTCTCAGTTGATATGATTATATTCACATTGTAAAAGCTAGAGCTACGGGTACCCACGCGGGCTCCCGGATTACGCAGCGTTGGGCGTTGGCCCTTACATTATACCCAAGCAAACGCCAGCGTTCGCACACCTATTGTCTTTCTATTATGTCTCTAATTATGGTAATCGAAAGGTTAAATAACTAATATCCATACTAATATTATAAATAGGACAGTAGCTGCGTCTCTTTGCCACGAATCACGTCAATTCGTTGTTGCGACGAATTGACCTGATTTTTAAAATGAAGATATTTGAAGGGATGGAGAATGAGGGTGTTCTAAAATGTCGTTTACCAGGTGGCAACACTGAGGCGTCAGGTCCAGGCACCTGTCAAAACACTTCTGTTACTGACATTAGCTAGACATCAACGTCAACGTCAAACGTTAGACGTCAGCGTCATGTATAAGTTTTCAAAGGAAAAGACCTGACGGCTAAGTGGCGCTAACTGGTGGTGTGAAAATTCCTAAACACCCTCATTGGAGAGTGACATAGGCTACATTTTGTCTCTTTCTAACCCCCCGCTTCCCCACAATTGGTGGAAGTTGGTATGGAGTATTCCGCAGTTTTCAAAGTAGAAATAAAAAAAATTGGTACCTATGCAGACTATTTGTGACTAACAAAAAAATCTTGCAACATTTTCGGGCCGGTTTCAGGCCATGAAAGCTTATTACCGGGGCCCTGGGATCAAGGGAAGGAAGGAACGGGGTAGGTTGTTTAGTCAGTAACAGTGTGACACTGTCTCCCGCTCCGCCCAAGGGCGGGATTTCTCAATGGATGATTTTTACCTACCACAATATGCGACCATGTGGCCGGCTGTAATTGCTTTTATGGTGTATTTATAATCAATAGTATATCTATGTATTTATAATCCACCCATCATTTATTTTGGTCTCACTCCCTCACGGTTTGATACCAACATACTTCCAGGAAGCAACTCTCAGCCATCATCTGGACGACCACTCCTTGGACCCTGATCGCGAACCGCGCGATCTGCTACAATTCCCAGCTGAAGTACAGTGTGATATCTCTGGGCAGCAGACCTGATCATTTGGTAGTAGCGACTGGACTAGTACAGGCTTTGAAAGACCTGCTAGAAGTGGATATCAAGATTGTGGGAGAGTTTGATGGTACGTAAAGTTTCCTGCTGTCTGTGTTTCCTGATAGCTACAACCTAGGGGTCTTTAAGTCAAGAGTGAATAGGTTACTTCTAGGCAAGCGTGCTCCCTCGTCGACTACATCATCGCTTACCATCAGGTGAGATTGTGGTCAAACGCGAGCCTATCTAGAATAAAAAATAAAAAATCTACTCGTATTTCGTAAGATGGAGTTTGCCAGCACAATTAAACTGTCCTACCCCCCATAGCCAAGTTACGATCATTTCGTTAACGTCGAACGCTTGATTAGACACGCCTTCAATTCCTTTGTTCTGACCACGTGACTGAGCGTTGAGATGACGTTAGGACAAAAGAATTGGGGACGTGACCAGCTCAAAGCGTTCGACGTTAACGAAATGATTGTAAATTGGGTTAAATAAAATGAAGCCGCATCTCAAATCTCCGATTCCTAAGATACAGGTCTGCGTACCTAGTTCGTAGTAGGAGCACGGGAACTCGACAATAATTTTGGCTGAGTTGTACAACCTGCTGTTTCTCTTTGCTATGTCCTGTGTTGTAGTTTTCATGTACAAATAAGCCATTAAAAAAAATGGGGCTGGGTTTGCTTGCCTTATTATTCCGCAAATTTTTGTTACTCTAGTACCTAAATTTTGAGGAAATATTTCGGTTTTAGAGGTATACTGAATAACTATGATACACGAGATATTAAGCACGCCTTTTCTGTTGTTTTTTTTTAAGATAGAGTTGACGTTTTGCCTTTTTTATTTGATGGCGGGTGAAATCATCTAATGAGAAATCCCGCCGTTAGACGGAGCGGGAAACAGTGTCAGACACTTACCGACTACATAACCTACCCCGTTCCTACGTTACTATACATACTAGGGCCAGAGCTTTCCTTTCATACACGAGTTCTTGGCCCTAGTTGGCTTCGACCCTTCTACAGGGTCCCTACCTACGGTTGCTGATAACTCCTTACTGACTAAATAACCCACCCCGTTCCTTCATGGCACGGCACTACCAAGCACAAGCCTGCCTGCCTGGCCCTGGGCCCCAGTTAGCCAAATAGGACCAGGGTCTTTTTCTGAAGGACCCTTCTGTAGGGTCTTAGATTTACGAGCCTTTGTCCTTGACAATCGCCCATGTCTTCCCAGGTCACCATCTCTCCGGTACGACCTACTACAACAAGCTAGTAGACCAAACCCTCCCGTTCCTCGAGGGCGACCACGTGACTGACGTCAAAGGCACAGGCCTAGTCCACACAGCGCCTGCACACGGGCCTGAAGACTTCCTCGTTGCGCTGAAGAATAATATGACTGTGGTAAGTTTATCAGAATCTGTACTTTTTATACAACCTTATTTTCTCTCCTAGAGAGAGGAGGCCTGTGTCCCTGCAGTGGGAACAATTAAAAAGGCTGATGATGATGATGATGATACAACCTTATTTTTAGTATGTATGCGAAACCAGAAATACGTGTTTAATATTTTTATGCAAAGAATCTGTCCAAATTTCATATCTGTATCAAGGAAAATCACAAAGTTATAAGCTTGTTTTGTTACCTGGTTGTCCACACCAACGCATGGTCACCGGGTTATCCGGACCATTAAGAAGTTCTTTGTACGCTGGCTCCTAACGCTCTCTGTGGCCTGTATTGTACTTAGCGCCGGTAATGTCCAACTTGTGACTTTTTTAAAAATATTTTTGGGATAAATATAACATGATGTTAAGCGAACAGATCGCGTTAGAAACACCACGCTGCGCTCCATAACCCGAATAACTGATGTTGGAGTAAAAACTGCCAGGCTGAAATGGGAGTGGGCTGGCCACGTCGCACGAATGCACCCGGACAGATGGGCGAAGGTTATCACTGGACGCCTGAGGGAGGTCGACGATGTCGAGGTCGACCACGGCGAAAGTGGTGTGATGATCTAATCACGTTCGCGGGGCAAACTTGGCCAGAGATCGCCCAAGACAAAGAAGTTTGGAAGGAGAAAGGGGAGGCCTTTGCCCAGCTGTGGGACACAATGTAGGCTTTAAAAAAAAAAAAAACATGATGTATAAATTGAATCAATTCAGTTTGGTTTTGATTCTAAATTAGACTATATTCAGGGTTAGCATATGCTATAGATAATGTTGTATACAGGCACTAGTTTTTGCCAGCAGCTTCGCCTACATGAAAGTGGGTTTCTCCTTACAAAATTTGGACCCCAATTTCATCTACTAGGGGATGAATTTAGGAAAAACCTGTCTTAGTGCTTGTCTACGTCATAAAAGAAAACCTTGTATAACATTTCACGTTTCTTTAGTCACACATACACACACATTTACATATGTATTTTTATATGTCTCTCTCTAGGAATGCAACGTGGACGAATCTGGGCGCTACATCAACGTGGACCCTGAACTCAACGGCCTCCCAGTCCTGGGCGAGGGTCAAGAGGCGATAATCTCCCGCCTGGGTGATGACGTCACGCATAGAGGCGAGTTCGTGCACTCCTACCCTCTGGACTGGAGGACTAAGAAGCCCGTCATCCTCAGAGCTAGCCAGCAGTGGTTTATTGATACAGCGGCGCTGAAGGAGAAAGCTTTGGTAAGATTTTTTTTTAATTATTTTAGCATCAGTCATACAGAAAAAAGTGATTCTAGTGCTATTTATTTTCTTACAAAGGTTCTATAGTGCTGAAAATTATTAATATTATTAAATGGAATTACATTTTTTACATTAGAACATGTCGGCGTCTCCGGGCAATAAGTCGGTAATAAAAAAAAATTTTCGCTCATCTTCCTTAAGCTTACGCCTACAGTATTCATTATTGGAAATCGGGATCGGGGTCTCGGATGGCTGGGACTAAAGGATGTCTGTCTCCGCCTTCTTTGCTAGCATTACAGCTTTGCAGAAGGAGGCGACCCTTAAAGATTAAAAAGTGTGTAAGGTTCTTCTCCATAGAGATCAAAGAGTGTGTTTAATATCATGTGGATTTCATCCTACATGCGGGATTGCTCCGCACGCGTAACCTCCGCTACGTACGCACGTCTTTTTACCCGACTACGGCGAAGCAAAAGGAGGGTTATGATTTTGACCTGTATGTATGTATGTATGTATGTATGTATGTATGTATGTATGTGGGTATGGATGTTCATCTGTTCCCTCGTAACTTCTAAACTACTTATCAGAATTCGACAAATGACATATCATTAGAAGCGTCTTAATTGTCCGCTGGTTATAGGCTATATGGGATTTCACAAAATCTAATGTGGCGCCCTCTAGCGGACAAAACATACGAAGTAAAAAAATAAAGTTAAGATAAATATGCCGTGTTTGGTATCATTTGAAAGCGCTTTACTTGTACATTTTGAATATATATATATTACTAGCATTTGCTTGTGACTTTACCTGTATTCATGGGCTGAGAAATCAATGAACCCAAGATTAACCTATTTAGAACTCCAAAATATGTTAAATAAAAATAAAGTTTAAAAACTAACACCCGACTACTTAAAAACACGCTCTAAAAAGTACGAAACAAGAAAACAAGAAAGCCGTGGTCGTATGCCATAAGAATAATAAATTAAAAAAAGTGGTATACGACCACGGCTTTCTTGTTTTCTTGTTTCGTACTTTTTAGAGCGTGTTTTTAAGTAGTCGGGTGTTAGTTTTTAAACTTTATTTTTTTCATACAAGTTTTTATTGTTATGTGTGGAATACACATGCGGAATGCGGTGCTATCGGGCAACAGCCTCGCGTAATATAATTCAAATGTGAATTAAGCCCAATTCATTAAGAGTTTGAAAGGTTTAAATCCATGATTTGTAATTTTTTTTTTCCTTTGTCAACAGGCCGCCCTAGAAAAAGTAGAGATCCTACCACTATCTAGCAGCGAGCAATCCCGCCAAGGTTTCCGAGCTCAACTAGAAAAGAGGCCGTACTGGTGTATCTCGCGACAAAGGGCCTGGGGCGTGCCCATACCTGCTGTGTATAGCGGGGACAGTGTTGTGGTGGATGAGTGAGTAGTAGTAGTCAGTTGCAGAAGAGTTCGTACTGGTGTATCTCGCGACAGAGGGCCTGGGGCGTGCCCATACCTGCTGTGTATAGCGGGGACAGTGTTGTGGTGGATGAGTGAGTAGTAGTAGTCAGTTGCAGAAGAGTTCGTACTGGTGTATCTCGCGACAGAGGGCCTGGGGCGTGCCCATACCCGCTGTGTATAGCGGGGACAGTGTTGTGGTGGATGAGTGAGTAGTAGTAGTCAGTTGCAGAAGAGTTCGTACTGGTGTATCTCGCGACAGAGGGCCTGGGGCGTGCCCATACCCGCTGTGTATAGCGGGGACAGTGTTGTGGTGGATGAGTGAGTAGTAGTAGTCAGTTGCAGAAGAGTTCGTACTGGTGTATCTCGCGACAGAGGGCCTGGGGCGTGCCCATACCTGCTGTGTATAGCGGGGACAGTGTTGTGGTGGATGAGTGAGTAGTAGTAGTCAGTTGCAGAAGAGTTCGTACTGGTGTATCTCGCGACAGAGGGCCTGGGGCGTGCCCATACCCGCTGTGTATAGCGGGGACAGTGTTGTGGTGGATGAGTGAGTAGTAGTAGTCAGTTGCAGAAGAGTTCGTACTGGTGTATCTCGCGACAAAGGGCCTGGGGCGTGCCCATACCCGCTGTGTATAGCGGGGACAGTGTTGTGGTGGATGAGTGAGTAATAGTAGTCAGTTTGCAGAAGAGTTCGTACTGGTGTATCTCGCGACAGAGGGCCTGGGGCGTGCCCATACCCGCTGTGTACAGCGGGGACAGTGTTGTGATGGATGAGTGAGTACGAGGGTCAAACTGAAAGTCCTTAGAAAATTTGATTACAATAGCAATTTTTTACCTTTATATTATCTTTTCAAAATAGTGTCCATTCACGTCAATAAGTCACTCTTTTGTCAGTCTCTATCATACGTCGCATAAGATTGATATTATCTTCAGTTGTCGCCGTAGAATGAATGAATGAAAGATTTATTTGCAAGAATACAGGTACAATTTGGTGGTAACAATTCTATATGGTTTACCTGCATCTGACTTTTGAGTCGTGCAAACATTTATATTAGGTAGGTACATGCATGATGGGTACACTTTAACATACATCAGATTCAAGGTCAGATAACATACATATATGCTTATAAGAATTTCAATCAAATAAAATGTCAATATTATAGAATAATTATCAATTAAATAAATGTCAACAAAATAAGATGTCAAAACATCTAACTGACTGTCAGCCTAGTAGTTAGTGACCTTGACTGCTATGCCGGAGGTCGTGGGTTCGATTCCCACCCGGGACAAATGTTTGTGTGATGAGCACGATCATTTGTTCTATGTCTGGGTGTAATTTATCTATAATATGTATGTATTAACAAATATATAAGTATGTTTATCAGTTGTCTAGTACTCATAACACAAGCCCTGCTCAGCTTGAGACTAGACGGCGTTGTGTGATGGTTGTCGAATATTATAATTAATATTATCTAATAGTTGACTAAAAAAATAAATAAATTAAAAACTAAAATTATTCACTAAAAAGTTTATTCATTAGGCTTGAAGTTTAAAAAGAAGGCGGTCCCTCGCGCACATCATCTGTGAGATTAGTGCGACCACGTTTAGACTCATTAAACCAGTTATAAACAGTGGCACGAGACGGGGTTTCAACTTAAAAGGTCAATCGTAGTCTATCATAACTTTCTTGTTGACTTAGATGACATTGAAAGTCATAAAAAATAAACGCACGACAATTTTCTCGTGTTAAGTTCACGATAACGTCACACTGTGCTCAATTTGCCACCAAACCGTAAAACAAATGACAAATGAATAAATTATATACTCAGTATTATTCGTAAAGAGTTCCATTTTCGGATTTTTTTTTATTATATTGCTTTCAAGTAGCCAGTTCTAAAAATTTTCAGTTGAAAGAAGAAGGCCTGGGGCGTGCCCATACTCGCTGTGTATCTTGTGATACAAGCTTACTACACAGGCTTACAAGCTAACTTTGTAAGGAAAAAAATAATTTATTTATTTATGTATACACAAACACTTACAAAAAAGAAAATAACAAATACAGATAGTAATAGTACAAATGTATAATAAAAAGGTAAAGGTATAATATTCAGCGCATGGGTAGCATTATAATTCTATTTTTTATTTTGGTCGGTAAAATAATGTGAAAGTTCAATTTCTAAGTCCCAATAATTCATAAACCAAATAAAAATAATAATAACCAAAAATATGTACGTGTACTTAGCATGAAAAGTATTTATGGTTTTAGATAACCTTTCTCAATAAATGAGCTATCCAATACTAAAATATGTTAGGCGAGCCCGGAGGACACGGTGGAGCACACGGTGGAGGTGTGCCCTGCTTGGGAAGAGCATCGCCGTGTCCTCGTGGGGGTGATCGGCGGCGGCGACCTCTCGCGCCGGGCCCTGGTTCAGGCCATGGTCCGCAGCGAAGAGGAATGGCGGGCGGTCGCCTCCTTCTGCGAAGCAGTAATGCTCGTAAAGGAGGAGGCCGACCGCATAAGGCAAAGGCAACGGCGTACTCGCCGTAGCCGTCGCCGCCGCGATCCTGCCGATATCCGGCCACCGTAGACACTGGCTCGCGGACGGTGAGCAATGGGTAGCTCGCCGTCCGGTCGTCTGTAAGACCGAGTCCTAGTCGTCAACGGCGCGCACCGTTCCCGCGCGCCTCAAGGAGTTGTCAGCAAACTGCAGGGGCCCTTCAGGGTCGAAGCCTCCCGGAGTCTAGAGGGTGGTGGGAAACTGTTACCTCGACTCCAGGAATAGGGCAAGGAAGGTACGGGGTAGGTTTTTTAGTCAGTAAGAGTCTGACACTAGTCTCCCGCTCCACCCAAGAGCGGGTTTCGTCATTGGATGATTTTCACCTACCATAAAAAAAAAAAAAAAAAAAAATACTAAAATATGTTACTTGAAATTTGCTTCTAATTCCAGGCGCATCATAGACAAGCTGTGCTCTCTGATTGAGTCGCGCGGCGCTGACGTGTGGTGGACTTGTGACGTCACAGAGCTGCTGCCTGATGACGTCGTCAGAGATCATCATATTGACACTAAGAACGTCACTAAGGGAAAGGTAATAAAAACAAAATATGGTTTTTACGAATTTGAACTTTATGTTAAAGAGAAGTCAGTTCATTTTAGGTTGGTAGAAAATATTTACAATAGATATAAATTGGATATTCATATACATATTACGAATGTTCTTGTCGAAGGAGGAGGCCAATCACAGTGGACTCTGGGACTAAGGCAAGGAAGGAATGGGGTAGGTTGTTTAGTCAGTACGAGTCTGACACTGTCTCACGCTCTGCCCAAGGACGGGACTCGTCATTGGAAAATTTTTACCTACCATAAAAAAAAGATTGCATGTGAACCACGAGTAACCAATGTAGCTCTACCTTATTTTTTTTTAATATATCTTCTGTTTTTTCCTTACCCAGGATATAATGGACATCTGGCTAGACTCAGGCCTGTCCTGGTCCACCCTAGGAGGTCGTACTGCAAGGCTGTATTCTGAAGGAGTGGATCAGTTGACTGGCTGGTTCCAAGCTTCGCTTCTGACTTCGTTGGCGTTAAATGATGCAGCACCTTATAAGTGAGTCTGATTTTAATGTTTTTTTAATTGTCTACAGACGAAGACAATTCAACCTAGAATCTATCTCTAGTACCGCCCTTAGAACGCAAAAAAATATTAGATGATTTTCTAGCTTTATAAACAAGACCTACTCTTTTTTTCTTTCATAATTTAAAAAAGAAACGTTTCGCAAGTTAGTTAGTTTTATAGATAAAAAAAATATATATATTATGCATGTATTATACATAACCTTCCTCAAAATGAATCACTCTATCTACCGTACGTACTGCGTACTTTTAAAGATCTAAGCAAACATAAGGACAGTCAGCGGGAAGCGGCTTTTGAAATGTGTAAGTTATCAGTTGTCTAGTACTCATAACACAAGCTCTGCTTAGAGCTTGAGACTAGACGGCGTTGTGTGATAGTTAAGGAAAAAAAAAATATAAATCTCACGTCATTTTCCCTAGGTCAATATTCGTGCACGGGTTCGTGGTGGATGACAAGAAGCGCAAGATGTCGAAGTCTATCGGTAATGTCATAGATCCAACCACCATCATACAGGGAGGCAAGGACAAGAACAACCAGCCTGCTTATGGGGTTGATACGCTCAGGTGAGGGGTCCTTCAGAAAAGAAAGAAAGAAAAAAAATTTACTTCACTTCTCCTTCACTTTAACTTTTTTTTAAATTACTATAAATTAGTGCTTAACTGCGATCCCACCTGATGGTAAGCAGTGATGCAATCGTTGATGGTGAGGCGCACTAGTTTATTAAGAACTAGCGACCCGCCCCAGTTCGCACGGGTACAGTGTGATATTAAATATGTGTATTATACATATAAACCTTCCTCTTCAATTGCTCTTTCTATTAACAAAAACCGCATCAAAATCCGTTGCGTAGTTTTAAAGATCTAAGCATACATAGGATCTAAACAACTTTGTTTTATACTATGTAATGATTACTATAAACTAGTGTTTGACTGCGATACCACCTGATGGTAAGCAGTGATGCAATCGTTGATCGTGAGGCGCACTAGTTTATTAAGAACTAGCGACCCGCCCCAGTTCGCACGGGTACAATGTAATATTAAATATGTGTATTATACGTATAAACCTTCCTCTACAATTGCTCTATCTATTAACAAAAACAGCATCAAAATCCGTTGCATCGTTTTAAAGATCTAAGTATACATAGGGATAGCGGGAAACGACTTTGTTTTATACTATGTTAAGAATAACGTACAATTTCAATGGGTATGGGGAACCGAGTGTACAAGTCCGCACATCTTTAATGAATACTGAGTTTCCTTCGACCAGACAGGTGTTGTGGTTGTGTCTGGTCCGGGCACCTGCTCGATTATTGATTTCTGACAGTTATATACAACACTAGCTTCTGCGAGCTACTTTGCCCGCGTGAAAGTCGGTTTCCCATACAAACTTCAAACACCTGTTTTAGCCCGTTAGAGGTAGAGTTTGTTTTTAGTGGACGTCTATATCCCGTAAGAAACATACTTGCCAAATTTTAAGTTTGTAGTTCTGAGATTTTGTGATTGTTTGGAGAGTTTGTTACCGATTGGGGTGAAATTTTGCATGCATATTCAACTAGATGGCAATGCAAAATTATTATGTCGTGTAGTTGATTTGATGATAGAATCTTAAGGTGTCATAAAGAATATCACGGAAAGGTCAGAGCGAGATGTCAGAGGATGGAAAA
This sequence comes from Mythimna loreyi, assembly GCA_029852875.1. NCBI lineage: Eukaryota > Metazoa > Arthropoda > Insecta > Lepidoptera > Noctuidae > Mythimna > Mythimna loreyi. Next base: position 4,339,963 of record CM056799.1, read on the forward strand.
AAATATTTTCATTGAAAACTGGTTTTATGAAACAGTAATGATACTTTGAACATAAATTCTTGATACAAAAAAAAAACTAGATACTCGTTTTGAATTTCGCATATACTATTAAAACTAATGTTGTCAGAAATTAGTAATTGTGGAACAAATCCCTAGACATACTAAGATTCTTTTTCTTTCCCAGATGGTGGGTAGCAAGCCATTCCACCCAGCATTCCCAGATCATAATCAGCAAGAAACTCCTCGACGACTGTCAAGCAGAACTGATCAGGATCAGAAACATCATGAAATATCTCCTAGGAGTCGTCAATGACATTCAAAAAACCGATTTTAACCGAAAACCGACTCTCAACTATTTTGACAGCTACATGGTCAAAGAAACCGAAAATTTTGTCAACCAAATAAATGATAGTTATAATAATTTTAGGTATAACCATGTAGCACAAAGTGTTTTGTATTTCATCAGCAATAAAATCTCCGGTTTGTATTGCCATTGTATAAAAGATAGGTTATATTGCTCTCAAAGAGATTCTGACGAAAGAGTCTCAGCTCAATTAGTAGTACATACAATTCTAGTCTCTCTGTGTAAAGCTTTAGGGCCTATTCTACCGCATTTGATAGAAGAAGTGTGGCAACACCATCCGTTGTACGAAAAACCGTTTTATTTTACCGAAAACTTACCGGTTTTACCAACAAATGACGTTGACACATCTCTGATGGACGCCATATTGGATTTGAAAAGAGATATATGTGTGATAGCAAAAAATGAAAACTTAAAGAAGTTTGAAGCTAATATTGTCTTAAATTCAGAGTTATACGATAAATTGAATGTTCTAAATAAGTCTGATGGTGTAAACGACAGCGTTTTATGCGAGATTTTAGAACTGTCATCTGTCAGTTTGACAGTTAAGAATGGCGGGAAAGATACGCACATTGAATTGACACAGAGTAAAAATGGCCAGTGTTTGCGATGTAGAAAATATAACGTTACGCATGATAGTGATAAGTGTGCTCGATGCGATAAGGTTTTAAATGAATTGTAAATATATAATAGTGTAAGTAGATCGAAAATTGTTAACCGGGTACAGGTTGCTGTATTTTAACGAGCAATGTAACTTACATAGCATAATTAGTCTTAATGATCCCACTGCTGGGACTTACGCCTCCTCTCTAAGACAGGGCATGGGCCATAATACAACGCGCGAGCCCAGTGCAGGTTGGTGAATGTCACATGTCTTCGAATTTTTGCTTCTAGTATTTGCCTTTTTACTCAAGATGTTTTCCTTCACCGTTTTGAGAACAGTGGTAATGAAATAAATTGCGCCGCCTTACTCGTAAGTCAGGGCCGTTACCACTCTGTCAAGACTGCTCTAATGTAACCACACAATGAACAAATTTACAGTCCACATTGTCGCAATGTATTAAGCTATGTAACAGAATTCCCTTAGTATTGTTGCCTGTGCCAACCGTGCACTATACGCGCGCGATCAAAACAATTCCACTGTGATCTTCAATTATAAATTAAACTTATAAAATACTCCTTTCATGCTATCTTGCATGAACAGACCCCTATTATTTATATACTGGACTGGCTGCCGTCAAAGAATTTTTGTCCCCGTTTGATATCCGCCATATTGGCGCTGTCGGCCACGGTGACTGTAGCGAGTGTTTACGGTACTAAAACTGGTAATGTCGCGCCGCATACTATATTAGTGAAATTAGTTCTATGGACGCTCGCTAGTGGCGCTTCAAATAGGTACAAAAAATGAGCTGTCAAATATACAAATCAGCCTGTCCAGTGGTAAAAAGTGGAGGACAGTGCTTGCATATTACCTTACAGCATTTTGTAACCGGCTTTATTGATGGTTGTTGTCAGAGGCAATTTTTTGTTTTGTACATTGAGTGTATCATTTATATACAGATAATGATAGTTTAAGTATTACATTTACCTATAGATATAGAGTTGTTAAATTATATACGGCTAAACAAAAATATATTGAATTAATGGCACTACTTGGTTTTTTGTTTACTTATCACGAAAACAAATTAAAGGGGGCGCTGATCTCATAATTTTCCCAGTCTGTATACCAAAAATCATTGGAATACATCCAGTAGTTTAGTCACAGGACATACTAGTGTAATAACAGGACATTTTTCTCAACAAAAAAAAAATCTTTTTTTGCTAACTGAGAAAAAATCGTCGTTATTGTACTGATATTTATAAACGGCTTTTTTAGATAAACTTGACAAAGATTAAAATGATTTCACACTGAAAGTGCTCGCTGCCAACCGCTGCCAATCCGGTGCCCTGCATCTGTTTAATTATAAACATTTTGTTTTTTGAGAATTTTGCAATAATCAAAAACAAAAGTCGTGATGTTACATACCGTTGTTCGTGTACCAGTTCAGTCTAGTTTTAATCCGGATCAAACCGGCTCGAGCCAATTATTCCCGAGCTATTCGGCCGAAACGTCCACTAATCTGATTTGCATCGTATTTGTACGTCCACAAAATGGATGGTGGAATATTTTATTGTTTGACGTTGCGTTTTATAAGCTCCGCTAAAACATTAGCACCCAATATTCTTTTATTGCTATAAACTTAATGCTTGATTGCTCCCACCTGATGGTAAGCAGTGATGCAATCATTGATGGTGAGGCGCACTAGTTTATTAAGAGCCTATTCACTCAAACTTTGAAGACGCCTAAAATATAATAGGACGGAAAGACTGCAGCCGGCAAACTGTTCCAGTCCCTCGATGTACGCGACAAAAGTATAAACGACGAGGCAAAAGGCTTAGGATAGGTTAGGTTTTATCGGATAGGTTTGATTTTATTTGGATCATTCTTATAGAAAAGACCAAAACAACTGTGTTACCGTCAGCCGCTCTATATCGCGTCGCCGCAACACTACTTTCAGTGTTTATTTTCGTATCTTATAAATACAGGGATTACCGTGGAGCATACGATAAAGGTGTGCTCCGCTTGGGAGGAGTATCGTCTGTCCTCGTGGGGGCGATCGGCGGCGGCGGTCTCTCGCGCCGTGCCTTGGTACAGGCCATGGTTCGGAGCGAAGAGGGGTGGGAGGCGTAGGCCTCCTTCTGCGAAGCAGTAATGCTAGCAAAGGAGGAGACCGATCGCATGTGGCAACAGCGCACAAGCCCCAGACGCCGCAAGGATTCCAGCCACCGTGAGTGCGGGTTTGCAGACGCCGAGCAATGGGTTGACTGATGACAGGACCAAGCCAAGTCGTCGACGGTGCGCTCTGTTCCCGCGCGCCGAAAGGAGTTGTCAGCAAATGTAGAGGCTCAACTGCCTACCCCCAGTCCGGTTTCTGAAGGGAAGGTCCGACCCCAATATGAAGGGTAAGAAGTGGTAAGAATAGGGTGCGTCGTTTAGTCAGTAAGAGTGACACTGTTTCCTGCTATAAAAAAACCTACATACAGGGATAACCAGTTTCTCGAGATTTTTAGTGTAAATAAAGATTTCTCTGCTATGGAAAGGTATGCTATGAGATAATATAGATTAATAGAGATAATATATATTATTAAGTACATTTCTGTATTTTGAATAAACGACAAAAAAATACTGGTTATATGAGTTACTAGCTTCTGCCAGCGGCTTCGCCCGCGTGAAAATAGGTTTTCCATACAAACTTTGAACACTCGTATCCTCCCTTTAGGGGGTGAATTTTAGAAAATCCTCTCTTAGTGCTCACCTATGTCATAAAAGGAAGCCTTGTGCAATTTCACGCACCTAGGTCCAGCAGTTTCGGCCTTGCGTTGATATGTCAGTCAGTCAGTTTTTCCTTTTATAAGTATACCATCATCATCATCGTCAGCCTTTTAATGTTCCCACTGCAGGGACACAGGCCTCCTCTCTCTAGGAGAGGGAATGGGCCATAATCCACCACGCGGGCCCAGTGCGTGTTGGTGGATGTCACATGTTTTCGAATTTTTGGTTCTAGGACATGCCGGTTTCCTCACGATGTTTTCCTTCACCGTTTTGAGAGCAGTGGTGATGAAATAAATTACACAAAGTAATGCGCCTGGCTGGGATTGAACCCGCGACCTACGACTCGTAAGTCGGGGCCGTTACCACTCGGCCACCACTGCTCATATATACCTTTTATATATATAGATAACGATTTAATAAGGCTATGGTATTCGCGCCGCGGTGCACACCACAAAATTCTGCGTTTCGGCGGGCGGCTTTATCGGCCGCCAATTTTAGCGGCGCAACTAGGTAATAAAAAACAAACGCATACCTATTTACCTCCCAACAATTACGTAGGTATCTGGTACATACCATGCCCGCTAAACCATTCAGTTTTCACAAAGTCCCTTTATAAGCCCACTGTAGTTACTGAATTACACATAATTAAGCATGTAGCAGCGTAATGCATAGCAAATTGTTCATAATTGCATTAATTTTTACTTCAACACTGCAATGTTTGAGCACACTAGGATTAGTACTCCCAAACTCATTACTGAGCAATATTTTATTCATGACTTCATGAAGTAGTTTAGTATATCGGTCTGGTGTCCGCAACTCCACGTCTAAAGCGCGTATTTTTACAAACTTCATGAAAGACTTGGTAGTTTCAATGCGTTAGCTTTTTTTTCGGTTGGGTAAAAATCATACTCTCTTAATCATAGGCTCCGAAAAGTAGTCGCTAACAATGGGCCTCATAAGAAGACTCAAAGCACAATGGAAAGGGCTATGCTCAGAGTATCCTTGCGTGATCGAATCAGAAATGAAGATAGCCGCAAGAGAACCAAGGTTGCTGACAGCGAAAAGTATCGCCAAACTTAAGTGGCAATAGGCAGGATGCATTGCAAGCAGAACAAATGGCCACTGGGACCGAAAGGTTCTGGAGTGGCGACCGCCTACCGGAAGACGCAGCGTTGGAAGGCCTCCCACAAGGTGGACCGATGACCTGGTGAGGGTTGCTGGAAGCCGATGGATACAAGACGCACAGGACCAGTTTTTGTGGCGGCGCTTGGGGGATTCCTATGTCCAGCAGTGGACGTCTTTTGGCTGAAATGATGAAAAATCACAAGACCGAGCCTTCCTTTCAGAAGTAAATCCTTGGTCCTAGTGGGCTTCGACCCTGCCTGCTGCAGGGGCCCTTACAGTTTGCTGATAATTCTTTGAGGCGCGCGGGAACAGTGCGCGCCGTTGACGACTTGGGCACGGGCCAGTCGATTACCCGACGATCGGACAGCGAGCTACCCATTACTCGCCGTTACCTAATGCGGTCGGCTTCCTACGGGTACCTATGGAAGAAATTTCTTTTTGAAATAAGCAGTAGGTATCTATATGCAATTTTTATAATAATATATCATCTGTATAAGTATATGTGTGTACTTAAATTGTAAAATAAATAGTTTATTTATTTCAGAACATGATCCATAACGTACATTTTGTTATTCCCCAACACCAAAAAAAAGATTAAATTAAGTAAATTGTACTGAAACCATATTCAATTATATGAAATTAAATTATATTAAATCACATTAAATTCAATTGCATATGTAATTTCGAAGGTCTACCGAAGTGGGGATAAGACTGTCTGCTGCAGTCTTCAAGAATTTGTTTCCAGATTACATAAGCTTTAGCTTAGCTTAGCTTTCAGACTACAATGCAATAAAACGAACGGTAAACGACACGACAGTTTAAAATTTTAATTTATTTACAAATCGTGGACGAAGAAAATTTAATCAAAACCCAGCCCCCCTAGCCAAAAATTACGATTGTTTCGTTAACGTCAAACGCTTGGAATTGGTCACGCTTTCAATTCCTTTATTCTGACCACGTGACTAAGCGTTGAGATGACGTCAGAACAAAGAAATTGGAGCGTGATAAATTCAAAGCAAGCGAAACGACTGAACCTTGGCTAGGTGGGCAGTTCTTAATTTTGCTCATCTCTAAGTTTTTCAATTTTGCATCAAATTGTGATTTGAATTGTGACCTGATTGTGACTATTTTGATTATTGTATAGCCAATGTTACTTGCAGTAAATAAATTATTATTATTATTTGACAGTTTGAAGTGATGTCACAACATGGTAGGTACTTAATCGATCCTTTTCTTATTTGGAACGCATTGTGTAAATGATAACATTATGATTTGATTACCTATACCTACGGTTAAGTCACAATTAGTCTTGATAATGAATCTAATCAGTGCAGTTGTGTTAAGGTAGGTACAATAAATTATATTAGAAATTGTTTGCCTTTTGAAGTTAATACGATATAGTAGATACTATCATGGTCATATTTCTGCTTGATCATTTAAAAATCGCTTGAACCCTGCGGTGCGGCGCCAAATAAAACTTTTGAAGTTTTCGTTTGGAGTGCAAGCGAAAATGAACTCAGTGGTAATCAGGCGAAAGAGTCTTCGATGGTAGGTACACATTGAAACCAAAGCTCATGATTAAGTAACTTAGCTGAGTTGTAGGACTCGGTAGACATCATCATCATCAGCCTTTTTCATGTTCCCAATACACAACACAGGCCTCCTCTCTAGGAGAGGGAATGGGCCATAACCCACCACGCGGGCCCAGTGCAGAGACATAATGAGTACAAAAACAAGGCTAGTATTTTCTAGGTACCTTTATTCAATACTAGATTTTGTCAGCGGCTTCGCCCGCGTACTTAAAGTATAGCCTATGTCACTCAGGAGTAAAGCAGCTTTCTATTGTTACTAAAATTTTTCCAATCGGACCAGTAGTTCCAGAGATTACCTCCTACAAACAAAAAAACAAACTAACAAAAAAAACAAACTTTACCTCTTTATTATATTAAGTGTAGATATTTAGCTTTTGTCAGCGGCTTCGCCCGCGTACATAAAATATAGCCTATGTCACTCAGGAGTAAAGCAGCTTTCTATTGTTGCAAATTTTTTTCCAATCGGACTAGTAGTTCCAGAGATTACCCCCTACAAACAAAAAACAAAAAAACAAACTTTACCTCTTTATTATATTAGTGTAGATTAAATCAATCAATGATTTCTCTCTCTTGGGGGTGGAGTGGGAGGTCAACGTGACCCGCCAAAGGTCGCGGAGATGTAATTGGATGATTTTTCTACCGAAAAAAAGAGCATTAACATTTTCCAACATCAATAGGAACGTAGGGACCCTGCAGAAGGGTCGAAGCCAACTAGGGCCAAGGGTTTGAGTCTGAAAGGAAGGCTCTGTCCCTGGTATATAAGGCACCGTCGGAACGGGTATTTTTTTATGGTAGGTAAAAATCATCGAATGACGAATCCCGCTCTTGGAAACAGTTTCAGACTCTTACTGACTAAAAAACCTACCCATTCCTTCTTTGCCTTATTCTCAGGCCCTGGTGTTACGCTTTCGCATCAACCCTTGGTCCAGGGGGCTTCGACCCTGTAGGGGCCCCTACAGTTTGCTGACAACTCCTTGTCGTTGGAACGGGTGGCTTGTTTAGTCAGTAAGAGTCTGACACTATTTCCCGTTCCGTCCAAGGACAGGATTCGTCATTGGATGGGTTTTTACCCACCATAATAACAATAAAAAAAAACATGAATAGAAAGATGAGTTGCCGCTGTAAGCCGATATTTACTATTTCTTTATCTGCTCGCGTTTCATAAGATAAATTGTGTCTTCAAGGAAAGTCTATTTGAACACGCGTGAACTTGATAGCAAGTAATATCGCAGTGCAGTTTTATGAGTCTTAATTAAACAAATACATTAGAATCTAGTTGTAGACATGATGCTAAGATATACAGAATATAATTTCTATGACAATTTGCCGCGTACTATAATAATAATAAACATTTATTATCAGGCAACTAAGGCTCACAGATGCAATAGGTACACAAGTAATCCTATAAAATAATAAACTAATACATACAAAACAAACTAACAAATTATAAACTAGGTACTAGCTTTTGTCAGCTGCTTTGCCCGCGTACATAAAATATAGCCTATGTCACTCAGGAGTAAAGCAGCTTTTTATTGTTGCAAAATTTTTTCCAATCGGCCCAGCACTTCCAGAGATTACCTCCTACAAACTAAAAAACAATTTAGCGTAGATTGCACACGAAGTGACGGCGTCGTATTCCGCTACGAGGTCTGGTGATACACGACACCTTTCGGCAAAACTCTCTTTTGAGGAAGGTCTCCAAAGGTTGAGTCGTTTGCACTCGTCATTGCACTAAAAAAAGCACTATCCACCTGTATCACTCTAGTTGCCCTTTCCTTTCCAGGGCCGAAGTAAGACCTCTTTCGAAGAATCCGTCAGCTGAGAGTATCATTTATTTATCATGTTATGGTATTAATATTACTCGAACTTTAACAGTGTCCTCGTCAACCTTGGTTCCGGTGCGCAGAATCTGACGTTTCCACCATGGTTCCTGTTTGGAGTATCATCAGCCGCTTTTCAAGTAGAAGGTGGATGGAATGCTAGTGGTAAGTGTCGTCTACAGCTCACGGTCCAGTAGAACCAAGCCTGAGTTGACGGCGTGTAGTATACCACAGGCACCACACACGGGCATTATTTCCACTTGACTCTGTAACAAGAACCGCCCCAAGAGTTTGGTAACGATTGGATTTGCGGCAGGCTGAAGGTAGTGCCTTGGTGTTCTCACCTCTCCAGCCATTCCTCAAAATCACTTACCGCCGCGGTTGTGGTGTGCCCAAGAGGGTTCAACCCTCCTAGCCAAGTTATTGTCGTTTTGTTAACGTCGAACGCTGGGATGTTTTTCCTTTGTTCTGACCACGGGACTGGGCGTTGAGATGACGTCAAAACAAACGAATTTTGGGCGTGGCCAACTCAAAGCGTTCGACGTTAACGAAACGACCGTAACTTGGCTAGGGGAGCAGCCAGATCTCTTCCTGGCCGGGTCGAATAGCTGTCATACACCTGTATTTTCTCTTCTGCTTTATATCTCTTGTGTTCAAAACGGATTGAGCTTGGCCACAGAGATAAAATTTTAATTTTTTCTCTTTCGATGCTCCTTAACGGGTGAAACGCCATAACAGACACCGTGTCCGACACTTACCGTCCGTACACTTTCCTCTAGGGCCACCGTTGGCCATCTAGAAGCTTATGTAGTGATCACGACCATGCGGACACACTATGACGGTCACGGCCACGGGCTAAATATGACCTTTAAGGTGGCGTTCAAAGAATTACTATTAAACTCTTGAGCCCTATACCTATTGTCTATTTATTATGTCTCTAATTCATCATCATCATCAGCCTTTTTTAATGTTCCCACTGCAGGGACACAGGCCTCCTCTCTCTAGGAGAGGGAATGGGCCATAATCCACCACGCGGGCCCAGTGCGGATTGGTGGATGTCACATGTCTTCGAATTTTTGGTTTTAGGACATGCCGGTTTCCTCACGATGTTTTCCTTCACCGTTTTGAGAGCAGTGGTGATGAAATAAATTACACAAAGTAATGCGCCTGGCTGGGTTTGAACCCGCGACCTACGGACTCGTAAGTCGGGCCGTTACCACTCGGCCACCACTGCTCTCTAATTACGGTACCCGAAAGGTTAAATAGTTATCTCTCTTTTCTTCCAGATAAAGGAGAGAGCATCTGGGACAGACTTTTGCACACTCATCCTGATGTGATCGTAGACGGAACCAATGGGGACGTGGCGTGTGACTCCTACCACTTGTGGAGGAGGGACATCGAGATGTGTGAGGAACTCGGAGTGAATGTCTACAGGTTAGTTTGTTTGGAGTACGGAGGATTATATACCTTTCCGACACCCTCTAGCCTAGTGCATAGGTTTTTTTTCACAATTATCAGATAACACCTGGGACCTGGGACTAGATGTCCCAAGTTAAGCAGACCTTGTGTTATGAGTACTAGACAGCTGATAAACACACTTATATATTTCTAAATTCATACATACTATAAATATACATACATATACATACCTACTATAAATAAATTGGGATCCCTTCTTTTCGCATAATGTTTTTTGTCCTAATATACTTCGGCATAACGATTTTGGCACAGTTTGTTTTGGCATAATAATACTTTGGCATAATTTTTTTAGGCATACATTTTATGTTGGCATAATCATGTTAAAGACTAATTTGTTTTGGCATAAATTTGATTCGCATAACGTTAGTAGGCCTAATGACTATTAGCATAACGTTAGTAGGCCTAAAGTCTTTTAGCATAACGTTAGTAGGCCTAAAGTCTTTTAGCATAACGTTAGTAGGCCTAATGACTATTAGTATAATAATATTTAGGCATACAATTAATATAAATAACAAAAACAATGTTCATGCAAATGATTTATTATAAATATACATGACATTTTCAATCGCGAGAAACGCAGTAAATTTAGGGCACCCCGATTCAGATAGATTTAGGTTAGGGTTATTTTTTTTTTAAACCACCCACACTAAATTTAGGGCACCCCGACTCGGATAGATTTAGGTTAGGGTTATTTTTTTTAAACCACCCACACTAAATTTAGGGCACTCCGACTCGGATAGATTTAGGTTAGGGTTATTTTTTTTTAAACCACCCACACTAAATTTAGGGCACCCCGACTCGGATAGATTTAGGTTAGGGTTATTTTTTTTTTAAACCACCCAGAAAACTTTCAGTGCACATGCTTTAGGATATTATGCTTAAAAAAGTTATGCTTTAGAATTTTATGCTTAAAAAAGTTATGCTTTAGAACTTTATGCTTAATAAGTTTATGCTTTAAAATATTATGCCTAATCATTATTATGCTTACAGACATTATGCTTAAAAAAAATATGCATGAGCTGTTATGCGTAATTATATTATGCGAAAATATAATTATGCCAAACAACATTATGCTAAGTTATATTAGGTCTTAAAATTTTATGCTAATGGATAGGGAACCAAATAAATTACACCCTACACCTCATATTTAGAACAGATGATCGTGCTCATCACACAAACGGGTTCCATCTATCTGGCAGAAACTTGATAGTCCGAATTTTATTTGGCATAACACACTTGGCAGAATCTTCTTTCATCGAATATTTTTAAGGCATAAAAAATATTTAGCATAACTATCGATTGGCAGAACGTTTACATGTCCGAATTTGCAACGGCATACTTTTAACATGGCAGAATTTTATTTGGCATAATTACGATTGTCATATTTAATATAGTTTCGTTTAGCATTATGTTTATTTAGAGGGATGGTGATATTTGAGGAGCCGATATTTTTATGCTTAAATTTTATTTTACTGAAATCTCAACTTTACAAAATAGTATCATAAACTGTCAATATTTTATATTATAAATTTATGGACAGAAACGAATCGCCGCTAAACCGACTTTCCGTAGTCTTGTCTGCCCTACCCCTAGAGTGTAATTTAAAATCGCGTAGGCGCGGAAGGGTAGGGCGGCCCGCGAGCTGAGGAGCAGGTGGTTTGAAGGCCCGCCAGCTTCGGCTTGCTGGCCGGCTTCGCCGGCCAGCCTCAGCCGCGGTGGTGAGCTTTGATACCATCTGCGACGATAAGCTCGCGTGGGGCCGCCCAAACCCTGCAGCGCCGGAGCCGTGACAGAAACGATGCTTGCTGCTTGCCTGCTTGCATGCTGCATGCCTGCTTGCATGCTGCATGTCTGCTTGCATGCTGCATGCCTGCCTGTATGCTGCATGCCTGCTTGCATGCTGCATGCCTGCTGCATGCCTGCTTGCATGCTGCATGTCTGCTTGCATGCTGCATGTCTGTGCATGCCTGCTTGCATGCTGCATGCTTGCTTGCGTGCTGCATGCCTGTATGCATGCTGCACAGCTTGCTTACTTTGCATATTTTATTCTTGTTTGCATGTGTAAATGCTTCTTATAGGGAATTAAAAACCACTTACGTTCACAACTGTTTTATTGGGAAAATACATGCAGGATCTACTGTTTTAAAATAAAATGGTTTGACTACTACTAATAACTACCTCCCACTAAAAACAATGATTTCATTAGCGCCTGATCACAAAAATGTAGCAATTAACGTTTTTTCTGTGATATGATTGTTCTGCTTTTCAATTATTATGGACATAGAATTTATGCCTTAAGATGATTCGGACTAACAAAATTATGATTTTCGAATTTATGATAAGTGAGTGTATGCCAAACAACTTTCTGCGAAATGAAGATTATGCTATGCGTTGTTATGCAAAATAAAATTATGACGAAAAAAGTTCTGCTTTAAAAGGTAGACCCCACACAAACATTTGCCCTGGGCGGGAATCGAACCCTTACTACTAGACTGACAGACCAGTCAAAACTTGGATTTAATATCACCCAGCAATGAAGTAAATCTTGCATCGTTTCTGCTGAACAAGTGTGACCCGAAGAAAGGCCGAATAGCTTAATAAAAACGTGATATTAAAAAACGGACGGACTACAAAACTACGCTTGTGCTACGTCAGGGTTTTTTTTACAGTAGGAAAAATCTTCCATGGACGATTACCCCCCTTGAGCGGAGCGGCAAACAGTGTCAGACTCTTACTGACTAAACGACCTACCCCATTCCTACGTTGCCATATATACCAAGGTCAGAGCCTTACTTTCAGACGTGAACCCTTAGCCCCAGTTGACTTCGACCCTTCTACAAGGCCCTTTCGGTTTGCTGAAAACTCGTTGAGGCGCGCGGGAACAGTGCGCGCTGTTGACGACTGGGATTATCGAGAGGTTTATGATCTTTTCACGGTCTGTCCGGATTTCTCAGATTCTCAATATCCTGGCCTCGTTTACTTCCATCTGGTTTCCCCAACTACATCAGCGAGGACGGCAAGAACTACTACAACAACCTGATCGATGGTCTACTGGAGAAGGGCATCCAGCCTCTTGTCACTATGTACCACTGGGACTTGCCGCAATCCTTACAGGACCTTGGTAAGGGTATTTCATATTTTAATTTAAAGTGATTTAAAAGAAGATGTACACTGCAAAATTTTGATTGTGTTAATCCCGTGAAAGGTCGATCGGCTACATGAAACACTATCGATTTGTAAAGATAAAATTAAAAAAATATCGCAAAATCATCTAAGCGAGTCCAATACCTACCAATACCAGGTCATTGGACTCGCTCAACTTATGTTTACTTACAGAAAATAATTTCGTACCATGCGTATATATTAATTCGAGCAGGAAGATGATGATCATTCGCCTTATGTTTGGGTAACTTCATAAAGGCAGAAAGAAAAACCATTTACCCATAGAGCCAAAAAGCTTCTGATAGTTCCTGGGGAAATGGGTATCTATGGGCGTTTGCTTATAATATCCCTTTCGTAGCATGGAGCATATCCATCTATTGAAGTGGACTCTGTAACCCTACCAATTCCAATAATCCCAAAAAAATTATCAGGTGGCTGGGCCAACCCTCTCATCGTCGACTGGTTCGCTGACTACGCGAGGGTCCTGTACACCCTTTTCAGTGACCGCGTGAAGTACTGGCTCACCCTGAACGAGCCCATGGTCATCTGTGACGCTGGATACGGCCTGATGGGGGCGCCATTCTTGGATGACACGAATATTGGACTGTACTTGTGCAACAAACATGTACTGATGGTCCATGCAAAGGCTTATAGGATCTATGATGAGGAGTTCAGGCATTTGCATCATGGTGAGTGTAAATATTTAAATTTGCTTTAACTCAACTTAAAGGCTGCTTTTCCACCCTAAAGATTTTTTTATCTACACTAATATAATAAAGTGATAAAGTTTGTTTTTTTTATTTTTTTGTTTGTAGGAGGTAATCTCTGGAACTACTGGTCTGATTGGAAGATTTTAGCAATAATAGAAAGCTGTTTTACTCCTGAGTGACATAGGCTATATTTTATGTACGCGGGCGAAGCCGCTGACAAAAGCTAGTAATTGATAGGCTCGTGTTTGACCACATCTCACATGATGGTAAGCGATGATGTGGTCGACGATGGAGCACGCTTGTCTAGAAGTAACCTATTCACTCTTGAGCCTTGACTAGGTTGGACAAGTGCGGGACAAATTATTGAGAGTGTCAAAATTTTACTGCGCCACGATGATTGTTTCTAACAATCAAAGTCACAAAAGTTTGTCGCCCATATCCCTTTTACACATTTGGCCACTGCGGATATGATGTGCATGGAAAGCATTTTGACACGCCTGTTGTTCTAGTAGTTAGTCTATGCCAGAGGTCGTGGGTTCGACTTCCATCTAGGACAAATCTTTGTGTGATGAGCACGATCATTTATCCTGTGTCTGGGTGTAATTTGTTTATAGTATGTATGTATTTTGAAATATATATACTCATAACACAAGCTTTGATTAGGTTTGAGATTAGACGGCTGTGGAATATCTTATCTTACTTCTTACTAATATTATAAATGCGAAAGTTACGATGTTTGGATGTTTGTTACTCAATCACGCCAAAACGGCTGGACGAATCTGGATGAAATTTGGCACAGGCACAGGATACACTCCGGAATAGGACATAGGCTACTTTTTATCCCGGAAAAACTTAAGGTTCCTGTGGGATTTCACATTTCGTTTGATCAAGTATAAAATTGTATAGGGCAACCCCAATACCACGCGGGCGAAGCCGCGGGCAAAATCTAGTATTATTATAATATGTTATGAAGATTGGCCAAGTCCGCTACGTGCTTCATTTGTTCACCAGCCACACAGCCCAGTGAACTGCTATGAACCAGTGTCTTCACTTCATTTCTCTTGCCACCAGGAATGGTGTCTCTGTCGAATGTAGCCCTTTGGTTCGAGCCGGAGACACCAGCAGATACTGAAGCTACGAAGCTAATGATGCAATTTTACGTAAGCAATGTTTTATTACATTTGTTAACCATGATAGATAGATAGATAGACATATTCTTTATTGAAAGAAAGAAAGAAAAACATTTATTTTGACACGCACAGGACAAATAAAAAAATAACTACTTAATCTATATGTTACTTATACTAAACTTACAACAAATCACAAAACTAAATATAAAATTGGAAAAATCAACTATGCTCTGTGCGAGGCCAAAAAGGCTCCTACCTCAGCATATGCTGCGATATTTAACCAGGATGTAAAATAACGCAGCGCTGGTTTTCTGATAGGGCCTGGTGATGCCATGGACACCAACGATATTTGCACACCAAAAATAAAATAACAATAAGAACTTTAAATTAATTTGAATCAGAAATTAAGATATCCGTAAGAGAACCAAGGTTGCCGACATAGCTAAAAAAAAAAACGCCAAACTTTAAATCGACATTTTAATTATTAGACTTAAAAATATACATTTAATTACACTAAAAATAACCTAAATAAACTAAAAATACTCTAATATTTACAAGTGATTTATTGGGCATCAAAAAATTCATCCACATCGCCAAACTTAAGTGGCAATGGGCAGGACAAATTGCACGCAGAACAGATGGACGCTGGGTCCGAAAGGTTTTGGAGTGACGACCGCGTACCGGAAGACGCACGCTGGAAGGCGGACCGATGACCTGGTCAGGGTTGCTGGAATCCGATGGATGCGGCACGCGCGAGAGCGGTCTTTATGGCGGCGCTTGGGGGAGGCCTATGTCCAGCAGTGGACGTCTTTCGGCTGAAATGATGATGATGAGGAACTTAAAATTAATAGGATGTCACAATGGGCGGTCTTATCGCTAAAAGCGATTGGAAGCAGATTTGGCTTATAAGGGTTTTGAAGTAAACTGCACAGAATGTCTATGACTTAATGAACCCGTCGATTTAAGTGAGAAGAAGACCAGTATCTATTAGTCTGTTTCAGTTGCATGAGAAGTTGATGGTTTGTTACATGATTTTTTCGGTTAAAGACGCCTTTCAGTCCAAATTGGTGAACTGGATCTTTCAATAACAATAGAAGTTTTATTGACGGTCTTTCAACGAAGGAAAAGAAGGATCAGGAGTGCATTTTTTTATTCAGTGAATCTGACACAATCTCTCGCCCCACCCAAGGGCGATGAGATGTCATTAAACGATTTTCTCCACCTACAATCTCCTTTCTTCCTATTCAGCCGTAATTTTTAGTTTAAAATCTTAATAATAATAATGTTTGCTTTAGGAAGGTAGATACGCCCATGCTATCTACTCCAAATTGGGCGGCTGGCCACCTGAACTTGAGAAATTGTTAACAGAAAACGGTAAAAGGGAAGGTTACCCTTATCCAAGGCTACCTCCCTTCACTCCTGAAGAAATAGAATATGTCAAAGGTAAGGATTTAGCTGAACATGTTAATCGGATAGTAATATTTGTAGCCTGGAAAAATGAAACAAAAAACGTAGATGTATGAATGAAGGAAAAGGGAAGAAAGAAAGTAATAACAGTATTTTTTTTAACTATTTGTTAAAAAAAAATTACCGTTATCTACACTAATATAATAAAGAGGTAAAGTTTGTTTTTTTGTTTTTATGTTTTTTTGTTTGTAGGGGGTAATCTCTGGAGTATATTAGAGGAAGTCTGAAAGTGGCGCCAGTGACTGAAAAGTTGAAAGGAAATCGTTTGTCTTGGTATGGTCATGTGAAGAGGAGAGATGAAACGCATGTCACAAAAAGGGTTTTGAGTTTACACGTAGACGGATGGAGAGGAAGGGGGAGACCAAAGAAGAGATGGATGGATTGTGTGAGGAGTGATATGAAAGAAAAGGGAGTTACTGATAGTGTGACGGGTGACAGGACAGAGTGGAAGAAAAAAACATGTTGCACCGACCCCAAATAAAATGGGATAAGGGTAGGATGATGATGATGGGGTAATCTCTGGAACTACTGGTCCGATTGGAAAAATTTTAGAAACAATAGAAAGCTGCTTTACTCCTGAGTGCCATAGGCTATATTTTATGTACGCGGGCGAAGCCGCGGGCAAAAGCTAGTTTCTGTATACAACAGCATCAAATGATAACTTTGGGTACAGAATAATAGAACAAATTTTGGCACTATTTTTCTTTTTTTTTATCTTTGCCCCACACTAGGAATTACTTCTGTGTCGTGATATAATATGTTATACACAAGATACCCAGACCCGAAACACCTATCTATAGGCCATACAAATCTTTGTTCCGTGGAAGGAATCGAACCACTGCGCCATCCGAGCCGTCAAGTATTTTCAGTACAGCACAAAAGTTAAGTTTAGCCCAAACAGTGCTCTATCCGGCGACCGGCAATTCAAAAAGACTAACACCCGGTTTCCGAGAGCCCGATCAACGTAAAAATCAACTAACTACATGTCAAATCTCTTGTCAAGTGTTAATTGACGTGATCAGCGACTGATTTGATCTTCTTTTTAGTTGACTGCGTAGTCAATTATTCTATAGGAATGGCATGTCCAATGCCATGCCATAGTTTAGTTAATTTAAGTGTAAGCATCGTTTCAGCAACCCAAATTAAACTGACACACCTGTTAATTTAATTATTGTGTCAGTAGAATGACGATTTTATTGGGTTTCAGAAACTCTGTGTGCTAACAACCCCTTGGTCACCAGTCAATCACTTAAGGTGGGCCTTATTCACTCGCCTATCGGCAATGTCACTCATTCAAGCTTGTTGCTTCATTTGACGCAATTCAAAGTGATGTTTGGTACATAAGCAATGCGAAAAAAGACAGGTAACACCTTAAAACTCTGTAGGTATTCAGTAATTCTACGATGAACTCGAATGTTTCACAAAACTTGTTCTAAGAAATACGTGTTATTATTAATGTCCGACCGAACTTTCGGTTTCGGTTTCGGTTTCGGCCGAGTTTCGGCCAAAAATCAAGTTTTGGCTGCAGTTTCGTTTTCGGCCAAAATCGGCCGAAACTTTTGCCGAAACCGAAACTTATCTCGCAAGGTCACGCACGTTCGCCTAACTTCGTTTTCCGCGGCAAAGCTGTGTCGTAAGCCGTCGGCTCTGTTCGGGAATCGTCGTGTGCCGTTCGGATAGCTCTGTAGTAATGCAATAAAACTTAGTCAGTGCGTGTGCGTCCGACGGAAACATTATTTTTCAGTATTTTAAGAAATTTTATACTTGACCATGTGAGTTTCGGTTTCGGTTTCGATTTCGGCCGAAACTGAAGCCACGGCCGAAAAATTCGGTTTCGGTTTCGGTTTCGGCCGGAAAACCAGTTTCGGTCGGACACTAGTTATTATTAAACTCTTAAGGATTTTTGAAATAAAATGACATAATTTAGAATTTCGATTAAATGTGTAAGGCTTCTATATAAGTACTTTTTATATTTTTAATATTGGAGTACATTATTTATATTATTATTGTCAAAGTTCACGTAAAATAGCAGATTTTCAGAGGTCTTTACTGGATTATTCTTACACAAATTTATGTTTTGATTTCTATAGAACCCTAAATAATATCCACAAGATATCTGTGTATCCAAAATATCTGAAGAAAGATGTGTAATAACATCACAATCACGTAAGGTGTTGTATGAAAATGTACCTCGGGTTGGCTGCTCTTAAAGACTATTATTTGATATTTGCAGGAACCTACGACTTCTACGCTTTAAACCATTACACAAGCAAACAAGTGCGAAAAGTGGACCCTGATAAGGCTGGGTCCTGGCCGTACTACGGGTCCAAGGAGATTGGAGCCGACATGGTCAATGGTCCTGCATGGGAACGCGCGCTAAGCGCTACTTGGTTTGCGGCAAGAATCTTTTAAAGTATTGTTTAATATCCTGGTAAAACAGCTATGGTGGCCCAGTGGCAACAGCCTAGTCTTATAAGTCTTTTTCGCCCAGATGCGACGCACAACTCGGTTTTATATTTTGGAACTGTTTTTAGTCTATGTTAATGCATGTTTATCAAAACAAGGTTATGTAAAAAGAAGCAATGTGGATTATGACAGATGCCATAGACAACGCATGTAATTTTCACTGAGACCAAGGCTTTTTGCCTAGTGTCTATGGTGTCGTTGACTGACTAATTGTTGTATTTTGTGTGGTTGTTTTATGTGTGTATGTATGTGCGTCTAGTTTGGGCCGAATAAAAATTGTTTTTCTTTCTTCTTTCTATAAGTTGTAGTTTGCGGGTTCAAACCTAGTATTAGCATAGCATCATCCTTATAAGGAACATTACAGATGGGACATAGGCCTTCTCTTCTCTCTTGGAGAGGGAATGGGCCGTAATCCACCACGCGGGCTATATCTATGTTGGCCAGGTGCATCATAAAAAAAAACCATAAAACATTGTTGTGTTTTACCATTTATTTTTGTACGAATGCACAAGCGCTAAAGTTCTCAGAGCCTAATTAGCTTGTCAAGTTAGAAGGGCCGTACTGTAAGTGTAAACCCCTTGATGATTTTCTGATTGTTACTGTCATTCCGTCAGACTGTCGTGTCAAACATTTATCTTCAGTCTTTATATTGTTTTATCTTCTAATACACACATGCGGGAGTTGTGGTGGCCGAGTGGTAACTACCCCGACTTATAAGTAGTATTTTGTGGGTTCAAAACTAGTATTACCATAGCATTTATTTATTTATTAGAACTTCATGCAATACAAAGGTACACAGGCCCATGCCAATGACGGTAATTTTTTTTTTTTTTTTTTTTTTATCAACTTTCCTGACATTTTATTTAAGAAAGTCTAGCATCAGCCTTTCAGTTGATGCTAGATTATCTGGCGTATAATCTTTATTTTCACTTGTCGTTGAGTGAAACTAAAGATTACTTTGTCACCTTTTCAACTTTCATTTTCGCTTTAATCGAACCCTTTCCGAAGCCATATTTATTTATTCCTCCATGAAAGCATTACAATATATACATCAAAATGTTTGTCTTCATCTCTTCTTAAGAATAAAATAATATTTCACATACATTAATTTATGAAAAAGTTTTCAGGACACTGACTGCTAATAAAGTTTAGCTATTTTCATAAACACAAAACTAGTCATAACTTTTTCAAAACGTGTCTTATTGGACTTCTATTGCTTACAATATTATTTTTAAGCTACATCGTAGCGAATTATATGAGGTTCTTTCTAATTAGCCATCAAATAAAATGTCTCATTATCAAAATCCTATTACGTAAGCTAGCGTAAATCGCGAATATTTCTGATTTTTCAACATTTCCAAATCCAATTGTATTGTTGCTAATAGTTTAAAGTAATAAAAACAGTATTTTTTTAGTTCCTTGGGGCACATTCTTTCAGCTGATGCTTGATTTTTTCAAATAACAGATTTTTTTTTTATGGTAGGTAAAAATCATCCAATGACGAGTTCCGCTCTTGGGTGGAGCGGAAAACAAGTGTCAGACTCTTACTGACTAAACAACCCACCCCGTTCCTACATCGCCATACATACCAGGGCCAGAGCCTTCCTTTTCAGACACAAACCCGTGGCCCTGATTGGCTTCGACCCTTCTGCAGGGTCCCTGATGAGGGTAAATTGGTCAAAAATGTAGTAACAAACTTTATTATTTAACATCATTTGCATTAAATTTAGCAAGGCAACCTCAGCGCAATGTATTAATAAATGCGTTATCTAGCATGTAATATTTACCATAATCGAATAACATATGAGGGGTCATCTTTGTTCTATGTATCTCGTACTAATATTATATAATTTCACCCAGACACAGAACAAATGATTGAGCTCATTACACAAACATTTGTACTGGGTAGGAAACGAAACCCACGACCTCCAGCATAGCAGTCAGGGTCACTAACTACTAGACTGACAGGTTAGTCAATACATAAATGTTTTGGTCCCTTCCAGATTTACCCAGAAGGCATTTACAAACAACTGCTTTGGATGAAAAACAATTACGGAGTGAACAACATCATGATCACCGAGAATGGACTACCATCTTTCGAACCAACCCTGTATGACTTGAAGCGGGCAAATCACATAAGGAATATCTTGGAACAGGTAAGATGGAGCCTGGCTTTCGGATGGCTAGCAATGCTATCCGCGTCCAATATAATAACGCGTTCAGGGCGGTGACGGGGCTTCCCCGTTACTGCAGTGCCTCGGGTATGTTTGCGGAGGCGCGCACTGATTGCTATCACACAACTATGCGTAAGCGCGCAACATCCTTGGTAAGCAGGGTGCGGGCTAGCTCCAACACCGTACTAGCGATGATTTCTGCCCGACTAGACTGTCCTTACATCCGGCATTGTTCTAGCAGACATGTTCCGTTGCCAATGCCGGTGAGGGATTATTAGTTTTAAATTTTTTTTTTTTTATTTATCTAATTTGTTTTGTTTAAAATTTATGAATAACTAGCTGTACCCGCGACTTCGTCCGCGTGGAATAGTTATTTTGGGCATCATATTTATTTTTGTAAACAACCTCAGCTTTATAAATTATAGCTGTTACCCACGACTTTGCCCGTGTCAATTTCTGTTATTAATTTAAACAATTTAGTTTTTAAAAGAACATAATTTTCTAAAAACTTCATAGAGCTACACTTGGGCATGCCATAATCTCGGCGGTAAGTCCCCTCTTTGAGACATGACGCAGGTTCTCACCGGACATGGGAAGTTCAGGAGATTCCTGCGCCGGATTCATGCGGAAGAGACGCCCGGGTGTCGCCACTGGGTGGCCAGCACGGAGGACACGGTGGAGCACACGGTGGAGGTGTGCACTGCTTGGGAAGAGCATCGCCGTGTCCTCGTTGGGGTGATCGGCGGCGGCGACCTCTCGCGCCGGGCCTTGGTTCAGGCCATGGTCCGCAGCGAAGAAGAATGGCAAGCGGTCGCCTCCTTCTGCGAAGCAGTAATGCTCGTAAAGGAGGAGGCCGACCGCATAAGGCAAGGGCAAAAGCGCCCTCGCCGTAGCCGTCGCCGCCGCGATCCTGCCGATATCCGGCCACCGTAGACGCTGGCTTGCGGACGGTGAGCAATGGGTAGCTCGCCGTCCGGTTGTCTGGTAACAGTCCAAACCGAGCCGAAGTCGTCGACGGCGTGCACTGCTCCCGCGCGCCTCAAGGTGTTGTCAGCAAACTATGGGGCTCTTCAGGGTCGAAACCTCCTGCACCCGAGGGTTGGTGCGAAAGCGTTATACCGGGGCTCTGGGAATAAGGCAAGGGAGGAACGGGGTAGGTTGTTTAGTCAGTAAGAGTCTGACACTGTTTCCCGCTCCACCCAAGAGCGGGATTCGTCATTGGATGATTTTTACCTACCATAAAAAAAAACCCTCCGCGCCACCTGCTAGCAACCCCTCTCCTCGCCCGCCGGCCAGACGCAGCGTCATATTTTGCACATCATGCGACGCGTGTGAATTTTATATCGGAGTTATTTTAAAATTGTAATATCTTCTAAAATGTTCATTGAAAATAAGTGATGTCAAAGACAATTTTGTTCATAATTATATACTCTTAATCAACAACACATTTATTTGGATAAAGTTTAATATTATTATGTTGATACAACTCTAACAAATAATTGGTAATAATGCATTAATTTCGGCCAAATTTTATACCCATAAAAACGGTTCTAGTGAGTTAACCTTAAAAGATAGACATATACTGTCGCGGACATTTTTTTAGATCATTTTAAGAGAAATAATTCTTTCCTACATATTTTTTGCTGTCTTCTACCGTTTTCGCAGCGCACGCAACGGAAGCCCTCAAAGATGAATATTTTCCCCCGTTTTTTCCACATTTTCCATTGTTTCTTCGGTCCTATAAGTCACAGCGTGATGTTATATAGCCTAAAACCTTCCTCGATAAATGATCTATTCAACACAAAAAGCATTTTTCAAATCGAACCAGTAGTTCCTGAGATTAGCGCGTTCAAACAAACAAACAAACAAACAAACAAACAAACAAACTCTTCAGCTTTATAATATTAGTATAGATAGTATAGATTTAATTTAATTAATGTATTATTTTATTGTATTAACTTTTATTTTGATTATTTGATTTGTTTTTATTTTGATTTTAATTTAGTGACATGTTTTATTATTTATGATTTGATTATGTTTAATTGTGAGTTTATATTTATTCGGTTGCAATTTTATTTATTGTGTTGGCTTTTAAAATGTAAATGGGTGTATTTGGCCTGAATAAAAAGATTTTATTATTATTATTATTAATGGGTAGCTCGCTGTCTGACTGGTAACCGTCTGGACCGAGCCCAAGTAGTCGTCGCCGTACTGATCCAGCGCGCCTCAAGGAGTTGTCAGCAACTGTAGAGGCTCAGCAGGGCCGAATCCTACTGGGCCCAAGGATTAGCTTCAGAAAGGAAGGTCCGGCCCCGGTATGAACGGGTAGGGGGCTGTCTCCACGAGCGAGAGAATCGCGACGAGTCCGCCCTTATATCGTCGGATAATCTCCACGAACGAGCGATAATTCCGCCGCGTATCGTCGCGAGTCGTTACGGAATCGCAACGATTCCGCGGCGACGACTCGTAATGGTATCGCCGCGTTTCCTTGACGTCACGTTGCGAAAGAAGGAATTCAGTTACGTACCGCCACGCGCTCGTCGCGAGAGCGCCGCGAGCGCGCGGCGGGCGGTCGCGTTGCTAGTCGCGGCGGGCTAGCGACGATGTAATGACGTTTTGCGCGCTCGTTGCCACTCGTCGCATCGCGGCGATAACATCGCGCGTGTGGAGACGGTTCCATAGGGAGTGTATAGAAAAACGTGGCACGGCGATAATATCGCCGCGATTCTCTCGCTCGTGGAGACAGCGCCTAAGAAGGAACAGGGTGCGTTTTTTAGTCAGTAAAAGTCTGACACTATATTCCACTCCACTCAAGGGCTCGAGATGTCATTAGATGATTTACACCCACCAAAAAAAGAATCCATGGTCACCCACATCATTGTTTACCATCAGATGAAATAGTGGTCAACCTCATGCCTAAACTTAATTTAAAAAAAAATAAGAAAGAAAGGAAGAAATTAGTTGTTTTTTTTTTTAAATTCCAGTAGCCCACAGCTACTTTATCCACTGGTGACCAATCCAGTGGACAAAATGTACTGAATTTGCTGTTGCTGTTTTCGCGACTCCATGTTTGGTCATAGTAAAAGTTTTTTGTTGTCATGACTACAATCACATGTTTAAGTATCAGTCACTAATACCAGTCACCATATAAGTATTTTATTTTGTTTTCAGGTACACCGTGCCATGACCGAAGGTGTCCACGTGTTGGGATACACTGTGTGGTCCATGATGGACAACTTCGAATGGACAAGTGGACACAAGTATGCATTCATCCTTTTTTTTTTGTAAATTACAAATTACTATTATGATTTGAAAACATTTGTCCAAATGTACTCAAATTACAGTACATCATTATAATCTCACGGGCTCCCATCAAATGATTACTCTATTCCACTATACCCTACTCTTGACTTACCCTACTCAACCCTGCCCTTCTCTACTCTATCCTACTCCACCCTACTCTATTATATTCTACCTTACTCTACTCTACTCTTCCTTACCCTACCCTATCCTGTTCTACCCTACTCCAATCTACTCTACCCTACTCTACCTTACTCCACTCTACCCTACTCCACCCTATTCTACCCTTCTTTTCCCTATTCTACCTTATTTCACCACAGGTCCACCTTGTGGTGGTCCTTCCAACACAGACTCTAGTGGTACGCGGTAGCCATTTTAGAAACTTTTCTAACAAACGCAATAAAAAAGAATCAGCGAAATCGTTTCAGCTGTTCTCGAAATTTGCTTTTAGCAACACATTCACTGATATTTTTTTTACATTATAGACTAGTTTTTGCCCGCTGTTTCGCTTCCATTAACCTTCACCACATTTACGTCCACTTTGTGGGAGTCCTTCCAAACGCAGAGTCTTTCAGTAAGCGGTAGCCACTCCAGAACCGTTCCAATTACAATAGTTTCGTTTAGTTAAAGTTTGTAGATAGCCACGCCCCCAGTTCCTTTGTTGAAATGACGTCCGAATAAGGCAATTTGTGGCCAACTAAACAAGCGCTAACGCTAAACGATACGTAACTTGTTTACGGGGGTAGATATGGTATATCAATAATTCAATTTAAATGTAATATTTTCAGGCTGAAATACGGTTTGTACGCCGTCAACTTCACCGATGTACACCGCACGCGCACGGCTCGCGAGTCGGCGCGATTCTACGCGAGCGTCACCCGAACGCGGACCATTCCTCTACATGAAACAATGGATTTTGAATAAGATAGTATACAACGTGTAAAGTTGACGTGATGATCAATTTAAAATCATAAATTACCGATTATTATTATTATCGAACTACCCGTGTATCTTTCTCCTCTGTCCATCCAAAAATTGTCTTAAAAAGATCGCTTTTAGCGATAAGACCGCCCATTGTAACATTTTAGTAATTTTAAAAGTCCTAATGTACCACCAAGTTGTGTTTGGTGTACCTACAATAAAGAGTATATCTATCTACCTATAAATTCGTATATCAAAAAAGGCACAGAAGCGGTTAAAATGCTAATTATTTACTCAAATATAATATAACTGTAATACACCTAATGATATTAACTGAGACGTGGATTCTAAAAAGTATCTTTTAGTTTGTGTCAGTGATAAAAACATTGAAATAAAAATATAGGGTCCCAATAAAATAGATGGACAAAATTTTACAATGCGTTCAGACCACCTAACTGAAGACAGTCTTCATTTTGGTGGTCTGAAAAAATAAATAAGAAAAAAGCGCTTTACAGTGTGTAAAGAGGTTTTTTAAATTTTTTGTTTTTACTTTATTTTTTTTTTATTTTACAAAAATCTTGAGTACCACATTCCCAAGCTTCAATTTATTATTTTAGGTCAAAATAAAAACACTTTAATCAGTGTATTTTTTTGCTTGGCTACCTTTGGTTAGACGTACTGAACGCTGTGTCAAAATTTGTCCATCTATTTTATGGACCTTATATGTCAATTTGGACATGGTGTCAGAATATATTGTTTTCGAAGCGGTCACAATTCAAGCTGAAATTATACTTAAATCCTTCAAAAACCTTCGATGGACAATGTACTGGGAACAGAGAAAAAATATCAAACATCTAAGTTCACGCAATCCAAAGATAAAATTGTTTATGCTATAATTATAGCGCATATTTTAACATCTGTAAGGACGCAGCAGGTTCGAAGCCTGCCGGGCCCATGGCTAATTGTGAAAGTGTAATACCATGTCATTGGATGATTTTTACCCGCCGAAAAAAAAATCTTACAGCGCAAAAGAAACAATCAACATATAAATCAACTAACTAGGTGTCAAATCTCTAGGCAAGTGTAAATCGATGTGCTTATAGCATGATCAGCGACTTTGATTTGATCATTTTGTTAGTTGACAGCGTAGTCAAATCTTCTATAGGAATGGCATGTCAAATGCCTTGCCCTAGATGCGTTCCAAATGAGAATAGGAAAGTCAATAAATAACCTCGAACTGTCCAATTTTAAGTGAAAAGTACGGTTTGTAAAAATATCTTATTTTCGTATCAATAAAGAGTTTTTTTTTGCTTTTTATTACTAAGTTTTAATTAATTATAGGTGAAGTAAAAACGTTTTTGTTAGTTTAAGTTTGCTAAATGTTTTGTTATGAATAGTTTAAAAGAAAAACTATTTTCTTTCTTATTTTCATTGTGAAGAACAATTCGCCTTTTTCTTTCATTTAGCACTACTCAGACACATCAGATAATGACACGAGATAAACAAAAGTGAAGAACTAGTTTTATATCAAACTGTTTTTCGTTCACAGCATTGTAGTTTCCTTTTTTCTAACCATCATTTCAGCAACCCAAATTAATTTGACACAGCTGTTAATCTAACAATTGTGTCAGTTGAATGACAATTTGACCGGGCTTTCAAAAACTCGGTATCACAATACTTTCGACCTCTACTCCAAAATTACCAAAATAAATATCCCCCTCCCTACTAATTTTCACTCCCTTCTCTGTCACTTCTCCCCTAAATTAATTAATATTTTGACCACCTTTTTGAAAAAAAACAATTTAAAATTTTAATTGTTTACTAACATCTACCACGAAAGTAAAAGTTCGACGAAGGGCTACACCAAGCCACCGTCTCAACGCGACACTGGCAGAATAGTCGCAACCGGCTCAATTGCCATAAAAAAAAACTCGGTGTAAGTGTCCGACTTCAGGTATACAGCAAAATATTAAACTTTCATAGAATTATAATATCTCTGAGTAATTTCGAGTATTACTTCAAGTCGGAGTGGACGGACTTCAACGCTAATTTAATTTTAAATCAGAATATTAAATTAAAAGCAAAGTGTACCGGAACAGAGATCATAGTTGGTCGCTGTTTGAGAACTCCTTCAGTTATTTGTGTAAAGAAAGGTTGTGTTTTGCGGTAAACTTGGTGTTCTATAAAGAAATGAGTGAAACCTGGATAACTGGGACTTGAAAGGACCTGCAAAAGAGACTTCCCAAATGTTTATGTGACTCCGTATCAACTTTTGTCAAACCAAATAAATTAATAAATGGTTTCTAGTCCAGTCATTTTAGGGGTTTCACCTCGGAATGAAAGATAATAACCTATAAATTGGTATAAACCTTTGTTTTGTATAATAAAATATCAACAATTAATAATTAGTACATAAATAATGACCATTGTTTAATAATTATAATAATTTAATAAATAATAGACTTTATATAACGTACTGATAACCGTAATTCACGCTTGACCTTGCATTGGACCATATATGACTGTGCGCTGCGCTCTCTTCGCGCTCTACCTCAAAAACGGTTGATCGTATAAAAAAAAACATAGACGAAAATTGTAGAGAATTTTATACTCTACAACTCTTGTTATAGGTAAAAATATCATTTAAGCAATAGAAAGTGAGTGAGTGAGAGAAAAACAATTTTTATGACCTTTGACCTTCAATATCTTAAGACGCGGACACGGTATCATTTGTGAGTTTTGAGACAATATTTAGCACGAAAAAACAAAGGTTTATACCAATTTATAGCTTATTATCTCTCATTCCGAGGTTGAGCCCTTTTTTTACCTAATATGACTGGGCTATTCGGAAATGACCAAGTTATTGCGGTTCAAGTGGGAATTGTTGTGCAGTACGGCCGTCGGATCTTGGCAAGTCTCTGCAGGGCCGAAGCCTACTAGGGCCCCGGTCCGGTATCTGAAAGGGAGGTCCGACCCTGATATGAAGGCTAAGAAGGAATGGGGTGGGTCGTTTAGTCAGTAAGAGTCTGACATTGTTTCCTGCTCCAACCAAGGGCGGGATTTGTCATTAGATGATTTTTCCTACCCACTTATTTTTGTACGTGTTTTCAAGCGCTAAAATTCGCAAAGCTTAGCTTCAGACTCGCCAAGATCCAACGGCCGTACTGTATGTAAGTTGCACAATATTGTGCCTATGTGTATGCAAACTTGTACTTTTGATACACACAAAGTATTAGCTTCCCTGTTTTCCTTCGTATAATAAACAATGAGATTTGTTTGACACAGAGAAGTGAGAGCTTGCGTTACTTCGCTCCTTTGATAAATAATTCTCAAAGGCTTTTGTTCGCTGTTTATCAAACTGTTATACCTGTTGGAATTGTCGTCTGAATTCGAGAAAAGAAATGTAGAAAAATGATTTTGTCAAATGGATATAGATACAAGGCAGACTTTCTTCAACATTACGTGCAGTGGTGGCTAAGTGGTAACGGCTTCGACTTACGAGTTGTAGGACGTGAATTCAAACCCAGATAGGCGCTACTTTGTGAAATTTTTCTTCACCACTGCTCTCAAAACGGTTAAAAAAAAACCATCGTGAAGAAACCGGCATGTCCTAGAACCAAAAATTCGAATATGTGACATCCAACAACCCGCACTGGGCCCGCGTGGTGATTACGGCCCATTCCTGCTCCTAGAGAGGAGGCCTGAGACCCAGTAGTGAGTAAATTCTATGGCTCTTATGCTATGTACCGTTACTGACAACGAATTAGCCGAATCCGGCAGAATTCGCGCGATGTAAAGCAAAATATAAATTTCTGTTCTCTAAAAAAACTAATCTAGTATAAGTTTTTTAAATTTTGCACCATGCACACTGCCTCTGCCGCTGCCGAAGACGCCTGCTCTAAGACGAGGCTCAAGTATGCTTCCTTGGAGCGGCTTTACCATTTTGTGCCGGTAGCTTTGGAGACTCTGGGCAGTTGGAGTACGGAGGCAAAGTGTTTTGTGGGAGATTTGGGCCGTAGGCTCGGAGAGGCAACGGGTGACTCCCGATCTAGGTCGTTCTTGATGCAAAGGCTGGCCATTGCTATTCAGCGAGGTAATGCGGCGAGTGTTATGGGCACTTTTTCACCGGGAACGATCAGAGGTTATTTGACGATTGACTGTTTATTTATCTGACTTTTTATTTAATGATAAGTTTATTTAATGTAATTATAATTTGTGTATTTAATGTAAAAATTTGTGTATCTTAAAGAAATTAATTTAGTAAATATACTCGTAATATCTAGTATAAAACTCTGAAAACCTGCTATTTTACGTGAACTTTTTAATATAAACTAAAAATGTACATCTAAGAAGCCTTTCACATTTGATAAAAATGTTGAATGACAAAAATTTTTTAAACACATTTCCTGGAATCAGTTTTGTGAAATATTCGAGTATATAACATAAGTACCGAATACCAACAGTGAACAAGCAGCAACAATGTCTTTCTTTATTCGCATTGCCTCTTCATCTTTTTTTCATTGCTTTGGATGAAGTTACAAGTTTTTAAACTATGCTCGACCTTGACGGTAGACGAGTGGGGTAGGATCCTCGAAGTAGGTATGACATTTCACTCAACATTGGATTGAAGCTTGACCTTTGAGTCTAATGTATTTTGAGACAAGTTGAACCTAGGTTAAAGAATTTAAAACCTCATTTTAAACGAAGGTTCCACTATTTCTACCCACAGAGCTATCGTCAATAATGCGTGGGTGTAGGGCCAATACCGCTCTAAATATATCTACCATAGACAAGATTTATAAGGATTTCACTAATACACTTAAGGGACTCTAAAAAGTAGGGTTCCGAAATGTACGGCCTAATAAAGAAACATGTAAACATTTAGTGGAAACTAGTGAAAGTTTCAGTGTTGCCTGCGACGGTAAAAATTATGAGAATGGTAGAAAAATTGTAAATGCTCAAGATGGTCTTTTGACATAGCATGGACATCCTACAGCAGGCCAAAAAAAAAAGAAAGAAAAGAAAAACTCCTTTTCTTTCTTTTTTTTATTTGTATAATCACGCAGCGCATTACTTTGTGTAGTTTATTTCATCACCACTGCTCTCAAAACGGTGAAGGAAAGCATCGCGAGGAAACCAGCATGTCCTAAAACCAAAAATTCGAAGTCATGTGACATCCACCATTCCGCATTGGACCCGCGTGGTGGGTTATGGCCCATTCCCTCTCTTAGAGAGGAGGCCTGTGTCCCAGAAGTGGGAACATTCAAAAGGCTGATTGTTAACCAAGCCCAAGTGTTTCAAATCTGTTGGTGGATACCAACAGATTTGACATTACAAAAACTGTATGTAAGGAATGATTTCGCCATCTCAATTTTACCATCGGATGGATATCTTGGCGTACGGCAAATATCCACCCTTACGTTGTTGAGACATCTACGGTCCGGACTAAGCGTTTTACCTCGTCGTTTATACCGCGTACATCGAGGGACTGGAACAGTTTGCCGGCTGCACTGTTTCCGTCCGATTATAATGTGGTGTCTACGACATTATAATCGGACGGAAACAGTGCAGCCGGCGGAGTCAAGGCTAGAGTGAATAGGCTATCGTGGTCAAGCTTATAGCAATAAAAAAGAAAATGTACTATTTCCTTCTTCTAAGCTGGCAACTAAAACTGAACACTTGTAACGCGCTCAAGAAGCCGGAACACATAAATAAGCAGTTCGGGGCTTATTAGATTTATTTGAACATGGCCAGGAACCGCCGCGTCTGGGAGCGCACACAAATCACGGGGATCGCTATTAATGTACAATTTAAATTACTTTTTGGTACCTGAAACTGAAAAGGTAGACACCTTTTCAGTTTCAATGTTTCGATTTATTTTAATGATAAAAAAAGTTTTGCTGGCAGGTATTTATTGCTACTGCCACAAAAAACAATGTGATTTAGCAAAGCATTAGCTTTGTAATGTTCCCCCTTTCTAGGAGAGGAAATCCACCACGCGAGCTCAGTGCCGGTTAGTAAGTGGATGTCACATGTCTTCGAATTTTCGGTTCTAGGACATGTCGGTTTCCTCGCGATGTTTTCCTTCACACTTCTTATTTGTGAAATTAAGAATGGCAATTAATGTAACAGGTGGTGGCCTAGTGGTAACAGCCCCGACTTACGAGTTGTAGGTCGCGGGTTCAAACCCTGCCAGGCGTTACTTTTTGTAATTTATTTCATCGCTACTGCCACGTATATCGGCTACTTCTCTCAAAACGGTGAAGGAAAACATCGTGAGAAAACCGGCATAATATGTTCTTGAACCAAAAGTTCGAAGACATGTGACATCCACTAATCCGCACTGGACTCGCGTGGTGTAATACGGTCTATTCCTTCTCCTAGAGAGAAGGCCTGAGTCCCAGGTACATAATAAGGCTGATGGATTATGGCCCATTCTCGCTCTTAGAGACGAGGCGTGTGTCCCAGCAGTGGGAACTTTATAAGACTGATGCAATGAAATGCAATGGCGTCTATTTCCTAGAGTTTTATATGTACAGTACCCGGCAATAAATATTGCACATCGACCTTTGGAAAGAGACAATCGGCTAATTTCGGCTTCGTAGAGCGTTATCTCTGTCGCACACTACCTATGTGACGTTTGTCAGTCGTTGTTCAAGGTGATTGGTGAACATGTGACGTTTGTCAGTCGTTGTTCAAGGTGATTGGTGAACATGTGACGTTTGTCAGTCGTTGTTCACCAATCACCTTGAACAACGACTGACAAACGTCACATAGGTAGTGTGCGACAGAGATAACGCTCTACGAAGCCGAAATTAGCCGATTGTCTCTTTCCAAAGGTCGATGTGCAATATTTATTGCCGGGTACTGTAGGTACATATGTGCTCCTACCATACATTAATGTCAGTATCTTCAAACCCTACCTCCGATTACGAACAAACGGCGTACTGTATGCACCTACTCAATACGCCCCACTGCGCGTACTGAGTGTAACGCAGTCCCGCGGTTACCCCGGGGTACGTAGTGCGGTACCCCGGGATGAAACGTACATCTGTATTAGTACCGGGTCAACGATGCCTCTAACTTTCATCTGGTATGGGTAGCAGAAAAAATTTAAAAAATATGTGATAATATTTTTTTTTGTCAATATTTATCTTTAGCAAGTCTTCTTCTTCTTCTCGAATCGATGGATTCCGCTTCCCTCAAAGTTTTTGGGCCCGGTAGGTTGCCACGTTTATAGCAGTTTCAGTGGCATTTTTAAGGTTCTCCAGCGTGCATTTGTACGGACATTTTGGGCACTCTAGTTATAGGTGGGACATTGTTTGGTGGAACGTATGAAGTATTTTATTTGTTTTAGCTAATTTTAGATTCTGCTTGAAGTTACTTTATGTACTGGATGATAACACGGGCGTAGCGGTACGTCACAAAAATATTGCTAATCTTTCGAATACCGTAATTAGGGACATAATAGAAAAACAATAGAAGTTAAGGGTGTTTGTGATCCCAACTAAGGTGACATTGCTAGTTTCAATCCATGTAGACGGTGGATGTAAACCATGACCTTCAACGTCCTTGGTTGGGAGGCGCGTTTTCTTAAACACAATGTTGGCGCGTGGTTCACATCTAAGTAATCAACACAAACCAAACACACAAACTGAGCTTCAACCAAGGTGACCGTTTGACCCACCCTAAAATGTGGACCACACAGTTGAATCTAGCGATCCGGTTGCACTTGGGTGTAAACCATGCGTTAACACGTTCGAAATTCAATCACTGTGTTTGAGAAACCGCGCCTCCCAACCAAGAGCCGGACACCATTTTACCATCGGGAAACGCAGCGTACGGCAAATCTCCACCTTTACGATGTTGAGACATCTACGGTCAGTCCATTGCATCGGTGATCTGCCATGCGGCCTTATGAAAAAGTTATCGTCATTAAATAATACAAGGACAAGATAGCGTCCCCGCTGTATTTGCAAACGGTACCTCTCGTCAGTTATAAATGGGCGAGCTGCAAGCGAGTCTCGTGACGTCACGGACTACATATCAATCATTTGTTAATACTACCCTCAACTTCGCCTCCGGAGGAACTGATAGCTCTTCTATCTCAAGCTGTGTTAAGTTCGATTCTTGAGTGGGTAAAACATTTTTTACCAATATATATAAAAATCAATGCCACTTTTCGTTGTAATTTTATAACTCAAGAACAGGCTCACCTATCCAAACCGAATGTTTTGACCAGTTGGCTTCGACCCTTCTGCAGGGTCACTACGATAAGCTGACACCTCCTTGGCACGCGCCGTCAACGACTTGGGCTTAGTCCAGACTGTTAACAGTCGATTGGAAGCCCGCGCCTACGGTTGTCGGAAATCGGGATCGAAATTCCATCGGCATCTGGGGCGTGAGCACCGTTGCCTTATGCGGTCGGCCTCCTCCTTTACTAGCATTACTGCTTCGCAGAAAAAGCGTCCGCCTAACACTCCTCGCATCGGACCAATCCTATAGGTTTTTTTTTATTATAAGTAAAGATCATCCAATGACGAATCCCGCCCTTGGGCGGAGGGGAAACAGTGTCAGACTGTTACTGACTAACAACCTACCCCATTTCTAAGTGACCATATATACCAGGGCGAGAGCCTTTCTTTCAGACGCGAAGCCTTGGCCCAAGTTGGCATCGACCCTTCTGCAGGGTCCCTACGGTTTGCTGACAACTCCTTGAGAAGCGTAACTATAAGGGTTTCTTTTTTGCATTGTGAGGGTCGAAACCCTAAAACTAAGATCAAAGAAGCCGTCAACGAATGATTACTTGTATCAACTGCTCAAACAGACTCTACATAAACAAAATACTTTCAACACAGTATTATCAGACAGCGGAGGGTATCCGGAGATATTTCAATAAGCTGAGATGTCATATGAATACCGCGCCGTTATGACAACTGAAGGCTTACGATATTGTGAACACATTCTCATATTTAATATTATATGAGTTCTGCAGGAATTTTGTGAAGAAACAATGTGGCTTGCTTAGGCATCTCAATTTTACTATCGGACATCCCGGCGTACGGCAAATATCAACCCTTACGTTGTTGAGACACCTGCGGCCCGGACTAAGCGTTTTGCCTCGTCGTTTATACCGCGTACCGAGGTACCGAGGTATCGAGGGACTGGACCAGTTTGCCGGCTGCAGTCTTTCCGTCCGATTACAATTTAGGTGTCTTCAAGACTAGAGCGAATAGGCTCTTAATAAACTAGTGCGCCTTACCATCAACAAATTGCATCACTGCTTATCATCAGGTGGGATCGCAGTTAAGCACTAGTTTATTGCAATTAAAAAAAAAGTTTAAGAATAGAAAATTGTACGGTTGTTTTTTGTTTTGGAAATCATCTAATAAGTGTGTCCCTGGTGCAAGAGGGAGGGATACACTTTTAAAAGCGCCTGCGTTTCTTCATTTTCCTTTTGCCCTCTTGATTTTTTTTATTCTGACAACATTTAATTGGGCTAGTAATGTATTTTAAAGACAATTTGTCATTTTTATTTTATATCTATATTTTTTAAATTAAATTCTTTCACTGATTTTCAGCCCTATAATACCTTTCTAATAGTCTAGTGTAAATAAATATTGTTTTGTAAATTTTTGATTTTGTACGCCACAAAGGTAAAACATGTACGGACAATAATTAATTTTGTAAGAAAGAGTTGAAATTGTATGTAGGTGTACCCTGTTTTGAGAAATAAATTATCTTTATCTTTAAAATGTTTTTTACGTGTGGGTGGACTGGTAACCATCCAGGTCCAATGGATTTTTTTATGGTAGGTAAAAATCATCCAATGACAAATCCCGCTCTTTGGCGGAATGGTGTCACACAGTGCAACCTACCCCATTCCTTCCATTCTTCCATTCTTCCATTGTGACTTATTTCCAGAGCCCCGGTATAACGCTTTCGCACCAACCTTCGGCTCCAGGAGGCTTTGGCCCTGAAGAGCCCCTGCAAGTAATCCAATGGTGGAACGGACTTAGCGGAATTAAATTGTACAATCCCAATGCGCTCTATGCCTAAGTACCTAGGAGTTTCGACTCAACAAGAGCATCATTCTCCAATGATTTTCTTAACTCTCTTCTCGATTCGCTTCTCAATCGATTTAACTCGTTTCAAAAAATACAAAAAAAAAAATGCATAATAACTTTTATTTCGGAAGTCGGTATCAAAACCAGAGAAAAATAAAATCAGGAACAGCGACTTCCTAAATCAACCTTTCGAGTACTTCTGAAACTTTACTTGTTAAGTAATTAAGAAATAAATCAAGCGAAAATTTGCTGTTTATACGAGACAGACATTTTCTCACCTGATGCTTGTAGACTAGAATTAATTTTAATAAGGACTAAAACTTTAACATAACTTTTAATAGAAACTTATAAAATTTTTGGGTAAATTCGTTAAGAAATGTACCGTAATTTAACGAACATTCATGTACCGTTATTAGAATGTTATTGAAAGAAACAATAAAATAATGCACAATATAAACTCTCACAGAATGTAATATAGGTAGTTTCATTCCGTTCATTCTAAAGCGTAGATCTTTATAGAGAAAAACATGCATGAAACGATTTTGTATTCTTAAGCCCCAAGCGAACTCCGGCGTTCGCACCTATTGTCTTTCTATTATGCCTCTATTTATAATTTTCGATAGGTATAATAACAATAAAAACCATCGAATTTCAAAAAGGGTTTATTACGGGTGATCTTATCGCTAGCAGCGTGACCCAGGGGGCTTAGACAAAGTCACATTCTCACTAACGATAGCGAAATTCGAAACTCCATTTGACCAGTGGCGCACCCCTATGGATGACTCAAGACCGATTTTTTTTAAAGAATTTTTTTTTGTACTCAAATTATTACGCGTCTACGGTAGCCGGAAATCGGAATCGGAATCTCGGCGGCGTCAGGGGCGTGAGCGCCCTTGCCTTATGCGATCAGCCTCCTGCTTTGTAGAAGGATGCGACCGCCTGCCACTCCTACTCGCTCCGGACCAAGGTCTATATAAACCCCGTGCGAGATATCGCCGCCGCCGAATGACTCCACATGGACATGGCGATGCTCTGTCCAAGCATGGTATATCTGTACCATGTGCTCCACCGTGTCCTCCGGGCGCTTCACACAATGGCAACACCCTGGCGTCACTTACGCACGAATCCAGTGCAGGTATCTACCTCCCAAACTTACCATGTTCGGTTACCTGCGTCATACGGAAGGTGAGGACACCGTGAGGTCTTTCCAGCCGGGCCTCAAAGAGGGGACTAACCGCCATACCTGCATCGGATTCGTGCGGAAGAGAAGCCCCAGGTGTCACAGTAGAGGTGTGCCCCGCTTGGGAGGAGCATCACCGTGTTCTCATGGGGGTGATCGGTGTCAGCGATCTCTCGCACCGGGTCTTGGTGGAGGCCATGGGCGCAACCCTCTGCGAAGCAGCAATGCAAGTCAAGGAGGAGGTGGACTGCATAAGGCAACGGCGCAAACGCCGCCGGGCTTGCGGACGGCGAGCAATGGGTAGATCACCGTCCGGTCATCTTGTAAGTTGTAACAGTGCGGACCAAGCCCAAGTCGTCGACGGGGCGCTCTGTTCCCGCGCGCTTCAAGCAGTTGTCAGCAAAACGGTAGGGACTCTGCAAAAGGGTCGAAGCCTGCTGGGGCCCAGGGTCTCTTTCTGAAAGGAAGGCTTGGCTCCAATGCGAAGGGCAAAATGTTTAGTCAGTAAGAGTCTGACACTGTTTCCGGCTTCGCCCAAGGGTGGGATTGGTCATTGCATGATTTTAGCCCACCATAAAAAAAAACCACTGTAATTATGACGTGCCCAGAACTGGGATGCGACAGTCGCTGTCGCCATACCACCTGGATATCCAGCCGAAGCTCTGTCCGCCATGCTCCAACTTGTCGCGGCAGCGGGGATTCGCCCTGGCGTTGCATCTCCACGCGCAAATCGTGCATGCGTGCTAGGGCTGTTGCCTCTAGTTTCCATGGTGGCAGACCAGCAAGGAGGCTCGCCGCTTAGCGGGAAACCGTGCGGTATCCCCACTCCATCCGTATTGCAATGGCCCTCTGGCATGCTTTTGGATGGGCCCTCGGTTGCTTTTGCAGCGTAGGAACCCGGTGGCGGCGCGTTCCGAGGGCCGTTGAAACACATATCCTTGGGCTTGTGTAGGGCCACTCGCTTCTAGTGCTAATTGAAAGTAAAATCTTACATTTTCTGGAAACGAAGCTACAAGCAGTGCATTAATCTTGCGTTCTTCAAAAACTTTTCTTGCACGTATGAGCCCTACCTATATATTTTTTTTCCTTTTAGCAAGGCATTCATAATGCATCCCTTTCTTTCGACCCATTATCTACAAAAAAAGGATCTAGAATACTAGATTTTGCATTTGCCCTAAATAAGTACGTAACGATATTTATTTTGCAAACAGATGACACTGGTGTTTCTTAGCTGACTACCCTGAGAAGAAAAACCGAAACAAACATAGGGGTCAAAAATATAAAAATTCTGTACATAACGAATACGTAAATAGGTCATAAACATTGTAGAAGTCATAAGTGAAAGAATTGTAATTAAATAGTAATAGTAGAGTAGTTCTGGAAATTATCTTTACATACAAACAAACAACCGTTACCTGTAATTATCATTGAAGTCAAAAGAAATTTTAACAATCTTAATAAACAAACCTAAAATAAACAATAATACTTAATGGATCAAAATGTGGTAGTCAGCGTACAATAGTGGGAATTTATTTACGTAAAACTCGGGAGCGGCTGCGGAACAAAGCGACGCGTCCACGCGCTGGGAAGGCCCGATTGTGACTGACGAGATCGAATTTGCGCGGTCGATAATATAGTCAATTTTGTTTTGTAATTTACGAAATGAAGTTATTATTTATTTGTAAATTAAATTTTTGATTCTTGTAAAAAGATTTCTTAAGATTATTTTGCATATTTTAAATTTTCTTAAAAGTGTTTCCAAGGTATAGAAAAAAATACTTATTTGTACACATATTTTCCAAGAATTACGTTTCTTCAACATTTTTTTTTAGCTATATTTCCAATCAAAGTCAATAATGTAATCAGTATATGTTGTAGTAGACCATGTAATGATGTTACTGGTATTTTTTAAATGTCGTAAAATCCCGTGTAATTTTGTGTAAACCTTAGCCAACCATCACTCGTTCGTTATTTTTGCGAAAAAAGGGTTTGGAATATGGCTAATTGCCATTAATCCACTCATTATTTTACAAAAATTCTCAGTATATTTAGGAGAATAAGAACTTGACTTTTATAATCTATAAAAAGAAGGATTAAAAGTCTTCTCTTTTGTCTCTCAAACCTTGATCAAAAATGTTCAAAATGAGTTGATTTCATACACGGCCCCTTAATTATTGTATTTAACTTTGAACCAGTTTGTTAATAAGAATTTTGTATGCCTCAATGGCGGGACATAGCAGAACCTGCAACTAAAATAACATCTTATGTACCTATGATCCACAATAAATGATTTGAATTTGAATTTGAATTTGAACTATCCGGGTTTTACCCTACTTAACATTACAAATTATGCGGGTTTGCTCGTATATCTACACTAATATAATAAAGAGGTAAAGTTTGGTTTTTTATTTTTTTGTTTTTTTGTTTGTAGGAGGTAATCTCTGGAACTAATGGTTCGATTGG
This sequence comes from Mythimna loreyi, assembly GCA_029852875.1. Taxonomy (NCBI): domain Eukaryota; kingdom Metazoa; phylum Arthropoda; class Insecta; order Lepidoptera; family Noctuidae; genus Mythimna; species Mythimna loreyi. The sequence goes on from CM056799.1 coordinate 4,378,753, forward strand.
AAAAAAATCAGCAACAATAGAAAGCTGCTTTACTCCTGAGTGACATAGGCTATAAATTATTTATATAACATGGATGTTAACCGAGCTATCACTACAAGAAATTTTCCGCGGACGAAGTCGCGGGCAGAAGGTAGTGTCTAATAACTGTCCACTGAATAGAAATTCTTAATTCCCAAAACATTTCCAACCATAGATCATCCCGGTATGAATGCACATGGCTATACAAACAACTCATACATCCTGCTCCATCGGATGTATCTTCAACATAGTTACTATGAAATTCAGTCAACAATGATCTCATCGGTCAGTCAGTTGGGCACGTTCCAGCGACTCGGCGGCTGCTTGCGTTCCGACTCTGTAATCGAATGTAGCTGGACGTTCGTGTATTGTTTGTAGAGATGAGATATGTGATGTTATATGGGAAGTTACAATACGCAGTGGCATCGCAATCAGAAAGATCTGGACTCGAAACTCACACATCTACACTACTACGCGTTCCAAACTCATCCGTACCGGACTCATCTAGAATAAAAAAATGACGTGTAATAGTACATTGTTGTACGAGGGATGAAAAAAAGTTATTTAGTCCCGAAAAATTTCTTGGCGACCGAGCGAGAGCGAGGTCGCTAATAGTTCGAGGGACTAAATAACTCTTGAACCCGAGGTAAACACTGTGCTTTTCATTACGAATACGAGGAAAATAAAAATAATAAAAACCTGAGTCGTCGTCAAAGGTCGTCGTATGTTTTTAGGTAGGTATATTTCTTTTGATTTAGGCGGTAAGCGGTTTTCTCCTCTTCAGAATCTTGCGTTAAATTTATAACTGAAGCTGATGAACTTATCGTGTTAATAAAAATTTCTTGTAACGGAGATTTAGCAAAATGTAAACATAACTCTACACCTCAAAAAAAAAAAAACAAGGAAGATCAAATCGGCCACAGATTATAGAGAGACTACCATTTACCCGCCAATTTTTTTTTCAGTGTTCGGCTCCCTGGCTTTTCAGTCAATATTTTTCATTTTGTCATTGTAAAAATGGGTCTGGTCAACATTTTTCTCAAATATATATTAGTTTTAATAAAATAGTTGAAAGTAAATTAAAATAAAGTAATAAAAAAAAAGTATTCTTAAATTATTTCTATTTTTATGTTATTTCAATTGTACTGGCAGTATATAAATTCGGGTCACGGTTCAATAGAAATGTCAAAATAGAACTCGTTGTTTTTTAATATTTAGACAGCTGTCAGTTGAAAAGTAAAAGTCCCTAGGGAGTAAAAGTACTTCTTCCAACCCTGTCCGCAGGCATCTTTACACCTACTTTCAGAGTATGAGTAATGAAAAAATGTTTTTTAAACCTACTTACAAAATAAAGATTATTTATCAAATAAGAATTATAGGATCGATTGACAGGTTGTGATGTCACGCCGTACTGTCAAATCGACGATATTTTTCAAAACTAAGACATTCATTGTATAGTCATTGCTTTTAATTTGTTATAAGAAAGCTCGTACCACAATTCTGTTACGAAACCACTAACCGACCAATGATCAGCCATTATGAATTAACAGATTACGAACTTTAGCAAAATGACAATGGAATTATGTTGGAATAAGGATATTACGAAAATAGCAGCCCAAGATCCTAGATTACGAGTAGATACCCGTACCACAAAAGAGCATGGCTAGATCAACATAGCTTCCCAATCTCATATAGGACGTTCAAACATCCACTTACCTAAGCTAACCAAAGCCGGTCGACCGTAAGCTATTCCGACCTACGGTATCTAGAGGTAGACCGGAATCTATTGTAGCTCTACCAATTGATTCCGAGGGGCACGGAGACTGCATTGAAATATATATATAGACTGAAGTGTTTACTTTTAGGAAAATGCTATTACAATGTTAAAGAATTTATCATTACATAGTATAAAACAAAGTTGCTTACCCCTATGTATGCTTAAATTTTTAAAACTACGCAACGGATTTTGATGCGGCTTTTTTTAGTATATAAAATCCGTTGCGTACTATAGGGACAGCGGTAAGCAACTTTGTTTTATAATATGTAATGATGATTTATTCCTGGAAAAATACAGATTTTTTTCTCTTCGTTTGAGGGATTAAATCACTGGTAGAAATCGAGTCTTTTTATAAAATGAATTCAGATAGATTATATTCGGAGTTAAGACACCTCAATCAAAGTCAATATTACTGCCATTGCGTACAAGAATTGACAATTCAAACTTTAAAACAATGACCAAATCACTTCTCTTGATTACAAACTTAGTATTTCTATAGCAAACTTTCTTCACAATCAATTTCATTTTCAAACAATCAACTTCAAAATATCAATTATGAAACGTATAACTGAATTTCGTTCCAAAGATTCTAAATTCAAAAGTTGTACAAGTTCTAATTTTGAAAAAGGTTCTGTTCTATATTCAAACTGGATACGCCGTTTTAATTGGCGGCGATTCATTTTGGCGGGATGGACCGTTATTTTAGACAAGGCTGCGCAACCTGAGGCCCGCGGGCCATTGAATGGCCCATCAACGTTTTTGGATTTTTTAATTGGGACAGTTCTCCGTACTATTTTTGATTACTGCATTGTAAAGAAGATAAAATCAAGTGAGAGAGATTGCAGAGATCTACAAGAATGATTTATCAAACTACAGAATTTTTATACTTTATTTTACACCTCATAATTTTCAAAAACGAAGTGTACAAACGGAGGAGTGACTGAACAAAAACGTTTATTGACCAGGATAAGATTTTTTGTTTTAATTTCCTCACGATGTTTTTCTTCACCGTTTTAAGAGCAGTGGTGATGAAATACTCAATACTCAATATTTTATTGCAGTCCATATGTGTACGTAGAGATGGTGTTTAAAGTTATCACAGATCAATATGGACCCTGTCGGGCACAGCAAAAATTAATTTATTAATTAGTAAAAAATAGATTAGACAAAGCAATGCGCCTAGCTGGGTTTGGACCCGCGACCTATAACTGGTAGGTCGGGGTCTTTACCACTCGGCCACCACTGCTCTCTGTGGTAGCTGACTAAGAATACATATAATATGGCCCATTTATTGGCCCGTGGGCTGACTAAGAGTCAATATTACGGGCCCATCTTCAAAGAAGTTGGACGGCCATATTTTAGAGCAATTGAATTATTAATTGGTTTTAAAATGGGCTCGCCATGATGATAATGGTTGGCGCATGGCGTCTGGAGTCACCCGCCATCGCTGGAAGGGGGACTGATTGTTGCTTTGTTTCCATGCTGTTTTGATTGAGAGTCTTTGTCGTACTGGGCCCGCGTCTTGGAGACCACCCCTTTCCCTCTCCTACAGAGGAGGCCTAAGTTCCAGCAATGGGAATATTAAAAAAAAACTGATAATGCTATGCTACTACGCTTACTCCATATTTTTTTTAGAATAAACCTTGCCCCACACTAGGAATTACTCCTGTGTCGTGGGAGCGTTCACAAACATGTAAAGTCACATACACAAGATACCCAGACCTGGAACACCTATCTGTAGGCCAACGAAATTAATTTCTAAAAGTAAACATCAGCTGAGCGAGTCCAATGATTTGTAGGTAGTTAGTACGCAACGACCGATAACTACCTACAAGTCATTGGACTCGCTGAGCTGATGTTTAACTGAAGAAATTCATTTTGTACATGCGCATTATTTCTTATTTTTCTCTTTACAAATCGATTGTGTGTCATGTACCTACCGGATCAACCCTCCACGGGATTATAACGATCAAAATTTAGCCATGTATATCCTACGGACAAGATCTTATTCCATTGATCATTATTTTTAATAACGAATCTCATTGCCAAGAAACCAAAAATAACAAACTATCAAAAAAGAAGAAATCTCAAAGAAATAACATCAAATCTGTCACTTCAACGTTGGAAGTGACATTAACAAAAAATGGAGAAAATACAAAAAAATTACAAAACCGTAAAATAAAATCTACATCTCTTTTAAAAACAAAACGAAAATACATCCTTTCAAACTGTATTCCGAATAAATAAATTGTTCAGTTTATAAGATGGGAAAACCTCCTTACGTCTACACGGATTCTGAAACCGACGACACTAATTCCCTGAGCTCCATTGAAAACAAAAAGAAAAAGAAATTTTCGTAAGTACTTATTTGTATTTCTTCAATGTTTGTATTCAAATTAGATATCACTTCATTCAAAGTCAAAATCAAAACATTTATTTGTGCACAGGTAAAATATGGTTGTTTCAAAATTACAGGTAGGTGTTGCTGTGTTCTGCCACAGTATGTCGCATACAAATTAAGTTTAATTACACCTTATAACAATATTGACAACATTTTTTTTTACAAAACATTTATTATTTCATGCCCATATCACTGTCATGCCCTATCGATCTCTGAATTTTGAGGTATGAGGGCTAAGAAGGAATGGGGTAGATCGTTTAGGGATGATTCTCATTAGAGCGGGCCGTGCACGGGCCGGGGCGTGGACGAGCCGGGGCCCGTCCGTGCTACGCAATTTATTTTCGGACGCAGCACGAAAAATGTTCTGATTACGATGGGACGTGGAGGGAACGGGGCGGGACCGTGCAACAAACGTGGTATTGAAGTGCGTCGAGCGGGCCCGGACGGGACACGGATAATGCACTGTGTAATATAAATTGATTCATACAAAATATATGAAACAGATTAAAACCGTGCCCCGTCCGTGCCCCGTCCGGGCCCCGCCCCGGGCACGGCACGTTCTAATGAGAATCATCCCTTAGTCAGTAAGAATCTGACACTGTTTCCCGCCTTGACCAAGGGCGGGATCGGTCATTAGATGATTTTTACCAACAAAAAAATCGGGATCTTAATCCCGATCGACGAGCGAGTAAAGCCTTCAGGCTTGCCAGTAAGCTCGCCGGTGTGTCATTGCAATACCGCGGTTTTGTGAGTTGGCGACCCTGGTTTGCGGCTCGTCACGTTTGCTTCTTTTTTTACATCAGCTCGTCAAAACTGTTTTACTTGCTTGTTGATTCACATCACTTGAGCCACGAGTAAAACCGCGGTATAAGCTCGTACGTCAATCATCCACTTCCGACTCGAGGTATATTTTCATACAACCGCTCTTACGTGATTATGATGTTGTAACACATCTTTCTCTAGATAATTCGGATATACAAATATCTTGTGGATATTATCTAAGCTTCCATAGAAAAACTCTTGGGCCCCGAGTAAACGCCAGCGTTGACATATTATCTATTGTCTTTCTATAATATTGTCTTGTAAAGACGGTATTCTTAAGGTTAAACATACTTATATGTAAAACTGCGTTACCTTACAAAGGGAAAGAAAACAGTAATACAAATTTTATTCCTTCACCAACTTAGTTTTGCATCGAGCATCCTCAAATATACGAACGGCAATGTGAAGAAGAAGAAATGCAAGATCCACAGCAAGTCTGAACCTGACGATTCCGACTACCGCAGCCGAAGTAGCCGGAGTCGCAGTAACCAGCGAGTGCGGTATAAACTACCAGGCATACTGAAGAAGACTTACAATGAGAGTAACAGAGAAAGTGAGTTAATAATAAAAAAAATTGATTGCCTGTAAAGTCGGTATACGGGCGAAAGTTTTACGTGACAACGACTTTGAGTGGTGACGCGTGCCTTTCACTTTTTATGTCTGTCTCTCTCGCTCTTAGGTGGGCTAACCATGCCCGAGTGGAAGGGACGCGTGCCTCTCACTCGCTCTCATTGTGAGCGCATAACGTGAGCGGAGCGTAACGCAGTTTCTTGAAGTGTCACCCGGCAAACCAATTTATAAGACGTTGTCACGTCAAAATAATAATATAATATGTCCACAACTATCACACAGCGCCATCTAGTCCCAAGCTAAGCAGAGCTTGTGTTATGTCGCTTGTGTTGTCTTTAAGTAAGGGCTCTTTCTATTTTGCGTTTTTGACGTGTGGTGTTGAATAGAGCATCACTAGCATGCATAGCCTCTTGAGGCCAAGGGTTGATGTGGAAGCGTAACTAAGGGCTCTGGGACTAAGGCAAAAAGGAACGGTGGGTCGTTTAGTCAGTAAAAGTCTGACACTGTCTCCTGTTCTACCCAAGGGCGGAGTGTAGTTGACTGGCGCGTCATGGAGGGGGTGGAGACATACTCGGACCACCGGTATATCCGGTTTGACGTCTCCGCCCAGACCTCGACCGCGCCGGTCCGACAGACCACATGTGGTCCGCGTTGGGCGCTGAGGCAGCTGGAAAAGGAGCTCTTCCTGGAAGCCGCGGCGGTGCAGGCCTGGGTGCAAGCACCGGTCAGGCCTGCCGACATCGACGTCGAGGCGGAGTGGTTCCGGGAGGCCTTGTCGCAAATTTGCGACGCGGCAATGCCCCGTCTCCGCCCAGGACGCGCCCGACGCCAGGTGTACTGGTGGTCGCCAGAGCTTGCGACGCTGCGCGCCGCATGCAATGCCGCGCGACACCGGTATACCAGACACCGCAGGCGCCGCTTCCGCCCGCCGGATGCGGAGGCCGTAGAGGCGGAGCTGTATGAGGGATACAGGGTGGCAAAGCGCACCCTCCGATCGGAGATAAAGCGGGCCAAAGATGAGGCCTGCAAAGCGTGGCTGGGGACGCTCAACGCTGATCCGTGGGGACGCCCATACAAGTTGGTGCGAGAGAAACTCCGCCCATGGGCTCCCCCGTTGACGCAGAGTCTCCGACCACAGATCGTGGAGGGTGTGGTGAGCGCTCTGTTCCCTGCGCGGGGGGACCACTCCCCCCCGCCCATGGCTCCGCCACCAGCGGTGTCTGATGCGGACCACGTCAGCGACGACGGTACCAATGCTCCGGAAGTGACCGAGGTAGAGATGAGAGTGGCGGTACGCAGGATGGGTGCGAAGAATACCGCCCCAGGACCCGACGGCTTGCCAGGAAAGGCTTGGGTCCTGGCCATGGAGGCTCTCGGGTCTCGATTGGGGGGGCTCTTTAGCGCATGCTTGGAGAGGGGCCAGTTCCCACTTCCCTGGAAGACGGGAAAACTGGTCCTCGTCGCGAAGCCGGGGCGCCCTGCGGACTCTCCGTCCGCGTATCGGCCCATTGTGCTGCTTGACGAGGTGGGCAAGCTCTTTGAAAGAGTAATTGCAGACCGCCTCGTCAAGCACCTAACACTGAAGGGGCCCGATCTCGCGGACGACCAGTTCGGGTTTCGCAGGAGGCGCTCCACGGTGGACGCCATCATGCGCGTGCGAGCCCTCACGACGGGGGATGCGGTGTCCCGGGGCAGGTGTGTCTTGGCGGTGTCATTGGACATCGCCAACGCCTTTAATTCCCTGCCCTGGAGTTGCATTAGGACGGCACTCCGGTATCACCGGGTGCCCGACTACCTCTGTCGTACAATCGAGGCCTACCTGTCCGACAGGTACATAGTCTACCCCGGTCACCAAGGAGATTGGAAACGGCGAGAGATGTCGTGCGGTGTCCCACAGGGATCGGTACTAGGACCGCCCTTGTGGAACATCGGGTACGACTACGTGCTGCGCGCCGACCTCCCCGTAGGGGTCAGCGTGGTCTGCTACGCAGACGACACGCTGGTCCTAGCGCAGGGAAGGTCGTACCAGGCGGCGGTCGAACTAGCGACACGTGGGGTTGCGACAGTCGTTGAGAGGATCCAGCAGTTGGGACTCAAGGTGGCACTGCACAAGTCCGAGGCCATGTGCTTTCACGGCCCTCGGAACGCGCCACCAACGGGTTCCCAACTAACGGTAGAAGGAGTTCACATCGGCGTCGGGTCGACGATGAAGTACCTAGGACTTGTCCTCGACAGCCGATGGAATTTCGAGGAGCACTTCCGACGTCTGGCCCCCAAACTCAATCGGACGGGGGCTGCTCTCAAGCGGCTCCTGCCGAACCTTGGGGGTCCAGACGCCTTCTGCCGGAGGCTCTACGCCGGCATCGTCCGGTCCATGGCCCTTTATGGGGCACCAGTGTGGGCGCCGACGCTACGTAAACGCCCGGCGGCCCAGCTGAACGCCTGCCAGAGGGTCATGGCCATCCGGATGGTGCGGGGATACCGCACGGTGTCCCGAGAGGCGGCGAGCCTCCTTGCTGGCCTACCACCATGGGATCTGGAGGCAACAGTCCTTGCACACATGCACGACCAGCGCGTGGAGGTGCAACGCCGGGGCGAAGATCCGCTGCCCGAACATGTCGAGGCGTGGCGGAAGGAGCTCCGGCGAGATCTCATGGTGAAGTGGAAACAGCGACTGTCGCAACCCAGCGCTGGGCACACCGTAATCTCAGCGGTAGTGCCCCTCTTTGAGGCGTGGCTGGATAGACCTCACGGCGTCCTCACCTTCCGCATGACGCAGGTTCTCACCGGACATGGGAAGTTCGGGAGATTCCTGCACCGGATTCGTGCGGAGGAGACGTCCGGGTGTCGCCACTGTGAGGCGAGCCCGGAGGACACGGTGGAGCACACGGTGGAGGTGTGCCCTGCTTGGGAAGAGCATCGCCGTGTCCTCGTGGGGGTGATCGGCGGCGGCGACCTCTCGCGCCGGGCCCTGGTTCAGGCCATGGTCCGCAGCGAAGAGGAATGGCGGGCGGTCGCCTCCTTCTGCGAAGCAGTAATGCTCGTAAAGGAGGAGGCCGACCGCATAAGGCAAAGGCAACGGCGTACTCGCCGTAGCCGTCGCCGCCGCGATCCTGCCGATATCCGGCCACCGTAGACACTGGCTCGCGGACGGTGAGCAATGGGTAGCTCGCCGTCCGGTCGTCTGTAAGACCGAGTCCTAGTCGTCAACGGCGCGCACCGTTCCCGCGCGCCTCAAGGAGTTGTCAGCAAACTGCAGGGGCCCTTCAGGGTCGAAGCCTCCCGGAGTCTAGAGGGAAGTGGGAAACTGTTACCTCGACTCCAGGAATAGGGCAAGGAAGGTACGGGGTAGGTTTTTTAGTCAGTAAGAGTCTGACACTAGTCTCCCGCTCCACCCAAGAGCGGGTTTCGTCATTGGATGATTTTCACCTACCATAAAAAAAAAAAAAAAAAAAAAAACCCAAGGGCGGAAAAAAATCTAGCATAAAAACGCAGGGTAGCACGTGACGTGAGCGTTAATCGTATTGCGACTCCCTACCTCCCTACAGACGGGATGTTTTCTTCGGTGGCCACTTCATCAGATTAGCGTTGTATTTTGCGATCTTAAGCGAGAAAGAGGGACCTGTGACTCGCCTGTCAGTGTAGTAGTTAGTGAGCCTGACTGCTATGCGGGAGGTCGTGGGTTCGATTCCCACCCAGGACAAATGTTTGTGTGATGAGCATCATTTGTTCTGTGTCTGGGTGTAATTTATCTATAATATGTATGTATTTAGAAATATATAAGTATGTTTATCAGTTGTCTAGTACCCACAAGCTCTGCTTAGCTTGGGACTAGACGACGTTGTGTGATAAGTTGTGGACATATTATTACCTCAAGGAGTTGTCGCCAACTGTAGGGGTCCAGCAGGGTCCAAGACTTCTGCAGCCAAGGGTTGATGCAACAGGTCTTTCAGGTGTCACCTCTCTCTTTTTGCGTTGCTTCATTATCAAACATCGCTTTAGATGAAGCAACAAGTATTTAAACCATGCTCGACGTTGACGATAGGCGTGTGGGGAAGGGCTCTCTTAACCTTTTGATCCCCAAACGAACGCTGGCAATCGCGTGGTCATTAATTTTCCATATTTAAATTAATTTCTCAAAAAAAAAAAACATTTTATTTACGTTCTTCGTAAATAAAAAGTCGCATTTATAATATTAGTATGGATTTCCATACTAATATTATAAATGCGAAAGTAACTCTGTCTGTCTGTCTGTATGTCTGTTACGCTTTCCCGCTTAAACCTCTCAAACGATTTAGATGAAATTTGGCACAGACAATCTTTAGATCTTGAGAAAGGACATAGGCTACGAGTAGCTTTTATTGCCAAAAAAAAGGTAGCTTATGAGACGTACATGCCTATAAGACCTATAAGACGCAGACGAAGTCGCGGGTACCAGCTAGTACCCTATAAAAGAACGCTCAATATTTTAGAATCTATGAGAACGTTTGTTGTTCAACCGAATGACGCGAAGTCACGCGCGAAAGCTGGCGTTCGCTTGGGCATCAAATGGCAGCGTAAGTCGGATCGTGGTAGGGATTCTGCTTACATATGATTTCTGCCTCTTTATCAATAAAACAATAGGGTGCATATGGGGCCCCACCACGATCTTCGGGGCCCAACCAAGTCGGCAAGTCAACCTCCCCTGCAAGTTGGGGCACCTGCCGAACAGCAGACGAGGCTCTGGCGCTGGCTTTCCCTCTTAGGGTTGGTCAGACGGCAGTCGCTCCCGTAAAGGCCACAAATAGCCAGTAAAAATGGATAGCACAATAAAACAATGAATGTTTTACTCGTACAGCATCAGAAGATGAAGAGGACAGTGAGCCGTTCCAACCTCGGTCCCAGCACAGGTGCCTGGTGGGGCGTGTGCCCCGCCCGCCGGGGGCGAAGCCCGGCAGGGGAGGCGGCGTCGCTATCATCGTCAAGAAAAATATTAGCGTAAGTATTGCGAGGTTTTATACGTACTATTGCGGTAATTTATGCCTGGTCATTAAAAAAAAAAATATCGGCCCTGAGCGTGTCGGGCCACGCTCAGTGTAGGGTTCCGACGTTTCCCATCTGTCATAAATGTATCACAATGTAACAGAACCCTTATATATGTATAGTGTACTTAAACTACGATTTAATAGCACGAAGTAGCCCATGTATAAATTAGTAATTTTGAATTGTGTGAACCAATTTTAATCTTTTTGTATTTTTATTTTAAATAAGATACGCTTAGGATAATAAAATATGTAAAAAAAAATGCTTGCATACTTTTAATTAAAAAAAAATAGTTAAGAACGATTTTAATTTTTTTTCAGAAACTTCATTTTATCAAGTTCAAAATAATTTTCCTAGAAAGGCTTTATAAAATTCTACTTTTGAGTTTTTTTTTTCATATTTTCTAAACTTACTATTTTCATCAATGTAAAGGTGTATGCCCTACAAAACATCTAAGTCAAGTATAGTGACTGTACCGCGGTACGCCTAATCTAGTAGGCAGTTAGTACCTACATATATATCGATAGGTCTACGATTTTTTTTTTTAATTTGACCAATTATAGAACATCAATATTAGTGTGATTTAAAAAAATATATTCAGAGAAGTTTAAAATATCAAGAAACTTAATTTTACACGAGCGGAGGCACTAGCAAACTAGTCACAGATAAAATGGCAGTGACTAGAATAAGAATGAATACATAAACTTGATTAAACCTCACTCCATGCCAAACTAGTACAAATCTCAATGAAAAACTGACCACTATCCTTAGCAAAACAATAAACTGGATGAGTGAGCACAATCTTGAAATTAACTTTTCCAAAACAAAATTAATAAACTTCCATCCTCGGCAAAAAACACAAATAAACATTAATTTCACATTTAACCAGCATAAATTAGAAACAGTTAACGAGTTTACTCTCTTAGGATTAACATTAGACACACATTTAAACTGGAAAACACATATACAGAAAGTTAAAACAAAAATTTCGAAGTTCTCTTATGCTCTTACCGAAATTAAAAAGACCACAAATCTGCAAACGGCAATAGTCACATACTACGCCTATGCCCACGCTTGGCTTAACTATGGCATTATTTTATGGGGAAACAGCACAGACGCTCCTTCTCTATTTACCTCACAAAAAAAACTGATTCGGATTATATGTAACATAGAACCAACGGATAGTTGCAAGCCCCATTTTCAGAAACATAAAATTCTCACCTTAACCGGTATTTATATTTTAGAATTATGTAAACTAGTCCGTAAGTATCCAGATTGTTATAAAACTCGAGACGATATGCAGACGAAATATTCTTTACGCCATAAAAATAGGATCAATCTACCTCCCTCCCGCCTAAAATTGCACTCTTCCGGTCCTTATTCAATGTCTATAAAAATTTATAACAAACTACCAGAAAAAATAAAACAAGAAAATAAAATAAATATATTTTTAAATAAATTAAAACAATTTCTAATTGACAAAGCTTATTACACAATTGATGAATATTTCATGGATAAAAGCAATAGCAATATATGATTATTATTATAATTTTTTAAATTCAATTCTATTTTATTTTATTATTATTATTAAATTATTTTGACATCAATTTTAGAAATTGTTATGACATCACTTTCTTTATCTAATAATTTTTGACATATGAATTTCTACTTATTGTTGACATTTTTTTTTTTCTTTTGGACATATTATTATATACTTATTAATGACATCGAATTTATTTTTTCTTTTGACATTTTATTATTATGTAATTATTAAAAATAAGTTAAATTTGTATTTTTTTTTTTATCTGACATTGAAAAAGGAACATTATTATTAAACGTTAATTTAAATTAAACATAAAACTATAATACAATAATTATTTATCTACTCTAGCAATACTGATTATCGAATTGTAATGAACTGAATGATACATGTAAATACAAGAAAATTGATTAGCGCTCCTCCTCTCTTCTACTATTTGTAATGTTGCTGTGCCCGACAGGGTCCATAATTGTTTCTATCTTTTATTATATTTCACCTGACATGTACATTATGGACTGCAATAAAGATTTTGAGATTTGATTTGAGATTTAAAATCTTTTTAAGGGCATTGAACCACCACGTGCCACTAATTGTCCCTAATAAAGACCATTTTTTCCTGAAGAGCAAACTTATTAATGCTAATAGCTAGGTAATGATTTTGCTAACAGGATAAAGTTAGTTAAAATAAATATTCCTGAAAAACTTTAAAGAACAATTTTCCCTTAAATTGTATTTAAGGTGGGCCTTCCCGACTTGCCTATAAATAAAAGATAAAGCTTTTTGCTTCATCTAAAGCAATACAATGTGATGTTTGATGGAAAGGAATGCCAAAAAAAGCGATAACACCTGAAAACTCTGTTGGCATTCAGTAATTCTACGATTTACTCAAATGTTTGTCAAAACTTGTTCCAGGAAATACATACTTTTTGAAAAAAAAAAATAAAAAAAAAATTGGAAAATTTTTAGTATAGGAGTATATTGTGGAGCGTCAAAGTTCACGTATCATAGCAGATTTTCAGAGGTCATTACTGGATCACTCTTACAGAAATTTACGTTTTGATTTCTATAAAAGCCTAGATAATATCCACAAGATATCTTTGTATCCAAAATATCTGAAGAAAAATGAGTAATAATATCATAATCACGTAAGAGCGGTTGTATGAAAATGTGACGTACATTTTCATACATACGGGTTGGCCGCTCTTAAAATAAAGCGACGGTTCTCGAACTAGATCGTTCGTATTGTCAGGCAGCGAACCGTCTGTTTGCCTCGAGGCATGTAGACTGGATTGGAGTTCACGAGATAGACTTAGAGACAAAGATGTAGTATTGAATACGACAGAATTTTCGAACATATTCCATTTGAAATGTTTGGTCGGAAGTTTTAATAGATCTTGTATAGGTATATTTGTTAGTAAAAGTTTTTAAAGTTGTCAAGATTGTGTTATGTGGTATTTAAAATTTCAAATAAATAATACAATTTACCTGTTTTTGCTCATGACTTTGATCTTGTAGTTATTGCGAGAAGTTGAAGCAAGGTAAAAAGTTGTAGGTTTCTCCTTAGAGTTCAAGATTATTCCATAGCAATTTTCACCAAAAATTGGTTCAATATTTTAAACCTTTAATAACTTTCTCTACCGCTGGGCCCTGGTAGAGGCCATGATCCGGAGCGAGGAGGAATGGCGGGCGGTCGCCTCCTCCTTCGAAGCAGTAATGCTAGCAAAGGAGGAGGCCAACCGCATAAGGCAACGGCGCTCACGCCCCAGATGCCGTGACTGTTTCTACTAAAAACAAGCCTATGTCCTTCATTTGCCTTCTGCGTTCCAGGAATATGGGTTTCAAAAATTCGCCGCGGTCCTAACTAGCGGACATTTCCCTCTCTTGGTAGGTCTGACATACATAGGTCGTTGGCTATTTTATATACCCATAGGTTATAAGTTCACTATCACGCAGGGAAAGCCGCGGGCAGAAGCTAGATAAAAATGAAGATAAAAAGGTGAATCTCAGTAAATACTGCACGTCTTATAGTAACACCTCGAAATACTCCAAAACTTGCTCTAAACATTCACATTATCCCCTCTCGTAAACAAAGATTACTGTAAAATACTGAAAACATTTTTAAAACCACCTCTATAACAATTTACACTCATCCTCACATAGTTTAGAGGTGTGACTCCGTTGCTCCCGACTAATATTATCGTCTGGGGACTCACTAAGTGTTACGTGCAGACTGGGGGCACCTCTAGTGGTGGCTAGACGTATTCCGCGCTTATTATAACGAATAAAAATTGTTTTGGTGCTTCTATGTGAATGGGATTGTAATTTAATAAAATAATGCTAGCGAACCGCCCCAGCTTTGCACGAGTGCAATGCTGATATTAAATATCATCATCAGCCTTATTAATGTTCCCACTGCTGGGACACAGGCCTCCTTTCTAGGAGAGGGTATGGGCTAATAATCCACCACGCGGGCCCAGTGCGGGTTGGTGGATGTCACATGTCTTCGAATTTTTGGTTCTAGGACATGCCGGTTGCCTCACGATGTTTTCCTTCACCGTTTTGAGAGCAGTGGTGATGAAATAAATTATACAAAGTAATTCGCCTGGCTGGGTTTGAACTCGCGACCTACAACTCGTAAGTCGCGGCAGTTACCACTCGGCCACCACTGCTCTAAATTAAATATATTATGCATGTATTATATATATAAACCTTCCCCTTGAATCACTCTATCTATTAAAAAAAAACCACATCAAAATTCGTTGCGTAGTTTTTTATGCGAATCCAACGCGATGCGGCGTCATTGTTCTACGTGCGTGTGAATTCGTAGCTTAAGCCGTAATTTTTTAAAAACAAATCACCGCACTGCCGGGCTTGTAAACAACGAGCAATAGGTAGCTTGCCATCCGACCGTCCGGTTACCGTCCGGACCGAACCGAGGCCAATTCCTCGACAGTGCGTATAGTCCCAATCGTGTCTGAAGGAGTTGTCAGCAAACCGTAGAGGCCTAATTGGGCCGAAGCCTACTGGGGCCAAAGGCAGGAAAGGAAGACTGGGCCCTTTTATAAAACGGCCCAGGTAAAGGATAAAGGTAACGAAGGAAAAGGAGTGGATTTTTAGTCAGTAATTATGTGAAAAAAGTTTGCAAAGCATTTGTTAAAACGTTGCGGATTTTTTTTTTGTTAGAAAGTATGAGAAACGGTAGTTTACTAAAAGCTTATCAATGGAGCTTGGGTGAGACATTAGTGAACCTTCAAAAACAGATGATATCACTATGTCCGCACCCCGGGTCGCAACGCGCGGATTAGCATCTGTCAACTTGACCCTCATTTGATCCGGGTGGCTAGGACCAGCTCAAAACGCAGCTAAGCGTTATTAATTCCATTTCGTTTGATATGGGAAACGTAAATTCGGTTACCGTCCGGTGTTGAAGAGAAAACTTGTAACGTCATGTTGTCGATAGATGGCGTTGTACACAAGGTTTTTAGTTTAATTCCGCCTAGCCCGTTCCATCATCGGACCACCAGACGTACGGCATTGCGCCACCGGTACGTGGTGGATATTCCACATATACGTAGGTACAAAACGTTTTGGGAACACATTCATTATGCGTACAGCCAAGGAGTGGAATTCCTTGCCGGAGTCGGTGTTTCCTGATAGCTACAATCCGGGTATCTTTAAGTCAAGAGTGAATAGGTTACTTCTAGGTAAGCGCGCTCCATCGTCGACCGCATCGTCACTTTCCATCAGGTGAGATAGCGGTCAAGCGCGAGCCTATAATCAATAACAAAAAAAAGTTTAGTTTTAGTGTATGGGTACGAAGATGGGAGCACTATTAGGGTGGCCCTTCCTCACTCGTCTATTATGAACGTCTTACAAGGCTTAAAAATTTCTTGCTTCATCTAAATTAATCCAACGCGATGTTTGATGAACAGGCAACGCTAAAAATGAGATAATGCCATCAGGCAATATCTCATTCTCTCACTCACAAACTCTGGCACTCGGAAATTTCGTGATTTACTCGAATGTTTTACAAAACTTGTTCCAGGAAATACGAGTTTTTTTAAACCATTAAAAGTTTTTTAGTTGACTTATTGTCATTCAGAATCTTTATTAATCTGCTAGGCATCTATAGAAGATTTTTTTTTACATTTTCAATATATAAGTATATTATGGAACGCCGAATCCAAGTAAAATAACAGCTCTTTCCTGATAAGTGTTCTAGGCAAACCGGAGGCCCTAGCAGGGTCGAAGCCAACTACAGGGATCGTTTTCTGAAAAGAGGAGGAAGAAAGGAGGTTCAGCCGTAAACAGTAAAAGTCTGATACTATTTCAAAATAAAATAAAAAAAAAACACAAAATAAATATAAGAACAATTAAAATAACACAAAAAACATTTGGACTCGTGAAGGATTTGCACCTCCGACCTCCGCTAGTCTGTCGCTCCCGAACCGCATCTTTCTACATGATAGAAAGCGGCGAGCGTCCAGACTGGCGACGCTCTTTTCTACTGAGCTAACGAGTCCTTAGACGTAGTGGCGAAATAGCCCTCCTCTCTATAACCCTCTCGTGAGATAGAGGGAAACAAGATTACAAGGAAAAAATATTTTTTTTCATAGCAAACTTAATAGTGCAGTATGTCTATATCATTACATAGTATTAAAACAAAGTCGCCTGTCCCTATGTATGCTTAAATCTTTAAAACTACGCAACGGATTTTGATGCGGCTTTTTTGACAGATAGAGTGATTCAAGAGGAAGGTTTATGTGCATAATACATGCATAACATATGTGCGCCGCTGGGGCGGGTCGCTAGTATATATATAAAAGGAGAATCTGACTGACTGACATATCAACTCACAGCCGAAATTACTGGGACAAGGAGCGGTAATTTTGCACAAGGCTAGCTTTTATGACGTAGTCGAACACTAAGAAAGGATTTTCTAAAATTCACCCCCTAAAGGGATGAAATGAGGATCTAAAGTTTATATGGAGAACCCTACTTTCACGCGGGCCGCCTTTGAACCTTGTGTTGCATGAATAAATAAAAAAATAAATAAGCCGCTGGCAGAAGGCTAGTATATATAAAAGGAGAAACTGACTGACTGACATATCAACGCACAGCCGAAACTACTGGGACTAGGAGCAGAAAATTTTGCACAAGGCTTGCTTATATGACGTAGTCGAACACTAAGAAAGGATTTTCCAAAATTTACCCCTAAAGAGATGAAGCGTATGCCATAGTTTATGCGAAAACTTTTTTTCACGCGGGCGAAGCCGCTAGCAGAAAGCTAGTACCTGTATATAAACTTAGCAAGACGAATCACACGAGCCGAAACACGATGTGTTGTGTCGTTTAATTACGCAATAAAGAATTGAGTTCCTATGGCCATCTTCCGGTTCCATCATCAAGACAACTCCACGACATAATAATTTTGCATTGTCATCTGACTGACACATGCATGCAATATTTCAGCTCAATCGGTAACCGGGAAGTTGTTCAAATTACAAGATTTGATCACAAACATCGGGACAGGTAAAATTAAATAAAAGCTTGTAATTGCATTCACCAAATCTGTTTAAGGTTTAAAAGAAAAGAAAAATAAAAATAAAGTTGACGTTGCTTTTGCTAATAGCATTACCTCGAGGTGTATAAAGTATTTTCATAAATCAGGAGGTAATTTTCAAAAGTGGTTCAAAAAACCTTTTATAAAAGTGGATTTAGCCAGTTTTGAAAATAACCTCCTGAAATACAGAACGTAATGGACAAGTTTCTCAAACCTAGGGCTTTGTCAGCTGACGAAATTGAACAACCACCCACAAGTTTTTTTTTTTTCATAAAACTAAAGAATGTCGGCCGCTCCATACAAAGTCCCTAATCAAGTTTATAATTTTGTATTCAATGTCGATTTTTTTAGATTTTCGTTCTACACATAGTATAAAAATAGTAACAGATTAATTTTATGTAACAAAAGGGTTGACTCGTGAAGGATTTGCACCTCCGTCCTCCGAGGTACCTCACTCCCTAGAAATGAACACGGAATACGGTGAGTGAGGACCAAGCGGCGCTCTTATCTACTGAGCTAACGAGTCTTGCGGAAACTTGAACCAAATTGCGTAACATATTTCACAAACCCAGTATTAAAATATAACAAAAAGAATTATCAAACGTGAGAATCGAACTCAATTTGATAGAGTTTAGAAGTAGGTAAGGCTCTTAAATACTTAGCCAAGAAGTCTGATGAATACTCAATCAAAATAGTGATCCATATTGCGTCACTTAAAACACCAGTGAAAAGCAAAAAGTATAAATCATTTCATTCAGGATTTGAACCCGATGTTATAGACACGGGTAGGTGTTCCTGATCTAAACTTACTCGGCTATCGAGTCTTGTAAATCTAAGACCAAATTATGAATTACTTGGCTCTTATACTTTCTTTTTATTATTATAAATCAAACAGAATCAGTACAGTACGGCTGTCGGATCTTGGCGAGTCTGAAGTTAAGCTCTGCAAAATTTTGGCGCTTGAAACAAAAATGGTTTAAACAAATAAATGCCATTTACAGTTGTTATTGCTGTTAAAAACTGTTATTGGCATTTATTTTAAAACCTTTATTTTGCACCATGTTTGACTCAAAGAAACTTTTACCTTTTTTTGTAGGAATATTGATGAGAACTGCATGAAAATTCGTTTAGAAGTTTTTGAGTTTATCGCAGTTACACAGAGAGACAGTTTCGAAGGAAGGGGTATGGAGTATTTTACACACTAAGACGAAATTAAAAAAAACATTTACTAACCTCTAATAAATGAATAAAAACAATAAAATAACATATAAGATTGATTGAGTTTGAAACTCAATCTCATACAGTCTGGAAGGACCTGGAATATTCAAATGCGAAGCTTAGTGGCTTGATAAATGTTAGGACCAAATTACAATACTTAAGTGTATGTACCAACAAAGATAAAAAGTCTAAGACTAAGAAATATAAATACGTAAAATTGTAGAAGGATTTAAACTTGTTGTTAAACAGACAAGAAGAATGAACAATTACTAACTTATGAGCTAAGAAGTCTAATAAAAGTTCCAAACCAACAAAATTATAATACTTATTGCTCAGATTTTGAAAGTAAAGTTGAACGAATGGTTTAAACTGTTATGTAGACTTTAAACTCAATGTTAATAAGCCTGGAAGGATGAATCAGCGTTATTTTAATTTGAACGCCTTACCCAGGCGTTCAATCCACTATCAAAATCGCGATTCCATGACCCTGCCTCATTGAAGTCTGCGATCCCGCGGTTTCTGCGGGATTTGCTGGATTGGGATTTTTTTTTGTTATACGGCGACTTTAAATTCTTGAGCCCCAAGCGAACACCGACGTTTGCACACGTCTTTCTTCTCTAATTACGGTATTCGAAAGGCTAAATTACCAACCGGAGTCTGTGTTTCAATCCGGGTATCTTTAAGTCAAGAGTGAATAGTTTACTTCTAGGTAAGCGCGCTCCATCGTCGACCGCATCGTCGCTTTCCATCAGGTGCGATATCAGTTAAGCGCGAACCTATAATCACGCTGCGTCCAAGGGTGGGATTCGTTATTGGTTGATTTTTACCTACTATAAAAAAAAAACCTATAGGGATTGAAGAGCTATAGGGATTGGAGAGATGAAGCGCATGTTACGAAAAGAGTTTTGAGTTTACACGTAGATGGATGGAGAGGAAGAGGGAGGCCGAAGAAGAGATGGATGGATTGTGTGAGGAGTGATATGAAAGAAAAGTGAGTTAGTGATAGTGTGACGGGTGACAGGACAGAGTGGAAGAAAAAAACATGTTGTGCCGACCCCAAGTAATATGGGATAAGGGTAGGATGATGATGATGAGGGATTGAAGAGCTAAACGAGATTGAGTACCTAGTTGTGAATGATCTTGGCGCATAGGACGCAGAAACGTTCGTCTGACTATCCCAACGCAAAGGGCGGGGATAAGGAGAGGGATTTAAGGTGTTAATGGGTTTAAATAAATAAAAGAACATTCTTTCTTGTTTTCAGTGTGTCCAAGGGCAGCCAAGCTCGACGGCTGAGCCCAAGAGAAGCAGCGCAAAGAAAGAGTCGTGGCATCGTCGGCTGGCGAGGAAACGCTCTTATTAGGTACGCAAGTTCTCAATCTGGTGTCACCTACTGGAAGTAGGTTTGTTACAAGGCAAAGCTATTACAACTGGTTTTATATCATATATCAGCTTTCAATCTGGTTTTGACAGCATGATATTAAAAACATATTAAAAACAGTCTTATACCAACCTAGAGCAGGAATAGCACATTGATATCTTAGGGGTGAATGTAAGTTATTCAGTCCAGAGAAGTTGTTTGGCGTTCGAGCGAAAGCGAGGACTAATAGTCCGAGAAGCTAAATAACTCTTTAACCAAAGGTAAATGCTGTGCTTTTCATTACGAATACAAGGAAAATAAATATAATTTTTAATCATTTGACAGCTGTCTGTTGAAAGTAATCCTCCCTAGGGATGAAAAGTACTACTTTCAACCCGCACTGAAATTTAAACCAGTAATGAAAACATATTAAAAATGTGTATTTAATCATTATTTCCAGTTGAGTCGAAGATGCGGTTATCAGAATTTTGTAACGAGTTGCGGGAAGTTACGGACTGATGCGGTGCGGCCGCATCGATCCGAGAGCCACGCATCAAGGGGCACAGTTGTGGTGACTACTAGGCTTACGTACACATTTTATTATTATTTGTCTGGTTTTGAATACATGCATAGTTTCAATAAAGATGTCTAATTCAATTCTGGTGGCCGTTTCATTTGTATTAAAATAGTTTTGTAGTGATCTGAGCGCAATAGAATGTGGGCGGGGTTGCGGACGGCGAGCAATGCGTAGCTCGCCGTCCGGTCGTCTGGTAATCGTTCGGACCAAGCCCAGTCGTTGACGGCGCGCACTGTTCCCGCGCGCCTCAAGGAGTGGTTAGCAAATGTAGAGGCCCAACTGCAGGGTCGAAGCCTACTGGGGACTCGGTCCGGTATCTGAAACGAAGGTCCGACCCCGGTATGAGGGCTAAGAAGGAATGGGGTGGGTCCGTCCGTCACAAATTTCTCACAATGTAACAGAACCTAGTAGCCCACGTACAAATTAATAACCCAATTTTCCAAGAGATGGCGCTAGTAATTTTGGATTGCGTGAACCTATTTTAATCTCTTCGTATTTTTATTTAAAAGAAGATACGCACAGGATAATATGTAGACTAAGTTACATAAAAAAATGCTTGCATGTACGGTTAAATTACAAAATTAGTTCAGAACATTTTTTTTAAGTTTTAATTATTAAAAAAAAATTTGAATGTTCTAAATAACATAAACTTTTCTTTGTTACGTTATGAATGCGCCAATTAGCGTAATCAAAATCCGTGATGATGGCCAAGCCAGTGTCATACCATTTTTGGCTGAAGAAGCAAGAGTACCTACATTCTTTGTCGAAACTATAACAACTAGAATTTTATATTTATGTATGTTATCAATTTGTTAGACAAGGATTTATAACACAGACCTTACGAGCTACTTTATTTGCCTCAAGGGAAAAAAGGAAATAAAGCGGCCCCTATTCCAACTGTTCGTTCTAGGAATAGAACCTTATGTCAATGATATAATATCTTTCGTATGTTGAAGAGTTTAGCACTAGATTATCTACACTAATATAATAAAGAGGTAAAGTTTGTTTTTTTGTTTTTTTATTTTTTTGTTTGTAGGAGGTAATCTCTGGAACTACTGATCCGATTGGAAAAAAAATAGCAACAATAGAAAGCTGCTTTACTCCTGAGTGACATAGGCTATAAATTATTTTTATAACATGGATGTTAACCGAGCTATCATTACAAGAAATTTTCCGCGGACGAAGTCGCGGGCAGAAGCTAGTTTTTTATATAAGCTAACAAGCGACCTGCCTGCTGAATTTTAAGTGTCCTAATATACCAAGTTGTGTTTATGCTGTACCTACAATAAAGAGTATATTGTGAACCAACTGTTACATCAGGATGGTCACAGTAAAACAAGGATACTTCTCATTCAACAAGTTTATAATTATAATTCAAATATTACAGTAGCGAGTAATTTTCTCATAATGTTATTTGCTTAGCAACCGTAACTAAGGAGACTTATGAAAAGGAAAACTGTCAACACAGCGGCTTTTATAACACACACGAATACAATACTATTAATTTACAATTGAATAATCTAATAAAATTGCTCCTTAAATATTAATTATTACCAATAATATTGTATATCAAAGAATAATGCACAATACAATAACTTTTACTAATTATTTGATGTACCGGAAGCTGACAAGCGGAAGGCGCTATAATCGTTTATTTATAATTATTCGCGTCAATAGACCAAGAAGTTATAATGTCAAGTATGTACTAAGGAGTTTTCATGTCGAGCTGGTATATGACGAACCCGAAGTCTGTAACAATATCTATTTATCTAATGCTGATATTAAATACTAGCGGCCGCCCACGACTTCGTACGCGTGGACCTCGTTTTAGGGTTTTTTTATGGTAGGTGAAAATCATCCAATGATGGAACCCGCTCTTGGGCGGAGTGGGAGACAGTGTCAGACTCTTACTGACCAAAAAACCTGACCCATTCCTTTCTTGCCTTATTCCCAGAGCCGCGGTAACACTTTCGCACCAACCCTCGGATCCAGAAAGCTTCGACCCTGAAGGGCCGTGTGGCTGACCCCAGCTTGCCCACCATCACGCATTTTAATTTGGATAACACGAAAATTTAGTCGATAATTGGTCGAAATTTGTCGCCAAATATCAGAATTTGTCGGTCAGTGGTTTAGAAGTTATAAGGGGTCATTGTGGGCCAAGCCAGAGTCAGCTGTCCCCAGCTTGCCCACATGTGTATCTCAAAAACTAGAGCACCTAGCGAAGATCTGTTTTCTCCCAGATTTAGTCGCCAATAAGTCGAAATCGGTTGCCAAATCTCAGAATTTGTCGGTCAGTGATTTAGAAGTTAAAAGGGGTCATTGTGGGCCAAGTCAGAGTCAGCTGTCCCCAGCTTTCCCACATGTGTATCTCAAAAACTAGGGCATCTAGCGAAGATCTGTTTTCGTCCAAATTTAGTCGGTAATGTGTCGTAATTTGTCGCTAAGTCACAGAATTTGTCGGGTTATGTTTTAAAAGATATAACAAGTTTATTTTTTTAAGGTATAGACCAAGAGCTAGTTGGAAGATTTTACAAGAAATTGTCAAGAAAAAATATTTTAATTATAATGTGAAAATATATTTCCAATTTTTACGGTCTAATGTCCTTAGACAAGGCAGAGAGAGGCAAATTTTTAATTAAATACATGTTTTTATGTTTAAAACATAAAAACAATTGTTAACTTAGATTTCTTTGTAAACATTAAGCCTTGCTCTTGGTCTATTTACTGTCAAGACGTACAATCGCGTACAACTATTATACCGAATTATAACGTTACTTTATAATGTACGTCAGAATAATAAAACATGTTGGTTTTTTAATAAAGTTATTTATAAATTTAATACAAGACAAAAGCAAATAAATAAACTAGTCATTGATTGCGATCCCACCTAATGGGAAGCATATTATTATTCTTACCTAACGTAAGTATGAAACTATTACAAGAAAATCCAGCCACTGTACAAACGACGCTCAATAACACTTTTACCCGAAGTCAAAATACTAACTCTTTCTAAAGAATAGCACAAAATATTTCAATAAGTCTCACAAATTGACAAACTTATTATAATTAATTACATTAATAAAAGCTGTTGGTGTGTATACTAAAACATTATAAGCAGATGTGATTACAGTAATATTGCCAGGTTATTAATTAGCATGAATATACAATTATTGTACTAATGTCACAAAAAATTGATTGATGGTGCTAATGTCATAATGTGACTTTATACAGATTGCACTGTTTAATGGATTGCTGTAACTGTGACTACACCAGGTGTCTTGATTAGCCGATAGATGGCGCTTTTAGATGGGCTGCACAAAGCCTTAATACTATGTATCAGGTTTTAGCATGATTTGTTTAAGTGAAATTCAGTGGCTGTTTTAAATAATTGCAAATTAATTTCTAGTGGATATTGTAATACAAAATTGAGGTAATAAATGATATAACTACAAAATCACAAATATTTACAATATCATTTTTTTTTTAATTAATGAAGTCAAAGTCAAAATCTTTTTATTTCACATAGGCCTACATGGGCATTGTAGGGTGGGAAGGCAGGGTAGGTAGAGAAGTTGAGGTAGATAGCTAAGGTAGAATAGTTGGGGTAGGTAGGTAGGGTATGTATGAATTCAGACCGCATAACCTTATTTACAACGTGTAAATAAGGTTATGCGGTATTGTTTCTGTGGAAGGTAACGAAATTAAGTCTTGTAAAACGTCGTAGCACTCCCAAGTTTTTATAAACTTTTGTCTTTTTACTGTAATGTACACTGGTATGCGACTTATATTAATTTAGAGAAATAAAATTAAATATCTCAAAATATACTACGTGTTAAACTATGGATCCAGTGAAATTTTTTGTTGTTTAGTATATTAAGTCGGTTAATTTATAAAAAAAAATTGGAGGCATGAGGTTTGACTTCTGTGGGGGAGAAGGCGATGATGTAAAACATTAGACAAGAAATTAATAACATTTGTCCTTCCTACTCAACTTCTGAGGCGTGTTTTCATGAATGTTAGAGATCGTATTAAAGAGTTCCAGAATCGTGGGGTTAAAGATATGAATTATGTTTAAATTTTCATTTTCTGATTTTGTAAATTAACGCGTTCTCATCAAATTAAATATTGTAGCGCGAGAAAAATTATTTTAGTACGCTGTGGCTTTGCTACACTGTGGTTGCAACGCGTCGCAGCTAATCGTGCACCAGGGCAGGCCGAAGGCAGGCGTGCGGAGAGCGTGCTCCGATCATCATCGTGTGCGGACGCACGCAACGCAGTACTAACTGCCCTGATTACCCGAACCACATCGTGGGTATCCAAAGATGGACGATGCCGCCGAGTTCGACCTGGACACTTACTGCAAGGGCTGGATTGAGGTGGCCCGAAACAAATATGCCTGGAAGAGGTTGGGGGAAGCCTTTGCCCTTCGGTGGGAAAGTATAGGATATAAAAAAAAAACTATGGATGGAAGCTACGTGGAAGCCATACTAGTAGTTAATGAAATATGAAAAATTTGGTGGCACAGACTGGAAAGTGTTGGCCTGAAATTAAGTAGAACTAAAACGAAGTACTTGTTCTGTGATTTCGGCGGTCTCTCCGGTCTTAAAGCCTTAGCTCTCGCCGGAACGCCCATACCAACCTGTTCCGACTTTAGGTACCTTGGGTCGCTTATCCAAGGGAATGGTGAGATAGACCGAGACGTAACGCATCGGATCAACGCAGGATGGATGAAATGGCGACAAGTCACGGGAACAACTTGCGACCCACGGATGCCCCTCAAGTTGAAGGGTAAAATTTACAAGCCCGTGATAAGATCTGTCCTACTGTATGGATCAGAATGTTTGGCTGTGAAAAAGATGGATGAAAAAAGACTGCATGCAGCGGAGATAAGAATGTTGAGATGGATGTGTGGTGTGACGAGAAGTGAGAAATGAGTAAGTATATTAGAGGAAGTCTGAAAGTGGCGCCAGTGACTGAAAAGTTGGAAGGAAATCATTTGTCTTGGTATGGTCATGTGAAGAGGAGAGATGAAACGCATGTTACAAAAAAAGTTCTGGGTTTACACGTAGATGGATGGAGAGGAAGACGGAGGCCGAAGAAGAGATGGATGGATTGTGTGGAGCGTGATATGAAAGAAAAGGGAGTTAGTGATAGTGTGACGGGTGACAGGAGAGAGTGGAAGAAAGAAACATGTTGCACCGACCCCAAGTAACATGGGATAAGTGTAGGATGATGATGATGTTCTTAGCTGTTTTTTTAGATTCTGAAACATTTCTCCGACATTTGTTTCGCCGTTGATCGGTTCACCGACAGAATGATTCACTATTCATTTTTTCTCCGACAGAACTTTTCAATGACGAACGATTCGCCGACAGAACGATTCACTATTCATTTTTTCTCCGACAGAACTTTTCACCGGCGAGCGATTCGCCGACACAATTGTTCATCTGCTCCTGCATTTCGAATCGGATCATTTCTTTCGGGTAAGGAATAAGAATTTTAACATTATTCCTTACCCGATGAACCATCATTCTCATGGCATCCCTAGTCGGCATGTAAGGAGCACTAATACTTGGTACATCTTGAATACACCGTTGAACAATTTGTGAGGGTGCATCCATTGAATGGTGGGCGTTTTGTTTGATGTTAGCTTTTACAGTTAATTTAATCTGCTTATCGGGATCCGGCAAATGAACATGTTTAAAATTTTTCGAAATGCAGGAGCAGATGAACAATTGTGTCGGCGAATCGCTCGCCGGTGAAAAGTTCTGTCGGAGAAAAAATGAAAAGTGAATCGTTCTGTCGGCAAATCGTTCGTCATTGAAAAGTTCTGTCAGAGAAAAAATGAATAGTGAATCGTTCTGTCGGCGAATCGTTCGTCATTGAAAAGTTCTGTCGGAGAAAAAATGAAACGTGAATCGTTCTGTCGGTGAACCGATCAACGGCGAAACAAATGTCGGAGAAATGTTTCAGAATCGTTTTTTTATGGTAGGTAAGTCATCCAATAAAAAAAAATCATTCAATTAGCTGCTTCCCTCTCCTACTATACTCGTGCATCTATCTCTTTCTTACTTACCCTAATTTAAACGGAGCGCAAATATCTTTAAGCAAGTGACATTTTGGTCGATAAATAATTATATATAGATTTGCTTCGGTAGGTTCAAATTATAGAAAATTTTATATTGCTTTTTATATAATTATATATATGTATATCAAAACAAACGAGCAAAGAGCATTATTCATGATCATTAAATATCATACTGTATAGGAAGTTAAGGATTTTGTACCAATGTATGGAGAAATTAAATTCTCTAATATCTTTTTCATTGCATGCCGACAAATTCTGTGACTTAGCGACAAATTACGACACATTACCGACTAAATTTGGACGAAAACAGATCTTCGCTAGGTGCTCTAGTTTTTGAGATACACATGTGGGCAAGCTGGGGACAGCTGACTCTGGCTTGGCCCACAATGACCCCTTTTAACTTCTAAACCACTGACCGACAAATTCTGAGATTTGGCAACTGATTTCGACTTATTGGCGACTAAATCTGGGAGAAAACAGATCTTCGCTAGGTGCTCTAGTTTTTGAGATACACATGTGGGCAAGCTGGGGACAGCTGACTCTGGCTTGGCCCACAATGACCCCCTATAACTTCTAAACCACTGACCGACAAATTCTGATATTTGGCGACAAATTTCGACCAATTATCGACAAAATTTTCGTGTCATCCAAATTAAAATGCGTGATGGTGGGCAAGCTGGGGTCAGCCACACTGAAAATCATCCAATGACGAAACCCGCTCTTGGGCGGAGTGGGAGACAGTGTCAGACTCTTACTGACCAAAGAACCTGCCCCATTCCTTTCTTGCCTTATTCCCAGAGCCGCGGTAACATTTTCGCACCAACCCTCGGCTCCAGAAAGCTTCGACCCTGAAGGGCCCCTACAGCTTGCTGATAACTCCTTGAGGCGCGGGATGACACAAAACGCTTATTTTCATTGTAAATAAATTCTAATCATGTACCTACTATTATGTACACGAGAGAGGATTTTAAGTAAATGACCCATTTACTCAGTAAACAATCCCTTATTTCCTACAATTACTTGGAGATGTATATATAATACTCAGCTTACCATTTAAAATAAGTTGTTACCGTATTCTCACCTCCGCACGAAGCAATCTACCTTTCTGCTGCTATTGAATTAATTCCTTGGGCCACGGTACACTACATAAGCGGTGGCGGTAAGCGGCAGCGGTTGGCATAAGCAGTAGCGATTGTGAGGTTAGAGAATGAGTCGTTACTGTCAACCAGTGTGTAATTTTCGTCGGTGTCATTTAGGATTTTGATTTTGTATTTATTAAATTTATTAAAAGATACCAGTGTCCAGATAGGTGTATTGTCTTTTAATTGTGTATGTAATGACAGTAGTCGAAAGGTTAAGATCCAAGATGGCTTTGACTACAATATTTATGTTTAAAAATATATGAGTGTTCTTTATAGTTTTCGGGGTCAATAAGACCGAAGTTTTGTGAAAATCGTTGAAGTTGTCTGCAATGGATCTTCTTCTTCTTCTCGAATCGATGGATTCCGCTTCCCTCAAAGTTTTTGGGCCCAGTAGGTTGCCACATTTATAGCAGCTTCAGTGGCATTCTTAAGGTCCTCCAGCGTGCACTTGTAGGGACATTTTGAGCACTCTAATAGGTGGACCATTGTTTGGTCAGAGACACCGCACTCGCACTGTGTGTCACCGGGGTCTATAATCCCCCATTTTGCCAAGTTGTGTTTGCAGCGGCCTACTTGGGTGCGCAGTCTATTGATTGCTTTCCATACAGGCCACTGCAGCTCATATCCAAGTAGCATATGTTCCCGGGGCTGGACAAAGTCGGGCGGTGGTGGGTGGTGTTCTTCCCACAACTTACATCTCTCCGCAGACGGTCGATCACGGATAGCCTGTGTGCAGCGAAGAAAGCTCTTACGACTTTTTAGTCTACCCGGAGCCGTCGTATGCTTGTATAGGGGATGCCGGGAATCAGACTCTTGATAATATTTTTCAAGTGCACACGCGACACTCCTACGGACGACAGGTGGTGCGATTCCAACCAACGGGTAGAGCTGTAATGGATGTAGGTGTTCTTAATTATTGTGTGTACATTCTTCTTTTGGACATTAATTTTGTGTGTGTCGACCTAGGTGACACACACAAAAATAATGTCAATTGTAACACAAAAATAATGTCAAATGCAATTTTGTGTGTGTCGACCTAGGTGACACACACAAAAATAATGTCAGCAGTCATGTCAAAGGTGTGTCCTTTCAGATAAAAGTTATGCACTCACATTTATTTTTTCTGACACTATTTCCCGTTCCGCCTAAGGGCGAGATTGGTCATTAGATGATTTTTTCCCACCATAAAAAGAAAACTTTTAGGCTTGAAAATTAAGTTTGGACTCCAGCGTCCTGTAACTTAGACCCAACATTTGCTTCCCACACCTAGAATGTCATAACGTGAAAACAGGTCAAGACCTAATTTATAAAGCTTACGCTTCTACATTTTCTTATTCATCAGAATAAAAGCAGTTTTCTACGAATCGTTTCTTCAAGATTCATCGCAAACTGTTTCACAAATTCTACTGACTAAACGACTCACTCCTCTCTTTCTTAGCCTTAGTGACAGGGCCCTGGTGTTCCGCTTTCGCATCAACCTTTTGCCCCAGAAGGCTTCGACCCTGCTGGGCCCCTTTGCTGACAACTTCTTGGGCTCGGTCCGGACGCTCACCGGATGGGCGAATAGCGTGCTACCCATTGCTCGCCGTCCGCAAGCCCGTGCTTACGGTGGCTGGAAATCGAGATCAGGGACACGGCGGCTGCGACTGCGGTGTGAGCGTCGTGGTCTTTACCTGATGCGGTCGGCCTCTTTTTTTGCCAAAGCATTACTGTTGTCAGTTAGGGGTGGATTTTTGTAAAATTCGTTCTTTGTGGATGTCTGAAGGTTGACTGGTAGAGAATGCCTTGTAGCATTAAGTCCGCCTATGTACCACTACTGTATTATGCGTTCCAAATAAGAACAGGAAAGTCAATAACCTGATCTGTCAAATTTTGAGTGAAAAGTACGGTTTGCAAAAAAATCTTATTTGAGTATCAATAAAAAGTTTTTTTTGCTTTTTATTACTAAAAATTAGTTAATTCTAGTTGAAGTAAAAACGTTAGGGTTTAATATAAATTTGCCAAATATATTGATTTAAGTCATAAATAGTTTACAAAAAAAACTATTTTCTTTCTTATTTTCATTGTTAGAAACAATTCGCCTTTTTCTTCTATTTACCACTACTCAGACACATCACACAGTAAAACAGAGATAAACAAAATTGAAAAACTGTATCATGATTAAACTTTTTTCATTCACGATTCGTACGTAATTTTTTTTTAAACATCTTTTTTTGTTCACTCTACCTAATTTCTTCGATTTGAAAATTCGACGTGACGTCACAACATTGCTATCGATCCTATTCTCATTTGGAACGGATTGTACATGAAGTTTAAATAAATAAATGGACCGTCACCCCCGACTTCGCCCCTACTCGTCCCCTCACTAACCCTTGGCTCCGATATACTTGGAGACAGCTGTTGCTGTCGTGGTTCAACGACATCCCCACTGACTTGTCCCTCGGACATTACGTCTGGGTACATTATACTTGAACGTCGAGTTCTATGCCTAATTTGATCGCTATGCCGTGTGAGAAGTCGACCATCATCGCTGTTTACTACATACCTACGTGAACCTTGTTGGTTTACTACCGTTCCTTTTAACCACTTGTCTTGGCTACCGTAGTTCCTGGCCCATATCGTATCACCAACGGTGTGTTGCCATGGTTCAGTGCCTGAACTTGTCGACTGCTGACGCTGTACCCCTTCCACCCGGTCCTGACGCGCGCGGACTGTGCGCAATAGATCTAACCGGGAACGCAACGGCCTACGTTGCAACATCATGGCAGGACTTTCCCCTGTAGTGCTTTGAATACTATTTCTATACGCTAGTAGGTATGTCTGCAAAGCTGTGTCAATGTCTACTGCCTCTCGGATTGCCTTTTTTATTGCTCGCTTACATAATTTAACGGCATTTTCTGCTGCCCCGTTTGAAGCTGGATGATACACTGGGGAATACGACTGCTTAATACCGTTCAATTTTAAGAATTCTCCTAACTCCGTACTAGTGAATGGTGGGCCCTGGTCGGATACAATCTCCAAAGGCAAACCAAATCGCGCAAACAATGACCTCATAACCTTAATGACTGCCGAAGCATTTGTTTTATTCATTTCAAAAATTTCAATCCACTTTGTACTGGAATCTATAATTACGAAAAACGTTTTTCCCTGGTATGGGCCTAAAAAGTCTACATGTAATCTACTCCACGGCTGGGCTAAATACGGCCAACTACGTGGTGCGGCCTGCGGCGGCGCAGCTGCTTCCATCGCACAGGTTTCACAAGCGCGGCATGTCGATTCGATGTCTGCGTCTATATTGGGCCACCACACAAAACTTCGAGCCATCGACTTGGTCTTAACTATGCCCATGTGGCTAACATGAAGCTCTTTTAGTATTGTCTCCCGAAGAGTTGGTGGTACAACAATTCTGTAGCCCCACATAATACAACCCCGTTCCACATATAATTCGTGTCGCCTATTAAAGTACGGTTTCATCAGTTCGTCTGTGCAATGCGACGGCCACCCTGACTGTACGTTCACCATCACTCTACTAAGCACCTGATCCCGCGCTGTTGCTAGACGTACATCATCATTCGTCACCGGCAAAAAACTTTCAGCAAAATTTAAATAGGTATATTCACGACGTATTTTATTGTTATCTGTTGGTTGAGGCAGTCGCGACAAAGCGTCGGCACAGTTTTTTGCTGACGCTACATATTCTATATCGTACGAATAACCTGTTAATATTATTGCCCACCTTTGCAACCTGGATGCTGCCATAACCGGAATGCCTACTTTATTCCCAAAAATGTATGTTAGGGGTTTGTGGTCTGTTCTTAAAGTAAACTTCCTACCATACAAGTACTGATGGAATTTTTTAACACCGTATATAATCGCTAATGCCTCCCTGTCTATTTGAGCATACGATCTCTCCGCGGAGTTAAGTGTGCGTGACGCGTATGCAATTGGACGCTCGCCTTCTGGCGTGATGTGTGAGATGACGGCGCCTATCCCCGTGGCGCTAGCGTCTGTCGTCAGCACAAGCGGTAGCTCTAGGGAGTAATGCACAAGCACTTCACTCGTGCTCAGTGCCCGCTTAACCCGAGCAAAAGCGACCTCACAGGCATCGCTCCATACGTACTTCACCCCGGCACGCAACAAATTATACAATGGTGTAAGGATCGAACTTACATTTTTTATAAATTTACCATAATACATGACCATCCCAATGAAAGCTTTCAACTCCGATACGTTCCTCGGTATCGGAGTTTTAACAATTGCTTCCACTTTATTTTGACACGTGTGAACACCTTCCTTACTTATTACATACCCTAAATATTCGAGCGATTCCACAAAGAAAGAACATTTTTCTTTATTTACTTTCAAGCCACTCGACTTCAGGCGTTCAAAAACTTTATGTAGGCTACTTAAGTGTTGGGGTGTGTCCTTTCCTGTTATAATAATATCATCTAAAAAAAACTCCTACGTGGGGTATATCTGCAAACAATTGTTCTAAGCATCGTTGAAATATTCCCGGGCTCGACGACAGCCCATACACTAATCGTTTATACATGAAAAGCCCCTTATGTGTGTTAATTACCGCGTATCTCCTAGTATCATCCAGTTCAAACTGAGCGTACGCCTGTGACAAATCGATTTTACTAAATCTTTCGCCTCCATGCAACCGAGACAAAAGATCTTCTACCTTAGGTAATGGATAACGGTCGACTACTAACACTTTGTTCAAGGTTAGTTTAAAATCAGCGCATATTCTAATAGTACCATCTTTTTTGACGACCGGCACGATTGGTGTTGCCCAGTCTGAGTGGTGGACGGGCGTGAGGATGTCGTCGCGCACCAGCTGTTCCAGTGCGCGCTCTACTGGCTCCCGCAGCGCATACGCCAACGGGCGCGCGCGCAGGAACATCGGCCGCACCCCCTCGCGCACGTGGATGCTCACTTGTCCTCCCGTGAACCGTCCCAGGCCTTCCGCAAACACCTCACAGTATCTGGAACGGAATTCCGAGAAATTAAAATTAAAATTCCGATTATTTACTTTATTATAATGCATAGTCGACATCGATATATTTAGCTCCGCTAACCATTGTCTACCTATTAAAACGGTGTTCCCATTGTCAATAACATATAAATCCAATACCTTTTCAATATTATTATATTTAACAACGGGTTTAATAACACCTAAAGGCCTGATTAGTTCACCCGTGTAGTATCTTAAAACCAACTTAGTGGGTTTAATACTTAAACTGGAAAACATTTCCTGATATAATTGGTAATTAATGCACGAGATTGCACTCCCCGTGTCACATTCCATTCTTAAGTCACAACCATGCACACTTACAGAAATCATAATAGGTTCACACTGTCCAAGTGATAGGTACTATTACCTCGTCACTGTCACTTCCCGTCGAGTAAGTGCCACACCTGTCGTCGCTGCCATGCCCGTCTTCTTGTATGTTATTTAAGAAATTAGTCTTGGTCAACTTCGGACACATTCTCTTCAAATGTCCCTCCTGGGTACAAATTCTACACACATACAGTTTGAATTTACATGTATTCGAATTGTGTTTGCCTCCACAGACTTTGCATTCCTCATTTTTAGCGCCCGCTCCGCCTATGGTACTTGGACCGCCGCCGCCGGATTGTCGTGCGTCACGCGTCGAGCGTGTGTTTCGTCTCGCGGCCGGCCGATAGCTACCGCCGCCTCCAAACGCCCCGCGTCTTCCTCCGCCGCCGTCCTGCCCGATCTTATGAACGGGTATGGACTCCGCATCCGCTGCACTGCCGCCGGTCCTTCTTCTTGTACCGTCGTCCACTATCGCCGCGTTAGTTTCAGCCGCCTCCATCGCTAAGGCCAGCTTGTACGCACGGTCGATACTGATGCTGTCGTCTTCAGTAAACAACTTCTGCCGAATGTCATCGTTTACTAAGCCGCACACAAATTGATCCCTCATATTTTCTTTTAAACTGTCCGCCGTAAAAGAACAATCTTTACTCAGCCTTTTAAGCTCCGAAAAGTACGTCGCGATACTTTCACCAGGTTTTTGAATCCGTTGCCGAAATTTGAACCTCTCAGCGAGCATACACGGTTTGGGGTTTAAGTGTCCTTTCATTACCGCTATTAACTCCGAATAAGTCTTTGCGGATGGTTTAACGGGTGTGCATAAATTGACCATTAACTCATATGCACTATTCCCAACGACAGTAATTAAAGTTGCGACTTTTAATTCATTTTTTACACTGTTGGCAATAAAGTATTGATCTAATCGATCCACATACGTGTCCCAATTGTCTTTCGTTAGATCAAACGCACCGATCTTTCCAACCGCCATTTTGAGTCTGGTTTTTTACACCACACAGTTCGCCCTATAAAAAAAAACACACACACCACCGCACCTTTACAGTTTTCTGGTCGCAACATAAAATTTACACGCGTGAAATCATTTACTCGTCGCCACTGACGAATCTCTGGACACTGGGAACCCCGGGGAATCGGCAGCAGTAAAACCACATCAATCGCGTAACAGATTTATTGAGAGACTGACACAATTGACAGCAAAATATAGAATAACCTACATGACAGTCTACACCCCATAAGGATAAGAAAACAAAAAAAAAACCCTATAAGGAATCTACTCGTACCTACCATTTTCAGTTTGTAAGTGTTATATGTAGTTTCTGAGATATCATGATTAATCGTTGAGTGGTATTTCACTTATTTTATTGTATTCAGAAAACTTACAGCTACATGATACAATAATATTATGTTTCATCATTATAGTAAAGTTTATGGTCAATTACAGGTTGAAATAATCGATTATGTTAATATAGAAGATAAACAATAATGAAACAGCAGAGACTCGAACTCGTGACCTCTGTATCGCAAGTAACAATACGCAATCCCTTCACATTCATTTTTCAATCTGATTCAATTTCAGTCGCAGACACACGTAAAATTTGCCATAAAAATATAAATAAAGTCTCGCTCGAATATTTCATATTCACAGATAGTTTTATCGTTGGCAGTATCTTATTGGATGTGCTTGTATCTTGGCCTTTTGTATCTTGAAAGTCAAAGTCAAGTTGACTAGCAATCTTATGAACGTCTTGCTATACAAACATGTACACATATCGCAAATTTTCTGGGACATAAAGCCTATTAGGGTTCCGTAGTCAATTAGGAACCCTTGTAGTTTCACCAAGTCTGTCTGTCTGTCCGTCCGCGAATAATCTCAGCGACCGTTAGCATTCGAAAGCTGAAATTTGGTATCAATGTTTATCAATCACGCCGACAAAATGGTAAAATAAAAAATGAAAAAAATTAAATTATTAGGGTCACAAAAATCAGTCTCCTCTTTACGTGTAGGGGAGGTAAAGTGGACAGTGTTTTTTTTTTATTTCAACCCTAGCGTGTGATATATTGTTGGATAGGTATTTAAAAATGAATAGGGGTCCAGTCAAATACTTTTTTGATAATGTTAATATTTTTGGAAATAATCGCTTCAGAAGTAAAAAACAATGCGCCCCCCATAACTGCTTCTAACTTTTGAACCATAATAAATTTTAGAATATATGAAAAAAATCTCAAAAGTAAAACTTTGTAATGTCTTTCTAGGAAAATTATTTTGAACTATCTAGTTTAGGATTAACAGTTTTTGAAATATTTTACAAAATAATTTCTGAACTAATTGTTTGTAATTTAACCGTATATGCAAGCATTTTTTTAACTCGTCCCGCCATTCCTTTTTGCCTTAGTTTGGACCCCGGTGTTCCGTTTTCGCATCAACCCTTGGCCCCAGAAGGCGTCGACCCTATTGGGCCCCTACAGTTGCTGACAACTATAGTTATACCACTGTAAGACTATTTTGAAAATTGACGCATATTTTTTTATTATTGAAAAAGAATTACTTATCAACAGCTTCACTTACCACCCCCTCCCTCCCTACAGTTGACACCAGTAATATTTGATTCAATAAAAACATGTGCAGCTCACAGTGACTCGGAGTTGTCTAATATAGTGTGGAAGGCATTTACATTGTAGCGTAACGATAGAGCTTACCAAGTTTAATTTAATTGTATGAATAAAGTGTGTGTACTAGGGATGTACGGGGGATTGAGGCCTTCTCTCGAGGAGTGAGAATGGGAGGTAATCCACATGCGGTGTAAATGAAAGAAGAAGAGACAGAAAAAAAATCTACGACTACTCTAATGTTTCACAAAACCTGTTCCAGGAAATACGTGTTTTTATTAAACCCTTAAGGATTTTTGAAAAAAAAATACAGCATTTAGAATCTCGATTAAATGCGCTAGGCTTCTATAGAAGTACTTTTTTTTATATTTTTAACATAGGAGTACATTATGGAGATTCAAAGTTCACGTAAAATAGAAGATTTTCAGAGGTCTTTACTGGTTTACTCTTACACAATTTTACGTTTTGGTTTCTATAGAAGCCTAGATAATAATTATCTACAAGATATCTGTGTATCCAAAATATCTGAAGAAAGATGTGTAATAACATCATAATCACGTAAGAGCAGTTGTATGAAAATGTACGTCGGGTTGGCCGCTCTTAAGACAACTTGATGATGGAACAGGAATCTTAGGCCGAGTGGTAACGGTCCCGACTTTGTAGTTGTGGGTCGCGGGTTCAAATCCAGCCAGGTGCATCCTGCTCTCAAAACGGTCAAGAAAAACATCGTGAGGAAACCGGTATGTCCTAGAACCCAAAATTCGAAGACATGTGA
Organism: Mythimna loreyi; assembly: GCA_029852875.1. NCBI lineage: Eukaryota > Metazoa > Arthropoda > Insecta > Lepidoptera > Noctuidae > Mythimna > Mythimna loreyi. Next base: position 4,415,590 of record CM056799.1, read on the forward strand.
CATCCCCAAATCCGCACTGGCCCGCGTGGTGGATTATACCCCATTCTTTCTCCTAGAGAGAAGGCCAGTGTTCCAGCGTTGGAGACTTTAAAAAGGCTGCTGATAATGACGATTAAAATTAAGGAGACATCAAGACCTTTAAGTGTAAGGCTCTTAATAAACTATTGCTCCTTACCATCAACGATCATCTTTGCTTACCATCAGGTAAGATCGCAGTCAAGCACTAGATTATATCTTAAAAAAATAATGTTACAATACGGTGTGACATACAGCCACTTTATAGAAGACGAATAAATTGACACATGAAGCTAGTGCGGAAAAATTGCATTTTCTTAGCCATTTATCCCATTTCTCCTCTGTATAAATGTAGTCTCCTAGTTCTAGTATTCCCCTATTCTCTCTATATTCCCTCAAGAACGTTTGAATTCTAACAAACACATAAACCGAACAGTTTTAAGTGTATTGACACTTAATCTTATAGAGTTTGACACCAATGTTGGGGATGTATGTTGGAGCCAATATTGGTATTGGTTTGTTTGGGAATATATTGGGTTGTTTTCCTTGACGGTTTTTCCAATTTATGGGACGGTCAGTGTGCAGGAGACTTATTTGTTGTCACGGCCGCAAGGGTGTTGCAAAAGTGTATATTATCTATTGCCCAAGATAGTATATAGTAAAATTGTTTATTATTTTTATAGGTCTATATATCTCAGGACCCTAAGGTCCTGGGCCTTTGAGAGGCGTACCAGGGTCCGAAGCCAATTCGGAGATGCTCTTTGAGTAATTTTATTGGAACGTGATACCAACCGACGATTATCAAGGACAACCCCCGGTTGGTCACACGGTGGAGCACACGGTTGAGGTGTGCCCCGCTTGGGCAGAGCATCGCTGTGTCCTCGTGGGAGCGATCGGTGGCGGCGATCTCTCGCGCCGGGCCTTGGTAGAAGCCATGGTTCGGAGTGAGGAGGAGTGGCAGGCGGTCGCCTCCTTCTGCGAAGCAGTAATGCTAGCAAAGGAGGAGGCGGACCGCATAAGGCAACGGCGTTTGCGCCCCAGACGCCGCCGCGATTCCGATCCTGACTTCCGGCCACCGTAGGCGCGGGCTTGCGGATGGTGAGCATTGGGTAGCTCGCCGTCCGGTCGTCTGGTAATCGTCCGGACCAAGCCCAGTCGTCGACGGCGCGCACTGTTCCCGCGCGCCTCAAGGAGTTGTCAGCAACCGTAGGGACCCTGCAGAAGGGTCGAAGCCAATCGGGGCCACGGGTTTGTGTCTGAAAAGGAAGGCTCTGGCCCTGGTATGTATGGCAATGTAGGAACGGGGTAGGTTGTTTACTCAGTAAGAGTCTGACACTTGTTTTCCGCTCCGCCCAAGAGCGGGACTCGTCATTGGATGATTTTTACCTACCATAAAAAAAAAAAACCCCCGGTTGGTCAAGAACTATTTATTATTCCATTTATTTACTTTTCAGTACATTTGTGTCTTTTCATTTTCAAATATTTCTATTAAAAATAATTCTAAGGTGTGCAATAAAGTTATAAATAAATAAATAATAATAATAAAAATCGAGCAAGTGTAAGACCGATTCGCACACTAAGGGTTCCGTATAAACTACCTATGAAAAACATTCGATTTCCGAATTGAGTTACGAAGATTTTTACGAATCGCACAAAAAGTTAAGTTAGACCTTTAAGATTTTTCTCTATAATTATGCAATGAGACCTTGCTTCACGCCAATTTTCAGAATTCTAGGACAACGGGAAGTATTCCTATGAATTTTGATTCCCTTGTGAGTGTCAAATGTACGTTTATCATTACATAGTATAAAACAAAGCCGCTTCTCGCTGTCCCTACGTATGCTCAGATCTTTAAAACTATGCTACGGATTTCGATGCGATTTTTGTTAATAGATAGAGCAATTGAAGAGAAAGGTTTATATGTATAATACACATATTTAATATCACATTGTACCCGTGCAAAGCTGGGGCGAGTCACTAGTTACTACATTAACGCCAATTTTGTTTTTTTAATTCAGTAGTGTTTTTTTTGACAACTTCAATAGGCCCAATGTCAGCAATATTGGTGCCAATATTGGACACACTGGCACCAACACTTCTGACATTGTTGTGCAGCTTGGCCGCCACATAAAGAAGTCCACACCATCAAGTAGCGATAAAGACGCTCGTATAAACCTGCCTCGTAAACTGTTCGCACTTTACGATACTTCCTCAATCTGTAATGGACATTTTTAATTAGCTGAGTTGTGTTCAAAGGCGATCGGCTTTTTGTTTTTGTTCTTTCTATTAAGGTGGGCCTTCCTGACTCGCCTGGAACATGGTTTAAAAGCTTGTTGCTTCATCTAAAGCAATCTAATGTGATGTTTGATGAAAAAGTAATGCGAAAAAAGATAGATAACACCTGAAAAGTCTGTTGGCATTCAATAATTCTACAATTTACTTTAATATTTCACAAAACTTGTTCCAGGATATACGTGTTTTTATTAAAGCCTTAAGGATTTTTGAAAAAAAAAAATAATGCATTTAGAATCTTCGCGTAAGCGCGGTTGTATGAAAATATACGTCGGGTTGGCCGCTCTTAAGGTGCTCCCTCACCGGGAGCATTCACGTGTATTGTAACATTTTAGATTCGAGTTTCAGCATTACATTACAATAATACCTCCCTGACTAACGAGCATTTGCGTGTAATGTAACATATACAGGGTGTTTGGTGCATCGTTTGCCAAATTGATTTGGCCGACAGGATAGATCATTTGCTATATCTTCAGCCCCAATAAATCATTCCTTGCCACACCGGTTTTTTTTAAACATGTTTTTAACTTTTATTCTGAAAAATACCGGATTTCAGTATTTAAGCTTACATAAATAAAAAAGTTATCAGTCTATCCAACAAAATTTATTTTTATATTTAAGTGTACTGTTGTATAGTTCTATGAAATCCAAAATTACTTGCTAGTAACGTGTAGTTTTTCTATAAAAAACCTACAAAGTGTATGGAATATGACAAAATAATTTTAAAACTCAACTTTAAATTTCTATAAAAAAAAAACTAAAAGCGTTGGAGATCTTCGAATTTTTCAAAAAGTTCTCTGGTTAATGTCCTTTCCAATGGTGTGCAACATGCTAAAAAAAACCTTTTATTGACTTCACTAATTGGCTAAATGTAAAAAGACAGAGGTCATTTCAGAGACGATTCAGTGTGAACGTTTGGGCAGGAGTAATTGAGGAGTGACTTTTCAAAACGGCTTATTTCGGGTTCCCAATTTTACTTATTTTTTTAATGCCAATCGGGACTTTATGTACACTCACATTATATGACGTGAAGTGTCCGGTTCTAAAGTACTTTAATCTCGAAGAAAAATGGCCATAGAAAATGCTTTCCGCAACAAAATAGCTTAATTCACGTTAATTCTCGGCCCTACTAATTGTGATAGGAGTTTTTTTCAAAATAGCTCATTTCTAGAACATTTTGTATGGAAATTTTGTTAATACGTATCAAAATGGCTTATTTCTAATCTGGTATCACAGGTTATTTTGGAGGGTTGAAAGATAGCTTTAACAAGTTTTCAATGAAAATATTTTTTTTCATAACAAGCTTTTACAGCGGTGGTCTATACTTATATAAATAAAACTCGTCAAGACGATTCACACGAGCCCAAACTCGACGTGGTCGTGCCGTTTAATTACAGAGTTCCTATGGCTACCTCGCGATTCCATCATCAGATCAGCTCCATGTCTGCATAATATTGCATTGTCATCCGAACGTAAACGTGTATACCAAATTTCAGCTCAATCGGAAACCGGGAAGTGGATCAAATTTAAGTTGCAAGATTTGATTACAGAACGACAGACAACGGGACAGGTGAAAGTAAATAAAGCTTGTAATATCTGGAAGTGGATCCGCAAATATATTTTTATACATTGGCAACACTTTTTATTTGACTACGGCCAATTAAAAAAATATTAAACGTCATGTGTCACCTTGCTGTCAACTTCTCAATACTTTCTAGGAGTGTTGTTCTCAATATTTTCTAGGAGTGCCAAAACAAAATGGCTTATTTCTTAGGAGTGCTGAAACAAAACATCTTATTTCTTGGAGTTTGCGACTAAATGGCTTATTTCCTTAAATCATATGATAATAACTCATAATTTAGAGTATTAAAAAAAATATATACACTGTGAAACGATCTATTAACGTACCTAGATTATGTACATAGAAGTTTGTTACTAAAAATATTCATATATGAAAAGTTTTCGTATTTTTCTTGGTCCTGAAAAAAATGACCATACAGAAATAAGCCATTTTGAAAAGTCACTCCTCAATTGCAAATCATGTGGTTGGACTGCACTATTTACCTGATAACCTCAACGGGGATAATTATCTTGAATTTCTTCAAACAGAGCTGCCCTTATTGTTATCTGAGCTGCCAATTTTCAATGAAGACAGGTCTTTTGTCTTCCAACATGACGGTTGTCCCGCTCAGTGGCGATGAACTGTAAGGCAATTCCTAAATGACGCATTTCCAGACTCGTGGATTGGGAGAGATGACCCTATTCCATGACCTCCACGTTCACCAGACCTTACTCCGCTGGATTTTTACGTCGGGAGTCGGGCCAAAGAATTGGTTTATGCGACGGAAGTTGAGACGAGAGATGATTAAGTGTAACGTATTGAGGCGGCTTTTGTAACCGTTAAACGGAGCAGAGGTAGCCGAGTGGTAACGGCCCAGACTTACGAGTTTGTAGGTCGCGGGTTCAAACTCAGCCAGGCGCATTACTTTGTGTAATTTATTTCATCACCACTGCTCTCAAAATGGTGAAGGAAAACATCGTGAGGAAACCGGCATGTTCTAGAACTAAAAATTCAGAGACATGTGACATCCACCAATCCGCACTGGACCCGCGTGGTGGGTCATGGCCCATTCCCTCTCCTAGAGAGGCCTGTGTCCCAGCAGTGGGAACATTAAAAGGCTGATGATGATGTGACCGTTAAAGCAGAAATTCGTCTTCAAACTACAACTCGAGATAAGAGAAAACAAACGTATACGAAACAATGGCACCCAATTTGAACAAGATTTGTGATTTTAGTACCTGCTTGTGAAATAAATTTTTATTTCCAGTTTGAGGAAAGTTAATACCCTTTGTAAAAAAAAAATAATGTGCGTAAAAATGAGACATCAATATCTACCTACTTAGAGCAAGTTATTTTTTTTTTCTTTAACTTCTTAGTGCATCTACCGTAATATCAAATATCAGCCTTTTGTGATTTGAGTGCATATTTAGCCAATTAGTGAAGTTAATAAAAGATTTTTTTTAGCATATTGCACACCGTTGGAAAGGGCATTAACCAGAGAACTTTTTGAAAAATTCGAAGATCTCCAACGCTTTTAGTTTTTTTTTAATATAGATATTTAAAGTTGAGTTTTAAAATTATTTTATCATATCCCATACACTTAGTAGGTTTTTTATAGAAAAACTACACGTTTCTAGCAAGTAATTTTGGATTTCATAGAACCATACAATAGTACACTTAAATATAAAAATAAATTTTGTTGGATAGACTGATAACTTTTTTATTTATGTAAGCTTAAATACTGAAATCCGGTGTTTTTCAGAATAAAAGTTAAAAACATGTTTAAAAAAAACCGGTGTGGCAAGGAATGATTTATTGGGGCTGAAGATATAGCAAATGATCTATCCTGTCGGCCAAATCAATTTGGCAAACGATGCACCAAACACCCTGTATATTATGTATGCCCGTTTTGTATCATTACAAAGTGCGCATTGTAATGCTCGGTTCTCCTCCTTCACTGGTTTAATGCTCAAATCTGTAACGTTACATTACACGCGAATGCTCCCGGTGAGGGAGCACCTTTATAGTAATTAGTTTATTAATTCTTTGAAGACACTCAAAGTTGTACTTAGTACAGTTCTTTAATCTTAAGAGATTGTTTTTCTCTGAATAGAGTTCAAAGTTAACGCCGCTGACTGGAAAGTTGAACGAAAATCGTTTGACTCGGTATGGTCATGTAAAGAGGAGGGATGAAACGCATGTTACTAAAAGGCTTATGAGTATAATGTGGATTAATGGACAGGGTGAGGAAGACCAAAGAAAAGATAAATGGGTTATTGTGAAGAGTGATAAGAAAGAAAACAGAGTTTGTGAGACTATGACGGGTGACAGGACAGAGTGGAAGAAAAAACGCGCTGCACCGACCCCGATTAAAATGCAAAAAAGCCAGGAAGATAGTGATGCTGATGAATAAACTTCAAAAGAAGGATGAAAATTTTATGTTTTCTTGATATTTTTGTTCTTATCCAGAACACGCTTCAACCATCTCTCAAATATTTTGAGTTGTTTGAGAGTGAAGGAATAACAAACCTTTATCTTCATGAGTGTAAATGTATTAATATCCGAATGAAAACTCGTAAAGCATCACTCGTCTTTCTACCTGCCTGCTAAACAGGTAACTGTCAATTTTCTCAGTGTCTATTGTATCGATTAAGTTCAAATTTGGTATAGATATAGGCATTGACCTTTTATTGAGCAGCTGTATACAAAAAAAAACTACTAACAACATTTAAATCCAATGAAGATTTTTTTTTGAAAAAATGGTTTTTTTAAATGTGGTTAATTCACATTATTATTATATAGGTATGGAAAGTGAGAGTGTGTGTTGTTAGTACTTCTTACCGCTCCAATGGCTGAAAGAATTTCGATGAAACTTGGAAAACGTTCCCTAGGTATGTGCTAATATGGTACTTTTAATCTCAACAGTATGTTCCCTTTTGATAATTTTCAACTAACACACGGGTGAAGTCGCTAGCTCACACTAACAAAAAATACTCTTTAACATTATCTTACAACTCATACATTAGTGAGACATTGAAGTAAGTTTTCACATCAATCTTAACATCAAGTTGTTTATTCTTTTTCATAATTGAGGTGCAGTTTTTAATACTAGCTCGTTCGCTTGCCGGCCCCCGGGGAAATTACACCGCCTCAATGATATCAGAGCTGTATCACAACGGGAATAAAACTCGAGCCTTCTTGAACTCGGACGTTTTATTTTTATTTTTAGTAAGGTAAGATTGAATGTTTTTAGATGTTTTTTTTTCTTGTATATAGAGGTGACTGGTAATTGGTGACTTGTAGTTAAACACGTGATTGTAGTGATTACAAACTACTTTTACTATGGGACCAAACCTGAAGTCGCAAAAAAAATCTGCTGGTCAGTACATTTATGTTCGCCTAACTCGTTAAAATGTACTTAACTTTTTCCCTAAAATGGGCTATACCTTTTAGCACTGTAGCACATCGAAGCTCAGCAGTACGTAGCACTATAGACCTTTTGACCGCTTCTTAGTAGTAAACCGTAAGGCTTTGGCTACTTCATAGCAGTGCATACTTCGTAGCTTTATAAAACCGTAGACCTTTTGCAACGCACATTTCGCAGTAACGTAGATTTTTAGCCACTTCGTAGCAACGCACACTTCGTAGCACCGTATATCTTTGACCACTTCGCTTCGTAGCAACGCACACATCGTAGCACCGTATATCTTTGACCACTTCGCTTCGTAGCAACGCACACATCGTAGCACCGTATATCTTTGACCATTTCGCTTCGTAGCAACGCACACATCGTAGCACCGTATATCTTTGACCATTTCGCTTCGTAGCAACGCACACATCGTAGCACCGTATATCTTTGACCATTTCGCTTCGTAGCAACGCACACATCGTAGCACCGTATATCTTTGACCACTTCGCTTCGTAGCAACGCACACATCGTAGCACCGTATATCTTTGACCATTTCGCTTCGTAGCAACGCACACATCGTAGCACCGTATATCTTTGACCACTTCGCTTCGTAGCAACGCACATTTCGTAGCACCGTATATCTTTGACCACTTCGCTTCGTAGCAACGCACACATCGTAGCGCCGTATATCTTTGACCACTTCGCTTCGTAGCAACGCACACATCGTAGCACCGTATATCTTTGACCACTTCGCTTTGTAGCAACGCACACATCGTAGCACCGTATATCTTTGACCACTTCGCTTCGTAGCAACGCACACATCGTAGCACCGTATATCTTTGACCATTCCGTTTCGTAGCAACGCACACATCGTAGCACCGTATATCTTTGACCACTTCGCTTTGTAGCAACGCACACATCGTAGCACCGTATATCTTTGACCATTTCGTTTCGTAGCAACGCACACATCGTAGCACCGTATATCTTTGACCACTTCGCTTTGTAGCAACGCACACATTGTAGCACCGTATATCTTTGACCACTTCGCTTTGTAGCAACGCACACATCGTAGCACCGTATATCTTTGACCACTTCGCTTCGTAGCAACGCACACATCGTAGCGCCGTATATCTTTGACCACTTCGTAGCAACGTACTCTTCGTAGCGCCACAAATCTCGTAGCTTCGTAGCTACAAAGCTACGAAGTTAATCTCGTAGCCGCGTAGCTTCGTAGTACCGTAGCTTACTACGCCGTAGTAAAACGTCTTGAGTCAAGTCTATCGTTAAGTTTATGACTTCTTTATGTGAGTCAACAATGTGTATTATTATGACGGACTATTATCCCCTTTTGGGTAGGCAGGGGCTCGCGGTTAAGGGATAAACCACATTGTTAGGGAGCTTTAAACTTTTACGTGGGGTCGTGAAAGTAGAATTTACAAGGCTCTACAGTGAAGGCATTGTTTCTGGCTAAGAATAGAACTGCTCTTTTTGTGTATTGTGAGAACATTGACAATACAACAGTGTTGTAAAGCAAACGTGTTAAAATTGTCAGTCACAATGTCAATTGGGGCAACACGAGATAATAAAATTGAATTTAACACTGTGGTAGGTAATATTATATTATCTACCACAGAGTTGTCTTTTTCAACCCAAAGGTTGACTGGTAGAGAATGCCTTGTAGTATTAAGTCCGCCTATGTTGGTACATAGGCGGATTACTGCACATGAAGATGAAATAAATAATATTTTCAGCGGCTTTTTACCCATCCAAAGGTTGTCTTTAAAATATCGCTTTGAGCGATAAGACGACCCCTTGTGAAACCAATTTTTATTTTATTTTTGATGTACAATAAAGAATATATATCTATCTTATATTGATTTTTATCTTTCCATATTCCGATTGCAATTAAGCCATTAATCAAAAAAAGTAAAGTGTGAAATTTTTTTCTATCTTTACTGTATTAGTTTTTTGCATAAAATGTTCTGATTTCTATGAAAGCCAAAATTTCTGGAGAAAGATGTGTAATAAGCGCGGTTGTATGAAAATGTACCTCAAGGTGGCCGCTCTTAAACTTTCGAGCACCAAGCGATCGTAAAGGTAAGTATTTGAAACATAACAAAAAAAAAACAATCATATAAAACTAAATAAAATACACATTAAAATGCAAGAAAGAATAATTTTAATACAAACAGTTAAACATTTATTAAAACCATAGCACTTAAAAATATGAGCTTCAAAATAATTGTAAGCGAAACACGAGATGAGCCCACATGCAGCCATAATTCACAATAAAAGCCGTTGACGAAGTGATATCATCATATAATTTATCAACACGTCACTCCGACGAAGCGATGACGTCATCTGTGACGTCACGAGCATTATTGGGGAACAATCGAATAATAACCAATATGGGGCGGAAGGTACATGGTTTTTATTTTAGAGTTTCATGGGTGAATATATGGGTAGGATGTTATCATGGTTTTGGTATGCCATAATCATTACATAGTATAAAACAAAGTTGCTTATCCCTATGTATGTTTAGATCTTTAAAAGTACGCAACGGATTTTGATGCGGTTTTTTTAATAGATAGAGTGATTCAAGAAGAAGGTTTATGTGTATAATACATGCATAATATATTTAATATCAGCATTGCACCCGTGCGAAGCTGGGGCGGGTCGCTAGTATATAAATATATATATTTATAGAGGAGAGAGAGTATGGCATTTATAAGGATAACAGTTACCACTGTAAAAATCATCTAATGACAAATCCCGCCTTTGGGCGGTGCGGGAAATAGTGTCAGACTCTTACTGACTAAACAACCTACACCGTTCCTTCCTTGCCTTGCCCCTGTGTACATGATGTGTAATTGCGGAAAGGCATTCTGATGTGACGATCATCATCATCATCATCCTACCCTTATCCCATTTTACTTGGGGTCGGTGCAACATGTTTTTTTCTTCCACTCTGTCCTGTCACCCGTCACACTATCACTAACTCCCTTTTCTTTCATATCAGGAGGATAATCAATAAAATAAACAAATTGTAAAACTTCAACTTAAAGTTTGTTTACATGCCGCTTTCTTCAAGATATTTTCCTTCACCATTTTGAGACCATTGGGAAAAAAAAGAATTACTCTTCGTCCGTAAACCCAGACCTACGGTAGATGGAAATCGGGGGCGGAATTCCGGCAGCACTACAGCTTCTCAGAAGGAGGCGAGCGCCTGTCATTCTCCTTCGCTCCGGACCATGGCCTGTAACAGGATTCGACGCGAGAAGTCGTTGCTGTCGATTGCCCCACGAGGACACGGCAATGCTCAGTCCAAGTGGGTCACACATCTCTACCGTTTGCTCCACCGTATTCTCCAGTCAGTAAACACAACGTTCAAATCCGCCTGGCTGTGTTCAAACCTGTGACATGCCACTCATAAATCAGGAACATAATCACTGGCCCTAGTCGCTGACGGCACACACCCAAATCGTCGCCGGCGGGCCACAAAGAACTCCTAGTTAGCAAACCGTAGCGACCCTAAAGAAGGGTTAAAGGCTACTGGGGCCAAGGGTTCCAGTTTGAACGGGAGGTTCTGCCCCTGGTTTATAGCCATCATCATCAACGGGGTGGTTTGTTTCGTCAGTACAAGTCTGACACTATATCCCGGTCCTCCATGGGTGGGATTTGTCTAACTCATCATCATCATCATTTCAGCCGAAAGACGTCCACTGCTGGACATAGGCCTCCCCCAAGCGCCGCCACAAAGACCGGTCCTGTGCGTCTTGCATCCATCGGCTTCCAGCAACCCTGACCAGGTCATCCCGTCCGAAGAAGCCGGATCCCGTCCGGAGATTCTTAGCACCCCTTGCCACGCCATTACCTTGCCCGCTACCGTAGCCAAGGTTAGACGAGCTGCCGGGCACTAGGGGCCATCTTTTATTTTTGGTGCTCATTATGTGGGGGGATTTGCCGTAATCGCCACGCTTGGCAGGCGGGTTGGCGATCGCAGTGTGGTACTTAAAAAATCCACAGAGAATGCTGCTGCCCATTCTCTGGAGTGTCCCTTAGTCGCCTCTTACGACACCCACGGGAAGACATGGGATGGTGCCATTCTTTAGGTCCGTACACCATACGGACCTTGTCTAACTAAAAAAAACAAAACTGGGCTATCATTGCTCTAATTGCAATTACACCGACTCATTAGACACACATTTCACTTAATTATCACCTTTAACAGCTATTCTTATACTATAATTTTTTTTATGCCCATTTCTGATGCTGAAACTCTCATCATACGCAGCAGACACCAGGTAATGTTAGCATAGGATAATGGTACTTTACGACGTGCCCGCGGGGGAAATTGAAAAAGTTTCGTCTCACTCAAGAGGGTTAACCAACTGCGCTCAGTCTGGGAGGGTTCGTGGGTTTACGGGTAGTGAAGTCTGCGGAAAATAAGAGGGAATTGTACTATTGTGAATGTAAGTGACGAAGTTTTTGGAAAATAAATTGCCGTCTGCGTAATTAGTCGATACAATAATATCATGATTAAAAACCTATTGACCTAGAACGTTTAGAGGTATGCGGAACAGAGAGTAAAGTCCCACATACTTCCGTTGATAAAAAAAAAATACAAAAAAAGAAAATAAACCGACCACTAAAAATATTAAAACAACTATATATTTGAGGAGTTCTCTCGATTCCTCATAGATCCCATCATCAGAACTGAATTTGGAAAAAAATGGGACCAATCTAGAAGCATATCCTTTCAAGAACAAAAAAAAATTGAAAATTGAAAAAACATAAAAAAAGACATATACGGTCGAATTGGGAAACCTTCTCCTTTTTTGGAGTCGGTTAAAAAAGGAGGATACTCCGACCAGACAAGTGTTATTGTCTGGTGGGCTACTGCCCGATAGTTGATTGCGTGATGTAGGCTTCTTGTTCTTCTTATGTGACGACATAGAAGGCGCTACAAAGGCAAAGGACAATTGAAAGACATAATTAGGTGCAGTTTTAGTCAATAAGACAAACCGTTCTGCTACACTCAGTGCGCAGAAGGAGTAATTAGATGATGTTCCTTCTAAAGAAAATATTAATAACTAGCTTTTGTCAGCGGCTTTGCCCGCGTACATAAAATATAGCCTATGTCACTCAGGAGTAAAGCAGCTTTCTATTGTTGCTAAAATTTTTCCAATCGGACCAGTAGTTCCAGAGATTACCAACTACAAACAAAAAAGCAAAAAAATAAAAAAACAAACTTTACCTCTTTATTATATTAGTGTAGATGTAGATATATTAGCGAACGTTTTGGTGTTTTCTTCTTCTGATTCATCAAAAATCATCCAATGGCATCTCCCATCCTTAAGCGGATTACCCATGGTCCCAGGACGCTTCGATCCTGCTGGGCCCCTACGGTTTGCTAACAACTCTTGAGGAATATACCACATAGGATTAGGTAGATCTGTCCAAATAGTATGCTTGTGTCAGTGATTGGTTTCGTAATCATTATCATTAGTATTTGAGGCAAAACTTTTACAAATTTTTGGCTCAAATACTAATGAAATTTACAAATTTTACCATCGGACATCCTGGCGTACGGCAAATATCCACCCTTACGTTGTTGAGACACCAGCGGCCCGGACTTAGCGTTTTGCCTCGTCGTTTATACCGTGTACATCGAGGGACTGGAATCCGATTATAATTTAGGTGTCTTCAAGGTTAGAGTGAATAGGCTCTTAATAAACTAGTGCGCCTCACCATCATCGATTTCATCACTGCTTACCATCAGTTGGGATCGCAGTCAAGCACTAGTTTATTGCAATTAAAAAACATATATACTCACGATGTTTTTTTTCACCATTTTGAGAGCAGTTGTGATGAAATAAATTACACAAAGTAATGCGCCTGGCTGGGTTTGAACCCGCGACTCACAACTCGTAAGTCGGGTCCGATACCACTCAAATATGATAATGATATTTTCTAATACATTTTCACTGTCATTACATAGTATAAAACAAAGTTGCTTAGATCCTATGTATGTTTAGATATTTAAAGTACGCAATGGATTTTGATGCGGTTTTTTTAACAGATCGAGTGATTCAAGAGGAAGGTTTATTTATTTAATCTTCGTGCAACACAAGGTACAAAGGCGGACTTAATGCCTTAGGCATTCTCTACCAGTCAACCTAGGGTGGTGAAGAGACAATATGGTAGGTGCATAAAAAGAAGATGTCGTTTTAACAAAATAAAAATATACATATTTGATGTTCAAATAAAAATACATATAATATACTTAATATTTATATATATATATATATATATATATATTTAAATCGCGATAGACTTCTTATATATATATATATTATATATATATATATATTTACATCTTGAAGGACATGTTGCGTCCTACATGGCGTTATTTACCGATGATGCTGCGTCCAACTGACTTTGTGCGTCCGGAATACGGACGCAAGATTGACCGACCCTCATTTTTAGCCCAAGGGTCCCTTATGATCATTAGAATGCATGGGCGAAAAATTGGCATGGACGTAATTCCATCACTACAATGCCTTTTAGCGTATAATATAGTTCCGCCGTCGTCCGACCGAAATTTGGAGGACGCTAGTGTTCAGCGTATAATTTACCGCGTATACTTTGAGTTCAGTTCACCGATCTCATCGTGTCCATTGAATATCGTACTTAATTTGTAAAGTTTTTATCATGTTTTCGTGACAACAATCTTGCGTCTCTTAAATATCCTTAAACGGGCACTAGGTACGGTGTCTGAGGGGCCCATTCGGGGTTGACGAGGGACGCATGGCTTCAGCGCGCTCGCGTGCCGAATTTGTAAAGAAATAGACTTGTGCCGGCCGTGACGCAAGTTTGTCACCAATGTGAATTATTTGCAAGTGCGTTAAAAGTGGTTATTTATTAATTGGTCTATTATTATAGTCTGTTAGTAATGACTATTATAATATACCAGCTGCTGCCCGCGACGTTGTCGGCGTGAAGGCTCTACAGCACCAAAACTAACTAAGATGGCAGTATCGCTATAGCATTAAAATAAACAACTTTTAAAATAGCATTACATCAGCCTTATAAAGTTCCCACTGCTGGGAAACAGTCCTCCTTTCTAGGAGAGGGAACGGGCCATATTCCACCACGCGGAATCAGAGCAGATTGGTGGATGTTACATGTCTTCGATTTTTTGGTTCTAAGACATTCACAGTCACAGTTTCCTTACAATATTTTCCTTCATCGTTTTAAGAGCAGTGGTTATGAAATAAATTATACAGAGTAATGCGCCTGGCTACAACTTGTAAGTCGGAGAGTCGGAGCCTTTACCATTCGTCCACCACATTACGGTGGTAGTTATGCTGCCAGTAGCCAAAATGTAAAGAGTGTCAGGACTGGTGACGCGGGAGTAGTAAAATTTCTCGATTTTTGAAAATCGGTTTTGAAAGCCGAAACCGAGCTCAGCTCCGGTTTTCCCATTATTGAGTAACAATTAACATTTTGATTTATATCAACATTGTTTAGTGCTGGGTGTTTCTGTAACAAAATAAGAAGTTCGCTGTCTGATCGAATGTTGGATGCACTTATGTTCTTGAGATCACATTATCAAGAACAGCGATCTCTTGAAAACAAGTGATTTATGCTTTATTTAAATTAGTACACAGTCATAGTTGATTATTGATTTCTTTTTAGTGCAATATAAACATGAAATAGCACACTCTGTGGAAAGTCCAGGCCGAAACCCAAACTGCGCGTCATGTAACGTGACCCAATTGTCCAGCTGTCTATCAAGCAGACCGTCCAACACTTTAGCAATAACAGAGGCCAAGGAAATTGGTCTGTAGTTCGCCTGGTCCGATATATCCCCAGTCTTGTTCTTGACGATTGGTACCACCACCGTCCTCAACATCTCAGATAGCAAGTACGAGTGACTCACACAAAGCGTAAAGAACGTCGTCAACACTCTAGGCAGATGAACCCCAGCAAATTTGAGGTGCTCGATGCTGAAACCGTCATGACCAGGAGACTTTCCCCCCTTCATACTCATAATTTGCCTCCTTACCTCCTTGGCCGAAAAACGTATTGGCTCATAATCACAACAGACTGATCTCATCATCGCCCCTCAGCTGGCCCTAGCAGTGATGATACCATAAAACGTTCTCTAAACATATTGGCAATATCCTCCGACGAACCACATTCCCCTACGGTCACAGGGCGGCCCGGTCCAACCTTCAGCTTACTGGTTAACTTCCAGAACTGGGAAAAATTTTTAGATGCCCTATGCGATGCCAATATGTCCATCTTAATCTTTCCTGATGATTTTGACACCACTTAAGTCTGTTCCAAAAAGAAATGTATCATATAATTTGTTTTATTTGTAGACTTAGTGGGTATTTAAAAAAAATGATGTTTTTTTTTTGCCAAAACCGGACCAAGCTTCGGTTTTGGTTCCAAAAAAAAAACGATGTTCAAAACCGGTTTTGATGACTTTCCGGTTTTGCATGCCCTACGCGAGAGCAAGCGACGTACAGTTGCCCGCGTGAAAAGCAACTCGTCCTAAAGTTGACACCCACTGCAATCAGTGTCTGCCCCTGTGACTTATTGATGGTCATCGCGAAGCTAATACTTACGGGGGACTGTACGCGCTTGAACTGGAACGGGAAGTTATGAGGTACAAATACTGCCTCGACGACGCCACAACCCGTAAGAATTTTTGCCTCAATGGTGTGTCTGTGCAGCAGATGACTTTTTAGATGGATCTCGTTACACAACTTTGGAGGAGATAGGTTCAGAAAGGTGCATAATCGGGACTCCGATTTTCCAGCTTGATGGTATGCGCTGGAAGACCACTTGCTGGCTAGGAGCTCAAAAATCCCACGTTGCTCCAAAACCCATCTTGCTCGACGACAGGGTTTATCGAAGTATAGACCACTGCATTCCCCTCAATTTCCGAGAGGACGCATTCGTTAATTGCTGCAGCCTGATCATTTTTGGATGTGAAAATGGCCCGCTCACACAGCGAATGAATTCTTCTAAGCTGGATAACACTCTATCGAGAGACTCTGGAAGCACCTCCCATCCACCTCTCTCGCGGTGGGCTTTGACTCGCGGCGGACTTTGGCAGAGGCCATGATCCGGAGCGAAGAAGAGTGGCAGGTCGCCTCCTTCTGCGAAGCAGTAATGCTAGCGGCTAAAAGAGGGGGCCGACCGCTACAGCCGCCGTGTCTCCGATCTCAATTTCCGACCACCGTAGGCGCGGGCTTGCGGCCGGCGAGCAATGGGTAGCTCGCTGTCCGCCCATCCGTTAACCGTTGGGACCGAGCCCAAGTCGTCGACGGCTCGCACTGTTCCCTGCGCTTCAAGCAGTCGCCAGCAACTCTAGGAGCCCAGCTGGGTCGAAGCCTTCTGGGGCCAAGGGTGATGCGAAAGCGGAACAGCCCTGGAACTAAAGCAAGAAATCCTTCTTGAGTTTTGGTGGGTTGTTTAGCCAGTAGAAGTCTAACACTGTCTCCCGCTACGCCCAAAGGCGGGAATCGTCATTTAATGATTTTCCCCACCATAAAAAAGGTAGAATGCCTTCACCAAGAGTTAGAAGGACATCAGAGAATTCTTGAGCTCGTGCATTGCTGCCGAGCCGAGCTCTCATACTAATGGTCAAGCGCAGCGCACAAACCTGTGACTACAACGAAGACTGTTTCAACGAAGCATTCACCTCGTCAGTCGTCGTTCCCCGAGTCAACACGGGAAGCGTTTGCCTGAAATCGCCACTGAACAAACTGTGACACCACCCATCAAATGTTCGTTCCCGCGGATATCTTGCAGGGTTCTGTGCTCGGCCTCAACTTCCTTCCAATCGGCTATCGTACGCTCATCCCACATGATCAGAAAGCAATCCTTAAGCACGTGTCCCTTATCGCTGTTACGTGACTCACCACAAACAAGCGTTTTGGAGCTCTCTAAATCGATAGAAATTCGAACATGGTATGTGCTGTCTTGCCACCCGGAAGCACTGTGGCAGCGATTCCCGACGACACGACGGCAATAGCAATATTGCCTTGCCTCCTGACCTCTGCAAGTATGCCATGTTTTTCCTGTTCCACCAGGAGCAACCCAAGAAAAACGATATATCCTGGTTTTGCACAATACTTTCAAGGACGGTGTCATAATTTTGTTTTTGTTCGGAAGAGAACAAAGCGACATGGTCATTTCGTATGGTGGTCATTTCGCCCGGATCGTAATTTGTCTCAGCGTTATGCTCTCGATTCCCATAGTCTCGATGCGGTGATGATTGGGGAGCTGGTAATCCATATTTGATCAGTGGATTGTCGCCGATAGAAATGCCCACATCTTGAAGTGAACTGAGACAGGTGTTCAGCACACGTTCATCAGTTACATCGACTTCGTCTCCAGTAGCACGTCTCAAAGCTCGTAGAAAATCTTCAGACAGATGATGGCGATATTTCAATGAACATAAATTTTTTGTAATATTTAACACCGCATTTTTATTTAATTGTCTTTCTCAAGATTTGGAGGGTTTTCTGGAACTTGAATTTTTCAAAACGAACGTATACGATACAACTTTTAGGAAGAAAATGCACATTACCATCTATGAATTTTAAGAATAACTAACTACTACCCTTGCCAGCTTGATCAAATTTAAATGATTAATTTACAAAAATTGTTAACATGTAATTTGATTTGATTTTTATAAAACCTCACAAATGGCGCTGTTTAAAATTGTCTTTATACTACTAATATTTAACTAGTTTCTCTGTCCAGGTTACGTAGTTTTGAACAACGAATAATGGGAAACTTTATTATTTACCTACATAAGTTTTCGTATCAAGTTTCAAGTTAATTAACTCAAGGAATAAGATTCTCCCATACAAACTTTAACATCCCCTAAATCTTGCACTGGGACTAGGTACTACTAAAAAATTAAATATACCAGCTTTGATAACTAATTTAGGGTAATGTTTGTAATAAGTTTTGAGTCAATCGGCCCACGGGAAAAAAAATACATTGCATCCATTGCACCATTTAAATTCAATATTGCTTACTTCCCATAACTTATGGCGTGATAATATGTACCCTAAAGCCTTCCTTGGTTTACATAGAACATGTTTGCTTTTCAATTCAATCTATCCGAGTTTTGGCATGAAGCTGTACCATACACATAGAAAAACAGACAAAAATTCTAAAAAAGTCATTTTTGTCATCAGTTACGTTTTTCTAACAGAAGCCACTTAATTTTTCCATAAAATTCTTAATGTACAGTTTTTCTTTCGTTAGGTACTGTTTTGATGTAGAGCATCAAACGGAATTAATTTAAACATCAAGTTGGATGGAGGCCGGAATATGCTTGCAGTGTTTTGAACGTATACGGAGATATTCAGTGTGCAAGAAAGATTTAAGAGTGCACGGACGCACTAATTCAGTTATTCGGAACCAATCTGAATTCAATAGTAGATGGATGTAATTAAGTTATTATAATCATTATGATATATGCAGAGCATTATACGGAATTGATTTACACATACATTCGGATGGAGGCGGGAATGTGCTTGCAGTGTTTTGAACGTATACGCAGGTATTCAGTGTGCAAGAAAGATTTCAGACTGAACGGACGCACAAATTCAGCTAGAAATATTTAATTTGAATATCACCATTTAACGTTTAAATGAAATTTGACGTCGACTACGGATATGATACTGATTAAAACATCTTACATACGCATTGAAAACATTAAAAATCTCACTACATTCAGTGGACGCTGCAGGGTGGTAGTTTGGAAAGACGCAAGAAGTCCATCGCGATTTAAATATATATATATATATATATATATATATATATTTAAATATATATATTTAAATCGCGATGGACTTCTTGCGTCTTTCCAAACTACCACCCTGCGGCGTCCACTGAATGTAGTGAGATTTTTAATGTTTTCAATGCGTATGTAAGATGTTATAATCAGTATCATATCCGTAGTCGACGTCAAATTTCATTTAAACATGAAATGGTGATATTCAAATTAAATATTTCTAGCTGAATTTGTGCGTCCGTTCAGTCTGAAATCTTTCTTGCACACTGAATACCTGCGTATACGTTCAAAACACTGCAAGCACATTCCCGCCTCCATCCGAATGTACGTGTAAATCAATTCCGTATAATGCTCTGCATATATCATAATGATTATAATAACTTAATTACATCCGTCTACTATTGAATTCAGATTGGTTCCGAATAACTGAATTAGTGCGACCGTTCACTCTTAGATATTTCTTGCACACTGAATATCTCCGTATACGTTCAAAACACTACAAGCACATTCCTGCCTCCATCCAACTTAATGTTTAAATCAATTCCTTATAATTCTCTGCATCAAAACAGTACCTAACGAAAGAAAAACTGTACATTGAGAATTTTATGGAAAAATTAATTGGCTTCTGTTATAAAAACGTAACTGATGACAAAAAGTGACTTTTTAGAATTTTTGTCTGTTTATCTGCTTTTCTATGTGTATGGTACAGCTTCATGCCAAAACTACAGGATAGATTGAATTGAAAAGCAAACATGTTCTTTGTAAACCAAGGAAGGCTTTAGGGTACATATTATCACGCCATAAGTTATGGGAAGTAATATTGAATTTAAATGGTGCAATGGATGCAATGTATTTTTTTTCCCGTGGGCCGATTGACTCAAAACTTATTACAAACATTACCCTAAATTAGTTATCAAAGCTGGTATATTTAATTTTTTAGTAGATACCTACTCCCAGTGCAAGATTTAGGGGATGTTAAAGTTTGTATGGGAGAATCTTATTCCTTGAGTTAATTAACTTGAAACTTGATACGAAAACTTATGTAGGTAAATAATAAAGTTTCCCATTATTCGTTGTTCAAAACTACGTAACCTGGACAGAGAAACTAGTTAAATATTAGTAGTATAAAGACAATTTTAAACAGCGCCATTTGTGAGGTTTTATAAAAATCAAATCAAATTACATGTTAACAATTTTTGTAAATTAATCATTTAAATTTGATCAAGCTGGCAAGGGTAGTAGTTAGTTATTCTTAAAATTCATAGATGGTAATGTGCATTTTCTTCCTAAAAGTTGTATCGTATACGTTCGTTTTGAAAAATTCAAGTTCCAGAAAACCCTCCAAATCTTGAGAAAGACAATTAAATAAAAATGCGGTGTTAAATATTACAAAAAATTTATGTTCATTGAAATATCGCCATCATCTGTCTGAAGATTTTCTACGAGCTTTGAGACGTGCTACTGGAGACGAAGTCGATGTAACTGATGAACGTGTGCTGAACACCTGTCTCAGTTCACTTCAAGATGTGGGCATTTCTATCGGCGACAATCCACTGATCAAATATGGATTACCAGCTCCCCAATCATCACCGCATCGAGACTATGGGAATCGAGAGCATAACGCTGAGACAAATTACGATCCGGGCGAAATGACCACCATACGAAATGACCATGTCGCTTTGTTCTCTTCCGAACAAAAACAAAATTATGACACCGTCCTTGAAAGTATTGTGCAAAACCAGGATAAATCGTTTTTCTTGGGTTGCTCCTGGTGGAACAGGAAAAACATGGCATACTCGCAGAGGTCAGGAGGCAAGGCAATATTGCTATTGCCGTCGTGTCATCGGGAATCGCTGCCACAGTGCTTCCGGGTGGCAAGACAGCACATACCATGTTCGAATTTCTATCGATTTAGAGAGCTCCAAAACGCTTGTTTGTGGTGAGTCACGTAACAGCGATAAGGGACACGTGCTTAAGGATTGCTTTCTGATCATGTGGGATGAGCGAACGATAGCCGATTGGAAGGAAGTTGAGGCCGAGCACAGAACCCTGCAAGATATCCGCGGGAACGAACATTTGATGGGTGGTGTCACAGTTTGTTCAGTGGCGATTTCGGGCAAACGCTTCCCGTGTTGACTCGGGGAACGACGACTGACGAGGTGAATGCTTCGTTGAAACAGTCTTCGTTGTAGTCACAGGTTTGTGCACTGCGCTTGACCATTAGTATGAGAGCTCGGCTCGGCAGCAATGCACGAGCTCAAGAATTCTCTGATGTCCTTCTAACTCTTGGCGAAGGCATTCTACCTTTTTTATGGTGGGGAAAATCATTAAATGACGATTCCCGCCTTTGGGCGTAGCGGGAGACAGTGTTAGACTTCTACTGGCTAAACAACCCACCGAAACTCAAGAAGGATTTCTTGCCTTAGTTCCAGGGCTGTTCCGCTTTCGCATCACCCTTGGCCCCAGAAGGCTTCGACCCAGCTGGGCTCCTAGAGTTGCTGGCGACTGCTTGAAGCGCAGGGAACAGTGCGAGCCGTCGACGACTTGGGCTCGGTCCCAACGGTTAACGGATGGGCGGACAGCGAGCTACCCATTGCTCGCCGGCCGCAAGCCCGCGCCTACGGTGGTCGGAAATTGAGATCGGAGACACGGCGGCTGTTGCGGTCGGCCCCCTCTTTTAGCCGCTAGCATTACTGCTTCGCAGAAGGAGGCGACCTGCCACTCTTCTTCGCTCCGGATCATGGCCTCTGCCAAAGTCCGCCGCGAGTCAAAGCCCACCGCGAGAGAGGTGGATGGGAGGTGCTTCCAGAGTCCCTCGATAGAGTGTTATCCAGCTTAGAAGAATTCATTCGCTGTGTGAGCGGGCCATTTTCACATCCAAAAATGATCAGGCTGCAGCAATTAACGAATGCGTCCTCTCGGAAATTGAGGGGAATGGTGCAATCTATACTTCGATAAACCCTGTCTTCGAGCAAGATGGGTTTTGGAGCAACGTGGGATTTTTGAGCTCCTAGCCAGCAAGTGGTCTTCCAGCGCATACCATCAAGCTGGAAAATCGGAGTCCCGATTATGCACCTTTCTGAACCTATCTCCTACAAAGTTGTGTAACGAGATCCATCTAAAAAGTCATCTGCTGCACAGACACACCATTGAGGCAAAAATTCTTACGGGTTGTGGCGTCGTCGAGGCAGTATTTGTACCTCATAACTTCCTGTTCCAGTTCAAGCGCGTACAGTCCCCCGTAAGTGTTAGCTTCGCGATGACCATCAATAAGTCACAGGGGCAGACACTGATTGCAGTGGGTGTCAACTTTAGGACGAGTGGCTTTTCGCGCGGGCAACTGTACGTCGCTTGCTCTCGCGTAGGGCATGCAAAACCGGAAAGTCATCAAAACCGGTTTTGAACATCGTTTTTTTTTGGAACCAAAACCAAAGCTAGGTCCGGTTTTGGCAAAAAAAAAATCGAATGTAGTATAATTTAAAAAGAAACATCATTTTTTTTAAATACCCACTAAGTCTACAAATAAAACAAATTGTATGATACATTTCTTTTTGGAACAGACTTAAGTGGTGTCAAAATCATCAGGAAAGATTAAGATGGACATTTTGGCATCGCATAGGGCATCTAATAATTTTTCCCAGTTCTGGAAGTTAACCAGTAAGCTGAAGGTTGGACCGGGCCGCCCTGTGACCGTAGGGGAATGTGGTTCGTCGGAGGATATTGCCAATATGTTTAGAGAACGTTTTATGGTATCATCACTGCTAGGGCCAGCTGAGGGGCGATGATGAGATCAGTTGTGATAATGAGCCAATACGTTTTTCGGCCAAGGAGGTAAGGAGGCAAATTATGAGTATGAAGGGGGCAAAGTCTCTTGGTCATGACGGTTTCAGCATCGAGCACCTCAAATTTGCTGGGGTTCATCTGCCTAGAGTGTTGACGACGTTCTTTACGCTTTGTGTGAGTCACTCGTACTTGCTATCTGAGATGTTGAGGACGGTGGTGGTACCAATCGTCAAGAATAAGACTGGGGATATATCGGACCAGGCGAACTACAGACCAATTTCCTCGGCCTCTGTTATTGCTAAAGTGTTGGACGATCTGCTTGATAGACAGCTGGACAATTGGGTCACGTTACATGACGCGCAGTTTGGGTTTCGGCCTGGACTTTCCACAGGGTGTGCTATTTCATGTTTATATTGCACTAAAAAGAAATCAATAATCAACTATGTATACTAATTTAAATAAAGCATAAATCACTTGTTTTCAAGAGATCGCTGTTCTTGATAATGTGATCTCAAGAATATAAGTGCATCCAACATTCGATCAGACAGCGAACTTCTTATTTTGTTACAGAAACACCCAGCACTAAACAATGTTGATATAAATCAAAATGTTAATTGTTACTCAATAATGGGAAAACCGGAGCTGAGCTCGGTTTCGGCTTTCAAAACCGATTTTCATAAATCGAGAAATTTTACTACTCCCGCGTCACCAGTCCTGACACTCTTTACATTTTGGCTACTGGCAGCATAACTACCACCGTAATGTGGTGGACGAATGGTAAAGGCTCCGACTCTCCGACTTACAAGTTGTAGCCAGGCGCATTACTCTGTATAATTTATTTCATAACCACTGCTCTTAAAACGATGAAGGAAAATATTGTAAGGAAACTGTGACTGTGAATGTCTTAGAACCAAAAAATCGAAGACATGTAACATCCACCAATCTGCTCTGATTCCGCGTGGTGGAATATGGCCCGTTCCCTCTCCTAGAAAGGAGGACTGTTTCCCAGCAGTGGGAACTTTATAAGGCTGATGTAATGCTATTTTACAAGTTGTTTATTTTAATGCTATAGCGATACTGCCATCTTAGTTAGTTTTGGTGCTGTAGAGCCTTCACGCCGACAACGTCGCGGGCAGCAGCTGGTATATTATAATAGTCATTACTAACAGACTATAATAATAGACCAATTAATAAATAACCACTTTTAACGCACTTGCAAATAATTCACATTGGTGACAAACTTGCGTCACGGCCGGCACAAGTCTATTTCTTTACAAATTCGGCACGCGAGCGCGCTGAAGCCATGCGTCCCTCGTCAACCCCGAATGGGCCCCTCAGACACCGTACCTAGTGCCCGTTTAAGGATATTTAAGAGACGCAAGATTGTTGTCACGAAAACATGATAAAAACTTTACAAATTAAGTACGATATTCAATGGACACGATGAGATCGGTGAACTGAACTCAAAGTATACGCGGTAAATTATACGCTGAACACTAGCGTCCTCCAAATTTCGGTCGGACGACGGCGGAACTATATTATACGCTAAAAGGCATTGTAGTGATAAAATTACGTCCATGCCAATTTTTCGACATTGCATTCTAATGATCATAAGGGACCCTTGGGCTAAAAATGAGGGTCGGTCAATCTTGCGTCCGTATTCCGGACGCACAAAGTCAGTTGGACGCAGCATCATCGGTAAATAACGCCATGTAGGACGCAACATGTCCTTCAAGATGTAAATATATATATATATATATATATATATATATATATATATATATATATATATATCATATAAAGTTAGGAAAGAAGTTATTGACAAGATTCTGCTATTAGTGGAGAAAATAATTGCGTAATTTCCGCTTAAATGCATAGCGACTTATTATTATTATGTGTATAAGATAGATGCATAATAATATATATTCAATATCAGTACCCGTGCGAAGCTGGGGCAGGTCGCTAGTAATATAATATGACTAGTAACTTAATCAACTATTACATTAACTCAAGAATATCGAAGTTTTCCTATAAACATAGTTAGAAGGTAGTGTGTCTAGTAAAATACTTACAACAAACAAACTATTTAAGCAAGTATGATGTTGCACCTACGAGTACATAACGCAAAAGGAATGTTGATGGAAATGTTACTGGCAAATTACTTAGCCAAGTACTTCACTTTACTTTACTTAAGTAAGTTAGATATGGATTCGCGTCAATCGTGCTAAAGATTTGGTTGGTACACTCCATTTTTTTTTCTATGGTAAGTAAAAATTATCCCATGTCGAATCCCACCCTTGGGTGGAGCGGGAAACAGTGTCAGACTCTTACTGACATTGATGGCTACACGATTAGGCTCTAAAATTATTAAAAACGGAATTATGTTTTACAATTTGGCTGGTTACTGATAATTTAGAGAACAAAACCGTAAGAGCAAAATACGTGATGCTATAGACTCTTTTTTATGGTAGGTAAAAATCATCCAATGTCGAACCCCACCTTTAGGTGGATTGGCTGGATAGACCTCACGGCGTCCTCACCTTCCGCATGACGCAGGTTCTCACCGGACATGGGAAGTTCGGGAGATTCCTGCACCGGATTCATGCGGAAGAGACGTCCGGGTGTCGCCACTGTGAGGCGAGCCCGGAGGACACGGTGGAGCACACGGTGGAGGTGTGCCCTGCTTGGGAAGAGCATCGCCGTGTCCTCGTGGGGGTGATCGGCGGCGGCGACCTCTCGCGCCGGGCCCTGGTTCAGGCCATGGTCCGCAGCGAAGAGGAATGGCAGGCGGTCGCCTCCTTCTGCGAAGCAGTAATGCTCGTAAAGGAGGAGGCCGACCGCATAAGGCAAAGGCAACGGCGTACTCGCCGTAGCCGTCGCCGCCGCGATCCTGCCGATATCCGGCCACCGTAGACACTGGCTCGCGGACGGTGAGCAATGGGTAGCTCGCCGTCCGGTCGTCTGTAAGACCGAGTCCTAGTCGTCAACGGCGCGCACCGTTCCCGCGCGCCTCAAGGAGTTGTCAGCAAACTGCAGGGGCCCTTCAGGGTCGAAGCCTCCCGGAGTCTAGAGGGTGGTGGGAAACTGTTACCTCGACTCCAGGAATAGGGCAAGGAAGGTACGGGGTAGGTTTTTTAGTCAGTAAGAGTCTGACACTAGTCTCCCGCTCCACCCAAGAGCGGGTTTCGTCATTGGATGATTTTCACCTACCATAAAAAAAAAAAAAAAACCTTTAGGTGGATCGGGAAATAGTGTGAGCGGGGAATAGTGACTCTTACTGACTAAACAACCTACTCAGTTCCTACATGGCCTTACATACTAGGGCCAGAGCCTTCCTTTCAGACACGAACCTTTGGTCCTAATTGGCTTTGACGCTTCTGCAGAGAAAGTGGTAGATTATGCGGAGCAAGATGGAAATTTTCCCAAACTCCTAAGAAAGGGAGGATCCTCCGATCAGACGGGTTAGCTCTGATTTGGGGAACTACCCAATATATGTTGTTGGGTGGGTTCTACAGTTGTTTGACCGGATACCGCATATTAGGTATTTGGTCAACCTTGCAGCCGGCTATTGGGCCAAACATTGCCGTTCTGTGATGCACAGAACGGCAATGTTTGGCCCAATAGCCGCAATAAAACAAGTTTTCAATTATTATTTTTTTTCATAACAAGATTTTATAGCGGTGGTCTATCTTACTAATATTATAAATGCGAAAGTTACGATGTTTGGATGTTTGTTACTCAATCTGGCCAAAACGGCTGGACGGATCTGGATGAAATTTGGCACAGGCATAGGATATACTCCGGAACAGGACATAGGCTGCTTTTTATCCCGGAAAAACTTAAGGTTCTTGTGGGATTTCACATTTCGTTTGATCAAATCTAATAAAAAAAATACAATCGAATTGAGAACCTCCTCCTTTTTTGAAGTCGGTTAAAATGCTTGTAATATAAAAATAACTACTCTTTTACCTTATACGCTCGGTAGAAATTAAGAGATATATTTTTAAAATTTTGTTAACGACTTTATTAATGTGTATGGATGAATTAATTTTTTAGGGTTTCGTTGTCAACAAGAATCCCTTATAGTTGATACAAAAAAAAAAAATCGGGCGACTTAAAAACTTCCTTTTTTTGAAGTTTGTTAAAAATAAGTCTGTTTTTTTAACTGATATAAACTAGTGTTTGACAGGGATCCCATCTGATGGTAAGCATTAACGCAATAGTTGTTGGTGAGGCGCACTAGTTCATTAAGAGCCTATTCACTCTAGCCTTGAAGACACCTGAATTATAATCGATAGGAAGACCGCAGCTGGCAAACTGTTTCAGTACTTCGATGTACGCGGTATGAACAATGAGGGGTATTTTTTTTAATGTTGGTTAAAAACGCTTAGTCCGGACCGTAGATGTCTCAACAAGGTAAGGGTGAATACTTGCCTGAATGTCCGATGAACGGTGAGGGTTTTTTTTTGTGATTGAAAATCATCCAATGATGAATCCCGCTCTTGGGCGGAGTGGGAAACAGTGTCAGACTTTTACTGACTAAACACACCACCGAATTCCTTCAACGCTTAGTCAATACAAAAGCTCGATGTTCACCAATCTTTAAGAAGTTATCGTCTATCTTGAGCGGTTTATCAATTTATCCAAAACACATTATAACAACTTTTCAATTTCTCTCATGTGCGGGTATTTGGTGTAGGGTGACTAGGTTTTGTGATTGGAAAGAAGAAGAAGAAGATAGATAGATATATTCTTTATTGCACACCAAAAATAAAAATGAACAATAGGAATACTTAAAATTCAAAGAGTGTCATAATGGGCGGTCTTAGAAGTTCTGGGAATAGACCAATAAACTTTTAATGTTACAAATATTTTTCGTCTTTTCCTTTCTGCATGCAAAGGGCTCATTACCACTTAAGTTTGGTGATTCTTTTCTCTTGCGGATATTGTTAAAGTAAAAGTCAAAGTCAAATTTATTTGTTAAACATAGGTACATGGTCATCATCATCATCAGCCTTTTAATGTTCCCACTGCAGAGACACAGGCCTCCTCTCTCTAGGAGAGGGAATGGGCCATAATCCACCACGCGGGCCCAGTGCGGATTGGTGGATGTCACATGTCTTCGAATATTTGGTTCTAGGACATGCCGGTTTCCTCACGATGTTTTCCTTCACCGTTTTGAGAGCAGTGGCGATGAAATAAATTACACAAAGTAATGTGCCTGGCTGGTTTTGAACCCGCGACCTACGACTCGTAAGTCGGGACCGTTACCACTCGGCCACCACTGCTCTAGGTAGGTAGGCCGGTACATGGTATATGAAGATAAATGTGTTTGTGTCACTTCTGTCATCATAATTCGATCACGCAAGGAAACTCCGAGCATTACCTTTTCCTTTGCCCTTTGGGTGACTTTGGAGAAGTCTTGCAAAAGCCGTGAGTAACCTATTAAGCGATGATCCATGATCACGACCACTTAGTCAGGAGTGTACGACTGAGAATACGAAGTTGGCTTGGCTGTTATTAATATTTTTTCATCCCTTCAACTTTCGAATTGAACATTATGCGATTATTTTCATACTGCCATTATTTTAATTATACAAACTCCAGCAAAAACTACATATAACATATACATAAATAAAAAAAAAACTACTCCCGGATTGGGGATTCGAGTGCCTACAAGTGGTTTAATGAGCTTTCTTAACGACTTGTCGACACTGCGCGTAATCCAAGAGCTGGCTTTAACTTTGGGCAGAGAATAAGCATTACCATACACCGTGGCAAGCCTTTTGGGCACTTTACCAGTCGCTAGCGATGCGGAAGAGTTTTTTGACGCTTTATTAGATTAGATACTTTGAGATCACTTAAATTAAAATCGATCGAAACTCATTTACCGTATTGATGCCACACTATACGGTGCGACTAAAAGCTTGAACCCAACAAAATGCTTCTAACACACGTTTACATATTGTTTTTGCCGAAAAGGTTCCACTTTAACACCATTCCCATACGCCTCGCTTACAAATATCTATAAAATACCTAATTCACTAAAAGCGTTTACCAATTACACCATCATTTTGTAAAAACCTCTTAAGGAACCTTGACCTTCTAGCATGACCTTAAAAGGAAATATCTACGAAGAAAAAAAAATATACAAAGAGACATTTTTAAACGAATAGGCTCTTAATAAACTAGTGCGCCTTACCATCAACGATTGCATCACTGCTTACCATCAGGTGGGATCGCAGTCAAGCACTAGTTTATTGCAAGTTAAAAAAAAAAAAAAAAGACTTATAAAAGAAGGAGGTTCTATGTTTGGCTGCATGTATTTCTCAGGCAGGCGCATTACTTTGTGTAGTTTATTTCATCATCACTGCTCTCAAAACGGTGAAGGAAAACATCGTGAGGAAACCGGCATGTCCTAGAACCAAAAATTCGAAGACATGCGACATCCATTAATCGGCACTGGGCCCGCGTGGTGGATTATGGCCCATGTCTTCTCCTAGAAGGTAGCTCACCATCAGGTCGTTTGGTAGCTGTTCGGACCAAACGAATCGTCGCTGCTTTACGCGCGGACCCTTATCGGATTACGATGAGATTTCATACACGTGTAGACCATGCCTTGGACTACATAACATACTTTGCACATAAGATCCTTTTTATCGTTTTTATATCAAACTAGCTTGTCAGTGGCTTCGCCCGCGTACATAAAATATAGCTTATGTCACTCAGGAGCAAAGCAGCTTTCTATTGTTGCTATTTTTTTTTCAATCGAACCAGTAGTTCCAGAGATTACCTCCTACAAACAAAAATACAGACTTTACCTCTTTATTATATTAGTGTAGATTATTATATTAGTGTAGATGAGCGAAGCTGCTGGAATCAGCTAAACAAAAAACGTTACTTAGTCCAGAGAGCATGGGCACCCTACACCCATTTTTACGTCAACAGAATATAGTTAGAGGGAAGTTTTATTTTTTGCCAATAACCCCTAAGGGCGAACAACTTATATTAGTTTTTGAGTTAAGTGCTCAAGATTTACAAGCCAAGGGGCCTCCGAGCAGGATCGGGAATATTTTGAGCTTAGAAATGACGTGATTATGGTAATCTTTCGATTTTGTTTTTGTATTTTCTTGTATATGGAAATATGGCCTGTTTTGGGAATTTAAAGGGTATTGTTCATCTTATGAATAATGAGTTTGGGAAGGTATAAGATGCCGTTAATTTGGCATATCTGTGTTTAAGGCGAATTTTGGTTTGGGAGAAAGAAAAAAAAAAAATGATTTGGCCAGTTTTGTTCTTGAAATGTTTGTGATTTATAGGGAAGGTTTAAACGTTGAGAAACTATGGATAATGTCACCGAAAAATAATCCGTTATCTCCATTTTAGCATCGGAAAAATATCCACCCTTACGATGTTGAAACATCTACGGTCCGAACTAAGCGTTTTGCCTCGTCAATTATACAGCATACATCAAGGTAATGCAACAGTTTGCCAGCTGCGGTCTTTCCGTCCGATTATAATTTAGGTGTCTTCAAGGCTAGAGTAAATAGGCTCTTAAAAAACTAGTGCGCCTCACTATCAACGATTGCATTACTGCTTACCATCAGGTGGGATCGCAGTCAAGCACTAGTTTACATATATCAATAAAAAAAATATTCTTAGAATACTAGTTTCGTTACAACACTTCAGCTAGTTGTCTTTTTAAATATGTTTATTATACGTTTACGTTACGTTACGTTTTATATAGTTAGGTTTGGTGTAAATATTCAGTTTAGTTTATATTTAAGTTTTTTTTATGTATTGTATTTTTAGCTTCTAAATATTTTTTTTTACATGTGTATTTGGTGTGTACGTTTTGGCGCAGTTAGTCCGGAGTGGCATCTCTTGCTGCCTACTGCCGAATGGTTTTCAGACAAATTTATATAAAGCAAATGTGAGAAGTAGTGGATTTGGGATCCCATCAGATCCTAGACCTGAAATTAACAAGCTTTTGAACTCCTAAGCCCGAGTAAACGCACGCAGACCTATTGTCTTTCTATTATGTCTTTAATTACGGTATTTGAAAGATTAAACCTTGCTCGACGTTGACGATAGGCGAGTGCGGAAAAACCAACTTAAGTGGATTTTTCCGTCTCAAGGCGCGGTACCTTTTTCGAGCAATCTCGCACACAAACTCATATGTATAGAATTTATAAATCAAGCATTCTACAAAGATTTTAGTAGCATTTAATGAAGCATTCAAAAAGACTCCGGTTCCCAAACAAAAGGCTTAATTTCTTCAATCAATATCTTGAATGCTTCATTCTTCGAACATCGCGTTCATTAAAATCGTCTTCGAAGTTCAAACGAAGCGACTTTCATTAAGTACAGTCAGTCGCGTGAATTAATAATACAACCTCATTTATTAGCGACTCTGTTTGTGTCGACTGTCTTGATGTTTGTTCATTAACTGTACTCATTAGCAGGGGGCACAGAGTAGGCTGGGGATAGAGAATGCAGGGCCGTGTTTGGAAGGGGGTGTAACACATGTTGATAGCGTGTTACATGAGCGATGGTGTGTCTTGGTGTGAAGTGTACGTCTATTGATAGTTCGAAAAGTAATAAAATAATAAATTTAACAATAGAGTGGCCTTGTCTTGCTTGTGGCGGCTGTAATACAAGAAATACGAGCTTCTCAAATTTGATCCATTGGATATTCTTTAAATATAATAAAACTCATTTTTCTAAAATATATTTTATGAAATTTTATGACTGAATGCAAAAAATATCATAAAAAGTCATATAAATGCATAATAAAACATTAACTAGAACAGGTAGAATATAAAAATAGGTCAAATTTGGAACAGCCGTGCTTCAAGAGTTATTAATTAAAGCTCGAATCTGAACACAAAAACTTAAAACAAGTGTGTGAAATGAAGTTCAAAAAAGGACAGGCTTTTGCCGCCCTCTCCTAGCGACTTGTCCTCGTTTCGAACTTAGATTTATTACTACTGCTTCTCCCCCCTCCGCAACTTGTCATTACATCAAACTTTTAGTAACGGGGACAACTATACCTGTTTTGCAGCCTCTGTGTGACACTACTCTGTGCTCATGAATTAATAAGTGATTTCCGCGTGAGTGCGTCCGTCAGCATAGAGAACTAGCTGCTTACCACCGCTTACAGAGAACACCCTGTACCACTGCTACTTACCTAATGGATCAGCTCAAAGTGAAACGGCATACGTTAGGGTAGGT
Source organism: Mythimna loreyi (assembly GCA_029852875.1). Taxonomy (NCBI): domain Eukaryota; kingdom Metazoa; phylum Arthropoda; class Insecta; order Lepidoptera; family Noctuidae; genus Mythimna; species Mythimna loreyi. The sequence goes on from CM056799.1 coordinate 4,447,717, forward strand.
TGATGAACCAAGTCAGACTACCAAGGATTGGACCACGTGGCAGGGTGACAGACTTTTGCGTATCTTGTTTTTTTTGAGCGGAGTGAGAAACAGTACCAGACTCTTACTGACTAAACAACCTACCCCATTCCTACGTTGCCATATATACCACGGCCAGAGCGCATCCTGCAAATAAAAAGATTTTCTTTCTTTCTTTTGCTCCTTTCAGATGCGAAACCACGGCCCCAGTTGGCTTTGACACTTCTGCTGGGTCTCCACACTTTGCTGACAACTCCTCAAGCGGCGCGCGACCAGTACGCGACGTTAACGACTGGGCTTGGTCCGGACGATTACCAGACGATTGGACGAGCCCAGCCAGGTGCATTACTTTGTGTAATTTATTTCATCACCACTGCTCTTAAAACGGTGAAGGAAAAAGTCGTGAGGAAACCGGCATGTCCTAGAACCAAAAATTCGAATACATGTGACATCTATCAACCCGTACTAGACCCACATAGTGGATGCCATTCCCTCTCCTAGAGATAAGGCCTGACTCCCAGCGGTGGGTATATAACAAGGCTGATGCTATGCTCTGGTAGAGTCACAAAAGCTGGCCTATGTCCTGAAGTGGACGGCTATCGGCAGAAATGACGAGGATGGTGCATATTTTATCAAACGGATAGTTCTTTCTTTCTAGATTCTTCCGCGCCGTCTCGAACCATTCATCTGACGTGTCCAAATCATCACGCCACCTTTTTCTAGGGATGCCTCGACGATGCTTTCTTCCCTCTGGTGTCCACTATGTGGCGATGCTCTCCCAGCGGTACTCGTGCCCAATCCCATTTAAGCCTGGCAGCCTTTTTGCCCACGTCTTCTATGCCCGTCATGAAGCGCAGCGTATCATTTTGTAATCGGTCTGTTTTTCCTACGCCCATAATACGACGCTCCATAGCTCTCTGGCAAACCCCAAGGCGGAACTTTTGTAGTTCGGTGAGTGACCAAGTCTGAGCACCGTAAGTTAGGATGGGCGTAACACACAAATGTCGATGAGTTTACGCTTCAACCGGATAGTAAAATAGGAAAAAAAAAAACAAATGAATTTCACGGCGTTCCCAGGCGTTTTCATCGTAAGTAAACAAACACAGCTATAATTAACGACCCGATGCGACTGAACACGGGCAGATATCCGTCCCGTCGAGCGTGTGCCACGGCTTTACGCCTCGTTACCTACGCCTAGTCTGCGGCTTATAGCACGCACATAAACTCACGGAGATACTACGCAGACGCTTCGGGATATACGGGAAGGTATTGTGACGAGCTTGTTTTGTTGAGAAAGCGAAGCAAATAGGTAGATCTATGGCCTGGTCAGGGTGCCTGCAATCCGGGACCGGTCGTTGAGGCGGTGCTTAGTGGAGGCCTTATGTCCAATAGTGGACGTGTTTCGGCTGAAATGATGATGTTAAGTAAGCTAGAACAAAAAGTGATCTCGACTCGTTTTGCGTTGACATCAAGTAATATGGGATAAGGGTAGGAAGAAGAAGATGACTAGCGATCCTAAAAGCCGTTGTCTTGTCCTTGCTGGCTTTTCGTCATAATAAAAAATTGAGAACTCTTTTTTTTATTGCTATAAATTAGTGTTTGACTGCGATCCCACCTGATAGTTAGCAGTGATGCAATCGTTGATGGTGAGGCGCAATAGTTTATTAAGAGCCTTTTAACTCTAAATGTGAAGACACCTAAATTATGACCGATGGGAAGACCGCAGCCGGCAAACTGTTACAATCTCTCGATGTACGCGGTATAAACGCACTCGATACAGTGAACTCGATCGTACTTTGGTGGTTTGGACCACGGAGTAAATATAAAAAGGAGATGGCCTAAACGGCTGTGCACTGTGATTCTCAGCACGGTCCTGACGTCATCATGGTGGGCGTGGCTTAAGTCAGTGTATTTTTGGCGTTTGTCCTGTGCACAACTTCGTAAACGTTAACAGGCCGCCATCTATCGTCAACAAAAAGAAACAGAACAAAAAGATAGGTCCGTAATTAGATTCCAATTATTTTACGTATGTCCCGTGGCTGTCTCATCTAAAACAATAAATACGCTGGATATCAAAATCTGTAAATAAAATATGGTATATTAAAATAAATCTGTAGAAAAGTCACTTTTGTACATCGAAAATACAACGGTACGGAACCCTGTACTTAGCGACATCTAGTGATGGATAGTTACGTAACATCAAGACAAAATTGACAGAACGAGCGAGTAGTTTGGCTATTGACCGGCAGATGGAAATTAAAGAAATGGGCGGAGTGTAACACCCCCTCACCCCGCAAAATGTCACGCGCTGTTTCTTAGGACAATCTTGATACAACAACTCCTCTTTATATTTACTCCGTGGTTTGGACGGTGTATGGGGGACAATGAAACTTAATGATTCGATATAATTATAATATTGTTTTTTTTTTAATGGAATCCATTTCCTTAGTTAGGTTATTAATATTTCACTGAACAGTAGGTGTTTTGAACCGACCAACTATCGAGCTAATAAGCAATAGCTATAATGTTTTTCGCAACAGAATTTTTCCCACAATCGTTATATCGCACCAATAAAGCATCGATGGAATAAAACATCTTACAACTGAATTATCAACATAACGTGTTCGATATAATAAAAATCGAATAACCGATTTTCGCAGACGAATATAAAACTAGGTACTCACTTGGTAGGTAGGAATAAAACAAGATCCTTGCAGTATTCTCTAGGTAAAATCTTCTCTATACACAATACAGTTATAATAGAGCATAGAATCAAGCAAGTAAAAACAGCAATTAGAAGAATAGTTTTTTGCAAGCACAGTGGTGGGTTATCGCTGGTACATCTTAGACGACTTGCATCGGCGCGAGCATACGTATCACTGGCGGACCGTGAAGATCGTGACTGGTGAGAAAGGAATATTACAAAATGGCGGTAGATGGAAATATGTTGCCGGCGCGTCATCGACGGTGCGCGTGTCCAATGCGTCACGTCAATTGTCTGTATGATGTGTTTAGTTTTAGTGTATATATCGGCGCAAAGATCTTTAACAACACGAAGAGCGCACGTGCAACGAAACATTACGAATTACACACGCGGCAAGCCCCGCCTTCGGCACCCCTCTAGTCAAAAGTGAAAGACAAAAAGTTTATAAAAGGCATACGCGGCGCGTGAGCGGTCATTAGTTCGTCGACATCGGAGCTGCACAGACGTTCTTGAAGTTTATTTTATTGTTATACTAGCTTTAGCCCGCGGCTTCGCCCGCGTGGTATTGGGGTTGGGGTTTCCGGGATAAAAGTAGCCTATGTCCTATTCCAGAGTGTATCCTATGCCTGTGCCAAATTTCATCCAGATCCGTCCAGTGGTTTTGGCGTGATTGAGTAACAAACATCCAAACATCGTAACTTTCGCATATATAATATTAGTAAGACTAGTAAGATATATTACAATGTACTATGTTGTTTCCTCCCGTATGTTTCAACAAAAGTAATGTAAACGCACTCGGATCAGACGCGACGTGCTAACGTAAAGTAGACTTTTTGTCAATGCTCTTTAGCACATAAATCATTCGGGCTCACTCCCAATAACATGTCATTTGCGTACTACTGTACTTCTATGGTTGTGGAATATTTGAATGCTTTTACCCGATTTCTTGTAATATTTTCTAATGGAAGAGGTTTTTGATGTAACATGTATTGTTACGTCTCTCTTCTGCCTTGAATTCTCTTTTAGAGTACCTCAAAAGGAAAAAGTTGAACCCTTTTAGATCATTTTGTTGACCGTCTGGAGTCTGTCTGTCTGTCAAGACCTTCTTAGGAAAGCTTGGTGGTATTGGACTTGAAAGTGAAAAAATTAAACTTCTCCGGGATCAAGAGGTACGGACGTTTATGTCGCAAAAAAATTACATTTCAACCCCTCGAGAGACTCAAAATGTATAATGGTCCAGTTGACCTAGAATTCTGTGGCGTGAAGGAAGGTGTAATAGCAAAAATATGGGAAAAATCATAAAACTGGAAAGTAGTTACGTGACCAAAAAAAAAATTTTTTTTGCGCTTCGGTAAATCTTTGAGATTCGATTCGGGGAAAAGAATTATTTCCATAGGCAAGTTTGTACGGAAGTTGAAAGGAAATCGTTTGTCTTGGTATGGACATGTGAAGAGGAGAGATGAAACGCATGTCACAAAAAGAGTTCTGAGTTTACACGTGGATGGATGGAGAGGAAGAGGGAGGCCTAAGAAGAGATGGATGGATTGTGTGAAGAGTGATATGAAAGAAAAGGAAGTTAGTGATAGTGTGACGGGTGACAGGACAGAGTGGAAAAAAAAACATGTTGCACTGACCCCAAGTAAAATGGGATAAGGGTAGGATGATGATGATGAGGCAAGTTTGTACGGAATCCTTAGTAGGCGACTCTGACATGGCACTTACCAGTTTTTTTTTACTTACTGTGTCTCAAAATATGAATTATTCCAGAACCTCATACCAATGTCCCTGTAATATGAATGTATGAGTCTACAACTACTCTAAAATGCCATCTCCCGCCGACGAGATTCGATGCATGTTAACTTAGAGCCCCGGGCAGCATCCCCAACTGCATTTACTGGCATCCGATGCAAATATCTATCAAATATCTATCAGATATACTAGCTATTTAATCTATCTATACTTCTATACTAATATAATAAAGAGGTAAAGTTTGTTTTTTTTGTTTTTTTGTTTGTAGGAGGTAATCTCTGGAACTACTGGTCCGATTGGAAAAATTTTAGCAACAATAGAAAGCTGCTTTACTCCTGAGTGACATAGGCTATATTTTATGTACGCGGACGAAGCCGCTGACGAAAGCTAGTAATATATATTCCACAACTGTCACACAATGTCCTCTAGTCCCAAGCTAAGCAGAGCTTGTGTTATGAGTACTAGACAACTGATAAACATACTTATATATTTCTAAATACATACCACATATTATCGATAAATTACACCCAGACACAGAACAAATTATTGAGTTCATCACATCATATTTGTCCTGGGTGGGCATCGAACCCACGACCTCCGGCATAACAGTCAGGGCGACTAACCACTAGACCAACAGCCCAGTTATATGTTTGCTGCTTTGTCTGCAAGAGACATAGCATGATAAACGGCTTTTATTAGCAGCAGGTAACCACAGAACAATTGGAACATTATCTTAGTTGCCAAACAGCCTAAATAATAGTTCTGCATCAAATGGTTTTTTTTATGGTGGGTAAAAATCATCCAATGACAAATCCCGCCCTTGGGCGGAACGGGAAACTGTCAGACTCTTACTGATTAAACGACCTACCCCATTCCAACGTTGCCAGGGTCAGAGCCTTCCTTTCAGACGCGATCCTTTTCATGTATTTATGCGTGTTGGTGTTCCCTCACAGCGCTCGGGAGTTAATTATATAAACCTCTCATTGCGCTCGAGATTGAAACTTAACAACCTTCGTTTCATTCAGAATACAAGATGCCGCCCGCGAATCCAAGATACTGTTTTATCCCCTATTCACATAATCTATTATTTCATCTCGGGAGTATGTTCTCCTGGGACAATTTTCTATTTCCGAAGGTGAAGCAGCTACTAGTAGACTGTATGTATATACAAATAAATAGGAAAATAGGTAGAGCATTATTGTGCATTTTACTATAAATATTTATAAAGAACACGATTTGTTGGCGAAATAGAGCGTAACGCCTTTCGCTAGTAATTTCCTATAGCGATAAATTGTCGACCTCAGATATTACGTAACGTAATGTTGTGTTGCACGCCTGTTTTCCTTGGAGATATGTAGAGGCACTTCCCTTAAGGGCGAGGCATACGACTTTTGACGATTATAAAATATAAATACAACATCACGTCTAAACGGCTAGTTGGTATGTTTTGAAAAAAAAATCTGTTAAAGTAGACTATTTTTCTAACAAGTTACATGAATATTTGTTTTTTTTTAATTAAACTTTGTATAATTTATTTTCAAAATTATGTCTAACACAGACAAAAAAGCAAAGATTAGGCAAAAATCATTGGGTGTATTTTTATGGAACTTTCATAAACTATAAGATAATTTATTTACCAATCTTTTGATATACGGCTTTTATTCACATTGCCTGCCTACTTCATGCGCGAGACGTGACGCTGGCTCCTTTTTTGTGCGCTCAAGGTCGATGGCGTATATCTGCCCCTTAAGGCGATGAAAAGGGGCTTTGCTAAGAGTTTCCTTGCATGATTGAATCAGGTATGAAGACATCCGCAAGAGAAACTAAAGTTATTGATATAACACGAAGAATCGACGAACGGTGTGAGTAGTGACCACGCAGTCACTCAAATTCAGGATCGGCAATGTGGCGGCAGCGGAGGCGTGAGCGCCATTGCCTCACGCGTGCGTCCTCCTTTGCTAGTATTATTGCTTCGCAGAGGTGGCCGCCTGCCACTTCTCCTCAACCTGGTGTGGGTTGCGGCCATCCTATGAATGCCTGACGACACAGAGTCGATTGTTCTGTCTACTGCTGCAAAATTCTCAGTGATATTTTTATGAATATTCATTGGCTCTGGTTCTAAACCATAAGTAATCAACACTACTATGGCAGTCATCTCTCCCGGGCAACTAGTGTCACACAGTACCATCTGAAGTTAAATTAATATATCTATTATTAACAGGTCGCACACAACTTTGAGATTGTTTACTCCCTGTCGCATTGTGGGGCGAGTTATAAGAGAAAGCTGGTTTTTAAGTGGGCTGACTTAACGACCCACCCCATTCCTTCTTAGCCTTCATACCGAATTTCGGACTTTCAGAAACCGAACCTACGGTTCACTGACAACTCCTTGGAACAATGCGCGCTTTCGACGACTAAGCTTGGTCCGGTTACCAGAAGATTGGATGGCGAGCTACCCATTGCTCGCTATCCACAAGCCCGCGCCTACGGTGGTCGGAAGGCGGGTTCAAAATGCCAGCAGCGTTTGAGGAGTGAGCGCCGTTGCCTTATGCGGTCGGCCTCCAATTTAGCTAGCATTACTGCTTCGTTGAAGGAGGCTACCGCCTGCCACTCCTCCTCGTTCCGGACAATGGCCACTGCCAAGGCCTGGCTCGAGAGATCGCCGCTGCCCCACTTCACATTGCTTTTCTCCGCTCCACTCGTCCAGTTCCGTTTTAGTAGAAACGCATCATAAGAAATTCTTTTAAAATTCTCTTTAAAACATAAGCGTACAACTTGAGCCACCCCACAACGTTCTAGCATACATATTATTGTAACAGTGTCGACGTAATAATTAATTTTAACGCGCTCGACACATGCACAAAATTATAGTTGACCTGATTAAAAGTTTTAATTATGACTAATTGCTGGAGCTTTGTTTTTGTTGAGGGGAAATTACAGTGTCTTCAAGCTGGTTAGTGTTTAGGAGATGGGTAGAGATGTTGGTAGCTTTCATTGTTTTGTCGAAACCGAGATTGCTGTGCGTGAGTTCTTTGTTAGTTTATGAACGAAACGCTTTTTATGATGCATTATTACAATCAAAAGTACTTTTTTTTCTAAAGCTGAAATTAATTTGCGTGTATACGAAATTAATTTCTTTAGGAAAAGAACAGTTGAGCGGGTACAATGACCTTAGGTAGTTAGTACGCGAAGACCAATAGCTAGCTATGGTCATGGAACCCGCTCAGCTGTTCTTTTCTTCAAGAAATAAATTTCGTATACCCGTAAATTAATTTCAGTTTTAGAACATTGCGTATCGTTCGAATGAGATAAAGGAGTTTTTAATGTCGTGCGGATTTATTTATTTTGTCGTGAGGCATGCGCATGCGAAACAAATCCTCACGCGTCACCTCTGCAAATGTCCTTTTCATACTAAAGTATTAATTTTCGCTATTATTAAAAAATATATACACCGTGAAATTTAAATGGTTGTTTTCCCTCAGCGAAATGGTTGTATCTTGGTAATACGACTCAGAAATAAAAAAAAATATTAATACAATTATTTTTTATCCGAATGCAATTATAATAAAATACGAGACTTGTTCATTCGGATAAAAAATAATTGTATTAATATTTTTTTTTATTTCTGAGTCGTATCGTCTGTCAAAAAAAAAATGGGCGCAAAACCTCAAGCAGTTCATCATCATCATCATCATCCTACTCTTATCCCATAAATAAAAATATTAAATAATAAAAACAACATGGATTTATCAGAGCTCCACCCCCTCCGTGCAATTGCAGTTCACACAAAATAATAAAATGTATCTATAAAAGATAATAATTAAAGATTAAAATGTGACTAATCTTTCGATAGAATGAATAGGCGATGCGTTGAACGCTCGATCAAACAAACATTCGATATTTTGAACGCTCGATGTATTGAGTGTGCGATGTATTGAATGTTCGATTTAATAACAATTCGATATTTTGAACGTTCGAGTATTTAGACGTTCGATATATAGTGGTCGATCAATTGATATTCGACTATTTGTTATTCGATTTGGCGTAGTACACCCATATTAAAAGCACCTTTAGAGTAGGTATTACAAAAAAAAACCATATGAAGGAACACACACGCAATCATCTAATGACATTTCCCGCCCTTGGGCGGAGCGGGAGATAGTGACAGTTTTTACTGACTAAAAAATCTTCTTAGCCCCTCATATCGGAATCTGACCTTAGAAGCTGGTCCATGGCCCCAGTAGGCTTCGGTCCTGCTAGTAGAGGCCCTCTACGATTGCTGATAAGTAGGTTGCATCCATCGGCTTCCAGCAACCTTGACCAGGTTCACCTTGTGGAAGGTCTTCCAACACCACGTCTTCCGGCACGCGGTCGCCACTCTAGAACTTTTCGGCCCCAGCGGCCATCTGTTCTGCTTACAATGTGCCCTGCCCATTGCCACTTAAGCCAACAAACAATGAATATTACTCAATTTCATACTCACATTTTCATAATACCCACGTTCGTATAAAATGTAAAAATTTACAAATTGGCGGTCAGCGGTAATCATAGAGAGCGTATGCAAAGCCAGCTGTAATGCTAATTGAATGAGCTTGAAAAAACTGGACTAAATGCCTTTTAAAATGTAAATATGGACGCCAAATGTTCTTAATTTAAAATGAAGGACGGTTATTTGCATAGTCGTCCCGAATCGGAATGTCTTAATTGATAATTATGGATATTCATAGCATATTTTTTCAACTTAATAGAAGTTGGGTACTTTTTTATGGTAGGTAAAAATCTCCAATGACGAAACGCTCTTGTGCGGAGCGAGAAACAGTGTCAGACTCTTACTGACTAAACACCCCACCCCATTCCTTTTATGCCCTTCGCACTGGGGCCAAGCCTTCCTTACAGAAAGAGACCCTGGGCCCCAGTAGGCTTCGATCTTTTTTAGAGCCCCTAAGGCTTTGCTGACAACTCCTTGAGGCGCGCGGGAACAGAGCGCGACGCCGACGACTTGGACTTGGTCTAGACCAGACAACCAGACAACCAGACGGCGAGCTACTCATTGCTCGAAGTTAGGTACTTGTGGAAAACAAGGTAATTGACAACTGGTAATACCTAAGATCATTAGTGTATTAGAGGTTTATGTATAGGGTGATTAGTAATTAGTGACCGATACTTAACCACGCCACTTAAGTTTGGCGATTCTTTTCGCTATGTCGGCAACCTTGGTTCCGGTCTTTGTGGCAGCGTTTGGGGGAGGCCTATGTCCAGCAGTGAACGTCTTTCCGCTGAAATGATGATGAAGATGACTTAACCACGCGATTGTAGTCATGATAACAAGTTCTGCTATGGGACCAAACCTGAAATCACGAAATAAATTCTGCTGGTCAGTATTTTTATGTTTGCCTAACTGGTCAAAATATCACCCTATATACAGGGTGTTTGGTGCATCGTTTGCCAAATTGATTTGGCCGACAGGATAGATCATTTGCTATATCTTCAGCCCCAATAAATCTTTCCTTGCCACACCAGTTTTTTTTAAACATGTTTTTAATATCAAATATCAGCCTTTTGTGATTTGACTACACATTTAGCCAGTTAGTGAAGTCAATAAAAGATTTTTTTAGCATATTGCACACCATTGGAAAGGGCATAAACTACAGAACTTTTTAAAAGAATTCGAAGATCCAACGATTTTAGTTTTTTTTGTATAGAATTTTAAAGTTGAGTTATAAAATTATTTTGTCATATACACTTTGTAGGTTTTTTATAGAAAAACTACACGTTACTAGCAAGTAATTTTGAATTTCATAGAACTATACAACAGTACAGTTAAATATAAAAATAAAATATGTCTAATAACTTTTTTATTTTTGTAAGCTTAAATGCTGAAATCCGGTGTTTTTCAGAATAAAAATTAAAAACATGTTTAAAAAAAACTGGTGTGGCAAGGAATGATTTATTGGGGCTGAAGATATAGCAAATGATCTATCCTGTCGGCCAAATCAATTTGGCAAACGATGCACCAAACACCCTGTATATCAATGGCTAAGATACCTACATCTTTACATACGTACTTATACAACAGATGAGCAATGTACACATCAATATGAACAAATTTTAATTTTTTTTTAACTTTCTGAAAATAGTTGCTATTTTTATAAGCGAGAAAGGTATCTAATATTTAAAACATTTTCCATTTTTATTACACTTTATATAAACAAGAAAATTATTTACATAGGTCACCGAAAAATCCCTTACCAAATCATTATAGTAGGGGAGGCCAGGTTGCAAAATTTGCAGTTACTAAAGCGCCATGGGGATCTGGTTCTGAAATGGAAAAGTCTTCATTTTAGTTGAGCATACCGTAAGAGTTTTTCAAAACTGTAAAAAAAATCACATGCGCTTTGCCTTTTTGATAACCGATAGATATTAATCTGCCGATTAGTTAATGACTCGCCCATTTCCTTGTACCACGCTCAAATTGACAGATTTTTTAAATATACACTGTTCTGCATGTTTTCAACTAACCTTGTCTTAATCAGACGCTTTCGAGTTTTTCCGAGGATCAAGAAAAAACCTCCCAATATTATGGGTAAATTACACGGTGCATTATTTTATTTTATGTGGTACAAATTTTATTTTATTATGTTATGTTTATATGTATTAAATAAGTTTTATTTATGTATTTTATTTCAATCTTTACATATATATTACCCTCGTCCGTGCGTCACTGCAGGCGCTGGGTATCTGACGCCCAGCAAATGCTGAGGTAACCCTTTCGGGTCGGACACGCTCAGCGAACTGTTTATCTTTGTTATTTTTTACCGTTGTTTTTTGTAACCGTTGTGCTGTGTTCTATTCTATTCAAGGTTTCTCTCCATATAATTTTCCGATGCGGTCAAGTAACGCGCAAAATGCCCGACTGGGCTCCCCCACTATTATGAAAACAAGGTCCTCCACAAAACAGTAATAGGGCAGTAACCCTGTTTATATAAACACTACCGACCCACCAACACAATGCCATAATTCTCGCCAACTCACAAAGAGCATACAGAGAGAGGATTTCATCGCAAACAGCGTCAAAATAAGCGGCTTCACTCGGGTATAATACGGCACGTTAACACTGAGTTGGAGCTAGGCGGAGCGGAGCGGAGATGAGCTGGGAAAAGTTGCTGTGTTTCCATTGAGGTACAGCGGGTTCGAATGGAACTGAGCTAAGCTAAGTAGACCTGAGGCGTCAAATTTAATGTCTTGCAGAGATCATAATTATGTCATGTTTTAGACAAAAAGAGAGCATAGTTTTTAGGGTTCCGTAGTCAACAAGGAACCCTTATAGTTTCGCCAAGTCTGTCTGTCTGTCTGTCCGTCTGCGGATAATCTCAGCGAACGTTACCTCTAGAAAGCTGAAGGTATCATTATGTATAATTATCAATCACGCCGACAAAGTGCAAAAACAAAAAGAGGAAAAAAAACTATTAGTGTACCTCCCCTACACGTAAAGTAGGGAGTGTTTTTTTTTTATTTGTACCATAACGTGTGAACAGAATAGAATAGAATAATACTTTATTGTACACCAAAACAGTAACAATTTCACAGAAACTTAAATGAATAGGATATGATGGCTTATATGGTGTGATATATTGTTGGATAGGTATTTAAAAATGATTAATCTCAAAAGTAGAACTTTAAAAAGCCTTTCTAGAAAAATAATTTTGGACTTGATAAGATGAACAGTTTTAGAAAAATAAAATATATAATTTCTGAACTTTATTATTTCATATTTTTCTACATACTTCATTTTATAACTACATATATACACATAAATAAAAAATAAATGATAAATAGAAAAAATATGAAATAATAAATGAACCTGAACTAAAATTGTAATTTAGCCGCACATAAGCATTTTTAAAATTTTGTTTCTTCTTTCAAATAAAAATACAAAAAGATTAAAATCGGTTCACGCAACCTAAAATTAGCAATGGGTACAGCGCCATCTCTCGGAAAATTGGGTTACTAATTTATACATGGGCTACTGGGAATCAGAATCAGATATTTTATTTGTAGAACATAATCGTAGGTAGGTAAACAAAATACAGATGTGATGTCAATATAAATAGTACATTGTTATACGAGGGATGAAAGAAAGTTATTTAGTCCCGAGAAATTTCTTGGCGACCGAGCGAGAGCGAGGTCGCTAATAGTTCGAGGGACTAAATAACTTTTGAACCCGAGGTAAACACTGTGCTTTTCATTACGAATACGAGGAAAATAAAAATAATAAAAACCTGAGTCGTCGTCAAAGGTATGTTTTTAGGTAGGTATATTACTTTTGATTTAGGCGGTGAGCGGTTTTCTCCTCTTAAGAATCTTGCGTTAAATTTATAACTGAAGCTGATGAACTTATTGTGTTAATAAAAATTTCTTGTAACAGAGATTTAGCAAAATGTAAACAAAACTATACACCTCGAAAAAAAAGGAAGATCAAGTCGGCCACAGATTATAGAGAGTCTACCATTTACCCGCCAATTCTTTTTTTCAGTGTTCGGCTCCCTGGCTTTTCAGTCAATATATTTTCATTTTGTCATTGTAAAAATGGGTCTGTCAATATTTTTCTCAAATATATATTAGTTTTAATGAAATAATTGAAAGTAAATTAAAATAAAGTCATTAAAAAAAGTATTCTTAAATTATTTCTATCTCTATGTCATTTTAATTCGGTATAAAGTTTCGGGTCATGGTTCAATAGAAATGTCAAAATAGAACTAGTTTTTTTTTTTTTAATAATTGCTATCTAAATATTAAAAAAGCAACTGTCAGTTGTAAAGTAAAACTCCCTAGGGAGTAAAAGTACTTCTTCCAACCCTGTCCGCAGGCAACTTTACACCTACTTTCAGAGTATGAGTAATGAAAAAGAACATTACGTCTTGCCGTCACAGGCGTACAAATATTCACATTAATATTATTATAAAATGTTATTGAATTAAAATTATATAATAAAACACATAGAAAATTAATTGAAACAAATTCAAAAATAATCGTCAAAAACAAAAAATTAAATACATACACACACAAAAACTCATTAATAAATAGACATTTAAAACAAAATTAGATTAAATCAAATAATAAAATTGTCCTTATGTTAATTAGTGGGTTTTGGGTTCTGGTACATTGTGAGAATTTGTGACGGACGGGAAACTACGGGACCCTGCACTGAGCGAGCCCGACACGCTCTTGGCCGGTTTTTTAACATCTTTCCAATATTAATTAGTGAGAAGTGTGATACACTCAATCATTCACCGACACTTGAAACTAAAATCAGCCTTCTGTGTGTTTGTCCTCATAACCAGTCCACAATTTAGCCTACCACAGAGTAAATCAAGTGAATGAGTGTTGCCATATTGGGGCCTCGCTCAAAAGTAAACTACTTTAAATTAATTAAGGCACTGTTTGTTTCCTCCCCGCTCGGCGTATTACATCAATCACGCCATATTAATTCACTGACGACCAAGTTTCCCATACGCGGAGTTGGGAATATGAAATAGCGTATTGTGTGTATAATACGCCGTTTCGGGTTGGCACTAGTTTAGGGACTAAATATTTTGTCGAATTTCAATTTTGTTTCTTATTCATATTAAGACTGTATTTGATTTTAGCTTAAAGTTATACTTTAATCAAGATATTTTTAGTCATTGATGACTATTGATCCAATTTTTGATACGTACGCCAGGAGCCGTGAATGCAAAATAGTGATACTAGTTTTATCACACTGAATGTTTGCAATGATTTTGTGATTCATATTACTTGTATTTTTCTACTTACTAATTAGAATTATTTAAGATATTTTTGTCAATTGAACAACAATAGTGAAAAACGGTTTTTGAGTATCTTTTCCGATTCACGTAAGAGTCATCAGTTTAAGAAATAACGGCCAAATTTAGTTTATGCACACTGCGAGTTGTCATTGAATGATTTTTACCAGCTATAAAAAAAATGTTTAATTCCATTTAATGGTCTTGGAATAAAGTTTATTTTAGAAGAATTATTCATCACAGCAAGAATAAATACGGAAATTAGACTAATATTATGGCACAGTATCTTCTCTGCTCTGTGTCTTACTTCAATTAAGAAACATTAATTCCGTGATGACTAATTAACTTAATGCAAGAGTTTGGGCGACGAAATGGCGTTTTGGAAAATAATACGCCGTTTCGTATTACGATGCAAAGTAATGGGTTTTATTTGTCATTATAAAATTTAATAACTACAGCCTTATGTTATTATTATTATTATAATGACTGAAAATAAAACTTTTTATCTATTTTTATAATGCTTGTCACACATTTTTTTATGATTTGTTTTTTTTTTTATTTATTTTGCAGGATGCATTTTGGAGAGTGTGTCCAGGAATTACATAACTCGATTCCGCCGTTCTACCATAGGACAACCCAAAGTGCGGCCTTACATTGCCATACATCCATACATGGTTGACATCTCTACGGTTCTAACACTGTTGCGCGAGCACAGTCTCCCGTCCCTTGTACTCTTTTTGCGCTCAACACTCTTTTGGACACGTACCCTGAATGTGATGTGTTTGCGGACAAATGGAAGGCGATCATGTCAGTATGCCTTGAGTTCTGTGAGATGAGTGTGTGAGTCTAACATATTTTTAACTAATTTAATTGGTGGATAGCCGTTTTTATATATAAAAATAAACTTCACTTCGTATTTTTTACCGCGTACTTCGAACGATTTTAATAACTAATAACTAATTTAAACGATTTTGTTCGCTATGACTTGTCTATTGGTAGTCTTTACAAATTTAATGTCTTTGCTAAATATAGATCTCTTTGGAGAAGAATATGAAATGTTTACCTTCTCTGTTTTGTCTGGTTCATACACACAATTTCTTGGAAAGTAAAACTCATTAAGGCAATGTTTGTTGTCTCCAAGAATACATCAATCACTGCTTAATTAATTTGCCAAGAGTGAGTTTACTACACATAGTCTAGGAGTTGGGACGTGTGAACATGTGAGATATGCGGTCTCGGTATGACTTGGTAATTTATAAGTTGTTTTTGTCGTGTCTTAGGTATTCTGTTGAAATTAATGTCTCTCTGACTATATTTTTTTTTAGTAATGTGATTTTTACTAAACCTGGTCTTACTTTTGACGATTTAATGGCTTGCGTCGAATTGGTCTATTGACTGTTAGTTGTAGGCTTAGTAAATAAATATATTAGTTCATGAAGCCTCAAGAGGACACTGGCGTCCGCACACTTATTGTCTTTTAATTGTGTTTGTAATTACGGCAGTCCAGCTAAACCAGTTAAGTGCAAGTCGGACTAATACACTGAGAGATTCATACTAACTTATCTATGCAAAAATTTCCATTCTAGGATCGAGTCTCGAATTTTTTTCTGTATCACAAAAAAAGTAATTATTTTACAACGTAACTGAAAATTTATTTTATTTTATGAATATTATTTTTATAAAAATTAATTATTATAAACATTTTTTTTATGAAAATTTTTTTTTATGAAAATTTTTTTTTATGAACATTGTTTTTTTATGAACATTATTTTTTATGAGAATTTACTTAATTTTGTTCAAGTGAATGAAAGTGCGTTCCACACTCCCGTCCTACACCGGCGGCGCGCTACTCGTCTAGCAAACACTGTGTCGTCATATATCATTCATATTTCACTACACCTGCGTTAACTACCCACGATTTGGGATGCGCAGTGAAGAACTTTACTTGTTTACTTAAGGTATTACAAACTTGTCATTAGGAACGGAGCGGGGGGGGGGGTTGTCAGAATTGCCACGCTTGGTTGGCAAGCAGGTTGGTGATTGCAGTGGGGTTGTTGTGACTAATATGTAATGTAACAATGATTTTTGCTTGTTCTTCAATTTAAATTGTTTTTGTATTTTGACTAATTAATCGCCCAGCACTGGGTTGCGACAGCTGCTGACGCCATTTCACCATCACGAGATCCCGCCAAAACTCTGTCCGCCATGCCGCGACTTGTCGCGGCAGTGTACTTTCGCCCCGGCGTTGCACTTCCATGCGCAAATCGTGCATGCGTGCAAGGACTGTTGCCTCCAAATCCCATGGTGGCAGGCCAGCAAGAAGGCTCCCTGCTTCACGGGTTCACACGGCACGCGTTCAGCTGGGTCCTCGGCTGCTGCTGCAACGTCGACGCCCACACCGGCTCCCCGTTAACGGCCATGGACCGAACGATTCCTGCGTAGAGCCTTCGGCAGGGGGCGTCTGGACCCTTTGGCAGGAGCCGCTTGAGGGTAGCCCCAGTCCGATTCAGCTTGGGAGCCAGAAGTCGGAATACTCCTTCCAAATATTATTCCAGTGCGTGAATCGAACTCGCGACACGTAACGCTGCAGTCAACCACATAATCACTGACCCAACCGTGCGTTTGTTGTTATAGGTCAAAATCAATTAACTCTTTGCTAGCGCCTTCAATATAGGAGTGAAAAGGCTTCTAAGGGGCTTGTTTGATCTTTCGTAGACTTCATCGATCACTTGCTATCCGGCTGTCATTGTAGATTGGCTGCGGATAAGTCTGGAACATGGGTTTCAGCAATTCAGCATTACTCGTGTGATGGGTGATGGTTGTGTGGCGCGAATGTGACTTAAATAATCCCTTTTGTTTGGTTTGTCTAGGTTTTTTATTGTAGTTAACGGAAAGGCAAAGGCACGCAATGTATACCTATAATGTAAACTAATACTTTTTTATTATGAAAAAAAGAAGCCTAGCCAACATGGGGCTTGTGGACGGTGAGCAATGGGTAGCTCGTCGTTCGGTCGTCTGGTAACATTCCGGACCAAGTCCAAGTCGTTGATGGCGCGCTCTGTTTCCGCGCGCCTCAAGGAGTTGTCAGCAAAACCGTAAGGATTCTGCAAAAGGGTTTTTTTACTATCTCACCTGATGGATAGCGACGATTCAGTCGACGATAGGGCGCGCTTACCTAGAAGTAACCTATTCACTCTTGACTTAAACGTTCCCGAATTGTAGCCATCAGGAAACACTGACTCCGGCAAGGAATATATAAATAAATAAATTGGAATGCCTTCTGGATTCAAAATTAGCATTTGAATAATCAATTCCTAGATTCAACATCCAATAATAAGCTATTCATCAGAAAATATACCACTAGCCTGATATTTACGAGCTCATATGATATCGCGGGTCTCAAACCATAGGGGCGTATATGCAAAAAAGTGATTTTTCGTTTTTAATGCCATTGGATTCTACTACAAGCGATACATCAACTCGATTTTTTTTATAATTTTATGTTTATTACTTTTTGCACAAAAAATAAAATATTATTTGGCGTAAGCTGGAGAGTCTATAATTATTTTTAGACCAAATAGCCGTATAATAGACGTAAGAGCAATATTATTGCATATTGGGGCAGTTTCGACGTGCCATAGAGACGTAAGTGCGTACGAATTTCAATTATATTGTGATACAAGGAAAGCATGTCGGACCATACAGGCGTATAACATACTTCTACGTTTTTTTAACTTAAAATTGCAATCTTACTTCGAGCTATGCAGGCGTATGAACATACGACTGTTTTTTTTTAAATAAACCCTACCTTTTTTTTACTTTAAATTGAAATCTTTTGTCGAGGGATAAAGGCGTATGAACATACGACTTGTTTTTTTTTTAAATAAACTATAACTTTTTAGGTGGACTAAAATCATCCAATAACTAATCCCGCTCTTGAGTAAAGCGGGAAATAGTGTCAGACTCTTACTGATTAAATACCTCACCCCGTTCCTTTTTTGCCCTTCGCATTGGGGCCAAGCCTTCCTTTCAGAAAGAGACCCTAGGCCCCAGTAGGCTTCGACCCTTTTGCAGAGTCCCTACTGTTTTGCTGACTAGCGGTACTCCATGAGGCGTGCGGGAACAGAGCGCGCCGTCGACGACTTGGGCTTGGTCCGGACTATTAACAGACAACCAGACGGCGAGCTAACAATTGCTCGCAATTCGCAAGCCTGCGCCTACGGTGACCCGAAATCGAGATCGGAATCTCGGCGGCGTTTGGGGTCGTCCTTAGCTAGCATTATTGCTTCGAAGAAGGAGGCGATCGCCTTCTACCCCTCCACGCTCATGACCATGGCTTCCACTAAAGCCCAGTGCGAGAGATCGCCGCCGCTGCTCGCCTCTACGAGGGCACAGTGATGCTTCTCCCAAGCGGAGCACACCTCTATCCGGGTGAGTCACACAGTGGCGACACTCGGGCTACTCTTTCGCACGAATCCGATGTACTCGCAGAACTTACCATGTCCGGTGAGTACCTGCGTCATACAGAAAGTGAGGACGTCGTGAGGTCTTTCCAGCCATGCCTCAAGGAGGAGACTTACCGCCAGAATTGTGGCGTGCACAGCACTAGGTTGCGATAGACCGTCGACGCCATTCTACCATCATGAGATTCCGTCGGAGCTGTCTGCTATGCCGCGACTTGTCGTGGCAGCGGAATGCGTGCAAAAACAGTTATCTCCAGATCCCACGGTGGCAAGCCAGCAAAGAGGTTCGCTACTTACTATAGGACACCGCGGGGTATCCCCGGATCCCGGATCATCCGTATTGCCATAACCCTCTGGCATGCGATTTCTGGGCCCTCGGTTATTTCTGCAGCGATGGTCACCACACTGGCGCCCCATAAAAGGCCATGGACCAGACGATACCTGCGCTGAGCCTCCGGCAGGGGGCGTCTGGAACCCCAAGGTTCGGCAGGAGCCGATCCGATTCAACTTGGAAGCCAGACGTCGGAAATGATTAAAATTGGAAGTCGAGGACGAGTCATAGATACTCTATCATCAACCCGACGCCGATGTGAATCCCCCTACCATTAGCTGGAAATCCGGCAGTGGCGCGTTCCTAGGACCGTGAGAACACAAGGCCTCAGACTTGTCCAGCGCCACCCCGACTCCCAGCTGCTGGATCCTGCCAACGGCTATCGCAAATTCGCAACCCCGCGTGTCGCTAGTTCGACCGCCGCCTGGTTTTAACCAAGGAATAGAAATGACGGTTTGACAAGTTTTGTATACATAATATACTATTGATAAATCAGCCCTGAATTCCTTTTAAGGTATTTTTTTTTTTGCCTTTATAAGTTTCAAATTATTAATTTTAATATAAATTCTAAACATGTTTTAATTTTTAAAAGTTTTCAAGATTAAGTTTTATTTTATTTCAGCTCCATTTCAAATGTTTGTGGTTTTTAAGTTATTTAAAATAGTAACGTTCATATTTATGAATAAAATTTATTTATAAAATGCTTATTTTTCGTTTCACATGCGAAAATATTGTTTAATTACTATTTATCATTTCCTTTTTTAAATTGTAAAACAAAACTTGTTTATACTTCCTCTTTGAATTAAAACGCTTCGCAATGTTAACGACAAGCCAGACAGGCGTATGATTTCTTAAATTTACGTAAATAACGTTAATTTTTATTAGTTCTCATACCTAAATTGCTATATTTGAAGTCACCAATTAAGAAATAATAAATATTGGTATAATTATTGACAATTTGAGAAAAAAGGTTTTACGTCCATAAATGACATATATTTCAGTGAGTATTTTGACGTAGCTTTACCGTACAGTCGTCATGCTATACAGACGTATCAACCAAAAACTAGTGTTATAGAGTAAATACCTAGAAATAAAAAATCCTATATTAACTGCAGCATAAATATAAAGCTACATGCAAAAAAACAACGTGTTGGCTCAATCACAGGAAAAGTTATTAAGTTTTTTATCTCTCCTGAAAAGTAGGGGTTTTGTGGATACGCCTCTATGGTTTGAGACCCGCGATATGAGCTTGATATTTACGCCTGATACTTACGAGTTGTAGGTCGCGGGTTCAAACCCAGCCAGGCGCATTACTTTGTGTAATTTATTTCATCACCACTGCTCTCAAAACGGTGAAGGAAAACATCGTGAGGAAACCGGCATGTCCTAGAACCAAAAATTCGAAGACATGTGACATCCACCAATCCGCACTGGGCCCGCGTGGTGGATTATGGCCCATTCCCTCTCTTAGAGAGGAGGCCTGTGTCCCTGTAGTGGGAACATTAAAAGGCTGATGATGAGCCTGATATTTAAAATTCCTTCAGACAAATACCCCTCTCCCCCCGCCCCACAACTACCCCATATTTCACGGAACTATATTGTAATGAGAAATATATTCGTACTTCGAACAACACGCACACGTATTTATACCCCTCAAAATTCAGAGAATGCAGGTCAAAGTGATTTCAACCATGTAAAATTCTATATTTTTGACTGACCTGATGGTCTAGTGGTTAGTCGCCCTGACTGCTATGCCGCAGGTCGTGGGTTCGATTCCCACCTAGGACAAATATTTGTGTGATGAGCACAATCATATGTTCTGTGTCTGGGTGTATTTTATCTACATCTACACTAATATAATAAAGAGGTAAAGTTTGTTTTTTTGCTTGTAGGGGGTAATCTCTGGAACTACTGGTCCGATTGGAAAAAATTTAGCAACAATAGAAAGCTGCTTTACTCCTGAGTGACATAGGCTATATTTTATGTACGCGGGCGAAGCTGCGGGCAAAAGCTAGTCTATAATATGTATGTATTTAGAAACATATAAGTATGCTTATCAGTTGTCTAGTACCCATAACATAAGCTCTGCTTAGTTTGAGACTAGACGGCGTTATGTGACGTAAAAAAAAAAACATGTAAAATTCTATAGAAATCCTATTCGCTCCCAGCGCTTAATATAAAACAGAGTTACCATATACGCGTCCAGATTTACTTATACAAGTTTCGACTAGACCATTTAATATATTGAGATAGTTGTTCTGTGAGCTTACATTCACTTATACAATTTGTTTTAAGGAGTTTAACATTCCATATTTGTTAAGTTGGCATTACTTCTAAAATCTGTTCAAAATCTGTTTGACAATTTCTTTTTATACAATTTTTTTACCTAAATTTCACTGTTATGAAATTTTATGGAATTTTACTATCTTAAATAAATTGAATTGAATTGAATAAACTAATAACTTAAAATAATTTTTGACGTTAACTTATTGTATTTGTATTTTTGACATTAATTATGAATTTTATTTTAATATTTGATATCTATTGTGAATTTTATTTTATTGTATTTAATTTTTGGCATATATGATTTGATGATTTTTACTGTGTTATTGTTATCATGCATTAGATTTGTGTATACTATATACGTATGGGCTTCTAATTACCTATATAAATAAATAGAATAGAATTACTTGAAGAACGTTCGATCGAACTTAAGTACCTACCAGTTTTCAAAATAAAAGGTATTTTATTTATTGGTTCACTAGCAATTTTTTTACTAATAACTCTAATGTGTCATTAATATTGTTATCTTCATTTATTTTTCGGATTCCATACTTCAAGAGGATAAAACGGAACCAATATAGGATCTCTTTCTTGTACGTCTGTCTGTCAAGACCTTTTATCTCGGGAACGCGTGGAGGTATCGACTTGAAATTAAAACCATATACTCAAGTCTGCGGTCCCTAAAAGCTATGAAAAGATTATTTCAGTTAAAAAAAAGATACGGTCGTTTATTACGCAAAAAACGTATATTTCGCTTTGGACTCTTATACAAGGTTTTATAATTATAAGAATGTAGAAAATAGTAAATTTCGCAAAAAAACTTTTTTAGCTATTCGGAAAAACTTCGAAACTCTTTTCGGGAATTGAACTATTTTCATTTTCACCACTGTAAAAGCAAAAAACTTTCTTTAGGTACAGCATCTGTCACAGTCAGTCAATGTCTAACCACTCTTTAGACACTATACGGAAGCTCACATAACTCTCCGAGTATGATAATCACACTCGGTCCCGGGCTGTCAAACTATTATTGATGACCATCGTTATGGGTAACAATGACATTGTAAGCCGTAAATAGAAGGCTAAAAGTCTGACAACTCGATTTCCTCGTAAAATACGGTTATTTCTAAAATATTTGTTAAATGTCGTATGTATTTAGGTAAGAGTTGTCGGTTGCGTGTTAAAACCCAGCCAGGCACATTACTTTGTGTAATTTATTTGATCACCACTGCTCTCAAAACGGTGAAGAAAAACATCGTGAGGAAAACCAGCATGTCCTAGAACCAAAAATTCGAAGACATGTGACATCCACCAACCCGCAATGGGATTACGGCCCATTCCCTCTCCTAGAGAGGAGGCCTGTGTCCCAGCTGTGGGAACATTAAAAAAAAGGCTGATAATGATGATGAAGATTTAGGTAAGTGGAACGATTAGCGAGAAAACACCGGCAATATTTAGTTTAAACTGACCATCCATCCATCTTTTTTCCTTTTCCATTACATTCATCCACATGTATATTCATAACTCTTTTAGTTTCATGCCTTTTTTTTTACATTTATCTTTTTCATTTTGTGTCCTGGATTTTTTTTTCCATACCAGGTTGCTTGGAAGAAATCACCTAGTGCAATAAGGCTGCCAATTTTATATTTTACTAGCTTTTGCCCGCGGCTTCGCTCCCGGCAACAGAAAAATGTGATAGATGAAGAACCGCTCAAGCGATTTTGTGCAAACTTTATATGTAAAGTTTAGTGTTAAGTTTGTGTTTGTTTTTTTGATGGTTTATGAACCATCTACTGAATAGTCTGAACAAAGCCTAAACATTTGGTTTGGACAGGTGAGCCCGTCCTTGAGTTACAAAATTACAACGAAAAGTGGCATTGATTTTTATATATAGGTATTGATTTATTATAAGGTTTATTTTATGTACATTGTCGTGATGTACAATAAAGTGACAGTCCTGTTGGTCTAGTGGTTAGTGACCCTGACTGCTATGCCGGAGGTTGTGGGTTCGATTCCCACCCAGGACAAATGTTTGTGTGATGAGCAAGATCATTTGTTCTGTGCCTGGGTGTAATTTATCTACACTAATATAATAAAGAGATAAAGTTTGTTTTTTTTGTTTGTAGGAGGTAATCTCTGGAACTACTGGTCCGATTGGAAAAATTGTAGCAAGAATAGAAAGCTGCTTTACTGCTGAGTGACATAGGCTATATTTTATGTACGCGGGTGAAGCCGCTGACAAAAGCTAGTCTATAATATGTATGTATGTAGAAATATATAAGTATGTTTATCAGTTGTCTAGTACTGATAACACAAGCTCTGCTTAGTTTGGGACTGGACTGCCACACAAGCTCTGCTTAGTTTGGGACTGGACTGCCATGTGTGATAACTGTGAAAAAGAAGTGTAAATAAAACGATTCCCCTACAACTATTCTGTCACTGCCGCCACTTTCAAAACTTCTACTACTATTTCCCACCTTAAAAAAACAAAAGCACAACTAAATATCCAGGTCTCAGCAACACGAACAACCAGTCTATTGCCCCCAATAGCTTGTTTATCCGTTATTTTCAGCTGGCAAACTAAATAGCGGCAATAACAAAACCGTTGACTTTGGAAGCAGCCATCAGCACTGTTCGGAGCCGGTAACGAAAGCTGATGGTAAGTCAATGTTTGCACGCTTTTACAGCACAGAGTAGGGACTGTTAACTAGCAGTGTGACTATTTAAGCTAGGCTTTAGCCTAGCGTATACCGTAATTAGAGACAATAGAATGATATTAGGCTTGGGACCGGTTCAAGAGTTTAGGCTTAGAACGCAGTCTATACGTGCTGATGCTTGCTTTTCTAATTTGATACTTTGACGTGAGCTAATTTTCTGCTCAAAGGTGGAGTGAAAGGACTTTATGTCAGACTGACATAGAGAAGGGGCGTGTGGAACACTACACGATCTAGATGGCGAGCTAACGTTGCTCGTTGTTCGCAAGTCCATGCCTACAGTGGCTGAGAATTAGACTCGGGGTCTCAGTTGTTGGGGCGTGAGAACAAATCAATAAAGACTCTGTGTCTATATTGATTTGTGACAATTTTAACCCTTTGAACGCCAAGCGCAGCTCATAGGAAGCTCATAGGTTAAACACCATCTATGTACACATATGGATTGCAATAAAATATTGAGTATTGAGTACAGGTACATCACACGTGCAGCTACGATACATAGACTTTAGGCATAGTGCCTATGGTCTGTAAAGAAATGGGAAAAAATATCTTTATAATGAAATATTCAATTATATACTACATTTTTTTAAATGAACTTTGCCCGACACTCCTCGAACCTGCGACCATCAGTGCAGCAGTCAATTGCTCAAGCACTGCTTTTGTGAGTCCTATTCATAATTATCATCATCATTTTTTCAACTGAAAGATTTCCACTACTAAATACACATAATATTTGAGTCACACTTACCTAGGTGAGTGTGTTGTCTTTGTGCACAATGAAAAAAGTATTCACTAAACCCACTGAATATTTTTAGCCTGTGGCAGCAAGCTTCATTACTTTGTAATCGATTGTGCAATCGCCAATTTGGCAGTTTTATTTATCTTTTTATTCCTGCAATAATTTTGTAGGCTGGCCTGGTTATGTAGAAGAAAAGGACTTGCGTATAAGCAGCTTATGACGTTCTCATTGCTAGAAGGAACGCAGGCTTCATCTCTGGGAGAAAATGGGCCGTAATAGATGGATAGATAAGTACTTACTTATCTATCTATCTATTACGGCCCATATTATGTACTTACACCCCGGGCACCGAGGCGAAAGCCAAGGTTGGCAACCGGGACTAATACCGCTAGGATGATGATGATGATTATGTACTTACACACTTGTGTAAGTATATAAATTGTAAAATAAATAAATCCCTACATATATTCTTTACTGCGCACCAAAAATAAAATTACAATAGGAATTTAAAATTAATGGGCGTCATAATGGGTGGTTATTGCTAAAAGCGATGGTTTAAAGACAATCTTTAAATGGATTTGAAAAAAAAAATACGTAGGTATGTAATATCCTTAATCGGGCATGAGGAAACCAGCATATCGTGGAATCAAAAATTCGAAGACATGTGACATCCGCCAATCAGAACTGGACCCTCGTATTAAATTGCGCTCCATTCAGTAGAAAGGCGTGCAAAGAGGCTGATTGGTGATCCAGATTTGGTTGGATCCAGTCTTCAAAGTCTCGAGCACAGGCGCAGAGTAGCCAGCCTTGCGGTTTTCTACAGGATGCATTTTGGAGAGTGTGCGCAGGAATTGCATGATTTGATTCCGCCATCCCAATTTCACCTTCGGACATCCCGGCGTACGGCAAGTATCCACCCTTATGTTGTTGAGACACCTGCGGCCCGGACTAAGCGTTTTGCCTCGTCATTTATACCGCGTACATCGAGGGATTGGAACAGTTTGCCGACTGCAGTCTTTCCGTCCGAATATAATTTGGGTGTCTTCAAGGCTAGAGTGAATAGGCTCTTAATAAACTAGTGCGCCTTACCATCAACGATTGCATCACTGCTTACCATCAGGTGGGATCGCAGTCAAGCACTAGTTTATTGCAAGTTAAAAAAAAAAAAAAAAATTCCCTGTCTTAGAGAGGGCTGAGTCCCAGTAGTGGGAACATTAGGCTGATGCTGCTGAGATTTTGGCTTTTTGACACAAACGAAAAAAAAATAGTCAAGCAGGTATATCTTGTCAATGTTGTAATGTGATAATTATAATATGAATTTAATGAAATAGAAATAATATCAATTTAATTTAATATAAATAATATCAATTTAATTAAATAATAATAATATAAAATTTTTTTAAATGTTATTTATTTTTTATTGAAATATTTAAAAATGTTATTTATGTGTTATTTAATGAATAAAAGGAATATATTTTTTTAAGTAAATTAAGTACCTAATTGTATAGTAGAAATAAATGGCTTTTTTATTTTATTATACCTTGTCATAGCTTTGCTATTTTAAGTATATAACATATTATGTTAAGTATAGTGTCATAATTATCTAAGTAGATAGCACTGTTAACAAGCTTGAGATACGATGTCTAGTTAGGTCTGATTAGGATGTATTGAGATGTAAACTGGGGCGAATGGAACTAATCTATTACCAATAGAGCTACTCGATCCAATGATCATTGGGTGCAGTAAGATGTGTCCTAATTGATATGTATGTAGGTAATGTGTAGTTGGTAAGTACGGTAGATTAGCTAATTGTTTTTCTTATTATTTGTTTATGTACACACAAACACTTACAAAAAAAGAACACATACAGATAGAAGAGTACAAAGGTACTGCTTATTTCTAACGAAATTTCTTCCAGCAGACCTGCGACAGGAGAGTTGGATGAGAAATGTAGACACAGTGTGTATAAATAATTCATAAAAGTTAAAGTACACTAAAAACAAAGTCATATAATACTTAGATATCTAACCTTAAAACTACATAACCCTAATTAACCTAACTAAAAATACCTAATCTAATAAAGCGTCAAAAAACTCTTCCGCATCGCTGTCGACCGGTAAAGTGCCCAAAAGGCTGGCCGCATTGCCACGCTGTATGGCAATGCTTATTCTTTGCCCAAGGTAAAAGCCAGCCCTTGGGTCACGCGAAGTGTCAACAAGTCGTTTAGAAATTTCATTAAACAACTTGTGGGCACTCGGACCCCACGATCCGAGAGTTTCAACCCCAAACGGCTCGAAAATATAACTACCAACAAGATTAGTATATTTCCGCCGCTTGAGGTTCTCCGCAGCCGCAGCGGCAGCACCGGCACAGCATGATGAGCTAGGAAGATGAGATGGCGCGAGAGTATCGACACAAGTTGCGTCCCACACTAAAGGCCTACCCATCTTCCAAGGAAATAAAGACATACCGTCCGGTCTCTTGCCATCGTCGCGTACCAGGCCATGAGGTTCCAATACAGCTGGAACGCCGACGGAAACAAGAGCACGTCGGATGATGTCGTTGATATTCGCATGCCGAGCTATGCGACCCGCACTTCGGCTGCATGACAGACCGTGGTGCCCGAGGCTGTTGACAACTTCGCCACAGTGGCAGCGATGAGGAGAACAACAAGGAGCGCCTAGACGTAGAGAAGCAGCGAGGCGGAAAGTAGTATCGTCGAACAAGGTGCCTATGCTCGACGACGGTAGTGCGTGAAGCCAGAGACCAGACTCCCACTTCTCCACAGCCAGCAGGCGTGCACGCTCTGCAGTAGAGGAAGATGTAGAAAACAGGTTTTGCTGAACTACTTTGCAGAGCGGCTCATCCCACTGCCTTTGGGAGGGGGTTGCCGGGTATTTTTGAATTCGGGCAAGCGACTTTCCAGGCATTTACAGCCTCAGTTAAGCACGGCACATCAAAATTAATCAGTGTGGAAATTAGAATATTCCTGATTAATTTCTCCGTGCCGTGAACCGAGGAAATAAATGCCGGTAAACTGATACTGGTAATTTTGCGGACACCGAGGCCTCCCATACGAATGGGAAGGGTAGCTTGAGCCCAAGCTCGGTCGTCCATGGCCACATTTAAAATTGAAGATAGAGTTTGTCTGATAATTTGATCTATTTTTTCCAAAAGATGAGGATGTTTCCACTTATAATAATACTTACATATAAATATATCAATAACCATTACCACTACCACCATTACTTATTGTAGGTAGCGGCGCAAGCAATATATAATTTATCCAAAGGTCTGGTAACTCTCCGGAGCAAGCCCAGTCGTCGATGGCACACTGTTCTAGCGCGCTTCAAGAGAACTCCTCCTTTCTTATGGACCCTGCAGAAGGGTCGAAGCCAAGTCGAAGCTGGGGTCAAGGATTCGCGTCTGAAAGAAAAGCTATATGATGACGTAGGAATGGGGTAGGTAGATTAGTAAGTATGAGTCTGACACTGTTTCCCGCCCCACCCAAGGGCGGGATTCGTCATTGTATCATTTTTCGAATCGATACTCGGCAATCATATTTTTTTCTAATAGGAAAAAATTATCGATTGACAAATATCGCCTTGGGCGTAGCGGGAAACAGTGTCAGACTCTTACTGACTAAACAACCTACCCCATTCCTTCCTCGTCTTGATCCTAGGGCCCCGGTAATACGCTTTCGCATCAACCCTTTGTGCTAGGAGGCTTCGAACCTGCTGGGCCCCTACAAGCGTTCACATTTTTTTTAGGGTATTTATCCAAGAACGTTAATAAGAAGTGTTTCATAAGCAAAACATGTAAATATCGAAAATAAGCACCTTGTCGCTGTCGAGTTCAAAGCACTTTTAACCCTAGAAAAAGTCAAAATTAATTTAGATAATAACTGGCTTACAAACCTACATAAAACAGAAAAACCACAGAGTCCTAAAAATAAGGAATTATTGAAAATTATTTCTCGCAGTTCAAATATTTTTTCAGTTCTAAGGCCTTTAGAATATAGACCTAAGTATTTTGATAAATGATTCCTTGGAACCATTCATCTTGGTCCTAGGTACCGTCAGGGGACATACGACATTATCACTTTATACTAAAGCTGACTATTTTTTACCTAAAAACATTCTCATCTGTAAAAGATAAAGCTATCTTATTTTTTTCTTTAGAGAAAAGATCTTTGAAAATATTTACCGTCTTAAAAATAACAGGTAAACGCTTATTTTCCTTTTTTTTTTAAGAATACTATATTGACTAATTTTGTTGAGTAGATTTTTTTCTATTTTGATACAGATACAAGGCTAAATTTTTATCGTTTCAATCCCGTGGAGGGTTGATACAAGTGTTTTAATTGCTATAAACTATTGCTTAACTGTGATACCACCTGATGGTAAGCAGTGATGCAATCGTTGATGGTGAGGTGCACGAGCTTACTAAAAGTCTATTTACTCGTGAAACACTATTAATTTGTAAAGATAAAATAAAAAAATAAAGTTGTTTTTAAACTTAAGTCAACATCAGCTGATCGAGTTCAATGACCTGAGAAAAAAATAAAACGAAATTAATTTTGTACATGCGTATATTAAAATGTATCCAAAAGATGTGTATCCAAAATATCTGAAGAAAGATGTGGAATAACATCATAATCACGTAAGAGCGGTTGTATGAAAATGTACCTGAGGTTGACTTTCCTTAATTTATTACTAGCTTTATATTATTTTCACCTGTCCCGTTGTTTGTGATCACATTTGCAAATATCCCGACACACGGCGATTGTCTATCCTTACGTTGTTGAAACCTTTAAGGTTCGGACTAAGCCTTTCGCTTCATCTACACTAATATAATAAAGAGGTAAAGTTTGTTTTTTTGTTTTTTGTTTGTAGGAGGTAATCTCTTGAACTAATGGTTCGATTGGAAAAATTTTAGCAATAATAGAAAGCTGCTTTACTCCTGAGCGACATAGGCTATAAATGATTTACATAACATGGATGTTAACCGAGCTATCACTACAAGAAATTTTCCGCGGACGAAGTCGCGGGCAGAAGCTAGTCTTACATATTGCGCACATCAAAGGACTGGAACAAATTGCCTGCTGCGGTGTGCTGTGCTTCCCATCCGATTATAATTTAGGAGTCTTCAAGGCTAGTGTGAATAGGCTTGTAATAAACTAATCCGCCGCATTAACGACTGCATCACTGTTTAACATCAAGTGGGGTTGTAGTCAAGCATTAGTTTATAGCAAACAAAAAAAAAAACATTGACATTTAATGATTGCCATTTTATTTATTGTGAGTATATTTATAAGTTGTCTAGTACCAATGGTATGTAGGCATGTGTGATTTTACTCTCTGTTCCACATACCTCTAAACTTCCAAATACTTATAACTAAAACAGACAGAAAACTTTACTCAAAAAACACCCAACCCTTTTCCTTTCTGGGTTTACTACGCCCTAAAGTTGAAAACCAAAGCGGTATACATAACATGCGACGCTAATAACTTCCGACTTCGACATACAATACTTTGAAACAAAACATCTCTTTAACAAGACAAAAGAGATAGGCTTCGAACTAGTCTAGCGCACCGCCGCTTGAGATAAACATGTTCTAAGATTAAGAAATAAATGCAGAAGCGAATAACTTTGACGGCTCGGTTGTCGCAGTGGTTAAAAGATTGACTGCTGCGCTGAGGGTCGCGGGTTAGTTCCCGCTCGGAACAATGCATTATTGAATGGCCTGCAGATAGGTGTTCCGGGTCTGGTTATCTTGTGTATGTGACTTTACATGTTTGTGAACGCACCCACGACACAGGAGTAATTCCTAGTGTGGGGCAACGATTTCTTTTATGAGAAGAGGGAATAAGAAATAAGCGGGTCGAAGCCTTAGGGCTTGCGGGCGGCGAGCAACGGATAGCTAGCTGTCCAACAGCCCGATGACCGTCCGGACCAAGCCCGAGTCATCGACGGCGCGCACTGTTCCCGCGTGCCTCAAGGAGATTTCAGCAAATTGTAACCCAGCGGGATTGAAGTCTCCTGGGACCAAGGCTCGATGGGTAGGCAGCCGAGGCCCTGGGATCTAAGCAATGAAGGAACGGTAGGTAGTTTAGTCAGTAATGGTGATATCAGACGTTTCACTTTTCTTTCATTTTTGTCTTTCATTCGGCATCTTTCATTCGAAATGATTCGTCTGAACTCCAAATGAAACAAAAGTGCCCGATATCACCTTAAGAGTCTGACATTGTTTCCCGTTTTCACCTCTCACATTTCCGTCGTCACATATCCTTGATGTCAGCAAACTGAAGGTGCCCAGCAGGGTCGAGGCAGGCCCCAGGAGGTTTTGGTTAATGCGAAAGTGAACAAGCGCTGGGTGTCTGACGCCCAGCAAATGCTGTGGTGGTAACCCTTTCGGTTCGGGCACGCTCAGCGTACATTTTGTTTGTTATTTTTTAACGTGTGTTGTGTTTTTTGTAACTGTTGTGTTGTGTCTGTTCTGAATAAATTTATTTCTATTCTATTCTAACAACAGGGTCCAGAAACTAAGGCGAAGAATGAACGGGGTTGTTCAGTCAGTAAAAGTCTCACTTCGCCCAAAGGCGGGATTTGTCATTGGATAGTTTTTACCTATCAAACAATAACCCTAGATACGTTTGAAATTGGTATTTGCAATCGTGTCCTATTTTGTTTTTTTTTGTCGCCTATCTAAGCCTACGTCAAACGAGGTAAGAATTCTATACTTATAAAATGTATTACAATCATTAACCTCTCGTATGCCGTAATTGAGCAGTGGTGGCCGAGTGGTAACGGCCCCGACTGGCGTGTAGTAGGTCGTGGGTTCAAACCCAGCCAGGCGCATTACTTTGTGTAATTTATTTCATCACCACTGCTCTGTGTGTCCTGTGTCCCTGCAGTGGGAACATTAAAAAAAGGCTGATGATGATGATGATGATGCCGTAATTAGAGACATTATAGAAAGACAATTGGTGTACGACTGCCGGCGTTCGCTTGCGGCTCAAGAGTTGTCAGAATCACCACAGCACTGATTGATTGGATTTATATTTCTTCACGATTAAATTGCTTATTTATATGTATGTATTTAAGTAAGTATTTATTATTATTTGTTTCTTCCTTTGTTTTTTTTTTAATTTTCCTTAAGTTGCACTTACCGTGTTTGTTTCCTGATAGCTACAATCCGGGTATCTTTAAGTAAAGAGTGAATAGGTTACTTCTAGGTAAGCGCGCTCCATCGTCGACTGCATCGTCGCTTTCCATCAGGTGCGATAGCGGTCAAGCGCGAACCTATAATCAATATAAAAAAAACCTCAAGGTCGACTAGTAGAAAAGTCCGCCTTTGTACTTATTATATACTAGCTTTTGTCAGCGGCTTCGCCCGCGTACATAAAATATAGCCTATGTCATTCAGGAGTGAAGCAGCTTTCTATTGTTGCTAAAATTTTTCCAATCGGACCAGTAGTTCCAGAGATTACCTCCTACAAACAAAAAAAAACTAAAAATAAAAAAAACAAACTTTACCTCTTTATTATATTAGGGTAGACTAGCTGCTGCCCGCGACGTTGTCTGCGTGAAGGCTCTACAGCACCAAAAAAACCTAAGATGGCAGTATATGATCAGTGTATATCAGATGGCGTAGCATTATAAGTAAACAACTTTTAAAATAGCATTGCATCAGCCTTATAAAGTTCCCGCTGCTGGGACACAGACCTCATTTCTAGGAGAGGGAATGGGCCATAATCCACCACGCGAGTCCAATGCGGTTTGGTGAATGACACTTGATGAATTTTTGGTTCTAAAACATTCACAGTCACAGTTTCCTCATGATGTTTTCCTTCACCGTTGAGCAGTGGTTATGAAATAAAATACACAAAGTAATGCGCCTGGCTGGGTTTGAACGACAGACCAACAACTTGTAAGTCGGAGACTTTACTACTTCGCCACCACTGAGTCGGAGCCTTTACCACTCCGTCACCACACCAGATTATTTGTTTCTTTCTTTGTTTTTTTAATTTTCTTTAAGTTGCACTTACCGTGTTTGTTTCTGCACCACCCCAAGGTCGACTGGTAGACAATGCCTATGGCACTAAATCCGCCTTTGTACTTATTATGTGCATAAAGTTTTTATAAATAAAGTTGCCATATAGCGTGGCACTGCGGCCAGCCTTTTGAGCACTTTACCGGTCGACAGCAATGCGGAAGAGTTTTTTGACGCTTTATTAGATTAAGTATTTTTAGTTAAGTTAATTAGGGTTATGTAGTTTTAAGGTTAGATATCTAATTAATTTTTAAATAAAATAAATAAATAAAGTGTTCAAAACAGTAGTAGCCTTCTACACATTCTTACTCTATGCCATGTTATCAGAGGTGTGTGCGCGTAAAGTTAAATGCGTTCAATTTAAGTTCCCCAGCGCGGTAGAGTTTCTTGCTAAAGACATACATGATATATATAACTTTTATAATTACATGATGCATCTATCTTTGGCTGGTTTGACGAATTCAAGTCGATAATTTATTACGGCTTATTTCAAAACGTCAAAAAAATGGTTTACATTTTTGTTTCTTTTTTATGGTGGGTAAAAATCATCTGATAACAACTCCCACTTTTGAATGGAGCAGAATATGGAGTCAGACTCTTAGGCGGCCAAAACACGGTCAATCATGACTGATTGCCTTGTGCGATAAGACCGCCCATTGTACACTTAGTTTTTATATTTCTGTATCCTGTCCACATTGAGGTGTACAATAAAGCTTATAATAAATAAATCATGACTGATGGAAATTCGTCATTCATGACGTGTTATGAATGAAACTGTGGTGACGGTAAGTAAAGACATTCAAACATAGAAAAATAGATATATTCTTTATTGCACACCAAAAATAATTAACAATAGGAACTTAAAATTAAACTAGCCCCAGTAGGCTTCAACCCTTTTGCAGACTCCCTACGACCCTTCTGCAGGGTCAGTTATACCTTACCTTTTGTCAAAGTATTTATAGAGATATCTATACTTATTTTTGATTAGTTTATAATTTATCATAATTTCAACTCGATATCTCTACGCGTTCCCGAGATAAAGAGTTTAAACAGAAATACAGACGGACAATAAAGCGATCCTATAAAGGTTCCGTTTTTTTCTTTTTGTGGTACGGAACCCTAAAATACATAAATATTACCTCTTTATAATAATAATATTATTATTGGAGGAATATTGAGTACTTGAGTATTGTGTTTTTGTATTATACACCGTGAAATTTAAATGGTTGTTTTCCCGCGGCGGAATGACTTGCCATAAGGAGTACTTTTGAAGCATACAGAAAAAATAAAAAAATTAAAAAGGTTTTTTTTTATAAATGATTATTAAAAATATTTATCATCTCAAAAAAGCGAAAACAATAGTAACATTAGACGTATAGTAGACCGAGGCGAATCGGATCACTTTTTCTTTGAGGGTGAGAAAATCATACTAAATTGACATATAATGATATTTTTATTGATTAAAACGTAAGAAGTACAAATCAGCTATGAAATAAACATTTAAAAACTTAAATCAGACTCATATTTTCTTAGTCAGCTACTAAAAACTAAAAAAAGAAAAATATCCGATTCGCCCCTATCGTCGGGGTGAATCGGATCATACACAATATATAACAAAATTATAAGTTTCTTAACATTATAGCTTTGGAATTAGTACAAAAATAATAACGAGATCAATTTGAAACATCGGCCAAAGAAACTCTTCTCTGTAAGCTCGTGAACGGTACTTCAAAAATCTCAGCAGCCTTACGTATGGTCAGTTCTTTGTTCTGGACCTTATTAACAGCCTCTTTCATTTTTTCTTGAGACCAATCTCCAGCATTAGTCTTTCTTTTGTACGTGCGAACCATCTACAAATGAATAAATACGAATTAGTAACCTCAGACATGTAATAAATTAGTTTAAAAGCGTGATTCGATTGACCCCTGACGACATGATCCGATTAGCCCCATAATCAAGACCTTAGAAATAAATATTTTATACGTTTACCTCTAACATTATACGTAAAAGCGAATTAGTTCTCTAATATAGACACCTTGCTTAGCAATATACAACAATATAGTTGATTTTTAACACAAATCCGTAGTATGACACAAGTAAATCGTAAGTACATACCTTAGATTCCCGCCAAAAATACGACATGCACAAACAACTGACTTGCTTATGAGTGGCTTCGACACTGATTCACAAGCGTGATCGAAATACTGCCTATGGCGGGAGATGCGGGGTGAGAGGAGAGACGCAAAACGACGGTTAAGTGCGTTCTATGTAAATGCAGTATTTGAATTATCAGCAAATTTCTTATTTTGATCCGATTCGCCCCGTGATCCGATTCGCCTCGGTCTACCCTAATTTGTAGGTACTACTAGAGTCGCATGAGCAGCCCGCCGTCAAAGGAAACCGATTCATTAAATATTTAAACCAAAATAAGCTCTCGCACGGTGTGATACGTCATAATTAGCTTGCACTCTACAGGTCCATTTTTTGTTTTTAATATTTTATTTCTTTATCAATCGTTTGTTTTACCAGGATACAACCATTTCGCTGAGGGAAAACAACCATTTAAATTTCACGGTGTATGTACATAGTTAGGTTTGGTGTAAATATTTATTTTAGTTAAGTTTATATTTAAGATTTTAATTTTATATATTATGTAAATAATATACATGTATTTTTTATTACATTTTCCATCACCTCCAGTGTCCATACTCAGAATAATTTTTCATTTTACGGAAATAAAATTTTGCCTCGAGCACTCGTCTACATTGTGACGTTTATTATCGAACAAAGAAACAATATATTTCATATTTGCATTAAATACCGTCCAGGCTACCGTGCCCACGGGCTTGCGGACGGTGAGCAAAGAGTAGCTCGCCATCCGACCGTCCAGTAACCGTTCAGATTGGGCAGAAGTCGGCGACGACGCGAATTGTCCCCGACTTCAGTTTACTTTTGTCCAGGCAATACCTGTCCTGGCCACTGCGCCTACGGGCTTACGGAAGGCGAGCAATCAGTAGCTTGCCATCCAACCGTCCTGTAACCGTTCAGACTGGGTAAGAACCGTCGATGGCGCGTATTGTCCCACGCGCCTCAAGTTGATGTCAGCAACCCGTAAGGGCCCATCAGGGTCGAAACCTACTCGGGCTATAGGTTATGTGAAAAAAATTATTATTAAAAAAACAAAATACCCGACTGCACACTAAAAAAAGAGTAAAACAAGCCCCACAATACAAATTTACTGAATATAATTTATAAATGTTGATGGAAAGCATCGCAGGCGGGGACCAACAGAGGCTTATTTATAGTCATTTCTGTTGAGCACCATTTAGCAGAATTTTCGTTGGTGGCGGTCAAGGTGGTCCCCGCCTGCGATGCTTTCCATCAACATTTATAAATTATATTCAGTAAATTTGTATTGTGGGGCTTGTTTTACTCTTTTTTTAGTGTGCAGTCGGGTATTTTGTTTTTTTAATAATAATTTTTTTATTTATAACTTTTTAGCTGTTTTTAAAGGGAAATTTAGAAAAAATATTATTATGTCTTTATCCCGTGGGACTTTTAGGATAAAATGTATCCTATGACACTCCCGTAATCAAGACAAATCTAACGATACCTCATACATCAAAATCCATCAAGCCGTTTAGGCTACAGGAGGTCACAAAGGAAAAGACATACATACATACTTACATACACTCGAAAAACATTACCCTCCTTCTTTGGCAGTCGGGTAAAAATGAACGGTCATTGAAACAGCTAGAGGGATTAAAACGACCAAAATTTAATGGTGTATATATGAGTATAAAATTAAACAAAAAAAGAATTATCGTTCATGATTTACGTTGTAGTATTTACAACTCAAAAAACAAAATTAAAAAGAACTTAGTTT
This sequence comes from Mythimna loreyi, assembly GCA_029852875.1. NCBI lineage: Eukaryota > Metazoa > Arthropoda > Insecta > Lepidoptera > Noctuidae > Mythimna > Mythimna loreyi. The sequence continues at coordinate 4,484,460 of CM056799.1, forward strand.
AGATCTTAAAGATATATCCATAATTACTCCAATCAAATATATAAACTATTTTTTACTAGGACATAAGCTAAAACCTATGTCTATGCCAGGCAAAAAGCCATAAGTCTACTTTAGCTATTCCTAGTGTTGACCTCGACTTGACCTAGAGTCCTAAAGGACGTCAAAAGGATGCCAGGACGATGTCAAAGACAAAAAGATAACCTCTTCTAAGGCTTATAGAGGAGCAATTACAGTCTAAAGGAATATGTCCAAAGTCTGTCTAAAGTATAAAACTTTTAAAATAGTATGACAATGCGACTTTTCATCCAAGCTAGCCACAAAATGTGGCTAACGTCTTTAAGACAAAACCCATCTTTCCATTGCTTACTTTTATAAATAATTAATAAACATCATTAATTATTTCCATAAGAAACTAATCGAATTTCCCGAAGAGCACCATTGGTTACCTGCTAACATTTGCGCCATTTTCTGCCTGAACTTCATTTGAAAATCATTGGAATACCAACTTTATTTCGAAAGACAAAAAGTTGAAAATAGAATTTTCTGTTTTGTGCCATATGTCTTTCTGGAAATGGGACGAAGGAACAGAGGTGTTCTATCATTTTCTCGTAGCCAGTTTTCGCCTGACGCTCAGCCCGGTCGGTCGTGTAAAATCGTCGAGGGTGCGCGATTTTCGTGTTCGCGTATTTAAATAATATTCGTACAGTTGTCGTGTGGAAATTATTACGGAAATATAAAAGAAAATTTGTAAAACTTTTGTGTTTTTTGAAAGTGTATGTTGAAGTAAGAAAGGAGAAAAAATATTCAACTACCCGCTTTACCAAGATCAACTAGAAAAAGGTAAGATTTTCTATTCATGGTTTTTTCTTCGGTACCGCGTTTCGTTTCCGAAGGGTCCTTTTCACTTTTGTTTTAATGAAACGATGTATTTTGTATTGAAATGGTTAATTATACGGATTTTTCTTGAAGTAAGGATGAAACAGGAAATGTTTTGTTTTTGATTGAATACTTTGTTTTTTCCTGCGTGACACGTTTTTAATGAACGTTTTTTGAATTGAAAATGGTGAAAATGAGTGGAGAATAATGTATAAATTTTAGGGAAAAAATCTTCTTTGTCCTTTGTACAGCCAATTCGACTTTCAATTGTAGATATAAAATTTGTACGAGTAGTTGAACCGGCAAACGTTTGTTCTGCCACATGTAATCAAAGAAAAATTGGGGGTTTTGGTAGAAGGTATAGGGTATAGGTGTCTTTAGACCTGTTCTCACATCTGCTAAAACACAAAATAATCCTTAAAATCTATCAAACCGTTTTGAAGGAATTCAGAAAAACACTGTGATACGAGATTTTTATATATTAGATTACTTTTATTAGTCGAGAGCTTTTATTAGTTGAGCAGTGGTAGCCGAGTGGTAAAGGCCCCGACTTACGAGTTGTAGGTCGCGGGTTCAAACCCAACCAGGCGTATTACTTTGTGTAATTTATTTCATCATCACTGCTCTCAAAACGGTGAAGGAAAACATCGTGAGGAAACCGGCGTGTCCTAGAACCAAAAATTCGAAGACATGTGACATCCACCAACCCGCACTGGGCCCGCGTGGTGGATTATGGCCCATTCCCTCTCCTAGAGAGGAGAGGAGGCCTGTGTCCCTGCAGTGGGAACATTGAAAGGCTGTTGATGATGATGATGATGATGAATCGAGAGCTAAAACTAGTGCTTAACATTTGATTCAGAACCTAGAAGCTTTCCTTTGATATGTTACCATAGCTTAATCAGCCTTAAAATGTTCCCATTGCTGGGACTAAGGCTTCATGTCCCAGAAATGGAAAAGGCTATAATCCACCACGTGGGCCCAGTGCGTGTTGGTTTTTTTTTTATGGTAGGTGAAAATCATCGAATGACGAAACCCGCTCTTGGGCGGAGACGGGAGACCAGTGTCAGACTCTTACTGACTAAAAAACCTACCCCGTACCTTCCTTGCCTTAGGGTAAAACCCGGATAGTTGCTCCACTTTTTGATATCACTCCATATCTCTGAGTAAAAAAAAGTGAAATGCGTTATTACAAATAACGCATTTCACTTTTTTTTTGTACCAGCAGGTACTTTGGTTTTTCGTTGATCACTTTGTAATGATTTAAAAACATTTTATTTTATATTTTTAGAGTATTAGCGATTTTAGCAGACCTCTATATTTTGTGACATCTATCCCACATGTGGGATTGTTGCCTGATCCATATAAATGCCTTATAGGATAGACGCCCTCCCCTCAAAACGGGCAACTATCCCCTAAAAACTTTGATCGCATTTTGTCTTCTGATGCAATCACATAGAAACGTAAGACACAGTCAACATAATAGTAGCTAGAAAATATTTTGATTAATAATTAAAATTCGCACAACTAGAGTAATCGAAATCGGGGCACCTATCCCACTGGGGCAACTATCCTGGATTTACCCTATTCCTAGAGTCGAGGTAAGTGCGTGTTGGTGGATGTTACTATTAAAATGACATAGTAATGGTAAAAGATGTTTCAATTATGTTAGGTACCATAAATTTCATTAACCTTTCGAATACCATAATTAGAGATATAATAGAAAGATAATAGATGTGCGAAAGCCGGCGTTTGATAGTGCTTAAGTGCTCTTGAGCTCCAAATAAACACCGTTCGCAAACTTGTCTTTCTATTATGTCTCTAATTAAAGTATTCGAAAGATTAAAAGTACTTTTGTGAAATAATCACCAAATTATTAAAATACTAGCTTTTGTCAGCGGCTTCGCCCGCGTCCATAAAATATAGCCTATGTCACTCAGGAGTAAAGCAGCTTTCTATTGTCACTAATTTTTTTCCAATCGAACCAGTAGTTCCAGAGATTACCCCCTACAAACAAAAAAACAAACTTTACCTCTTTATTATATTGGTGTAGATTTAAGTCACAAAATTAACCCACAGTTGTAGCCATTTCGTGTCTCTAGCAATAATCAGCTTTTTGTATTTAGGAAAAAATCGTAAACGACAATTAGGACACGTTCGAATATGAATTGAGAGAGAGCAGAGAGGTGGCCGAGTGGTAACGGCCCCGACTTACGAGTCGTTGGTCGCGGGTTCAAACCCAGCCAGGCGCATTACTTTGTGTAATTTATTTCATCACCACTGCTCTCAAAACGGTGAAGGAAAACATCGTGAGGAAACCGGCATGTCCTAGAACCAAAAATTCGAAGACATGTGACATCCACCAATCCGCACTGGGCCCGCGTGGTGGATTATGGTCCATTCCCTCTCCTAGAGAGAGGAGGCCTGTGTCCCTGCAGTGGGAACGTTGAAAGGCTGATGATGATGATGATGAATATGAATTGATCAATTCATAAGTACTTGTCTAACACAGACATTACTGACAGCCCGTGCCTCGGATAGCACGTTTTCTAAAGCCATTAGTCCCGGTTGTCATTCGTAGATCTTTGTTAGTCGTTACGGGTACAGTACGGCCGTTGGATCTTGGCGAGCCTAAAGTTAGGTTCTGCGAATTTTAACGCTTGAAAACTCGTTCTAAAATAAAGATTTAAATTAAAAAAAAATGGTTGCCTGTAAAGTCGGTTTTACGGGCGAAGATTTTACGTGACAACCGACCGCCTAATTCTCTAGTGCTGCGCGCGCGGCAGACCGATCATAGTTGAGTGGGAGAGAGACGCAAGGCATTCGGCGGGCCTTTCTCTCGTTCGGTGACTCATCGTAACGTTACCGAGCGTTACACTTTTTCATAAGTGACTCCCAGCCGCAACCTAATTTAAGACGTTGTCACGTCAATAATGCCTATAATACAGTTTTTACAGCAATAACAACTGCAAATTGCATTTATTTGTTTAAACCATTAACTTTTTAAGAGTTTTCAAGGGCTAAAATTCACAAAGCTTAACTTCAGACTCGCTAAAATCTGGCCGTGCTGTAATTAGACATCAGACCATCGACCACGAAAGTCAGACCATCAGTCTATATGAAGATTATTGTGTTTCTTAGTAAATTGGCTGTAGAGGTCTGATAGTCAGTTACTGCTCATAAAATGGTATTTAGCCGCATTCTTTTAAGCTAGTGGCCGCTTCCAAGCTAGTTGGCAAAAGGGTAGGAATGATGATGTACGGAACCGTCAGATATGGGCTTTTTGTTCCTTCACTAAAAAATATTTATTTATTTAAGTTTCGTGTTACATAGGCGGACTGAATGCAACGAAGCATTTTCTACCGTCAACCTTTGAGTTAAAGAAGACAATACTGTGGTAGGAGTGCACAGTAAATAAATAACAGAGATTTTAAATAGATTGTAATATAAATTACTTTACTTTATTGTGACTTGTAATGTACCACTGCTGTACAAGAAGTTTAAACAAACAAAAAAAAAACACATCAAAATCTGTCACGTAGTTTTAAAGATCTAAGTATGCATAGGGACAGACAGCGGGAAGCAACTTTGTTTTATAGTACTTATGTAGTGATTTCCTATTTCACAAAGATGTGATAAAAAGGGACTGATCCTAAATCAAAATAACTTAGGGGACGTTGCCTTATTCTGTTTTGCAACGTTACAGTAAAATTACTGATGCTAGGGATTTATTTTATATCGGATGAATTTATTTTTTCTCCTTCAGTTGGTTGAAGAAACTATCGAATGTGTATACTATATTATGTGATATTATCATCTTGAAAATAGTGTTGTCAGCTGCAAAAAAAGATAACCCTTGGTCGGAGCGGGAGACTATCAGACTTCTACTAACTAAACGACCCACCGTTCCTTCTTGCCTCAGTTCCAGGGCCCCGGTGTTCTGCTTACGCATCAACACTTCATCAACATTAGAAATAAGCAGTACCTTTGTACTATTTTTTCTTTGTTTCTGTATCTCCTCTGTATGTTTGTGTGTACAAAAATTGTGAAATAAATAAATAAATATTTTAGGCGTAGAAAAGCGTTCGTATTATTAGCTATCCTTGGTGTTTTTAGGCCTTTTTGTTTTAGTATGTCGACGGGAGGGAAATTAAAAAAGTTGTCTGTAATTTTGCGATTCTCTGATAAAATAATGTCTGTATCTTATTAAATGTGACGATAACCTTAATTATAATAATGATAATTCTTTATTTTTCTAAAAAGTACACAATCACATACATCATAGGGTTTCTGTAAAAGGGTTGAAACCTACTGGGGCTCAGGGTCTCTTTCTGAAAGGAAGGCTTGGCCCTAGTGCGAAAGGCAAGAAAGAAACGGGGTGGGGTGTTTAGTCAGTAAGATTCTGACACTGTTTCCCGCTCCACCCAAGAGCGGGATTTGTCATTGGATGATTTTTGCCCACCATAAAAAAAACATATTACACAGGTTAGTTCAAAAAGTGAATCAACGACTTCCGACGTTTTTTTAGTGCAGTTGTAGAATATTTTCACCATCCCATTCTGGTGGTGCGTAATAATTATGTATTACACATGACAATGTGAACTCTTCCACCACATCGCAAACCTTCTTTTATGTGATAATGGTTTTTGTTTTTTATAAACTACTAGCTTTTGACAGCGGCTTCGCCCGCGTACATAAAATATAGTCTATGTCACTCAGGAGTAAAGCAGCTTTCTGCTATTGCTAAAATTTCTCCAATCGGACCAGTAGTTCCAGAGATTACCTCCTACAAACAAAAAATAAAAAAACAAAAAAACAAACTTTACCTCTTTATTATATTAGTGTAGATAGATTGCTTACCTGCGATTCCACTTGAAGGTAAGCCGTGATGCAATCGTTGATGGTGAAGTGCACTAGTTTATTAAGAGCCTATTCACAGTTTGTTATGGCTACTGTTAATAGAAATTTTAATCGGACGGGAAAATCACAGCAGGCAAAGTGTATAAAAGTTGCGAAAAAAAATTTTGGATTATTTTTTTAGAAGAGGATTTTAAGTACAACAAATAAAAGAGGGGTTTTCGTAGGGCCCAGCAGGGCTTGCTAATGCCATGAAAAAACTTTTACCTCGTAATCCTAGAATACAAAGGGCCATTGAAGGAACAAAGGTGTGATTTTAGAAAGAAAAATTCATTAGATGATTTTGAACCTCAGAAAGAGCTATTTTCAGAAAATGGCAAAATTACTTTAGGAGGTATCTCTCTTTTTTTCGCGTTGCCTCTTTATCAAACATGTTATTAGCAATAGGCTTTCAAACTATGCTTACATTTATGATAGATGGATCAGGAAGGGCCTCTCTTAAGAAATTTAGTTAAAGCAGTCAATATAAATTTATCCGAAATTCATCTACTACTGGACATGCTCCCCTATCTTCATCCAATTATCCACTCCCCCCAATCTTCGCCACATCAATCGGTACCATATCCTATGTATATATGTATATATACCTTGCTACCTCTTTTATACATATTCCTGTATCTCGCAGTCTTTAATCTATAAATGTTTATAAAATCGCAATATCACACACTGATTAAATCTACACTAATATAATAAAGAGGTAAAGTTTGTTTTTTTGTTTCTTTGGTTTATTGTTTGTAGGAGGTAATCTCTAGAAGTACAGGTCCGATTGGAAAAATTTTAGCAACAATAGAAAGCTGATTTACTCCTGAGTGACATAGGCTATATTTTATGTACGCGGGCGAAGCCGCTGACAAAAGCTAGTAAACCAATAAAATTTGATTTCGGATATGACAATGTTATTTTTTGCGGTTAAAGGAATATTGTTAACCATCTAATAACATTTTTATGTGGTTAAAAATCTACACTAATATAATAAAGAGGTAAAGTTTGTTTTTTTGTTTTTTTGTTTGTAGGGGGTAATCTCTGGAACTACTGGTCCGATTGGAAAAATTTTAGCAACAATAGAAAGCTGATTTACTCCTGAGTGACATAGGCTATATTTTATGTACGCGGGCGAAGCCGCTGACAAAAGCTAGTAAACCAATAAAATTTGATTTCGGATATGACAATGTTATTTTTTGCGGTTAAAGGAATATTGTTAACCATCTAATAACATTTTTATGTGGTTAAAAATATCTTTTCAATACACTTACTCGAAAACTGCCTCTTATCGCACTCCTATTAGGTTCAATATAGCATGTATATCACCCAAGTGCTTTTTTGAGTTTATCACACCAAGTGCTTTTTTATTCCTTCCTTATCGTCACGGTCACGGGTGATTTATTTTGTTTTACTTAGTTTATCGAATCAGGCGCGAGGCGTCCCCCAGAGTCGCTGGACGACCCCCACGAAATTAGAAACTGACCAGAGCAGATTTGAATGCTATACTTATATATTTCTTATATTTCTATTGTATGTTTGAGATACGATTAAATTTTTTTTCTTTCTTTCTTTATTTTACAAGTCGTAAGTGTATTGAAAAACGTCGTTTGACACACGTGCAGATTTGTCATTGCAGCCCTCGGCTCCATAACACACTCGCCTACGGCTCGTGCGAATTTCGCCTCGGTCGCAATGACAAACTTCCTGCACTTGTATAAAAATGTACTATATATTCTTATATTCTTTATTGTACATAAATTACAGCAAGCAAGCAAGCATTCTCTTTTGGCAGGTACGCTACGGCGGTCGGGTCTTGGCGACTCTGAAGTTGAACTCTGCGAATTTTAGCGCTTGAAAACTCGTACAAATATAAAATAATAAAATAAAGGTTAAAAAAATACTAATAACAGTTTTTAACAGCAATAACTACTGCTAATTGCATTTATTTGTTTAAACTATTTATATTTTTACGAGACTTCAAGCGCTAAAATTCGCACAGCTTAACTTCAAACTCGCCAAGATACGACGGCCGTACTGTAGGTTCCTTATAGAATGTGGACGTCCGCTAAGAACGGATTTCACGAAATTCCACCCCTAACGATAAACTGATATTCACGCGGGCGAACCCGCTAACAAAGGCTAGTCATAATTAAAGTAATTAAAGATCATTAAAAGGGGTTCCTCTTATGTCCAATTATATTGGATACTAGCTTTTGTCAGCGGCTTCGCCCGCGTACATAAAATATAGCCTATGTCACTCAGGAGTAAAGCAGCTTTCTGTTGTTGCTGAAATTTTTCCAATCGGACCAGTGGTTACAGAGATTACCCCCTACAAACAAAAAAACATAAAAACAAAAAAACAAACTTTACCTCTTTATTATATTAGTGTAGATTAAACATGACTTACTGCTCCGGGAAACTTCGTACCGCCTAATAAGGATAATTTTCTCAAGCAGTTTTTTTTTTAAGTAGAAGAATAGAATAGAAATACATTTATTCGATACAGACACAGCACAACGGTTAAAAACAACACGGTAAAAATAATAAAAATAAAGTGACTGAAAAAGCAAAAGCTGAGGTGGTCACCCACCTCAGCTTTTGCTGGGCGTCAGAAACCCAGCGCTGGTTTTCAGATGGCACCCCGCAGTGACGTACGGACGAGGGTAAATATTTATACAAATAAATATTTTACATACTGGTGTAAAATTTAATTGAAATAAAATACATAAATAAAACTCTTTGATAAATATAAATATAACATTATAAAATAAAATTGATAACAATTTGAAATTAATTGGTACCCACAATACGTTTTCAATTTTTGTTAAATTTTCAAAAAAATTGTGAATGATAGTGACGTAACCGTGGTATGCCTGCAAGAACGTTATTTTCGTAATTAACCAAAAGCATAGCATCAGCCGTATAATGTTCCCACAGCTGGGACTTAGGCCTCCTTACTAGGAAAGGAATGGGCTCTAATCCACCACGCGTGCCCAGTGTGGGTTGCTTGATGTCACATATCTTCGAAGTTTTGGTTCTAGGACATGCCGGATTCCTCACGATGTTTTCCTTCACCGTTTTGAAAGCGGTTGTGATGATATAAATTACACAAAGTTATGCGTTTGGATAATTTTGACCACTTACAACTTGTAAGTCAGGGCAGTTAAGTATAACCTATCTATTTAATATTTATAAATGACGAAACTGATTAACTGACATACCAACGCACACCCAAAAACTACTGGGCCTAGGAGCGTGAAATTTTGCACAAGGCTTCCTTTTATGACGTAGGCGAACGCTAAGAAAGGGTTTTTCAAAATTCAGCTCCTAAAGAGATGTAATGTGGGTCTAAAGTTTGTATGGAGAACCCTTCTTTCACAACCTTGTACGTGAGAAGTCGGCGACTTAACTACTGAACCATAGCGACTTCCAAGCAATATAATTGTTCGTAAATTCCATTTAAGTAAAGGCAGTTAGTAATTTGTAATTTAAATAAAACGTTTCGAGTGAAATTATTATCTACGGACGGAATCCATTTTCTGAGAAAGCAAGCAGATGTCAGAATAATTTTAAATTAAATAGTCAAGTATACCTTCGTTTTGTCTATTCAGAATTTGATATTACAGTTGTAAATAAATTAAAATTTCATTTGATTTTGAAGACAGTTAGGTAATATTTTGGTAAGGGTCGTTTCGTTTTAATAATATTGGAGAAACCAAAATAGTAACAGATATTTCTGTCTCAATCAAAGTCTGGCACAGCGGGAGCTGTGCGTAGCTATGGCAACGACGGCCATGTTGGTTAAAGTTATTTGCAGTGTTCAAAATAGTACATTTTGATACAAGTGCAGAAAGTTTGTTATTGCGACCGAGGCGAAATTCGCACGAGCCGTAGACGAGTGTGTTATCGAACTGAGGGCTGCAGTGACATAGGTACGACGTTTTACAATACACTTACGACTCGTAGGGGTCGACCTGCGCCTCGTGGGGGTCGATGTGTGCCTAGTACGATAAACTATTTCATTACAATAAAATTGTAGCGAGATAGCACTCGCTGTTTACCGCACTAGTGCGGAAAACTCTCCGTTGCGTGCCTGTAAGCGGTGGGACAAGAGTACCCACTCTTATTCTTATGAGTAAATGTACTGAAAACAGATTTTCGGGTCTCAATTGAAGTGCGGCACAGCGGGATGGCTATGCTTAACTATAGCTACGATTGACCATTTTAGTTTTACTTATTTGCCGCGTACTATGCTACTCGTAGCATATTGGTTACGCGAGGATAAATTTATTACTTTAAGTAATTTTGTATTCTGGGTAGTTTTTTATGGTTTTTTTGGTGGGTAAAATCATCTAATGACGAATCCCGCCCTTAGGCGGAGTGGGAAATAGTATCAGACTCTTGCTGACTAAACGACCCACCCTGTTCCTTCTTTGCATTCATACCGGGGTCGGACCTTCCTTTCAGAAATCAGACCGGGGCCCCAGTAGGCTTCGGTCCTGCAGTTGGGCCTTTACATTGGCTGCTCCTTAAGGCGCGCGGGAATAGAGCGCGCCGTCAACGACTTGGCTAGGTCCGGACTGTTACCAAACGACTGGATGGCGAGCTACTTATTGCTCGCCATCCTCAAGTCAGCGCCTATGGTAGCTAGAAATTGGGATCGGAATCCCGGTGGCTTCTGGGGCGTGAGCGCTGTTGCTTTGTACGATCGGCCTTCTACTTTGCTAGCATTACTGCATCGCAAAAGGAGGCGACCACTTGCCAGTCCTCCTCGCTCCGGACCATGGCCTCTACCAAGGCCTGGCCTCTACAAATGTATTCTGGGTAGTTACGTAGACGTATGCCAATATTTGCTGTCTCAGCATGAGATTAAATTTTTCTCAGTGATTTTAATTTAACCTTAAAATTTTATTTTAATGCGATGACTTTATTTAGTTGTGTTTTTGATGTATGAGTGATATAATTTATTTTAATTATTTATATTTTTAAGTAATTTGTGTGTCTTTTAAATGTGTAATATTTGAGTAAGTTCCTGAAATAAAATAATTATTATTATGTGTTAACAGTTCAATTATAACGTCTGAGTCAAATGATTTTAAGATGTTGAAAATGTTGAAATACGTTACCAAAATCCGATTTGTTGTAAACAAATTTAATGTTATCTATTATAATTTATTTCATTCTGTACAATCTAATTTTATTAAAAAAATTAAAGGCAATATTTTTTTTTAAATAAAGTTTTTTTAAACTCGAATTAAATTGCTACCGTATTTATTTTTAATTTTCCAAAACTATCACACAACGCCGTCTAGTCTCAAGCTAAGCAGAGCTTGCGTATTAGACAACTGATAGACATACTTATATATTTATAAAATCATGCATCATTATACCTACATAATTTACACCCAGACACAGAACAATAATGTTCACTCATCACATAAAAGTCAATTTGTCCTGGGAGGGAGTCGAACCCACGACCTCCGGCATAGCAGTCAGGGCTATTAACTACTAAACCACCAGGCCAGTCAAATTATTTATTTGTTTCGAAGATATTGAAAATTCATAGAGCATACCTCCAAAGTGTCGAAGTTGTCTCAACCCGCCAGCTTGCGCGACCAGGTCCCGTTAAATTTATTACTTTGTGTTGTGTTTTGGGTCAGTGCTCAGAAGATACAGGCTGGCTTTAGTTTGGGGTTCTTAGATCTTCCCAGCTAGGAAACACCGGACTCATCTACCATCGAATAAAATAAAAGGACGCGTAAAACTGTTTTTTTAAACCTACAAAATAAAGATCGTTTATTAAATCATTTACTTATCATGTGTCAAAAGGCTATTGCGAATTATAATTTTATTTCATTTGTTTTTTATGAGACCTCTATCTTATCTGATGGTAAGCGATAATGAAACTGGCGTTTTTATCTACACTAATATAATAAAGAGGTAAAGTTTGTTTTTTTGTTTGTAGGGGGTAATCTCTGGAACTACTGGTCCGATTGGAAACATTTTAGCAACAATAGAAAGCTGCTTTACTCCTGAGTGACATAGGCTATATTTTATGTACGCGGGCGAAGCTGCTGACAAAAGCTAGTTTTTTATATGGTGGTAAAATCATCGAATGACAAATCCCGCCCTTAGGAGGAGCAGAATACACCTCTCAATCGGCATGCAGCAGAAATGTTCAGCCCAATCCCACTCCTAAAGTCCTTGGAAACGGGCTAGTTTTGTGTCAATTTCTTGCTGCAATGCTATAGATGCCAAGTTGAGATATTTTAAACGAACAAAGGAATAGAATTCGTCAACAATTCAATTGCAGAATCTTGTTGGATTATATTCGGAAATAAATATAATATTATAAATGCGAAAGTTACGATGTTTGGATCTTTGTTACTCAATCACGCCAAAACGGCTGGACGGATCTGGATGAAATTTGGCACAGGCATAGGATACACTCCGGAATAGGATATAGGCTACTTTCTATCCCGGAAACCCAACCCCAACCCCAATACCACGCGGGCGAAGCCGCGGGCAAAAGCTAGTTCGGAAATATATATTCATCAATGTTGTGCAATAAAAATTGCTTTGCTTTTACAAGGGTCTTTTTATCATCACATTTTCTTCGATTTTCGGTTGTGTTCTCTAAATTACCAGTAACCAGCCCATATTGTAAAACATAATTCCGTGTTTAATAACTTTAGCGCCTAATCGTGTAGCCATTATAATTTATTAGCAATAATAACAGAGCTGTGCAAGAGTTCGGTACGGGAAACGATTTAAGGTAAATTATAGATTTCTGGCAAAAACGGTGTGCATACTATGTAGTTGAGTTCCGGCTTTTGTAAATGATACGGTGCAGCATGTTATTTGGACTATGGTGTAAACTGGAAAAAAAGTATCTTGGAAAAGAGTGATTCTGATATTTTCATCGTTCAAAATATTAAACTCCTGAGCCCCGGGTGAACGCCGGCGTTTGCAATCCTATTGTCTTTATATTATGATAATAATATAATAATGATTTATTTATTTCTTAGTATATAGTGCATACAAGGTCTTAATATTAAAAATTGTTTCACATACACTACCGTTGCCGGTGTAGAAATATTATAATAATATCAAATTATGTCATTTTTAAGTCAAGACAGCACAATTTTCGATTATTATATTCTTTTAAATGAATGTCACAATTATATTTATCTAATAATGTCAAATTTAAAAATAATATTGATTAAAAAAAAATATCAAAATTTATAATAATGTCAAATACTTAAAAACTAAAATTATGTCTCTAATTACGGTTTTTGAAAGATTAAAGACAGACTCAACTCATTTTTAAACTTTTTAAACCTTAAAATTTATTTTTTAAAAGCGCTTCGCAAAAATAAATATCTTGTACCTATATCATCATCATCATCCTAGCGGTATTAGTCCCGGTTGCCAACCTTGGCTTTCGCCTCGGTGCCCGGGGTCCGCTTTCTTGCTAAGACGCCTCCACTTCGCTCGGTCTTTCGGGTCCTTTGCCGTAAGCCCATTGGCACGCATATCGTCCCTTACGACGTCGATCCATCGCCTCTTAGGCCTTCCTCGTCTCCCGGGTCCCGGCGGAGAAGGCATGGCGAGGCATCTGTTACCCACGTAGTCTGCCGGTTTTCGTAAAACGTGGCCATACCAACGTAAGCGACCCTCCTGCAGTTTATCCGCTATGTCACGGACCTGAAGGCTGCCCCGGATGCGGGAGTTTTTAATGCGGTCTTTCCGCGAGACTCCAGACATCCAGCGCAGCATATTCATTTCCGTGACACGCAGGCTTTGCTTATGCCGCTCAAGTACAGCCCACGCTTCACTGCCATACAAAAGGACAGGCCTAATGATGGTCTTATAGACCTGTCCTTTGAGCCTAACCGGCATTTTGGGGTCACAGATAACCCCCGCCACCTCACGCCATTTCGCCCAGGCCGCCGAGATACGAGACATATTATATTAATAAGTCGATGATTTGGGCTTGGTTCCGGACGGTTACGAGACGTTTGGACGCCAAGCTAACCATTGCTCGCCGCCCGAAAACCCGTGCCTAAGGTGTGTTCCTTTATCTTTGAATTGGGCCTCTATGAATCTTTTGTATAATCCTGCTGCCCAGCCAGGAAAAATACTTCAAAATTCTGTTGCACTATATGACTCAATACACACTACATTACACTCACTACGTTTAGTGCTTTCTAAATCAGGCTATCGTCATGTAAATTTACCATAACTAGTTATTTTAAATTTACGGCTCAATTTAAACTTTTAACTAGCGTGTCGAGTAAATTGACCCATTGTACTAATATCCTTTGGCCTGGTAGTCTAGTGGTTAGTTAATTGTAGGTACTAGGACTTGCCAGTATTTATACACATTTTTATGGTAGGTAAAAGTCATCCAATGACGAATCCCGCCTTTAGATGAAGCCGGAAAACAGTGTCAGATTCGTACTGACTAAACAACTTACCTCGTTCCATGTCCTCCGGGCGGTCCACACAGTGGTGACACCCGGGCATTGCTCGTTCACGATTCCCGTGCAGGAATCTCCCAAACATACCATGTCCGGTGAGACCCTGCGTCATACGGAAGGTGAGGACGCCGTGATGTCTTTCCAGCCACGCCTTAAAGAGGGGAATTACCGCCGAGTTTATGGCGTGCCCTTTGAGTGCAGCGGTGATGCAGTAAATTACACGAAGTAATTCGCTTGACCCACGACCTTACAACTTGCGTCGGGGGCACCATTGTGTCTGTAGGGGCTCTGGGAATAAGGAAAGGGAGGAACGGGGTAGGTTCTTTAGTCAGTAAGAGTCTGACACTGTTTCCCGCTCCTCCCAAGAGGAGGACTCGTCATTGGATGATTTTTACCTACCATAAAAAAACCCTATTCATTTTAAGTTCCTAATGTTATTTTATTTTTGGTGTGTAATAAAAAATATATCTATCGTATCTATCTAAAATTTTAAGTTCTAGGAGATGCCGGTTTCCTCGCAATTTTTTCTTTACTGATTTTAGAGCTAGGGTGATTAAATAAATAAATTATATAAAGTGATGTGCCTCACTGGGTTTGTAGTTTTGTACGAAGGACCTACAAACTCATTACCATTAGTATACCATTACAATTTCCCACGGAAAAAAACTTCATCTTGCTTTTTTTTAACCATTACTATCACACAATGTCGTGTAGTCCCAAGCTAAGTAGAGCTTGTGTTATGGGTACTAGACAACTGATAAGCAAACTTATATATTTCTAAATAAATACATATTATAGATAAATAACACCGAGACACAGAACATTTGCCCTGGGTGGGAATCGAACCCACGACCTTCGGCTTAACAGTCAGGGCCCACTAACCACTAGTTAAACAGGCCAGTCATTGCCATTGTCAGGCAAGGCGCATTTACACTCAGTTAAAAAAAATACACTATAAGAATGTGAATGAAACCCCTTCTATTCTAAAAGCAAGTAAAACCAGAAAAGCGGCAAGTTTTATTTATAAAGAAAAAAATCGATTCCTTTTCCCCTCTCGTTATAAAAAAAAAAAAACAAAAAGAAAAATATCGTGCAATGGCTTTTCTCGAGTAAGTTGAACTCAATATTTTTCTTTTATCCTCAGTGTGGATTTCGAAAGTTCATTAAAAGTTCACAACATTATTTCGCTAACGTAAGTTTGCTAGCGTTCTCTAGTGTCTACGGGGGTCTCGGTAACTTTGTAGTACTGTCACTGAGGATATTTAAACTCGCTAGGTAGTAGGTCGCGGGTTCAAACCCAGCCAGGCGCATTACTTTGTGTAATTTATTTCATTACCACTGCTCTCAAAACGGTGAAGGAAAACATCGTGAGGAAACGGCATGTCCTAGAACCAAAAATTTGAAGACATGTGACATCCACCAATCCGCACTGGGCCCGCGTGGTGGATTATGGCCCATTCCCTCTCCTAGAGAGAGGAGGCCTGTGTCCCTGCAGTGGGAACATTAAAAAAGACTGATGATAATGAGGTAGTAGGTATATTTAAATCAAATATTATACTAGTTTCTGTCAGCGGCTTTGCTTGCGTAAAAGAAGGTTTCTTTATACAAACTTTGGACCCTCTTTCATAATTATGTTTTCATTAATTTTAAGATGTATTCTGCTATTCGAGGCGGGGACAAATCCAACGAACCAAAAACCATGAAAATTGAGCGAATAACAAACCCGTCTTTGTTTTATATATATATATATATATTTGGAACCGTACTTTGTTTCATCTTCACGGACTCTGCAGAAGGGTTAAAGCCATTTTTAATTTATAACAAATGCTATTGAATGATAAAATAAACATTTGTAGTGATCGTTTACGGAGACGCGAGGCATCGCGTGCTGGCGTTTCGAGCGTTGTTACGGTTTGCAGAGAACTCGCGAGTGTAGTGGCGCGTCGTATAGTCGCATTTGTTTTTTACACGGCACACGTCATACAAAATTGATTCAACAGATGGGCTTTCCTTAAAAAGGATCTTTGAGCACACCGATATGTACAGCTTTTACTATAAGACCAACCCAAAAAACACGAAAAAAAACCTGCTGCTCCATACATTTATTTTCACGTAATAAAATGTATGGAGTAGTGGGCTTTTTTTCGTGATTTTGGGTTGATCTCATAATAAAAGTGGTTGATATGGTGTGCAAAATGATCCTATTGAAGGAAATCTCATCTGTCTTCCAACTTTGTGTTTTTTTTTAATTCTAGATAGGCTCACGTTTGACCACAATCTCACTTCAATTTCTTTAATTTAAACTAAAAAGTAAAGTAATTTCATAATTAAAACGGCGCATTATTCTAATACACAAAATTATATTATACTTCAATTCCTTACCCTACCCAAAGAATGAAATATCGACCGAAAACAGAGAAAAAAATAATCTAATAACCTTTGAAAAAAGACATGAAACGTTTTCCCCTGCCCCTAGTCTAAATATATTTGATGGAAATTCTTTTATACTAATGTTCTTTGTATTGGAACAACATTAACAATGACTTTTTGCCTTTGATCGGGTCTATATTATTAGATTATACTTAGCTCACGCTTCGGCTTTGTCCGCGTTCAATTTCATATTAAGAGCCGCCAACCCGACATACATTTTCATACAACCGCTCTTACGTGATTATGATGTTATTACACATCTTTCTTCAGATATTTTGGACTAGCTTTTACCCGGGGCTTCGTCCGCGTGGTATTGGGATTGGGTTTGGGGTTTCCATGATAAAAAGTAGCCTATGTCCAATTCCGGAGTGTATCGTATGCCTGTGCCAAATTTCATCCAGATCCATCCAGCCGTTTTGGCGTGATTGAGTAACAAACATCCAAACATCGTAACTTTCGCATTTATAATATTAGTAAGATGACCAACTTTGCCAGCTATTATTGCGTGATTATGATGTTATTACACGTCTTTCTTCGGCTATTTTGAATACATAGATATCTTGTGGATATTATCTAGGTTTCTATAGAAACCAAAACGAAAATTTGTATAAGAGTAATCCAGTAAAGACCTGTGAAAATCTGCTATTTTACGTGAACTTTGCCTCTCTATAATGTACTCCTATATTAAAAATATATAAAAGTACTTTTAAAGAAGCCTAGAGTATTTGATTGAGATTGCAAATGTAGTATTTTTTTTCAAAAATCCTTTAAGGGTTTAATAAAAAAACGTATTTCCTGGAACAAGTTTTGTAAAATATTCGAGTAAATCGTAGAATAACTGAATGCCAACAGATTTTTCAGGGGTTATCTCTCTTTTTTCGCATTACTTTTGCATGATAGATAAATAGATAGATATACTCTTTATTGTATGTACACCATAAACACAACTTGGTACATGAAACATTGGATTACTTTAGGGGCTGTCTCCACGAGCGAGAGAATCGCGACGAATCCGCCTTTATATCGTCAGATAATCTCCACGAACGAGCGATAATTCCGCCGCGTATCGTCGCGAGTCGTTACGGAATCGCGGCGATTCCGCGGCGACTCGTAACGGTATCGCCGCGTTTCCTTGACGTCACGAATTCAGTTACGTGACGCTTCGTTTGACAGCGCGCCCGCCGCGCGCACGTCGCGAGAGCGCCGCGAGCGCGCGGCGGTCGCGTTGCTAGTCGCGGCGGGCTAGCGACGATGTAATGACGTTTTGCGCGCTCGTTGCCACTCGTCGCCTCGCGGCGATAATATCGCCGTGTGGAGACGGTTCCATAGAGAGTGTATAGAAAAACGTGGCACGGCGATAATATCGCCGCGATTCTCTCGCTCGTGGAGACAGCGCCTTAGATGAAGCAACAAGCTTTTAAACCATGCTCGACATAGACGATAGGCGAGTCGGGAAGGCCTACCTTAATGTAAACGGGCACTGGAATGGTATCTGTTGACTCTGTGCTATTGATCTTTTGAAGAAAAGCTTAATTTGATGTTTGAATCCTACAATTAAAGCTATTGTTTATGTAGGATTCGCTTTCTTGATAGTCTGGCTAGCTTTTGAGTCGGGACAATAGTAATTATGTGGTTTCATTGAAATAGGCGCGGTCTCGGTAAAATGGAGCTGAAAATCTTTTTTCTTAATTCTGTACAATCTTATTTACATAATATATGTAAATAGTTTGATTGTTCAATCGATCTCGATTTTTTTTCCGAATCATAAAAAGTGCTACAGATTTCAGAATATTTTACTATTTATGCTATGAGACATCGCTTCATTCACATTTCAGGATTTTAGGTCAATGGAAAGTCTCTTGTAAGGTAAGGTTTCGTTTTCCTAACGAGTGTCAAAATATGTTTTTTCGTGAAAGGAATATCTTCTAAAAGCTACATAGCTTGTATGTTTAGGTTTTGTTAGACGACAGTATTCTGAAGTATTTTTGTATTTCGGATTCATTTTGTTCGAATTCCGTGTGAAAAATATGGTTTTACATAAAAAAAATCTGGCTAAGAGCGTGTCGGACCACGCCTAGTGTAGTAGTTTCCCTTCTGTCACAAAATTTCTCACAATGTAACAGAACCCTTGAACTACGACTTCAGCGTGAACTAGCCCATGTAAAAATAGTAGTGGTAATTTTGGATTGCGTGAACCGATTTTTTAACCTTTTATTATTTTTAAAAGAAGATACGCTCAGGATTATTCTGAGCGTATCTTCTTTCAAATAAAAAAAAAGTAAAAAAAATGCTTGCATGTACGGTTAAATTACAATTTTAGTTCAAAAATTATTTTTAAAAAACTTTCAAAATCTGTTCATCCTATCTAGTTCAAAATAATTTTCCTAAAAAACCTTTCCAAAGTTCTAATTTTATTTATTTTTCATATTTTATAAACTTATGGTTCAAAACTTAGAGGAGGAGGGAGTGTATTACTTTTGGAGCGATTATTTCCGAAAATATTAACATTATCAAAAAAATATTTTTGAGACGCCTAATAATTTCTAAATACCTATCCAACAATATAACACACGTTACACAGGGTAGATATGAAAAAAAAAATCACTTGTCACTTTTCGTGATACCCTAATAAAACTTTTTTACCAGTTTTTATCTCAGCGCTTGTCGGCTTGTCGGTGTGATTGATAAACATATTAGTATTAAATTTTAGTTTTCTAGAGCTAACGGTCGTTGAGATTATACGCGGATGGACGGACAGACGGGCAGACAATGCAATGAAGCACTCCAGCAGACTTTTGTAACTATTTAACTTTTCACTTTTCAGTATTTTGACAAATATACTGAAAAGTTAATACAAAAGTTTCAATGAACGTGCTTGTCTATCGCTACGAAATAAATCGATGTTGAAATCAAACTGCATATTTATACCCTACCCTTTACCAATCATCTATCAATATATTTTCATAGCAACCAACCTTTTACACACCCCACGTTAGGGGTGTACCTACGCAAATTATAATAGCCACTTTGGGGCAGGGGCACGTTGTACCATGGCAAACTATTCGGTAATTGGTTGATCATGATTTGCCAGAATACCGGTTTTGTTAGCAACCTTTATAGCAGACAAAATGACGCTGTGTTAGTATTAGTTTTTTTTTAGGGTTCAGTATCGCAAAAGGAAAAAAAAATTGAACCTTTTTAGGATGACTTTATTGTCCGGCTGTCTACTAGTGTTTCTGTCGCGACTGTTATCTCTGGAATGCGTCAATTGAGTTGAAATTTAACCTTTCGTATACCGTGATTGGAGACATACTTGGTAACGTTTGCTTGGGGCTCAAGAGTTTAAACCATATTTCCGTAGCAGTCCAGACCGAGCCCAAGTCGTCGACGGCGTGCTCCGTTCCCGCGCGCCTCAAGGAGTTGTCAGCACACCGTAGGGGCCCAACAGGGTCGAAGCCTCCCGGGGCTGAGGGTTGATGCGAAAGCGTTACACCGGGGCTCTGGGAATAAGGCAAGGAAGGCACGGGGTAGGTTCTTTAGTCAGTAAGAGTCTGACACTGTTTCCCGCTCCGCCCAAGAGTGGGATTCGTCATTCGATGATTTTTACCTACCATAAAAAAAAAGTCTGCGGACGCCGAGAAAAAATCACCAATAAGTTTGCTATTAGACTTTTTTCCATAGAACCAGTAGTTTTGCCGGAAATCGAGATAAACCGTTTTACCCTTACACCAACAAGTTTGCTATTAGACTTTTTTCCATAGAACCAGTAGTTTTGCCGGAAATCGAGATAAACCATTTTTTACTCTTAAAACCGCACCCCAATCCACTTCCCGACGTCAGATCGACCGTAATTTATTTTTCCTATAATTTTTGCTATATGGTCTTCCTTTTCTAATGGATTTTATCCTATGTCTGTTTTTTCCCGTTATTCTCCATAGAGATCTACACCTTGGATCGTGCAATTTTCTTCACTTTCTTTTTTTTTTTTTTTTGACTGATCAACCTTTGGACAATTCAAAAGTGCCTGCAATTGGTCTATTAGAAATAAACGATTTGAATTTGATTGATTTCAAAAATTTTTTGGGGATTCGATAGAACGACAATCGAACGACTTCTAAACGACCTCTCTTCGATCGAACGAGTTCAAAATCGGTGTCGTTCAAACTCGATTGATGGATGGGAATATGAAAATGTTAAAGTCGCTACGATATCGCTACGATTTTCATTACAAGAATCAGGCTAGTGGTCTAAGATAGAACTACCAAAGTGAAGTTCTGTGTCCGAAATCTGGTTAATCGATTCAATCTAACGTCAAATCTCGTGTCAATTTGTACACAATTGATTCATAGTGTTGTCGGACTTTGGTCAGACAATCATAGCAGATAACTTTGTATTGGACAGCGAATTGAATTGTTTTGTCTTCCAGTAACCCTTTGCTAGCGTAACGAAGTATCGGGAAATAATATTCAAGATATTTTATATTTTAATTTATACTAAACTAGCTTTTGTCAGCGTCTTCGCCCGCGTACATAAAATATAGCCTATGTCACTCAGGAGTAAAGCAGCTTTCTATTGTTGCTAAAATTTTTGCAATCGGACCAGTAGTTCCAGAGAATACCTCCTACAAACAAAAAAACATAAAAACAAAAAAAACAAACTTTACTTCTTTATTATATTAGTGTAGACTAGCGCTTGATTGCGATCACACTTGATAAGCAGTAATGCAATTGTTGATGGTAAATGATAAATAATATTTATTTTGCAAGTTGGTTTAAAAACACCTATACGCGTTGTTTTTTTATGGTAGGTAAAAATCATCTAATGACGAATCCCGCCCCTGTTCGGAGCCAATTTTTTGTTTTCGTCAGTTAAAACTAGATGAGATAAATTGCGCTAGTTCTATTCTAGCTTTGTAGACATCTATATTATAATTAATCTGGAAAATCGGAGCAGGCGAATTGTTCCAATCCTTCCATGTACAATGTGTTCTAAATGAGAATAGGATTGATTGCCATGTGTTATTTACTGTCAAATCGAGGAAAGAAATTCTTAAAATTTAATTTATTTACGAATCATACACACTTTATCAGGAAAAATCCCAATGTTATTAGTTTGTTGTGTTACCTGGTTATCCATACTAACACATGGTCACTGTTCCATCCGGGCGACAGAGGGATTGTTTTCCTCCCGAACCCAGCTATGCGCTGGTGCCTAACCTGAAAATGGTGCCTAAAGTGAAAATATAACCTGTATTGTACTTAGTACCCGTAGTGTAGTGTCCAACGTGAGGACTTTTAAAAATATTAATGGAAAAAAGTATCTATAACTTGGTTTAAAAAATATTGGAATCGGTTAAGTTACTTATTCTAAAAAAAAATATTTAGGTTTCGCATATAGGTGCTAAATATAATGTTGTGTATTCAAAATATATATTTCCAAGTTAACACTACACATATACACTATCACTAAACACATCATACAGACAGTTGACGTGACACATTGGACACGCACATTGTCGATGACGCGCCAGCGATATATTTCCATCTACCCCCGCCTTGTTGTATTCGTTTCTCATCAGTCACGATCTACGCTGCCCGCTAGTCACACGTGCGCTCGCGTCGGTAATAAGCGGTAGGGAATATCTACCCGCGTTAACTTTATAGATAGATAGATAGATTGATTGATTGATTAAACTTATTGTACACCAATATTATTACAAAAACTTTTAGACAAAAAAAGTAAGTGAGTGTTTTCTTTTTGTATATGTTATAGCTGCTATTTAGGGTGACTGTTAATTAGTGACCGATACTTAAACACGTGGTTGTAGTCATGATAACAAACAATTTTGACTTTGGAACCAAATCAGAAATCGCGAAAAATTCAGCAAGTTCAGTACATTTTGATCAGTTAAGCGAACATACATGTACTGAGCAGCAGATTTATTTTTTCGCGATTTAAGTTTTCCCATAGTAAAAGCTGTTCCTATATACCCGCTTGTGCTTGACTCATTTGCGTCTTCTATAAAAACTGTGTTGTGTGTTAAGAAGAATGTACCTGGAGATACTGCTGCAAGGAATTTGTTTTCTTCACCACCTACCAAGTGAGTACTTATATCACACACTGTCGAAACAACCAAATTGTGACCGCGACGTATAGTACGGCCGTCGAACCTTGGCGAGTTTGAAGTTAGGCTCTACGAATTTTAGCGCTTGAAAACTCGTAAAAACAATTAAACTACAATCAAGAGTGAATTAGTTACTTCTAGGTAAGCGCACTCCATCGTCAACCGCATCTTCGCTTTCCATCAGGTGAGATAGCGGTCAAGCGCGAGCCCATCAACAATAAAAAAGTCTAAAGAAAGTATGCCAAATTAGGATTCACATATCATCAAAGTTTAAAATGATCTGATCAGTGTGACCTGTCAATACATTGAAGTACGATGATTAGTGACGCAGCGTTGGAAGGCCTCTCACAAGTTGGGCCGATGACCTGGTCAGGGTTGCTGGAATCCGATGGATGCATGACGTACAGAACCGGTCTTTGCGGCAACTGGGGGAGGCCTATGTTGAGCAGTGGACGTCTTTCGATTGAAATGATGATGATGATGATTATGATGAATAATACAGATTAAGACAGAAAAGAAATTCCGTACTTTGTATTCTCATTAATAGCCCAACCCATCCCAAATACGTATTTATTTTCGCTTAGGCTTAATTATAATGTGCGTAACGTTATAACTGAGGCAATTTTAATGGAATTTTAAGCCTGACTATCCTTTAATCTGTGGATATTAAACAGCGTATAATCCTGGTTAATATTGCATTTAGCGGTATTATACAGGTGACCAAAATCTGTACGTTGTTGAGACACCTGCGGCCCGGACTAAGCGTTTTGCCTCGTCGTTTATATCGCGTACATCGAGGGACTAGAACAGTTTGCCGGCTGCAGTCTTTCCGTCCGATTATAATTTAGGTGTCTTCAAGGCTAGAGTGAATAGGCTCTTAATAAACTAGTGCGCCTTACCATCAACGATTGCATCACTGCTTACCATCAGGTGGGATCGCAGTCAAGCACTAGTTTATAGCAATTAAAAAAAAAATCAAAGGAACTGTCAATTATTAGTTATCAATATCTATGGTCTGGCCACGACATATATATCACTATACCTGATGTAGGTCAAATACTTTACCGTAATGTGCTCGCAAGCAACAATAAAATAAAAAAGAAACTGGTTATTTCCTCGACATGGGCTTTACGAGAATAGCCTTACAACTTGATGAAAGATAGGCTGCGCTAGCACGTTCACCTGGTCCAATTATATTTATTTACTTGAGTTTTTACTGAGCGCACTATTTTTTAATTATTGGCGTCTATTCAGGAGTACGTATATTGTCATCTTCATATTACCTATCTGCCTACTTTCCTACCTTTTTGTCTCGTGTTAGATTGAGGTCGGGGCAACACTTATTTTTCTTGATTCTATCAACCGTCATAGTATCACTAATTTCCTTATCTTTTATGTAATTTCTCACACTATCCATTCCTATTTTCTTTGGTCTCCCAGTCCTTGTCCATCCACATATATACTTATAACTCTTTTAGTAACATTTTTTAAGGCTAGAGTGAATATGGCTATTCAGCCTAGTATCTATGGTGCAACAGATAAAACAGATTGTAATATTACGTGCGTCGTTACGTGTTTTGGGCAAAATAAACACTTTTTCTTTCTTCTTTCTTTCTTTTAAAAAACTAGTGCGGTTTACCATCAACGATTGCATCAATGCTTACCATCAGGTGGGATTGCAGTCAAGCATTAGTTTATAGCAAACTAGCGACCCGCCCCAGCTTCGCACGGGTACTGATATTGAATATATTATGCATGTATTATGCACATAAACCTTTCTCTTCAATCTCTTTATCTATTAAAAAAAAACCGCATCATAATCCGTTGCGAACTTTTAAAGATCTAAGCATACATAGGGACAGCGGTAAGCATCTTTGTTTTATACTATGTAAAGATTTTTTTTTGTTAGCCTGTTTTGTCCCACTCCTGGGCAAAGACCTCCTTCCACATCTTCCATCCATCGCGGGCCCGCGCTTCCTCTTGTCAGTTCGGGAAGAATTTGTCAAACTCATTAGATGTAAAGATTTAGATAGATTAAAAAAAAAACAATAGTAGGTAGTCACACGTAAAAAAAAAGAATTATATTACCGCATTCATGAAGATTATGATATTTATATTAAACAAAACCAACCCAAAATATTAATGGCTCGAACGAATAGTGACACATACATTACTGGCTCCCGCAACAGCACATATTTGTCAACCTCGCAGAGCGTGAAATGTAATGTGCTCAGCGGTAATAATGTGTATCACGGTGTATATCAAATAGACGCTGAATTATCTAGGTGTTGGCTCAGTTCATATTTTAGTGGTTTATTTTGTAATGTATGTCGAGATATATTTCCGTACAATTGTTATGTTACACATCTTTCTCTAGATATTCATTCATCATCATCAGCCTTTTTAATGTTCCCTCTGCTGGGACACAGGCCTCCTCTCTAGCAAAGGGAATGGGCCATAATCCACCACGCGGTGCGGATTGGTGGATGTCACAGGTTTTCGAATTTTTGGTTCTAGGACATGCCGGTTTCCTCACGATGTTTTCCTTCATCGTTTTGTGAGCAGTGGTGACTAAACCGGCAATTTGAAGACATGTGATATCTACCAACCCGCACTGGGCCCGTGTGGTGGATTGCGGCCCATTCCCTCTTTTAAAGAGGCGGCTTGAGCCCCAGCAGTTTGAACATTAAGAAGGCTAATGATAATCCTATTTTACCAAATACGCTTGTACGGGGTCAATGACCGTTACTGCCACGCTAAAACGCAACAACTATACCAAGGTGGATGACTGGTACTTTCCGTACAATTTCATATCTCATCTTCTTTTTGAACAAAATTCTTCCTTAAAACCGCTACAAAGACTTCTGACTTGTAAAATTGAAGAAACCTGATCCTTTTCACCCTTTTCGGGGCCATTAACGTCACCTCCGAGAGCTCAACTTTGAGTAATTACGCTCATAACATCTCATTGTCTTAATAAAGAGGCGGTATAGCGTTTAATAAACAATGAAAGAATTTTAGAAGATCAAATTCTTGACGGAAAAGTTTTTGGTAGAAATTCTTTTGGTGTGGTCTTATCGTAAAGGGTGTGCATAGAGTTCGGTAGTGACTAGAGATGCCATGTTACTGACTAGTAAAGCATAATTAATACTTATGTTTAAACCAAGTTAGAACACACATCCATATTTGGTCTTCTTTTTTTTTGACTTGCACAATTATTACTATCAGTCTCTGAAATTGATTAATTTGTTGAATACCGGCATCACAGACCCAACACAAAGACAATCGAACGCCGATGTTCGCTTGGGGCTGGAGATTTTAAATAAATTACAGGACCATAGACACTCTTTTTAATCATGTTATGTACAATAACTTCAAATACTTCGGATACATATTTGTGGTGGCTGCTATTATGTGACAACAATGTAAATTATACTTACCGAAAATTCATCATTAACAGCCTTTTTAATGTTCCCACTGCTAAGACACTAGGCTTTCTCTCTAGGAGAGAAAATGGGCTATATTAGAATATAGCCCATTTTCTCTTAACTACTACTAATATTTCGTGGTTTTTGGTGGACCAAAAACCACCAAATATTATCACAGGAAAATTAACACTTTTAGTTTATATTCATTAAGCCCCAAGAGGACACCGGTGTCCGCATACCTATTGTCTTTAAATTGTGTCTGTAATTACGGTAGTCAAAAGGCTAAAAGTCCTGACATTGCCGTGTCTAGTAGTCTCAATAATCTATGGTAAAGGGTGAAATTAATGTAGTAGTTTTTTTTATAGTCGCTTGAACGGGTTCCTGATTGGGCGGTTGGAAAGAATGTTTGACCTAGGTGCTAACAATTGGGGTTTGGTACGGCCATCGGCTTTGAAATTTGCGTTTCTTGTTTAAGCAAGGCTTTGTAAAAGACTATTTTAGTTTTTTCTTGGTAATAATTTTGTTAGCTCAACTATTAGGGTCTGTTTTTTGTTATATTTTGCTTTTAAATTAGGCTTTGTTGCTCTTCTTTTGGGCTAAGAATGAATGAAAAATGTGTTCCTTTGGTATTTCAGCCTCATTTGTTCTGTTTATTAGAAAGAAAGAAAGCAATTTATTTACGTTAAATGTAGCTTACAAATAATGATTGTATTGAGAAAATATGCGTTATATCCAGGCCAATTGAGTTCAATGTCAAAATAATTTGGATGTTGGTGTTAAATAACGAAGATTTGTTACAGAATGAAGAGCCCCGACTTACGAGTTGTAGGTCGCAGGTCCAAACCCAGCCAGGCGCATTACTTTGTGTAGTTTATTTCATCATCACTGCTCTCAAAAAGGTGAAGGAAAACATCTCGAGGAAACCGGCATGACCAAGAACCAAAAATTCTAAGACATGTCAATCCATGTGACATCCACCAATCCATACTGGGCCCGCGTGGTGGATTACAGGCCATACCCTCTTTTACAGAGGAGGTCTGGGTCCCAGCAGTGGGAACATTAAAAAGGCTGATGATGATGATGATTATAGAATACTAAACTGTTATAGAAATACCGCCGTACAAAATTTTATTTTCATTCAACCGTAGAGTCTCAACAGGGCTGAAACCTACTAGGGCTATGGACCAGCTCCTGAAAAGCATGTTCGGTCCAGGCCTAAAAAGAACGGTTTTTTTTAGTCAGTAAAAGTCTGACACTTGGACAGAAGATGTCAGTAGATTTATTTATTTAATCTTCATGTAAGTGTACAGAAGTGGTAGGTACATGAGCGGAATTAAAGCAACAAAGCATTCTCTACCAGTCAACTTTTGGGTTAAAAAGACAACACTGTGGTAGGTGTGCACAATGAATAAATATCAGATAACATATAAAATATAATGTAGTATCATGAAAACAAGTTGCTTATAATAATAAAATTCGTATATCCTAAGCTAATATTATAAACTAATAAATATAATGATAAACGTCAATGCAGTATTATTAAGAGAACTTAAAATAAACAATTGTGACGAAGACCGAAGCAAAATTAGTAAATTGAGATTAAGGATGATTTT
Organism: Mythimna loreyi; assembly: GCA_029852875.1. Taxonomy (NCBI): domain Eukaryota; kingdom Metazoa; phylum Arthropoda; class Insecta; order Lepidoptera; family Noctuidae; genus Mythimna; species Mythimna loreyi. Next base: position 4,512,310 of record CM056799.1, read on the forward strand.
CACCAACCAAAAAAAAGTACTAATTTATTTACCAACATTTAACGAACAACAAAACGTATTTATCTGCAACCAGTTTCACAGTTAACTCGTTTCAAAGTAGAACTGGTTTAAACTTTGCCAAACTTTGCCTTCGTTTAAAGAGAAGCTCAATTTTAGTCGGAAAGAGTGACTTGCCGGAATAAGAGATGGCTCTATTAAGTGATGATCCATTTACGGTGCAGGCAGCTAGAAAATATGGTTGCCATTGTGTTGAGTTCTGCAAACGCTTTGCCTGGCAAAGTTGCTTTTTGTTGGACTTATTATGGATGTTAAATAAAAAATGTATTTATGACGCACGGGACCAAATAGTTTCGTCTCTGTATCAAGACTACTAGTCAGTATGTATTAGAGGACATACAAACTTGAAAAATGTGAGTTTTCATATGGGTTTAATTATTAGGGTTCTGTATTTCAAAAGGAAAAAAAACCCTTTTAAAAAAACTTTGCTGTTCGTCTGTCTATCAAGATCTTTTATCTCAAGAACGCTTGGAGACATCGAGTTGAAATTTAAACTATCTAAGCGGTGAAAAAATTAAACTTTTAAGTTTGCTTAAAAATATATATTTATTTCACAAAAAAAAAAAAATATAATTCGACCTCTCAAAGGAATCGGAGAGGCCCAACTGCAGGGCCGAAGCCTTCTGGGACCCCGATCCGGTTTCTGAAAGGAAGGTCCGACCCTGATATGAAGGCTAATAAGGAATGGGGTGGGTAATTTAGTCAGTAAGTGTCATACTGTTACTGATTGTTCTGTTTCCCCTCAAAAGAATTAAAATGCATAGGTAAGGTAGGGGTACTTTCAATTATCTTAGAATACTAAAATTTGGCATGATGCAACGTCTCGTAGCACAAGTGTAGGAAAAAATCGGAATATTTTGTAGTTACGTCAGGAAAAACAATTGTAATCCGAAAAAAATCTTTGAAATCTGATTCGCGAATTTAACTGTGGTAAGTTGTACGAAACTCTTAGTGCTTGTTCACGTTAGAACGCGCGGGCGCGGTGGCGGGTGCGGTCGCGAAAACGTGGCGGGTTTGTGTTCACATTGGCCGCCAGGCGTTTGCGCGGTGTGACGCGCTAACGTTTCTAGCGACAAGTTCAAACTGGTTGAACTTACCTGACGTCGCGAGTGAATCGCGCGCTCCGCCGTTTGTTCGACGTGAACACAAACAAACATCTCAAGCGTTTGATATTACCGCGAGCGGCGCGCGCGCGACAGTCGCTAGCTTGCCCGCTACTTATGTATCCCCATATGCCATATGTTTTATATTTCGTGACCGCGCCCGCCACCGCGCCTAGCATCAGCACGGTTTTATTCCTTTTGAGTCACGGAACCCTAAAACACATAAACTGAATCCCTTTACTACCCACAACCTCTCAACAGAACTCCCGCTCCCTCACACAACGTCCGTAGAACTAAAAGAAATTAATACTTGTACATAAAACTCAACATTTAAGACCTGACCCAACGTCTTAAGATGAGAGTCCGGTGATAAATCTCCCTTTTTACAAACGGAAATTAAAATGATGCTTTACAGCTAACAGATTAGGGTGCAATTTGGATTGAAGACAAGTATTTCGTTGATGCTTTTTAAGATAGAGGGCATTAGTGTTTGGGTAGATAAGATTAAATGTTGTGAGTATTATGTAGGGTACTTAAGAGATCAAGTCGTGATGGTCAACGTGTTTCAGGACTTTTAGTGTTGCTTTTTCTATATTATTACCTTTCAATAGAGCAGTGGTGGCCGAGTGGTAACAGCCCCGATGTATGAATTTTAGGTCTAGGTCGTGTAATTTATTTCATCGCCACTCAAAACGGTGAAGGAAAACATTGTGAGGTAACCGGCATTTTCTAGAACTAAAAATTCGAAGACATTTGACATTCACCAACCCACACTGGGCTCGCGTAATGGATCAAGGCCCATTGCCTCTTAGAGAGGAGGTCTGTGTCCCGACAGTGGGAACCATTATAATGCTGATGTTGTCCTATGCTAATGGACATCTCCTTCGCTTGTATGGTTTTCGCACAGAAGGCAGCGTGTGGAAGCGACTGCTTTCCATTCTTACACGCTCAGAACAAAGATTTGAACAAAAGCAGGATACGGTACATCATGGATATCCCACTCGCACGTACAAAGCGTTTTGGGAACACATTCATTATGCGGACAGCTAATGAGTGGAATTCCCTGCCGCAGTCTGTGTTTCCTGATAGTTGCAGCCAAAGGTCTTTAAGTCAAGAGTGAATAGTTTACTTCTAGGCAAGCGTGCTCTATCGTCGGCCACATCATCGTTTACCATCAGGTGAGGTTGTGGTCATACGCGAGCCTATCAATAATAAAACAAAAAATATTTTTCCGACGATCTGCACAGCAGTGTGTATGTGTAGCCTAGAATTACGCCCAGAAAATAATGGCAATAGACTTCTATCACCGACATTTTTTGCTAGAAAAGGCGAACCCTTCACACTTTTGTCTCTGTGCAAAAAACTAAAAAGTTTTGTGACAAGTGATTTAGAGCTTTAAGAAAATGTTGGGTAGTAAAAACCCTTTTTTTCATCGTAGCGATATTTCATAGTGGTCTTTACGCCGTTTGTGGTGGAAAGAGTCGACATGAATTTTATTAATATACCCGGTGAAATTCACTTCTGTCTCACACTTGCCTCACACGTGGGAAAACTAGGCATGATATTATAAATAAACTAGCCGCTTGAAAGTAGGCTTCTCCAAACAAACTTTAGAACCCCATTACATCCCTTTAGAAGCTGAATATTTAAAAACCCTTTCTTGATATTCGCCTACGTCACAAAAGGAAGCCAGGAAGTGCAAAATTTCACGCTCTTAGTCCCAGTAGTTTTTGCTGTGCGTTGATATGTCAGTCAGTCAGTCAGTCAGTCAGTCAGTTTCTCCTTTTAAATATATAGATAAATATATTTTACTTGACATATTTTGTATGAAATTAACAAGAAGCAGTGGTGGCCGAGTAGTAACGGCGCTGACTTACGAGTTTTAGGACGTGGGATCAAACCAAGCTAGGCGCATTAATTTGTGTAATTTATTTCATCAGCATTGCTCTCAAAACGGTAAAGGAAAACATCTTGAGGAAACCGGCATGTCCTAGAACCAAAAATTAAAACAAGTGATATCCACCAATACTCACTGGGCGCGCGTGGTGGATTTTTTTTATCTTACTAGCGACCCGCCACAGCTTCGCGCGGGAGCAATGCTGAAATTAAAAATATTATGCATGTATTATACACATAAACCTTCCTCTTGAATCGCTTTGTCTATTAAAAAAGCCGCATCAAAATCTGTTGCGAAGTTTTAAAGATTTAAACATACATAAGAACAGGAAGCGACTTTGTTTTATACTATAAAATGATAACATTTATTTTTAAAGTTGCTGCCAGGTCATAGTAATCTAGTGACTTCTCCCGGCAGCATTTTACTTTACGATAATTTTCTACTATACGCAGGCATAGATGATGGCAAAAGCTAATGAAATATATAATTATTAAGGTATTTCTTCATCACATAATACTGCATAAACAATAAAGATCTGTCTTTGATCATTGTGCATTTAATTTAATTAAATAATCTTATATAAGACAAAGGTGTCACCATTTCCCTTTTCAAGCACACATTAAGACAAAACCAAGTTAATTTGAATTATTTCTTTGAACTCGATTTCAATATTACACAAGCCTTTCTCTCATCGACGAAAACAAAGCGAGCTGTAATTAGGGTTGTCACACGTACTTTATAATCAAGTATTTAGTAATTTGTTTTTATATTTTTTTTTGTTTTATTGGTGTACAATAAAGTACTATTCTATTCTATTGTGATTTTTTTCAGGTAATTGTACTCTATACTTTATGAGAATAGTGAAGTACTTGAAAGTATTTTATTTCGCATGATTTGACTGATTTTTTTTTATATTTTGGAAAGTTCGTTATTGTTATCGATTGTTGCAGAATCTTAAAAAAAAATGTGTATTCCCGCCACTTCAGCATTCAAAGTTGAGTTTTTCTGTGATGAATACCAAATGCCAAGACGCAAGAAACAAAGTGTCTCTAAAGATAGAAAAAAATAATAACTTACCTATTAAGTTTTTTAAGATTTTAAAATTACTGTGCCAATGGCTTAGTGCAGATTGTAATTTGATACAAACTGCAAAAAGTAATAAATATAAAAGTAATTTTTATTTATTTATTTATTTATTTATTTATTCTTCATGCAACACAAGGTACAAAGGCGGACTTAATGTTAATGTTGTTGTTAATGTTTTTCTTTTTTGGAAATAATGTAGGTACTTTATCTGCGTAAAAAAGGTGGCAACCCTAGCAGTAATGGAAGGTACAAGTCGAAAGGTAACGGAAAAAAAGGGATAGACATGCGAGAATTTTAAAGGGCACTTGTAAATAAATAATGAAGGCTTCCGACAGTCAGCCTGTCTCTATTCGCGTGCAAGATACTGTATTCATGGGTTCTCGTTAAAAACCGTATTTCGGGAACGGTTAGGAGCTTAATACCCGTTTAACATGGCCTACCCATTAAGGTGTTACGCGTGTAGTCGTAAGTACATATAGTATACAACAGATAATTGAAGTAAAGCTTTGACATACATTTTTAATTTTTGAGCAATTATAATTTATTTATTTATTAACACTTTATGCACATAATACTGTACAAAGGCAGACTTAATGCCTTAGGCATTTTCATTTTTTCACTTAAAAAGACAGACAAAAAGACGAGAAACAAAATATAATAATAAATACATACATATAAATAAGCAAGGTCAGTGTGAAAACAAATCCAACCAATCAATAAATTTACGTCTTGATATCTATGTTTTATTAACTTTATTTTAATTCAATTAATTTATAATTTAATCATTCTAATTTGATTTGATAATTTTATTTGAATTTTTTATTTATTTATTTTGATTTTGTTTATTTAATTTAGTTTGGTGATTTTTGTATTTTATATGGACTCTAGTCTGATAATAAATAGTATTATTATTATTAAAGCAGACCTTTATGACAATAATCAGCTTTGTTCAGGTCAAATATATGCATTGCCATTAAACGGCAATCACTTTAAAAAACCAGCTAAAGCTAAGAACTCACGAAGCGGTTTTCAACCGCGTCCAGCGTTGGCAACCGTTGCTTTATTTTTAAACTCACGAGACTGCAGTTTTGTGCGGCTACGCAGACGTCGCGGCTGCGATTTTCATCTGCAAACCTGATGGATGATTATTGAAAGACATGTGGCGACCCGCGAACAACCGCATACACTGCGGGCATAAAACGCGTCGTAAATGAGCTTTATTTTTTTTTATATTATGCAAAGTTGATACGACAGATATGCTTTCCTTAAAAAGATCATTGTACACACCATTATGTATAACTTTTACTATGAGACGACCTTCAATAATCACGAAAAGACCCACTGCTACATACATTTTGTCGAGTTATGTGAATATGGCCTCGTAGGTAGTTGTCGGTCGTTGTATACTAACTACCTACACCTTACCTACCTTTCTTTTACTTAAAGAAATAAATTTTGTAAATGCGTAAATCAATACGAGATTTATAAAAAAGTACTTTATTTTTTCTACACAAATTGATAGTGTTTCATGTATCATATCGAACCTCCACGGGATTAAAACGATCAAAATTTAACGGTGTAGGCATATGGACGTTACTTACAAAATTTAACGGTGTAGGCATATGGACGTTACTTACAAAATTTAACGGTGTAGGCATATGGATGTTACTTACAAAGTTTAACGGTGTAGGCATATGGACGTTACTTACAAAGTTTAACGGTGTAGGCATATGGACGTTACTTACAAAATTTAACGGTGTAGGCATATGGATGTTACTTACAAAGTTTAACGGTGTAGGCATATGGACGTTACTTACAAAGTTTAACGGTGTAGGCATATGGACGTTACTTACAAAATTTAACGGTGTAGGCATATGGATGTTACTTACAAAGTTTAACGGTGTAGGCATATGGACGTTACTTACAAAGTTTAACGGTGTAGGCATATGGACGTTACTTACAAAATTTAACGGTGTAGACATATGGATGTTACTTACAAAGTTTTAACAGCTCGGTTTGAAACAAAAGCTATGGTAATTGTACAAAATCGATAACACATTGACCCTCGAATTTTAAATGTCTGTCATCAAGTTCCGATTAAATCTACACATGTCAGATGTAATGTTACCTTTTGTGATTTGTAGACGAAACATAACCAATAAAATTACGTTAATGTTTATAAATAATGACCGCCCAATCCGTGATTAGTATCATTTACGTCATTTTTTTTACAAAAACTTTTAAGTAGCAATCAAAATTTAACTGTATATGTGCATTTAGGAACCTAGGACCTAGCAAGAGGTGGCAGGATGACCTAGACGCGCACCTAGAGGACTGGTCCGAGATGGCACAGGAAAAGAAGACTTGGAGGGAATTGGGTGAGGCCTTTGCCCAGCAGTGGGACAGTAAAGACTACAAAAAAAGTGCATTCAGGAATACCGAAGCATGTTTATCATTTGTCTAGTACACACACACTTATATATTTCTAAATACATACATATAGATAAATTACACCCAGACACAGAACAAACGATCGTGCTCATCACACCAACATTTGTCCTTGGTGGCGATCGCACCCACGATCTCAGGCATAGCAGTCAGGGCCTCTAACCAGATCAACAGGTCAGTTCAAAACTAGAAAAAAAAAATTTACTTTTTATTACATTTCGAAAAAATCTTCAAAATTTGATTCAGGAATTGAACTAATTACACAATTTATTTTGTACGGAATCCTCAATGTATGAATCCAACTGTCACTTGTCCAGTTTTTACTTTAAAACGAATATCCGATATCAACAATACTAGTTTCAACAGAAGCATCATTTTTCCTCCTAATCGATCATACTAGCACCTACAAAAATAAATCCGGTCCAAAGGGAAGGTTTTGATGCATCGCCGTCCATGATTGAGGGTATAAAAAGCGGGATAATGTCCCGGCGAGTCATGGTAGAATTATTTATGTTCGTTTGTTTATTGTGGTTTGTGGTGACTTGTTTTAGTGTTATGTTGGAGAATGGAGACTGTTTTGCATAAAGGTTTGATAAAACATAACGTCGTTACGACTTTAAGTCCTTATGTGTAATTTTTGGCAAAATCACTTCTTTACTCCAGCTTTTATAACATTACAGAGCTTTATCAAATGCAAAAACTCTCATTGTATACGACTAGCTCGCCGTCCAATCGTTTGCTAACTGACGTCCGGACCAAGCCCAGTCGTCGACGGCGCGCACTTTTTCTGCGCCTCAAGGAGTTGTCAGCAAACCGTAGGGACCCTGCAGAAGGGTCGAAGCCAACTGGGCCAAGGGTGCGCGTCTGAAAGGAAGCAGCTACTCGAGTCATAAAAGAACGACAAAAAAAACCCATTTTTTTTATGGTGGGCAAAAATCAACCAATGACGAATTCCGCTCTTAGGCGGGGCAGGAAACAGTGTCTGATTCTTACTTACTAAACACCCCACCCCGGTTCCTTCTTTGCCCTTCGCAAACGACTGTGGGTTAGAACTCTACTCTGGTCATTTTTGAATGTAGCCCTGCTGGAGTCTGTGTTTCCTAATACAAGTCGGACTAATCCGGCGCAAGCGGGTAAAGAGTTATATATTTCTGACTGTCAGTCTAGTAGTTAGTGAACCTGACTGCTATGCCGAAGGTCGTGGGTTCGATTCCCGCCCAGGACAAATGTTTGTGTGATGAGCACGATCATTTGTTCTGTGTCTGGGTGTAATTTATCTACACTTAATATAATAAAGAGGTAAAGTTTGTTTTTTTATTTTTTTTGTTTGTAGGAGGTAATCTCTGGAACTACTGGTCCGATTGGAGAAATTTTAGCAATAATAGAAAGCTGCTTTACTCCTGAGTGACATAGGCGTATATTTTATGTACGCGGGCGAATCCGCTGACAAAAGCTAGTCTATAATATGTATGTATTTAGAAATATACAAGTATGTTTATCAGTTGTCTAGTACCCATAACACAAGCTCTGCTTAGCTTGGGACTAGACGACGTTGTGTGATAGTTGTGAACATATTATATTACTAGCTTTCGCCCGCAGCTTCGCCCGCGTACATAAAATATAGCCTATGTCACTCAGGAGTAAAGCAGCTTTCTATTGTTGCTTAAATTTTTCCAATCGGACCAGTAGTTCCAGAGATTACCCCCTACAAACAAAAAAACAAAAAAACAAACTTTACCTCTTTATTATATTAGTATAGATTATTTCAAAGAGAGTGAGAGGTGGAGATGCCAAATTACGTACTTTAAAAATTTTCCAACGTTTTTTTTAAGGTATTCGACATAATGAGAGATATGGCACGTTCTAGTCATAGTATACTAATATTATCGCTTTACGCCAGGTGTGACACATTCCCTCCGTAAAAAGTTCTCATCGAGATTTTTCCTCAATTTTAGGGTACCGTTTTCAAGAGGAAAAAAGGCACCATTATTCGATCACTTTGTTGACCGTCTGTCTTTTCTTGTGTCTATTTAGGAACGCGTGAAGGTATCGAGTTAAAATTAAAACCATAATATACTATTGTCTGCAGAGCAGACCCCTGAAAAAAAAAACTAACCAAAGAAGGAAACGGCCGTCTATGTCTATGTTAAAAAACGTCAACATTTTAAAAATGTCATCAAATTAACCATATTCTAACTAGGGAATGTAAACGCCGGCGCTCTCGTGGCTCTCAAGAGTTGGATTAAAAAATTACTTAGTTATTTTTGAAAACTGAAAAAACTTTTGTTTGCGATTCACAAAAATCTTCGAGAATCCATTCAAAAATTAAACTATTTACATAATTAAGTTTATACAGAACCACCAGAACGCTACTCAGACTCGCAATTTCCCAGTTTTTGTCCCAAAGCTCACAGTGGAACCCAAAAAACCCGATTGATATTCAAGACGTTATAAATGCTATCACTCATCATTGCGGTTTCCTCGTTCCCCGGGTTCCGCATTACAGGTTTGGCTCACTAATCATTTTCGGCGTCAGAGAAGGTAGGTACCCGTGTCAGGGAAAAGTGCTAAATCGCATGATTTAGCCCGAATTATTTATGGGTACTGTCTAAAATGTGTTTCTCTTTGCAACCTGATATGTTTGGGGAAAAAAGTGGCTGCTAAGAGACGAAGTTGAGGGGCTAGTGTTTTATAAGAAAATAATAAACAAGGAACATTTGTGCGTATAATTTACATCCGGGCAAAGCTAGGTAGGTTACTAGTGTTAGTTTTTGAAAGGTCATCATCATCATCATCTTCAGCCTTTCAATGTTCCCACTGCTGGGACACAGGCCTCCTCTCTAGGAGAGGGAATGGGCCATAATCCACCACGCGGGCCCAGTGCGGATTGGTGAATGTCACATGTCTTCGAATTTTTGGTTCTAGAACATGCCGGTTTCCTCACGATGTTTTCCTTCACCGTTTTGAGAGCAGTGGTGATGAAATAAATTACACAAAGTAATGTGCCTGGCTGGGTTCGAACCCGCGACCTCGAACTCGTAAGTCGGGGCCGTTACCACTCGGCCACCACTGCTCTTTTGAAAGGTAATCAGATTATTTACAGTACGGCCATCGGATATTGGCGAGTGTGAAGTTAAGCTCTGCAAATTTAAGCGCTCGAAAACTCGTAAAAAAATAAATGGTTTTAACAAATAAATACAAGTTTTTTTTTTACTATCACACAACGCCATCTAGTCCCAAGCTAAGCAGAGCTTGTGTTATGGGTACTAGACAACTGATAAACATACTTATATGTTTCTAAATACATACATATTATAGATAAATTACACCCAGACACAGAACAAATGATCGTGCTCATCACACAAACATTTGTCCTGGGTGGGAATCGAACCCACGACCTCCCGCATAGCAGTCAGGGTCACTAACTACTAGACCAACAGGCCAGTCAAAAAAGTTGCAGTTGTTATTGCTTAAAAACTGTTATTGGCATTTATTTTTTAAAACCTTTATTTTTGTACGAGTTTTCAAGCAATAAAATTCGCAGAGCTTAACTTCAGACTCTCTAAGATCCAACGGCCGTACTGTACTCTGTTTTTTTTTATTCAATAATTCGTTGCAATTGACTGATTGTGGTAGCAACACTGAAATGTACTTGTTGTTGTACTGATCATCTGTAGTTTTTGACGTGACAACGTCTTAAATTAGGTTGCGGCTGGGAGTCACTTATGAAAAAGTGTAACGCTCGGTAACGTTACGATGAGTCACCGAACGAGAGAGAGGCCCGCCGAATGCCTTGCGTCTCTCTCCCACTCAACTATGATCGGTCTGCCGCGCGCGCAGCAAACAAAATATATTTCTATAGTTAAAATTTGTGCAATTCTTATTTTCATTAAATTCCTTGTTCCTATTGTGCAATTTAATTATATTCATATCAATAAATATTCTACCGAGAAAAAGACGTTGTCACGTAAAATCTTCGCCCGTAAAACCACTTTACAGGCAACCATTTTTTTTTTTCAGTGGGAAAATTCATCCTATGACAACTCTGCGCCATTAGCGGGGCGGGGGATAGGATTAGACTTTTGCTGGCTAAAAACCCACACCTTTCCCTATTTTACATCCGTTTCAGGGTCCCGGGACTCATATTACTCGTCCTCGTCCTTGCGTCGAATTCCTCAATGCTGAGAGTCGTGACCACCCTACTTCATCACTTTCACTCTTATGATGTTACTCTATCTATTCCTGTCTCTGGCGGAGTAAAGGGCCAACCAAATGGCTGCGTTCACGAGGTCTTTTTCCATCTATTTTTCCATTTAAAATGAGCCTTTAAAATGTTACCACCTTCTTTACCAATGTGACCGCAGCATATATACGTATTTTATTATTATAAGTCACTTAATTTATGTTAAAATATATTTAAAATATCTCGTCATCATCATCATTTCAGCCGTAAGACGTCCACTGCTGGACATAGGCATCCTCCAAGCGCCGCTACAAAGATTGGTCCTGTGCGTCTTGAATCCATCGGATTCCAGCAACCTTGACCAGGTCATCGGTTCACCTTGCAGGAGGCCTTACAAGGCTGCATCTTTCGATACGCGGCCGCCGCTCCAGAACCTTTCGGCCCCTAAAAATTTGTTAATTTGCCCCTTCAAAATATTTGTTATTTATTTATTGTGCACACCTATCGTATTGTCTTTTTTAATCCAAAGGTTGACTGGTAGATAATGCCTTGTAGCATTAAGTCCGCCTATGTACCGCTACTGTAGGTACATGAAGTTTAAATAAATAAATAAATAAGTATTGCAGAATCTATACTTCATTAGTACTTTAACTAATTCAACTTTAACTACCTTCTGCTCATACACGCGTGATATATATGTTCTAAAGTACTTAAAACCTGTTTATTACTCTATAAATAGGAAAAATATAGTTCTGTGAAAACTCAGTCAATTTCCGTTACTCGACATTACGGTACTTGTGGAATAATTAAACAATTAAAAGTAATTATTTCAAGCGCATTTTATTGCCGTTTGTAATTATTTAATAACCCTGATATGAGTTAATGGATTTAGGGCCCTCGCCCACGGCGACTTTTTGTAGCGATGCAGTCGCGCGTTTAGCAAACGCGCGACTGCATCACTTCTAACGCGTGTTAGTCGCATTTGCAACGCGCTACTGCATCGCGATTGCATCGATACAAACGCGCGACCGCGTCGCGCTACTAACGCGCTACTGCATCGCGATTGTATCGATACAAACGCGCGACCTGATATACATTGTCTCATCATTGTATTTCTGCGTGTCAACTCTGGTTTTATAATGGAAAGCAATTCACAAAACGTCGAATATGACATTCTATAACAACTTTTGAATTTAAGATCATAATTTTTGAGTTGTTTGAATGTTGTTACATGATGTCCACAAAGTAATCTCTGGGTATTAAATGGATGCATCCAATATTGACGCTGCTTCCGTTGCCTACGCTTCGGCTGCTTACGTAAAAGCAGCACCAAAGACAACGTGACTAATGTTGCCTCAACGGAGTCCATCTTGCAACTGTACTGATCCAAGGTATTTTTGTATCGTAACTGCATCGCGACCGAATCGCGTTTGCATCGCGACCGAATCGCGTTTGCATCGCGACTGAATCGCGTTTGCATCGCGACCGAATCGCGTTTGCATCGCGACTGAAACTGGTCCCGTGGGCGCGGGCACACAGCTAGTGACTGCTTCGCGTCTGTATCGATGCTACGCGCGAGAGCATCGCGACTGCATCGCTACAAAAAGTCGCCCGTGGGCGAGGGCCCTTAAACCTAACATGGAGGTTTTATTTCTGAAATTGATCGTTATGAAATTTAAAGATATGTGAAAATGGTTATTAAGGTTTTTGATAGGATTTATTGCATATTCGTCAATGCGACCTCGATGTGGCGACCTCATTTTTTTTTGACTTAACATAGCTTGTCAGCTTTATAATGTTCTCATTGCTGGAACTCAGGTTTTCTCTCTAGGATTATGGGTCATAATCCATCACTTAGGCCCTTGTCTGTAGGGCCCTACAGGGTCTAAGCCTCCATGGGCCAAGGGTTGGTGCGAAAGCGTAACACCAGGACTCTGGGAACAAGGCAAGGCAGGAACGGGGTAGGTTGTTTAGTCAGTAAGAGTCTGACACTGTTTTTTTTTATGGTAGGTAAAAATCATCCAATGATGAGTCCCGCTCTTGGGCGGAGCGGAAAACAAGTGTCAGACTCTTACTGACTAAACAACCTACCCCGTTCCTACATCGCCATACATACTAGGGCCAGAGCCATCCTTTTCAGACGCAAACCCGTGGCCCTAATTGGCTTCGACCCTTCTGCAGGGTCCCTACGGTTGCTGACAACTCCTTGAGGCACGCGGGAACAGTGCGCGCCGTCGACGACTGGGCTTGGTCCGGACGATTACCAGACGACCGGACGGCGAGCTACCCAATGCTGTCCGCAAGCCCGCGCCTACGGTGGCCGGAAGTCAGGATCGGAATCCCGGCAGAGTCTGACACTGTTTGCCCCTCCGCCCAAGTGTGGGATTCGTCATTGGATGATTTTTACCTACCATAAAAAAGGCCCTTGTGTTCCTTGTTTGCCTTCGTTCCAGGGCCCTGATATTCACTTTTACGTAACTCATGGTACAGAACCATAAAAAGTAGAATTGAATACATTCTTATTTAGTTTAATTACTGCCCATCCAGAAACAAATAACCCCATTAGCTTTACTACTCTTGTATCTATACAAAAAATTTCTAAACAACACATTTTTCATTATCTAAGGAATCACCATCCATTAAAATTGATAAAGCCTATTGTTTAACGAAATGTTTGCAGTTCTTTTGTCTAAAAAACCTTGGGCAAAATCCCAATTAGACTTTTTGATTGGTTTGGGAGTGAAATCAAAAATCCTTGACCCGGCTGCATCCTTTGAGGAATTGACTTGTCGATTTTAATCCCAGAGGCAATATGAGCTTTATGTTACAAAAAAATTAAATAAAGAAGGTTGACTTTATACAAATCTTCGATACGTACAGTACGGTCGTCGAATCTTGGCGAGTCTGTAGTTAGGCTCTGCGAATTTTAGCGCTTGAAAACTCGTACAAAAATAAAGATTAAAAAAAAATGCCAATAACAGTTTTTAACAGCAATAACAACTGCAAATTGCATTTATTTGTATAAACCATTTATTTTTTTACGAGTTTTCAAGCGCTAAAATTCGCAGAGCGCCGCACTAGAATAGGCGTACCGTACAGTCAGTTTACTTCACTTGAATGATCTGTTTTGTCGGTCACGCAGCATGAGAGTGCTGCTGTAAGCTGTAAGTTTCGAAAGTTTTGTAAGCTCTGCAGCGGACTTTTTTATTAAACTCTTCAGTACTTTGACCAATAGATTCTATGAACGTGCTTGTCTATCACTAGAATATAAGTCGATGGTTTATTGTATGAAGTTGACCTTCTGTATTTCTTTACTCTATGTCATTTCAGAAGAACTGTATTTTTGATTTGTTTACTTTTAATAAAGTTTGTGTTGGCAATGTTTGATGGCGAATACACAGCAGTAGTTTAGCCATGATTGTTGAGAAAGAGTTGGATGTCAGAAGGAGAAGTAATTATGATAGTTTTTGATGAAGAAAAGAAACGGGGCTAGTGAGGGTCAGATACGCGCACAAAGGGTTTCGCCGTCTGTAGCAAAAAAAGGCAAAAAGTCACGTTTGTTGTATAGGAGACTCCCTAAAATATAATTCATTTTATTTTATTTTTAGTATTTCTTGTTACAGTAGCAATTTGTGATAATTTCAACTGCCTAGCTATCGCGGATTTTGAGGTACAGAGACGCAGATGGACAGACAACGAAGTAATCGTAGGGATTCTGCAAATGCGTCGAAGCCTACTGGGGCCCAGGGTCTCTTTCTGAAAGGAAGGCTTGGCCCCAGTGCAAAAGGCAAAGAAGGAACGAGGTGGGGTGTTTAGTCAGTAAGAATCTGACACTGTTTCCCGCTCCGCCCAAGAGTGGGATTCTTTATTGGAAGATTTTTGCCCAACATAAAAAAAAAGTTTTAGTAACATGGTCCCGTTTTAACTATTTGCATACGGAACCCTGAAAAAGCACTTGTAAGCTTCTTATGTTTAGTAGTAAATTGTGTCGACGACAGCAGGGGTTCTAATTTGTGTAGCTCCACTACAGTGACGTAGAAATAATTGTGTTCAGTAGAGGCGTAACGAGTTTAGTCTGTTTTTTAATATTGCAGCTTAGTTGTGTGGAATAAGAACCTTTTCAGTTTCACCCAGATAATTATTTTGAGCAGTCAAAATCAAATCAAAATCAAAAAGGTTTTTATTTCATATAGGCCTACAAGGGCACTTATAAAACGTCAGAAGCTAGTGCACGGTTCCAAATTGGTCGTTTTCTATGGAGAAGAACCGGCAAGAAACTCCATGGTTACTCTTAAAAAAAAAAAAAAAATGATTTCTTACAATATTTCGTTGTTACAGTACTTATATCATTATGTAAGAACAGTGTAGGCCAGTCAATATTGCACTTAAAAGCACAATAAAAATAATCATAATAATAAAAAATAAAAGGTGAATCGTAATAGGATTTACTAAGTCTACAGTGTTCTTACTTTACAACGTGAATTGTAAACAAATATTATATAAAAAAAAAATAATTAAAAATGTATGAGAAAAAAAAAATACATCAATCACTACAACAGTTACACTGCGGGATGCTAACACAATAAATTATTATTGAATTAATTTTTTTTTGGTCTTAATAATATAAATATTGCAGAAGCAATGTGTCAAGAAAAAAAAATGTGTATATGGAAACAAAGATGGAGCAGTTAATAGACATAATTACACAATATGAATGAGTTACCAGGGAGCCACATGTGCAGGAGCAGTCATTGCCAAACAAGCTTGTCTTCTACATACAGTGGTAACGGCATCGACTTACGAGTTCTAGGTTGTTATTTTATGTAATTTATTTCATCACCACTGCTCTCAAAACGGTCAAACATCATTAGGAAACCGGCATGTCCTAGAACCAAACATTCGAAGACATGTAACATCCGATCGAATTGTTTTTGTTTTTCAATTAATATTTTTACAATAATCCTATTGGAGATTATGTTTGACTTTGATCCCACCTGATGATAATAGTTTATTTATTTGTACATAAAAACATCAACACAGAACATTGCAAAGAGAACAAGTAGTTGGACAGCACAGTCAAAATTATTGTCGAGTTTCCGAGTTCCTAAATTAGGTAGGCACCTGTATTTAGTTAGCGAAGCAGTAATGCTCGTAAAGGAGGAGGCCGACCGCACAAGGCAAAGGCAACAGCGCCCTCGCCGTAGCCGTCGCCGCCGCGATCCTGCCGATATCCGGCCACCGTAGACACTGGCTCGCGGACGGTGAGCAATGGGTAGCTCGCCGTCCGGTCGTCTGGTAAGACCGAGTCCAAGTCGTCAACGGCGCGCACCGTTCCCGCGCGCCTCAAGGAGTTGTCAGCAACTGCAGGGGCCCTTCAGGGTCGAAGCCTCCTGGAGCCTAGAGGGTATGTGCAAACTGTTACCTCGACTCCAGGAATAAGGCAAGGAAGGTACGGGGTAGGTTTTTTAGTCAGTAAGAGTCTGACACTGGTCTCCCGCTTCGCCCAAGAGCGGGATTCGTCATTGGATGATTTTCACCTACCATAAAAAAAAAAAACCTGTATCTAGTTAGGAGCCGAAGATTTTGCGGCTTCTTTTTATTTAATACAACAGTGATATTTTTTGTAGCTTAACATTTTATGTGATTTCTCTAATTTTAAAATATTAATTGTGTTGATTTAAATAAATAAGTACTAACTAAACTTAATGAGAGGAGAGCAGTGGTGGCCGAGTGGTAACGGTCCCGACTTGCGTGTAGTAGGTAGGTCGCGGGTTCAAACCCAGCCAGGCGCATTACTTTGTGTAATTTATTTCATCACCACTGCTCTCAAAACGGTGAAGGAAAACATCGTGAGGAAACCGGCATGTCCTAGAACCAAAAATTCGAAGACATGTGACATCCACCAACCCGCACTGGGCCCGCGTGGTGGATTACGGCCCATTCCCTCTCTTAGAGAGGAGGCCTGTGTCCCTGCAGTGGGAACATTAAAAAAAAGGCTGATGATGATGATGAAACTTAATGATAAGCAGTAATGCTTGTTGATCGTGAGGCGCACTACTTTATTAAGAGCCTATTCACTCTTGCTTTGAAGACATCAAATTATAATTGGAAGGGAACACCGCAGCTGGGAAATAGCTCCAATCCTTCGACGTACCCGTTATAACCGACGAAGCGAAACGCTTAGTCCGGACCGTATATATTTCAACAATGCATATCATTCACCCTAAATTATACATACATACATACATAATATGTCCACAACTATCACACAGCGCCAAGAGCTTGTGTTATGGGTACTAGACAACTGATAAACATACTTATATATTTCTAAATACATACATATTATAGATAAATTACACCCAGACACAGAACAAATAGTCGTGCTCATCACACAAACATTTGTCCTGGGTGGGAATCGAACCCACGACCTCCCGCATAGCAGTCAGGGTCTCTAACTACTAGACTGACAGGCCAGTCGTCACCTCTTACAAACATTTAGTATGTTATATATGTTATTATATAATTATATTTAATATTCATAACCAAGTCCCATTCAGCACCTAACTACAATATTGGTACTGGAATATCAAATCAAATCACATTGTATATATTATCGTTACAATCAAATCCAAATAATTGTGCTTTGAATAATATTAGGCGTATATTAAATAAGTACAGCGCGAATGGCCAAATTGATCTACATTGTTATACGGCGATTATTTGTGAATGAATATTTTATTCATTCATTTGTTATTTTAGTAGAGAGTTATTACGATTTTGTTTAGTTTTAGTAAAAAGGAAAAAATAAATAGAGTTCACACCATCATTGTACACACCAATAATATAATTTGGGTTGGTCTCATAGTTTACTATGAGACCAATCCAAATATCACAAAAAAAAACCGTTACTTCATAGATTTATTGACATAACTTGATAAAATGTATGAAGCAGCGGTTTTTTTTCGTGATATTTGGATCGGTCTCATAGTAAGAGTTTTACTATGAGACCAACTTTATTTTTCGTGTTTTTTGAGTTGGTCTCATAGTAGAAGTTGTTCATCTTGGTGTATCCTTTTTAAGGAAAGTCCATCTGTCGTACGAGTGCCTTGGTGCAGGCCATGGTCCGCAGCGAGGAGGAGTGGCAGGCGGTCGCCTCCTTCTGCTAAGCAGTAATGCTCGTAAAGGAGGAGGCTGACCGGATAAGGCAAAGGCAGCGACGCACTCGCCGTAGCCGTTGCCGCCGCGATCCCGCCGATATCCGGCCACCGTAGACACTGGCTTGCGGACGGCGAACAATGGGTTGTTCGCCGTCCGGTCGTCTGGTAGCAGTCCAGACCGAGCCCAGGTCGTCGACGGCGCGGTCCGTTCCCGCGCACCTCAAGGAGTTGTCAGCAAACCGTACGGGCCCTATAGGGTCGAAGCGTCCCGGAGCTGAGGGTTGATGCGAAAGCGTTACACCGGGGCTCTGGGAATAAGGCAAGAAAGGTACGCGGTAGGTTCTTTAGTTAGTAAGAGTCTGACACCGTTTCCCGCGCTGCCCAAGAGTGGGATTCGTCATTCGATGATTCAAGAGCGCTACGCTCTAGCTCTTCAAAGGCAGCGGCGAGGGGTCACATAGGCTCGCTCACGCAGCATCAGACCTTATCTGCCAAATCCCACATCACAAAAACTACATATTTATGAAATTTTAAAGATCTTTCGATTCGTATTTTAAAGGAAATGGATTTAAATCGACAAAAAAAAATAGTGATATCTCATCAAATATACCCAATATATAATTTTAAACTAAACCGAGCGGTTTTGTGCCAAATACTACGGATATAAAAAAATATAAAACATTTCGCTCTTCCTGAATCTATAAATATTTAAGTGTGGCGTACACACAGAAGAGGCGTACCTACAAAATAGGTCTCATGTGAATTGACACTAAAAAAATAGGGCTCTATTCTCAAATCGATCGACATCAATAAAATACGACATCTCAAGGTGATATTTAATTCAGACAACATTAATATATACATGTGTGAATGTCTGTTCATCAATCACGTCTCGACGGCAAAACAAATTCCAACATAATTTGGTAAACGATTAGATCTTGGTCTGAAATGAGGATTATTTTTATTGGTATCATCAATATTTTGATTGTTACGAGGGCGAGGACGTTTGTGAAAGTTAAACTTAAATTTGTCAAAAAGAGAGGTCAAAAAAGGGCTAATATTCCGTAGAAAAACACATTGAACATTCGTCATCACCATAAGCTTTATTAATGGTCCCACTGCTGGGACACAGGCCTCCTCTCTAGGAGAGGGAATGGGCCAGAATAGACCACGCGGGCCCAGTGCGGATTGGTGAATGTCACATGTTTTCGATACATCATCATCATATCATTATTTATTGAACATTAATATAATAAAATACGTTACAAGAAGCTTATTTATTACTACTCGATCATGGTTAAATAAGAATGTTTCACAACTATTACACAACATCGTGTAGTCTCAAGCTAAATAGAGATTGTATTATGAGTACAGAACCACTGATAAACATACTTATATATTTCTAAGTACTATTAATATTATAGATAAATTACACCCAGACATAAAACAAATGGTCGTGCTCATCACACAAACAATTGTATCGAGTAGGAATCAAACCCACGACTTCCAGCAAGACCAAGCACAACAGTAGTCAGGAACACAAACCACTAGACCAACAGGCTAATGAATATGTCTACAAAAAACATAATACGTATTAACTTTTATTAGCAGTCAGTAGGTATCTACATTCATGTATCCCTGAGATAATATTCGACGTTCACGCAGTCAAAGCTATTACCAATAACTTTTACAAATACCTACAAAAATATAACTTCGCCTTTCACAAGACTAACACTAATAAATAGGGCCCTATCCTCAAATCGATCGACATCAATAAAACATAGGATCCTTAGGTGATATTTAATTCAGACAATATATCGAGAGCGCCTAACCCTTGGATCGTTCGTACAATTGTTTTAACCTTACCAATACAGACTCGTTCATATTTAATGCTAGCCTTTGAAGGCGTTTAATCAAAGTTACTATTGTATTTTCGACAATAGCTATTTTGATGTGAATAGTCGGTTAATACAAGGGTTTTGTTTGGAAATATTTTGATGGCTTTATGTGCTAACTAGCTTTTGTAGGTGGCTTTACCTAAATAAAGTTAGAAAATCTGGCACAACCGTCTCGTTTTATATAGAGCAGAACTCATTCGATAATTTTCCAGGTCAAAAAATTGCTTGAGAAAACTGCAGGTCTGTTTAGGCGAGCAAGATTATTTGAAAAGTCATCTTCGCCGCGGACTCGTCGCAACATGTGTGTGTCTTCGGCTTTATTTTGAGTGGGGGGCCGTTTTGCGTGGTCGTGCGCACTATTCTGTTTTGTTTATGGTTTTATGTAAATTATTATTGTAAACTAGTGTACGTCAAAAAAAGTAAAAGAAAATCTTCCTTTCTTTCTTTCCTCCACCTAGAGTGGGAGGAGTTATTTGATAATGTTTCTACTACCCACAAAATATAGTGTTGTAGGACGACATTGCAGCGAAAATGAGAATAAATTTACATCTAATCAACTAAACTGTCCTATTAATGACTCGCATTAAAAACGCTACAAGCTCACCGCTTCACCTGAGCCCAGTGTGTCAATAAAGTATGCAAATGTCGGAATAAATTCTACAGCGAACAACAACGCTGGTTTAACATGTAACATAATTTAGCAAGTTTATAATTGAGAGCGTTGGAAATGACACGAAACTCGAGCACCCGACTCAACCGGCGACTGTAAATATTGGGCACTTGGCCACTGGGTTATTAAGTAATGATTTAGTTTCGCTACTTAAAATGTTTCGTAGTTATTGAGACAAATAACGATTAAAGTTTTGTCTGGCAAAATTTTCCTCCAAGTTCCATTATTGGACAAAAGTATCTATAAAAATATGCTATCATTAACGTACCATCAATAGCTTTTGACAACATTTTCACTGTGCATCCAGCAATAAAATAGAATTCCCAGATGGATTCTGTATTTTTTAGTAGTATTATAAATTGAAGATAAAGGTCATTTAGTTATCTAATGGACGTGTCAAAGCGTGATTAATACCAATTGTATGAGCGACCGTTATGCAACCAAGCAATTATGGAGTTTCACAGGGATGTATCCTAGGACCCACATTCTTCATAATCCATATAAACGAGTTACGCACACTTATAAACCCTCGCGTTTTTACTTACACCGATGTCAACTACCTACCAACTTTACCAGGGTGGGTAAATTTGGTAGGTAGTTATTATCGGTACCTACCTACTAACTTTTTGTTACTATTTCGAACAATTCTGCATCTCTAAACTACACCTACACACATGCAAACTTATCATCCATTTAGATGAAAAATAGCCATTAACCTCTTCTACTCGGTGTGGTGTTAGAGGGTGAGTCATACTTTTACTGATCAAAACTCACTTGTATTTGTTCAGTAGCCTTTTCCGTTCGTGGATCTTTTCAAATATTTCAATAAAACTGCCGAAATTAAGTTATATTAGACGTGAATCTTTTCTTTCAGCATTACCATTCTTCTGCATGGCAAAGGCAACTTTTTCTTTCAAGACATCTCGATTTTAGTCTTAATTCCAAAAACATGGCATTTGTAGGTTTTTAGGCCACAACAAATCACTCAGGTATTCGCTATAGACCATATTATGTTAATTTAACCGTTGCTGGTTAAATTAACTCTGCAAAATAAATGAAATTTTAAGCCTACCTTAACATTATGCTAGCTGTAAACTGTAGGCTTTAGTTTACGACTTATTTTATAAACCAAGCCAGTTTTATTGGCCTACAAGACCAAGGTTAATTTATAAAATGCCTACTGTTAAAGCAAAAAAACATTTAAATTAATATTAAATTCATTAAACTTATTAAGGGAAAGAAAGTTTGCTGACAGAAAACTCATTGTTGAATTTAGCTTACCTTTGTACATGAATTGTCATACCATTGTTTTGATTTTAAGTTAGGGTGTCATCATTATCATTTCAGCAGAAAGATCCTCACAGTTGGTCATAGCCCTCCCCAAAAGACGCCATAAAGACCGATCCTGAACGTCTCGAATCTGTTGACTCACTAGGAATAATCGCAGTAAATCGCAATCTTAAGTTGCAGTGCATAGGGTACATTGCTTGCAGTACAAGATGATCAATGGGAAGGAAAGATTCAGGAGTGGTGAAAATGTACTGGAAAATGCAGTATTGGGAGGTCTTCCACAAGTTGGATCGACGACCTAGTTTTTTTTCATGGTAGATAAAAATCATCCAATGACGAATCTCAGCCTTGGGCGGAAAGGGAAACAGTGGCAGACTCTTACTGGCTAAGCAACCTACCCTGTTTCTTCTTTGCCTTGATCCCAGGGCCCTGGTAATACGCTTTCGCATCAATCTTTGGCCCCATGAGGCTTCGACCCTGCTGGGCCCCTTCAGCTAGCTGACATCGATGACCTAGTGAAGTTTTTGCGTACAATATGTAATTAAAGAAAAAAATAATGTTATTTTCTTGCACTACTGCTATTGCCAGCGGCTCCAATCCCTGACAGTAGAAAATAACCCATAAACATACTTTCATAGGAAAAAGTCTTGTGTATGCCATTTCAATTCAAGACACGTACATGTACAAGTTTAATCGAAATCCAGTCAGAAGTTTTCGTATACAAGAGTAGTTATCATGACTACAATCATGTGTTTAAGTATCGGTCACTAATTACTCGTCAATGTCGTCATAATATGTTCCAGAAACATGTAGGTACTGAATCTATACCTAGTATTCGTTTGCGTTAACATGTCAATGACACCCTGTATATTTCACCACAGTTTATTCATAACACTGAAACGGAAACCGGAGTTAATTACTAAAACCCACTTGAATAATATCGAGAGTCACCTAAAAGCATTCGTTTCATATCTTGTCCGAATTCAACACTGAAACGTCGTATTTACGGCTTGGCCCAATTAGACCCGATGCGTTCTAGTGGTGTAATATCGGTGTAGTGCGGCGCTGGAGGGTTAGATGCAGGCGAAGTGAATGGGGCGATTCTTTTTTTTATTTTGGTCAAAGTATGTGAGACAAAGACTATTAGTTGTTATTGGAAGTTGTTTGGGAATAGTGCACAGAATTGGACGGACAGACGAACAGCAGAGGCTTAGTAATATTAGGGTAGCGTTGACACCCTTGGAATCTGGAACCCTTAAATAATACTAAGATATTATTACCATACAATAAACTTTTTGTCGCCAATATAGTTCGGTGACCATGTATTTGTGCGGACAATCAATTACAATAACAAGCTTAACTTTACGATCGTTCATGGTACAATAGATCCTTCATATAAAAATACCAGACACGTATTTCGAATTTAAAACATACTAAAACTAATGTCGTGTATACGAGTACCTATACCATCTTACATCGAAATAATAAAAGTCCGTCCTCTGCCTAATAAAAATCCAATCCAGCCATTTCACCATTTTATTTCAATTATGTACCCACATTCATTTAAATTATGTTAATTTCGCAAAATAACGGAGGGTGGAGAATTTATATGGTAATTACCGTTAATTATTTAACGATAATAACTTAATTATGATTGTAATTAATTGTAACTTATGAGTGATAGTCTTTTCTGATTGCTTTACGGAATAATAAGGGTGAGGGTTAAAAAAAGTAAATGATTTCAAAGTTAATTAAGTAAATTACAGCTGGAGTGATCATTCCTTCCTAGTAATATTCAACAACTAAGCCTAATAAATTTAAAGCCTTTGTAAAGCGTAAACTTTGCCAAAAAGCCTTTTACACTCTAAAAGACTATGTTGAGGACATAGTTGATTTGACTGACCTATTCCAGTATTCTGGTGATTGTAGTATTTTTTGCGGCCTACCATAATGTAATTTCCTTGGTATTATTTGATAAGCCGTTGAGCTCCTTAGTAGTCCTGAGTTGAGTTTTGCGAATATTGATAAATGTTTACACTGTTCAATTTTCACTGACAGTTCTACTCAAATTTGTATGGTTCTTTCTTCAAAACACCATCTCAAACAAGTCTGCATGGTCCTAATATGATTTGACTAATACATATTTGCTGTATGGTATTTAAAAGACTTTGATCCCTGAGTTTGTTTCGGTGTTTCTTTTCAGGGTAGTTTCCTTGAGACGCGCGGGAACACTACGCGCCATCGACGACTTGTGGATGTCACATGTCTTCGAATTTTTGGTTCTAGGACATACCGGTTTCGTCACGATGTTTTCCTAAAATACACCAAGTAATGAGCTTGACTAGGTTTAAACCCACAGCCTGTAGTTCGTGTCTAAAAGGAAAGCTCTGGGCGTAGTGAGTATGGATGGCAACGTAGGAATGGAGTCAGTAAGGGTCTAACACTGTTTCCCGATCCGCCCAAGGGTGGAATTCGTCATTTGATAATTTTTACCTACCATAAACAAAAAAAAAACCCACGGCCTGTAATTTCCTACTTGAAAATTAAATAACTTTATTCCAACTTGAAAGGGACTCAGTGGTCACCACTGTTTTAACTTATTCAATAAAATAAAAACCTTGTAATATAAAAACGCTTGTAATATAAAAACCCATAACATTTTCGAACGAACTATATGCGTGGACGGCCTCGTTATCCTCACGAGCCAAACTAAATAGAAAATATGTCATCAGTAATTAAATCAAAACCCCAAAAACTTAGTTAAGTCAGTAAATGAAGTAGCCCTTCTGCTTAATAACATTATTTTTACGCTTAGGATTATGTAAGGGTCAACTCTCATGAAAAAGCGAAGCGACTCTTACACTATAACAGACGTGTCTATTATTTATTGGTTAAACTACATCTTCATTGGTTAATTGGGTAACTTAAAAAAAAAAAATTGAAAATGAAAAATATTGTAGCGTGTTTATCACTTATAGGCGTACACAGCGTTTGCGCAGTAATTTATATTAAAAAAGTGTGATCAGATAAAAAGAATAAAATTAAATTGCATTAAAACAAAATTTAAATTATTTCAGTGTAGTTTTTCAATATTTTGGTATATTATGAAAAATATCCAGACAAAAAAATTGGTCGTGCTCATCACACAGACATATATTTAATTTTGTCTTGGGCGGAAATCGAATCCACTACCTCCGGCATAACAGTCAGGTCTACTAAATACGAGAGCAAGAAATTAGTTAAATTGCCGTACGTGGGTGCGGCATAAAACCGTACGTGGGTGCGGCACGAAGCGCGTGAAGCAAAGTAGACGAATAGTTCGTTTGATATTTGGGCGTGAACTCTAGCAATGTGATGACTCGGTTTATAATATGCACACATAATATGTATATTATTTTAAATTCTTCCAATCGTTTCGTTAACACCGAACGCTATAGGCCTCGCTTCCAATTCTTTTGTTTTAACCACGTGACAAAGCGTTGAGATAACAACAGAAAAAAGGAATTGGGGATGTGGTCAACTCAAAGCGTTCGAAGATAACTTGGCTAGGGTGGATGGTCACTACAAACATCTATCTATCATCTATCATCTTTAATTTCAATAATTTTAATTTTATTATCTATTTTTATGGATTTAATTTCAATAATTTTAATTTTATTGTCTAATTATTAATGTAATTTATTTTAATTGTCTTGTTTAATTGATTTTAATTTATTCTTCAAATTGCAATTTTAAATGTGACTATTTTGATTATCGTTTTATTGTATATTAGTCAATGTTTCTTGCTTGCAATAAATTATTATTATTATTATTACCTTCCTGTCGCGTCGCGTCTCATTATAATCTGACCCTAAGGTCCAAGCCGTTTATATAGGACGGTAATGAAATGATATAGGGCTAATCCCTTTTGAAAGGTGTGTCTCTGAGGGCCCGGCCTTATTTAGAGGATATTTTGATAAAGACATTTTTGACATGGGACTTACGTGATGAGTTGGGATGTTTGGAGTGTCTGTGGGGGTTGTGTCGTGTAAGACGTGGTTAGACGTGGAAAATTGGGGATTAAAAAGTGTATTTTTGGTTATTAATAATTTATTTACTAGCTTTTGCCAGCGGCTTCGCCCGCGTACATAAAATATAGCCTATGTCATTCAGGCGTCAAGTAGCTTTCTATTGTTGCAAATTTTTTTCCAATTGGACCAGAAGTTCCAGAGATTACCTCCTACAAACAAAAAAACAAACCAATTTTACCTCTGAATGGGTTATAATCCGGGCACAGTGCGGATTGGTGGAATGTCTTAGAATTTTTGGTTCTAGGACATGCCGGTTTCCTCTCAATGTTTATCTTCACCGTTTTGAGAGCAATAGTGATGAAATAAATTACACATACATTGTACGACTGGCTACCACACGACCATACTCGAAAATTATTTTACAGGAACGTGGTGAAAATTGTCTATGACTTCCTAGATCTACCAAATTACACACAAAAAAAAAAAACATTAAAATTGGTTAAGCCGTTTTGGTCAAGTTCATTAACTGACACTTTGACACGAGATTTTTACACATAATATACTAGCGACCCGCCCCAGCTTCGCACGGGTGCTGATATTGAATGTATTATGCATGCACGCAAACCTTTCTCTTGAATCACTCTATCTATTAAAAAAAACCGCATCAAAATCCGTTGCGTACTTTTAAAGATCTAAGCATACATAGGGACAGTGGTAAACAACTTTGTTTTATACTATGTAATGATATGTATGACATTTGAAGTTATCACAAAAAAAAGCCTTACGTATAATAAAAACCGCACGAGTATGTGTTCTTTCATATCCGTAGTGCCTACACAATCGTAGCACAGTGCTACGCCATAGCTCGTAGCGCGTAGCAGGTCAGATTTGAGATTTTATCAGTCATGCGAATGCACAAAGTTATTCAAAGGGAAAAGGTGAAATGCGCGTTGTATTTATATTGACTGGTCTATTGATCTAGTGGTTAGAGGGCCTGACTGCTATGGCGGAGGTCGTGGGTTCACCCACACCGGACAAATGTTTGTACGATTAGAATGATCATTTGTTCTGTGTCCGGGTGTGATTTATCTAATATGTATGTTGTGTAGTTTGTGTAGTTTAGCGGATGTAAAGTGAATTGTCATAGGTCTTGGTAGGATTGACAGGCCAGGTGTGGCGTTCAGACGATGATGAGCAGCTCGCCCTTCTTATTAAGTATTTTGAATTATGTAAAAAGAATGAAGCAATTGTAAAATAAAAAAAAACTGAGCAAGATCGAGTCACACTCGCGCACTGAGGGTTCCGTACCGATCAACTTATGTAAATTTATTTGTTTAAAAATGTAGGCGGACTTAATGCCTTAAGCCATTTCAGTCAACCTTAAAATAAAAATCAGTTCCTTCCTGAATCGAGTCTTGAAAATTTTTCCGAATTAAAAAAAGGATTTTTTTTCTGACATCTACATCTACACTAATAATATAATAAAGAGGTAGAGTTTGTTTTTTTGTTAGTTTGTTTTTTTGTTTGTAGGGGGTAATCTCTGGAACTACTGGTCCGATTGGAAAAAATTTAGTGACAATAGAAAGCTGTTTTACTCCTGAGTGACATAGGCTATATTTTATGTACGCGGGCGAAGCCGCTGGCAAAAGCTAGTAAATACATATTTTCAGTTATCAGGTTGATTCCTATACGTATACAATAATACCATACTGCTGTATGAATTTTGATTATCTTGAGTGTCGAAATAAACGTTTTTTGCAACATAAATGGCCGTATTTTTTGTTACCACACTACTTCCAAAATATTTATCTTTCAAAAATATCTACTGAAAAATATATGTAATACCGTTAACCACTTAAGCGTGGTGGTACAAAAATGTATCTCGGGTTGGTCACTCTTAAGCTCCTTTGTTTACATCGTTAAATTTTTAAACCCGTCACGTAGTTACCATAGCTAATTTAATTCACCCTCTGTCAAAACCATCTCCATTTTAACATTTCACAAAAAAAACTTTTTCATTTGTTCTTTTTGCACGTGGCATGACACCATCCACGCTTAGACCTAATCTATCTTCATTTCCCCAAGAGACCAAAGTTCTCAGAGTTTTTTCATCCCCTGGATCACCATAAAACAACATCAGGTATATAAACTTCTTAATTAACAACGAAATGGGGGTAGCTCTCAGGTTTTAATATAGAAATATGAAAAAAATGCAAATTTTGTCTCTGTTTTAGTGTTTGAGCAGACGGTCGTTCATTGTACTCGACGGTGGTCGTAAACACAAGTCTGTCAACTGTTTAGGTTTATGGAAAACTAGCTAGTACCCGCGTCTTCGTCTGCGTCTTTTTTCGCAATAAAAGGTAGCCTATGTCCTTTCTCAGGGTCTAAAGATTGTCTGTGCCAAATTTTATCAAAATCGTTTGAGAGGTTTAAGCGGGAAAGCGTAACAGACAGACAGACAGAGTTACTTTCGCATTTATAATATTGGGGGTGTTTCGTTGTCTACGCAAAGAGGTTGTGTTTTGACACACTTCTGTGGTTTCAGGATTAGTTCAAGGAAAGTGAAAACTTTGTCCAAAAGACTTTTCACACTGTGAAGGACTATGTTGACAAAAATGCTTGTGATTGACCTGCTCCAGTACGCACGTAATTCAGCTAGAAAACACGATTACGTCACCGTGGACGGCGAGCAATGGGTAGCTCGCCGTCCGGTCGTCTGGTAACAGTCCGATCCAAGCCAAGTCGTGCTCTGTTCTCGCGTAGCAAAGCCGTAGGGTCTCGGCAAAAGAGCTGAAGCCTGCTGGGGCCCAGGGTCTCTTTCTGAAAGGAAGGCTTGGCTCCAGTGCGAAGGGCAAAGAAGGAACGGGGTGGTGTGTGGGAAAAAGTATACTTTTTCCCGCTCCGCCCATGGGCGGGATTCTTCATTTGATGATTTTTATCAACCATTATTATATTATTATACAGCTAGCCTGTGCTGTCCCACTGCTGGGCAAAGGCCTCCCTCCATTCCTTCCAGTTATCTCGGTTACTCGCTTTATCGTTCCAATTCTCAAGGAAGACATCCAGGTCGTCCCGCTATCTCCTTCGTGGTCTGCCGTGACCCCGTGTCGCTGTGTTCGGACACCAATCCTGTGTTTTACGGGCCTACAGCTCGCTAGAGTTTTATCAACCATAAAAAAAAACACATTCCACAATTATTGAAAATTGTAGAAGGGTCGCATTTCTTAGTTTCTTGGAACTATTGGTTCTTCGAACTACGTGAGTGCGCGCTTCAAGCAAATGATATACGAGTAGTATCGTGGGAAATCACTATCATTAGAAACTGGCTTTTTCTCACTACTCCCCTATAATGTCCTTCATAGCAATACTTTAATTTGACGTTCGATATATTTCTTTGAAAATATTCCTCATGGTGTAGTTTTTTATTATCTGTAAGCTCTATTACTGGCCTGGACTTATTTTGACTGGCTTGTTGGTCTAGTAGTTAGTGACCCTGACTGCTAAGTTGGAGGTCGTGGGTTCGATTCCCACCCAGGACAAGTGCTTGTGTGATGACACGATCATTTGTTCTGTGTCTGGGTGTAATTTATCTATAATATGTATGTATTTAAAAATATATTAGTACTAGCTTTTGCCCGCGGCTTTGCCCGCGTGGTATTGGAGTTGGGGTTTCCGGGATAAAAAGTAGCCTATGTCCTATTCCAGGGTGTATTATATGCCCGTGCCAAATTTCATCCAGATCCGTCCGTCCGTTTTGGCGTGATTGAGTAACAAACATCCAAACATCGTAACTTTCGCATTTATAATATTAGTAAGATGTTTATCAGTTGTCTAGTACTCATAACACAAGCTCTGCTTAGCTTGAGACTAGACGGCGTTCTGTAATGGTTGTTGAATATTATAAACTGGCTTTTTTTCACGACTACGACTATATCCTTCGTAGTACTACTTAAATTTGACATTTCTATAATATCCTTCATAGCACTACTTTAATTTGTTCAGTATATTTCTTGGAAATGATTTTTCATGGTGTAGTTTTGTATTATCTGTAAGTTATATTACAAACAAGGCACATTTCTGCCTTGCCCACTGCCATGTAAGCTTTCTATAAGGGAGTATTAATTGGTTTATTTACATTATTATAATTAAATTAATACAGATAAGATATAAACTAAATATGTACAAAGGAGTAGAAAAATAAAACTCATAGTGCGTCAAAAAATTGATCCACATCTTTTAAGGCTGAGCTTTTAAGGCTTTTTTTTATGGTAGGTAAAAATCATTCAATGACAAATCTCGCCCTTGGGCGGGGCGGGTAACAGTGTCAGACTCTTACTGACTAAACAACTTACCCCATTCCAACGTTGCCATATATGAAGTCGTAATAGAAAAACCAAATCATTTTTTTTTCAACTCACGAATTGAATTTAGGACATTACACTCAGCAATCGCAATTGCAATAACGAGCCCAAACAAGCAAATAAACTTTCGTATTATTATAGTTATTGTCCATTTAACAATAAAAGTTGTAATAAAAATAATGGCGACCATTCTTTTAGCGTTTCTTCTGTATTATTCAACGGACATTGACCTTTTAACTGTGACCTACTTAATATACGTAAATTGGATTCTTCAGTTTCTTAGGGGTCTGATCCGAACCCTGGGGAGGTACAATTAAAGAAAGAATAAAGCTGTGTGGATCATGCAGATTTATTAATTTGACAGTGTTGAGAGTTTCGCTATTTAAATTGTAACTTGACCAGCATTATAAATGATATTTATTTTGTAAATTGTAAGAATGTATATGATGTAATGAAGTAACCTTAAAACTACATATAAACATACATTTAAAAAAAATATCCTTATGAACTAACTAAAAGTATCTAATCTAATTGGCGTTAAAAAACTCTTTCGAATCGCTGTCGACTGGTCATTCTTTTGAATGTTCCCACTGCTGAGACACCGGCCTCTTCTCTAGGAGAGGAAATGGGCCGTAATTCAACACGCGGGCCCAGTGCGGGTTGGCGGATGTCACATGTCTTCGAATTTTTGGTTCAGGATATACCGGTTTCCACACAATGTTTTCTTTCACCGTTTTGAGAGTAGTGGTGATGAAATAAATTACACAAAGCTTCTGGCTGGGTTTGAACCTGCGACGTACAACTCGCAAGTCGGGACCGTTACCACTCGGCCATCACGGCTCAAATTATACAACGAAGTGAAAATTCACGTGGGCACTCTATACTATAAAGGTACCTAATTTTCACAACATATACATCAATAGATCGGGCTTGACCCGTGACCTTTGGAGGCCTTCAATACATTTACTGTGTTTATATCGCTTAGAACACAGCCTGAATACCTGACGAGGTTCCTGGAAATTCATTATAGGTATTGTTAAATGCTTTAGGGTCAACATTCTAGCTATTTAAAATACCTTCTATTCATATTTTGATGTGGTTTGAATGAAAATTCAAGGTTAGCAGTGTAGCATTTTAGGGTACATCAATAGGAAAAACAAAACCCTTATAGTCAAGGCTCTTAATCTTTAGAACGCATGGAGGTATTGAGTTGAAATTAAAACCATATACGTACTCAAGTCTGCGGTCCCTTGAAACTGTGAAAAAATCAAACTTCTAAGTTAACTCTCTCATTACAGGACGGCTGCACGCTGGACATTGAGCTACTCATTGCTCGCCATTCACAAAATATAGGTGGATTATTCTTCTTTTTTATTGAGAGCAGTGGTGGCCGAGTGGTAACGGCCCCGACTTACGAATTGTAGGTCGCTGTTTCAAACCTAGCCAGGCGCATTACTTTGTGTGATTTCATCACCACTGCTCTCAAAACGATGAAGAAAAACATCGGCAGGAAACTGGCATGGCCTGAACCAAAAATTCGAAGACATGTGACATCCACCAACCTGCACTGGGCCCGCGTTGTAGATTACGGCCCATTCTCTCTCCTAGATAGGAGACCTATGTCCCAGCAGTGGGAAAATTCAAAAGGCTGATGATGATGACTCAGTGACTAAAACTGGCTGAAAACGCGCACACGACAAAGGAAAATTTCTAGTGCGAGGCACTCAATAAATCCAAGTTAATTAAATGTAGCAACTTGGCACTCGTAACTCAATAAAACAGTTACTATAACTGTTAATAGCAACTCAGCGTTGACTACAGCTTAAAGGTCACGGAACCCGTTCAACTAATGTGATGAAACCACAACCCTTTGCAAACATTCTCGTCCAGTGAATTCGTAATATATATTAGTTTTGCCTCGTCGTTTGTATCGCGTACATCGAAGGAGAACAGTTTGCCTGCTCCGGTCTTCACGTCTGATTATAATTTAGGTGTCTTTAAGGCTAGAGTGATTATGCTCACAACTATACTTAAACTACACTAACACTACCTACATTTTAAATATATCTATTAGTATCTTATATTCATTTATTGTGCACACCTACTACAGTGTTGTCTTTTTTAACCTAAAGGTTGACTAGTAGATCATAATGCCTTGTTGCATTAAGTCCGCCTATGTACTCTGTACATGAAGATTAAGTAAATAAATAATTAATTAGTGTGCTGTTCGATTGCATCACTGCTTACTATCAGGTAGGATTGCAGTCAACCGGTAGTTTATATCAAATAAATAAAACAGTAAATGACTTTTCAAGAATAAGAACTTACCAGTATGAAACATCATAAGTGGTAAACACATTTAAGGGTCAACACTCGCTGGTTATTATTAAGATAACCAGTGTGTGTTAGCTGAACTGGCGCTTCTCGTACATTGTCATAGATTTGTGTTTGTACGTGCGATAACGCGGCCCGCTGCTGAAATGTACGACGAACGCCTAACGTGTCACCTATCGCGGCGCGTCTGCGTATAGTACGGCCGTCATAACAGTTTTTAACAGCAATAACAACTGCAAATTGCATTTATTTGTTTAAATCATTTATTGTTTTACGAGAACACAGGCACTAAAATTCGCAGAGCATAACTTCAGAATCGCCAAGACCCGGCAGCCGTACTGTAAACAAGCAATTAGATTCGAGCGGAGTCGCGCGTCGTCGCTCGTCACCATGCGTTATTCAAACCGTACTTTTTACTCAACATTTGACAGATCAAAGTTATTGACTTTCCTGTTCTCATTTGGAACGCATAGTAATTGAAAAACATAACGCGACGCGACTTCATAGGGACTCTGCAGAAGGGTCGAAGAAAATTAGGGATAAGGGTTTGTGTCTGAAAGGAAGGCTCTGGCCCTGGCATGTATGGCAATGTAGGAACGGGGTAGGTTGTTTAGTCAGTAAGAGTCTGACACTGTTTTCCGCTCCGCCCATGAGTGGGATTCGTCATTCGATGATTTTTACCTACCATAAAAAAAGGTCAAGTTATTGACTTTCCTATTCTCATTTGGAACGCATAGTAATTGAAAAACAGAACGCGACGCCACTTAAACTTGGACTCTGCACTAGTGTAAGTTAACCCTAAGACTCTTAGGTAATAAGTTACCTTTTTATATGAGTATAGTTTTTGTAGTCGGACGGGAGATTACAAATTGCTGATGCTACAAAAATTCTGTTATAGGTACAAACAAATAATTTTACCTTTTTATATTCATTAGTATTTTCTGGGAACGTTTGTTTACGTGAAAATAGAAAATTGTTCCAAGACAAAATACCAAAATGTATACTGTAGAGACTGCAAAAATCGAAGCTTACGGGGCCCAAGTTCTCTTTCTGAAAGGAAGGCTTGGCCCCAGTGCGAAAGGCAAAGAAGTAACGGGGTGGGGTGTTTAGTCAGTAAGAGTCTGACACTGTTTTCCGCTCCGCCCATGAGTGGGATTCGTCATTAGATGATTTTTGCCTACCATAAAAAAAAGTTGGAACCGCGTCGTGTCCTGTTTTTCAATTAGTATGCGTTCCAAATAAGAATAGGAAGTCAATAACTTCGAACTATCAAATGTTGAGTGAAAATTACGGTTTGAGTACAGCGAGCTATCTATTGCTCACCGGCCCCCACCTACGGTGGCCGGAAGTTGGGATCGGCATCGCGGTGATACGGTTTACGCGCATAAGTCGTAGAGTTGCGGATACCAGTCCGAAATAAAATATAATACAAATCGCGGAGACACGCCTTAAAGACCTCTCTTTGATGAGTCCTCACTCATCGTCATAATTATGGCGTGCCAAAGAGCTCGTCGTCTCTAATCCACTATTCTTAAACAACTTGCAAAACTAGCTGATAGTTAACTTGACTCCATCCATTTACCAAAATGAAAAAACGGATCGCCCCATTCACTTGGACTGCATCTAACCCTCCAGTGCCGCGCTACACCGATATTACACCACTAGACCGCACCGGGTCTAATTGGACCAAGCCGTGAATACCGCGTTTTAGTGTTGAATTCGGACAAGATATGAAAGGAACGCTTTTAAGGTAACTCGTCGATATTATACGAGTGGGTTTTAATAATTGAACTCAGTTTGAGTATTCTGGGGTGCCATGACAGAAAACCTCCTCGAGCGCCCGCAGGCTGGAGTTCCCTTGCGGACACGTCCGGAGCGAAGACCAGTCTGCGGGACGGTGCACCCCGGGAGGCCGCCATCGACCCACCCTTGGGCAATCCCTGCCTAAGGGTGCTCGATGGCGGCTTGCGAATATTCTGTTGGGAGTAACGCCTCAACGCGTGTCCCTCTGATTTAGCAGAGGGCACAGCGACGAGGTAAGAGCGGGCTCGGTGAGCACTCACCCTGCCATCGGGCAGGCAGGAGGAAGAGTTCCTCCTCCTTCTGCCACCGCTGGACTCGTAGCCCCAAAGATTGTCCAAGGTCATGTTTCTGACTTTCGATGGGGGTCGAGGGCCTTGGCTTAACCGCCCGGGCCGCGAGGAAGACAACCTCTATAAAAAATCACCCCAAACCTCCAAGCGGCGGCGCACCGTGAGGGAGGTTGTTAGCTTGACTAATGGGTAGCTAAATTAGTCCCTAGTGCGAACCACTTAATTTGAGCCAGTACCTAAAGTTATATACTCGTGGGAACAAAATGGAACACAGCAAATTTTTCACCCAATTTTTTGAGAGTGACGAGCGGTCGGAGTCCGACGCTGCGTCCAGAAGGAGCTCAGGCTCGGAGATGGAGGAGGAGTTGGTGGGCAACTCCGGAAGGGACTCGCGTTCCTTCCGGAAGCGCACCAAATCGGGGGACGGGCAGTCGTCCTCCGATGAAGGGAAGGGATCGGCCCCGAAAATCCCCACCGGCAGTCGCGGAGGGGGCCAAAGCCGGGGAAAAGGCAGGGGGCTCACTCCACAGGAGTCCACTCAGCGAGCTGCAAGGCTTGCCGCGGAAGGGCGCCACCCTGGTGCGGTCAGCGCTGGGGAGCGCCCGCCGCGTCAGTCCGGTGGCACGCCAGACGCTGGGGCGGACTCCGCCGAAGAGGCCCGCAGGACCTTCGGCGAGCTAATGGTCGCGGCGCTGCGCGACATGGGCCGCAAGAGGGTCGCAAAACGGTCTTCCAAAGAGAAGACCGTCTTGAAGCACGCCACCTCTTTGTCCGAGGCTTTCGACAAGGCCTTGGATAAGAGTGTGGCGAAACTGCGGGCCGAGCTTCAAGCGGAGCTTCGGGCCGGGCCCGCGGGCCCTGGAGCCGTTCGGCGGGAGGCCGTCGGAGGGGGTACCGGGCAGGAGCAGGGGCAAAGTCAGCCCCAGCCCCAGCCTGAGGCAGGGAGCCAGCTGCTGACGCTGGTGCAGTCGGAGCTGGCTGCCTTCCGGCAGCAGCTGCAACAGCAGCAGCAACAGTTCCAGCTGCAGATCCAGCGGCAGCTGTCCCTGCTGGAGGGCATAGTCTTGCGCCCTCCACTGGCGACCTCCGGCCAGCGCCAAGCGGCAACTTATGCCGCTGCCGCTGCGGCCACGGCTGCTGCGCCCAGGGCGGGCCCGTTGGGGCAAGCCGGGCGCAGGGCCTCAGCGCCGGAGCCTGCGAGGCCGGCCCCGGTGGCTGGGCAGCGTCGGGCGCGGGCCGCTCCTCCCGCGAGGGGTGCCGTGGCGCCTGCTGCCAGACCAGCGGGAGCTCCTATTGCGGGGACGGCGACTCAGCCGCGCCTGCCGCCTCCCCCGCCTCAAGAGCCATCGTCTGGCGCCGACTGGACGGTCGTCGGCGCCAAGAAAAGCGCGGGCAAGGCGCGCAGGGCGGCCAAAAAGCGCGCAAAGCGCCAAGAGCGCCGAAAGCGGGCCATGGCGGCGAGACTTCGCGCCCCGAAATCCGAGGCTGTAGTGATCACACTACAGCCTGAAGCGGGAAAGAAGGGCGCGAACTATGACGCCGTCATGGAGAAGGCAAGGCGGGCGGTGTTGCCCCACCTTGAAGAGCTCGGAGTGCCTGGGGGCTTCTGCATTAGGCAGACTCTAACGGGGGCCCGAATTCTGGAGGTCCCCGGCTCGGCCAGTGTCGCTGACACCCTGGCCGAGAAGATTAGGGTGGCCCTCAGTGCGGAGGAGGCCCGAGTGTCCAGGCCCACCAAGTGCATCGACATGCGCATCATGGGCCTGGACGACTCAGTCAAGGTGGACGAGGTGGTGGCCGCCATCGTCAGGGTGGGCGGTTGCACGCCCGAACAGGTTCGGGCGGGCACCATCCGCGCTGACAGCACGGGCATGCGAGCCGTCACGGTAAGCTGCCCCGTGCCGGCGGCCAAGGCCATCACCAGTGGGGGCCGACGGCTTCTTGTGGGCTGGGTCTCCGCCCAGGTAAAACTGCTGGAGCCCAGACCTCTGCGGTGCTACCGCTGCCACGTGGGGCACCACGTGGGGGCCTTCTGTGCCGCGGAGGTGGATCGCAGCGACCACTGCTACCAGTGTGGTAAGCCCGGTCATAGGTCTGCTGAGTGCCGGAATGCGCCGCATTGTTACGCATGTGCGGCGGCAGGCAAGCAGGCCGACCACCGGGCTGGGTGCAGGTCCTGCGACCCCCCGGCCAGCGTGAAGGCCAAACTTCGCCGGCCCCCCACCAGCAACACCGCCGCAACCGCAGCCGCTTCCTCTGCCGCCGCCGCTGTTGCTGCCGTCGCCGCCGCAACCACTGTGGCGGCACCCTCTCAGAGGGCCAGGGAGGAGACTATGGACTGCCAATAACGGCTCCATTACGTCTCCTCCAGGCGAATATCAACCACTGCGCCCCAGCTCAGGATCTGTTGCTCCAGAGCATGGCGCAGTGGTCGATAAACGTCGCCGTGGTCTCCGAGCCGCACTTTGTCTTGCCCAGAGCTGACTGGGTTCAGGACCTGAGCGGCTCGGTGACCCTTATCTCGTCGGCCGCCGCTGGTACCCCGACCCTCGAGGCCGTCACGAAGGGTCGGGGTTGCGTGGCAGCACGGTTCGGGGACATTGCAGTGGTAGGCGTCTACCTGTCCCCGAACAGAACTCTCGCCGATCTTCACGACTCCCTCAGGGAGCTGAAGACCGTCGTCGCTGGGTATGGTACCCTCCCCGTGGTCGTTTGCGGGGACTTCAACGCCTGGAACATGGCTTGGGGTTCCCGGCTCACGAACCAGCGGGGTCGGTTGGTGGAGGACTGGGCTCTGGAAACAGGCCTGGTCGTCCTAAACCGGGGTTCTGTCCCCACGTGTGTGCGGGTGCAGGGTGAGTCCGTGGTGGACATTTCGTTCGCCAGCCCCACTCTGACACCGCGTGTAGTTGACTGGCGCGTCATGGAGGGGGTGGAGACATACTCGGACCACCGGTATATCCGGTTTGACGTCTCCGCCCAGACCTCGACCGCGCCGGTCCGACAGACCCCATGTGGTCCGCGTTGGGCGCTGAGGCAGCTGGAGAAGGAGCTCTTCCTGGAAGCCGCGGCGGTGCAGGCCTGGGTGCAAGCACCGGTCAGGCCTGCCGACATCGACGTCGAGGCGGAGTGGTTCCGGGAGGCCTTGTCGCAAATTTGCGACGCGGCAATGCCCCGTCTCCGCCCAGGACGCGCCCGACGCCAGGTGTACTGGTGGTCGCCAGAGCTTGCGACGCTGCGCGCCGCATGCAATGCTGCGCGACACCGGTATACCAGACACCGCAGGCGCCGCTTCCGCCCGCCGGATGCGGAGGCCGTAGAGGCGGAGCTGTACGAGGGATACAGGGTGGCAAGGCGCACCCTCCGATCGGAGATAAAGCGGGCCAAAGACGAGGCCTGCAAAGCGTGGCTGGGGACGCTCAACGCTGATCCGTGGGGACGCCCATACAAGTTGGTGCGGGAGAAACTCCGCCCATGGGCTCCCCCGTTGACGCAGAGTCTCCGGCCACAGATCGTGGAGGGTGTGGTGAGCGCTCTGTTCCCTGCGCGGGGGGACCACTCCCCTCCGCCCATGGCTCCGCCACCAGCGGTGTCTGACGCGGACCACGTCAGCGACGACGGTACCAATGCTCCGGAAGTGACCGAGGTAGAGATGAGAGTGGCGGTACGCAGGATGGGTGCGAAGAATACCGCCCCAGGACCCGACGGCTTGCCAGGAAAGGCTTGGGTCCTGGCCATGGAGGCTCTCGGGTCTCGATTGGGGGGGCTCTTTAGCGCATGCTTGGAGAGGGGCCAGTTCCCACTTCCCTGGAAGACGGGAAAACTGGTCCTCGTCGCGAAGCCGGGGCGCCCTGCGGACTCTCCGTCCGCGTATCGGCCCATTGTGCTGCTTGACGAGGTGGGCAAGCTCTTTGAAAGAGTCATTGCAGACCGCCTCGTCAAGCACCTAACACTGAAGGGGCCCGATCTCGCGGACGACCAGTTCGGGTTTCGCAGGAGGCGCTCCACGGTGGACGCCATCATGCGCGTGCGAGCCCTCACGACGGGGGATGCGGTGTCCCGGGGCAGGTGTGTCTTGGCGGTGTCGTTGGACATTGCCAACGCCTTCAATTCCCTGCCCTGGAGTTGCATTAGGACGGCACTCCGGTATCACCGGGTGCCCGACTACCTCTGTCGTACGATCGAGGCCTACCTGTCCGACAGGTACATAGTCTACCCCGGTCACCAAGGAGATTGGAAACGGCGAGAGATGTCGTGCGGTGTCCCACAGGGATCGGTACTAGGACCGCCCTTGTGGAACATCGGGTACGACTACGTGCTGCGCGCCGACCTCCCCGTAGGGGTCAGCGTGGTCTGCTACGCAGACGACACGCTGGTCCTAGCGCAGGGAAGGTCGTACCAGGCGGCGGTCGAACTAGCGACACGTGGGGTTGCGACAGTCGTTGAGAGGATCCAGCAGTTGGGACTCAAGGTGGCACTGCACAAGTCCGAGGCCATGTGCTTTCACGGCCCTCGGAACGCGCCACCAACGGGTTCCCAACTAACGGTAGAAGGAGTTCACATCGGCGTCGGGTCGACGATGAAGTACCTAGGACTTGTCCTCGACAGCCGATGGAATTTCGAGGAGCACTTCCGACGTCTGGCCCCCAAACTCAATCGGACGGGGGCTGCTCTCAAGCGGCTCCTGCCGAACCTTGGGGGTCCAGACGCCTTCTGCCGGAGGCTCTACGCCGGCATCGTCCGGTCCATGGCCCTTTATGGGGCACCAGTGTGGGCGCCGACGCTACGTAAACGCCCGGCGGCCCAGCTGAACGCCTGCCAGAGGGTCATGGCCATCCGGATGGTGCGGGGATACCGCACGGTGTCCCGCGAGGCGGCGAGCCTCCTTGCTGGCCTACCACCATGGGATTTGGAGGCAACAGTCCTTGCACACATGCACGACCAGCGCGTGGAGATGCAACGCCGGGGCGAAGATCCGCTGCCCGAACATGTCGAGGCGTGGCGGAAGGAGCTCCGGCGAGATCTCATGGTGAAGTGGAAACAGCGACTGTCGCAACCCAGCGCTGGGCACACCGTAATCTCAGCGGTAGTGCCCCTCTTTGAGGCGTGGCTGGATAGACCTCACGGCGTCCTCACTTTCCGCATGACGCAGGTTCTCACCGGACATGGGAAGTTCGGGAGATTCCTGCACCGGATTCGTGCGGAAGAGACGTCCGGGTGTCGCCACTGTGAGGCGAGCCCGGAGGACACGGTGGAGCACACGGTGGAGGTGTGCCCTGCTTGGGAAGAGCATCGCCGTGTCCTCGTGGGGGTGATCGGCGGCGGCGACCTCTCGCGCCGGGCCCTGGTTCAGGCCATGGTCCGCAGCGAAGAGGAATGGCAGGCGGTCGCCTCCTTCTGCGAAGCAGTAATGCTCGTAAAGGAGGAGGCCGACCGCATAAGGCAAAGGCAACGGCGTACTCGCCGTAGCCGTCGCCGCCGCGATCCTGCCGATATCCGGCCACCGTAGACACTGGCTCGCGGACGGTGAGCAATGGGTAGCTCGCCGTCCGATCGTCTGGTAAGACCGAGTCCAGGTCGTCAACGGCGCGCACCGTTCCCGCGCGCCTCAAGGAGTTGTCAGCAAACTGCAGGGGCCCTTCAGGGTCGAAGCCTCCTGGAGCCTAGAGGGTAAATGAAAATTGTAACCTCGACTCCAGAAATAAGGCAAGGAAGGTACGGGGTAGGTTTTTTAGTCAGTAAGAGTCTGACACTGGTCTCCCGCTCCGCCCAAGAGCGGGTTTCGTCATTGGATGATTTTCACCTACCATAAAAAAAAAAAAAAAAAAAAAAAAAAGTTTGAGTATTCTGAATAGAATACTGATTATATGTATGTTTATTTTATTTTTTATTCATATATATATTTTAACCCTGGATCTTATTAATATTTTCGTTAATTTGTATGCACCTGCCATGTTTTCTCTTCACCACCCTTGGTTGACTGGTAGAGAATGCCTAAGGCATTAAGTCCTGTGTACCTTTGTGTTGCATGAAGTTCTAATAAATAAATAAATAAATGAAGACAGTTGTGGCCCTGACTTATGAGTTACTAACTTTTGCCCGCGGCTTCGCCCGCGTACATAAAATATAGCCTATGTCACTCAGGAGTAAAGCAGCTTTCTATTGTTGCTAAAATTTTTCCAATCGGACCAGTAGTTCCAGAGATTACCTCCTACAAACAAAAAAAAAACAAACTTTACCTCTTTATTATATTAGTGTAGATTGTTGGTCGTAAGTTCAAACCTAGCCAGGCGCATTTCATTGTGTAATTTATTTCATCACCACTGCTCTCACAACGGTGAAGGAAAACATCGTGAGGAAACCGGCATGGCCTATAACCAAATCACACCAACACCAATCCGCACTGGTCCCGCGTGATGGATTATGGCTCATTCCCTCACCCAGGGAGGAGGCCTTCGTCCCAGGAGTGGGAACATAAAAAGCTGATGGTGAACCTTGTAATATAATATTTCACAAGTGTCACCCATCGCCGTCAAGTCTTAAGGAAAGAGCAGTCAACTCGACGTACATTTTCATACAACCGCTCTTAAGCGATTATGATGTTATTACACATCTTTCTTCAAATATTTTGGATACATAGATATCTTGTGGATATTATCTAGGTTTCTATAGAAATCAAAACGTAAATTTGGAAGCTTGGAAAGGAAAGCTTGTGTTATGAGTACTAGTCAACAGATAAACATACTTTATATATTTCTAAATACATACATATATAAGATACAGATTACACCCACACACAGAACAAAGGATCCTGCTCCTCACATGATCATTTATAATTAAGTGGGAATCAAACCCACGACTTTCGGCATAGCAGTCAAGGTTACTAACCACTAGACCAACATTGAGTTAAGGGAAGAAAGAGTATTTTCTTTCGTAATGACATAGTATATATATAAAAATGTTTGTATTTATGTAAGTCTGATTTTGTATTGTTTAATTTCAAATTTTGTTTTAAATTGTATACTGGATCTTACCCAAAAATGTTGAGCTCTCTTCATCACACAGGTCAGACTTGCTGGAAGAAAAATCAACTTTGAGTTAAGCTCGCCTTTGTACATAGATATTGTAATCCTCTTTTTTATATACTGTTTGGTGTACAATAAAAAAAGAAATAATGATATTCTTATTGAGTAGATATTATAACGTTGGCGAAACAATACCTTCAGTTTCATGAATGAGACGAAATCGTACACAGAAATAGGCTGTACCGCCTATTTCTGTATACGATTTCGATCAATATCTGTAGGCCTTACAAATAAATTGCCAGAGCGGAAATCAGAACCCGCAACGAGCTCTGAAAGACAATTGTTTCAGCCCCTTCGTTATTGCTAGCAATCGGCAGGTTTGATCTTTAGAATCGAAGTCTTCGAATTATTACAGATTTTAATGTCTTGTTTTTTTTTCTTTTCAGGTAAGGAGTGAAAAGAAATAGTGTAATAGCAGAGATTGTGGTATGTTATAAGTTTTTATTTAGTTTCATCTGAGTGATGTTTGTGATGATCTTGTAAATTAAATTTGATCCACTTCTCTTGATGAAAGTTAGCGTCAGTGGACGGCAGTGCTGTGGCCAAATAAGACAAGGTATTTAAATCGAGAAATTTTTATTTATTCTCAGAGCACATAATATGAATTTCTATACAATAAATACTGTTCACTGGACACGCATATAATCTACATTTTCGACATCAATCATTTGACATTATATTTGACATTTGATACTTGATTAGATATATTTTTAAACATTTGGCTCAATATTTTTGCCTGCATGTGACAATGTATTTTATTTTATAATAATTATACAATCTTCAACACAACGTTTATTGTTATAAACTAGTAAATAAATAAAAAATAAATTCATTTCCACTCATAATTACTCTCAACAAATAATATTTAAAGTCCCGGAAGAAACATTTGATATTTCTATAAGTGGGTCCGCGGTAATTTGAATACCTTGCGAGTCGTTGATGTTTTCCGGCATGACGTGATCAATCATTTACAATGTTGGCAGCACTGTCGGGCGGGCGAGTGACCCGTTTGGTGAGATTGCAAAATATTTGGATGTCATGGTTTTGGTATTAATGCTAAGTGGAGGTAAGTAGTTGGTGTTATTGGAAATGGGTTTCGATTTTTGTGATTTGATAAAAAAATCTAAATGAGTTTTAGGGTTAAGTAGACGTCAAACGTGAGCCTATCTACAGTAAAAAAATAATCGTAGTATTTTTTTACAAATTTTCTGTCTGGCAAAATGTTACTAGAGAAACCTTTATGACCAGTCTGACGTCTGCCAAACGACGCATAAGCTTCAGATTTCTCAAGTAAGGTTCTAATTGTTGCACTTTTATTCTGTAATATATTTAACTCTTGAATGAGTAAATGACTTTGTTTTTATAACTGTAACCATTTAATAAGCTAATATAAGTATTTTAGTTCTGACATTATACGTGAGGACTTGTAATTGGTTAAATGTCGTTTATAATTTCTTTTCTTTTTAATGAGTTTTTTTTTATAAGCCTCCAAGCTACAATAAATAAATAAACATTTTCAGTTTAGCAGAATGGTATTATTTAAAGTTTCTTGAAGAAATTAAAAAATATGAATACTATATTCATTCTATCTAATATTAGACGAACCTAGAAACAATAAAGATATCCACAAAAACTAGTAGCAAGACAAAACATAATTTCAACAAATTATTTTCTCTTCCAACGAAAACTACACAACTACCAATTTTGAATATTCAAGCGTAATAAAAAACTGAATATTACGGTCTCTTCTTTGATTCATATAATCCAGAATGCACTGTTGGCTGGCAAGACTCCAAAACCCGTAAATGATGGTCATCTCATAACATTTGATAAACATATCATTGCGTATTATTTCCATTCTGTCGTATTACAGTCGTATGAATCTGTGGAATAGACAATTTCGTTGTCATAATTATAGAATATTGCGGTATAATTTGTGGTCGGAGTCGAATTTGACCGCTGTCAGTATTTTCGGGTTAACCGTTTCATTTTGTGAGGAGATGAGGACTTTATTTTGGTTAGTTAGTAGTTGGGTAGCAAATGAGTTTTGAATAAATTAAATTTTAAAACAAATGACTACGTGAAGCTTTCTGATTTTTGTTTTAATTTTACTATCTGCATAATGGATACAAAATTAGATTGTGAAAATTAGGTCAGTTTTCTTTAAAAAATAGCTTTTGTTGGCGTCATTGTCCACGTGTATGTTGAAAATTATTAAAAAACGCATTCCTGAGAAAAAACAGATTTTTGCCATAATCGACATTGTACAGTCTCCCCAGGATATAGTATTGAAAGCGTGAGGACGAGATAGTCCTCACACCTCAGTTGGGAACTGCAAGGTGATTCTTGGCCAGACTTCCGGGCGGTAAGCAATGATATGCTCACCGTCCGTTAAAGACCAAGACCGGGTCAGGTTGGGATATCAAGGCACCTCAAAACATCTTTTGACGCTCCAGATGCAACTCCTATGGTGACGGCTGGGGCATGACGACGTCCATTCGTTCTTGCCTTGCAGCGAAGGCGCCCTTCTTCTCTGAAGCAAATATTACTTCCTGTTTTCTCATTTTTGCTGAACTGGACCTATTTGGCGCAGCCTGTGAGACACACAATGTTAGTTTTGTCATATATCGTGGTTTGGTATCTACGTGTGGTTTCTGCATTGTGTGTCTGGGTGTCAAATAAAAGATTTTTTTTTATCTCTCTCACGCTTGACCATGGGCA
Organism: Mythimna loreyi; assembly: GCA_029852875.1. Lineage (NCBI taxonomy): Eukaryota > Metazoa > Arthropoda > Insecta > Lepidoptera > Noctuidae > Mythimna > Mythimna loreyi. Next base: position 4,556,703 of record CM056799.1, read on the forward strand.
CTGGGCATCTGGTCACTAATTTACGCAAATTGGTGCCCAGATTAGTTCACCTTGCGGGAGACCTTCAAAAATTGCGTCTCCTAGTAGTTACTTTAGTACAAGCACAAAATTTTTCATGGCTTAATTTAGTTTTAGCCAAATATGGAATCGTGGCTACTCAATTACTCACATAACTTAACAATAATCGGGGTAACGTGAGCGTGACAATATAATTAGCTGTCGCCGGCCGAACTCACCACAATACCGACCGAATTTAAGTTAGGCAATTTACTATTCAATAGGACTTCAGTATTCGTGATGGTTCGATATAACTGTGTTTCGTTATGTTAGAATACTCATCATCTATATAAGGTCCCATTAAAATAGATGGACAAACTTTTACATATCATTCAGACCAACAAAATAATCATCATCATCAGCTTTTTTAATGTTCCCACTGCAGGGACACAGGCCTCCTCTCTAGGAGAGGCAATGGGCCATAATCCACCACGCGGGCCCAGTGCGGATTGGTGGATGTCACATGTCTTCGAATTTTTGGTTCTAGGACATGCCGGTTTCCTCACGATGATTTCCTTCACCGTTTCGAGAGCAGTGGTGATGAAATAAATTACATAAAGTAATGCACCTGGCTGGGTTTGAACCCGCGACCTACGACTCGTAAGTCGGGGCCGTTACCACTCGGCCACCACTGCTCCTCATTATGTTATTATCCTCATTATGTTAAAAACTCATCATTTATATAGGGTCCCATTAAAATAGATAGACAAAATTTTACATATCATTCAGATCAATAAAATAAAGACAATGGTAAAAAAAATAATAAGGAAAAAGCACTTTATACATTTACAAAAATTCTTGAGTGCCCTAGTGCCCCATTCTCATGCATCCATTTATTATTTTAAGTCAAAATAAAAACACTTTAATTAATCAATGTTTTTTTTTTGCTTGGATACCTTTGGTTAGACGTACTGAACGCTGTATCAAAATTTGTCCATCTATTTTAATGGGAAGCACTACACTATCTACACTAATATAATAAAGAGGTAAAGTTTGTTTTTTTGTTTGTAGGAGGTAATCTCTGGAACTACTGGTTCGATTTGAAAATTTTTAGCAAAAATAGAAAGCTGCTTTACTCCTGAGTGACATAGGCTATATTTTATGAACGCGGGCGAAGCCGCTGACAAAAGCTAGTAATATATATAAAAGGAGAAACTGACTGACTGACATATGAACGCATAGCCGAAACTACTGGGAGTAGGAGCGTGATATTTTGCACTAGGCTTCCTTTTATGACGTAGGCGAACACTAAGAAAGGATTTTCCAAAATTCACCTCCTAAAGGGATGAAACGCGTGTCCAAAGTCTGTGCGAAAATCAAAGTCTGTGGGTAAAGCCGCGGGCAAAGCCGCAGGCAAAGCCGCTGGCAGAAAGTTGAGAATAAATTTATAAAAGCTACGTAATTGTTAGTGTCCAAAATACCTATCTCAAACTAAAGAAAATCAATTAAAAAAGAAAAGAATGGAAAAAAAAAATGTTTTTATTTTAGACTAGCAAAGTTGCCCTGTGCACAAAACTTGTTCCATTCGAGTAAATCGTAGAATTATCGAATGCCAACAGTGTTTTCAGGTGCTATCTCTCATTCAAATTACATTTGCATCAGACATCACTTTAGATTGCGTTAAATGAAGCAACAAGCTTTTAAACCATGCGTGACATTGACGAAAAGCGAGTGAGGAAATAAGCATTTTTAATTAACATTAATTAATAATCAAATAAGCATTATGATTTTAAAATAAACGTCCTAGTTTCTTAAATTAGTAAGTGCGGAAAAAGGAGAAAATCATAGCGGAAAAGTTGAAAACTTCAAATATAACGTTTTACATAGTGAGACATTCGGAACTAGCTGAAAGTTTTGCGACACGATATTGTATGAGGAGTGAACGGTAGGCTAGTTTATAAAATGAAGCGAATTTTAGTGAATTAGTGAACTTTCTCTGCAAATAATTAGTTTATTTTATTAAGTGTGGTTGTGGTAAAACACGAGTGATAAGAACTTTTTTTCTTTTTTTTATGGTAGGTAAAAGTTATCCAATGACGAATCCCGCTCGTGGGTGGAGCGGGAAACAGTGTCAGACTCTTACTGACTAAAGGACCTACCCCGTTCCTCCCTTGCCTTATTTCTAGAGCCCCGGTATAACGCTTTCGCACCAACCCTCGACTCCAGGAGGCTTCGACCCTACAGTTTGCTGACAGCTCCTTGAGGCGCGAGTTATAAGAACAGCAGGCAGCCAAGAACCGCGATATCTAAGCATTTGCAATTTTCACAAATTTCTGTTGTCGCTAAAACAAAAAAATACTAAAAATAAAGTAAAATAAATATTTAAGCGGGGCTCCCTACAACAAACGTGTTTTTTTTTCCGCTATTGATGCCACTTTGCTTCTGGATCGCATTCCCTTAGTTTTGCCGTAAGACTATGCGTTGTAGTTATATAACTTTATGAACTTTTAAAAAACATTCTTGTTACATTACTGTCAGAAAATCCAATTATCCATGGGGATAATTCAAGTCACAGGCATGGGCCTGTGACTTGCACCACGCACCAAGGAACTGTAAGACAAAGCGGTGTTCGTCCCGCGCGTGAGCTGTGTCCCTGATTGTCGAGATGAAACGGGACCAAACTAGCACTGATCATTTAGTGTCATGTGCGTATTTGGAGGGTTAACTACGAATATAGCTTTTTTTAAGATTTTACAATTTAATACTACAGAATTTTGATTTTATATTATTTTACAGTCAAATTAGCGACCCGCCTCAGCTTTGCACGGGTGCAATGGTGATATTTAATATATTATGCATGTACTATACATATATAAACCTTCCTCTTGAATCACTCTATCTATTTAAAAAAACCATATTAAAATTCGTTGCGTAGTTTTAAAGATGTGGATGGATGGAGAGGGAGAGGGAGGCCAATTGTGTGAGAAGTGATATGAAAGAAAGAGGAGTTAGTGATAGCGTGACGGGTGACAGGACAGAGTGGAAGAAAAAGACATATTGCGCCGACCCCAAATAAAACGGGACAAGGGCAGGGAGATGATGATGAGTTTTAAAGATTTAAGCATACATAGGGACAGTGGAAAGCGACTTTGTTTTATACTACTATGTAATGACTAGCCTTCTGCCAGCAGCATCGCCCGTGTGAAAATAGGATACAAACTTTAGGGCCCCATTCCATCCCTTGAGAAGCTTAATTTTGAAAAAACCATTTTATAGTATTCGCCTACGTCATAAAAATAAGCTTTCTGCAAAATTTCACGGTCTTAAGCCCATTGGTTTTGGCTGTGCGTTGATATGTCAGTCACTCAGTTTCTCCTTTTATACCTATATATAGATTACAACAGGTTTTTTTCGATTTTTCAGGTTTGGTCCCATAGTAAGAGTTGTTTGTTATCATGACTACAATAACGTGTTTAAGTATCGGTCATCAGTCATCCTATATTAACTGATCCGGAAAACGTTACTGTCGTATAAAAAACTAGCTTCTGCCCGCGACTTCGCCCGCGGAAAATTTTGTGAGACAAAAGGTGTGATAGCTCGGTTAGTATTCATGTTATATTAACAATTTATAGCCTATGTCACTCAGGAGTAAAGCAGCTTTCTATTATAGCTTCAATTTTTCCAATCGAACCATTAGTTCCAGAGATTACCCCCTACAAACAAAAAAACAAACTTTACCTCTTTATTATATTAGTGTAGATTAGAAAATGAACGAAACGCTTAGTCTGGACCGTAGAGGTTTCAACGTATATTTTATAGGCCCCATTTCAGCGATTCACGCGTTAGACCTATTTTTCTCTGTTTTTTTTTTTTTATTTAATCCTATAATCTATTCTCAGAGGTACTAAATATACACAAAAAGCAAGCTTCAAGCAGTTTCGGAAGAGTTGAATAACAAATACTCGTGACACGTAAAAAAATCAATTTATCTTTCTTTTTGTCACTCACACCACGTAACGAGGACACCGGACATGGGAAGTTCGGGAGATTCCTGCACCGGATTCGTGCGGAAGAGACGTCCGGGTGTCGCCACTGTGAGGCGAGCCCGGAGGACACGGTGGAGCACACGGTGGAGGTGTGCCCTGCTTGGGAAGAGTATCGCCGTGTCCTCGTGGGGGTGATCGGCGGCGGCGACCTCTCGCGCCGGGCCCTGGTTCAGGCCATGGTCCGCAGCGAAGAGGAATGGCAGGCGGTCGCCTCCTTCTGCGAAGCAGTAATGCTCGTAAAGGAGGAGGCCGACCGCATAAGGCAAAGGCAACGGCGTACTCGCCGTAGCCGTCGCCGCCGCGATCCTGCCGATATCCGGCCACCGTAGACACTGGCTCGCGGACGGTGAGCAATGGGTAGCTCGCCGTCCGATCGTCTGGTAAGACCGAGTCCAGGTCGTCAACGGCGCGCACCGTTCCCGTGCGCCTCAAGGAGTTGTCAGCAAACTGCAGGGGCCCTTCAGGGTCGAAGCCTCCTGGAGCCTAGAGGGTAAGTGAAAATTGTAACCTCGACTCCAGAAATAAGGCAAGGAAGGTACGGGGTAGGTTTTTTAGTCAGTAAGAGTCTGACACTGGTCTCCCGCTCCGCCCAAGAGCGGGTTTCGTCATTGGATGATTTTCACCTACCATAAAAAAAAAAAAAAAAAAAAACCACGTAACGAGGACGTGTGAGACAAAACGGTGATCATTTGGTGCGTGAGCTGTGTTCCTAATTGTGGGAACGAAAGAACTGATCATTTATATGACTGGAGTGCTTTTAAAGGCATTTTATTTTATACTAGCGTTCCGTCCCAGCTTTGCACGGGTGCAATGGTGATATTAAAATGAAATATATTATGCATGTCTTCAACATCAGCATTTTTTAATGTTCCCACTGCTGGGACACAGGCCTCCTCTTTGTGAGAGGGAATAGTCCGTAATCTAACACGCGAGCCTAGTGTGGATTGATAGATGTCACATGTCTTCGAAGTTTTGGTTCTAGGACATGCCGGTTTCCTCACGATGTTTTCCTTCACCGTTTTGATAGCAGCAGTGATGAAATAAATTACACAAAGTAATGCGCCTGACTGGGTTTGATCCCACGACTTGTAAGTAGGATCCGCTACCACTAGGTTATCACTGCTCTACTATTATTCATGTATTATACATATAAATCTTCCTCTTGAATCACTTTATCTATTGAAAAAACTGCATCAAAATCCGTTGCGTAATTTTAAAGATCTAAGCATACATAGGGACAGCGGTAAGCAACTTTGTTTTATACTATGTAATGAAGCAAACACTTACAAACAAAACAAAGACATACATTACATATAACTCCATCGCTTTAACAATTCAGTTTAGATCCCAAAATGGATAGCGATTAGAGCTCGTGGTAGGGGGCATCTGTAAAGACAAAATGGTGTTCGTCCCGTGCGTGATCTGCGTCCCAGATTGTAGTGACGAAATGGGACGATACCGGCATTGATAATTTTTGTGTCACGAGCGCAGACTATGGAGGGAACAAAAAAAAGGTGTAATATTGGATTTTTGACGTTGAGTGGCGATAGTGCTTTGATTTTAGGTTATACTTTCTATTGGTCTTTCTTGACTTCTCTGTGATGTGGAGGGCCTATCTTGTACATGAAACACTATTGATTTGTAAAGATAAAATTAAAACAATAAAGTACTTTTTTAACTCGTATTAATTTACGCATGAACGAATTTTAAGTAAACGCCAGCTGAGCGAGTCCATGACCTGTGGGTAGTTGGTACCCAAAGACCGACAACCAGCGCAGCTTTTATTGGTTTTCATATACACAGATTTTTTTGTGGCATTCTCTTGAAAGTAACGATAACATTTTTTTTTTTTTTTGACATAATGGACCATATCTTTTTTTCCTTAATTTAGAAGTTTAATTTTTTTTACAGCTACAAGGGACCGTAGACTTGAAGATACAGTCCAAATTTCAACACGATACCTCTACGCGTTCTCGAGATAAAGGGTCAAAAAAATATCTCGAAATGAAGGGCAAAAAAAAATCAGCCAACTTCAGTACATTTTAACCAGTTAGGCGAACATAAATGTACTAACCAGCAGATTTTTTTCGCGACTTCAGGTCTTGGTCCCATAGTAAAAGTTGTTTCTTATCATAACCACAATCACTTGTTTAAGTATCGGTCACTTTTTTATTAATAGAACTAGGTAAATGACAAAAATGAAAACTGAAAAAAATACTGATAATGGTAGAACTTTTAAAATATCTCAATTTTTTCACCTCTTTCGGGGCATGCAAGCAGTCTTGGTTTTATGGATCCATGATCCTGTGTTGTGTGTATGAGCCATTTTATGATCAATCAGGATGTTGTTACGATTATCATGCTTCGCAAATTGGTTATTTGAGGTAGTTACCTATAGTACTTCGGAGGATAAGATTTTTTATGATAACCATATACCTGATTAGTGTACCCTTATAACTGAGTCACTGACCATAACTATTTACGACTGGACAGGCTGTTACATATGTTTGAAAGCTAATATAGCGGTTCATGAGGTACAAACATATCACCAAAAGAGAGACAGACAACGGAGTGGTAGCAGTAGGGTCTTTTTTATGGTGAGCAAAAATCACACAATGACGAATTCGCTTTTGGGTGGAGCGGGAACAAGTGTCAGACTCTTAATGACTAACCTACCCCATTACTACGTTGCCATACATATCAGGGCCAGAGCTTATCTTTCAGATGCGAACCCTTGGCCCCAGTTAGCTTCGACCCTTCTGCAGGGCCCCTATGGTTTGCTGTCGACGACTGGGTTTTTTCTGGACGGTTACCAGACGATTGGACGGCGAGCTACGCATTGCTGACCAGACACAAGCCTGAGTCTATGGTGGCCGACCATACGAGTATAAATAATTTAGAGGTACCTTTTCTAAATTGACATCACAATGTTTGTATGGAGAGAACTACTTTACTAACACTGCGGGCTGCTAGCCATATTACAATGTAACGAAGACAGAATATGTCTCTTCACATTTCTTTATTAAATAAAGTACCGAGCAAGTGCAGGGGAAGACACAAATGAAAAGATAATGAACACAAGATTGGCAAGTGGAGTGGAATACAAACGAAGTGAATGCGTCCCTAAGGCGTGCGTTGACGAATTGAATGCGTCGCTGAGACGTGCGTTGAGTTCGGAATTAGCTGAGTTTACTCTTGCCGTTTTACGTACATTTCAGCACAAAAATATAGCCTATACCTAGGACAACCAATATAAAAAATAAATCGGCCAAGAGCGTGTCGGGCCACGCTCAGTGTAGGGTTCCGTAGTTTCCCGTCCGTCACAAATTTCTCACAGTGTAACAGAACCCCGTAGCCCATGTAAAAATTAGTAACGCAATTTCCCGAGAGATGGCGCTGTACCCGATGGTAATTTTAATTTGCGTAAATCGATTTTAGTCTTTTTGTATTTTTATTTGGGAGACGACTCGCTATGGATAATGAAATATGTAAAAAAGTTTAAAAAAGTGCTTGCATGTACGGTAATGAATACAAGATTGGCAAGTGGAGTGGAATATAAACGAAGTGAATGCGTCCCTCAGGCGTGCGTTGACGAATTGAATGCGTCGCTGAGACGTGCGTTGTGTTCGGAATTAGCTGAGTTCACTGTTGCCGTTTTACGTACATTTTAGAGTTACAGAACTATAAGAGAATGCCGAAACGAATAGTAATACCAAAAATAATGTTTGATGTACTATTTTTTAACTGTTTTTTTAACCGCATTAAAAATATCTTAAAAATAATATAAATGATCTACTGAACACGGACGCGTAACTTCATAGCCGCGTATTCGTCATTATACGTTTGGTGTATGCCTGCGTAAGCGACCAAAACCTCGCCGCCCGACCGTATGGTAACTATCCGGACTGAGTCCAAGCCGTCAGTAAGAGCAAGAGTAGTCAGCAAAGGCCCAGCTGGGCCGAAGGCAACTGGGGCCATGGACCAGCTTCTGAAACGAAAATCCAACCCCGGTATAAAGGCTAAGAAGGAACAGGGTGGGTTGTTAAGTCAACAAGAGGACACTATGAGCCGCTCCACCTAATGGCGGATTTTTTTTTAACCGACTTCAAAAAAAGGAGGAGGTTCTCAATTCGATTGTATTCTTTTTAATTATTTTTTTTTTATGTTTCTCAGAACTCCGTTGTTTGTGGATGGATTTGCAAAATTTTTTTTGTACTTGAAAGGATATGCTTGGTCTCATTTCAGTCCCAAAAAGAAGTAATAAATTTTGAATATTTGCAAAATATTAATGTCAAATAAGTTTACCTATAAATTAAGTTTCTTTACAGCAATTCAAATTTTAATTTTTTAGTGTTGGAACTTTTATCGTTTGGCTTTTTTTGAAGGCGGTTTCTTTTTTTAAGTTACGGCGTCGTGTACTAAAGGCCGAACTATTCCTACTTACAACATTCTGGTCTCGAAATCCTTGTTTCGATTACATTGTTGGTTTTTTTTTGTAATCTGACCAGAGAGTACCTATGTAAAGCTAAAGCTTTTAATATGGTTCGCCTATTTAGTTTCATCTGCTACCGTGGTAAATAAAATGATAAAGTAGAAAATTAAAGTTTATTAGGCAAATTTTTTAGAGCTGCAGTGGCTCTGTAGTAATAGCCCCGACTTAAAACAAGGGTTAAACGGAGCCAGGCGTATAACTTTATGTAATTTATTTCATCACCATTTCTTTCAATACGGTATAAAAAACTATCGTCTGGAATCTGGCGTGCTTAGAGCTAAAAATTGGAAGACATGTGATATTCACTACAGTAATGCTAGCCGACCGCATCAGGCAAAGGCAATTTAGATCTCGATTTCCGGCCACCGTAGGCCCGGGTTTGCGGACGGCGAGCAATGGGTAGCCCGCCGTCCGTTCGTCTGGGCCCTGCGGGTTCGAAGCCTCCTGGAGCCAAGGGTTGATGTGAAAGCTTAATATCAGGGCTCTGGGGTTAAGGCAAGGAAGGAACTGCCCGTCGCACTGGTGCCAAACCTTCACTTCAGAAAGAGACCCTGGGCCCCAGTAGACTTCGACTTCGCAAGAGTCCCTAAGATGGACAAAGATGTGAGAAATGAGGAAGATTGAAAGTGGTGCTAGTAACAGAAAAGTTAGAAGTAAAGAAGTTAAATGATTTAAGAATATTTATGATTTTAGAAAATTTCTATCATTTGTAAAACATGAAATGTGCAACATAATGCCAGCTGACTGGTGTCAATTGATTGCTTTTCGCATGTTTTTTTCTTTCAGTGTTTATTTTACTCAATACTATTAATTTATCATGAAAGGAAAATCGTTTGATTAAATAATTGTAGCAGGTTTTTTCGAGGTTCAATTATTTATTTTTCTCTAGGTTGTGTTAGGTAAGCTAGGGGGTGTGTCAGATATTTTTTTCTGACTAAAACCACGCCTGTGCCCTTCAGTTGGCTTTTATGTCCGAGGCCATATGTTTTCATGGTCATCGAAACGCGCCACAACTAATAAAAAAATATAATAATATCTGAAAGTCAAGATCGAAATTTGGCGGCTCGGCTGGCGCAGTGGGTGAACGATTGACTGCTACGCTGAGGGTTGCGGGTTCGATTCCCGCACGGAACAAGTATTTGTATGGCCTACAGATAGGTGTTCCGGGTCTGGGTATCTTGTGCATGTGACTTTACATGTTTGTGAACAACCCCACGACACAGGAGTAAATCTTAGTGTGGGACAACGTTATTAAAAAAAAAAAAATACGTGTGGCACTCGGGGACTGCCGCGGTAAAGCTATTGCATTCTGTATCAACTTATACAATTATAATTATTTATTTTTTGCACTTTGTTCATTCATATTCAAAACACTTTATACACAAACAGCCGTTCACTGTTGTAGATAAATACTTATACACCTATATACTTTCTCACAAACAGCTGATTATGTATTCGTCCGATTTCGGAGCAGCTCGTCTCGATTCGGGCGAGTTCCCTTAGTTGGATTACGTTAAGTCTGCGTGTGGCTGGGGGGCGTGCTTAATGTTGCCGGTGTAATTAATCTACTTTCCCTCATATAATAAAAAAAATACAAAGTAAACAAAGCACAAGAAATACGTTTTGAAATCAGTAATGGGAAATACGATTAATTTCATTACATATTATTACATTTTAGTTTGTTCTTCAGGTTTTCTAAAATTCTAGATGACGATTAGTTAACGATGTAATGATTTTAAAGAAATGTAAATTTAATAGTATTTTAAGATAAAGAAACATGTCAAGATTGTTTACATTCTTTTCAGCTAGTATTTAAACAAATCAACTGTATTTGCTTTCATTTGCACAGGTAATTACGTAATTACGGACGTCTACTTCCTGTGAGAAACCTACCTGCCGAATTTTAAGTTGTAGGTGTTATAGTTTCTGAGATATAGTGATTAATCAGTGAGTGGTATTTCGCTTTTACATATTAGTAGCTTTTGCCCGCGGCTTCGCTTCCGGTATCAGAAAAATGTGATAAATGAAGACCGTCCCCTTGACCGATTTTGTGCAAACTTCACATGAACCATCTACAAAATAGTCCGAACAAAGCCTAAACATTTAGACGTTTTTAAAGTTGCATTGATCTTTATATATATACATATTGATGATATATACATATTGATATAGATCCAAATCTATATAACTACTACTTTAATGAAAGTAAACAAATAGATTGAATTATTGTTTAATTATTATAAAAAAGTCATGAGAACTTAGAAAATTAAGTACTTTATTTAATATATAATAGCTTGTTATAATAGTCACTTGATTAAGATTCAAATACACAGTAGCAGTCCATTTTCAACAAACTCTAATAGCACGTTATAATAATCACTTGTTAAGAATCAAATACATGGTAGCAGTCCATTTTCAACCAACTCTGTTTTTCTGTCAGGAACCACTCGGGTACGAATATTCAGGGAAATTTGTTGATCTGGTCACCCGAAAAAAATATTTGACAAATGGTCCACCTTTGGAAAATCGTATCGTAGGTCCGATATTTTCTCATTCCTCTTAACAAGCACGTTTGAATTTCAAGATAATATCTTTACCAACACTTTTAACCACTTTCGGTATAATGATGACGATTATTTATTTTACAAAACGATTAAAAACACAGAACACAACACGTTCTCCTGACACCTGACATAAATGTCAAGATGACGGCAAATGATTAGTTTCCTTTTTTCGCCGCGCGCAGACTTAAAGAAATTCACACAGCGCCGTGTCGAAGACTGCCGAACTGACACGACGTTAGACGATGCACGGCCTTCAAGCCACACCTCCGTGCCCGTCGGAGTGGGGAGCGTGAGGTTTTTTCGTTACGGAATTTCTGGATTTAGTCCCCGCGCTCAAGGCCTGCGATAAAAGCTATGCAATAGCTTAAAAAGAATAACCAAATGACAACAATACACGGATTCACGTAATCTAAGACAAAAGAGTAAAGACGTGGATGAAAAGAGAAATTTAAAACATTACTTTTAGCGACATTGGTATGCATTTCGAAGATAAGAACTTGCATGCTGTGTTGCAAGCAGTAGATAAGACTGATCCAGTATTAAAACATTGCCAATGTATCCAATTTTAATCTCCTCCATCGATATACACCGTAAAATTTTGGTCGTTTTAATCCCTTGGGGAGTCGATCCGGTACATGAAACACTATCGACTTGTAAAGATAAAATAAAGTACTTTTTTTCTAAAACCAATATTAATTTACGCGTTTTCTGAATTCATATCTTTAAGTAAAAAATAGCTGAGCGGATTTAACGGCTGTAGTACGCATCGACTGAAAAAAAGTACTTTATTTTTTTATTTTACGTTGTTGAGACACCTGCGGCCCGGACTAAGCGTTTTGCCTCGTCGTTTATACCGCATACATCGAGGGACTGAAACAGTTTGCCGGCTGCAGTCTTTCTGATTATAATTTAGGTGTCTTCAAGGCTAGAGTGAATAGGCTCTTAATAAACTAGTGCGCCTTACCATCAACGATTGCATCACTGCTTACCATCAGGTGGGATCGCAGTCAAGCACTAGTTTATAGCAATTAAAAACAAAAAAAAAATATTTTTACAAATCGATAGTGTTTCATGAACCGGATCGACCCTCCACCTCTCCCTCTCCTCATCCTCTCCTCTCGGGATTAAAACGGGCCAAAATTAATTGATGTATCTGCTACGCACTAGATGAGGCGTGACATAGAGTCACTTTACTCCACTTAAGAGATCAGCATGCCATACACTTTTACATTAATGACATTAATACAATTTTGACGTATCAGTGCTGTGAGTTTTAAAAGTTTTGATAGACAACAATGCCAATGAAGTGTTGCAGTGGACTTTTGTATTAACATTTCAGTATTTTGACAAATAGTAAATGATTTTATTTTGCAAGTAGGTTTAAAAAACACTTTTACATGTCATTTTTATTTTTTGATTGGTACTAAATGAGTCTGGTGTTTCCTACCTGACCTGAAAAGAAATACCAAAACAAACTCAGGGGTCAAAGTCTCTTTTTATTCCATACAGTTTGGTCCAATCACATAAGGACCATGCATATTTTTCTGAGATGGTATCTGGAAGGAAGAACCAGAGTCTAACTGCCTAGCCTACATAGTCTACCTGATGATGATAGGTAGTTAGTTGAGCTAAGCTTGAGTTGAACTCAGTGAATACTGACAACTGTGTTCGCAAAGCTCAACTCAGGACTATTAGTACTAGTTTCTATAAACGTACTTGTCTATCACTGTGATATACGTCGATGATTCTCTACCTCTTTACCAAGTTCCTACACACAACGCCACAAACGTGACTTCAATATCAAACCTAGAGAACCCAGCTGATGTGTCAAAGGGTCCAAAACTAATTATCTTTGAAAAGGAAGTGAAAAAAGTAGATCTGTAGTCCGTGCGAGTAGCATCCCTAATTGTTGTTACGATGTCCACGAGACGAGTCGAAGGTCAAACAACCGTCTCCGAAAACGTGCAAAACGTTTTGGGAACACATACATTGTGTGTTCAGCTAAGGACTGGAATTCTCTGCTGGAATCTTGGTTTCCTTATAGCTACAATCTGGGGATGTTTAAGACACAAGTGAATAAATTTTTTTTCGGGTGTTTAAAAGCCATCCAAAGACATCTTCGCGCCTTTGGTCGGGGCAGAAGACAGTGTCAGATTTTTATTGGCTAAAAAACCCAGTTCCGTCCTTTCTTTGCCCTCGCTTAATGACTCCAGTTGGCTTCGATCCAGCTGAGCCTCTACGGTTTACTAGCAACTCTTTGACGCTCTTCCGGTCGGTTGCCAGACGATTAGACGGCGAACTACCCATTGCTCGCCGTTTGCAAGCCCGCGCTTAATGTAGCCGGATATTAGAATAGAATAGAATAGAATATTGTCATCAGAAACTTTGTGGTGGCTGGAGCGTGAGGGCCGTTGCCGCTTCGGCTGCCTTCTTTGCTTGGAGCAAAGAAGGAAGCCAAAGTGGCAACGGCATTACTGCTTTGTAGAAGGAGGCAACTAACTGCCTGCCATTCCTCCTCGCATCAGACCATGGCCTGAACCAAGTTCCGGCGCTAAAGATCGCCGCAGTCCATTGTTATTGTGCACACAGCTGAGGAGTAGAATTCCTTGCCCAGAGTCTGTATATCCTTATAGCTACAACCTAGGGATCTTTAAGTCATGAGTGAATGGATTACTTCTAGGCAAACGTGCTCCATCGTAATATAAAGATAGTGGTCAAGCGTGAGTCTAACAACAATGTAACGTTAGAAGGTCTCCCATGAACTCATGACCTGGTAAAAGAGAAATATGAATGTGATGAATACGAGACAAACATGACCGTCCGTTAAGGCGACACTTGGTGGATATTTGTGTAAAGCAGTGGACGCGTCCTTCAGCTGAAACGATGATGATCTCTCTTAGAAAAAAATAAACGATTGTTAACATCATAGAACCACAATACTTAAAAGTCTGCACAGCAAAAACCAAAGCAACATCAAAATTCGCCAAAAAGAACGAACTGTGAATATTGAATGCACATTCAAAAGTAACCCAGATCGCATTTTGCAAAAAGAAGCCGAATCGCGAATTACACACGCGTCGCCATTTTCTTTTTCATTTTTGTGCATCGAATGCCGTGTAAAGCCGCGTTTCCACTAGGCAACAATTGACGCGCAACATGTTGCACAACAAGTTGCCCAACATGTTAAAAGTCAGCGCGGAACTTTTGTTAAACAACGTTGTCTGTCTATGCATCTACTACTTTAAGTTAGTCGTCGCCAATATGTGAGAGGAACTTGTGTTGATTTCAGCGGCATCGGTTATAATTTTATCGAAAAATGCATCAAAAAGGAAAAAAAAACCCCGTTGGTGGGTTAGAACATGCCTAGAAAATGAACAAAATGTAACGATGCTCTTTAAACAAACAACAAGCCGCGCGTCATGTTGCGCGCTTGCTGGCAACGTCGGGCGCTGTTGTGCAACGTTGCCGTACATGTTGAGCGTCACGTGTTCGCGCGCCATAAGTTGCCTAGTGGAAACGTGGCTTATTAAGCCACGTTTTAATGCATTTGTCGATAAAATTATAACCACTGCCGCTGATATCAACACAAGTTTCTCTGGCGACATGTTGGCGACGACTAACGTAAAGTAGTAGATGCGTAGACAGACAACGTTATTCAACAAAAGTTCCACGCTGACCTTCAACATGTTGAGGAACTTGTTGTGCAACATGTTGCGCGACAATCGTTGACTAGTGGAAACGCGGCTTTAAATGAACAGCCACGCGTCATGTTTCGCGCTTGCTGGCAACAACGGGCGCTGTTGTGCAACGTTGCCGTCCATATTGAGCGTCACGTGTCGCGCGCCGAATGTTGCCTAGTGGAAACGCGGCTTAAAGGTTACGGTTCCGCGTGCATGCTATGAATTTATGGTACGAATGCTGTGTGCTGCTTTTTTTTAAAAAAAAAGCTTCGCTTGTTAGTCTATGATTTATGCAGGGTTCATGAAGTGCTGTCGAAAAAGGATTATGGAGGATTACCCCTTTTCCAAAGAGTGGAGGAAAAATATGTTAAGCTTAATTTTTTTTTTTTAACATTATTGTTTTTCAGCCTGAATATTGAAAAATCCTTTCCTATTTTATTTGTATTAAATGAATTACTGTTAACAGTGCCAATGTTTTTTCCCCTTAGGCCTAAATGGTCCTTTATTTATTTACCTATTTATTTATATAAATACTTTAGTACGTTATCAACGGCGCGCATTGTTTTCGCGAGCCTCGGGGAGTTATTAGCAACTGTAGAGGCCCAACTGCAGGGCCGAAGCCTACTGGGGCCTCGGTCCGGTTTCTGAAAGGAAGGTCCGACCCCGGTATGAGCGCTAAGATGGGATGGATGGAATGATTGTTAGGTCGTTTAGTCAGTAAGAGTCTGACAGCGTTTCCCACTCCGACCAAAGGCGGTATTCGACATTGGATGGTTTTTACCTACCATGAAAAAAATAGTAAGAGTGACTAGTTATCATGACTACAATCACAAGTTTAACTATCGGTCACTGTAACAGTTACCCTTTATAGGTAAAGATAGCAATGATTGTTAGATGTTTTTGAAATATATAAATACTCTACCTCTAGGCATTAGGCAATGGCAACGACGCACTCTCTGTAGGCGTCGCCGCCGCGATCCCGCCGATATCCGGCCACCGTAGACGCTGGCTTGCGGACGGTGAGCAATGGGTAGCTCGCCGTCCCGTCGTCTGGTAACAGTCCAGACCGAGCCCAAGTCGGCGACAAACTGTAGGGCTTGGTGCGAAAGCGTTATACCGGGTCTCTGGGAATAAGGCGAGGGAGGAACGGGGTAGGTTATTCACTAATAGTCTGACACTGTTTTCCGCTCCGCCCACGAGCGGGATTCGTCATTGGATGATTTTTACCTACCATACAAAAACCACTAAAAATACTAAAGGTATATTGCAAAAACAATTAATTGAGCTGCACCGCAGCTTAGCAACATTGAAACGGTTCCCGGATTGCGAAGTAAGCGCGAACGACTAATCCGAACTCATTATGTCTTTTGCAAATTAATTCAGCCGTTACAGAGTGGTTGGCTTGCAGACTTTCTGATACTACTCGTAGCTACAGTTTTATGCATTTTAAATGTGGTTGCAGCGGTCTGGTTATTAACTGGTTATTTTATTCATGTTTTTTGGGGTTTCGTAGTCCAAAGAAAAAAAAAAAACCTAGTAAATAAAAAGCGGAACCCTTTTAGAATCACTTTGTTGTCCGTTTATCTGTCTGTCATGATCATTTGTCTCGAGAACGAGTGCAGGTATCGACTTGTAATTTAAACTAATCAGATCTACGGTCCCTCAAAGCTTAAAAAAGAAATCAAACTCTTATGATCTCGTAAGAAAAAAAAAAATATGTAGACGTTTATGCAAAGCTAGGTCTTATTATACAAATACAACTGAAAACTATAAAATACATCCGTGACAAAAACAAAAACTCATTTTAATTCGCAAAAACATCTTTGAGACTCGATTCGAGAACAGAACTATAATGTATATAGATAAGTTAGTACGGAACCTTGGTGTGCGAGTACGATTTGCACTTGCCAGCATTTTCGGTATTGATAATATTCAAAAATATAGCAGCTACTTTGAGTTTCTTAGCCTCATATCATCTTACTGCGTTATAATCTCACCCATTTTGACATATGATATGATAATATATTCGACAACTATCACACGACGCCATCTAGTCCCAAGCTAAGCAGAGCTTGTGTTATTCTTCTTCTTCTTATCGTATGGTTGATAAACAACCTGGTGTCAGAGTTTAAACCGCCCGTAGGCCTCTGACATGGCTTCACACACCGTTGAAAAATCTCTCAGGTATGCTGGTTTCCTCACGATGTTTTCCTTCACCGTTTTTAGCAAGTGATAATTAATTTATAATACGCACATGAATTCTAAAAGACATTGGTGCGTGTCGGGGTTCGAACCTGCAACCTTTGACTTGGCAGTCAAACGGTTGCAGGCTTTGTTGTGAGTACTAAACAACTAGTTAACATAATATAATATAATATAATATAATATCTTTATTCATGGAAAACATTGTAGTACTTACATGATAACAATTTACAGGATCATTTCCAGTGTACAAAAACTACAAATTGGTGGGTGAGGTGCTGCATTCCTAGCTAGGTTAATATATAACCTGTGTTAAGGAGTACAGTGCCGGTCCCCAAGAAAGGAAATAGTATAATCGTACACAGTATGCATCATAGTACATCACGATTTGCTACAAACAAATATTGACAACGGAAGACAATAAAAGAAGTACCTTAATGAAGTAGATTGTAGGTATATTGGACAGTACTTAATTAAGGCACCTCTCCATTCCCTATCGTGGCTTAAAACTAAAGTAAAAGTACAATAATACGTAAAAAAGAAAAAAAAATACAATAGGGTAAGAACGTTAACTAACAACAAAAAATCATGTAACTAGTGGGTAGGTGAATATCAGTTGTGACCAATATTGTGTGTTGTGCGAATGTGCGTAATGTTTACGCTACAGGTTACGAGTCATAAGCTGTAGCGGGTTAAATTTAATGCGCGGAATGTTAGTACTACTTCGATGTGCATTTTTATTGTAACTATAATTTATTGTGTCAAGCATGTGTGTTAGAATATAATTGTAGTAATTATTAGAGAAGAACAAAACTGTAAGTGGATACGTTAATATCTTATGAAATTTTCTGTTTCATCATAATTCTTGCGTTGTAAGAATGAGTAAACTGCTCTTTTACAATTGTGATATGACAGACCATATATTGGACAGTACTTATTTAACTTATTATAAAGACTCGGGCCTTGGAAATAAAAAAATCTTTTGGAGAAGCTTGATCTCGTTCGTGGTATTGTGCAAATTTGGTCTTTACGACGTTTTGTTATGTTTTTGTAAGGGGTTTTCTTGTGTTGTAGTAATATTACTTGTAAAATAAAATGTTGTCGTATGTTGAGAATCCCCCAGTGACTATACAATTCATTAGTAGGAAACATAAAATGTCGAAAGGTCGCAACTTTTAAAATGGCCCTGTGAGCGACTTCCAAGGGCATCAAAAAAGTCTTAGCAGCACCACCCCAACATGATATACAGTACGTGATAATAGAGGAGCATAGAGCAAAATATACAGTACGAATAATTTTTAGGCTTGCTACGTATCGAAGGGTTCTGAATATGTAAATTAGTTTTCTTACTCTTCCCGTAAGCAGGTCAATGTGCGTCTTAAACTTTATATTTGCATCTATTATTATACCTAGGTATTTTATATGGTCAACGTTAACTAGAGACGGGCAATCACATGATGTTTTTGATAGGCAAGAGTGAGCTTTTAAGAATAGAATAGAATAGAATAACGTTTATTTGCATAAAAACACGGTATAAAAGATGGTACAAAGATTAGATATAGAGCATACATGTTTTTGCTTAACATTATAAGCGTGCAAATTTTTGTACATACAGTTAATTAATGTTTTTTGTCAAAAAACTCTTTAATACTATAAAAACTATTAGTAGACAGCCAATCGTACAATTTACTTTTAAACAATCTTGTATTAAGAATTTTTAAGTCACTTGGTATTCTATTAAATATTTCCACACACATATACAAACAGCTTTTATTATATTTAGCTAGCCTTGGCACGACATCCAGTACGAGCCTGTGAGGGTCGCGCCGGTTCCTAGGATGTACATCGTCCGCTTTTGTAAATAATTCCTTATTTTTCCACACAAACATACATATCTCATATATATAAAGAGACGGTAGCGGTAACAAACCAAGTTTCTGAAATACCGGTCGACAAGAGTCGTCAGATTGAAGCCCATAGATTGCTCGAATGCATTTTTTTTGTGCAACAAATGCTCTATTTTGATCAGTGCTATTGCCCCACATTATTAATCCATATCGTAACACTGATTCAACATATGCATGATATGACATTATTGCCGTTTGGACATTTGTTATGTTCCTAATTTTCCTTAGTGCAAATACAAACTTATTAATTTGTTTTGCGACATTATCGACGTGGGTTTTCCAGTTCATGTCTTGATCCAAAGTAACGCCTAAAAACTTAGTTTTCGTTACTTCACCAATTTTATCTATATTTATTTTATTATTATATTTAGAATTGTTTGATCGGTTAAATTGTATATATACAGATTTTGATAGATTTAATGATAAATTATTTTTATTAAGCCATTCTATTAGTATGTCAATTGTGTTATTAATGTCAGTTTCATGATCGTCAATTGTATTATTTTTTTTATCAGATGTCACAATAATCGAAATGTCATCAGCAAATAATATGCATTTGTGGTTAGTTATATTAGTAATTGAATTAATATATAATATGAATAAAATTGGGCCTAACACACTTCCTTGTGGAACGCCAAATTTGTTGCTTTTGAGTTCAGAAGAGTGTGGTGTCATATCGTTATGTCGATTCACTTTTGTAATTATAACACGCTGTTGTCTGTTACTTAGATATGTCGATATCCATTGAAGTGCAATGCCTCTAATGCCAATTGCCTCCAATTTTTGTAGTAACAGGTCATGAGATACTAAGTCAAAAGCTTTGGATAAGTCAAAAAATAACCCTGTAGTAAAATTATTTCGGTTAATATTAGTCAATATGGTTTTTACAAGAGTGAAAATTGCTAGTGTTGTAGACTTATTTTTTTGGAAGCCAAATTGATCTTTTTTAATAATGTCAAATTTATCACAATAGTCAATCAATCTCTTATACATACACTTCTCAAAAATTTTCGATATAATCGGTATCAATGTTATTGGGCGATAATTATTAATGTCAGTTTTATCACCTTTTTTAAAAAGTGGCTTAACAATTGATACTTTTAATGATTCTGGAAAAGTGCCTTGTGAAAATGATAGATTGATTAAATATGTCATAATTATAACAAGTTCATTAGTGCATGCTTTTATAATCTTCGTATTAATTTCGTCATAACCAGCTGCATTTGTGTTTTTTAATAATGTTATCACGGTTCTGACTTCTTTCTCAGACACAGGTTTTAAGAACATCGAATGAACTAGTGAACTTTTATCACAGTTCAGTTTTATACCTGTGCCAGAGTTCGTTCTATTAACATAGTGGTTATTAAACGCAGTTGCAATTTTTACTGGATCTGTAAGTATTGTGTTGTCAATTTGTATATTATCTATGTCTTTTTTAAAGTTATTGCCCATTATTTCATCCTTAATTACTTTCCATACCGCTTTACATTTGTTGTCACTTTTGTTAATAAATTTAATATTTGCGTTCCTTTTTGAGTTATATATGCATTTCTGTAAAAGTTTTGAGTATTGAATGTAATTATTTTTATTTTTTGTATTTTTATTTGTGTAATATTGATAGCGTAAGAAGCGTTTTGTTTTACAACTTTTTTTGAGTCCTTTACTTATCCAGTTCTGTTTTTTTTTATTTTTAGTGTTCACCTTTACCCTTATTTTTGGGAAACACAAATTAAAAAGTAGACACAATGTGTCATGAAAAGAATTAAATGCTTTATTTATATCCTTCTCTGCATAAGTTTCGGACCAAGACAAATTCTGCAAGCACTCTTTGAACTTCTGAATGTTATTTGAACTAAAAAGTCTTTTGTAGGCATAGTACGTCGCTTGATTTTGTGTATTGCGTCCCACGGGGAAGCTCAACATTTGTGCCGTGTCGTGGTCGGATAGATGGAGTGGCAGTATTGTACCAATAGCATCAGGAATGTTGCTGAGAATATGGTCGATGCATGAAGACCTACGAGTTGGTTCATTAATGTGCAATTTAAGATTATAATTGTTTGCTAGATCTTGTAACTGATTTGTAATATTGCTCTTTTTAAGAGTGTTTATGTTAAAGTCACCTGTTAGAACTACGTTTGTTTTTGAGTTATATTTTTGAGATATTTGATACAAAAGACTGTTTAATTTGATCAAGAATTGGGTGGGGTCAGATTGAGGTGTCCTATAGATACATATAATTATCAACTTATGACAGGTAATTTCTATGCCACATACTTCAAACGTATTTTGTATCGCATGGTTATATAAAAACGGTAGTTCCTTGTAGACAAGGTCACGCCTTACGAAAACACAAGTCCCCCCTCTCTGTTTTTCTCTGGAGAAACTGGCTGCCAATTCGTAATCATGAATCTTAATACAAGCTTCATTGCCTTTTTTTATAAAGGTTTCGGAAAGGCATATTACATCCGGGCTATTTTGTGCTTCGCATAGTTCCTGTAAAGTTAATTCAAGGAGTTCTTTTTTAGATAAGATACTAGCAATATTTTGATGCAGTATTTTAAAGTTATATTTCATTGGTGGAGAAATTTTATGCACGAAAAAACGTCAAGTTTTTTTGTATCGGAGGAAAGTAATAAGGAATAGTTCTCTTTGTTGCTTTTTCTGTACGATTTATAAGGTCATTAGTTTTTTGTATTTTTAATTTCATGCGATCAAAATAGAAGGGAATTGTGCCTCTCTTGGGTTCATTACTACTCTTAAACTGCTTAAAACTTGATCTGTTACTCGCTATTCGCTTTACAAGTTCTCTTGGGTTCAAATAGTTTTCGTTATAATCATTACAATCAATGAGATAATTTATTTTAGTGCACAGCTCAGTTAGTTTTAGTGTTTTGCATTCTAAAAAATTACATTTTTTATAAGTTTTACATACATCTTTGATACGAGAGTTAAGGTTATTGACATCTAAATAATAATTTTTAAAAACATCTAATACGATAATCATGTTATTATAAAATGTATCAAGAACTATTTGTAATTGTGATAAAATGTGTTTTAAATTATAATCATTCTCTCCTATGCAAATCACAATTTTATCATTCAAGTTTAACTTAGCATGACGGCAGCTCATAACTATTTGGTTACTGAGTGCATTTGGCTTAGTATCTGCAACAATGTCATACCTTTCATACCTTGTATTTCTTCTTGAACCTATCATGGCTGCTGCTAGGCCGACACATTGTTGAGAGCCGAAAATAAGTATCCTATTTGTCGGTTCATGTTTTTGCTCCTTTGTACAAATAGGCGTTTGTGTGCAGATTTTTGGTACCGGTGAATAACCTAAAAACCATAATAAATACCGGTAATAAGGTTATGGCAGTAAGTGGTTGGGAGGCCGCGCTAATTGAGTAAGCAATAAAATTGGTTTTGCTGGTATTTAGGGTAAGGGTGTGTGCGGTGAGCCAATCTAAGGCTGTGTTAAGGCCATTTTGTGCAATTAGTTCCAGCTCAGACCAAGTGTCTGCGGTGAATGTAATAGCGGTGTCATCCGCAAATGCAACAATCCTGCCATTAGGAATATTAAGGTTGCACAGGTCATTTATAAAGATAAGGAAGAGGGTGGGACCTAATATGCTGCCTTGAGGCACCCCGTAGCAGATGGGAAGCTCTTCACTACTGTAATTATCAATCTTAACAGTCTGAGTGCGATCACTTAGGTAATTACGGAAAAGGTCCAAAGTTGCCCCCCTGACTCCCACACCCTCAAGTTTGAGTAGAAGAGTGGAGATGGGAACTGTATCAAACGCCTTCGCAAGATCTAGGAAGACAGTAAGGACTTTTTTATTTTGGTTAAGGTGTAAAACAACATTAGAAATTACATCTTGAACTGCATCAGAAGTGGATTTATTTTTGCGAAACCCAAACTGTTGAGGGGATAGCAGATTATAGTGTTCAAGGTATTTAATTAGTCTTTTGTTTATAAGACGTTCGAGTACCTTTGATAGAGTACTCAAAACTGCAATAGGGCGATAATTGCTAGGTACGTTCCCATCTCCACCCTTGAAAATCGGATGTATTAAGGCCTTTTTCATAGAATTTGGAAACACGGACATTTCGAAACAAAGATTAAAAATATGGCATAGTATGGGTGCCAGGGTATTAGCATACCTCTTCAGGAAGAGGGGTGAGATGGTATCCCAACCAGTGGCAGCGTTCACTCGTAACGACTTTATAATAGTTATAATTTCGTCGGGGTCGGTTGCTTCCAGGACAAATGATGTGAGTGGAATTTTGTTTAGTTGAGTCTGTGGAAGTGATGCAGGCTGCAGGGTATTTTTGCGAATATCGTCTGCAAGTTTCTTGCCAATATTTACAAAAAAGGAATTTACAACATTGCAACATTCTTTTGGTGTAGACGCGCATGTCAGAAGTTGTGTGGATGATTTTTTGGTGTTTTTGGTGTTTGTAATTGTCTTAATAGTTTCCCATAATGCTTTTGGATTTTGACTTGATTTGGTAAGTTCTTGTGTGTTAAATAGTCGTTTCGCTTTTCTCAACAGGCCTAAACAGAAGTTTCTGTATCGTTTGTAAGTTATCTTCAGTACTTCATTATCTGGAGATAACTTAATTTTTCTATGTAAAGCATCCCTATTTCTTATACACCGCAACAATCCTGGGGTAATCCAAGGTTTAAGCGTTCTCCTCCTTGCTGGCACTTGTTTTAATGACGTATTGTTTGAAATAGCTGTTGCCAAAAGGCCTATTAAGTTATCAGTAGCTATATTGACGTCCTGAATGTTTAGAACATGATCAAAATCAATTTGGGATATCGATTTATCCAAAGCGTCGTAATCGATTCTAGTCGTAGTAGAATTTAAAACGGTGCGTTCGCATTGGTTTTCTAGACACAGCAAGGAAGAGTGATGATCAGTGACCGTGGTATCGTAAACAAGTGTGATACATGGACATTTTGTTTTTAAAATTAGGTGATCCAGGCAATTGTTTCCTCTAGTTGGCAGGGTATGTGCAGGGAGAAAACCATGCGACGCTAAAAAGGTGAGATATTCGTGGGAACGGGTATCAGTAGTAGTATCCTTTATGTCTATATTTAGATCGCCAGTGATGATTACCGTTTTAAATTTTTGTAGTAATAATAATACATTATTTAGAGCTAAAAGAAAATCATGGAGATTATTATTCGATGGTGAACGGTAGATGCAAACTATTGCAATTTCCGATCTTATTTTAATTATAAGACCAGTTGCAGCGTGACCAAAATCTGGTTCTTCATATGTAACAAGGATATTGGACTTGTAATATACTACCACACCATCACTCTGATTGAGATGTTTGGTCGTCTTAAGTGCAGTATAGTTTTGCAACATCGGAAGATAAAAATTGTTAGAACAGGCTAACCAACATTCGGTTAAAACTACCAGATCACAATCAAACGAAATACGTTGCAACAGCGTTTGTAAGTTAATGAAGTTACAATTGATAGAACGAATATTTTGCGAAAGTATTTTTAGATATTTATTTGGATGTTTTAACAGTGTATTGGACTGTTCAGGGGCACATGAATGAATTTCCGATACAGAAAGCTTGTCAATCCCATCAATTAAATGATCTACGTCATTATTCATTTTTAAAATTTTAGGCTAGCTCGGAAACAGTGGGTTAAATTGGGTATTTAAAAATGGCTTAGCTATTTGGGGTATCTGTTGAGTTTGACGAAAGACTACATGACAAAATATAAAATTGAATAGTTTAACAGTTTTGTAAGAGGCGGAAATTAATAAACACCACCAGCTTTTTACAATATGTGAATGATTGCACAGTTTTATCGAAGTACAAAGTTGTGATTGTGAATGACTTTGTGTTTGTGTAGGATGTGTTACATTTTTAATGTTAACATGAAATTCGTGTATAGATATATAATTACAGTAAAAATAGTTAATTAAGTTACATGCATGATTTCTTACATTTAATTCTTTCGGATAACTGAAAAGAGTAATAATTACCTTATCCAAATTTAGTAATATATAAGTGGAAAAATAATAACAAATATTACGTAGTCATGCATTTGCAGCATCGTTGACCGTTGTGATGTTGTTAAAGAGCAGTTGCAGTTGTCCTTCAGTTTTGATCGGGATGACTTGACTATCAGGATTCTTTTTTAACATTACTCGTCCGTTAGACGTCCAGCAGAAGCTATAATTGTTTGATTTAGCGAAGTTTCTGGTGAGGTAGAACAGTCTTTTAGCATGAGGAGTCAACTGTTCCGTTATATATACTGGAGTTCCCGGAGTAACTTTTAGGCCCAGATGTGTTGAGCACAGTTTATGATTAGGATTTCGTTTATTGTATTCCTTCACCGCTGTCAGGAACTTGGAGCTCGTGAGAGAATTCGAGAACTCAACGGTTAGATTCGATTTTGTATTTTCTTTCTTTGATGGTTGTCTTATTACATCACGAATACTATTAGGTTCTGTTTGTATCTGTAGTTGGTTTGATAGGTGCTGTATCATATCGTACAACACTGTTTTATTCTCGTTTGGCATTTTGGGAACATTTCGAATTTCCACAGATGTTTTAATAAGGTTTCGTTCGAGCAATTCGACTTTTTCCTCCAGAGTTGATAACTTGATCACCATTGTGTTTCGTTCCTTTTCTAATCCCGTAATCTTAGCTCCTAATGATGATATCTGATCGGAAACAAATGTTAATGATTTTTCTAGTTCACCATTTATATTCTTAATCTCAGTATTGTGTTTTTTTATTTCCATGAGATGCTTTTCCAATTTATCCAGACGTTCGTTTTGAGCGCACATCATTTCTTTCATCACCTCGATGATTTCTGACTTGGAGGTCTCTAGCTCATTACCCTTAGCGTCATCATTAGCGCCGCCAGATACACACTTTCGCTTTGCACGTTGGGAGATATTCAGTTGAAGGTAGTCATCCATACAGAGCTGTCGAATGTCCGAATCGGAGCGGGAAGGCACGTTTCCCATCGAAGAAGTCTTTGCTGGTATATTTGACATTTTTTTTTTTTTTTTTTTATAACTCGCTTCCGCTCACGCTTATACCTTGTGGCAAGCTCAGCTGGTGACGTAGTGCCGCTGTCCGTCGACTAGTTTTGTCTCGGTTGTTGTTGTCTTCTTCACGTAGATTAACCGCTACGCTTGTATTGCGCGCCTAGTACTTTGACTGTTTTATGTCGTTTTAAAGGTAATAAATATCTTATTTCTTTAATTACTTTTTCACAAAATCGAAAAATACGGATGCACACGTCCGAACGCTTTCGCGGTCCGAGGGGAAGGGCATACACATAACATACTTATACTTAAGTTTGAAAATACATACATATTATCGATAAATTACACCCAGACACAGAACAAATAATCGTGCTCAGCACACAAACATTTGTCCTGGGTGGGAATCGAAACCACGACCTCTGGCATAGCAACCAGGGCCACTAACCACGAGACCAAGAGGCCAATCTAATAATAATAATTATTATAATATTTTGCCAGATCACATTAAAAATCATAGATCGCCTGAAAATCTACCATCGAGATAAATTCCTGGGAGCATCACCATAAATCTAGCGATGAAAGATGGGACAGCAGTGGACCAGCCATAAATAATGTTGCCACTGTGATTCGGCCTGACTTTATGTGACGGCTCTAATTTATTACTATTAATTACGAGTTCAAAGCAGTTTCATTTAGATTTGTTTGGCTTATATTTAGAAATGGGAGTGGGACGAAAAAAAATTTTGGGCAAGGGCGAATCAGAGTTGTGCCCTGAAGGTTCTCTACAAACTCACCTATGTAAATAGTTTAATACTCGAAGATATTGCAGAATCATCGTCATCATCATCAGCCTTTTTAATGTTCCCACTGGTGGGACACAGGCCTCCTCTCTAGGAGAGGAAATGGGCCATAATCCACCACGCGGACCCAGTGCGGATTGGTGGATGTCAAATGTCTTCGAATTTTTGATTTTAGGACATAACGGTTTCCTCACGATGTTTTCCTTCACCGTTTTGAGAGCAGTGGTGATGAAATAAATTACAGAAAATTGCAGAATCGCAAAAAAATAATTTTGACGTTACTTAAATGAATTCACAGTCATGTTTGTGCTATCAGACCTTTTTATTGTTAGAAAAATCATCTGATTCCGTTCTAGGACGAAGCGGGAAACAGTGTCAGACTCTTACTGACTAAACGACCCAAACCTCTCTATCTTAGCCTTCATACTGGAGTCGGACCTTCCTTTCAGAAAACGGACCAGGGCTCCAGGTGCTATTAGACTTTGCTATCTCAAGGGTATCAAAATTCATGTCATGAACTATGAATTTTGATATCCTTGATAGTGTTGCATGATATGCATAATGCGTCGAGTTTATAGCCCTGGTTTTCAGCAAGGACCGGAGACGGTGTCAACACAAATATGTCTGAACGATATAGTAAGTAAATTAATTTGAGTAAAATAACCACCACTGCTCTTAAAATGGTGAAAGAAAACATCATGAGGAAACTAGCATGTTCTAAAACCAAAAATTCGAAGATTTGTGACATCCACTAACCCACTCTAGGCCCTTTTCTAGAGGGGACGCCTGAGTCCCAACAGGAGAAACATTAAAAGGCTGATCTCTATATTATACTGATATGCTAGGGAGGTTAAAATTCGTATGTTTGTATGTTGGAGATACATTTTGGAACAACTGAACTGTTCAGTTTTGCAACAAAACTTGAGAGTGAAATAACACAGTATGATTTTCTACTATCACATAGGTAAAGTCGCAGGCAGAAGCTAGTCTACATCTACACTAATATAATAAAGAGGTAAAATTTGTTTTTTTGTTTTTTTATTTTTTTGTTTTTTTGTTTGTAGGAGGTAATCTCTGGAACTACTGGTCCGATTGGAAAAAATTTAGCAACAATAGAAAGCTGCTTCACTCCTGAGTGACATAGGCTATATTTTTTGTACGCGGGCGAAGCCGCGGACGAAAGCTAGTAACAAATAAAATGGAAGAATCGAGTGTTCAATAATAAGTACTTGACCTAAAAGGTTCGTTGTATGGCTCGGGTTTCGATCGAGCGAACAATGGCTTCACAGAAACCTGGATTGGATTTATCGAAACCTGTTAATCTGGACTCTGGTTTTTGTGTAATGAAGAATAAAAGATCTGACGAAATTAATTGGAGAATTCTCAATTTGCAATTCTTTATTGCGTACCATATTGTATACATAGTTTTTGTATGGTAGTTAAAAATCATCGTGAATGAGTTTTCAAGCGCTAAAATTCGCAGAGCCTAACTTCGGACTCGCCAAGAGGCCGTACTGTACAAAGGTACAGTACGGCCTCTTGGCGAGTCCGAAGCTATTAACAAAGGTTAATAGCTCAAATTACAAAAAAGAATGTCAATGATTTTACCAAAATGATTTTTTTTGTGACGTTTTGTTGTTAACAAATTTACTGTTTTTCGAGTCAACGGGAAGTACCCTATGTTTTTTATTCCTTTGAGATTGAATCTTGAAATATACGTTTTTTACGAGATACTAGACATATTTTTTTTTTTTTATTAGTAAAATTTGATACACAACTTCAAGGTCCCGCAATTTCAACTCGAAACCACTACTTGTTTCCGTGATAAACTTTTATTTTTCCATAACTATCACACAACCACACACAACGCTGTCTAGTCCCAAGCTAAGCAAAGCTTGTGTTATAAGCACTAGACAACTGATAAACCTACTTATATATATATCTAAATACATACTTATAATAGATAAATTCCACCCAGACACAGAACAAATAGAGGTCACACAAACTTTTGTCCTGGGTGGGAATCGAACCCACGACCTCCGGCATAGCAGTCAGGATCACTAACTACTAAACCAACGGCCCAGTAATAAACAATAAAAAACCATAAACTCTTGACAGACAGACAAAAATTGATCCTATAAGTGTTATTTTTTTTTATCTTTTTTGGTAGGTAAAAATCATCCTATGCCGGATCCTGATCCCTTAGGCGGAGCTGGAAACAGTGTCGATCCCTTAGGCGGAGCTGGAAACAGTGTCAGACTCTTACTGACTAAACAACCTACCCCATTCCTACGTTGCCATATATACCAAGGCCAGAGCCTTCCTTTTAGACGTGTATTTAATTTTTTCCTTTCGAAGTACGGTAATTATAAAAAACGTAAATCCCACTACAGCATTTCAGTTCCATTAGCTTATCACACTACACCAGTAGCATACTAATGTTTAAGCTAAGCATTATGCTCTCAACTGTTAGTACAATGATTCTGTTATAATCAGAAAACGCGGACTAAACAGTACGGTACAGCTCTATTAACTGGGACAATGAGGTTAGCGCTTATTATGCCAGAGTTTAGGGTTCCGTGTCTCATTTGGTAAAATCAAAACCTTTATACCACCATAATAAAATGGGTAGTGTCAATGGTACAGAGTGCGTGGAGCGGCAATCGTACATTTTGATACAAGTGCAGGAAGTTTGTCATTGCAGCCCTCGCCTACGGCTCGTGCGTATTTCGCCTCGGTCGCAATGACAAATCTGCATGCGTGTCAAACGACGTTTTTCAATACACTTACGACTTGTGAAATAAAGAAAGAAAGAAAAAACTTTTAATCGTATGTCAAACATACAGTAGAAATATAATATTAATAGCATTCAAATCTGCTTTGGTAAGTTTCTAACTTCGTGGGGTCGCCCAGCGCCGCGTGGGGGACGCCTCGCGCCTGATTCGATAAACTAAGAAAAAAAAATCACCCGTGACCGTGACGATAAGGAAGGAATAAAAAAGCCCTTGTTGTGATAAACTCAAAAAAGCACTTGGGTGATATACATGCTATATTGAACCTAATAGGAGTGCGATAAGAGGCAGTTTTCGAGTAAGTGTATTGAAAAAGCATTATGCTATTTAAATTAATGATATAATTATCTCTTTAATAATGTTTTTTACTAACATCGTTTTTATGGTAATAAAATATGGACAAAGGTCTGAAATAATAGTACATTATGATGCAAGTGTGTAATATAGGTGGTTACCGTCGAGGCAGTATTGAGACCCGAGCCGTGGCGAGGGTCTTAAAAGAGCCAAGAACGGTAACCAGTCATTACTCACGTGTATCATACGACGGTTTTCAATACACTTTGAAGAAAAATAAATTTGCTAACTATTATTACAGCATAGTATTTTTTTTTTTATAGCATGGTGGTAAAAAAATGAATTAAGTACGCATCGAGCGACAACTACCTACGGTCAGTGAACCCACTCAGCTGTTCTTTACTTAAAGATTTTCGTTGCGAAAATTAATTTTAGTTTAAAAAAAAGTACTTTATTTTTTTATGTTATCTTTACAAATCGATAGTGTTTCACGTACCATCATCATCATCGACCATCCACGGGATTAAAAAACCAAAATTTAACGGTGTATATTATCATTTATAGCTTTATCCCTCAACAATTTTGTTTAAATCGTAAAATGGATCGCTTTTTGAGCTCATGGTTATGTAGCAAGTCTTTTTGCTTATTCTCTTCGCTGAATAGGTACCGTCGTGCTGTAACATAATCAAAACATTGAATGGTTATGAGAGCGGGTATTAAAATAATATACACGCGGTAACAAGGTGAATGCTGGCGAAAATTCACGTTACATTCTGTTGGCTTTACAACGCAGCGGGGTTCAAATTTCATATTCGCACTTGAGGGTTTTAGGAATCGTGATGTTTTTATGCATTTAAAGCAGTAATGTTTAATTTTTATTTGTTTTTTTTTTGGTTGGTACATGCTTAAATTAATATGGAAAACGGAATGCATGAAATGAAATGCTTTTTTGCGTTGTATACAAATGTTGTGTTTATTTATTTATGCACTTGGTTAGTATAAAAGTAAATTTATTCCGAATTTAAAGCGTAACAAATGTTGTTCAAAAACCTAACCCTATTTCTCGTGTTTTTTTTTATGTTAGGTAAAAATCATCCAATGACGAATCCCGCTCTTGGGCGGAGCGGGGGACATGTGTCAGACTCTTACTGACTAAAAAACCTACCCCATTCTTTCCTTGTCTTATTCCCAGGCCTTGGTGTTACGCTTTCGCACCTACCCTTGGCCTAGAAGAACCCTATTTCTCGTGTGGAGAGTGAGAAATTATTTGAGAGATTTCCTAGCGCAAAGAAAAGACAGATAAAAATTATACTGTAGCAAATACGTTTACTAAACTTATTACGGTTATTAATTTCTTAATTACAAATGTTTAAAAATATTTGACTTAATGAATAATTTTAAATAGGTACTGATGAATTAGCATTGGAAATACTGCCAGTGTTCTGGGTTTTGTTAGATGCCCTAAGAGTTTTTTTTAACCCATTTATGCATATTATGGGATTTGATCCACGTGGGATCCTGGAAAAGTGCTGGACTGATGCTGCGCAAGCGAGGTTTCGTGATCCACCCTCTTTAGAAGACTACACGCAGCAGATTCTGAACCCATAGTATTCCATTGGTGTAAGTGCAGTAAGGCGTTCCGATGTGAGGGCAAATAAATAAATATTAATATTTTTTGTGAATCGTCATCATCAGCCATTTAATATTCCTACTGCTGGGACACACGCCTCCTCTCTAGGAGAGGGAATGGGCCATAATCCATCACGCGGGTCACATGTCTTCGATTTTTTGGTTCTAGAACATGCCGGTTTCTTTACGATGTTTTCCTTCAGCGTTTTGAGAGCAGTGGTGATGAAATAAATTAAACAAGTAATGCACCTGGCTTGGTTTGAACCCGCGACCTACAACTCGTAAGTCGGGGTCGATAACACTCGGCCACCACTGCTCTCTAACTGCTTTCTACCTGCACGGAAGTGTCTGTATGTATACCTGGTAAATAAAATTAAATATACCTACCGTACAACGGGGTGAATAGAAAACAACATTTTGTTGTTTTTTTCACGTTATTTAAAAATTATTTATATTGAAAACAAAACTGCTTTATTAAAACTAAAAATATGAAATCAAAGTAAAAATCCTGCTAAAACTTTTATTTCTATTCACCCTCCATTTTACGCGGTAAATCTACACTAATATATTAAAGAGGTAAAGTTTGTCTTTTTGTTTCTTTGTTTTTTTGTTTGTTGGAGGTAATCTCTGGAACTCCTGGTCCGATTTGGAAAATTTTAGCAACAATAGAAAGCTGCTGTACTCCTGAGTAACATAGGCTATATTTTATTTACGCGGGCGAAGCCGAAAAAAAGCTAGTATATTTGACTGGTTATTATTACTCCTACTGTTTTAGCAGTGAGCAGTACTACAGTAACTTCTGCTTTCTTGTACCAAGTTAAACCATACACACACACTGACAAACTTTCGTCATTACAATATTAATTTGATGAATAACTTTGAACAAATAACCTTCCATACTTCACTCACACATATACTACATATACACCGTTAAATTTTGATCGTTTTAATCTCGTGGAGGGTCAATTCTGTATCCTGTATATGAAACACTGTCGATTTGTGTAGATAAAATAAAATAATTAATACTTTTTTTCTAAATCTCGTATTAGTGTACGCATTGACAAAATTCATTTCTTTAAGTAAACGAGTCAATGACGACGTAGGTAGTTGACTGTCGTAGCGTACTAACTACCTGCAGGTCATTGAACTGGTTCAGCTGACGTTTAGTTAAAGGAATTAATTTTGAACGTTCATAAATTAATTCGAGATTTTAAAAAAAGTAGTTTATTTTTTATTTCAAATTAAATCGATTGCATTTTATGTACCAAATCAACCCTCCAAGAGATGTAATATATCATCATTACATAGTATAAAACAAAGTTGCTTACCGCTGTCCCTATGTATGCTTAGATCTTTAAAACTACGCAACGGATTTTGATGCGGTTTTTTATAGTTATAGTGATTGAAGAGGAAGGTTTATATGCATAATATATTCGATATTAGTACCCGTGCGAAGCTGGGGCGGGTCGCTAATATGATATATATATTTATATATACAGATACCCCAATTTGCGAAGTACGAACATCATAACAACATACGAAATAATTGTTTGTGTTTGAACTAACTTCAAAGGTGCATTATAATGATTCCGAGGAAACCATATAACCATCGATCGAGGGGAAACATTGCCTGGCTTGCCGACAGATACTAGCTATTAAGCAAACATTATAAAACAGTTTTTTTTCTGCGACTTCGCTTGTGTTAAATTTAAAATTTATTTCACTAGAACAAGGTTCAAAAAAGTAAAAAGTACTATTTTAGAAAAACCTAAAGCGTAAGTAGAATAAATACTATATCAAATTAATTGGAATCAAAACGGTGAAGGAAAATATCGTGAAAAAACCATGGTTTTGACCATGGACTGTGTCCCAGCAGTGGGAACATTAAAATAAGGTTGATAATTTTTTTTCTCCGCGCTTCAAGGATTTGTGAGTAACTGTATGGGCCCAGTAGGGTCGAAGCTTCCTGGGGCCAAGGGTTGATGCGAATGCGGAACACTGGTGCCCTGGAACTGAGGCAGGAAGGAACGGTGGTTCGTTTAGTCAGTAGAAGTCTGACACTGTCACCCGCTTCGCTCAAGACGAAAAAAAAAATTGACGAGTAAAAGAGTTTGTAAAAACCTATTTACAAAATAAACTTTAGGTGTCTTCAAGGCTAGATTGAATAGGCTCTTAATAAACTAGTGCGCCTTACCATCAACGATTGCATCACTGCTTACTATCAGGTGGGATCGCAGTCAAGCACTAGTTTATTGCAATTAAAAAAATATATATATATTGATTAAAATCTACACTAATATAATAAAGAGGTAAAGTTTGTTTTTTTGTTAGTTTGTTTTTTTGTTTGTAGGAGGTAATCTCTGGAACTACTGGTCCGATTGGAAAAATTTTGGCAACAATAGAAAGCCGCTTCACTCCTGAGTGACATAGGCTATATTTTATGTACGCGGGCGAAGCCGCTGACAAAAGCTAGTAAATAATAAAGACGGTCTGTCCGTGTTGCATTAAATTCATGTACGGAAAGCCGTTCGAAGAAACTAATTTATAATGATAATAACAGAGAGTTTTCTTCAAAGGCATTCATCGATCGTTAATGATACGTCTTCAATAACTTATGAGTTTTAAGCAGGGTCGTTAGTTTGAAGACTTGATTGTGTAGACTGGTTAATATTGGTTCTAGACTATTGTGAAGGCTATTTGAAACTTATAAGACGGCAAAAAAATTGTATACTTTTTTATGGTAGGTAAAAATTTATGTAATGGTAAGAAAAAAAAAAAATCTTAAAAGCAAGGCTTGTACCCAATTGGTACAAATCTTCTTTCTTCTTTGCCTTGCGTTCCAAGACCTCGGAGTTTCCTTTTCGTAAGCAAATCCATGGCCCCAATAAACTTCGGGTCCCGTCTAGTCGTCTAGTAACAGTCTAGACTAAGCCAAGTCGTCGACGGCGCGCACTGTTCCCGCGCGTCTTAAGGAGCTGTCAGCAAACTGTATCCTACAGGGTCGAAGCCTCCTAGGGCCGAGGGTTGATGCGGGAGCGTTACACCGAGGCTTTTGGACTAAGGCAAGGTAGAAACGGGGTAGGTTGTTTAGTCAGTAAGAGTCTGACACTGTTTGCCGCTCCGCCAAAGACGGGGATTCGTCATTAGATGTTTTTTGCCCACCATAAAAAAAGAAAAAAAACCTTAAAAGCAAAATCTTGTACCTAATTAGGTACCTTACTTACTAGGTAAGGGGTAGGTAAGGCCTTGCTTTCTGGTAATTACCAGTCATGGTAAAAAATATCAGAAATTAGGCAGAACTGTGTCACCAGACATAAGCTTCTAAGTGCTGCCTAACAAGGCCCATACAATTACCATGGCTAACTTATATTGGGTCGAATCTGGCACAATGGCCTTTCATGGTGATAGGTCGATGTGCCGGTAGGAATAATTTACTATTTATTGATTTGTGGTTTTAGTATGTATTTGGTTTTATTGATATTTTTATGACTAGAAGAAAAACAAAAGGTTACAAGTTGACACACTAGTATTAGTCGAAAGTTTGTGTAATGTGTGTGTGTGTGTGAGTTATTTCTTCACGCTGGAATGGATACAGGAATTGGAATAAATAGAATAAACTTTATTGTACAACAAAATAAAAAGAAAGAAAGAAAGGAAAAAAATATTTAGCTTAGGTACATACCATGGGTTTCATGGTGGTCTTTAAGATGTCAGCAAAACTGTAAAGGCCATCAAAACCGATGCCGGACCGAACTGAAGTCGTAGACCGTGCGTGCTGTTCTCGCACGCCTCAAGAAGTTGTCAGCAAACTGTAGGGGCCCAGCAGGGTCGAAGCCTCCTCGAACCAAGGGTGGATGCGAAAGCATATTACCGGGGCCCTGGGATCAAGGCAAGAAAGGAACGGGGTAGGTTGTTCAGTCAGTAAGAGTCTGACACTGTTTCCAGCTCCACCTAAGGACGGAATTCGTCATTGGATGATTTTTACCTACCATAAAAAAAGCTTTATCTCTGATCAAGTGACGTAGGAGTCAAATGCTTAAACACTAATATTGAAAAACTTGGCGCACCCTGTTGCTAAGTAGTTGTCAGCAACTGTAAGCCTTGGCCCAGCAGGGTCGAAGCCTTCTGGAGCCAAGGGTTGATGCGAAAACAGAACACCGGGGCTCTGGAACGAAGGCAGGAAGGAACGGTGGGTCGTTTAGTTAGTAGAAGTCTGACACTGTCTCCCGCTCATTCGATAAAAAAGCTCTGTCACTGAACTCATCACTTACCATCAGATGACACAGAGTCAAATGCGTGTTCAACAATATTGAAAAACTATCCAGTTCTGCCTAATTTTCGAAACAGTGACTGTAGGCAAATTTCATGTTCGCTACTGTGATTGGTTGACCGAAATAACAGACAATCCAATCACTTGAGTTCAGATTGAATAGGCTACCGAAAAGCGGGTGGCTGTTAGCCTATTGTTTCACCAATAGCTTCCCGTTCTAGTCGCAGGCGCCTGTGTCAAGTGTATTTGTCTAACACGTGCTAATTTGGCCTCTCATTAGGTGCGAAATTGGGACGCATCCCAGTAAAAAATATTGGGTATCACCCGATACCCAATATTTTTTACCGGTTAAAAATGGGTTGCTGCATTAAGAGCGGCCTACCCGACATACATTTTCATACAACCGCTCTTACGTGATTATGATGTAATTGCACATCTTTTTTCAGATAATTTGGATACATAGATATCTTGTGGATATTATGTAGGCTTCTATAGAAATCAAAACGTAAATTTGTGTAAGAGATATCCAGTAAAGACCTCTCAAAATCGGCTATTTTCCGTGAACTATTTTTCCGTGAGCTCTCCATAATTTACTGCTATATTAAAAATATAAAAAAAGTACTTCTATACAAGCCTAGCGCATTTAATCGAGATTCTAAGTGTTATCTACACTTCTACACTAATATAATAAAGAGGTAAAGTTTGTTTTTTTGTTAGTTTGTTTTTTTGTTTGTAGGGGGTAATCTCTGGAACTACTGGTCCGATTGGAAAAATTTTAGTAACAATAGAAAGCTGCTTTACTTCTGAGTGACATAGGCTATATTTTATGTACGCGAGCGATTCCGCTGACAAAAGCTAGTAATTACTAAAAAACAAAAAAATATTAACGGTTTAATAAAAACACGTATTTCTTGGAATAAGTTTTGTGAAAAATTGGAGTAAATCGAAGAATTACTGAATGAACAACAGAGTTTTCAGGTGTTATCTCTTTTTTTGGCATTACTTTTGCATCACACATCACATTGGATTGCTTTAGATGATGCAACAACCTTTTAAACCATAACTCAATGTAAATGATAGGCGAGTTGGGAAGGCCTACCTTAAGTCCGCTGTCTATGTTACTTTACAATCACGGTTACTTCTGCCTGCCCCCCTAGTCAAGTTACAATCGTTTCCTTTAGAGTTAGCGCTTGTAGTTGGCTACGTCCTCAATCTTTTCTTGAGATGACGTTCGAACAAGGGAATTGGAGGCGTGGCCAAACTTCAAGCGCTATCTCTAAATGAAACGATTATAACTTGGCTAGGGGGGCAGGTGAGATATTAAAGCGAGAGTCCATCAAACTATAATATATACCACTTCTACGAAGAAGTAAAGTAAAGTAAAGTAAAGTAAATGTTTATTGTTCATTGTTACAATAAAAACATGATATCTTAAAACTAATGCGGTAATCAAATACAAGTTTTGTTATAATAACTAAGTAGGTAATCAAATACAAGTTTTGTTATAAGCTTCATGTAATAGAGCGCGTAAATCTACATAGATTTACGCGCTTTATTAGAATCCTGATTTCGACTTACCAATATTATATACATAATAATATATAATATATATACATATATAATATTGGCAACTAGAAATCAGGATTCTGAACCATTTCCCAGAAAGATTGATAATGCTTTGCTTTACGGGGGTTGAAGTCGGAACTCCACGTGTATCAAATTCTAGGTAGATTGTAACATGTACTAGTACAAAATAATAACAAGTCTAGGAACGGTAGGAACGTAATACCAATATACGCCTTAAATAAAAATATTTAAGGCGGGCAATTTATATTAAAATAACAAATAAAATTAAATATTTTTATTTATTCAAGTAAAAATACAACTGAGTATTCTGTGCCAACTAATATTTCAAGTGTCTACATATTGCCATTTAAAAAAATCTCGTTTGTTCTACTATTTTATTTTGTTTTTAGTGCCTGTTGTTATAGCGGCAATAGAAGTACATAATTTGTGAAAATTTCAACTGTCACCCGCCATAGCTATGGCGGTTCTTGAGATACAGCGTGGTGGCAGTCACAGACGGACAGACACTGCAGTGTTAGTAATAGGGTCCTGTTTTTACCTTTTGAATGTAGAACGGTTGTGAAATGCGTTACCCTTGGATGTGAGGCGTGCTGAAACGCTTCCAACGTTTAAAAAATTGGTGAAGGAGCATTACCTTTCACTATGATTTTTTTTCTCTTGTCTCAATTATATATTTGATATATATTAGTAAATAATTTTCTATTGTATGTATGTATTCGTGTTATTATGTCTTATTAGTATTATTTCTTTTAATTGTACACTGACAACCCTAGATCTATCTCCTTTCGCGCAGTCTATTCAAAGGTTGTCTGTAAGAGATTGCCCTGTGCGATAAGACCGCCCATTGTACCCTTATTTTTAAATATGTACTATGTGTATTTGTAAAAATGCGGTGTACAATAAAACATAAATAAATAAACCCTAAAAACCAGTGCTGGGTGTCTAACACCCAACAAATGCAAAGGTGGTCACCCTTTCGTTACCTGAGGAAACGTTTGGTACATTCTGTAGTTTCCTTTTACTTTGTATTTTTAACCGTTGTGCTGTGACTGTACCGAATAAAACTTTTTCATCCTATTTATTCGAAAGGGATGACTTGGTTCGCCTTTAAATGCACCTAAAGTTGGTGTTTTCTAAAAGGAACTTATCGGGCAGTAATGAGTTTTTATGAAGGTTTTATTCCTCTTTAAAAGGAACATACTAGATGTTCAAAATTCGTTTTTTTTAAATCCTCCTTAAACTTATTGCTTCGTATACACATTTTGAATTTAGAACATTAAGTGTTCGGCCTTTGTTCGGCGCCAAAGAAATCCGACGTAAATATTGTTTGAATAAAGACTGGCTGGTATGACGGCCCATAGGCGACTATGGGCCGTCATAATAACGAAAAAAAAAAATCGATTGCCCCTACGAGGACACGGCGCTGACTGTGCCCAAGCGGGGCACACTTCTACCGTGTATTCCACCGTGTCCTCTGGATGTGGAACTTTAGATAGATATATTCTTTACTAGCGACCCGCCCCAGCTTCACACGGGTACTAATATTATGCATGTATTATAAACACAAACCTTTCTCTTGAATCACTCTATCTATTAAAAAAAACACATTAAAATCCGTTGCGTACTTTTAAAGATCTAAGCATACATAGGGAAAGCAAACTTTGTTTTATACTAAGTACCTAATGATTGCACACCAAAAATAAAAATAACAACAGTAACTTAAAATTAACAGGGTGTCACAATGGGCGGTCTTATCGCTAAAGGCGATTTTTTTAAAACAACCTTTACTCTCTAGTTTCCCAAAAACCTGGTCTTCCTACCAACAACCTACTTACGAATGTACCTCACAACCAAAAACGTTTCGACAAAAGCAATATTTTAGACAAAGTGGGTAAACACTTGTTAAAAAGTTGCTACCACTTGGCCAATTTAACTTAGCTAACTGCCCCACTTTGCCCGGTTGTTTCGAGTACCAACCGAGGAGTTTGTCACACCGTACCGTAATACGTGACAGTAAATAAATACCCGAGTTTCTGTTACGGTGTGACTGGGGTCTTAAGTAGCACCTTGAAAGTAAAAAACTTTTTTGTAAGTGAGAGAGGTTGAGCGTGGCTGAAAGTTTTACCATGGAGTTTTTAAGGCTTGACTTTTTTATCAGATTCTTTTTTGTTTTTTGTTTCTTGTTGCTATTTAATTACAAGTTTCATATTAATTTCACCTAATCTATCTATATATATAAAAGGAGAATCTGACTGATTGACATATCAACGCACAGGCGAACCTACTGGGACTAGGAGAGTGAAATTTTGCACAAGGCTTCCTTTTATGACACAGGCGAGCACTAAGAAAGGATTTTCTAAAATTCAGCTCCTAAAGAGATGAAAAGGGGCTAGCAAATTTGTATGGGGATCCCTACATTCACGCGGGCGAAGCTGCTGGCAGAAGGCTATTTTCAAATATGCACAAAACGTTTTGGGAACATACATATTCATTGTGTGTACAGCCAAGTAGTGGAATTCCTTGCTGGAGTCTGTGTTTCCTGATGGCTACAATCCGGGAATCTTTAAGTCAAGAGTGAATGGGTTACTTCTAGGTAAGCGCGCTCCATCGTTGACACGCATTGTCGCTAGCCATCAGGTGAGATGGAAGAGGTCAAGCGCGAACCTATAATCAGCTACAGGGTTGAAACAGGTTTTTCGACCCAGATTGTACCTTGTACTAACTCTAATTTTTGGATCGAGTGCTTTGTATTAAAAATTGAAACTTTATGCTCATAACACACCCTGTACAAAAGCGCCTCACTGTTAACTATTGCATCACTGCTTACCAACAGGTGGGATCGCAGCCAAGCACTAGTTTCTATCAAATAAAAAAAAGTTCATTGTTGCAGTGTTTACACACCGCTTTGCCGTTACAATCGAGACTCGAAAATTTGTTTGTTAGGTATTGTAGGTACCTAGGAGAAAGAAACAGTTTATTCACGCGACGGTGACGTGACCTTAAAATTAGCCAACAAAACGTCACCGTAACGTCAACGTAACGTCATTATATAGGACACTAGCTTTTGTCCGCGGCTTCGCCCGCGTACATAAAATATAGCCTATGTCACTCAGGAGCAAAGCAGCTTTCTATTGTTGTTAAAATTTTTCCAATCGGACCAGCAGTTCCAGAGATTACCTCCTACAAACAAACTTTACCTCTTTGTTATATTAGTGTAGATGTAGATGTAGACAATGCGTCACATGCATGATGATGCGTTTGATTGCCCTGTTGGTTTAGTGGTTGGTGACCCTGATTGCTATGCCAGAGGATGTGATGATCACGATCATTTGTTCTGCATCTGGGTGTAATTTATCTATACAGCGGAGCGCTGATTTTCAACATTGTCCCAATCAGACTTACTAAAACACAGCAAGTCTTGTCGACCAAACCGACTTTACGATTCCAATATTATGAAGAAAACATAACTAAACCAATTTCTTGCTCAAACAACAGCGCCGGGTCAAAGTAATATCATTATAAAATATTATACAACATTTTTATGGTCCTATGTACTGAACTTGAACAGCCCTGTAAAAATGTCAATCAACATAGCAGACTGGGTGAACGACTTTTATTACTGACTGTACCGCGAGATTTTTATGCGCAGAACAATGTTAGATGGTATGAGTATCATAATAAATTGTATTTAATAAACTTGGCTAAGGAAAGTTTTCTTGCAGAGAACCTTAAAGGACCTGACGAGTCTTAAGGTAGGCCTTCCTCACTGGCCTGTCGTCAACGCCGCGCATGGTTTAAAAGCTTGTTACTTCATTTAACGCATTTCAAAGTGTTGTTTGATGCAAAAATAATGCGAAAAAATTAATCAAAATTAAAATTTTTGAAAAATACCCACGACGGTAAAAATCTAATCAAAAAAGAATAAAATAAGTCAAAGCCCTCGACTTAACCCAATTATTATGTAACGAAATATTATAAAACACGTAAAAATATACATTTTTTTTTTGTTTGCCTATTCTGTCCCACTCCTGGGCAAAGGCCTCCCTCCATTCCCTCCATCCATCGCGGGCCCGCGTTTCCTCTCGCCAGTTCGATAGGAATCGGTCTAGCTCATAGCGCCATCTCTTTCGTGGTTTGCCGCGACCCCGTTACACTATCCCAGGGCTCCAACTTTGTGTAACTTTGGCCCACAGTTTGTCAGGCATACGGCAGACATGTCCTGCCCAGTTTCATTTCAGTTGGGCAGCCTTTTGAGCCACATCCATCATTTTTGTTTTGGAGCGCAGTGTGGTGTTTCTAACTCGAATTTAACGCCAAGTATACTGCGCTCCATTGCTCGTTGGCAAACCTTGAGTTTGGACTTGTGTTATGAGTACTAGACAACTGATACACATACTTATATATTTCTAAATACATACATATTATAGATAAATTACACCCAGACACAGAACAAATGATCGTGCTCATCACACAAACATTTATCAGGGCATTCATAGGCATAGCAGTCAGGGCCACTAACTGCTAGACCTACAGGCCAGTCAAATGTAACTTGCCCATTACCACGTAATTGACGATTCTGCGGTATATTAGCTTCATAACATGTTACAAACGTGTAACTATTAGGGTAATATCACACTAGCGGTTTGCGAGCGTCCTCAACGCGGAACGGATGCGCAACGAACACGTTACGGGCGCGCAACGAACACGACACGCAAGCGCAGCGAATTTGTTGTGGACGCGCAACGAACAGCTTGGACGCCATTTAGTACTGTCTCGTACAAACGGCACACTATGTTGCTAAAGGTGGACAAAAAGGTTTTTTTTAATATTAAAGGTAGGTTTTGTTACTAAGTGTATTGTAATTGGTGTACGTTAATTTGCCACAAACATGCGAAGAAAACGTTGCGAACGTTTGCCACGCATCTGCGACGTCTTCGCTGAGCAGCCGCGGCGTATTTGCAATGAATTCGCTTCGTACCAGGGGGCTTAGACAAAGTCACATTCTCACTAACGATAACGAAATTCGAAACTCCGAAATGTATGGAACTGACATATGCCTTCGAAAAGTCACGTGGTCAAACGTTTTCGATTCGCTAATTGTTATTAGTTGTTTATACGTTAAATTTGACGTTTTAATTCGATAACCATAGCCAAGAAGTTGTTATTTTATCGAACCAACACTTCGACTTATCGATATGTTAGTCGATGTCACTTTGTCTACCATTTTGTGGTCGACATCGTGTGGCGAAATCGAACTTAGGAATGGATTCGACACGGAGCGATTGCCCCTGTTCGTAAATCGCTAGTGTGATATTGCCCTTAGAGCAAATAGCAGTATTGGCATAATAGACTTCATTCCGAGAACTAATAACTAACAGGTTCTTTGAATTACAGATTTAGGTCACCTGTTTAATACCGCTAAATGCAATATTAACCAGGGTTATACGCTGTTTAATATCCACAGATTTTAGGATAGTCAGGCTTAAAATTCCATTAAAATTGCCTCAGTTATAATGTTACGCACATTATAATTAAGCCTAAACGAAAATAAATACGTATTTTGGATGGGTTGGACTGTTAATGAGAACATAGAGTACGGAATTTCCTAGCTGTCAGTACAGATAACATCTGTATTATTACCTAATACTAATTTCTATACCTATGTGGTTTTTCCCGTGTGAAAATAGGTTTTTGTATATAAAATTTAGTAACCCGTTTCATTTCGTTTTTTTTTCAGGGTTCTAAACCTAAAAAACAAACCTTTTTTTTTCTTTTTTTATTGTTTATGGGTTCGCCCTTGATTGCTATCGCTCCTGAAAGAAAGGAAGGTGACGATGACGTCGACGCTGGAGCGCGCCAACCTAAAAGTAACCTATTTACTTTTGACTTAAAGATTCCCGGATTGTAACCATCAGGAAATACAGACTCCGGCAAGGCATTCCACTCCTTGGCTGTACGCACAATGAATGTGTTCCCAAAACGTTTTGTACGTATATGTGGGATGACCACCATGTACTGGTGGTGCAATGCCGTCCGTCTGGTGGTCCGATGAAGGAACGAGCTAGGCAGAAATAAATTGCGATTCAAACGCACACTCCCTGATATGGAACCGGTAGAAAACCGACAGGCTAGCAACTAAATCACCTTGTTGTTCGTCTGTGATGTATGTTACGCTATGAATTTAATATTAAGTGTTCTTTTGTAATTTATTTTGCATCTATTTGGGCAGGATAAAAAATGTTTTCTTTCGTTCTTATTTTTTTATTTCTTTCTTTCGATAGCGGTCGTCTCAGAGACTCAATGGTCTGTAATTGAAATCCGTCTTTTTATTCGCATATCATGGGTTTGTGTGCAAAGAATTATGGGTATTTGAAACCCTTTTAGGATCAGGCATTAAAATATTATGAGGATAGCTGTATTTTTGTGTTTTTGCATATTAATTATGTTAATTTTGAATGTTGACGTAATAAGATAATAATAACTTCAAGTTAAATCATCTTTATTTTTGTTATTTTTTAACGTGTGTTTTGTAACTGTTGTGCTGTGCCTGTATCGAATAAATTTGTTTCTATTCTATCTACAACTTATAAATGTTGTAACTGAAACACTAGATAATTATCTATTTACCAGCAAAACCAGGGCGAGGCAGGCCAAGGGCGGGATTCGTCAATAGATGATTTATTCCATCATAAAGAAAACGCATATACTAAAAAGCTACAAGAAAATTGAAATATTCTGGTATTTCTATAGATGGCCAAAAGGTTTTGGAGTGGCAACCACGTACTGGAAGATGCAGTGTTAGAAGGCCTCCTAAAAGGTGGACTGATAACTTGGTCTTACCAAACGATTGGTCCACCTTGTGTGTGGATCCGCAGGAATCCGATGGGTGCGACACGCACAAGACCGTTATTTTGGCGACACTTGGGGCAGGCCTATGTCCAGCTGTGGACGCCTTTTCTTAGGTATTTTTCATTTAAAATTAAATGAAATAATTGACATGCATTTATAATTTTTTTAGCTTTTGGTAAATATTTCAAAGTTCAAAAGTAATATGGTTATTATTTTAATCCATATCTGGATCAAGTTTCATAATTTTAATAAATATGTAAATGACTGACCGCATCATAATTGTCAGCTTAATAGGGTACATGTCACACCGTAAAATTTTTTATGAATTCCAAAATAATTCAAACCTTTCAAAAGTTTAAATCTGTTTTTGTTGTGGTGTAATTAAGGTCGTACTGTTAGAAAAAGTTATCATGGTTTTTTGATACTTTCAGCTCGTTAGGAGTTTGCCGAAATAATAGTTTGTTGCGGGAACATGGGAGGAGTTTTAACAATATTTAGTTGAACTTTAAATTGGTAACATAACAATTTGAGAGGGTTAATATTGAGCAGTGCCGTAAATAGGGCAGTCCACGATGACAGCAGTAGATACCCAGGCCCAGGGCCTAAGGGTTTTTTTTTATGGTAGGTAAAAATCATCCAATGACGAATCCCGCCTTTGGGAGGAGCGGGAAACAGTGTCAGACTCTTACTGACTAAACAACCTACCGGTTAGAGATGATACAGGAAGAAGTTACAAACTTCCACTCCCCATCGTAGAGAAGAAGGGGTTAGAAAGAGACAAAAAGTAGCCTACATCA
This sequence comes from Mythimna loreyi, assembly GCA_029852875.1. NCBI lineage: Eukaryota > Metazoa > Arthropoda > Insecta > Lepidoptera > Noctuidae > Mythimna > Mythimna loreyi. The sequence continues at coordinate 4,601,646 of CM056799.1, forward strand.
CTCTCCATTCCTTTAACTACCCCCAGTTAAAAAAACATGTCAATTCGTTGCTTCGTTTTGCCGTGAAAGACGGACAAACAAACAGACATAATTACTTTCTCATTTATGATATTTGTATGGATTATTAGCCTCAAAAAAAAAATGTGGCTTAGTTGAATAAAAATCCTTCAAACAGTTTTAAACTTTGACGATCACAATCGCTGATAGAGTTACACTCCTCCAATACCGAAGAACATTTAATCGAATCGAAATCTTTCCGAATGGACCCGAGTAAAACAAATCGGTTCCAATAAGATGCGTGTCCAACAGTTATACGCGACTATTTCTCCCGTACGTGTTACGTACAATGGCGGGGTCGGATCGAAACAATCGTTGGACCCAACTCTTATTTTATTTTTATTTTCGCTGACTCTGTTATGGAGGTTCCAATTTACTTAATTGTGTGATTTTAAATGGTTTGTTTTTGTAACTCTATTACCTAAGATATACAGGGTGTCATTGACATCCGTACATCATACATGATTTTAGACCCTTCCAGTGGTGGAATTTTTGGTCGGCATTGTCATAATTTTTTTAAATGTTTTTTTTTTACGTTTTTTAGGTTAAACTGTATAAAACCGTTATTTTAACATTTTTGTTTTTTTGCGAAAAAAATTAATGAATTACATTCCAAATTAAAAATTTCATCGGGCTTGATTAGAATAATGACTTTATGGGCCTTGATGATTTCTATTATTATTATTCTTTTGTAAAAAATTGTTTTTCTTTTTTTTCTAAAAATATCATTGGGGTTGTTTAAAATAACGATTTAATACAGGTAAAAATTAAAATTTCACCACTGGGGGGTCTAAAATCATGTACTGGAGCCATGGTATTCGTTTGTGTACAACACACACACTAAAATGTTAGGATAAAAATAAAGCTAATAAATAAATGTTAAAATTACCTAAGAGAACCTTTCAGCCCCAACGGCCATCTGTTTTGCGAGAAAAGTATTTAATTTACTTTAAGGATATTTTAACATGAATAACTTAGTTTATAGGATTTGTAAACCTACGGACCCCGCTTATCCACTCCATCGTTTTCCCTCAGAAAAATATGATTTCCTTAATTAGGCCTTGTCAGTATCACTGCGAACCGTAAGAAAACAAAATTATTCAGTGTAATGAGATCTCCACGAACTAACTAGATATTGCTGTTGGTAATATTATATATTATGATTTGTGTTGTATTTATTTATTAACTTAATTTTTTTTTATGGTAAGTATTATAGAATAGAATCGAATAATACGTTATTGTACAGTTCAGTTTCTGATGTACAGGTTTTATTAACAGCTTGCTTTTCGTAATAACTAGCTTTACTCGACCGTACTCTACCCTACTTTACCCTATTCTACCCTACTCTATCCTATTTTTTTTCTATTATACAACCTTCGTCTGATAATAACATAGACAAAAAAAAAAACAGAACGAGCGAAATCAATTCAGGTGTTCTTAAGATTTGCGCTTAGCAACACATTCAGCGATTCATTTTTATATTATATACTAGCTTTTGTCAGCGACTTCGCCCGCGTACATAAAATATAGCCTATGTCACTTAGGAGTAAAGCAGCTTTCTATTGTTGCAATTTTTTTTCCAATCGGACCAGTACTTCCAGAGATTACCTCCTACAAACTAAAAAACAAACTTTACCTCTTTATTGTATTAGTGTAGATTAAAATCGCGTCTATTTCCTACTTTTTCAGTGAATTTTATTAAATTCATACATATATTATTGACTCTATGAACCGTTTTATTTTATTATTTATGACTATTTTATTTTATATCTTTTAGCTTTTACTGTCAAAGTTGTTGTTTTCGTGTGTCTTTTTATTTGTGGCAAATAAAGTTTATTTCTTTATTTATTTTCTTTCTTTTTATGATAAGAAAACAATCTAAAATTGTTTACTCTTCAGATTTACTACCAAATGAATGTTTAGATAAAATAATTAAACAAATTTTATATTAATAACATTGTTTTAACCGGGGCTATAGTTTTTTTACATACGAATAGTTCTTGTATTAGTATAGTAAGTATAAACACTGTGAAATTTAAATGGTTGTTTTCCCGCGGCAGAATGACTTGCCATAAGGAGTACTTTTGAAGCATACAGTAAAAATAAAAAGTTTTTTTTTAATAAATAATTATTAAAAATATTCATCAACTCAAAAAAGCGTAAACAATAGTAACATTAGACATAATTTGTAGGTACTACTAGAGTCACATGAGCAGCACGCCGTCAAAGAAAACCGATTCATTAAATATTTAAACCAAAATAAGCTCTCGCACGTTGTGGTACGTCATAATTAGCTTGCACTCTACAGGTCCATTTTTTGTTTTTAATCGTTTATTTTCTTATCAAACGTTTGTATTACCAAGACACAACCATTTCGCTAAGGGAAAACAACCATTAAAATTTCACGGTGTATATCGGGCTAGTCTCCACGTCTAAAGCGCGTATTTTGCGTACGGGTGGGACAAATGCGTCATTCGATCCACCCCAGCTCCCCGAATTAATCCTTGTATTATTAATTACTTTCTTGAATATAATAATTATATACCAAATTAGGGAACAATAAAAAAGTTCTTGTTAGCCATTTTCAAGATGATAAAACTCTCTCTTTAATCTGTAGCGTGATAAATATATCTGTTTATAATAATATATAGGTATTTATTAATTTTATTTTAGTTTTCACAATCACTCCTTTTTTTATTTCTGCTCTAAATTTCTTCCAATTTCTCCTTTTGCAGGTCTGCTGGAAGAAATTTTTGTACATTCTTTTTATTATAATTGTTCTGTTTCTTTGAATTATGTGTTTGTACATAAATAGTAAAATAAATAAATAAAATAATTAAAAAAAAACTGTTTTTTTTTTACTGATACACCAAGACAATAAATAAATACTTACCAATTTAATTTAGTGTTGTCCATACTGAAATAGTGTAGGTATTTCGGTACCGTTCCCATTGATACCGGGTTTACGACCGCTGGGGAAAATTATGTGGGTTCCTAGTATTTTATTGCGTAGCAGTTCTATATCTTTGAAGTTTTACTTTGAAGAATCGTTTGGCAGTAGTTTAAAGAATAGAGCTGGTGGCAGGTGCTATTGTGTGACTGTTGATGTAATTATTATGTACTCAACTAGAGTTACTTGTGGTTTCGCTCGCGTGATGATAGAAAAATATTTTATTATAAGTTGCTAACCGCTGTCTCTACGTATACTTAGATCTTTAAAAGTACAAGACGGATTTTGATGCGGTATTTTGAATAGATAGAGTGATTCGAGAGGAATATTTATGTGTATAATACATCTACATCTACACTAATATAATAAAGAGGTAAAGTTTGTTTTTTTGATTTTATGTTTTTTTGTTTGTAGGGGGTAATCTCTGGAACTACTGGTCCGATTGGAAAAATTTTAGCAACAATAAAAAGCTGCTTTACTCCTGAGTGACTATATTTTATGTACGCGGGCGAAGCCGCTTACAAAAGCTAGTGCATAATATATTAAATATCAGTACCCATGCGAAGCTGGCGCGGGTCGCTAGTATTGACATAAACTAGTGCTTGACTGCGATCCCACCTGATGGTAAGCAGTGATGTAATCGTTGACTGTGAGCCGCACTAGTTTATTAAGAGTCTATTCACTCTAGTCTTGAAGACACCTAAATTATAATCGGGTGGAAAAACCGCAGCTGGTAAACTGTTGGTCTGTCGGTTTAAAAGCTTGTTGCTTCATTTAACGCAATCCAAAGAGTTGTTTGATGCAAAAGTAATGCGAAAAAAGAGCGATAACACCTTAAAGCTCTGTTGGCTTTCGGTAATTCTAAGATTTACTCGAATGTTTCACAAAACTTGTTCCAGGAAATACGTGATTTTATTAAACTCTTAAGGATTTTTGAAAAGTCTTACATTATTTAGAATGATGTAAGACTTTTCATCATGATTAAATGAGCAAGGCTTCTATAGAAGTATTTTTTTAAATTACGGAATTATGCATGTATTATACATATAAACCTTTCTCCTGACTCACTCTATCTGTTAACAAAACCGCATCAAAATCCGTTGCGTGGTTTTAAAGATCTAAGCATACATAGGGACAGACAGCGGTAAACGACTTCGTTTTATACTATGTAGTGATTCGTACTACTTTATATTCCTTGTACGTCCTATATTTTTTGTGCCAAATTAACTTTTTTGTATAGAATCTGTCCCGTTGTTATTACAAATAAAAACTTAGAAACACAAAACTCATCTTGAGGACAGTAAAAATATTTCATAAGTCAACAAGCCGTAGATGTTGCCAGTCTAACCGCATACTACTTTTTCACGCCCCAACAACTGTCGAAAACTTTTTAAGTATTTTTACTCTGGCAACATTGTTATAACTCCGCCTAGTGTACAGGGAAGGACACAAAAAATTGGTCAGTAAAATTTTATTTGTTTTTGTCGTATTTTTACGACAATATTACTGTGTCGGGTCTAAATAATGGAGGGTTATGTGATTGTTTGAAAGAATTGCTCTAGAACGCTAAGAGTAATTGAAGGAAGGTGGGTTTTAGTCTGTAAAAGTCTGATACTATTTTACGTTCCACCTAAGGGCAGGAGATGTCAATGGATGATTTTTCCCTAGCAAAGAAAACCCCTACCGCGGCTGTCTGTCCGTTTTGGTTATTCGAGTATCGTAATCATTACATACTATAAAACAAAGTTGCTTATGCCCTTTGTATGCTTATATCTTTAAAAGTACGCAACGGATTTTGATGCGACTTTTTTTAATAGATAGTGATTCAAGAGGAAGGTTTATGTGTATAATACATGCATAATATATTCAAAATCAGTACCCGTACGAAGCTGGGGCGGGTCGCTAGTTAGAGATATAATAGAAAGACGAATATACAATAGAAAGACAAAATAGGTGTGCGAACGCCGGTGTTCATTTCGGGTTCAAGAGTTTAACTCTATAAGAGGCAGTTTTTCATTCAGCTTTCACAATTAGCCTTTCGACTACCCGTAATTACAGACAAAATTAAAAGATAACATGTGTTCGGATACCGGTGACCTCTTGGAGCTTAATGAATTAGACAGAGTTAAGCATGAAGTACTTATGACTTACATCATTTCAGCTGAGCGACGCCCACTGCTGGGCATAAGCCTCTCCCAAGGATCTCCACAACGATCGGTCCTGTGCTGTCCGCATCCAGCGGCTTCCCGCGACCTTCACCAGATCGTCGGTCCACCTTGTAGGGGGCCTACCCACGGAGCGTAGTCCGGTACGAGGTCGCCATTCGAGAACCTTTCCACCTCAACGGCCATCGATTCTCCGCGCTATGTGTCCCACCCACTGCCACTTCAGCGATGCAATCCTGACTTACGATTTCATCAAAATAACTCGCAAAGTCAATAGTCATCGTAGTCTAAAAAAGACAAAGATAAAGTGACTATTTCATTGAGATAACTTGTCTCAAACGGAATGCAAGATCATCTGTCAAACTGTGCCGTCTTACTAACGTTTGGACCGCGGCATGAATTTCAACACCAGTCCATCAATCAACTGGAAGCCACTTAGTTCGAAAAGACTACTGAGTAGATCTATAATGTTTGGAGGAATTGGAAAAAAGAGTTTCAAGCCTCGAGTTGGCCACGCCCCTAATTTTTTTTTAATTGCAATAAACTAGTGCTTGACTGACTCCAAACGGTGAAGGAAAACATCGTAAGGAAACCGGCATGTCCTAGAACCAAAAATTTGAAGACATGTGACATCCACCAATCCGCACTGGGCCTGCGTGGTGGATTACGGCCCATTCCCTCTCCTAGAGAGGAGGCCTGTGTCCCTGCAGTGGGAACATTAAAAAGGCTGATGATGATGGATGAGTGCTTGACTGCGATCCAATTGATGTGTGTTGATGTTTTATTTACGTGATAAATCATTTAATGACTTCTCCCGTTCGAGGGCGAAGTGGGAGGGCGTGTCAGACTTTTAATTATTAAAATCAAAGAAGAAAGAAACATAATATGTGTCTATGTTTCTTCTTTGCCTTTTGCTTTCTAGAAATAGAATAGAGTAGAATAAAACTTTATTGAACACCAAAATAGTAACAATTTCACCGAAATTTATATGAATAGTTACAAAGACGGCCTTATCAATGACAGCGATATCTACCAGACAACCTTAGGATGGAGTATAGGAGCTGAAACTAAAAAAACATTTGAAATATTTTTTTTTCTTTGAAGATACTCGGGCTATGGGATTACAGTAGAGCCGTCCCGCTCGACGCGACGGTAACCTCAGCTCTGTGTGGCGTCGTCCGTAATATCTAGTACATTACAACTGCTCAGCGTCGCGTCGCCGTCCCGTCCCGCCGCGCCGCGCCCGCTGTGTGCAGACACCTTAAGCCATGTTGACGAGACTTTGCTGACAACTCGTACATTGACAACTTGAGTGTAAGATCATAATCACTAGCTTCTGAAGTTTTATAAGTGCCCATGTAGGCCTATATGAAATAAAAACCATTTTGATTTGATTTGAATTACTACATACATACCATAAAACAAAGTCGCTTCCCGCTGTCTGTTCCTATGTTTGGTGAGATCTTTAAAACAAGATATATTATGGTAATTCAAGAGAAAGGTGTATGTATACGTTTTATACGTGGATAATATAATTAATATCAGCATTGCACAAGTGCGCAGCTGGGGTGGGTCGCTAGGTATAGATAATAATTTACTTTTGCAAATGAAATAACCAAAAAAAAAATCGAATTATCCTCTTTTTCAACATCACGTTTATTAAATCTCTCGATAAATCCTTTTCCTTAATCTCTTCTATAAATCAGCCATTTCAGTTTACAATCAGGATAAAATCTTCATTACTTTTCATTTTAATTCTTAATCTTTTACTGCAAAATATTAAATATTGAATCATTGTACAACTATTTTAGTAAATTGTCAATTTGGATCGTTCAAATGAAATTACTATTTGAAATGTATTTTTGAATTTAAGGAGCTATTTGAAACTTTGTTAGCTTTAGGAAATTACTCTTTTGTAACTGTTCATTCGTTTATCTAGTATCTTTAGTAATGTAAAGCTTCGTTAAATTATTCAAACAAGTTTTCAATGAAATTTTTTTTTTCATAACAAGCTCTTATAGCGGTGGTCTATACTTATATAATTAAAACTCGTCAAGACGATTCACACGAGCCCAAACTCGACGTGGTTGTGCCGTTTAATTACAGAGTTTCTATAGCTACCTCGCGATTTCATCATTAGATCACCTCCATGTCATCATAATATTGCATTGTCATGCGATTTACACCTGCATGCAAAATTGCAGCTCAATCGGTTGAAGATATCTGTTTCAAATTTGAGTTGCAAGATTTGAGCCGAACATACAGTTACGAGTACATTGCAAGCTCATAAGAAGCTTGTAATTAAAACTACCCAAATCAAACTCACACGAAGGTTCCGTAGGTACTGTCTGTAGCAAAAAATCACGTTTGGTAGTACTTGACTATCTGGTGGTTTTTTGTGGTAGGTAAAAAATATCCAATGACGAATCCCGCCCGTAAGCGGAGCGGGAAAAAGTGTCAGACTCTTACTGGCTAAACAGTCCCTTTTCTTCTTTGCCGTTCGCACTGAGGCCAAGTCTTCCTTTCAGAAAGAGACCCTGCGCCCTAGTTGACTTCGATTCTTTTGCAGAATTTTGCTAACAACTCCTTGAAGTGCCATGAGATCTTTCTAGTCACGCCTCAAAGAGTGGACTAGCCGCCATAGTTGTGACGTGTCCTGTATTGCAATAGTTGCAGACGTCATTCCTCCATCACGAGATCCCGCCGGAGCTCTGTTCGCCATGCCATGAAATTTATTTATTTAAACTTCATGTACAGTAACGGTACATAGGCGGACTTAATGCTACGAGGTATTTTCTACCAGTCAATCTTTGGGTTAAAAAAGACAACACTGTGGTAGGGGCGCACAAGGAATAAACAACAGATATTTTAAAAAGATTGTAATATAAATTACTAGCGACCCGCCCCAGCTTCGCACGGGTGCAATGGTGTTATTAAATATATTATACCTATAAACCTTTCTCTTGAATCACTCTATCTATAAAAAAGCCGCATCAAAATCCGTTGCGTATTTTTAAAGATCTAAGCATACATAGGGATAAGCAACTTTGTTTTATACTATGTAATGAAGTGACTTATAATAATAAAATATGTGTATATGGATTGAAATTATCTGGTAGTAATAAAAAGCTCCCAGAAGTAGCTCCCATATTTTGTGTCAAAAAAGCTAAACATAATCATAATGAACCTTTTTAATGTTTCCCACCGCTGGGACTCCGGTTTAATGTGTGGATGCCACAATATACCTTTGAATTTTTAATACTGTTATATGCCTCACGATGGTTTTCTTTCATCTTTTTGAGAGCAGTGGTGATAAAACAAATTACACAAAGTAATGCGCCTTGTTAGGTTCTAATTTATGTATGACCTGTAACCGTAAAATTTAAAATACCATTTTTTTTTCGACGACCGTCACACAACGCCGCGCCGTCTAGTCTCAAGCTAAGCAGAGCTTGTGTTATGAGTACTAGACAACTGATAAACATACTTATATATTTCTAAATACATACATATTATAGATAAATTAAATTAGATTTTTCGATAGATTATAATGTATCGTAGTGAAACCAGTCACTTAGGCCGTTCCCACTGGGCCAGCACTGCTTCCATATAAATAATACGACTCCAATATTTTTACCCTGATCAATAACCGTAGGCACGGGCTTGCGGACGGCGAGCAATGGGTAGCTCGCTGTCCGCCCATCTGGTAACCGTCCGGACCGAGCCCAAGTCGTCGACGGCGCGCACTGTTCCCAGGTGCCTCAAGGAGTTGTCAGCAACTCTAAGTGTCCAGCCGGGTCGAAGCCTTCTGGGGCCAAGGGTTATGGCGTAATCGTAACACCAAGGCTCTGGGACTAAGGCAGGGAAGGAACGGGGTAGGTTGTTTAGTCAGTACGAGTCTGACACTGTTTTCCGCTCATCCCAAGGGTCATTCTCTACCATGAAAAAAAACCCTGATCAATAAAGATAAAATTTTCATTAAATAAAATATCACCAGTGTGTTATCAGATAATGTGTTTATGTGTTGAAACATCACATAAAACTGGGAACACACACTCAAAGTTTAAACGTCTAGTACCGTATTAAACCGTGGTTTTAACTCCGATAGAAACCATTTCGACTTTTAATGCTCTAAAACTCTTAAACCGCCTTCCTAGCTAACCATAAATTTAGCTATAAAATTGAACGGTCGACATAGTAGAACTTTTTTTAATTAACTTCTTTAATTGTTTCCAATAAAATCGAGGAGTGGAAAAAAATATTATTTTGTAAATTCGTGTAGTTGGAAGTGGAAAGAGTAATTGCAGTAACTATGTCAAAGGGAATTTTTATGTTGAAATAAGAAAAAAATATTTTTTCTAATTAACTTTGAATGCATAAAGAATTTACAGTTTTTTTGTAGTAGATCCGTGATGTAGTATGTAGTATGCAAGAAATATGGTCTGTGAGAAAAACTGATGAATTCTTCCGAGAACTCCACCTGCTTCTTTTTATGGTAGGTAAAAATCATCGAATGATGAATTGCCCTTAGGCGGAGCGGGAAACAGTTTCAGACTCTTACTGACTAAACAACCTGGAATTGGGTAGGGTTTTTATTCAGTAAGTGTCTGACACTGTCTCGCGCTCCGCCCAAAAGTGGGTTTCGTCATTGGATCATAAAAAAAATCGTTCCTTACTTGCCTTAATGCCCTTTTTTGTCACTTATTGTGGATCTAGATATGAATAAGCAACAATTGTTATTTGTTGTATTTTTTTATTATGGTGGGAAAATCCATCGAATGACGAATCCCGCCCTTGGGCGGAGCGGGAGACAGTGTCAGACTTCTACTGACTAAACGACCCACTGCTCCTTCCTACTTTAGTCCCAGTGCCCCGGTGTTCCACTTTCGGATCAACCTTTGGCCCCAGAAGGCTTTCGTTTATTGTATGGGAGCCTAATTTAAATATATATTTTATTCAGTTTTTAGTATTTGCTCTTGTAGCGGCAACAATGTAGTCTTAGTAAAAAGGTTTCATATTTTCATTTCTGGTGCGAAATTAAAAAAAAAAAAGGTTGCCAGCAACGAGCTAAGACGAAGTATATCTACATCTGTATCTGCCCTCCTAGCCAAGTCACTATCGTTTCGTAAAGGTTGAACGCTTGGAGTTGGCCACGTTCTGACCACGTGATTGAGCGTTCAAATGAAGTCAGAGCAACGGAATTGGCGAAGAGGCTAACTCAAAGCGTTCGACGTTTACGAAACGGTCGTAACTTGGCTAGTGGGGCTGAAACTACAATTTTTAATTAAACATTTTTATTCCTCTACCATCCGAGACTAATCCATCGGAGACCTAGTGGCTTTAATCTTAAAACTACACTTACGGTAAGAGCATAAAGTCTTCTTTATTACACAACTGTTGTTCTTTGAAAATTTCACGTTCCTCAAGGTAATTTTAAAATTTTCCTCCCCTAGCTACTTTTTTCTGGCCGCCAGTGTACAAAATGAAATGGCGAATGCCAACAGAATTTTTAGTAGTTGACTTAGAGCCGTGTCGGATGACTTTAAAAATATTGTTGGGTGTTTTAAAATGCCATCCAGTGTAATGGATGCTTCGTACGGAATTTAGAACATCTGAATTTTGAAGGAGTATCTTGTGACGAATGTTGGAGTGGTACAAGTTAAGATTGTATTGTGTTGTTATTTGAAAACAGTTTGATGCAATTGACAAGTATATTTTTTCAATACGCTTACTCGAAAATCCGCTCTTGTTTATTTTTTCCGCACTAGTGCAGATAAATGAGCAAGCTCGCCCTTGCCACAATGTATTGTATTTATCAAATCAGACTGGTCGCTAAACAACACCCAGAGTCAGCGGGTAGCTCACGTTTATCTAAATATATATAAGGTGAAACTGACTGACTGACATATTAACGCACAGCTGAAACTATTGGGACTAGGGGGGTGGAATTTTGCAATACTAGAAAGGATTTTCCAAAAATCATCCCCTAAAGGGACGAAACGTTTCTTCATAAGTGTATTGCAAAACGTTGTTTGGTACACGTGGTTTCTCACTGTAGCATTTGGCTCCATATCGCCCTTGCCTGTGGCTCGGCTGAATTGGCAATGACTAACTTTCTCTGCTTGTATCAATTTGAAATTATATTTTTTTTTACTTTAGAGTAAAGTTTCGAAACAAAAAAACTAGTTTATTGAAGAAAATGCTCCAGTGGAGCAGTAACTACAGACGCAAGCAAAACCTCAGAGCACATATAGTATAAATATAAATTACAGCAACACATTTATAGCGCGGTATATATGTATTGTATTGTACCGCGTACCGGAAGGCGCAGCGTTGGAAGGCCTCCCACAAGGTGGACCGATGACCTGGTCAGGGTTGCTGAATCCGATGGATGCAAGACGCACAAGACCGGTCTTTGTGGCGGCGCTTGCAGAAGGTTTATGTCCAGCAGTGGACGTCTTTCGGATGAAATGATAATGATGATATAGCTATGTAATTCCACAACTTTCACACAACGCCACGTAGTCCCAAGCTAAGCAGAGCTTGTGTTATGGTACTAGACAACTGATAAACATACTTATATAATAAAATCTCCTTAAGAAATTCGCACAAGCCCAAAGTCGATGGAAATGTGATGGAAACGATTAATTACAAAGTTCCTATGGCCACCTTCCGTTTCCATCAGGGACTCTGCAAAAGGGTTGAAGTCAACGGAGGCCCAGGATATCTTTCTGAAAGGAAGGCTTGGCCCCAGTGCAAATGACAAGAAGGAACGGAGAAGAGTTTTTATATAGTCAGTAAGTGTCTGACACTATTTCCCGCTCCACCCAAGAGCGGGATTCGTCATTGGATGATTTTTAACCCGTCATAAAAAAACTCCATGTCATAATAATTTTTCATTGTCATCTGATTGACAAATGCATGCAAAATTTCAGCTCAATCGGTAACCGAGATGTCAGTCAAAGTTTTACAATATTTGATCACAAATATCAGGACAGTTGAAACTACATAAAAACAGAAAATATGATAAAACTTGAAACACGTAAAAAAATCTCAGAAACCATCTAGATTTGAACCCAACAGTTCAAAATACCTTCCACACAAAATTCGAGGCATCAGACTTTCTCGTTATGAGGAATAATTTCCGCTTTTCTGAGTAAAAATGGCTCCCTCCCGTACTCCGGTACCTCTGAGACCATTATTCAGATAGCTCGATGTATCTCGAAGGCCCTGGAACCTTCTATAGCCCATAGATAAGCTGGAACGTCCCAGAATGAGGTGTTTTCATCTGGCTTCAGAATTTTGCTGAACGAAAATTTTTGTGATGTATCGAAGTTGTAAAAGATTTGATAAAAGTTCGGGTTGTATGATTTTGTAGTTTGGTAAATTGGAAGAATTTATCGAATGAAGCTGATGTGCAACATTGTAATCAGTATGTTTTTATTTGTCTACGTGAGAAATTTTCGAATGACTTCTGCCGTCCTGGAAGAAGCGGAAGGGAGTGTCAGAGTTTTTTTTCAAATTGATATAAACTAGTGTTTGACTGCGATCCCAAAAAAAAAACTGACGGTTAGCTGTGATGCAATATTTGATAGTCATCATCATTATTAGCAGCTTTTTTAATGTTCCCCTGCTGGGACGCAGGCCTCCTCTCTGGGAGAGGGAATCGCATCAATTTTATACGAGCTTATTGCTTTTTTAATGGTTTTTATAACATTCCTTCTCATTGATACATTCTTAAGCAATAACATTCATACATTTATTTTCTAGGTACCTATTTATTTTACATTCTGTCATTCAAGGATAAATGTCTTTAAATTTTATAGTATCATTATGATATAAATTAAAATCCACTTTTCGTAAACTTAAAACTAGCATAAAATAAAATGTGGCAATGTATTAGACATCTTATTACTAAATCTTCTAGAGATTGTCTAAAACATACATGTCAAGTAAAATGAAGTAGCTGGTCCGGAGAGTTTAAGGCAGTGATACTCAACCTTTTTTTCTTTTTGGGACCCATACATATATTTTATTTCTCGGACAGTTTTAGAGTATTTTTTTTTACATAATTTTCATGCTAAACTTCACAGTTTAATGTTGAGACAAGCTCACCATCAAACAGCTTATTATGAAAACAAATTTTTATTGAAAACTTGTTATTACTTGCATCAATAAAAGTTATTGTATTGTGTTGGACAGTATTTGATAGAATCACTGCAGGTTGTGGCATAGTGCAACATTATTTTACTATCTGGACTATTAGAGACATAAATTAAAATAAATATAACTATATACTATACTTATAATATTTATTTTAATTATATTATAGTACATATAAATACTATAAATTTTGTGCTACTACATTGGGCCCCACCGTAGGCGAGGACTTGCGGACGGCGAGCAATGGGTAGTTCGCAGTCCGCTCATCTGGTGGCCGTCCGGACTGAGCCCAAGTCGTCGACGGCGCGCACTGTTCCCGCGCGCTTTAAGAAGTTATCAGCAACTGTAGGACCCAGCAGGATCGTAGCCTAGTTTTGCCAAGAGTTGATGCGAAAGCGGAACACCGGGGCCCTGGAACTGAGGCAAGAAGCGACGTTGGGTCGTTTAGTCAGTAACTAACACTGTCTCCCGCTCCACCCGAGGGCGGGATTCGTCATTCAATGATTTTTCCCACTGTAAAAAAGGATACATTGGGCCATTCAAAATGCTCGACGGGCCCCATGTGGCTTTCATGGAGGCCGTAGTTTGAGTATCGCTGGATTAAGGCTAAAATATTTTCATAGAGTGCCTGGTATGCGCTGTATGAGTCAGTAAATATTTTTAGAGCAACATAGCGTACTTCAAAATGTTTATGAGGTTCCCTCTCACGGTAGAAAAGAATGTGTATATTAAAACTAGATGCAATCATATCTTTTATCTCTAAACTAGCCTTCTGCCAGCGGCTTCGCCCGCGAAAAAGTAGTTCTCCATACAACATTTAGACCCCCACTTCGTTTCGTCATTCGATGACTTTCACCTACCATAAAAAAGACCCCCACTACGTCCCTTTAGGAGCTGAATTTTGAAAAACTGTTTCTTAGTGTTCGCTTACGTCATAAAAGGAAGCCTTGTGAAAAATTTCAAACTCCTAGGCCCAGTAGTTTTGGCTGTGCGTTGATATGTCAGTCAGTCAGTTTCTCCTTTTATATATAGAAGATTAGGTGCTATGCTAAAATGAGAATAGTAGGAAAAATGAAGGAATTTTCACGTCGCATTTATTAACACGGTAGTTCTCTAAAGAGAAAGTTTAATAATGTCAAAAATTTCCTCATCTGTGTTTCGTTTATAATGTAGAGATAGGGCAAAAATATTTTTAATACACTAACAAGATAGCCCGCTCTTATCCGTGCTGCTTTTAGACACGCTATTTAATGTTTTCCGCATTAGTGCGGAAAACGTGAAAAAGTGCGCGGGCTTTCTCTCGCCAAAATTGATTATACAGATATGAAATTATATATGAGTATTTTTATTATTATAATTATGTAATTATCATATTATATTTATGATTTTTATACACTGACCGCCCCAAATCTATCTCCTTTCGTTTAGTCCATCCTAAGGTTGTCTGTGAGAAATTGCCCTGCGCGATAAGACCGCCCATTTATTTATTTATTTACTAGCTTTTGCCCGCGGCTTCGCTCCCGGCAACGAAGAAAGATTATTCTACTTAACTCCACTCTACCTTACTATGCCCTATTTTTTTTTTTCATAAGAACCTTCTCCTGACAATAATAAACACGAATAAAAAAGAATTAGCGAAATCGGTTCAGTTGTTCTCGAGTTTTGCGCTTACCAACACATTTTGCGATTCATTTTTATATAAAACTAGCTTTTGCCCGCGGCTTCGCTCCCGGCAACAGATTATTCTACTCTACCCTACTCTACCCTACTCTACCCTACTCTACCCTACTCTACCCTACTCTACCCTACTCTACCCTACTCTACCCTACTCTACCCTACTCTACCCTACTCTACCCTACTCTACCCTACTCTACCCTACTCTACCCTACTCTACCCTACTCTACCCTACTCTACCCTACTCTACCCTACTCTACCCTACTCTACCCTACTCTACCCTACTCTACCCTACTCTACCCTACTCTACCCTACTCTACCCTACTCTACCCTACTCTACCCTACTCTACCCTACTCTACCCTACTCTACCCTACTCTACCCTACTCTACCCTACTCTACCCTACTCTACCCTACTCTACCCTACTCTACCCTACTCTACCCTACTCTACCCTACTCTACCCTACTCTACCCTACTCTACCCTACTCTACCCTACTCTACCCTACTCTACCCTACTCTACCCTACTCTACCCTACTCTACCCTACTCTACCCTACTCTACCCTACTCTACCCTACTCTACCCTACTCTACCCTACTCTACCCTACTCTACCCTACTCTACCCTACTCTACCCTACTCTACCCTACTCTACCCTACTCTACCCTACTCTACCCTACTCTACCCTACTCTACCCTACTCTACCCTACTCTACCCTACTCTACCCTACTCTACCCTACTCTACCCTACTCTACCCTACTCTACCCTACTCTACCCTACTCTACCCTACTCTACCCTACTCTACCCTACTCTACCCTACTCTACCCTACTCTACCCTACTCTACCCTACTCTACCCTACTCTACCCTACTCTACCCTACTCTACCCTACTCTACCCTACTCTACCCTACTCTACCCTACTCTACCCTACTCTACCCTACTCTACCCTACTCTACCCTACTCTACCCTACTCTACCCTACTCTACCCTACTCTACCCTACTCTACCCTACTCTACCCTACTCTACCCTACTCTACCCTACTCTACCCTACTCTACCCTACTCTACCCTACTCTACCCTACTCTACCCTACTCTACCCTACTCTACCCTACTCTAAAAAAAAAAAAATGTATCCTATGTCATTCTCCTGGCTCTAAACTACCTCCCTGCCAATTTTCAGCTAAATCGGTTCTAGCTGTCCCGGCAAACTTCGTTTCGCCTATTTTTTTTTTTTTTCGTTCTCACCGTTTAAACCTTCCCTGAACTATCACGAATATTTCAAGACCAAAATCAGCCAAATCGGTCCAGCCGATCCCGAGTTTTAGCGAGACTAACGAACAGCTAATTATTTTTATATATATAGATTAATACTTCATTGTACACCGCATTAAAAATATATAGGACAAACATTATTAGAAAAATAAGGGTACAATGGGCGGTCTTATCGCACAAGGCAATCTCTTACAGAAAATCTTTAGATGGACTGTGCGAAAGGAGATAGATCTAGGGTTGTCAGTGTACAATTTAATTATGCCCATTGTACACTTAGTTTTTGTAAATGTGTATCCTGACCAAATTATGAGGTGTACAATAAAGTTTATAATAATAATATGGCCCTACGGTTTGCTAATACCTTTTTAAGGCGCTTGTAGAACATAAGGCGCGGTCGACGATTAGGAGGGATCGCCTTGTATCTCCCGACGCTTGAGGCGAAGAAATAATAATAACATATTCCATAACTATCACACAACGTCGTCAAGTCCCAAGCTAAGCAGAGCTTGTGTTATGGGTACTAGACAACTTATATACTTCTAAATCTATATATACAAAAGGAGAAACTGACTGACAAGCCGAAACTACTGGAATAAGGAAAGTGAAATTTTGCACAGAGCTTTCTTTTATGACGTAGGCGAACACTAAGAAAGGATTTTCCAAAATTCACCCCTTGAAGGGATGAAACGCGTGTCCAAAGTTTGTGCGAAAACCTATTTTTACGCGGGCGAAGCCGCTGGCAGAAAGCTAGTACATACATATTATATATAAATTATACCCAGACACACAGAACAAAATGATTGAGCTCATCACACAAACATTTGTCCTGGGTGGGAATCGAACCTACGACCTCCGGCATAACAGTCAGGGCTACTAACCACTAGACCAACAAGCCAGTCAATAAAGCGGTTGTTTCCAAAACTATACACATAGTGCATATTAAATGACCCAGCATAACACACACGTCTACATAATAAAGGTACCATAGCTTTATACTTCACTTATTCATAAGCAGTATCTCTATCGCGACACAACTCCACTACATACATATTAAATCACTCGGGTACGGCCATTCTGTGTAGTAAATCTGACCTTTCGTTGGCTTCCGTAGTTCTGTGTAGTTTTATTACTTGTCCCCTTTTTTGGGGTGCGAAGCAGTGGCGTAGCTACCTTGGGTAGTACCCGGTGCGGAAGTTGGTGGTGTCACCCCGTCGAAAGTAATAAGTTTTATATGATAAAGGACATGGATCAGGAAGAGAAAGACAAGGACAGCGTTAAGCTCTTTTGCGGGAATTCCCGAATTATACAGAGCTGAGCTAGTGTTAGTGGAGTAATCCCCGATTTTTTTTGTTCTAGTGATTTTATTTTGTTTGTACAGTTGAAAGACCGGGTGGGTGGCATCCCAAAAAAGGTGACACCCGGTGCGGACCACCCCCGCCGCCCCTCCTTTCCTACGTCACTGGTGCGAAGTGTAGGAAACTGTTGTGAATATTTTGCTGTTATTGGCCAGATGAATGTACTGGGCCGTTTTCTATATTCACAAACGAATTGTGTTGTGTGATGACCTGTATGTTGAAATGTATTCTGATGACGAGCAGCTTTGCTGTGTGCACAATTATTGGGTAGTTTTAGTTTCCGAGATTTTTTTTAATGGTTCGGGAAGTCATCAAAATCATTTTATCCAGTTTTTTTTTTCCTTTATTATTAAGAACAAATTTCTTAATAATTGATTACAATCTAGCCTAAGAGACAAATAAGTAATCTAACTCTAACTTATTATTATACAATAGAGGTTTTGTTAAAACTAAGAATAGCGTTCTTTAGCACTTTTATAGAAGTCCTTATCACTTTCTTAGAGTCTCATATTTATAAAAACACTTTGTTCATGTGTTATATGCATAGCACAGCTTTGATCACTATAATACACTAACTAACACAAAGGGTTTAGTTCTCTTTAGTCTACGCACTAAATCCGTGTTGTCTAACAGCTGGATTGCCTCAACATTCACATGTCGGTGTAGTCTGTGTTCATGGGCTTCAGCAAATTTTTGAATGATGGTGGTGACGAGTTCCATTTTATCCAGTAAAGCGAGAAGGGGTTTCAGATTTTTACTGACGAAAATGTCTCAAGGCAATGATAAGATGTGGTGATTTGAAAAGTTGTTTGTTATCTTGACTACGATCATGTGTTTAAGTATTGGTCACTAATTACTAGAAACCCTATTTTATAAAACACGACAGTTTAAACTGCTGGATTGGCTGTCCTCATGACATGGTGAGTACGTAGCCTAACTACGAACGAAAAAAATTTCCTAAAAACAATGCAATAAAACATAAAAATATACTTTTTTGTCTAATTAGTCATAACTAGCAGCCAGCTGTTACTTGGTTAATATAGGACAAAGAGTGAATAGAGTTTTATTAAATTTTGGCCTGAAATGGATGATGCTTCCGTGTTAGTTGTAATATGGTGTATCGCAAGTACTCAACACTCGACGTTGTTTAATAGTAGTAGTATTAGGTAGTATTGTATTAGAACTATATTAGGTAGTAGCGTATTAGGAAGCAGTACTATTAGGTAGCAGTCGTATTCGGTAGTAATCGTAGCAGTTAAGTAGGTTCAACTTCGAAAAAGAGGCCAATTGTAGAATTTGACTCGTCTGGGCAGCGTTCTTATCCAACATATCAGTGTCTCATGATGGAAGTCAATGGTGCCTGTGGCATTTCCTGTGGTTGCAGCTAGCGCGTGAGGATGTCCATTCCACTACAGTCGGGGCCATCTTTTTGCTAGCATTACTGCTTCGTAGAACGAGCAAAACGCATCCCATTCATTTTCACTCCAGTCGAGAATGCAAGACTAAACAAAATATTTAAAAAAATCAAATCAAATCATCGTTTATTTGCTTAGACAGTAGGTACATAAAATAAGGTGTTTACAAATATATAGATCTTGCTACAGTCTACCTTAAATTAGACATATTGTCAAGAATGTGAAATTTGATAGTAATTAATTGGATAAAAATGAAATTTACACTAATATAATATAGTAAGGAAATGTCAACTGTCATGTCAACAAATGTCAAAAAACTTTATACAGTAGCGTCTCAAAATAATGACAAAATATCAAATACATAATGTCAAAGAGAATAAATGATGTCATCAACTTAATCTATGTAGTAGTGTCATTCAAAAAATCACCAACCGAATAATAATATTTATCGATTAATAGGGCTGTCAGTTTTTTCTTAAACATTGGGAAGTTTCCTAAAAAATTTGAAATTTAATGTTTACTAAAAGCGCGATTTGTCTACAGATCATAGCCTAGAGATGGGCATAGAATATTTTATCTCAATATAACGCAAATGTCGGATAATTTCACAAAGGCAATGTCTATCGCATTCATAAATCTCGATTTAAAACGGTCACATTTGCACATATCGATACTAAAATCTAGGTTTATGTTTGAACATCGTTTTAGGGTACTAAAATATGGTTATCAAAGTTATATCAGGTATCCCTTAAACCGAATAAAACCAGGTCAGACCCTAAACATTAAAATATACGGCAGTGTAGTTAGTTTTGTAGTGTAGTGCCAATAAACAGACAGATAAACATACGGTGGGATAGTTTAATTAAATCCCGACGTATAATATTTAACTTGCGGCCGCTTCGTTTAGTTTTTAGTAATGTGTAGTTCAGTTTGGGTATTTTATGATGGGTTTATTTTGAAAATAGCTGACCTGACACGTAAACTGCCAAATGCTCGAAGTGTCAAACGTGTTAACTGTCAAACGCATGAACTGTCTAACCTGCTAATTGTCAAACGCTCGAACTCAATCGCTTATTGTCAACGAGCGTTCTGTCAAACGCACTAACTGTAAAATGGTCGAAGTGTCAAACGTGTTAACTGTCAAACGTGTGAACTGTGAAACGCTGGTACTGTCAATCGCGTGAATTTTGAAACGCGTGAACTGTCAAACACGCGAATTGTTAAACGCGCGAACTATCAAACGCGTGAACTGTGAAACGCGCGAACTGACAAACGCTCGTATTGACACACTCTGTCAAACATGAGAGAATCTGCTTCAGGAAAATAAATTAAAATTTTTATGTTATTGTACTGTCAAGATTTTTTGAGTGATAAATACCATTTTAATAATTTTATTTTTCTATTTTCAGGTATGTACTCGTACACCTATTATTTGGCTTGAAAACTAGAGTGAAAATTAAAGGTAAGTACACAAAAGTTACATCACCATATTTATTAAAATAAATACTTCATTAAGAAAAGGAAAAAAATAGCCTTTTTTGCAATATTGTCATGAGAATAATATTAAAAAATTATGATTTCTAGTATAATAAAATATTTTTTTTCCAGCAAAAACAAAATTTTAGTTTTCCCAAATCATATTTTAATCATCATCAGCCTAGCGTAAGTCCCGGTTGCTACCTTGGCTTTCACCTCGGTGCCCGGGGTCCGCCAAATCATATTTTAATAACTATGCAAATTAAAACTAGCATTTTCACTTTGATTAAGATACAAGCAGTTGTTCTACAATTGAATCATCTAAATTTTATGATATTTAATAGCAAATGTTACAAACAATTCTTAAAATATTTTTACAAAAAAAAAAAACGCAATTACTCGAATCAATTAGTATACCATATCGTGTCATCTTTCTGTCGACACCGTCACCGGTTCACGCTGAAAACCAGCGCCGTTGACTCGTCGCACTATGTGTCTCTGTCTGGCCACGTTATATTATGCTGAGCGTTGGGCCATTTTGCGCGGACGTGACACATTAATTTTCCCTAAGGAATGTTTATAATTTGTAGGTTAATCCTGAGTTTGCGTCATTTTCTACAAAAAACTGGGCTAGTTTGCAAGTCCACTAAGGGTTCTGTACAAGCTAAAATATGTTAAGAGTTCACTTCCCGGATCGAGTCTTAAATATTTTTCCGAATCGATGAAAGTTTGTTTGTGACGTAATTAAAAAAAAACAACTTTCAGATTTATTCCTATACTTGTTAGAAGACCTTGCTTCATGCCAAATTTTAGTGTTCTAGGTCAAAGGCAAGGACCCTATGAATTTTGATGTCCTTGAGAGAGTCGTAATATTTTTTTGTGACATAAACAACCCCGAAGTTTGACCTTTTTACATCTGCTAGGGATCGCAAATTTTATGGTTTAAACTTTAGAATACCGTATTTAGAGACATCATAGAAAGACAATAGGTATACGAATTCGCGCGTGGCTCAGGAGTTTAATTTCGACTCTATATCTCCACGCGTTCTCGAGATAAAAGGTCTTAACAGACAGACAGACAGACGAACATCATCATCATCCTACCCTTATCCCATATTACTTGGGGTGCCATGACAGAAAACCTCCTCGAGCGCCCGCAGGCTGGAGTTCCCTTGCGGACACGTCCGGAGTGAAGACCAGTCTGCGGGACGGTGCACCCCGGGAGGCCGCCATCGACCCACCCTTGGGCAATCCCTGCCTAAGGGTGCTCGATGGCGGCTTGCGAATATTCTGTTGGGAGTATCGCCTCAACGCGTGTCCCTCTGATTTAGCAGAGGGCACAGCGACGAGGTAAGAGCGGGCTCGGTGTGCACTCACCCTGCCATCGGGCAGGCAGGAGGAAGAGTTCCTCCTCCTTCTGCCACCGCTAGACTCGTAGCCCCAAAGATTGTCCAAGGTCATGTTTCTGACTTTCGATGGGGGTCGAGGGCCTTGGCTTAACCGCCCGGGCCGCGAGGAAGACAACCTCTATAAAAAATCACCCCAAACCTCCAAGCGGCGGCGCACCGTGAGGGAGGTTGTAAGCTTGACTAATGGGTAGCTTAATTAGTCCCTAGTGCGAACCATGTATTTGAGCCAGTACAAAAAGTTCATACTCGTGGGAACAAAAATGGAATTTAATAAATTTTTCACAAAAATTGTTGAGAGTGACGAGCGGTCGGAGTCCGACGCTGCGTCCAGCGGGAGCTCAGGCTCGGAGTTGGAGGAGGAGTTGGTGGGCAACTCCGGAAGGGACTCGCGCTCCTTCCGGAAGCGCACCAAATCGGGGGACGGGCAGTCGTCCTCCGAAGATGGGAAGGGCTCGGCCCCAAAGATCCCCACCGGGAGTCGCGGTGGGGGTCAAAGCCGAGCCAAAGGGAGGGGGCTCACGCCGAAGGAGTCCGCTCAGCGAGCGGAGAAGCTTGCTGCGGAAGGGCGTCACCCTGGTGCGGTCTGCGCTGGGGAGCGCCCGCCGCGTCAATCCGGTGGCGCGCCGGACGCTGGGGCGGACTCCGCCGAAGAGGCCCGCAGGTCCTTCGGCGAGCTGGTGGTCGCGGCGCTGCGCGACATGGGCCGCAAGAGGGTCGCAAAACGGGCCTCGAAAGAGAAGACCGTTTTGAAGCACGCCACCTCTTTGTCCGAGGCCTTCGATAAGGCCTTGGACAGGAGTGTGGCGAAGCTGCGGGCCGAGCTCCAAGCTGAGCTTCGGGCCGGGCCCGCGGGCCCTGGAGCCGTTCGGCGGGAGGCCGTCGGAGGGGGTTCCGGGCAGGGGCAGGGGCAAAGTCGGCCCCAGCCCCAGCCTGAGGCAGGGAGCCAGCTGCTGACGCTGGTGCAGTCGGAGCTGGCTGCCGTCCGGCAGCAGCTGCAGCAGCAGCAGCAACAGTTCCAGCTGCAGATCCAGCGGCAGCTGTCCCTGCTGGAGGGAATTGTTCTGCGCCCCCCATTGGCGTCCTCCGGCCAGCGCCAAGCGGCATCATATGCTGCTGCCGCTGCGACCACGCCTGCTGCGCCCAGGGCGGGCCCGTTGGGGCAACCCGGGCGCAGGGCCTCAGCGCCGGAGCCTGCAAGGCCGGCCCCGGTGGCTGGCCAGCGTCGCGTGCGGGCCGCTCCTCCCGCGAGGGGTGCTGTGGTGCCTGCTTCTGCCAGGCCAGCCGGCGCTCCTATCGCGGTGGCGGCGACTCAGTCGCGCCTGCCGCCTCCCCCGCCTCAAGAGCCATTGTCTGGCGCCGACTGGACGGTCGTCGGCGCCAAGAAAAGTGCGGGTAAGGCGCGCAGGGCGGCTAAGAAGCGCGCTAAGCGCCAAGAGCGCAAGAAGCGTGCCATGGCGGCGAGACTTCGCGCCCCGAAATCCGAGGCTGTAGTGATCACACTACAGCCTGAAGCGGGTAAGAAGGGCGCGAATTACGACGCCGTCATGGCGAAGGCAAGGCGGGCGGTGGAGCCCCACCTTGACGAGCTCGGAGTGCCTGGGGGCTTCTGCATAAGGCAGACCCTAACGGGGGCCCGAATTCTGGAGGTCCCCGGCTCGGCCAGTGTCGCTGACATTCGGTCGGTTGGTGGAGGACTGGGCTCTGGAAACAGGCCTGGTCGTCCTAAACCGGGGTTCTGTCCCCACGTGTGTGCGGGTGCAGGGTGAGTCCGTGGTGGACATTTCGTTCGCCAGCCCCGCTCTGACACCGCGTGTAGTTGACTGGCGCGTCATGGAGGGGGTGGAGACATACTCGGACCACCGGTATATCCGGTTTGACGTCTCCGCCCAGACCTCGACCGCGCCGGTCCGACAGACCCCATGTGGTCCGCGTTGGGCGCTGAGGCAGCTGGAAAAGGAGCTCTTCCTGGAAGCCGCGGCGGTGCAGGCCTGGGTGCAAGCACCGGTCAGGCCTGCCGACATCGACGTCGAGGCGGAGTGGTTCCGGGAGGCCCTGTCGCAAATTTGCGACGCGGCAATGCCCCGTCTCCGCCCAGGACGCGCCCGACGCCAGGTGTACTGGTGGTCGCCGGAGCTTGCGACGCTGCGCGCCGCATGCAATGCCGCGCGACACCGGTATACCAGACACCGCAGGCGCCGCTTCCGCCCGCCGGATGCGGAGGCCGTAGAGGCGGAGCTGTATGAGGGATACAGGGTGGCAAAGCGCACCCTCCGATCGGAGATAAAGCGGGCCAAAGAGGAGGCCTGCAAAGCGTGGCTGGGGACGCTCAACGCTGATCCGTGGGGACGCCCATACAAGTTGGTGCGAGAGAAACTCCGCCCATGGGCTCCCCCGTTGACGCAGAGTCTCCGGCCACAGATCGTGGAGGGTGTGGTGAGCGCTCTGTTCCCTGCGCGGGGGGACCACTCCCCCCCGCCCATGGCTCCGCCACCAGCGGTGTCTGACGCGGACCACGTCAGCGACGACGGTACCAATGCTCCGGAAGTGACCGAGGTAGAGATGAGAGTGGCGGTACGCAGGATGGGTGCGAAGAATACCGCCCCAGGACCCGACGGCTTGCCAGGAAAGGCTTGGGTCCTGGCCATGGAGGCTCTCGGGTCTCGATTGGGGGGGCTCTTTAGCGCATGCTTGGAGAGGGGCCAGTTCCCACTTCCCTGGAAGACGGGAAAACTGGTCCTCGTCGCGAAGCCGGGGCGCCCTGCGGACTCTCCGTCCGCGTATCGGCCCATTGTGCTGCTTGACGAGGTGGGCAAGCTCTTTGAAAGAGTCATTGCAGACCGCCTCGTCAGGCACCTAACACTGAAGGGGCCCGATCTCGCGGACGACCAGTTCGGGTTTCGCAGGAGGCGCTCCACGGTGGACGCCATCATGCGCGTGCGAGCCCTCACGACGGGGGATGCGGTGTCCCGGGGCAGGTGTGTCTTGGCGGTGTCATTGGACATCGCCAACGCCTTTAATTCCCTGCCCTGGAGTTGCATTAGGACGGCACTCCGGTATCACCGGGTGCCCGACTACCTCTGTCGTACAATCGAGGCCTACCTGTCCGACAGGTACATAGTCTACCCCGGTCACCAAGGAGATTGGAAACGGCGAGAGATGTCGTGCGGTGTCCCACAGGGATCGGTACTAGGACCGCCCTTGTGGAACATCGGGTACGACTACGTGCTGCGCGCCGACCTCCCCGTAGGGGTCAGCGTGGTCTACTACGCAGACGACACGCTGGTCCTAGCGCAGGGAAGGTCGTACCAGGC
The DNA here is from genome assembly GCA_029852875.1 of Mythimna loreyi. Classification (NCBI taxonomy): domain Eukaryota; kingdom Metazoa; phylum Arthropoda; class Insecta; order Lepidoptera; family Noctuidae; genus Mythimna; species Mythimna loreyi. Next base: position 4,626,886 of record CM056799.1, read on the forward strand.
GGCGGTCGAACTAGCGACACGTGGGGTTGCGACAGTCGTTGAGAGGATCCAGCAGTTGGGACTCAAGGTGGCACTGCACAAGTCCGAGGCCATGTGCTTTCACGGCCCTCGGAACGCGCCACCAACGGGTTCCCAACTAACGGTAGAAGGAGTTCACATCGGCGTCGGGTCGACGATGAAGTACCTAGGACTTGTCCTCGACAGCCGGTGGAATTTCGAGGAGCACTTCCGACGTCTGGCCCCCAAACTCAATCGGACGGGGGCTGCTCTCAAGCGGCTCCTGCCGAACCTTGGGGGTCCAGACGCCTTCTGCCGGAGGCTCTACGCCGGCATCGTCCGGTCCATGGCCCTTTATGGGGCACCAGTGTGGGCGCCGACGCTGCGTAAACGCCCGGCGGCCCAGCTGAACGCCTGCCAGAGGGTCATGGCCATCCGGATGGTGCGGGGATACCGCACGGTGTCCCGCGAGGCGGCGAGCCTCCTTGCTGGCCTACCACCATGGGATCTGGAGGCAACAGTCCTTGCACGCATGCACGACCAGCGCGTGGAGGTGCAACGCCGGGGCGAAGATCCGCTGCCCGAACATGTCGAGGCGTGGCGGAAGGAGCTCCGGCGAGATCTCATGGTGAAGTGGAAACAGCGACTGTCGCAACCCAGCGCTGGGCACACCGTAATCTCAGCGGTAGTGCCCCTCTTTGAGGCGTGGCTGGATAGACCTCACGGCGTCCTCACCTTCCGCATGACGCAGGTTCTCACCGGACATGGGAAGTTCGGGAGATTCCTGCACCGGATTCGTGCGGAGGAGACGTCCGGGTGTCGCCACTGTGAGGCGAGCCCGGAGGACACGGTGGAGCACACGGTGGAGGTGTGCCCTGCTTGGGAAGAGCATCGCCGTGTCCTCGCGGGGGTGATCGGCGGCGGCGACCTCTCGCGCCGGGCCCTGGTTCAGGCCATGGTCCACAGCGAAGAGGAATGGCAGGCGGTCGCCTCCTTCTGCGAAGCAGTAATGCTCGTAAAGGAGGAGGCCGACCGCATAAGGCAAAGGCAACGGCGTACTCGCCGTAGCCGTCGCCGCCGCGATCCTGCTGATATCCGGCCACCGTAGACACTGGCTCGCGGACGGTGAGCAATGGGTAGCTCGCCGTCCGGTCGTCTGTAAGACCGAGTCCTAGTCGTCAACGGCGCGCACCGTTCCCGCGCGCCTCAAGGAGTTGTCAGCAAACTGCAGGGGCCCTTCAGGGTCGAAGCCTCCCGGAGTCTAGAGGGAAGTGGGAAACTGTTACCTCGACTCCAGGAATAGGGCAAGGAAGGTACGGGGTAGGTTTTTTAGTCAGTAAGAGTCTGACACTAGTCTCCCGCTCCACCCAAGAGCGGGTTTCGTCATTGGATGATTTTCACCTACCATAAAAAAAAAAAAAAAAAAAAAAAACCCTTATCCCATATTACTTGGGGTCGGCGCAACATGTTTTTTTCTTCCATTCTGTCCTGTCACCCGTCACACTATCACTAACTCCCTTTTCTTTCATATCACTTCTCACACAATCCATCCATCTCTTCTTCGGCCTCCCTCTTCCTCACCATCCATCTACGTGTAAACTCAAAACTCTTTTCGTAACAAGCGTTTCATCTCTCCTCTTTACATGGCCATACCAAGACAAACGATTTCCTTTCAACTTTTCAGTCACTGGCGCCACTTTCAGACTTCCTCTAATATACTCATTTCTTACTTTATCCATTCGGGTCACACCACACATCCATCTCAACATTCTCATCTCCGCTACATGCAGTCTTTTTTCATCCATCTTTTTAACAGCCCAAAATTCTGACAGACGAACAACAAAGTGATATTATAAGAATTCCGTATTTTCCTTTTTGTGTATGAAACACTAAAAAATCTTGTTCTTCTTCTCTCAAACCCTAATAACACCCAACCATTTTAAATAACTTCTCAACTAACAATATTATTCCAGAACATAGATTCCGTACATCTCTCTTGCTTAAAACAGTCCTATATCATCTTAATGAGGCCCCAAATAATTCCTTAACTGTAGTTTAACGTAATCAGACCTCATCTTAGTTAAACATTAGTAACGATTCAAGCATTTTGAGGTCGACTCCATATGTAGTTAAAATTTATCGAGTTCTGTAAGAAAATGGTACTTAAGCTTTTATTATGATGTAGGGCTGGTAGATTTTAAACTGAAGAATTTTTTTTCGGAAAAATGCCATCACGTTTTTTTTTATGGTGGGCAAAAATCATCCAATGACGAATCCCGCTCTTGGGCGGAGCAGGAAACAGTGTCAGACTCTTATTGACTAAACATCCCACCCCGTTCCTTAATTGCCCTTCGTATTGGGCCTTCCTTTCAGAAAGAGGCCCTGGGCCCAAATAGGCTTCAACCCTTTTACAGAGTCCCTACGGTTGCTGACAGCTCCTAAACCAGTTTTCAATGGTAATATTTTTTTCATAGGAAGCTTTTATAGCACGGTATATATCTATGTAATTAAAACTCGTTAAGAAAATTGCACGAGTCAAAACTCTATGGGGCTGTGTCAGTTAATTACAGAGTTCCTATGGCCACCTTCCGACTCCATCATAATACCCTTATTACCAAGTAGGATCAAATTAGTCAGTACAGATCAAACGAGCCCAAACTCGAAGGGTTTGTATTGTTTTATTTCTAAGTTTCTATGGCCACCTTTCAGCTACCTCATCAAATCAGCTCCATGGCATCATAATATTGTAATTTTCAAGCGACTTACATATGTATGCAAAATTTCAGCACGATCAGTAGTCGAGAAGTGGATCAAATTTAATTTGCAAGATTTAATCACAAACATCGGGACAGGGGAAACAAATATGAAAAAGAAATAAGCGAAAGAACTTGATTTTTTTTTTTCAATTTCAAGTTCGTGAAGTATCTATCGATTTAATTTTGGTGCTCTTACATGTTTTCTTCGAAAAACAAAATCCATTTTCAGTTCAATTTAGAACTTATTTTTATTTTAATATTTACAAACGACAAACTAACTTTGCTACGGGAGCACCGCAAAATCGAGCTTGGGCGGGTTACACAATATTTTTATTTTAATCCCGACTTTTTGGCACACAACCCTAACGGTAGTTTAAACCGAAAATTACTTTTTTCGCGAGATTACGAAGAAAATTGAGTCGTAACAGTTTTGCACACCGAAAATGATTGCTAGAACAAGAGGTTGAACGAATAGCGGGAATAAAAAAATAATATTTTACGGGGAAAAGGTGGGGAAAATTCGAAATGTTTATCGTTAATCGAAGGTTAGCTTTACGGTTTTTCTGCGGCTACCGAAATAAATTGGTTTCGTTATTTAGGGATAGCAAGTTGGTAAATATTTTTCGTGTTTGTTATTTTGATGAAAATTGTTTGTTTAAAATTTTAAAGTTAAAGTCACCTTGATTGATCGGTTATTTAAAGTAAATATTCAGTTCCAAAGTTATTTAAAAGTAAAATAGAGTATAGTTTTTTTTTTTAAAGTATGCTTCGTTAAAGCGTGCACTTTTTTTTTACTCTTCTCTAAGAGAACGAAAGGACCGTATTTAATACGTTGTTGTGGGTTTATGTCAGTACAGTTTTTTTAGTCCTAGGCATGTCGATTTTGTCACGATATTTTTCTTCACCGTTATCAAAACAGGTAGAGTTTAAAATAAATTACACTAAATAAAATGTCTGCCTTCGGTTTGAAGTTACCACTACCACTGGCATCGTAGGGATTCTGCGAAAGGATTCGAAGCATACAGGGCCTAGGAAGGTTTGGCCGCAGTGCGAAGGGCAAAGAACTAACAGGATGGGGTGTTTAGTCAGTAAGAGTCTGACACTGTTTCCCGCTCCGTCCAAGTCATTGGATGATTTTTGCTCACCGTAAGAAAAATGTATTAAAAAGAAAACATCTTTAAACCTTAAATTACTTCGCCGTTTCTATTTTCAACCATATTCAACACTGTTAACCCCATTTGCAAAATAGATAATGTCGAAACAGGAATAGAATAGAGATGGGAGCGGTATCCGCACCGCGGATACGGGCCTGCGAATCCGGCCGACTCTAAAACTTGGCGAATATCCGGGATTACGTTTGTGAGCTAGTTTCGTGTACTCTAAAATGTAATTTAAACATTAATTAATTAAATTAGCTCTCTAGTTTGGTATGAAGTGAGGAAGGTTAAAGGTCAATATTGAGGCTGTTTCTGACTTTTTGTTGCCTTCGTGATTAAACTCTAGTTAATTAATTTGTAAATATGGGTGCAATGCACTTTTTTTCTGAGGTAGCAAATGCCCAAATGACTTTTTTCGCTTTAGGCTAGAATAATGATGATAAAAATGGCTTTATAACGTGCTTGTCAGTTATTTACTGAAACAATATATGTCATTTTTTTAGGTATCTTTTCCTTTAAATGTTTCCTGCAGTTCAGTTAAGTACGGCCGTCGGATTTTGGCGAATATGAAGTTAGCCTCTGCGAATTTTAGCGTTTAAAAACTCATTTACCTTCATGTTTCTCTGAAATTCCCCGCATTTAACACTCAAATTCAACGTGGCATAAATCATCATCACCATCACTATTTTAAGCGCACAACTACTAGTTCTATGCATTCCGCATCCATCGAATTCCTGCAATCCTCACCAGGACAACGTTCGTTGGGACCCTGCAGAAGGGTCGAAGCCAATTAGGGGCAAGGGTTCGTGTCTGAGAGGAAGGCTCTGGCCCTAGTATGTATGGCAATGTAGAAACGGGATAGGTTGTTTAGTCAGTAAGAGTCTGACACAGTTTCCCGCTGCGTCATTAGATGATTGTTACCTACCATAAAAAAAAACAGGACAGCGGTTCACATTGCGACCAACGCTGCGGATATTTTTATTACACGTATAGTAATGAAAATATCATGACTAGTGTTACAACTAAGTAGATATATCGCCTAAACCCAATCAATCTTCCGTATTAACATCTAACAACTGCTCCGCAATTGCGTTTGGTTTACCAATTCGTAACACACATTTTTGGGTAGCACCCAACTCTTTTGGGATCGCATTCAGATTATCCGCATGTCACGTCATTTATGTCTTACTAACAAGGGTCAGCGCAGTCTAAAATTAGTCTTGCATGCCCAAAAAAAGACCATAGAAAAACTTCACAGACATCAACCCACTGATGCCCAAGACTTTTTATCTCTCACCATTCAAAGCTTTAGAATATAAACACATTTTGTCAGCATCAGTCAAGGGCCAACATGATATCTTTCAGACGTTTCCTCACAAAACCCTAGTTTGTCGCTCAAGCGAGAAAAAAGGTATTGTGTGGAACATTTAAAAGGCAATTTCGGTATCATTACGTCGTTTTGGTTACAATAGTATGTGTCCAAGGCTTGGGTACAATGGTGCCTTCTAGCCGGTTCCGACGATGCGGATAATGTGGCGAAAGTGTCGGATATTTTTGATGATAGGAACAACACTTATGGTTGGAAAAGGGTGTGAATTTTAGCTTATCTTTTTTATACGTTTTTATTTTTTGGTTTTTTGTAAAAAATATTAAGCTATTTGAGCATTATTATATGGTTGTCGTTTTATTGTTGGGGCTGATAGCAGTGGTCGTGAAGTTTCGGGTTTTAGTTTTATAGTCGTGAAATTTATATGTCCAGCTAGATTTTATGTTTAGTAAACATAGTAACAGACATTATTCATGATCATGAACCGATGTTACTGTCGTAAAAGTATAATCGGGAAATCTTTCTTGATTTACGAACACATGAATCGTAAATCGGAACAAACGCTTGCATCTTTGTAAAGAGACATTTTTGTAAAATCTTTAAATGTTTAAATATAAGTATCAAAAATAAAAGTTCCTGTAAGGATTTTATTGATGACCAAAAGGTTTTTTTTTGATGGCAAAGAGGTGGCAGAAAACTCATTAGACTACCACGTCAAAGTCAAGTAAAAGTCAAAATATACATATTTATTTCACATAGGCCTACATGGGCACTTATGAAACGGAAGAAGCTAGTGCACGTTCCAAATTGGTCGTTTCCTATACTTTGACTTTGAACACAAAAATAAAAAATATCGTTTCCCATACTTTGACTTTGAACTAGGTAACACAAAAATTAAAAATATGACCATTTCAAATGAGTAACAAATAAACTTAGAAAGATGTCTGTCTGTATGTATCGTTTCAGTAACCGACTGACTTCTTGTATTAAAGAAAGTCTCTGGCCCTGGTATGTATGGCAATGTAGGAACGGGGTAGGCTGTTTAGTCAGTAAAAGTCTGACACTGTTTCCCGCTCCATCCAAGGGCGGGATTCGTCATTGGATGACTTTTACCTACCATAAAAAAAACCGACTGACTTGTGACTAAAATGTACCTATGTTTTTTCAGCTGCTTTTTGCATTTAAGCCCGTGAGTATCGAATACTTTTCCCCATGCATAGCAGGCCTTCTTTTTAATAATCCCTTGAGGTCCCCAGTATTAGACATTCCTTCCTCTATAGAGATTAACTCATTACTTTTTATATCACCATGTCGTTCAAATAACGACCACCCTTAATAAAGGGGAAATGAGGGTTTTTTTTTAAATAAAGAAAAGAACAGACGAAATGACATTGTGGTCGTCAGTTAATTTTGAGGAAAATTGAGGAAACAAAAAGATAATTTAATTTTTCATTTTGAGGGTTCAGCCTTTTTTTGTGACAGGTTATAATAGACTCAGGAGGGTCTAAATTATGTTATGGTGTTTATTTATATCTAGAAAAAATACGTACGCCGCGCAATGCTGATGTCGTTTTACGTACTGTGATGACTGCAAAGAGGTCACATATCGTTCTAACTGGCACGATGTATATACTTTTAAACTTTATAAAAAAGAACATAGATTTGAGAGATGTCTTGGAAGGTCAGAATAAGAAAATTATTAAATTATTATAAAATATTATATTATTAATTAAGAGATTCGATAAACCAATATAACGTATAGATAAAAGAAGTCTCTGATTGTAGAGTTGCCTCCCCTACAGTACACATCAGCCCAACTAGCAAAGTTGATAATTATAATCCACAATCGTTAACGTTAGTGAACAACTAATCTAATGTATGGAAATGACTTCATCATCATCAGCCTTTCAATGTTCCCACTGCTGGGACACAGGCCTCCTCTCTAGGAGAGGGAATGGGCCATAATCCACCACGCGGGCCCAGTGCGGATTGGTGGATGTCACATGTCTTCGAATTTTTGGTTCTAGAACGTGCCAGTTTCCTCACGATGTTTTCCTTCACCGTTTAGAGAGCAGTGGTGATGAAATAAATTACACAAAGTAATGGGCCTGGTTTGGTTTGAACCCGCGACCTACAACTCGTAAGTCGAGGCCGATACCACTCGGCCACCACTGCTCTCTGGAAAAGACTTGGCTAGGTACTAATTTTCAACAAAATTAGTAGCCAAGTTCACATCATTAAAAATGATAGAATGAAATGTAATCGTTTCTAATGACCATCGCTACATCCTGCAGTTTTATGATATAATTAATACTTCGAGGCGTTTCGATTGTAGAAAGAGACTCATCACAAAACGTTGGTAACTTGGTTAGGGGGGCTTGCGTGTAGTTAATTTCATCACCACTGCTCTCAAAACGGTGAAGGAAAACATCGTGAGGAGACCGGCAACATGGCGGTTTCCTCCTAGATCCAGAAATTCGAAGACATGTGACATCCACCAATCCGCACTGGGCCCGCGTGGTGTATTATGGCCCATTCCCTCTCCCAGAGAGGAGGCTTGTGTCCCAGCAGTAAGAACATATTAATAAGGCTGATGGTGATGATGATGATCAAGTTATGCGACAACCTAGTGCCCTGGAACGAAGGCAGAGAAGGAAGAGACTCCTCTACCCTCTTAGGGTTTTATTCAGTAGAAGTCTTAAATTACACACTCTCTCGTCCATCCTAAAGCGTGAGGAGTCATTCGACGACAATAAACGAACAAAGAACCAATCACAATCTTTAACAAAGCTTACAAAATCAAAACTGAGAACAAACAATTTACCTCCGAATGCAAATCGATTTCTATTCAAGTCTACCGATTTCCCAGAAATTCAGTATTCCTACCGAATTAACACGTTCGATGCAAAACGCCTCGGATTCGGTCCCGGAATACAAATGACTACTAGCGTGTTACCCGGGAGAAACCGGGTACGGTCCGCACGTCTGATTTATAACCGGATCGAACCGGGCGAATTTTATTTTTATTGTTATAGCCAGTACGGTATTGTAAGAAATTTGCAAGTGTGAATGGAATATTTTGAGTAGGCACTTTTGTATGATGATTTTTTGTGTGGTTTGAGAGGAATAATGGAATAATCTTTTTATAAAGCGGCCTTGGTTTTTGGTCGACTTTCACTGTCAAAACCCATGTAACAAGATAATATTTTTTTATGATGCATGGTATGATGTGGTCGTGGATGTGTGGTGGGACGAGAATGGATAAAGTGAGAAATGAGTATATATTAGAGGAAGTTTGAAAGTGGCGCCAGTGACTGAAAAGTTGAAAGGGAACCGTTTGTCTTGGTATGGCCATGTAAAAAGGCGGGATGAAACGCATGTTACAAAAAAAGCCATGAATATAAATGTGGATGGATGGAGAGGGAGAGGGAGACCAAAGAAAATATGGATGGATTGTGTGAGGAGTGATATGAAAGAAAGAGGAGTTAGTGATAGCGTGACGGGTGACAGGACAGAGTGGAAGAAAAAGACATATTGCGCCGACTCCAAATAAAACGGGACAAGGGCAGGGAGATGATGATGGTATGATGTGGTCGTCTACAATGGTGCCCTTTAGGTAATTTTATCGTTCTTGAAGTTTTTTTGTGCGTAAAAGTCTTCTCCACCGCCACCGGCCCACGCTGAAAATCAGCGCTGTGGCCCATCGCATTATGCGTGAAGCTACAGCCTCTTGCTGAGCGTTCGGCCGTTTTGCGCAGATGTGGCGCATATCTACCTTATGTAATTGGTTATGTTTGTTTTATTGTTGGTTCAGACACGAACCTTTGATACCAGTACGACTTCAACTTTTCTGTAGGGTCCCTTCGGTAGCAACCTTGGTTTTTTCAGCTTTTGCTATCAAAACCCACATTACAAAATACATTATTTTTTATCATTGATACTCTTGCTTGACCACTACCTCATCTGATGGAAAGCGATGATGTGATCGACGATGGAGTACGCTTGTAGCATAGCAAAGCTTCAGCCTTATAACTCTCTCACTGTTCTCTTGGATAGAGAATCAGGTCGATCCACCACGCGGCCCCGTTGCAGGTGGGATAAAATTATGTCTTCAAATTGTTGGTTCTAGGACATGCCGGTTTCCTCACGATGTTTTTCTTCACAGTTTTTAAAGCAGTAGTCTACACTAATATAATAAAGAAGTAAAGTTTGTTTTTTTATTTTTTTGTTTGTAGGAGGTAATCTCTGGAAGTACTGGTTCGATTGCAAAAAAATTTTCACAGATAGAAAGCTGCTTCATTTCTGAGAGTCATAGGCTATATTTTATGATTATAAATAATTATTCTTTATATATACTTGTACTTGAAGTCAAGTTTGTTTTTTTATCTCGAGAAATTGTATAGGAACAGAGTTAACTAATATGTTAAAACAAGAATTTTTCCGCGGACGAAGCCGCGGGCTGAAGCTAGTGATGAAATAAATTACTCAAAGTAAAGCGCCTGGCTGGGATCTTACCCACCACCGACATGTACTCGTAAGTGCGGGCCTTTTCCACTCGGCCACCAATCCTTTCTTAAAACTTATGTACCCAAAGTGCTTGTTTACCCTACGCCATACAGATCCCCCTTCTAAAACTCCACAAACTCCCTTAAATTAATAAATAAACACTCCTAATACTCTTGCACTTAATTTACTCAACATTTTCATAAGCAGCTGAACTTTCTAAATAAATAAGGAAACGGCAAAGTACTCATATTTGCCAAACTCTAAACTTTGCCGAAAGTTACACATTTTAATACAAGTTCCCGAGATATTAACTTTGGTATTTGAACATAAAAACTGAAAGAGATTAATTTTTGCGCGTTCGTCAGAGGGCGGGATCGATGAGGCACTTGTGTGTTTCAATCATTACAACGTCAATTGGATTAAGTCATAAGAAATCTCGACATAACCTGAAGTATCTTTCTTTAGGTGTCTTCAAGGCTAGCTGTTGATAAACTAGTGCGCTTTACCATCAACGATTGTATCACAGCTTACCATTAGGATTTTTTTTTATGGTGAGAAAAATAATCGAATGTCAAATCCCGGCCATGGGCGAAGCGGGAGACAGTGTCAGACTTCTACTGGCTAAACGATCTACCGCTCCTTTCTACCTTAGTTTCAGGACCCTGGTGTTCTGCATTCGCATCAACACTTGGCCCCAGAGCTTACCATCAGGTAGGCTAGCAATCATGCATTAGTTTATATCAATAAAAAAAAATTAATTGCTTGCAGAACAAATAACGATTGGGACGAAAGGTTTTAGAGTGATGGCCACGTACCAATCTGATGAGGGCCGCGGGAATCTCATGGATGCGAGATGCACAGAATCGTTCCTTATGACGACGCATGGGGGAGGTCTATATCCAACATTGCACGTCATTCGGCGTAAAACACGGTGTATGTGTGTGCGTATGTTTATTGCTTCTTCACGCTGGAACAGCCGAACGGATTTGGAAAAGTAAAAAGGATGAAATTTTTTATCCCTTTAAGGCACGCTATTAGGTGTTTAAATATTAGTCACCAGACAGCGTCCATTTATTTATTTTTTCATAAGTAAGTGTATTTATCGTTTAATAGGCAAACCTTAAAAATTTGACGTTGCATCACTCGGCTCTATAGCACAAATTTTCTCTTCTTGTACCAAAGTATTTCTTTACAAGTATATTAAAATATGTCATATGATATACATGTGTTATACATACAAGTTAGTTTTCCAACTCACTTACTTAAAAACCTATTCCCATCCGTTTTTAGGCACGCAATTTGCTGTTTTTTGCATTAGTGCGGAAAGGTGTGCTAAGTGACTAACTCACTCGGCTATGATATTGCATCGCTCAGCTCTATAACACAAACTTTCTCTACTTGTACTTGTATTACTTTACAAGGATATTAAAATGACGTATGATACACGTGAGCATAGATGATTACTGTTCTCGACTCTCTTAAGGCACTGTAAGCAGCAAATCTTTAGGTATTTCCGGGTAGTGCATTACGGTTAACAAATAAGGTTGAAAATGGCAATGCGTTTGATTTTAGTTGAATCTCGAGTGCGCTAATAAATATAAATGTAAAAATATATAACGGTTTGTTAAAATATTTTTACATTTATCTTTAGTTGGTTAAATTTTCAAATAAAATAATAGTTATCACTCAAAATACTGAGTATTTCGAGATTAAAAAATGTTTTTGCATAAGTCTTTTACTTATATATTAGACTATACACTGTATTTTATTGGCGTTTGTACTGTGTAGGTATAAGGCTAACTTTGCAACGAAAAAGAGGACGTTTTTACGGTGCCCGGTATGGGTAGCGCCTTAAGGTTCTCGTCTCGGCGGTAACCATCAACACATTTATATCCGTTTTTTCAGTTTTTATTTCAATAATATATTATATGCCTTATACTTTATATTATAGGCTTATGCCTTGCACCAAACCAAACGAGACACGGTGTAATGATTACGCGACTCGAAATACAAAGTGAAGACAACGTTTTGATTGTCACCTCTGTTCTGTATTGTTACCCAATGTTTATTGTTCTGTCTTTGATACGATTGGCAAATGAGAGATCTGAGACATTGAGTTAAATACGTTTGGGTACGATCTTATTACAAGGTTTTGATTTAACGTTTGCGTTTGTTGTGGTTGAATTTATAGGGTAATTATGAATAGGTATATTCCGTACTTGTATGAAGAGGATTTTGTGTACCGTCGCTGAAAAAAAAAAGACAGAAAACTCACACTATTAAATTAAATCCCCCTTGACACCCAAGCGAGTGCCGGCGCTCGCGGGTACTATAGCGAACGCCGGCGTTCGCGGGTATTGACGGAAACTATTAACGTACAATATTTGATTTTTTTTTTTAGGGTATTTTGACATTTATCCAAGAACGTAAAAAAAAAGTTTTTATAGACAAATAACTTTCCGTTAATACCCGCGAACGCCGGCGTTCGCTGTAGTACCCGCGAACGCCGGCGTTCGCTTGAGGGGAGAGGAGTTAAATTCATCAAGTGCATAAAAAGCCTGCTCGATAAGCCATTTTCAAATGAGCTTTAAAGCTGCTTGTAGTCGGAGCACCAGAAATGGCTTTTTTATGGTAGGTAAAAATCATCCAATGAAAAATCCCGCCCTTAGGCGATGCGGAAAACAGTGTCAGACTCTTACTGATTAAACAACCTACCCTGTTTCCTTGCCTTAGTCCCAGAGCCTTAGTGTTACGCTTTCGCATTAAACCTTAGCCCAAGGAGGCTTCGACCCCTTGGCCGCAGGAGGCTGCGACCCCTTGGCCCCAGGAGGCTTCGACTCACCAGAAATAGCTGCAGCCAGCTGACTATTATCTACACTAATATAATAAAGAGGTAAAGTTTGTTTTTTTGTTTTTTTGTTTGTAGGAGGTAATCTCTGGAACTAATGGTTCGATTGGAAAAAATTTTGCAAAAATAGAAAGCTGCTTTACTCCTGAGTGACATAGGGTATAAATTATGTATATAACATGGATGTTCACCGAGCTATCACTACAAGAAATTTTCCGCGGACGAAGTCGCGGGCAGAAGCTAGTGTCATAATATAATTATGTCTGGTAACACACACTGGTATTTTTTTGGTTTTTTGCTTTGGGTGACTAAGTTTTCTGGCCCCATCGACCACCTGTTCTACGACCAATGTGTTTACACTATTGCCACTTAGTTCAGCGGCTTTTTGGGGAAAGTAAAATACTAGTATTATTTATTGCCATTTTTATGTTCAATAAACTTATTATCACTTCAATTAACATCGATTATTTTCCGCCCTTCGTCATCATTTTAAATCTTCAAGATTACTTCACGCTCCAGCTGTAATCAAATTAAATTATGTTCAGTAAAGGTCTTTCCTTATTTTTTTAGGGTACCGCAGTGAAATAATAAAACTTGAAACTTGATAATTGTAGTCATTTTAGTACCGATCGGTAATTATTTGGTGTTTTTTTTTCTTTTTTAATTCAAAGCTATTTAAAAACAAAAACAAGTGAATGATCATTAAAAAAAAATGGTTACAACCCTAGTTGCATATTATTATACACGGAGGAGGATTATGTATACCTATCCAAAGATAGAATACTTTAAAAAAAGTTATAGATGATATACTTAGATTTCATGTAAAAAACGTTATAAATAATTAAGATATTACAGAAACTACAAAGAAAGCAATTTCTCTGGGAAAAGTTCCTCACCTGAGGACAGTGAAACTTACAGGCTATCATTTTTAGTATGCTGTTGCTGATACCACGCAGTCTTCTTAGTAATGATGCTATCTTCTTACGCCACGTGTTATCAAAGCCATCTGTGCGCGATTCAGCAAACATACTGGAAGCACTGCAGAAACGTGACAAACGCAATAACACCCTGTAGGCATTATTAAACTGGATACGAAAAGTGTTGTAAGCCCTTAGGTTACATTCTGTTCCCGCGCGCCTCAAGGAGTTGTCAGCAAATGGAGAGACCCAACTGCATGGCCGAAGTCTAATGGGGCCCCGGTCCGATTTCTGAAAGGAAGGTTCGACCCCAGTATGAAGGCTAAGAAAGAATGAGGTGGGTCGTTTAGTCAGTAAGAGTCTGACACTGTTTCCCGCTCCGCCAAAGGACGGGATTCTTCATTAGATGATTTGTTCTACCATAAAAAAATCCCTTAATCTTGGGTACATCTAGCCCACAGCTTTGCCGAGTATGGAGATGTACCCTTGTACAGTCATCACCATCATAATTAGCCTTTTTAATGTTCCCACTGCAGGGACACAGGCCTCCTCTCTAAGAGAGGGAATGGGCCGTAATCCACCACGCGGGCCCAGTGCGGGTTGGTGGATGTCACATGTCTTCGAATTTTTGGTTCTAGGACATGCCGGTTTCCTCACGATGTTTTCCTTCACCGTTTTGAGAGCAGTGGTGATGAAATAAATTACACAAAGTAATGCGCCTGGCTGGGTTTGAACCCGCGACCTGCTACACGCAAGTCGGGGCCGTTACCTCTCGGCCACCACTGCTCTCCCCTTGTACAGTAAGCTTTGAATAACATTTCAGTTTCAACGTGTCTACACAGCATGCAAAAATATAGCGCACAATTTCTACCGCAATATTTGAAATGCTAACAACTGCTTCATTTGACAACCAATTTCGATACCATTTTCAGAAAGAAAGAAAAAAGACAACCACCCAATTTCATCTACGGAACCCCACTTCATACTTTTTACATAAAAAAAACGTCTGCCATTCATCCGTTCTCATAAATTCGACCCTCGGATATTGAGTTCATGGCTAATATTGATATTCTTAAAGCCAATTGATTAGATTACGTAGGTAACAGGCTTTCATCCTTATTTATATGTCTTTTCAGCCAGCTTTCTCCCTCAGAAAGAAGGAAAGATGCCGTGTTCCTTTCGTATAATTTTTTTTTTTTTAATATCATTCGATTTGCCTGTCAGGTCTTTTTGAAATATTATGGAGCTATAAAATTTATCGGGGTGTTTTTTTTTTTAGGTGGAGCATATGATCCTATGACATCTCCGCGCCGTGTCAGACTTTTACTGACTAAAAAGCCCACTCTTTTGCCTTCTTAGCTTTCGTTCCAAGGCTCCGGGCTTTACGTTTTCACGCCTCATGCCTCACTCCTACTGGGGCCATGGGATTGTCCCATGGCTTCAGCTGAGTAAGCTTCGACCCAGCTGAGCCCCTGTAATTTTTTTTTATGGGACTCGTAGTTAAAAATCATCCAATGACGAATCCCGCCCTTAGGCGGAGCGGTAAAAAGTGTCAGGCTCTTACTGACTAAACTACCCATCCCGTTCCTATGTTACCTTTATACCAGGATCAGAGTCTTCCTTTCAAACGCGAACCCTTGGCCTCAGTTGGCTTCAACCCTTCTGTAGGGTCCCTGCGGTTTGCTGGCCTTGAGGCGCGCGGGAACAGTGCGCGCCGTTGACGACTTGGCATGGTTTGGACGGTTACCAGACCGTTTGATGCCTGCCCGCTCCTACGGTGACCGGTAACTAGGATTGGAATCCCAGCGGCGTCTGGGACAGTAAGACGGGTTTACCTTTCAGGAAATACACGTGTAATGATGTTATTGGTAAGGTTTCAGACACAGTCTGATTTCTTGTCCCACGATGTTTAGAACTCTGTCCAACCACATAATCTTAATCTTATTTATAAAAATAAATCGCAAAATATGTTGGTAAGCACAAAACTCGAGAATAACAGAACCGATTTCGCTAATTCTTTTTTTGTTGCGTTTGTTATTGTTAGGAGAAGGTTCTTATGAAGAAAAAAAATATGGTATAATAGGGTAGAGTTGGGTAGAGTACTCAGTTCACGGGAGCGAAGCCGCGGGCAAAAGCTAGTGATCAATAAAAGTAACTTACCTAATGATCGGAACAACTACTCCGACCATTAAAAATGCTTTGTCCGGAAATCGATGAGGGCCCTCTGGGCATTATATTAATCATTGAGAAGCGGAACCGGTTCTTTTGTTCAGACTATTACATTTTTACTCTTATTGGATAGATACGATTATAGGTATTTTTATGGGTCCCGAAAATCTGTGAGTGAAAATGTGAATTTTTAGTCATAATATTTGACTGGCCGATAGGTCTAGTGATTGGTGGCCCTGACTGCTGTGCCCGAGGTCGTGGGTTCGATTCCCACAAAGGACAAAATGTTTGTGTGAGAGCACGATCATTTTGTTTTTTGTGTGATGGTATTTTTTTTTATTCTATATAGGCTCGCGTTTGACCACAATCTCACTTGGTGGTAAGAGACAATGTGGTCAATTTATCTATAATATGAATGTATTTAGAAATATATCAGTTGTATAGTACTCATAACACAATCAATAACAACAACAACAAGCTTGGGACTAGAAGGTGTTACGAGATAGTTGTGGAATAAAAATAACAACACTAGGTTGTTCATGGTCGAATGTCTGTACGGATTTCAATACAATTTAGAACACAAGTAAACCATGCCCTAACTTAGCACATAGAATACTTTTTATCCAAGAAATATTTTGGTAGCAACTATTTCAAGAGACGAAACAATCCAATTTTCAAAGTCAAAGTCCTTTATTGTGAGACAGCGGTTTAAAAAGTTGTTCTTAAAAAAAAATGTTGTGTACTTGCACTGCTCCATCTTATTAGGCATACAATAATTGTTAAAAGATTATCAAATAAAATAAATTATAAATTACATTAAATTAAAAATTATCAATTACATTCATTTATAATTTCGTGACAGCATTCCTAATTATATAAAGAGAATCGAATGTCGTACTTTTAACATAAACCAAAAAAAAAACACGAAAACAAACCACCAAAAATGTCGAAGTATCACCAAAAGGTAATGTAATAGATACCATCAAGCATTACTGACAGTATTTACTGATGCCACCATCGATCATGCCAAACATGATGAAGTCACCGTTTCTCAAATTTTCGCCATTCAACTTATCTGGCATTAGAGGTAGGGTTACCAACTTCTAATTGAAAAAAAAAGCTAGAATTTGAATTAATCACAACTATAATATTCGATTTTCGTTGAATACATATTAGAGACACAATAGGAAGACAGTAGGTGTCCGTACGCATGCTTTTGCTTGGGGCTTGAAAGTTTAAATACAGGAAACAGTAATAGAGTTTGAATAATTAAATTATTTTGTAAAAATATGTTTTGAATAAAATTGTACTTCATAATAATCATATTTATAGATATTAAAAGTAAATTCAACAAAAAATTAAAATTGAGTGTTAGCGGCGCCGACTTACGACTTCTAGGTTGCAGGTCCAAACCCAAGTTTTGACCTGCAACATAGAAGTCGTAAGTCAGTAGAAGTGTAATTTTCATCACCACTGTTCTCAAAGTGAGGGTGAAGGAAAACATCGTGAGAAAACCGGAATGTCCTAGAACCAAAAACGCACAAAATTAGGCGTACCCGGCGTACCATACAGTCACTTTCCTTGACTTGGGTGATCTGTAAGCCATACACCTTTACATTGATAACATTAGTGCGGTGTTGACTAATACGTCAAAACGTTATGTAGATTTTAAAAGACGGCAATGCGAATAAAGCACTGCAGTGGACTTTTAATTATTTATTTGATCGAAGAAGAACCAACGACTATAAAAAAAGCATAACATTTTATATAAACACCAAGCCAATTAGGTACTGTTTTGTATTAACTTTTCTGTATTTTGACAATTTATTTTTTTATTTACAATATATTCCACAACTATCACATAACGTCGTCTAGTTTCCACTTAAGCAGAGTTTGTGATATGGGTTCTAGATAACTAATAAATATACTTATATATTACACCCAGACACAGAACAAATGATTGAGCTCATCACACAAACATTAATTTGTCCTGGGTGGGAATCGAATCCACGACCTCTGGCATAGCAGTCAGGCCAACTAACCACTAGACCAACAGGCCAGTCAAAATAGATTCTTCGAACAAGCATAACTATCGCTAGGGTATAAGTCGATGCTAGGACATGTCCTGAGAAAACAGAACAGCTGGTAACCCTAATTTAAGGTCGAATTTGGAACAACTTTTTTATTTACTTAAAGTAAATGTACTCTAGGGAGCTTTTAGCGAAGGAATTTGAATGTATTTGCATGTATTAGGTGACGGGCCTTCAGTTTGAGGGGAGACGACTTGAAAATACGACTTGATTGTAAATGGTCTTCATTAGATACTGTCCATCAATAAAGTTAAGTTTCTTGACATAATGGATTTACATTTTTTTTTATTTCTTAAAAAAAGAACAAGGTGCAAAAAACAATACCTCTTTAAAATTCTTGCAGTAGCATCTTTTTGTGGTGGGAAAAATTATCTAATGACGAATCCCGCCCTTTGGCGGAGCGGCAAACAACGACCGACTCCTTTCCTTCTTAGCCAGAAGACGGCGGGAAGAACATCGCCGTGTCCGTTTCCGCGCACCTCAAAGAGTTGCCAGCAACAGTAGGGGCCCAGCAGGGATGAAGACTTCTGAGGCCAAGCGGAACTCCAGGAAACTAAGGCATGATGGAACGGGGTTCATTCAGTAGAAGTCTGACACTGTGTCCCGCTCCCTCCAAAGGCGAGTTTCGTAATTTAGTAGCTTTTCCCACCCATAAATAAAACTCTCTCTCACTTAAACAAACCCCTGCAAAAGTCATCTCTCCATACTAGTCTGAGGACATTCTAAAGTACGTTTTCCAATTAACAATTTCCACTCACAAAGACATCTATAGCAGTTGCCATCAGTTTGACAGCTAATTACGGCTCTGTACACTGATTGCCTCGATAGTTTGGTTATTCTATATCTCTTATATGCGTTCCATTAAAGCGGTGCTGGAGTATGAAAATCATCATCATCATCATCAGCCTTTTTAATGTTCCCATTGCTCGGACACAAGCTTACTCTATAGAAGAGCGAATGGGCCGTAAACCACCACACCAGCCCAATTCCACGGGGCGCGAAAATGTATTAATGTACATCATGTTCATGTTGATTCAGTTGCTTTGCGATTTCTGATCTTATGTTAGAGGCAGAAGTTACTACTACTGGTTTTCGATTTAAACTCGCACTGAATGGTGGTATGGAAAGGCTACTCTATACATTGTGTCGAGCTATGTAAACAAAGCTATGGAGGAGCGGGTTTATTTTTCGTAATTTTCATGTTAGTCTTATAATAAAAGTTGATTTTATAAAGGTACTCCCTCACCGGGAGCATTCGCGTGTAATGTAACGTTACAGAATCGAGCATTACACCAGTGAGGGAGGAGAACCAAACATTACAATGCGCACCTTGTAATGATACAATGTGTAATATTTTGATACAACTTGTAACATTTTGAAACATCTATGATGGATAAATTTCAGGGAGGTAGTATTGTAATGTAATGCTCAAAGTCGAATCTTAATGTTACATTACACGCGATCGCTCGTCGGTCAGGGAGGTAGTATTGTAATGTAATACTCAAAGTCGAATTTATAATGTTACATTACACGCGAATGCTCCCGGTGAGGGAGCACCTTTAGTGTGTACAGTGTACAATGATCGTTTTTAAGGAAACCTCATCTGACTTCGTATAATCTAGCGTTTTCCATTCACGGCCACTCTGGAAACTTTCAGCCCTGTAGACTGTAGACTATTCTGCAAGTAATGTGCCCTGCCCACAAACACTCACGTTTAGGGATTCATCGGGCTGAGTCGGTATTTTTAGCATTCACCATTAATTAACTGTCAACACTTGGTAGGAACCCGACGACAACCCCCAACAAAAAAGTTCTTCCCTGTCAAATTAAACAGACACGTCGGGGATCGGGGAATTGCTCGTTTTACCCCATTTTCACCCCCTCCCTCCTACCCCCGATACGTTTGTTAAGAAATAGAGATATGCTCTTTGTTTGCAAAGATTGGGAATGTATATTTTTTCGTAGCTTTCAATAGAATCTTGATTATGTTTTTCTGAATAAGCATATATTTGTTTTTGAATGAAAAAAAAGCATTTTTTGGTGTATTTATTTTATTAGCAATTTCCTTTTAAAATTTGGACTGTAACAAAGTACATATCACGCTATAGTCCTAAGTTTAAAAGAAAATCACTTTTATATCAAAACCCAGACCTAGAATAAATTCAACAAGTAAAAATATTTTTTTTCATAACAAGCTTTTCATAGCGGTGGTCTATACTAATTATGAGTAAGTAAAACTCGTCAAGACGATTCACACGAGCCCAAACTTGACGCGGTTGTGCCGTTTAATTACAGACTTCCTATGGCTACCTCGCAATTCCATCATGAGATCAGCTCCATGTCATCATAACATTGCATTGTCATGCGATTTTCATCTGCATGCAAAATTGCAGCTCAATTGGTTTAAGATATCTGCTTCAAAATTGAGTTGCAAGATTTGAGCCGAACATACATAGTTACATTGCAAGTTAATAAAAAGCTTGTATAAATTCAATTAAATATATGAAAACAGTCCCAAAATTCGTCAACATTCCGATTGAGTTATTGACGTAATGATTGAATTCATAAACAATTGATTTCTGCGGTTAATGACCAATTGATTGATGAGACACGTGGTTTGTGTGCGTTTTGATTCACGTCATAATAATTATGTGGCGAAATAATTATTCGTGGTGGCATTCGCTCTCAATTTGTGTTTTAGCATGAATTAATATTGGAATAAAATTTGAGAGCGGTGTTGGTCGAGTCGTAACTGCCTCAACTTACGAGTTGTACGTCGCGGGTTTAAACCTAGCCAGGCGCATTGCTATGTATAATCTACATCTACACTAATATAATAAAGACGTAAAGTTTGTTTTTTTGTTTCTTTGTTTTTTTGTTTGTAGGAGGTAATCTCTGGAACTACTGGTCCGATTGGAAAAATTTTAGCAACAATAGAAAGCTGCTTTACCACTGAGTGACATAGGCTATATTTTATGTACGCGGGCGAAGCCGCTGACAAAAGCTAGTTTATTATATGAAAAAGTTTTATGTAGTTCTCCATTTGCATTTAACTCTGAATAACAACAGAATTTTGTAAAAGACAATGTTTATTGAAATGTATAAAAGATTCCGTATTCTCTACCTGACATGTGCCTAAGGATAAGAGGACAAAAATAAATATGTTTTTCTGATTAATTATGTGAAGAGATAGATTGAAAGGTTCGAAACCTACTAAGGGTTGAAGCCTCAGGAACCAAGGTTCCGCGTCTGAAAGGAAGGCTCTGGCCCTTTCATAAAGGCAACGTAGAAACGAGATGAGTTGTTTAGTCAGTAAAATTCTGACACTATCTCCCGCTACGTCCAAGGGCGGGACTTGTAAAAAAAATATATATGTAAAATTACCCTGATTCGTTAGTGCATCAAATATATCGAAGGCCTTGGAGTAGTTTACGAATGCAAGATACAGAAAAAGATCTAAGACGGAGATGGATCCAAGAAGGTCTTGGATCTTCCTTGGGAATCAGCAAGAAGTGGCTCAAAACCGAGAACACTGGAAAGAAAGGAGGGTGGCCTTTGCCCAGCAGTGGGACAATATGGGCTAGAAATAATAATAATGTAAAATTAAATTACTAATGAAATTGAGGTGACTGTGTTTTAAATAATATAGAAAACACTAGCTTTTGCCCGCGGCTTCACTCGCGTGGTATTGGAGTTGGGGTTGGGGTTTCCGGGATAAAAACTTTCACATTTATAACATTAGCAAGATTAAAGTCACAAAACAATAAAGTGATCTTACTAATATTATAAATGCGAAAGTTACGATGTTTGGATGTTTGTTACTCAATCACGCCAAAACGACTGGACGGATCTAGATGAAATTTAGCACAGGCATAGCACAGGCATATATACACTCCGGAATAGGACATAGGCTACTTTTTATCCCGGAAACCCCAACCCCAACCCCAATACCACGCAGGCGAAGCCGCGGGCAAAAGCTAGTAGGAAATTAAACAAAAATATCAGTATAAAAAATGAAGTAGAAGAAAACAGTGATGGAGCAGTTAATAGATAAGTATTATAGTATTGCAAACCCAGGTCGAGCACCTCATAATATCTCACTCTAATGCCCGAAGCTATCGCCGAACGTATACGAACATACTTCGTGTAGCACAGCGTCTGTAACGACTATTGGAAAACGCTTTAGATTGGAAATTATTCCATTGTCAGACTATTGTATGGTAGGATTTGTGTGACTTTGATTAGATTTTAAAAAGATTACACTAATGTTATAAATAAGTTTGTATACAGGGTGTTTGATTTGTCAAACGGAAAAATCATTATTTTGACTGGCCTGTTGGTCTAGTGGTTAGTGACCCTAACTGCTATGCCGGAGGTCGTGGGTTCGATTCCCACCCAGGACAAATGTTTCTATAATGAGCTCAATCATTTGTTCGGTGTATGAGTGTAATTTATCTATAATATGTTTGTATTTAGAAATATATAAGTATGTTTATCAGTTGTCTAGTCCTCATAACACAAGCTCTGCCTAGCTTGGGACTAGACGACGTTGTGTGACAGTTGTGGAATATATTATATATATATTATTCAAGGTTAATGTTTTTTTGGAAGCCTTTGAGTATGGAACGAGCTCTCTAAACTTAGCGTAAAAAAAAATGAGAGACAATATTTATTTTTTTTACCTCTAAGAGTAATTTAGCCCTAACATAGCCTCTTTAGTAACTTACACTATACCAATTCAGTTTTTTGTTTTATATTTATATCTAACAAGCATTCTGCCAGCGCCTTCGCGCTCGTGAAAGTAACATTCTCCATACAAACTTTGACCCCCATTACATCCCTTTAGGAGCTGAATTTTGAAAAAATCTTTCTTAGTGTTCTCTTACGTCATAAAAGGAAGCTTTGTACAAAATTTTATGCTCCTAATCCCAATAGTTTTGGCTGTGCGTTGATATGTCAGTCAGTCAGTTTCTCCTTTTATATATGTAGATAGATAGATATATTTAATATAATTTCCGATTCAGTATTTTTAGTGGGAACCCAGAGCAAAAATTGTCTTTACAATCTATTTTTATTTCAGATTGTTTTTTACTGATAGTAATCCTGGAAAGTTTTTGCTAGGGCAAGTTTTAGACAGTTTAACTATTAAAAAAACAGCCTTGGGTCGACTACTTTTGAAAATCTACACTAATATAATAAAGAGGTAAAGTTTGTTTTTTTGTTTGTAGGAGGTAATCTCTGGGACTACTGGTCCGATTGGAAAAATTTTAGCAACAATAGAAAGCTGCTTTACTCCTGATTGACATAGGCTATGTTTTATGTACGCGGGCGAAGCCGCTGACAAAAGCTAGTCTTTTATATAAGATTTTTCATTAAGAGTAATATGCAAAAAAAAATTAACAAAAGAATATTCTAAAATATAATTCCACAATCAAAATTGACGGCGTCATTATTCCGTCGATACAATTACTGAGTCGGAACCGGCAATACGCTTCGCTACGACGTTCCGGCTACCAAATTGTACCGTATTACCCCATTTGAGTGGGGCAATACGGTCCATTTTGCAGGCGGCGTATCGAACCCGTTTCTGCGTTTCATTATGAAAGTCTATGGCCTGATGAAACGTAATAATTACTTTCGAATTGGACAGTTGATGAGGTCTATAGAAAATTTAAATGTTGTTATTTGAGTATTTTCAAGATGAGCGTGTTTTGGTAGATTAATGCGTACCTTTGGGCCTTAATAAAGCTGTCTTAGAAGGTTTTTTAGTGAAAAACACTAACAATTTTATTTTTAAGTCCCTTAGGGATCATCTTTTTTTTAGTCGACTAAAAGGTTTTTAGGTGACTTTGTGACTTATAATAACTTAAAAATGAGGTACAAAAATATTAAATAATTTTAAGACACTTTTTTCGCATCAGGAGCATGTCATCTTTTCAATTGAAATTTTCATTCAGCATGTTAAAATTTTATAATCCGTAAAAAAGAAATAAGTTGAAATTGCTTATCCTTTTAATTTTTAGGCTGCATGTTGTGCACCCCATAATCATGCCTGTAAGTTTTCTCTTTGGGAAAAGGCTGGAAACTCGTCGCGAAGAGGAACAGGCCTCCTTTCTAGGAGACGGAATGGGCCATAATCCACCACGCGGATCCAATGCGGATTGGTGGATATCACATGTTTTCGAATTATTGGTTCTAAGACATTTCGGTTTCCTCACAATGTTTTCCTTCACCGTTGAGACAGCAGTGGTGATGAAATAAACTACACAAGGTAGTGTGCCTGGCTGGGTTTAAACCCGTGACCTACAATTTGTAAGTCAGAGCTGTTACCACTTGGCCACCACTGCTCTCCCTATTAATAATAATTTCAGTTTAATGACTCCAAGTGTTCTTAAATAAAAAACGATCATGACAAAGGAACAGACGTACAACAAAGGAAGGACAAAGGAAGGAACAAAAACTTTTGAGGTCTCTTGGAAAAACAAACAAGTAGATTAATTTGGATCACCGATTTTCGATTTTGCCAGTAGCATTCATTTCAAAATCGTGAAAAAACATCAAATCAAACTTTTATCCCAACATCCTTTAACATTCAAAAAAACTCCTGTAATAAAAAAGGAAATGAAAAATGCTAACTTGTTGACAACGCGCAGTAAATAACAGTATCTTCGTTCCATCAGTGTGATTGGTCCCTGAAATACAAAATGGCCGCGGTATGGACTAGGGATGGCCATCTCAGATCGATAAATAAATATTTTAAAGGTATTTTTAAACAAGTTTTCAATGAAAAATTTTTTTTTCATAACAAGCTTTTATAGCGGTGGTCTATACTTATATAAATAAAACTCGTCAAGACGATTCACACGAGCCCAAACTCGACGTGGTTGTGCCGTTTAATTACAGAGTTCCTATGGCTACCTCGCGATTCCATCATCAGATCAGCTCCATGTCATCATAATATTGCATTGTCATCCGAACTAAACGTGTATACCAAATTTCAGCTCAATCGGAAACCGGGAAGTGGATCAAATTTAAGTTGCAAGATTTGATTACAGGACGACAGACAACGGGACAGGTGAAAGTAAATAAAAGCTTGTAAAAAGCTTCTGCCCGCGTTTCATCATCATAATCAATTCAGCCGAAAGACGTCCATTGCTGGACATAGGCCTCCCCCAAACGTCGCCACAACGACCGGTCCCGTGCGTCTCGCATCCATCGAATTCCAGCAACCGCGACTTCACCCGCGGAAAATTTCTTGTATTTTTGGAATCGGATCAGTAATTTCGAAGATTATCAAAATTCTCTTGTCTGCTCAAGGTTAATCTAAAGTCGTTCGGACCGAGCCCAGTCGTCGACGGCGGGCTCTGTTCCCGCGCGCCTCAAGCAGTTGTCAGCAAACCGTTGGGACCCTGTAGAGGGGTCCAAATCAACTGAGGCTAAGGGTTCGTGTCTGAAAGGAAGGCTCTGACCTTGGTATATATGGCTACGTAGGAATTGGGTAGGTTGTTTAGTCAGTAAGTGTGTGACACTGTTTCCCGCTCCGCCAGAGGAAGGGACTCATCATTGGATTATTTTAACCTACCACTAAAAATAAGATATGCTCACCTGCCGAATCTGTACTGCGCTTTTTAGGACTTAGTATCTACAGAGTAACCAATTGATCGATATTCAAGAAATCGCTCGTTTACAACTCGATTCGATTTATAATTGTATCGATTATTTCCACTCGATCCAAAAATCGATCTTCTTTAGGACGAATCGCCATCCCTAGTATGGACGCAGTACCCTATTGGAAATTAATTTTCAATATGGTGAGTGTTTTGGTATACGCTTGACATTCGTTTAATAGCGAGAGAGGGGCTTCGGAGGACATTTGTAACAAGTTGGAGTACTCTGGAGATCGGTTTAGAGGTTTGGCTTACCAATGGGATACAGGTGCAGTTTCTATCCATTTGTAAGATAGACACAGTTTTGTTTTTTAGTAAGAGTCTGACTGTGTTAAACAACCTACCCCATTGTTACTATATGGTAATATATACAAGAGCCAGAGCCTTCCTTTCAGACGTGAACCCTTGGCCCAAACTGGCTAAGACCCTTCTGCAGTGTCCCTATAGACAATTACTGACATTATTTAGTTTGCTGACAACTAAATAATGTCAGGAGGCGCGTGGGAACAGTGCGTGCCGTCAACGATTGAGTTTGGATCGGACGGTTACCAGACGATTGGACGGCGAGCTACCGATTGCTCACCGTCCACAAACCTACGGTGGGATCGCGGCGGCGAAGGCTACGGCGATGGTCCCGTTACCTTTACCTTATGCGGTCGGCTTCCTCCTTTACGCAGAAGGAGGCGACCGCCTGCCACTCCTCCTCGCTGCGGAAATGGAATACAGGTGCTATCCATTTGTGAGTTAGACACAGTTTGGTTTTAGTCACCAGGCTTCTGTTAGTTACAGGGTAATTCATTAACAGTTACCGTAGGCCTATAGTGCAAAAGGAAAATGAAGGCACATAGGCCAGTTTTAGATTTATTTTACTGCATAATAGAAAGACAATGGGTATGCAAACGGCTGCGTTCGCTCGGGGCTCAAGAGTTTCAAAAAGATCATCGTATTTCTTGCCGGTTCTTCTCCATAGGAAACGACCAATTTGGAACCGTGCACTAGCTTCTAACTTTTATAAGTCCCCATGTAGTCTTATGTGAAATAAAATATTTTGACTTTCAAATGAATCCATACTAATATTATATTATAATTGCGAAAGTCTGTCTGTCTGTTACGCTTTCCCGATTAAACCTCTCAAACGAATTTGATGAAATTTGGCACAGACAATCTTTGAGCCTGAGAAAGGATATGTCCTTACCTACCTTTTATTGCGAAAAAAAAAGACGCAGACGAAGTCGCAGGTACCAGCTAGTAATTATATAAATATTCTCAACCAATGACTTGCTTCGACTTTCACGAAATTTCGTAAAAGTTAACCTAATAAAAAAATAATTTCTGGCACAGAAATATAAAACAGTATTATTTCGAATACATGTACCAACACTTTAATATGTACACTTCTAAAGAAACTCGCTGAAAGAACAAAAAGAAAATGCTATAATTCTTTGTGACGACAAATTAGAAAATCTACAGTGACATACTTACGACGTCTATATACACGTACATATATAAGATAATATACTCTTATTAGTTCAACATACAGTCGTATATAACGTACATAAATATAGGTACAATCATAATCATTTACTTCGCGCCAACATTAAACTAATCGCACTGAAACTTTCCCTATAATAGGGTTGTCACAATTTATACTTTACTAGACTAACGATCTGCCCCAGCTTTGCACAGGTGTAATCGTGATATTAAATATATTATGCATGTATGATACATATAAACCTTTTTCTTGAATCACTCTATCTATTTAAAAAACCGCATCAAAATCCGTTACGTATTTTTAAAGATGTTAGCATAAGGACGGTCAGCGGGAAGCCACTTTGTTTTATGTATATAAAACAAAGCGACTTGCGTGTAGTAGGTCGCGGGTTCAAACCCAGCCAGTCGTATTACTTTGTGTAATTTATTTCATCACCACTGCTCTCAAAACGGTGCAGGAAAACATCGTGAGGTAACCGGCATGTTCTTGAACCAAAAATTCGAAGACATGTGACATCCACCAACCCGCACTGGGCTCGCGTGGTGGATTACGGCCCATTCCCTCTCTTAGAGAGGAGGCCTGTGTCCCTGCAGTGGGAACATTAAAAACGCTGATGATGATATCCTATGGGTAAAAGCAGTAACAAAAGTCGCGGATAAAATACTCCTTTGTCGATTACATCATAGCTTACCATCAAATCACAGTTCATGTGAGAATAAACCTCAGGGCTTTGGAACGAAGATAAGGAAGGAATAGGAATGGACTTTAGTCCAAGTCTGACACGCCATTACACTTTGCCGATAGCGGGAAAAGTTATTGGATATCTATCACCAAAACCCAAAACTTACTTTTTAGGTGAGATAGTGATCAAAAGCGAATCCTTTCATAATATAATATTTCTGAGACAGTAAATAACTGTAACAACTTCTATAGGTAAACTAATTTCGACTAGCCTGTTGGTTATGGGTAGAGGCCCTGACTGCTATGCCGAAGGTCGTGGGTTCTATTCCCACCTAGGACAAATGTTTGTGTGATGTGCACGATCCTTTTTTTGTGTCTGCGTGTAATTTGTCTATAATTTGTATGTATTTAGAAATATATAAGTATGTTTATCAGTTGTCTAGTACTCATAACACAAGCTCTGCTTAGCTTGAGACTAGACGGCGTTGTGTGATGGTCGTCGAATATTATTATTATATTATCTACGACTACTATAGTTTATGGGAGCGAAGCAGTAACTAATGACGCGGATAAGCTTACTCCTCTCTCGATGACATTATAGCTTACCATCAGATCATACTCATACGTCTTGGAACAATGAAAAAGAAGAAACAGGAATGGACTTAAGTCCAAGTCTCCCACTTTGCCCATTGTGGGTAAAGTCATTGGATGTGTATCACCAAAAACAAAAGCTTACCCATCAAATGATATAGTAATCAAAAGCAAATCTTTTCTTTTTATTTATCATAATATGTATTAGTTTATAATATCAGCATAATATATATTTATTTTACTATCATGAGTCACGTCATTTATATTACTACCTATTTAAATTATCTGCTATTTATTTATTGTGCTTTAAAAATGATAAGCACAGAAAACTAACCTAATCTACCACAGTGTTATCTTTTTTAACCCAAAGGTTCACTGGCAGAGAATGTCTTGTTGTATTAAATCCGCCTATGTATCACTACTGTACATGAAGTTTAAATACATATTTCTGAGACAGTATGTAACTGTAATATATACTATACGCAACCTAATATTTTAAATCGCATCTAAAAAAATATGAAACAATAACTGCTTTTAAAAGAGCTAAATATTTTTTTATTATAAAACCGTGTGCCAACCCTACTTCCCGCCATAAAGCTCCACACACGTTGACACACTAATTTATTTTCTCAAACAAGAGAGACATTAATTACGGACTAAATCAAGATTTATTTGAATTTAAATAACATTTGTGTCTCATTGTGCAGAGTAGTGGGTTTGGCTTGACTGGATCATTATTATCACTTCGGAAAAGAAAACATCCATTGCTGGATAAAAGCTTCCTCTAGTGTTACAATAAAAACTAGTCGTCCAGACCCTAGCCAGGTGATCAGGCCTTCCAACGCTGCGGCTAACAGAACGTAGTTATCAGTCCAGTCTTTATAGGTAGTTACTTAAAGTGTAGTTGTGGCAGTTACTTAATGTAGCCTCAATATAAACCAATCACATCAAGTTGGAGCTTGGTGTGATTGGTTTATATTGAGGCTATAAGGTGACCTTTATAGGAACCTTAGAACACAAACGTCAGCCCCCCTAGCAAAGTTACTATCGATACGTGAACGATGAACGCTTGGAATAGACCATGCCTCCAATTTCTTTGTTCTTACAAGTCCTTACCACGTGACCGAGCTTTAAGATGACCTCAAAACACAGAAACTGAGGGTGTGGCCAACAAAAAGCGTTCGACGTTAACGAAACGATCGTAACTTGGCTAGGGGGCTGGTACACCTTATAGCTTTCTTCACTTCTTTTGAATTCTCTTTTATGTGGTATTCAAACTGAAACTTCAAAAGTACTCTTCGAAATGCAAATCTTAAGTTTTTTTCATTTTAAAGTTTTTTTTTTATGGGTGGCAAAAATTATCCAAAGACGAATTCCGCTTTTGGGCGGAGTAGGAAACAGTGTCAGACTTACTGACTAAATACCCTACCCTGTTTCTTCTTTGTCCTTTGCACTGGGACCAAGCCCTCCTTACAGAAAGAGGCCCCAGTAAGCTTCGACTCTTTGGCAGAGTACCTCAAATTCTATGTTCAATAAATATGATTTACGACCGGTAAAAAGTATATAATTTTACGGTTATTTCATGGAAAAAGTCATTTAATAGGATTACTTCTAACTGAGAGGATTAAATTAACGATTTTATTGACCATAACAGACCCAGTAAGCTCAGTTTTTACTTTTGTATAACCTCTTTTTATAATGTAAATGCGAAAACATTAGATTTTTAATTTTTTAGTGCTCTGCATTGTTCTCTCATATCTACACTAATATAATAAAGAGGTAAAGTTTGTTTTTTTGTTTTTATGTTTTTTTGTTTGTAGGGGGTAATCTCTGGAACTACTGGTCCGATTTGAATAATTTTAGCAACAATAGAAAGCTGCTTTACTCCTGAGTGACATAGGCTATATTTTATGTACGCGGGCGAAGCTGCGGGCAAAAGCTAGTCTATTATAATTGTAATATGGTTTTCAGTATAATTTAGATTACTGATTAAATATAATACTCAGCAATTGATTGCGCTTAAAATTAAATATTATTACGTTCCTTTTCGAAAATAAGTAATTAAAACACCAAAAAAAAATGCCTAAGGCATTAAGTCCGCCTCTGTACGTTTATGCATGAAGTATTAACTAAATAAATTAAAACCAACCATTTTTTTTCTCTTAACTTCAGGACATAGTTGATTTAAAGTTAGACACAGTCTTACAAGATGCAAAAAAGATCTTGGCTTGGAAAAGAGCACTATGTAATATGTATAGTAAACGACTAAAACTTGGTCCTTACCAGACTGCGAGCTATCTTTTGCTTGTCATAGAATACAGATCTGATGCTGTCTTTTTTTGACATGAGGGTGTTCTTTTTCCCACAATAAAAATATACTGCGATTCGTTTGCCAAGTAATGATATCAACATTTTTTGTTAAAATGAAATATCCCGTAGGCATGCTATAGAAGACATAATTGTAAATAGTGTTTGCAAAAACTCATACAATTTATTATAGGGATAACATAACTGATGATATAAAACAAAGAATTCCATGAGATTTATTACACTAATATTATACTTCAACTGGCCTGTTGATCTAGTGGTTTATGACCCTGACTGCTATTGTAGTTCGTGGGTTCGATTCCCACCCAGAATAAATATTTGTGGTGAGCACGATCATTTGTTCTGTGTCTGTAATTTATCTATAATATGTATGCATTTAGACACATACTCATAACACAAGCTCTGGGGCCCTAGACAAGTGGCAATCGCTCCGTGTCGAATCCATTTCTAAGTTCGAATTCGCCTTAACGATGTCAACCACAAAATGGTAGACAAAGTGACATCGACTAACATATCGATAAGTCGAAGTGTTGGTTCGATAAAATAACAACTTCTTGGCTATGATTATCGAATTAAAACGTCTAATTTGACGTATAAACAACTAATAACAATTAGCGAATCGAAAACGTTTGACCACGTGACTTTTCGAAGGCATATGTCAGTTCCATACATTTCGGAGTTTCGAATTTCGTTATCGTTAGTGAGAATGTGACTTTGTCTAAGCCCCCTGTTTAGCTTGGGACTAGACGACGTTGTGTGATAGTTGTGGAATATTATAATGATTGAAGTGGAAGTTTGTATAAGTGTCTGTAAGGAGCCGTTTCATTGCTAATTGGATAAATAAATGTCTGCACACGATCACACCTTCCTTGAAATAGAATATTGAATAATTTTTAAGGTTGACTTTTCATCGTGACCAGAGGGCCGGGCTTTTCTTCAGTCAACGAACCAGCATTGCCATCCAACGTGGTAATGCTGCCAGCGTTCTGGGCACATATCCCATCGATATCGATGTGAATGAATTTTTTGATGCCCTATGAGTTTTATTTTCTACCCATTTGTACATATTATTATTTTAAATTTGTTGTTAAAGATTAATTATACCCAGACACAAAATAAATGATCATGTTGACCACAAACAAGTTTTCAATGAAAATATTTTTTTTTCATAACAAGCTTTATAGCGGTGGTCTATGCTTATATAAATAAAACTCGTCAAGACGATTCACACGAGCCCAAACTCGACGTGGTTGTGCCGTTTAATTACAGAGTTCCTATGGCTACCTCGCGATTCCATCATCAGATCAGCTTCATGTCATCATAATATTGCATTGTCATCCGAACTAAACGTGTATACCAAATTTCAGCTCAATCGGAAACCGGGAAGTGGATCAAATTTAAGTTGCAAGATTTGATTACAGAACGACAGACAACGGGACAGGTGAAACTAAATAAAAGCTTGTAAAATACTTGTCTTGTTACTCCAGCATATCAATTAGGGCCTCTAAACGCTAGAACACTAATCCAATCGTTATACAAAGTGAAGGACGCAAACAAAATGCGAAACACTGTTTACAAGTTTCAAACTCAAACCATTTTATTACAAGCTTTTATTTAGTTTCACCTGTCCCGTTGACTGTCGTTCTGTAATCAAATCTTGCAACTTAAATTTGATCCACTTCCCGGTTTCCGATTGAGCTGAAATTTTGTATACACGTTTAGTTCGGATGACAATGCAATATTATGATGACATGGAGCTGATCTGATGATGGAATCGCGAGGTAGCCATAGGAACTCTGTAATTAAACGGCACAACCACGTCGAGTTTGGGCTCGTGTGAATCGTCTTGACGAGTTTTATTTATATAAGTATAGACCACCGCTGTAAAAGCTTGTTATGAAAAAAAATATTTTCATTGAAAACTTGTTTCTCAAATAGACCATTTACAGGCACTTTTGAACAGTCAAAACATCGGTCAGTCAAAAAAAAATGAAGCTAATTTACTTGACATTTGCATTGTATATAATATGCAGCTACTACTACACTACACTTCTCTCGTGTCACACCACGTACCTAAGGCAACAGGTCCCAATAATCGTGAATGCACCAAGAAATTGGAGCGTTACCAAAAGACAAGCTATCAACATGGAACTTTATAAATAGTCGCTGCATTTAATACTTATTTCATTTAAAAAATGTAACGCTATTTCTTGGAATAGTTCCACCAATCTATTGTTATAACGAATTGTCCACTCATTTAGTGAGTTCTAGTTATATTCTGTATATTTTTTTTAATATATGATGAGCCAAAATCAAACTACGCTTATGACACTAAAATTAAAAAGGTAAAAGTTTCTATGCACACACACATGTGTGTATGACTTCGTGTATGTTTGCGAGTCCTTTACACTTAAATAATGGACCGGATTTTGATGAAATTTGGGACGGGATTAGATCATTTCCTGGAATAACAAATTATAAGATTTTATCCCGGGCATATAATTATTTGTCTGGACTTAGAAGAGAGTTTTTTTTAAGGTGGGAAATATCATCTAATGACGAATCCTGCCATTGGGCGTGGCGGGAAACAATGTCAGACTCTTACTGACTAAACGACCCACCCTATTCCTTCTTAGCCCCCATTCCGGGATCGGACCTTCCTTTCAGAAACTGGACCGGGGCCCCAGTATGCTTCAGTCCTGCAGTTTAGCCTCTACATTTTCTGACTGATTTTATCATGGGAGTATAATTATTCATTTGAACTTAGATGAGATACAAATAATAACCAGACAAATAGCTAAAAATACCGACAAAGAAACCATTTGTATATATATTGACAAAAACAGCAGGTAATTTTTCACAAAATAAAATGCATTAAATTACGGCAAAGTTAAATTTAAACAATAGCATTTCGTGCACAATCGTTGAAACTATTCTAATTGACTTTGACAAAACGTTGGCAGACTTGAAATTAATGGCGACTGCGGCAAAATAATAAGAATAGCTCTTTCTTTTCACAGTTTCAAAGTATTTCAGGCGGAAACAAATGGGTTAGTGAGACGAGGAAATAAAGATATATGTTACGAAATTCGGGTTTTTTTATTGTAATGAATAAATCAGAGAATTACGTAAATTGGCATCATCATCATCATTACAGATAAAAGGCATTTACTATTGGACTTCAAGATTAAAGACTACACTGTGTTGTTGGCAACCCTTTGAGCAAATTCTGATTTTGTGCCACCGTTGGATCTAGCTTGCTGTCGTCGGGCAATGGGTGGCCCGCTATTCGAACGCTCAATAACCGGACTGGACCGAACCCAAGTCGTCGACGGCGCGTAGGTACTGTTCCCGCCCGCTTCAAGAAATTGTCACCAATCACATAGGCCCAGCAGGGCCGATGTGATTGGTGACCGACCTACTGGGGCCCGATATCAAAGGCTAAGAAGGAAAAGATCTTGTGGGGTCTTTAGACAGTAAAAGTCTAACACTATCTCCCCTTCCACCCAAGGCGGAAGATTTCATTACATGATTTTCACTCACCACAAAAAAAGACAAAGTTAGTCAAAATTTGTTATTTTGAGTTTATAAATTTAGTTTTGCGTTACATAAATTTTGAAGTTGATTGTTTCAAATGAAATAGATTGTTAAGAAAGTTTTCTATTGAAATATTAAGTTTACAATCAAGAGAATTGATTTGGACATTGCTTCAATTCTTGTTCGCAATGAAGTAACAATATCTTTGATTGAAATGTCTTTACTACAAATTTAATCTATCTATATTAATTTTTCAAGGAAAATTTAAAAAATCGGCTATAAAAACTTAATGGAAGTTGCCTCAATGACGTATTTCATCGAAGTTGATCGAAGTCCGAAGTATGTGACTACACACTCGTGCAACCTCGCGAAGAGCTCTTAGAGTGCTTTGACTCGGGCGCAGAAACCGACAACAACTGGAAGTCACCCGAAGTGACGCGAGGTTGCACGAAGCGAAGCGAAGCACTCTTCTACACTAACGTAATCGTTCAACTTCGACCAACTTCGCGAGTAGTGTAGAGCAGGCCATTGGTCAGAACTCAGAAGTCTAGAGCAGGCTTAATATTTGACCATTGGTCAGAACTCTAAAAGCTCGATACACAGACAGATCAAGCGTTTTAAGTGGAGACGGTTTAGTCACACGCATACGGTTTTTTTTTTTTTTGTGGTAGGTAAAAATCATCGAATGACGAATCCCACTCTTGGGCGGAGCGGGAAACAGTGTCAGACTCTTACTGACTAAAGAACCTACCCCGTGCCTTCCTTGCCTTATTCCCAGAGCCCCGGTGTAACGCTTTCGCATCAACCCTCAGCTCCGGGAGGACGCATACGGTGGGTTATTGATCGAAAATTTTAATGTGAGTTAAAATGGAATCCTCAAGGGAAAAGGAAGCGTGGTGGTCCTTGGAAATTCTAGCAACGCACTGTTTTGGAAAAAGCAACGGCCATCGGATTGATACAGTGCTGCAATAAGCTTCTCAATTTCTTTTTTTCTGAAAAACCAACTTTCGAACAAAGTCTGTCAGGATTTCTAACGTATTAGTGTAAGATTCTGACATTAAATATGCTAGAATTGAAGTCAGTAATGACTAAAGAACCCACCATGTACTTATGTTGCCTTTTTACCAGGGCCAGAACCTTCTTTTCAGATGCGAAACTTTGGTTTCTACCAGTTAGCGTCGACCCTTGGAGGTTATAGGTTTGATATACACCCAGTACTCTAGCAGTAACTGTTTTCTGTTACTGTTTCTGTACTGTTACGAACCCGCACTGGGCTCGCGTGGTGGATCATGGCCCATTCCCTTTCCTAAAGAGGAGGCCTGTGTCCCAGCAGTGGGAACATTAAAAGGCTGATGATGATGATGAACTGTTTTCTGGTGAGCCTGAGTAGTTCTGTGCGTGGGTGTAATTTATCTAAAACCAGCTTCCTGCCAGCGGCTTCGCCCGCGTGAAAGTAAGTTTTTTCCATACAAACTTTGGACCCCTCATTCATAATTATGTTTTCGTCGAGGTTTCATTATTCTAAAGATGTATTCTGCTATTCGGGGCGGGGACAAATCCAACGAACCAAAAACCATGAAAATTTGTCAAGCCGATCTTGAGTTATAAGTGTCAAACCCGTCTTTGTTTTATATATTACTAGCAGAAAAAAGGTAGCCTATGTCCTTTCTCAGGGTCTAAAGATTTTCTGTGCCAAATTTCATCAAAATCGTTTGAGAGGTTTAAGCGGGAAAGCGTAACAGACAGACAGAGAGTTACTTTCGCATTTATAATATTAGTATGGTCTATGGATATAGATTTTTAGATGTTGAAAAATATGTCAGTACATTTATCAGTTGTCTAGCAAAGTACTCAAAGCACAAGCTCTCCTTAGTTAAGAACTAGATGGCGTTGTGTGAAAGTAATGAAATATTATTATTATTAATTTAATATACTCTCAAAAACTTCTTGTTATTTTATTCAAACAATAACACAACGACATCAAAGTCATACAAAAACTGACAAAACTACATCAAAAAGACTCCCCCATGAAGAAGACGAATATATTTTTCCTCAATAAACGTATAACATAACTTTCTTTGCGGCAGAATCAATTGGGTGTAAAAGAGACGGCCTTTGAACTCGTTTTCTGTACAAACTGAGAACTCACAAGTGTTTTTTACTTGTTTTTATGACACTGTTTCATAAAAAAAATAAGTAGAGGAATGCAAATGCTCGTATGAATATTTTTCTAGTATTTTTGTGTTTAATTAGGTGTGCAAAGATTAGAGTCTGTGGTTGACTGATCCCGCTTGCTTCTCATCCCACGGGTTCACTTGACCATACAATTTATTTCAGTTTTTCTAGTGGGTTACTGATCCCACATTCAAAACTACTTAATGGATATAGTCGAGCGCAAAAATGGTAAACCAAAATATATGTAATGAAACGGAAGCGATGCGTAAAGGTCTCTGCACACAGCGGGCGCGGCGCGGCGGGACCGGACGGCGACGCGACTACGCCATACAGATCCGAGGTTACCGTCGCGTCGAGCGGGACGGCTCTGTGTGGCGTCGTCCGTACTATCTAGTACATTACAACTGCTCAGCGTCGCGTCGCCGTCCCGTGTCGCCGCGCCGCGCCCGCGCCGTGCAGAGACCTTTAGAGTTTTTTGACGCCATATTAGATTAGGTACTTTTAATTAGCTCACGAGGTTTTTTTTTTAAATGGAACTTTTAATTTAAATACTAATTCTAATTATTATACAAATTACACCCAGGCACAGAATAAATGATCGTCTTCAACACACAATCATTTGTCCTGTTCGTATCGCATGAAACATGATAGCTAGATAATTGAAAATTTCACAGATGATTTCTAAGGAATAAAATAATTCTTTATGTATGTCTTTTATTTAACAAACGTGATTTTATGGACGATACGAAATCCGTCATGCGCGCGTCCCGACTGAAACTAGTTACTATCTGAAGAATCCTGCCACCCACGAGAACCTTCCTGACTCGCCTATCGTCCACTTCAAGTATATTTTAAAAGCTTGTTGCTTCTTGAAAAGCAATCCAAAGTGATTTTTGATGCAAAGGTAAAGCCAAATAAGAGAGATAACACCTGAAAACTCTGTAGGCATTCAGTAATTCTACGATTTATTTAGATGTTTCACAAAAGTTGTTCCAGGAAATACCGGTTTTTTTATTAAACTCTTAAGCATTTTTGAAAACAAAATTACAACATTTAGAACCTCGATTAAACGTTCTAGGCTTCTTTAGAAGTACTTTTTTATATTTTTATTATGGAGAGTCAAAGTTCACGTAAAATAGCAGATTTTCAGAGGTCTTTACTGGATTACTCTTACACAAATTTATGTTTTGATTTCCATAGAAGCCTAGATAATATCCACAAGATATCTGTGTATCCAAAATATTTGAAGAAAGATATGTGATAACATCATAATCACGTAAGAGCGGTTGTATGAAAATGTACGTCAGGTTGGCCGCTCTTAATAGATTTTCTCAAACCCACACCTCATTTATAATTAAATATCATAATCTAAAAACATTCATACAAAACTTTCCCCAGATGTAGGCCTGATATTCCGGACGGTGCTGAACCGGACGTCCGGCTGATTGCACAGCACACGCGTGTTCAAATGTGCCCGTGTTTCCAACATATACGGGAAATAGGTCGGAAGATCCGTGTCAAGGAGCTTCCAGGCAGTTTAGATGCTGATTTGTGTGGTACATGTAAATTATTATCTTGTTTTCACTGGTTAACCTATATTTTCACCCTTAAGTTGTTGAAATCTCTACGGTCCGGACTAAGCGTTTGGCTTTGACGTTTCTACCGCATGCATCGAAGGATTGGAACAGTTTGCCAGCTGCGGTCTTTTTTATGGTGGGCAAAAATCATCCATTGACTAATCTCGCTCTTGGACGGACCGGGATACAGAGTCAGGCTCTTACTGATTAAACTCCCCAACCCGTCACATCTCTGCCTTTCGAAGTGGGGCCAAGTCTTTCCATCTGATTATAATTTGGGCGGTCTTTCTATCCGATTATAATTTGAATGTCTTCAAGACTAGAGTGGTTAAGCTCTCAATGAATTAGTGCGCTTTATCATCGACGATTGCATCACTGCTTACCATCAGGTGAGATTGCAATCAAGCATTAGTTTAATCAAATAAAAAAATATGTATTTGAGTCATTATTATCATGCAGGAATTAATAATTACTACATGGTATAAATCAAAGATCATGATCAAAGCGTGGTGGATTATGGCCCATTCCCTCTCCTAGAGAGGAGGCCTGTGTCCCAGCAGTGGGAACATTAAAAAAAACGGCTGATGATGATAAATCAAAGTCGCTTCCCGCGGTCGGTCCCTATGTATGCTTAGATCTGTAAGCAACGGATTTTGATACGCTTTTTTTAATAGATAGAGTGATTGAAGACGAATGTTTATACAAGGTAGATGATGACCGATGGGCTTTCCTTAAAAAAAGATAATTGTATACACCAATATCAACAACATTTACCATGAGACCAACCCGAAAATCACAAAAAACAAACTCGCAGTTCCATAATTTTTGTCAAGTTACGTGAATATAAATCTATAGAGCAGCGCGTTTTTTTTTTTTCGTGATTCGAATTGAATCGCCATAACAAAACCTGGACTCAAAACTCACCACTATAATCAGTGTCATCTCATCAAACCTACAGTCACTGATAGACAGAGATAAGTCAAAATTAAACATGCCTTATAGACCAGGTAATAAACTAAGCCATCTGTTAGAACCATCAAAACCGTCTGATTACTGGTGAAACACTGTCTGACAATTACAGAAGAAACATAATATAAAATAATTATCTTTTATAGTACCTATAACATAATAGTACAATTATATTTTATTAAAGTGTAAGTGTGTCTGGAGAGAGATTGCCGCCATGTGTTCAATTAGGTGTTGAATGGTTTTTATTTTATGGTTGGTAAAAATAATCCCATGTCGAATCCCGCCCTTGGGCGGATAGGGAGACAGTGTCATATTACTAGCGACCCGCCCCAGATTTGCACGGGTACTGATATTGAATATTATTATTCATATATTATACATATAAACCTTCCTCTTGAATAACTCTATCTAAAAAAAAACCGCTTCAAAATCCGTTGCGTACTTTTAAAGATCAAAGGATACATAGGAACAGAAGAAAGAAAGAAGAAATAACATTTATTGGTACAGACACAGGGCATAGCACAATAATAAACTTGCAAAAAATTAAATTATTTGTGTTTTTAAATTACCTACTTAAAACTATTTATACAGCGGTAAGCAACTTTGTTTTATACTATAACTAGCGACCCGCCCCAGCTTCGTACGGGTACTGATATTGAATATATTATGCGTGTATTATACATATAAACCTTGCTCTTGAATCACTCTATCTATTAAAAAAAACTGCATCAAAATCCGTTGCGTACTTTTAAAGATCTAAGCATACATAGGGACAGCGGTAAGCAACTTTGTTTTATACTATAACAAGCGACCCGCCCCAGCTTCGCACGGGTGCAATATGTGTAATATTATTATTCATGTATTATGCATATAAACCTTCGTCTTAAATCACTCTATCTATTTAAAAAAACCGCATCAAAATCCGTTGCGTAGTTTTAAAGATATAAGCATACATAGGGACAGTGGTAAGCAACTTTGTTTTTGTAGTATACAAATGATTATTATTGGTATTTTATACATCGTGGAAATTAACGTTGTAGCTTGTCTGTTTCAATTTAGTTTTCTGATTATTTCATTTGTCACTGTCAATGAACAGGCCTACGATAGTTAGATTTTCTCGTAAGCTTGTAGGTCAAATAAAATAAAATACAAAGAAGTTAAAACGTGGAAATTGATTGAAAGAAGAATGTCTGCTTCAACAACAAAATCAATTACTTTAGACCAGTGGCTCCCAACCTTTTTTTAACCGGAGACCACTCAAAATAAAAACAAAAACAATCTAATTCGAATACGTTTATTTCAAATAGACCAACTGCAGTGCGCTTTTGAATTGTCAAAATGTTGGTCAGTAAAAAAAACAAAGTGGAGCTAAACCGCACGTTCCAAAGCGTAGATCTCTATGAAGTATAACGAGCAAGAAATTCCTTGGACATTCTTTTAAATCATATCATAAGTTACATAAAATCTTGCTTACTTTGGTTTTATTTGCTGTTAGAAAGGACCAAAAGTTCAGAACAAAAATTAACTTTTCTAATAAAAAAAAACCTCAAAATTTGTTACACACTGACTCTAATCAGGAATAAGTAACAAGTATTGTCATAGAAAACTCAACATTTGCTATAGAAACTAGAATCTGCTATTTTTCAGTTGAAAAGAGGAGAATTGAAGCACGTGTTACTAAAAAGGTTATGAGTATACATGTTAATGGAAGGAGAGGTCAAAGAAAAGATGGATGGATTGTTTTAGGAGTGATATGAAGGAAAAGGAAGTTAGTGGTAGCATGACGAGTGACAGGGCAGAATGAAAGAAGAAAACGCATTGCGCCGACCCCAAATAACATTGGAAAAATTATGATTTTTCAGTTAGAAAGTTTCAAATTGTTATTTCTGTCCTGGACCACATTTGAGCTTTTACGAACCACCAGTGGTCCACAGATCACAGGTTGAGAACCCCTGTCTTATACAAAATAAAAGGAAAATTACACAGCCATAACTAAACCCCTAAAGACATATCTTATTTAATGAAATCCTCGAAGATCCCAAACACATTATACCTAATGAAATAAAAACTATTCATCAAAATGCCATTTGAAGTCCTAAAATACTTGGCATAACGAGAACGGATCAAGGCTTGAAACCCTTTTTGGGGACACAACGGGTAAAGGGTATCTGGTATAAAATATTTCAGCCAAAACTGCCCTCTTTTGGATTTAATTTAGATGTAAAAATAAATTTAGGGTAATGGGGGATGTAATTTGTTATTTTTGGCTTTATTTTTTTGGTAGCTGGTATAAGCATAATTGTTTTTTTTTTTGTTATTGTTGTTCTCTTTATTATTTATTATACACACACCTACATTTTTATATATATTTTTCAATAATACACAAAAAGTAACTTTTAAGTATATAAAAAATAGTAGCCCATCGGTATCGGGAACAGGGTCCAAGCTACCGGTGGTCCGGGTTCCTGGGAGAGGAGCCTCCGGACAATGCGCGCCGTGTCCAGGAGTACTGCCTTCTGGATCAGGCCCTTGATCTAGCTGCCTAACGAGAGCCTCCTCAGATGTTGGTCGAGGCTCTTGGCTGTTAAGCTATTGGCCGTCACGACTATCGGCACAATGACTACTGTGTCCACTTCTCACATGTCGACAACCTGGCTAGCAACATCACGAAAAGAAAAACCCGCTGCTCAATAGATTTATCTACACATAACTCGACAAAATGTAGTGTAGCGGGGTATTTTTCATGATTTTTGAGTAATGTCCAACCCAAAACAGTCGTAAGTCGGCAATGTAAAGATGTATGGCCTGCAGAACACTTAAGAGGCCGGCGTTCGGGACGATTTATCCATACAAACGTAATACCAAAATCATTTGCAAGTCGAGCATATTTCAAACATATTATGGTGATATTTGGATTTAGACAATATTTATCTAGGTTCCCAGATCTTTCTTTTTTAATAAAACTTGTTTAAAGCTTAGATATCTATTAAGAATCAATTTGCAAATACGTACCTAATTAAAATGACAGTCGACCACAAACAAATCCCGTCACAAACTCTAGCCGCCATTTTTCTCCTTTGAACAACGTTCTAATTTAAAAAACCTGCAAAAAAACTAAAACGAAAAAAAAATAATAAAAAATCAAAAAACGATCGCCAATCCATTCGTTTTCTTTTTCAATTGAATGAAACATTATCGCTTCTGAACGAACGAACTACAAATCGGTTTCGTACAAAAACTATAGCCTAAAGAAAATCATTTAGTTTTTTCTACGTTTAATATTGACTTAAAGATCGTATTAAGAATTCATTTCGTTTTCAAATCGGTACAATCCTCGTACCTTCTTTCATTAATGAGTTTCTTTATTTATGGAAATTAGACCTTTTGTGGCAGTGTTAAAGTGTATTTCAGCTTGTGGAGTGTAAGAACATTAAGGTGCTAAGTATGTATTGATTTTGTCTTTGGTAATAGAAGTCGTCGGGCGATGTTATCTGGTGATTATCCTGATTTCCCGAGGGCTGTAAGTTAATATTTTCTTTACTTGATATTTGTTTAGACAGTTTTCTGGTGAAAGTGTGTTGGGTATCCACAGGCATTTATCTCGCGCGTACACCAAATATAGCAAATAATTGACCTTCAAAAATTTTTGAATCTTGAGTCAGTAAATGGGAAAATTTAACTGGACATAGGGAGGTCACTTAGCTTTGTCAGCCTTTTTTATGGTAGGTATTTTTTTTTCGTCAACTATCACACAACGCCGTCTAGTCTCAAGCTAAGCAGAGCTTGTGTTATGAGTACTAGACAACTGATAAACATACTTATATATTTCTAAATATATACATATTATAGATAAATTACACCCGGACACAGAACAAATGATCGTGCTCATCACACAAACATTTGTCCTGGGTGGGAATCGAACCCACGACCTCCCGCATAGCAGTCAGGGTCACTAACTACTTAACTGACAGGCCAGTCATCGTCCAATGATGAAGCCCGCCCTTAAGCGGAGCTTGAAACAGTGTCAGTAAGAGACTGACTATACAACCTACCCCATTCCTACGTAGTCATATATCCCAGGGCCAGAGACTTTTAATGTTCCCACTGCTGGGACACTGACCTCATCGCTATGAGAAGAAACATTATAATAGGCAGGTTACTTAACCTTATTAGTCTCGTTAAAATTCTATAGTAAAGCCTTGTTATATTTGTGATACTCCAGTACTGTCAAATTGATACACAACAGTTTTAAATTACAAAGAATGTTAGTTTTGTTTTTTATTGTTTTTCAGTTTTTCAGTATATTTATATTATTAAAGTAGGTATTCAAGCCAACCTAATATCTTTGAAATTTAGAATAAAATAGAACAAACAAACGCAACACACAAACAAACATAATACACACAATAACTTAACAGTATAATATTACTATGATTTTACACATTTTTCCAACCCTTGTGCTTTCTAGGGCCAAAGGTTCAAGTATATGGCCAAGTTTTTATATCTAGGGCCAAGGATTCATGTCTAGAGCCAAGGGTTCGTATCTGAAAGGAAAGCTCTGGTTCTAGTATGTATGGCAACGTAAAAACAGGGTAGGTTGTTTAGTCAGTAAGAGTCTGCCACTGTTTTCCGCTCCGCCCAAGGACAGGCTTCGTCATTGGATGATGTTTTTACCATAAAAAAACCCTTGTGCTTCTATTCAAAGTCGCTGGCATTTTTGCTGAACTAGACCTATTTGGCGCATCCACACAATTTATTTTATACCT
The DNA here is from genome assembly GCA_029852875.1 of Mythimna loreyi. Taxonomy (NCBI): domain Eukaryota; kingdom Metazoa; phylum Arthropoda; class Insecta; order Lepidoptera; family Noctuidae; genus Mythimna; species Mythimna loreyi. The sequence goes on from CM056799.1 coordinate 4,670,436, forward strand.
TTTTGTCATATTATGTCTGCATATTGTGGTTTCTGTATTGTTTGTGTCTATGTGTCAAATAAAATATTTTTCTTTCCTTCTTTCTTTCAAAGGTTTTCCAGGATAGCTGGTGTTTTAGTACCAAACACAATTTCATTTTAGTTTAGTATCTATCTGAGCCTATCGTTAAGAAAAATGGGCGATCATCAAGGACAGTAAAATGTAAGGAGACATCGATTTATCCGCGAGTCGTTTACCCTAGAAATATTGGGCAGGAATATGATCTATTTGGTGATTCAGAAGTTTTTTAGGTTTGGTTACGATGAGAATTACATCAATTATTATTACTAAATCGTTTATGGAGAAGGAAATTAGTCTATTAATCTCCCATCATAGGTAATCAGCTTTTTTAATGTTCCCACTGCTAGGACACAGCCCTCCTCTTTAGGAGAGGGAACGGGTCATAATCCACCACGCTGGCCCAGCGTGGGTGGATTATGACATCCTTATGTGGATGTCACATATCTTCGAATTTTTGGTTCTAGGACATGCCGGTTTCCTCACGATGTTTTCCTTCACCGTTTTGAGAGCAGTGGTGATGTAATAATTTGCACAAAGTAATGCGCCTGGCTAGGGTTGATTCCATGACACAACTCGTAAGTCGGGGCCGTTACCATACCCCCCATACTCCCCACTGTTCCCAGTCACTGTTGATTACCTAAACAAGATATAAAAAAATCGAAAAAATGTATTTAATTTTCTTTTCGTAAGGTTTGCTCAACAATATCAGCCTGTTTCCTTTTTAAGCACCCTTAGGACTCCCTGATAAAGTTACAAATAAGTTAGGTAGTCATGCCAGAAAATTTATAAAATATTTTCCACACCTTTTTGTTAAAACTTTTTAGAGTTCCGCTCCCAAAGGCTGAAAACGGAACTCTATAACTAAGACTTTACTGTCCATCTGTAACGTAGGCGCAAGCGTGCTGAGAGCAATGGGTAGCTCGCCGTCCGACCGTCTAGTCCGAGCCAAAGTCTTCGATGGCGCGGGGTCGAAGCCTACTGGGGCAAAGACTTCTGAAAAGAAGGCTAGGCCCTAGTACGTAAGGCAACGAAAGAACGGGGCGAGTTTTTAGTCAGTAAAAGTCTTACACTAACTTCCGACCCACCCAAGGAAACGGAGATGTTATTGAATGATTTCCCCATTAAAAAAAAAAAAACTAACTTCTGCTGGCGGCATCGCCTGCATAAATATCATCAGTAAAGGTCTAACAAGCTCTCCTCCCGCACAACCTATTACGGGAGAAGATATAATAAAACAATCTGTAAAAAAAACGCTCAAACGAAATGCAACTCAAGTTTCAGACCAAATTTTAAATCTGTTATGAATATTAAAACAAAATTTTCACCCAAGGTCAAAAATATTCGAAGGTCATCCAACTGTTATTGTCCAAAGGTTGAGTCGTTGACTGGCAATTAAGAGGTCGTAAGTTCAAATCTGGTTGAATTAAATTGTTGTTCTTTTGTTTGTGAGTGGAGATATAAAGTCGAGTGCTCATTTATCTGATTTATTTAATGACATGGCTCTGTTGGAGTTGTATAGTTTAGTTAAAAGAGCGTATTTGAACTTGAATAAAAAAGTTGTGAAAACGCCAAAGTAACAATCAGTTTTTATCTTTTTTATTACGTTTAAGTCTTTTTTTGCATAGCATGCGTATGATGACACCAAGACAAAATTAATTATTTATTTATACTTTATTGGACACCGCATTTACTATACAAGTATACATAAGACAAACATTATTAAAAAAATAAAATCATAATATGCATATTTAAAATGAGAACAAAACAAGAAAGGCAAATAGTTGAACTATTTGCTATAACCATAACCACCAACAGCCTCCCACTTTGAGACCTGATGAAAAGAGAGATTGAGATCAGAAAATCGGTTATGATTCTCGAATGCGCAATACCCGATCTTTCGGGTATTGCGCATTCGAGGATTATAACACACTGGATCAATTGGCTGAAACTATTCCAGTTTCCTATTTTACCAGTTCCTGAACTGGAAAAGTAGACTCAACAAACTAGTAAAAAAAAAAAATTGTTGTATATATTTACTTATTTAAACTCTGTGAAATTAAATTTGTATATAAATATAATTATAATTATGTCAATCGTCTGTGTATTGTTTTAAAGCCATATTCTTTGTATCTCATAGATGCTGGTCCCTGTGAAACAATGTTTTTCATTAGTACAGGTACCAACGAAACTTCTTTTCTGTATTCACACTCTCTTTTTTTGGCAAAACTGTTTTATTTATTTTAAATTTTTCTGTATGTGTACTTTTTCTGAATAAACTATTATTATTATAGTGCACCTCACCATCAACGATTACATCACTACTTACCGTCAGGTTTTTTTTATAGTAGGTAAATAATATCCAATGACGAATCCCGCTATTAAGCGGAGCGAGATTCAATGTCAGACTCTTACTGATTAAACAGCCTATCCCCCGTTCCTTATTTGCCTTCTTCTTCTTCTCGAATCGATGGATTCCGCTTCCCTCAAAGTTTTTGGGCCCAGTAGGTTGCCACATTTATAGCAGGAGTCGTCTGGACTTTCCTTCGTGGTGAAAGGATTAGTCAGTTAGACTCTGCGTTACCGAGTGCTAGCTGTCCAGGGTGCGCCGGGCGTTTGGAATCGCGAGACGATTTGATATTAACGCCGCTCGGGGAGGCTCCTTTCAACGCAAATGGAGCATCGGGCGTATGAGTGGTATTGGAACTTTATATATTTACTTAGTATATTTTTGTTTTATTTTTTACTTATGTGTGCCGTTGGTGTCCGTGGTATCACCAGGCCCTATCAGAAAACCAGCGCTGCGTTATTTTGCATTCTTGTTAAATATCGCAGCATATGCTGAGGTAGGAGCCTTTTTGGCCTCGCACAGAGCATAGTTGATTTTTCCTATTTTTAATTTTAGTTTACTGATTTGTTGTAAGTTTAAGTATAAGTTACATATAGATTAAGTAGTTATTTTTTATTTGTCCTGTGCGTGTCAAAATAAATGTTTTGACGTGACAACGTCTTAAATTAGGTTGCGGCTGGGAGTCACTTATGAAAAAGTGTAACGCTCGGTAACGTTACGATGAGTCACCGAACGAGAGAGAGGCCCGCCGAATGCCTTGCGTCTCTCTCCCACTCAACTATGATCGGTCTGCCGCGCGCGCAGCACTAGAGAATTAGGACGTTGTCACGTAAAATCTTCGCCCGTAAAACCGACTTTACAGGCAACCATTTTTTTTCTTCCTTTTTCATTCATGCACCCTTTTATTTGCCTTGAACCCACGGTAATACGCTTTCGCATAAACCCTTGGTCTCAGGAGGCTTCGACCCTGCTGGACCTCACAGTTTGCACAAGTATAACACCAAGGCCCCGAAACTAAGGCAAAGAAGAAACCAGCTAGGTTTTTAGTCAGTACAAGTCTATCTCCCGCTGCACCCAAGAAAATAGAAAGATGATTTTTGCCCACTACACATACACCGTGAAATTTAAATGGTTGTTTTCCCGCGGCAGAATGACTTGCCATAAGGAGTACTTTTGAAGCATACAGTAAAAATAAATAGTTTTTTTTTATAAATAATTATTAAAAATATTCATCAACTCAAAAAAGCGAAAACAATAGTAACATTAGACGTAATTTGTAGGTACTACTAGAGTCGCATGAGCAGCACGCCGTCAAAGGAAACCGATTCATTAAATATTTAAACCAAAATAAGCTCTCGCACGTTGTGATACGTCATAATTAGCTTGCACTCTACAGGTCCATTTTTTTATTTTAATATTTTATTTTTTTATCAAACGTTTGTATTACCAAGACACAACCATTTCGCTGAGGGAAAACAACTATTTAAATTTCACGGTGTATAAAAATACCCGTATAATTGGAACAAAAGCTTATTACAAAACGAAGTCACGATTGAAACTTAAAAAACTAAAACTTCTTACCCAGTTGTTAATTTTACAACTTTCCTTTCAATTCTAGAATAAGATTAATCTTTCTTTTTCCCATTTTCCCTTAAGTCGCCACTTCCGTACTTTTCTCTGATCTTTATTAGAAAATTTTCTTTTAAAACTAACTCTGGGACAAACAAGTACATTACTCAGGCACGTTGCCTCTCGGCACCTAATTAGCAATGTCGTTACGTTAAAAGTAAATTTAACTATTTCTACTTGATGTAGTTTAGTTGAGTTTGTTTCAAAATGGATCGGCACCGGTCGGCACTGGTCGGTCTTCTCGGGTTTCCTTTTTTTATGGTAGGTAAAAATCATCCAATGATGAATACCGCCCTTGGGAGGAGCGGGAAACAGTGTCAGACTCTTACTGACTAAAAAACCTACCCCGTTCCCACATCGCCATCTATACCAGGGCTTTTTTTTATAGTAGGTGAAAATCATCGAATGAGGAAACCCGCTCTTAGGCGGAGCGGGAGACCAGTGTCAGACTCTTACTGACTAAAAAACCTACCCCGTACCTTCCTTGCCTTATTCCTAGAGCCGCGGTAACAGTTTCACACCACCCTCGGCTCCAGGAGGCATCTATACCAGGGCTAGAGCCTTCCTTTCAGACACGAACCCTTGGCCCTAGTTGGCTTCTTCTCGACTTGCTTTTCGGTCGATACATATCTGACGTAATATGCGTCGTTTATTCGTCGCGTAATACCAGAACAGACAGGTCATCATCATCGTCATGTCAGCCGAAAGACGTCCACAGTTGGACATAGGCCTCCCCCAAGTGCCGCCGCAATGACTGGTCCTATTTGTTTTGCAACAATCGTTGGCCTCCCACAAGGTGGACCGATGACCTGTCCGGGGTTGCTGGAGAATCATGTACTGGATCAGTGGTATTCGTTGGTGCAACGATGTCAATGACACCCTGTATATTAAAACATTAAACCTTTCACACTCAAATGATAATGCGTTTATGCGTTGAGCGTGCAAACATTACACGTTTAACGCATTATCAGTCAGGTATATACCGACCCTTATCATTCAGACTGAGCCCGTGTCGGCGACGGCGGCGCGTAATATTTCCAACTTTCTTTTCCTTCATATCACTCCTCACACAATCCATCCATCTTTTCTTTGGACTCCCTCTATCTTTCCATCCACTTGTATGCTCATAAGCCTTTTAGTAACCTTTCGTAGTGATATTAAATATATTATGCATGTATTATACATAAGTACAAATCTTTCTCTTGAATAACTCTATCTATTAATAAACCGCATCAAAATCCGTAGCGTAGTTTTAAAGATCTAAGCATACATATGGACAGACAGCGGGAAGACTGTTTTATACTGTAATATCATTACATACATAATATATTTTATATCAGCATTGCACTGTGCGAAGTTGGGGCGGGTCGCTAGTCATTACATAGTATAAAACAAAGTCGCTTCTCGCTGTCCCTATGTACTTATGCTTAGATCTTTAAAACAAAATGCCTAACAGTTTTTTTAATAGATAGTGATTCAAGAGGAAGGTTTACAGGTATAATACAAGCATAATATATTTGATATCATCATTGTACTCGTGCGAAGCTGGGGCGGGTCGCTAGTATATAATAAAATTGATCTCTGCCCTTTTCATTGACGAATCAAAGGTAATGTAATTTTCCTCCACAAATATCTCCCGTCATAAAAAAATCTTTGTATCTACCGATGTGGATACAGCCGTCATCTTAGATCTTAAGTCATCTATCGCAAGATCACTAGCTTTCGACCTCGGTGACGCTCGCTCTTTTATTTTATTTTATGTAGGACGGAAACGCGTGCGACTAAAATAAATTTTAAATGAGTGTATGTGGATAGGTTTGTTGTGTAGTCGAAGCGATAATATGTGTAAGAGATCATTTATTTATATAATTAGCTTTAGGTTTTGTCCGCATGAAATCAAAAACTTAAAAATAATAGAAAGTATAGACTTAAAAAAATAATTATTTAACACAGCAATTCTTAGCCCTACTTCAAATTTTGGCAAGTAAAAAATAAATCTCGGCATGAGTTAGTCAGGCTAACGTATTTTCACAAGGTTTCGTTTTAGGTCAAATCAAGAAGTCAATGAGTCAGAAAAAACCGGGAAAGTGTGTTCCGAAACAACACAAACCTCGTCTCGAAAATTTCACCGAATCGCAAAAAAAAATTTTTGTGTGATGTAACTACTTCATAGTTTTTAGTTTTTTACCTATATTTGTGATTTGAGACCCAGTTTCATACCAAATTTTAGAATTCTATTCAACGGGAAAATACTATACGAATTTTAAAGAAGAAAGGGAAAGAAGAAAGAAATCATTTATTTGCTTAAATAAGGTACAGAAAGTTGACAGTATAAATAAATAAAATTGCTCTCTTATTCTGCCATTAATTTAGACGTGCAAATATGAAACACAATAGCTTCAATGAATAATTAATAATATCGTAAACATGCACTCGTTCATTACACAGATATCTATAAATTGAAATTGTATTATTTATTGAAAAAAAAATAAAGTATAAAAATAAAAACAATAATCATAAATGTCAATAGTAATCTCAAATGTCTAAAAAACAATCTCAAATGTCATTAATAATCAAAAATGTCAAGAATAATCATAAATGTGTACAGGGATCATGTCAATAGTACTCATGTCAATCATTATAGTAATAACAATAAAAATAATAATTATTTCGAATAGTAATAATTTAAATTCCAAAATAAAATTTAAACACCCAAAAACTTATAACTTATAGCCTAAAAACTCATGTACACTATAGAAACATTTTTCAATTAAAAATTTCGTCAAATTACTTTTAAATCTATAAAAAGGTAACGTTTTTATGGAATTTGGTATTTTATTATACAATTTTATACACATAATATAGCTATTGTTCCCTGTAACAATGAGATTTGTCTTTGGTTGGGCTAACTTATTAGTATACATAGATCGTGGGGCATAATAACTAGTCGCTTGCTGGAAAAGACTTGTGTTTAAAAACAAATATACATGATTCTAATATATAAAGACTAGGCAGGGTGAGTATTCTATGTTTTTTCTGAATTATATTGACTGACAGTTTTATGATGTCGGTACGAACTTCATCATAACCACAAGCTTTAGAATCATTTAGGGACATCACTATTTTTTTAAGATCACTGCTGTCGAGTGGGTGCAAAAATATTGAATTGCTGATTGATTCAATATGATTTATTTGATTTAATGTAGATTTTAATTAGAAAAAAATATTAAAATGATTAGCAATAGAACCGGGACTTGTACAGTCGTTGTTGTCAATATTAATTTTTGAAATGCAGGACCTTTTTAAATCTGTACCGGTATGTCTCTTTATTATATTCCATGCAGCCTTACACTTATTTTGAGCTTTAATTATGTATTTAGTATTATCATTTTTTAATAAATTACAATAAGTTTTGTACTGATTTCTGCGCGGTTCGTTGTGTTTATATTTTAATTTATAGTGTAATTTACTTTTATTCATGTAATTTGATTCCTTTGAGAGAGAACTTACATTTTTTGTGACATAAACGTACGTCATCATAATTTCAATCAAGAGATGTCCACTTTTTGTCAAAGGCTACTACCAAGTGTCGCCACAACGAACGGTCCCGTACGTCTCGTATTCTCGTATATAAAAACCAAGATTACCGACATAGCCAAAAAATTTAAATGTAAATGTAAAAATCATCCAACGATTTTTCCCGCCCTTGGGTAGAGCGGCAGATAGTGTCAGACTTTTAGTGACTGAAAAACTCATCTTGTTCTTTCATTGCTCTTCATACTAGGGCCAGACCTTTCTTTTAGAAGCTGATCCGACTGGCAGTACCAAAAGACGCAGCGTTAGAAGTCTACCCACAAGACGGTGAACCGATGACTCGCTGTTCCCGCGCGCCTCAACTGGGGCCAAGCGTTCGCATCTGAAAGGAAGGCTCTGGCCCTGGTATATATGGCAACGTAGGAATGGGTCAGTAAGAGTCTGACACTGTTTCTCGCTCCGCCTAAGGGCGAGATTCGTCATTGGATGATTTTTACCTACCATAAAAAAAATTACGGTCGAGGAAATCCATGTAAAAATCTGGTAACTGAATAAAATATTATCGGAAAAACGCGTAATCTCGCCCATTATTCAGTACGACACAAGCTTCGACGCACATTTTTTCAATTTAGTTGTAATTCATTAGTACGTGTCACGACAATCATTCCGCGCTGACGGGCGGATGTAGTGCGGGATTTATCTGTAGCGATATTTAGAGAGCATAGGGTGTGGTGCCAGTTACAGCGATCGTTATATAGGGTTTGGTGCCAGTTACAGCGATTGCTAAGTATTAAAATTTAGGTCACAAACATATCGTTTTTGTTTATTGTTAGCTCTTGCTGTGTTCAATATCTCACCGGATGGTAAGCAGTGATGTGGTGGACGATGAAAACGATGAAAAACAAGTAACCAATTTATTGTTGACTTAAAAACCCCTAGGTTGTCCCCCCTACTCTATCTTCGGGAAATCATCTAATGACTCCTCCCATTCTGGGCGGCGAGATGAGTGTGTCAGACTTTTAGGCACGAACTAAGACTCTCCAGTGTTCCTTTAGTTACCTTTTGCGTTTTAAGGCTTTTCTTTAGATGGACTATAGACTTAAACTATTACGTATTAATTGTAATTTTATTAATTTAATTTATTTTTGTTGCATAATTGACAAACCTCTCTATCTAGCGCGACCTCCGACATAAAATAAATAACAAATAAATAAAATTAATATCTGTTTTAAGTTTATAAAAAAACTTATGTATACAGAAAACTCATAACTTTATATTTTTCCGGCATATTAATGAAAAACATGGAAAATGATGTGTGTTCACAGAAACTCAATTACTTTGTTTTATTTCGATTCACACAAAAACGTCTTGTTATTCCCTGATTTAAACTCATAGATTATCCACCAAATGGATCCATTATCAAGTTATTTATTATATTAAGAAGTCAGATTATTTATTTTGTTAACATAAAAACTATTATGTGGAAGAAACTAAATGTAGTTTTTACACGATGTATCGAGTATTATTTTTGTGTCAAAGCTGTTATAAAATTGATAAATGTAATAGATTTTAGGAAGGAATATAGGATTATAAGTGAATGATTTATTATGGACAACTATTGAAAGACATTTATTACATAAATAAATACGATGAGAGCAGTGGTGGCCGAGTGGTATCGGCCCCGACTTACAAGTTGTAGGTCGCGGGTTCAAACCCAGCCAGGCGCATTACTTTGTGTAATTTATTTCATCACCACTGCTCTTAAAACGGTGAAAGAAAACATCGTGAGGATGCCGGCATGTCCTAGAACCAAAAATTCGAAGACATGTGGCATCCACCAATCCGCACTGGGCCCGCGTGGTGAATTATGGCCCATTCCCTCTCCTAGAGAGGAGGCCTGTGTCCCAACAGTGGGAACATTGAAAAGGTTGATGATGAAATACGATGACCTAATTTTTTTTATGTATACACGGTTATATATTATACTAGGATATGATTTACTTCTTTTGATGCGATTCTGAACGCGAATTTATTCGATTTATCGTAGATGCGTTCACCAACATGTTAACTCACATTTGTAAGATGAAACACCCGGAACAACTATATGTAGTTCTTACAAATATTTTTTTTTGTACGGGAATCGAACCCGCCACCCGCAACAGTCAAATACCACTGCGCCAACCGTGATATCGTGTTTTGTGTAAAGTTATAAAGTTTAAAAAAAAACAGGGCAAAAGCAAGACGGACTCGCGAAGTAATTTTTTTTCAAATTGCCATTTTTTTGTGACGTAACTACTAATTTACAATTTTCATTTTTTTTCCCTGTATTTGTGCTTTAAGACAGCAAGGTCTTAAAACACAAATATAGGATTAAAATATTTATAATTTTCACTTTTCAATTCAGGATACAAGGTCAATAGGAATCCTATGAATTTGATTGATTCCATTGAGAGTGACGAAATTAAAAAAATAAGTATTTTTTTACAATATATCCATATCTTCTTTTTATATAAACAGCCATATCCTAACTTGAAAATTAACTTAAATAAAAATAGGTACTAAAATTGACTAAATATTTTCAATTCGATACCTTCACGGGTGTCCGAGATCGAAGAGAAGAAAGAAGTTCGTGACAGACAGACTACAAAATGATCCTTTAAGGGTTGCGTTTTTTCCTTTTACGTATGAACCCTAAAAGAATGCATATTTTTTTAAACAAGTTTCATGAAAATTCGAAAGAATGACCGAAGTTACCGAATTATAATAGAGCGTTCAGACGTTGTCACTCTTTTTTCGCGTTGCCTCTTTATCAAACAATGCATTCAAGTAATGCAATGCAACCAACAAGTTTTTAAACATACTCACGTTTTCGTCAAACGAGTCAGGAAGTTTTTTGAGTTTAGAAATGTTCTAATAATAATAAAATAGGATACGGCGCTGAGCTATGGGGTTGTGCTGCAGATTGGCAGCGCGCTTTCCGAATGCAGAAGCGTGCCGTGCAAGCCATCGTCGGGATACCGCAGGACGTGTCTGCTAGACCCCACTTTGTTAGACTGGGCATCCTCACGTTGCCTGCTATACTTATATATCAGGTTGCATTGTACGTGAGGATGAATTTGGACCATTACCCAAAAGTAGGCAGCCGTCATACATATTGCACGAGAAGCAGGGGTCAGTTATCGACGGTCTCGAGGACACTTGCCAAATCTGCCAAGACGACTCATGTTATGGGCCCGACAGTTTATAATCAGCTGCCTGCAGCTATTTCTGGTGCCCCGACTACCAGCAGCTTTAAGGCCCGCTTAAAAAAATGGCTTATCGAGCAAGCTATTTATTCATTTGGCGAATTTATAATTTAATTTAATATTGTGACTTTTCTTATATTTAATTGTAATTTGTGTTTTGACTATTTGTATTTATTATTTGACATTTTTATTTGATTAATTTGTAATTTGTTGACATTATTGTATCAGTTTGTTGTATTCACATTATTTGACATTATTGTTTTTTTATTCATTTGACATTATTGTATCAGTGTGTTGTATTCACCTTTATGACTTGTAAGAATCCCTTACCAATAAAAAACTATGACTATGACTATATCGTCGATTATAATTTAGGTGTCTTCAAGGCTAGAGTCAATAGGCTCTTAAACTTAAACTACTTAAACTAGTGCGTCTTACCATCAACGATTGCATCACTGCTTACCATTAGGTGGGATCGCAGTCAAGTCAAGTCAGACAAAAAAAAAATAAGTTTAACCATTTACCACGCACTAAAGCGTTGTTCTCCAAGCATTTACCTATTTATTACCATTTACCCACATTTCTGCTGACCCAATAACTCGCTGCTACAGCCGCCAGCCCTTCTGGCACAGTGCCAAAAGAGTTTACGCAACACCGGGTTCGAGTCCGGCTGGTACATTTGGACAGACAATAAAAAAATTATGTGATTCCTGGGAGCGTATTGTGATTTTTATGGTGATGCTGATATTTACCTCTGATATACTAGGTAAATTTTGTGGCATTGCTTGCTTATCCTTTCTAAAACCGTAATTAGAGACATAATAGAAATACAGTAGATGTGCGAACGCCGGCGTTCGCTCTGGGCTCAACAGTTAAAAGATGTAAAAAGGGTAAATCTACCAAAATAATTTATATGTTAAATTATTTTGCTTTCTAATGTGAGTTTAGGAGTAAACTAAACTTAAACATATTATAGGCTAAACACAAAAATAGTCAATACAATACAAATACTGATAATGAAAAATATCATCATCAGCCTTTCAATGTTCCCACTGCAGGGACACAGGCCTCCTCTCACTAGGAGAGGGAATGGGCCATAATCCACCACGCGGGCCCAGTGCGGATTGGTGGATGTCACATGTCTTCGAATTTTTGGTTCTAGGACATGCCGGTTTCCTCACGATGTTTTCCTTCACCGTTTTGAGAGCAGTGGTGATGGAATAAATTACACAAAGTAATGCGCCTGGCTGGGTTTGAACCCGCGACCTACGACTCGTAAGTCGGGGCCGTTACCACTCGGCCACCACTGCTCTGAAAATATGAAAATGAAAAATATATTCAAACAAATAAATTCAACTATAAAAATTGCAGCTTAATCGATTGAAGATATCTATCTGTATAATGTAGTGTATAGATAGATGTATATGTTCGGCTCAAATCTTGCAACTCAATTTGAGCCAAACATACATAGTTACTTTGCAAGCTAATAAAAAGCTTGTAAAAAATGGTTCTATTACTTGGCAAATAAGTTGAACCATAAGCTTTGGTACCCAATATAATTGATATCGAACGTAAATTTAAACCTGATGATGAAATAAATAAATAAAACTTTTAATAGCGTATAAAAAATGCTAATTATTTATTTTTGTTTTTTTTTTCAGGTACTATCAACATTTGGTGCATCAGGGCATAAATATCATCTTTCCTTTGTTCTTTCTTCTGGTTCGTAAGGTTTATGCATTAAGCCAGGAAGAAGGTAAGCAAGTTTTTATAATTTCTTACACGTTATTTTACACTAGCGACCCGCCCCAATTTCGCACGGGTGCAATGTTGATATTATGTATGTATTATACATACAAACCTTCCTCTCGAATCACTCTATCTAATAAAAACGCATCAAAATCCGTCGCTTAGTTTTATAGATCTAAGCATACATAGGGATAGGGCGACTTTGTTTTATACTACGAGTATGTAATGATTACAACGCAAATGTAACACATTTTATGCTGCAGTATTGGGCAGCAAATGTCAAATCAAGAATCAAGTAAGCCTACAAGTTGTAGGTCGCGAAATTAAGACTTTCTAGCCAGGCGCATTACTTTGTGTAATTTATTTCATCACCACTGCTCTCAAAACGGTGAAGGAAAACATCGTGAGGAAACCGGCATGTCCTAGAACCAAAAATTCGAAGACATGTGACATCCACCAATCTGCACATGAAAATCACAAACATACAAAATAAAAATCATTTGTCATATAAAAAAAAAACTACACCGATTTTTAAAAGAAATCCATTATCGAATAATTGTTCGCTAATGGATTCCTTTTTGTTTTTTTAATTAAAGTAGCCGCTCGTCAAAAATTGTTTTCCTCTTTTTCTTATTTATATTAAAACTAGCGACCCGCCCCAGCTCCGCATTGTGCAATGATGATATTAAATTAATATATTTACCTATAAACCTTCCTCTTGAATCACTCTATTAAAAAAAACGCATCAAAATCCGTTGCGTAGTTTTAAAGCATACATAGGGACAGGAGGAAGCGACTTGGTTTTATACTATGTAATTATCTACATTTACATTTTCATTATTTTTTTACTATTTTTGATGTACAATAAAGTATTATTCTATTCTATTCTATTCTATTCTATTCTATTCTATTCTATTCTATTCTATTCTATTCTATTCTATTCTATTCTATTCTATTCTATTCTATTCTATTCTATTCTATTCTATTCTATTCTATTCTATTCTATTCTATTCTATTCTATTCTATTCTATTCTATTCTATTCTATTCTATTCTATTCTATTCTATTCTATTCTATTCTATTCTTTTCTATTCTATTCTATTCTATTCTACATTCTACAATCTTGACCTCCAAACACCGTTAAGATCAATATATCATCATCAGCCTTATTAATGTTCTCACTGCTGGGACACAGGCCACCTCTCTAGGAGAGGGAATGGGCCATAATCCACCACGCGGGCCTAGCGCAAATTGGTGGATGTCACATGTCTTCGATTTTTTGGTTCTACCTATAATATTTTCTCGCGATGTTTTCCTTCACCGTTTTGAGAGCAATGGTAATGAAATATATTACACAAAGTCATGCGACTGGGTTGGGTTTGAACCCGCAACCTATATCTCAAAAGTCGGGGCCTTTACCTCTCGGCCACCATTGCTCTCAATATCAATAAAAATATAATGCTTGCAATGTCTGTATCCGAACAAGTCCACTCTAATTTGTATAGTTCTTTAAACAAAAGTTCAATTCAAACACTAATCTATATGATAAATAAATAAATAAATAAAAATAAATAAATGATTCTTAAATAATGTACTTATTGTGAATGTGAATACTTGAAAGAGAAATATTATGTAGGTCCATTGATTGTTTGGCAGTTGAAGGACTTTATGCCCCTACTTTGACATTATTCGTAAAATTATCGAGTTTCTAAAAGTTCTAAGTTGAGCTACAACTCTTTATTTATTTAAAAAAAAACTATTGAAGGGTGTAGCATTGGAATAGGTACTAAAGGCAACTAACAGAACAAAAAAATGGATTTTGACACCCTGTATATTTAATTTCATTCAAACAATTTTATATAACTTAACTAGCTGTGCCCGCGACTTCGTCCGCGTGGAATAGTTATTTTGGGCATCATATTTATTTTTGCAAACAACTTCCTCAGCTTTATGAATTATAGCTGTTACCCACGACTTTGCCCGTGTCAATTTCTGTTATTATTTCAGACAATTTAGTTTTTAAAAGAACATAATTACCTATCTAAAAGTACTTCATAGAGCTACACCCCCCCTTGGGCACGCCATAATCTTGGCAGTAAGTCCCCTCTTTGAGGCGTGGTTGGATAGACATCACGGCGCGGCGTCCTCACCTTCCGCATGACGCAGGTTCTCACCGGACGTGGGAAGTTCAGGAGATTCCTGCGCCAGATTCGTGCGGAAGAGACGTCCGGTGTCGCCACTGTGAGGCAAGACCGGTGGAGGTGTGCCCTGCTTGGGAATCTTGAGCTTGAGCATCACCGTGTCCTCGTGGGGGTGATCGGCGGCGGCGACCTCTCACGCTGGGCCTTAGTTCAGGCCATGGTCCGCAGCGAAGAAGAATGGCAGGCGGTCGCCTTCTTCTGCAAAGCAGTAATGCTGGTAAAGGAGAAGGCCGACCGCATAAAGCAAGGGCAACAGCGCCCTCACCGTAACCGTCGCCGCCGCGATCCCGCCGATATCCGGCCACTGTAGACGCTGGCTTGCGGACGGTGAGCAATGGGTAGCTCGCCGTCCGGTTTTCTGGTAGTAGTCCAGACCGATACCAAGTCGTCGACGGCGTACACTGCTCCCTCGCGCCTCAAGGTGTTGTCAGCAAACTGTGGGGCCCTTCAGGGTCGAAGCCTCCTGCAGCCGAGGGTTGGTGCGAAAGCGTTATACCGGGGCTCTAGAAATAACGCAAGGGAGGAACGAGATATGCTGTTTAGTCGGTAAGAGTCTGACACTGTTTCTAACCTCTACAAGAATAAAATGAAATAATTTCCCTCTAACATAATCATACCTTCCAACTTTCTCGTGTTAGCAAACAAATAGCCAGCCATTCATCCCCAAGTGAAAGCGACCTCTATGATAACTGAGCACCACTTCTTGGGCTTTTGACTCATTTTATCTAGAACCATATTTTCAAAGGATACACGGACATGAATACCGTTTTAAAACTGGATTTGAATTGAGTTTAGGAGATAATCTGTGGGTTCGCGACTAAAAGGAAGGCTCTGGCCCTGGTGTATATGGCAACGTTGGAATGGGGTAGGTTGTTTAGTCAGTAAGAGTCTGACACTTGTTTACCGCTCCGTCCAAGGGCGGGACTCGTCATTGGATGATTTTTACCTACCTAAAAAAAAAATAGGTACCGCCTTATTTTTTTAACGGTGGAATAAATCATCTTATGACGAATCCCGCCCTTGGACGGAGCAGGAAACAGTGTCAGACTCTTACTGACTAAACAACCCACCCCTTACCTTCTTAGCCTTCAAAACGCGGTCGGACCTTCCTTTCAGAAACCCGACCAAGGCCCCAATAGACGGTTGATATTCTATACTAATATTATAAAGCTGAAGAGTTTGTTTGTTTGAACGCGCTAATCTCAGGAACTGCTAGTTCGAATTCAAAAAATCTTGCGTTGTATAGATAATTTATCGAGGAAGGCTTTGGGCTATATAACATCACGCTGCGACTAATAGAAGCGAAGAAACAATGGAAAATGTGGAAAAAACGGGGAAAATTATTTTTTGAGGGCTTCCGTTGCGTGCGCTGCGAAAACGGTTCAAGATACCAAAAAAATATATATGAAAGAATTATTCCTCTTAAAATGATCTAAAAAAATGTCCGCAACAGTATATGTCTATCTTTTAAGATTAACTCACTAGAACCGCTGCAGTTGGGCCTCTCCATTTGCTAACAACTCCTTGAGGCGCGCGGGAACAGAGGGCGCCGTCGACGATTATTATCAATTATAGTGATCGCTTGCGAGTATTGTGATGCTCAGATTGATGAGTTTGTATTCGAATGTTTATAAAATTGGACAATAAGAGAAACTGTGTCATTAGTAAGCTACTGGACGTAGACAATGGTTTAATGTTCTTTGCGAAGCCAAAGTAGTGTATTCGGAAATGTTAAAATATAGTTAAGAATACATGTTTTTTTTTTAGGTAGGTAAAAATCATCCAATGACGAGTCCCGCCCTTGGGCGGAGCGGAAAACAAGTGTCAGACTCTTACTGACTAAACAACCTACCCCATTCCAACGTTGCCATATACACCAGGGCCAGAGCCTTCCTTTCAGATGCGAACCCATGGCCCCAGTTGGCTTCGACCCTTCTGCAGGGTCCCTACGGTTTGCTGACAAGTCCTTGAGGCGCGCGGGACTGGGCTTGGTCCAGACGGTTACCAGACGATTGGACGGCGAGCTACCCATTGCTCGCCATCCACAAGCCCGCGTCTACGGTGGCCAAAAATCGGGATCGGAATCTCGGCGGCGTCTCGGGCGTGAACGCCGTTGCTCGGTCGTCGGACGGCTTCCTCTTTTGCTAGCATTACTGCTTCGCAAAAGGAGGCGACCGCCTGCCACTCCTCCTCGCTCCGGACCATGGCCTCGACCAAGGCCCGGCGCGAGAGATCGCCGCCGCCGATCGCCCCCACAAGGACACGGCGATGCTCTGCCCAAGCGGAGCACACTCGAGCGTGTGCTCCACCGTGTCCTCCAGGTGGTCCACACAGTGGCGACACCCGGGCGTCTCTTCCGCAGATGAATACATGGGTACGCAGCAAATAATTTGGACCCTGTGCTATGGTTACACACAGCCCCCAACTTCGATTAACACCCAAAATACTCAATCCACAATAGAGAGTTCTTTGAAAACATGTAATAAAAATATTGTCTTCGTAGTCACTCAGTAACAGTAATCAGAACAAACAGTAGTCAGTTTTTATATATAATTTTTTTTTTAATAGAAATCTTTTGTATACCTGAGTGCAAAGACTATCTTACTAATATTATAAATGCGAAAGTTACGATGTTTGGATGTTTGTTACTCAATCACGCCAAAACGGCTGGACGGATCTGGATGAAATTTGGCACAGGCATAGCATACACTCCGGAATAAGACATACTTTTTATCCCGGAAACCCCAACCCAAACCCCAATACCACGCGTGCGAAGCCGCGGGCAAAAGCTAGTATTCTATATATTCGGAACCGCGGTTAAAAGCTAGTAATTAATGAAAAAAAAAGATGAAAACCCAAACATTTTCTTTGAACTTTTAAATCCACAACTCTTTTAAAATTCACCAGCGTATAGTGTACTCCTATCTTAGGAACGCGATATTATCGTTGGCTTCTAGCCAAACAGTTTGATTCTAGGATTGAAAATAAATTATGAAGCACTTAATAATACAGAGAAAACTCAGTAATATGAACACTGATGTTGAAAGGAAGACAGGGGTATTCGTAATTGGCGAGAGATATGTTGATATATGTTGGAGTGGCCACATCTGGTGGGAATGGCTGCGTCTGGAAGGCTGGGGAAAATTGGCATTCTGATTACTCATATCGGAATGTTGCTAAGATTGTAGTGTTTATTTATTTATTTATTGGCACACCAACAGCATTAGTTTATTTATTAGCTTAAATACGTATTTTATTATTATAATTAATTTGTTTTAATGATTCTAATGCCACGCCACATGTCAGCCTCGTAATTGCCCCGCCACGCCATGCCAAAGCCAAACCAAGCCAGCAGAAGTAGCCGAGCAACCAAAATGGTAGTTTTATTGACTCGACCGCGGCGCCACCATCGTTGTGTCGTGCACCACTATCTGTAGTGGTATTGCACCTCACCAATCGCTGGTGGGAGATACCTTAAATAGTCCGGCAGCTTATTATTGGGTTCATTCTGAGAAGTGTTTGCATTCCATTCTGTTTCATGATACTACATTATATTTTAAATATTATCTGATACATATTTATTGTGCATACTTAACACAGGGTTGTCTTTTTAGCCCAAAGGTTAACTGGTAGAGAATGCCTTGTTGCATTAAGTTCACCTATGTACCACTACTGTACATGAAGTTTAAATAAATAAACAGCATTACATACTAAATTTATGAAAAATAATATTATAATCTTTACACTGGTATGCAAGCCTATTATAGGTATGCACAGCTTACACTATAGTAAGTATGAAATTAATATAATTATATTTAAAAAAAATATTACAACAGCAATTTTACAAACAAATACTGAAAAAAAAACGCACTCAAAAAATAAAAAGTACATTAAAAAAAGAATAGATCACTATAGAAATATGATGAGTATATAACATATTTAGGTACTTAATCTATATTGTTACTAAGTTACCATTTCATCATTTTGGTATTCAGTATTTCTCTATTAAGTGCATGAGTGGTGAAAACTAGCTTAACTACATGTGCAAATTACTAATCTCTTCGGACTCGGCGCTCGTATAATATGATAGAACTTCACGTACAGGTAAGTTCGTTTGATCATCATTACATACCTAGTATGAAACAAAGTCGCAACATTACATAGTACAAAACAAAGTCACTTTCCCCTATCCTTATGTATGTTTAGATCTTGAAAACTACGCAACTGATTTTAATGTGGTTTTTTTTTAAATAGATAGAGTGATTCAAGAGGAAGGTTTATATGTATAATTTATGCATAATATATTTAATATATTGCACCTATGACTGCACCCGTGCGAAGCTGGGGCACGTCGGTAGTTGAGTATATTTATCAGTTGTCTAGTACCCATAACACAAGCTCTGCTTAGCTTGAGACTAGACGACGTTGTGTGGCAGTTGTGGATTTTTATAAATCAAGAATTATGTTTCAAATTAGCATTCACCGTATCAGGTATTACGTGCTACCAAACATTAATTAAAAAGAAAAAAAAATACAAAAACATTTTAATACCGAACCTATTAAAATAATGACCGTTCCTACAATTATAGTAACTCGGTATAATCCCGGGTTGGAATCGCAGTGGGTAATGTGAATACGGGAAATCGAGGGTAGCAGAAATTAATGAAAATGAATAAAGTTTTTATTTTTTATAATGAGAATTTTAGATTGTGTTGTTGTTTGTCTCCAACTAACAACCTTGCTGTATAAAGGGTTTTTTTTATTATAAGTGAAAATCATCCAATGACGAATTCCGCCCATGGGCGGAGCAGGAAATCGTAAGTGTGCTGAAAAACGTCGATTGATACACGTGCAAATTTGTTACTGCAGCCCTCTTATTCTTAACTTTTTGAATACCGTATTTAGAGCCATAATATAATGACAAATAGGTGTGCCAACGCCGCTTGGGTCTCAAGAGCTTAATTTCGCTTCGGTCGCAATGATAGACTTTCTGCACTTGTATCAAAATGGACTATTTCATATTAGATACCAATTAATATAAAATACAACATCGTAAATAAATAATACTATATTCTTATATTTGTATAATCTTTATTGTACATAAATTACATGAGAGTTTTCTCATGTAATTTATGTACAATAAAAAAAGATGATGTACATAGGCGT
Source organism: Mythimna loreyi (assembly GCA_029852875.1). Taxonomy (NCBI): domain Eukaryota; kingdom Metazoa; phylum Arthropoda; class Insecta; order Lepidoptera; family Noctuidae; genus Mythimna; species Mythimna loreyi. Next base: position 4,690,366 of record CM056799.1, read on the forward strand.
GATTAATCCATAGTTGTGTTTTCTTACAGCAAACCTTTAAAAACATAGTGAAATTTTAAATCACAAGTACAATCTATATGCATAAAAGAATTTTAGTTACTCTAAACATTAATTTTATTAAAATTAAAACTAAAATAAACTACTTTTTTTTTAAAGCTTACATTGTGTCCCACTGCTGGGCAAAGGCCTCCCCTTTCTCCTTCCAAACTTCTTTGTCTTGGGCGATCTCTGGCCAAGTTTGAACGCGAACGTGATTAGGTCATCACACCACCTTCGCCGTGGGCGACCTCGACGGCGTCGACCTCCCTCAGGCGTCCAGTGAGTGATAATCTTCGCCTATCTGTCCGGGTGCATTCGTGCGACGTGGCCAGCCCACTCCCATTTCAGCCTGGCAGTTTTTTCTCCAACATCTGTTATTCGGGTTATGGAGCGCAGCTTGGTGTTTCTAACGCGATCTGTTCGCTTAACACCTATTATGCTACGCTCCATTGCCCTTTGACAGATCTTCAGTTAGGACTTTTGTTGTTCCGTAAGTGACCAACTTTGAGCACCGAAATAAACTACATAAAAAAAAAATATTAATTTCTTTAGAACCGCAAATAGAAAATCGTTAAAACGTGACGAACTCCCGTTTCTATTTAAAAATAGAACATTGCCTCACAATTATATTTTTACTCTATGGACTGAATATTATTTCTATTTTGAGGAAAATTGTCCAAGTTCGTATTTAAAATTATACGCCGGTTGAAACTGACGTGGGTTTCCTTCTCCATCTAAATATACAATTTTATTATATTCCCGAGGTATTTATGATTACTAGGGTTAGCTAGCAATACCAATTAAAGTGGAAATGTGTATATTTTGACGGTAAATTGCGTAACGGAGTTCGTGTATAAATACGGTTATTAGAAATACAAAACTGAATGAAAACAAACAATTCCCTAAATATAAAATTGATGTCAAATGATAGGTTACGATAAGTTTTTGTTTGTGCTGTCCAGTTAAATAAATATTAGTTTAAACTACAAATCGAAGTTAAATATTAATATTTATTTTGTTTTATAATTTCATTAGCTTTTCCAACTTAGGTTTTTTTAAGGTGGGCAAAAATCACCCAGTGACATCTCCCGCCCTTGCGCGGAGCGGGAGATTGTGTCAGACTTTTACTGAATAAAAACCCACCTTGTTCCTTCTTAGCTTTAGTTTCAGGGCCTTGGTATTAAACTTTCACATTTACCCATGACCCCAGGAGGTTCCCAAATTGCTTAGGTTTTTTATGGTAGATAAAAATCATCCAATGACGAATCCCGCCCTTGGTCGGCCCAGGAAACAGTGTTTGACTCTTATTGACTAAACAACCTACTCTATACCTATGTTGCCATATATACCAGGGCCAGAGCCTTCCTTTCAGATGCAAACCCTTGGCCTTAGTTGGCTTCAAACCTTGTGCAGGGTCCCTACGGTTTGCTGACAACTGTTTGAGGTGAGCGGGAACCGTGCGCGCCGTCGACGACTTGGACTTAGTGAGGACGGTTACCGGATGAGCGGACTGCGAGCTACCCATTGCTTGCCGTCCGCAACAAGTGGTGATAGCGTACAGCTAAGGAGTGGAATTCCTTGCCGGAGTTTGTTTGTTTGTTTGTTTTTAGCTGGTTTTTTGTTTCTTGATAGCTACAACCAGTATATCTTTAAGTTAATAATGATTAGGTTACTTCTAGGCAATAAGTGAGACCATTAGGTGAGATAGTGGTCCAACGCTAGTCAACAATCTATAAGTAATAAAAAAAATCTAAAAGATTTTCGTAGACGTTGCACACAAAAATTAACAAAATTATTTTTCAGATTTTCTAAACTCTATAATGGATGGGTACCAAGATATTTACGAAGTTTTTTATCTTATTTCCTGTGTGGGCTCCCACGCCATCCGCTCATGAATAAATAAAACACTTATATTGTGACAGTGATATATATAACGTCACGAGAGAAAACAAAAAAAGTTAACATTACAAACTTAACTATGCTTGCTAAAGCGGCGCCACATGCAACAGAAATACGTCAAAAATCTGTCAAAATTGGTACATTTTGTTTTAGTTCTCTTATTCGCTGGGTGCGAAGTATAAGGTGGGGGAACCACGAAACGATCGCAGCGCGCGTCATGGCCAAAAAAGGAACTTTCGGTGGCGAACGCTGTCACTTTTTACTAGCGAGATTTACGTTTTTAGTAAATAAACATGAGTCACGAAGCTTGCTGCGTAGTTAATTGCAAAAATTATCTTCAATAAATTCTTTCACATCTTGCACATGTTGAGCTATAACTAATTGTTTTCCTTTCAATGTTGTTTGTGGTTGGAAAATGATGTCGTGTGTCATTGGTCGGAATCTAGTTTTTATGATTAATTTGGCCATGTTTAACTGAAAATACATAAAAGGATGGATTATTGAGAGCACAAGCACTCATAAATAATCGTCTGCTATTTACATGAAATGCGTTATTCGATGAAATTTGCTTATTTCTTTACTTACTTCTCATGACGACAGCCATGAAAAATCCGTAATGTACTAAGCGAAATCTATTGATTGTGCCATTTTAGACGAAACATAGAAAAGACTTACCTTATATAGATTTAGAATATTTATTGGAATAAATGTAAATTACAATATTTCATTAAAATTTTTCGTTTGTAAATAACTCGTCGTAATGATAGCCGGGCATTTGACATTTCGGAGGCCACCGTATTTGCAACCGCTAGTTGGCGCTGTCATCGCGCACCCAGCGAATTAGCCACACGCAAAAAATATGTTAGTAAGTTTTCTTTTTATGCTTCTATGCCAAATGTTCGCATCGTTACCAGTAACTACAGAGCTTATATTGTTAAAAAGTAAAAGATAAAATATTTTTTAATGTAGCTGCCAAAATATTGCTGCGAGAAATACGGCGTAAAATGCAATTGTCGTAAAAATTACATCAAAATTAACATTACATTTTCTTTTGTAAAAACTTTGTCTCGCTGTAAAAATTACTCCTGTATTGTAAGTACGTTCATAGACATTTACGATCATAGCACTTAAGGTACATTGGGCTTAGTAAAAGTCAAAGTCAAAATCATTTTATTCCAAACAAAAGATGAATGGAAAATAACTGCATGTAGCAAAAATGAGGATCTTGAGATGGATATGTGGTGTGATTAGAATGGATAAAGTGAGAAATGAGTATATTAGAAGAAGTTCGAAAGTGACGCCAGTGACTGAAAAGTTGAAAGGGTCCGTAACCGTCTGTGTTGGTATGGCCACGTGAAGAGGAGAGATGAAACTGAAACACATGTTACAAAAAGAGTTTTGAGTTTATCCGTAGATGGATGGAGAGGAAGAGGGAGGCCCAAGAAGAGATGGATGGAATGTGTGAGGAGTGATATGAAAGAAAAGGGAGTTAGTGATCGTGTGACGGGATGACAGGACAGAGTAGAAGAAAAAACATGTTTTGTCAACCCCAAGTAATACGTGATAAGGATAGGATGATGAAGGGTCAGGACGATGACCATACATTTTTGTGCTCTTTCATTACAAAGAGAACTAACACTCACCCAATATTCTCTCTTGAAATAATACCGAGAAAACCTGACGTTATACGAAGAACAAAACAAAGTTATTATGTATCTTTTCTGAACTTACTTTTTACAATACGTATCCCTTACTAATGCAACAACTAGAGAACTCCTCCAGTGTAACAGCGAAGTACACGAACATTATACACAGTGGGTACCTACGTACACAATGTTTGTGTACTCAAGTACACAAAATACACATAGAACTCAGGTTAGTCTAAAAGCTAATGTACTGCTAGCGTAAGGCTGCGGTTCTATTAGAGATGTGCGAAGCTGAGTGTCTGATTTCCACCTTTAAGTTTGTTCGATTTTTAAAGTTTAGCCAAGGAGGTTACACCTCTATCCTACGGATAGTTTAGCTTTGTTGAAACTGAGTGAGTGACATTGATGTTGCGTAGTGTTTCACGCACGCCTTAAAGAGATGCCAGTAAGACTGTACAGGAATTTCTGAAAAGAAAGCCCGTGGTCCTAGAAAGCAAAAAGCAATTGAAGGACACAGGTGTGGTTTTTGTCAGTAATTGATACTTCTTCCCACTTCGCCTTAAAATGGGATAAGTCATTGGATGATCTTTCACCTGAAAAATAAGTTTTTTGAAGTCGAGTTTAATGATGCAAAAGTTTGAACTATGATGTAAACCAAAAACACGCTATTAATGTGGCTAATTTGGTAAAGTATAGAGTGAAGATCTTCATTGCACATCGACTTATACCCTAGCGATAGACAAGCACGTTCATAGAAAATATTTGTCAAAATACTGAAAAGTTCTTACTAAAATTTACAGAGCTAAAACACTAAAACTGCACCAATGTCATCGATGTAAAAGGGCCTGCAGTTCACTGAAGTCAAGCAAAGTTTTTTTTTTTTTTTTGATTGAGGAAAGTTATATTAGGCTACGCCTAATCTAGTGTGTAATACATATAATTATATCGATGTCATCGCGCATCTTACTCGTACAACTAAACAGTTAAGCTCCACCGCTTAGCTCCCTTGAACATCTCTAATAAAACCGTACCCTAAATATTTGTATGTTTGTCTTACAAATTGTGTTCGAGCACTGAGTGACTTGAAATAATACAAGTTTCTGAGAATGATGTTAGTATGTTTAGTTTTCCTATTCCTATAGAAGCAATATGCTGTTTTGATAATAAGAAGTTATGGTTTGTTTATCAAAAAGTTGATAGGTCGATTGATTTATGAAGTTCTAGGAAATATTTTACTATGAGAGTTCTTGGAAACCTCGGTTTGGTATCATATTGTTTCTGTTGCTAGAACACGTATTGTTTCATCCCATAATTTTAGGCTGAAGAATCACTATTATATATAACCTTAGATAGGTTAGCATATCTTCATTACTATTTTTTGTTCGCTGTAGGACATAGACCTCCCCCAAGCATCCATCGGATTCCAGCAAAACTCATCAAGTCATCGGTCTACCTTGTGGAAGGCTGTCCACCGCTGCGTCTACCGGTATAGGGTTACTAGACGACCGGACGGCGAGACACTCATTGCTCGCCGTCTGCCGACTTTTGTGTGAGCATTGCATCTAGCAAAAGCTACTAATAGCTGTATAAAAATATCTAGCAAAAACACAAAATTCTAGTTAAGTAATTCCTTAGAAACACAAGGTTCGGCAATTTTCTAGTGAGTCCTAGGATTGTAGGTACCATTTTATAGAAATTGTTTCACGGGTACTTACTGTTATTATCCGTAGAACAAACTATGACAAATGATAGTTCATCGCATCCTTGTCACGTTGTCGCGGCTGTCTGTTGGGGCCTTAACATATTGTTTTGTACAGTTTATGAGAACATTATTTTGTTTTTCTTTTTGTTGACATTATGTTGACTCAGTTTGGTTTGAAGAAATATTTTTTCTTTCTATCTTTTTTAAGGGTTCTATCATCTGTCCGTCTGTACAAGTCTCCGTTTCTCCATCTGTCTGTCTGTTCATCTGTCTATCTGTCAAGTTCCTTTTTCTAACTAACGCGTGGAGATATCAAGCTGAAATTCGTAGATATCGTCTATCGCAAGTCTGGTATCCGTAACAGCAGTGAAAAAATCAAGCTTTCAATTATTTTTAATCTATACCTATATATAAAAAGAGAAACTGACTGACATATCAACGCACAGCCTAAATTACTGGGCCTATGAGCGTTAAACTGGACCGTGCCCAAGTCGTCGACGGCGCGGACTGTTCCCGCGCGCCTCAAGGAGTTCTCAGCAAACTATAAGAGCTCAGCAGGGTCAAAGCCTCCTAGGACCAAGGTTTGATGTGAAAGCGTATTACCAGGGCCCTGGGTTCAAGGCAAGGAAGGAGCGGTGTAGATTGTTTAGTCAGTAAGAATCTGACATTGATTTGTCACTGGAAGATTTTTACCTACCATAAAATAAACCGTGGCAACAGGTTCATCTTATTTGCCGCGAGCACACAGCACACAGTTAACATGCAGGTATAGATTAGGTATGTCAAATTATCTAATTTAATTGAGCGGTGGGCTGTCGCCACCAGAATATATTAAGTACTAACAGCCAGATGAAATTATCTCATTAATTCAATTACTGAAGATGTGGAGAAACTGTGAATTAATATTAATGCGTTCGTTCGTAGAGGAAGCAATAAAACTGTCTATACGGAGGTACCTGCCTTCCTAAAGATTTACGAGACAGTGTTGCTAGCAATATTCAAGAATTGGGCTAGAAAAATGAAGGTATAAGTAATAAATTCATCAGTTATCAATTGCGTGACACTAATGCTTCTTCTTTTTCTCGAATCGATGGATTCCGCTTTCCTCTAAGTATTTTACAGACAAGCACTCAGTCTATCCAAGGCGTACCGCGCTACTCAGTAACTGAGTATTGGAGATCTTATAGGCTCTGCTCTCACTTGACGAGCAGTGGTGGCCGAGTGGTAAAGGCCCCGACTTACGAGTTATCACCACTGCTCTCAAAGTGGTGAAGGAAAATATCGTTATGAAACCAGCATGTCCTAGAACCCAAAATTCGAAGACATGTGACATCCACCAATCCAAAATGGACTCACGAGGCGGATTGTGTCACATCCCCTCTCTTAGAAAGAACCCTGTGTTCCAGCAGTGGCAACATTAATAAGGCTTATGATGATAGACAGTCGCGCCAAAATATTGGCATCCAGCTGCATATGATTAGACTAGAAGCCGACTCCAATGTAGTCGTAAAAAGGCTAGGAAGATAGTGACTATACAAGTGTTATTACGAACAAACTTAATATTTGATTACAATCTAGCCTAAAAAACCAATAAGCAATTTGTATCTTACTTTCTGTAACGTACACATTATAGATTATGCATGAATTAAAGAGGATGAAACCTTTTTAGTGATCAATGCTGAACGAAACATACGAGCTTTTTTTACCGTACTCTAAGAAACTGTTGTAGTATTATTTCGTGCAAAAATCAAACCTATGGCACAATGCAACTGAGCCAATTTATCACTTCACCAACTATGCAGTTCACCCTACAGTAGCGGCATCTATAGCGTCACATAAGAACTACATGAATCCTGCATCGCGCAATCGAAGTTCTCTGCGCGATTTGAACGTAAATATACGACAGCCCGAAATCATCTATCGGGCAGTAGCCCTCCAGACGATAACACTTGTCTGGTCGGAGGATCCTCCTTTTTCAATGGAGGTTAACTTGACTTTCCTCTCTGTTCCACATAGAATAGAACATACTCTGGCTCGTATTATTGTTGATTCAAATACCGAAGTGAATTTAATAACAGCTCTATTATTAAATAAACATAGAATTCAAACTGGTCACGTGTTTGTGGTACGCTTGACAAGCATAAAGTGTTTGTGTTGCATCTTGTTATAGGTGTACTTCAGGGCAGTGCGAGTGTGGGCTCTGGGGATTTAGGCGAATATAAACACTCGTATTGTTTGACGTTTTATTTGTGATGTTATTCACGCGGTTTTGTTTATATTTCGAGTATAATACTAGTCATATTTTGCGACAAAATATGTCTAGATATTTCGCATTGTTGGCTATTGTTCAGATAATGATTTTGTTTGAAGCATTGCAGTTTGTGAATTATGAAGTCAAATGCTTTCGATAAATCGAGAAATATTAATGATATTGGTATCATGTCAATAAACCTAGAGAGTAAAGGCATGTTATATTATTCCACAAATGTCACACAAAGTCGTCTAGTCCCAAGCTAAGCAGCGCTTGTATTATGGGTACTAGACAACTAATAAATATACTTATGTATTCTAAATACATACTCGTACATATTATAGATAAATTACACCCAGACACAAAATAAATAATTGAGCTCATTACACAAACATCTGTACTCGGTGGGTGGTGATCAGTTTTTACTAGAGAAAAATATTCAAAGTTTTTGATTTACACATGCTGAAACCAAACTGTTCCTTTTCTAAAATTACATGTTTCATTATAGGTGAAAGGAGTGATACATAATTATTTTCAAAAATCTTAAAAATTATGGGTATTAAAGTAATCAAAAGATTATTTAAAAAGTTATTTTTGCCTCGGACAACACGGAATCTTTTGTGTACAATTCTGTTTTGCATTTTTCCAGTTTTTTGTATAATATTTGAGTCACGTAAGTAGTATCAGAGTTATCAGAGTTCCGTATGGTGCCGGACGTAAAGAATACCACCATCCCATTTCTTCCCGTGGGTGTCGTAAGAGGCGACTAAGGGACATTTTTAAGGCCGTGCGTACTGATAAGTACTTAAGGTCACCGCGTGGGGTCGGTTAAACTACCAACAATAGCATTCCCAAGGAGGGTTAGCGTCAGGCAGGCGGCCGGCTGTAAAATAGTAGCCAAACCACCTAGCAATATGACAAGTATGTATGGAATGCGTGATAGTGTTAGGGCGTACCCCGCAGGCGACGCGCAGGGGCAGCACCCGGCTCCTGTGGGAAATGGACCAGGGTTGTTGCACCATCCCGGGCGGGGGCAACGTAAGAAGTTAGCCCGGGAAATGAGATTGAGGTATGCAAGTTGGAATGTCGGGACTATGACTGGAAGGGCCAGAGAGTTAGCGGACGTATTAAAAAGAAGACGAATAAACGTAGCGTGCTTACAAGAGACTAAATGGAGAGGAACAAAAGCGAGAGAAATTGGTGAAGGATACAAGTTCTACTACTGTGGAAGTGATGGCAAAAGAAATGGTGTAGGAGTAGTGTTAGATAGCAAATTGAAAGAAAGCGTGATGGAAGTACATAGGATGAATGATAGAATTATAGTTGTGAAAGTTATGTTAGAGAATGTAATGTTGAATGTAGTTAGTGTGTATGCTCCACAAGTAGGATGTAATGAAACGGTGAAAGAGAAGTTTTGGGAGGATTTTGATACGGCCTTAATGAACATCCCCGTACATGAGGAGTTGATAGTGGGAGGTGATTTTAATGGACATGTGGGAAGAATGAGAGGTATGTACGAAAGAGTACACGGCGGATGGGGTTTCGGAAATCCAAACAATGAAGGAGAGTCACTGTTGCAATCCGCTACTGCATTTGACCTAGCAGTAGCCAATACGTGGTTTCAGAAAAAAGATGAACACCTGGCCACGTATAAAAGTGGTAATCATAAGACACAAATAGATTACTTTCTAGTTCGGCGCAACAACTTAAAGTATGTAATGGATTGCAAAGTGCTGCCAGGAGAAGACCTAGTGTCGCAACACAGACTCCTGGTTATGACATCAGTGGTTCAAATTCATTGTAGGAAAAACAAAGAGCGCCCGCCCCCTAGAATAAAATGGCACAGGTTAGAGAGGAATGACTGCGCGAAGAAGTTCAGAGAGCGTCTGGTGGACAGAATGATAGAGATGGGAGACATGAATGATCAAAGTATAAATGAAAGCTGGAATGAGATGGCTGGGTGTATAATGCAAGCAGCGAAAGATATTTTGGGAGAGACGAAAGGAAAGGGCACGATAGACAGAGATACATGGTGGTGGTCGACAGAAGTTCAGAATGTATTGAAAGAAAAGAAGGAAAAATTCAAGGAATGGCAGTGTGTACAAACAGATAATGTTAGTTTGAAAGCTGAAAGAAAGAGTGAGTATGATGCTTTAAAGAAAAAAGCCAAGAGAGCCGTGGCAATAGCAAAAGCAAAAGCCCAGGACAAACTGTATGATACATTAGACAGTCCTGCAGGCCAGAAAGAGCTGTACCGGCTCTCTAGAATGAGAGAAAGAAAGGCGAGGGATGTTTGCCAGGTAAGATGTGTAAGAGATGAAAGGGGAATGGTTCTATCTGATGATGAAAAAATCAAAGAAAGGTGGAAGGAATATTTTGAAAGACTTATGAATGAAGAAAATAATTGGAGTGGGGTTTTAGAGAATAAACCAGTGAATGTGGGGTTAGTGAGAATGGTTAGTATGGAGGAAGTCAGGGAAGCAGTGAATGGAATGAAAAATGGTAAAGCCATTGGCCCGGATGGAATACCAGTTGAGGTGTGGAAGTTATTGAGAGTGGATGGATGGGTGTGGTTAGCTTTATTCTTCAATAAGCTGTTGCAGGAAGAAGCCATACCTGATGAATGGTGCAACAGTTCCTTGGTGCCCATCTTTAAAAACAAAGGTGATGTGCTTGAGTGCAACAGTTATAGAGGAATAAAGCTAATGTCGCATACCATGAAAGTATGGGAGAAAGTTATTGAACGGCGGCTGAGAGAAGAGAGTGAAATTTCACAGAACCAATTCGGTTTTATGCCTGGTCGTGGTACAACGGATGCCATATTTGCTATACGCCAGTTGTGCGAAAAATACAGAGGTGCACATAAAAACTTGCACATGGTATTCGTTGACCTGGAAAAGGCATACGACCGGGTACCTCGTGAGGTTCTGTGGTGGGCCCTTAAGGAGAAAGGTGTGCCTGGGAAGTATGTGCAGTTGATCCGAGCGATGTATAGTCGCTGCAGTACACAAGTCCGGTCTGCAGCTGGCACCACTAACAACTTCAATGTGGCTGTCGGTTTACACCAAGGGTCGGCTCTTAGCCCTTACCTCTTCCTGATAATAATGGACGTTCTGACGTCGGACATTCAGGAAGAGGCACCCTGGTGTATGCTGTTTGCCGATGATATTGTGCTGGTTGCCGAGAGTGCCCCAGAGGTCCAGAGCAGATTGGAGGTGTGGTGGCAAAGACTGGAGAGTGTTGGCCTAAAATTGAGCAGAACTAAAACCGAGTACCTGTTCTGCCATTTTGGCGGTCTCTCTAGTCCTGTGCCCATAGTTCTCGCCGGAACGCCCATACCAATCTGTTCCGACTTTAGGTACCTTGGGTCGCTTATCCAAGGGAATGGTGAGGTAGACCGAGACGTGGCACATCGGATCAACTCAGGATGGATGAAATGGCGACAGGTCACTGGAACAACTTGCGACCCACGGATGCCCCTCAAGTTGAAGGGTAAAATCTACAAGTCCGTGATAAGGCCTGTCCTACTTTATGGGTTGCATGTAGCAGAGATGAGAATGTTGAGATGGATGTGTGGTGTGACGAGAATGGATAAAGTGAGAAATGAGTATATTAGAGGAAGTTTGAAAGTGGCGCCAGTGACTGAAAAGTTGAAAGGGAACCGTCTGTCTTGGTATGGCCATGTAAAAAGGCGGGATGAAACGCATGTTACAAAAAAAGCCATGAGTATACATGTGGATGGATGGAGAGGGAGAGGGAGACCAAAGAAAATATGGATGGATTGTGTGAGAAGGGATATGAAAGAAAGAGGAGTTAGTGATAGCGAGACGGGTGACAGGACAGAGTGGAAGAAAAAGACATATTGCGCCGACCCCAAATAAAACGGGACAAGGGCAGGAAGATGATGAAGTAGTATCAGAGTAAGATAAACCTTGTTTGGGGCTCATCGCTAACTTAACAAGTTTTTTTTTTATGGTGGGAAAAATCATCTAATGAAAATCCTGAACTCGGGCAGAGTGGGAAATAGAGTCAGCACTTTTACTGACATAACAATCCACCCTGTTAATTCCTTGCCTTGATCCCAGGGCCCTTGTGTTATGCTTTCGCATCTACCCTTGACCTCAGGAAACTTCGACCCTGCTGGCCCCCCTGCAGTTTGCTGACTCTTTGAGGCACGCGAGAACAGTGCGCGCCGTTGACGACTGCTTGGGCTCGGTCTAGACGGTTACCGGACGGTAAGCTACCCATTGCTCACTGTCAGCAGGCCTGCGCCTACTGTTGCCTTTCCCTAATGCCGTGGAACTCCTCCTTTTTTAGACGTCACCGGCGCTGACCTTCCCTACAAGGACATAGCGATGCTTCCATGACTTTACAAGATCACTTTTAAATTAATTACTTTTCGAGTTAAAATCACTGCATATTTATAGAATTCTATAAGGTTATGGAAGGTGGCTCATTATTTAATATTTTGCTTCTTGGAAGTAATAGTTGCATCATATTTGCGGCTATAGGATTATGCAGAGTGATTATAAAGGTATAGAAACTCACAAGTCTCAAAGTACCACAATTTATATACAAACTGACATCTATGGGTACAATGCCTGACTTTCTGTTGACAGAAATAGTTACCAGACAATCTTAAAACGGATTGTAAGAACTTTAAATAATAGTGGGGCTATTTGAGAAGATTTTATTAAAAAAGATGAAACTTGTAAATATTTTAATTCCTCCTCATGAATTCGGCTTTTGTGAGCAGCATTAAACAATTGAACAAGTCCATTGTACGCGTATTGATGATATTATAAACAGGTCACAAGAGACAATATAATGCTACAATGTTATTGGACATAAGCCAGGCCTTTGACAAAATGTAGTACGAAGGCTTATTGTACGAAATAGAGAAGGTTTTCCCATATTAATTCGACTTGATGCTAAAATTATACCACGATTGTAATAGATGCTTTGAACTGAAATTCAAAAGTGAACCTTAAGAGTTATATGACATAATACCGGGTTTACCTTAGGGAAGCATACCGGGGCCTGTTCTTTTCTCCATATCCGACATATTAACAAAAGGTAAAAGATACTAAAGTTGCTATCTTCAAGTACAACACCGTCTTACGATACGCAATAATCTACATCTACATCTACACTAATATAATAAAGAGGTAAAGTTTGTTTTTTTGTTTTTATGTTTTTTTGTTTGTAGGGGGTAATCTCTGGAACTACTGGTCCGATTGGAAAAATTTTAGCAACAATAGAAAGCTACTTTACTCCTGAGTGACATAGGCTATATTTTATGTACGCGGGCGAAGCCGCTGACAAAAGCTAGTAATAAATATAAAAAAATAAACACAAAGAACTTAAAATCTCGTATAAGTCTGAATCTAATGAAGTTTCAAGGATTATTTGTATTCTAAAATATGCAGCATAAAAAACGACGTCGATGTTTCTAAGGCCATAATTTTTTTTTCTTAATAAAACTAAACATGTTAGTGACATGAAATACGAAATCTTGCATTGATATAACTTAGACTATTAGTTTTTTTAAATAAAAAATCCATGTCCGAAAATGGTCTTCATAAAACACTGTGCAATCATGTTTGTCTTATGTATATTTGTAGTTAATGCGGTGTAGAATAAAGTATAAATATAGAAATAAATTATTCAATTTTTTTTATATATAAAAAAAATTTACCGTTATTTTATCCACAACAAAAACTGGAAACAACCCTGCGGTCACGCACGGTTGACTGCCCGCGTGTCACTTTTCGCTCCTGACAGTTTTGCTTACAAAGGATACAGTGGTTCCGCGGTTTTTCTTTATGAAATCTTTCCGAGATTTTCAGCGTGGGCCGGTGGCTAAGTCGACATAAGACACCGGGACGGTGCAGAGTGCAGATTTAGATGAAAAATAAATAAATACAATACAATAAATACAATCTTGATAGACAACACATATGGAGCGTTGCACGTTTTTTTTTATGGTAGGTAAAAATCATCCAATGACGAATCCCGCCCTTTGGTGGAGCGGGAACAGTGTCAGACTCTTACTGACTAAACAACCTACCTCGTTCCTACATCGCCATATATACAAGGGCCAGAGCCTTCCTTTCAGACACAAACCCTTGGCCCTAATTGGCTTCGACCCTTCTGCAGAGTCCCTACGAAGCGTTGCACGTTCGACTTTTGAATTAACTTTTCAGTATTTTAGCTTATTTATAGCTAGAATATGTTTACAACTAAACCGATTGTATCAATCAAATAGTTCAATTTTTTTTTTTGTATTGAGTAATCAAATCTCTCTAATATAGATACACAACGTTCTTGATAATAATATAATAAAAGTAATGCTTTATACCAATCGACAGTAGGTACCCATAATATAGCGGATTTGTATAAAATAAATATTTATTATTTGCAAATTGAATGCGCAGACCAGTGTACACTCACAAAGCAAAGTGCTAGCTAAAACAAATATTTACTTTAGGTGAAATTTAAATTGTGGAATGCCTATAGATATTTAAATTGAACGTGTAAAAAATAATAAAAATGTACGTTGAGTACTTTGAAAGTAGCGTTTGCAGTAATTGAAACACAGTTTATATCAGCGGTTTTATTCACGTGTACATCGAGATAATATCACATAGAATGTAATATGTATGTATGTATGTATGTGTGTGTATGTATGTGTGTGTAGAATGGTCATAATTTTTGTGTTTACCTTTTTGTGATTTAGATGATTACTTAAATTCGAATACCGTAATTAGAGACGTGATAAAAAGACAACAGAAGGATCGGTGCTCAAGAATTTAATAGGTAGATATTAAATAGCAATTCCTTCATATTTTTTTCTATTTTAGAGACAGTGTCAGACTTTTAATAACTGAGCCACATCTTTTGTTCCATCACTTGCCCTTTGCGTTATAGGACTACAGGTTTCCCTTTCAGAAATCTAAGCACGGCTTTATAACGCTTCGACAATGACATCTCATTGAAACGATTGTGGATTGCTACGACTCGGCCTTGATCTAAGCGATTACCAGGTGGGTGGACGGCAAGCTAACCATTGCTTGTCGTCCGCAAACCCACACTGACGGTGAGACTTTAACAGACTGCAACTCCTACGAAAAATTTTGCAGATAAATATACGTCGTATTCCAAGTAGTTATCTAGCACCTCAAGGAGTTGTCAGCAAATCACAGGGACCCTACAGAAGGGTTGACAACAAGAAGGGTTAACCAACTTAGGCCAAGGGTTCGTGTCTGAAAGAAAAGCTCTAGCCCTGGTATATATAGCGACGTAGGATCGGGGTAGGTTGTTTTGTCAGTAAGAGTCTGAAACTGTTTCCCGCTCGGCTCAAGGGTGAGATTCGTCATTGGATGATTTTTGCCCACCATAAAAAAAACAAACGTTCACGGTTAAGTTTTTACTAGCCATAAAGTAGGCAGAGATTTTAAATTTTAAAATAAACTTACGTAAATTCATGTCGTGTTCTCCTAGGGGTGTTAAGAGGTGCTGAATGCCACATGCTACCACTTTTCCAAGTCTTTTTGGCTTCATACTTCTTTTGAGTAAATGCGCGTTGCTCATATGTAGTCCTTAGTAATGAATACAAACTTTTTTGAGAGGTTTAAGCTTTTTAGGCAAAATAACTTGAAAAAGAAAATTCATACGATGAAAGAAAAATAAAAATGTCATTATGAAAATTGTATACTACGCAAATCCAAAATTAGTTGCCATAAGACCTGGAGAAAGATGATTCAATTTTATACCTTTTTTGTTTAATTAAGGTAAACTATAAAGATGAATTTTAATTAACCTATCGTCATGATCAATAAAATAGTATTATTACTTAATTTTATATGCACGTACATAAAAAGGGTATAAATTAGTTTTTTTCATTCATCTAAACAAACTTCATTAAATTCAGAATAAAAACAGAATAAACAAACGAACAGTCTTATATAACATTTGTTTTTCTCAATTACCAAACCCAAAAACTAATTTCTTAATCAAAACAGAAATACAGATATACTCTTTGCATTTAATTCAGCCAAATTCACGTTAATTATCCGAATTGCGATCCCCTCCAGGTCCCGACGGCGCCATGAATTCGGTAATGGTTGGTTGTGAGCCGTCAAATTGACGGCGTGCATGTCATTAATTTGCGTGCAAATTTAAATTGCGAACCACTTGTGTAGTCAAGTGTACTATGACAAGTTGTCACTTTATTTTCTCTTTAATATTCACGCGTGTTTACGGCGTAGTTTGTTGTTTGTTTTAAGTAAGGATCATAATAATATGATAAAGATTAAAGTTTGTATAAGTACATTCAACATGTAACATACTACTTTTTTTTTCAACAGCCTTTACTCTGTCTAAACTTTATTTGTATAAAAATCGCTTTTAGCGACAAGACCGCCCATTGTAACACCTTAATAATTTTAAGTTCCCAATGTACCAAGTTTATGGTGTATTTACAATAAAGAGTATATTATCTATCTATGTACCACTACTGGGCAAGATCTCCCCGAAGTCCATCCAAATTTTCTTGTCCCGCGTCGTCTCGAAACAGTCCTCTCAGTACGCGTCTAGATCTTCCCGCCACCTCGTTCTAGGCTTTCTTACTACTTCTAGGATGTTTTTTTTTTTTTATAAGTTCGCGCTTAACCGCTATCTCACTTGATGGAAAGCGACAATGTGGTTGACAATGAAGCGCGCTTACCTAGAAGTACATTAGAAAACACAGAATCCGATAGGGAATTCCATTCTTTAGCTGTGAAATTTATGAATGAAATGAAAAATAGAAGAATGATGATGTCCTGAAATTAGAATGTTTATAATCGACTACTGAACTAATTTCAGCTATTTTAAAATGGCCGTTGTGGCTAACAGGTTCAGAAGTGGCGACCGTGTACCGGAAGACACAGCGTTATGTCAAGTCAAGTCAATGTCTAATCAAAATCTTTTTATTTCACACTAGCTTTTGCCCGCAGCTTCGCCCGCGTACATAAAATATAGCCTATGTCACTCAGGAGTAAAGCAGCTTTCAATTGTTGCTTAAATTTTTCCAATCGGACCAGTAGTTCCAGAGATTACCCCCTACAAACAAAAAAACAAACTTTACCTCTTTATTATATTAGTGTAGATAGGCCTACATGGGCACTTGTAAAACGTCAGAAGCTAGTATATGTCTGGGTCACACTAACGAGAACTGCCGGGACATATCGCGATAATCGACGTTAACATTATGTTTGACCACAACTTACCGTGATAATTTGACAACTAAACATTGCCGTTTGGCGTGAGGCGACTCAATCAAATTTCAAGTGTAGCCACCAATTTCAGCGCGTTTAAATTATCGCGATTACTATCGCGCTAGTGGGCAATGCCGTTAGACATTAGTGTGGCCCCAGCATTAGAAAGTCTGGACACGGTGGACCGATAACCTGGTGACGGTTGCGGGAATTCGATGGATATGAGACGTACAGGACCATTCATTGTGGTGACGCTTAGGATATCCTAAGTCAATCATCACTATTGTTCACTGTTGGACATAGGTATATAATGATGATTTTAAAATAATTAAAGATAATTAATTTTATTAATGAGTATATTTAAATATATTTCAAACGAACGTAATAAGATCTATTCCAATGTTGATCTACAATTGAAAAAAAAAAACCTAAATCAAATCATATCAAAACAATATTTAAACAAAACAGGAACAAAATGGGTCTATAACGCGTCCCAATTTAAAATAAATTACACCATTTATCCCATCAGCAGAGTAGTTAATAAATTAAAAAACCAATGACAAATAAAATTACAAAAACAAAATTGCCACAAAAAAAAATACACTATCAATGAAAGATTTTTTCAGCGTGGCAATAAATTGTTTTGTACAAAAAGGAGGGCAATAATGACATGTACGTCTCGATCTAAATGGGAACAAAAAGATGATATACGTTTGTTAATAAAAGCATTAAGAAAAATAGCACTCTTTTTTTCTAGCCGTCAAAATGTGTCGCGGGAAACATGCCAAGATTGTTAGCTCGGGAGCTGAGATGCCGAAAATGTGTCGGATTTAATAAAGCCATTGAATTTGATGAGACTGACTGACTGGTAGAATAGAATAAACGTAAAGAAAACAATTTTTTAAAAGAGTAACCATGGAGTTTCTTGCCGGTTCTTCTCCATAGGAAACGACCAATTTGGAACCGTGCACTAGCTTCTGACGTTTTATAAGTGCCCATGTAGGCCCATGTGAAATAAAATATTTTGACTTTGAGTCAATACAACTATATTATATACTCATATAATATAGTTGTATATGTATATATATCACTCCAGCCTTGAAGACACCTAAATTATAATCGGACGGAAAGACCGCAGTTAACTTTGGCAGTTTTTTGTTAGCTCTTCTAATTATAATATCTTTCTCGTTGTTATGTAGTATTTTGTGGTTTTTTTTTTTTTTTTTTTTTTTTTTTTTTTTTTTTTTATGGTAGGTGAAAATCATCCAATGACGAAACCCGCTCTTGGGTGGAGCGGGAGACTAGTGTCAGACTCTTACTGACTAAAAAACCTACCCCGTACCTTCCTTGCCCTATTCCTGGAGTCGAGGTAACAGTTTCCCACTTCCCTCTAGACTCCGGGAGGCTTCGACCCTGAAGGGCCCCTGCAGTTTGCTGACAACTCCTTGAGGCGCGCGGGAACGGTGCGCGCCGTTGACGACTAGGACTCGGTCTTACAGACGACCGGACGGCGAGCTACCCATTGCTCACCGTCCGCGAGCCAGTGTCTACGGTGGCCGGATATCGGCAGGATCGCGGCGGCGACGGCTACGGCGAGTACGCCGTTGCCTTTGCCTTATGCGGTCGGCCTCCTCCTTTACGAGCATTACTGCTTCGCAGAAGGAGGCGACCGCCTGCCATTCCTCTTCGCTGTGGACCATGGCCTGAACCAGGGCCCGGCGCGAGAGGTCGCCGCCGCCGATCACCCCCACGAGGACACGGCGATGCTCTTCCCAAGCAGGGCACACCTCCACCGTGTGCTCCACCGTGTCCTCCGGGCTCGCCTCACAGTGGCGACACCCGGACGTCTCCTCCGCACGAATCCGGTGCAGGAATCTCCCGAACTTCCCATGTCCGGTGAGAACCTGCGTCATGCGGAAGGTGAGGACGCCGTGAGGTCTATCCAGCCACGCCTCAAAGAGGGGCACTACCGCTGAGATTACGGTGTGCCCAGCGCTGGGTTGCGACAGTCGCTGTTTCCACTTCACCATGAGATCTCGCCGGAGCTCCTTCCGCCACGCCTCGACATGTTCGGGCAGCGGATCTTCGCCCCGGCGTTGCACCTCCACGCGCTGGTCGTGCATGCGTGCAAGGACTGTTGCCTCCAGATCCCATGGTGGTAGGCCAGCAAGGAGGCTCGCCGCCTCTCGGGACACCGTGCGGTATCCCCGCACCATCCGGATGGCCATGACCCTCTGGCAGGCGTTCAGCTGGGCCGCCGGGCGTTTACGCAGCGTCGGCGCCCACACTGGTGCCCCATAAAGGGCCATGGACCGGACGATGCCGGCGTAGAGCCTCCGGCAGAAGGCGTCTGGACCCCCAAGGTTCGGCAGGAGCCGCTTGAGAGCAGCCCCCGTCCGATTGAGTTTGGGGGCCAGACGTCGGAAGTGCTCCTCGAAATTCCACCGGCAGTATTTTGTGGTTGGACTTTTTTTTAAATCTAAATTAAGGAGTTTTGTTTTGTTTGTTTCGGTATTTCTTCTCAGGGTAGTCAGCTAGGAGACTCTGGCCTCATCTAGCATTAAAAAAAAATTTCGTGTAAAGGTGTTTTTTTTTAAGCCTACTTGCAAAATAAAGATCATTTGTCATTTTTTTAAGTATTGCCTAAATCGTTCCATCATAGCCAAATTTTGAATTCTAACTTACGTCAAATGTTGGTTGGGCATTTAAAATATAAAAATAAAGAAGTTAAAATATAGATTTTACACATAAAAATGAAATCATGTCTCAGACTAAATTATTCTTCTGTTAGACTTTGTAGTCTTAAACATCTACTAAAGTGACATTTTATACAGAATCCTTATTCCTGAATATAATTTATTGTGTCCGCGTACAAAGAAGCTGACGGCTCAGTGCACAAGCGTTCTGATCCACAGAGCTAAGAATGCCTCTGTGGCCAATATATAAAGAAAGAAAGAAAAGAAAAAAGGAATTTGTGTCTCGTACTGAATAATGAACAAAAAATGAATTATTGAGTAATCGCAAACATAAAATCATTATCATTAAATTAATATAACTATTATACATGATATATTTTGGTAGACGCTATTACATCTGCCCAAACACTTCCATACTCGAGGAACCGCTATCTCACCTGAAGGAAAGCGACGATGCGGTCGATGATGGAGCGCGCTTACCTAGAAGTAACCTATTCACTCTTGACTTAAAAATTCCCGAATTAGAAAACACAGACTCTGGTAAGGAATTCCACTCCTTGGCTGTTTGCACAATTAATGTGTTCCCAAAACGTCATTTGAACAAGAAGAGAAAAGAATGGCGTCTGTTCTCGCTGCCGATGCAGTCGATTCCGTGCTCTATGTTCGTACCTAATCTATTTCTCCATTGACTCTTGCGTAAGCTTCTTGTATTAGCATAGAAATGTTTTGTCCTAGATTCAGAGCTAATTTCCTGGCTCATTGGTCTAACGGCACGCTCTGAGTTAAGCTGAGGTTCTAGATTTTCTCCTTGATCTATAAAAATGTAATTTGTTTTTAATACTTTTATTTTGACGTGGGAAATTACATTTTCTATTGCTTCGGAGAGGAGATAAACGTCTTCCATCTCCTCCATCGCCTCTGCAAGGCCGCTATATCTATGCCACCGTGAGTTTTTTTACTACCGCTTGACTGCAATCCCACCTGATGGTAAGCAGTGATGCCATCGTTGATTGTGAGGTATTGTATTTACTAGCTGCTGGAGTTCTGTATAACGTGCCCAGATTTGTTGCAACAGCAGAGTTAACTAGTTCTCTTTTCTGTCTCCTGCTTGATTTGGAGGGAAGTGGATTTTTTTCCCTACTCTGCTGTTTATTTCCAGATTCATTTCGTTGCGGGATTCGAGACATTTGAATAATTTCTCTGATGCATCCACTTATATTTTAGCGATAAACAAGCACGTACATAGAAACCATTCGTTAAAATAATGAAAAGTTAATACAAGAGCGTGCTGCAGCACTTCTTTGATATTATATTGTCTAACAAAACTGTTTTTAAACTTACAGCGTTCCCTTTCTGCGTGAACGTCAAAACTGCACTAATGTTGTCAATGTAAAGGTGTATGGCCTGCAGATTCCCTAATATACCTATACTGACCCCTGTATGAAGGCTAAGAAGGAATGGGGTGGGTCATTTAGTCAGTAAGAGTCTGACACTCTTTACCGCTCCGCTGAAGAGAGGGATTCATCATCAGATGATTTTTTACACCATAAAAAAAACTGCACGGCAGCCGGAGCTTCCATACTTTACGCCTAATCTAGTGTGAAGTATATACATTACAGATATATCGGTATATTAAGGTTGTCTGGTAGATATCGCTTTCAGCGATAAGACCGTTTTTGTACCCATTCATATAAGTTTCTGTGAAATTGTTACTTTTTTGGAGTACAATAAAGTATTATTCTATTCTATCGATGTTAGAAACAATGTGACGGACTTTCATCAGTCAATTTTACACTACACTAAGTTTAGCTAGGTCAAACGAGCGCATGAGTAAGTCATGAATAAGGCAGTCGATCGTGTATGCCCAAAATACGCACATACGTCTCTCTGAATATTTAGTGCGTCCATGCAAATTCTGACACAAAAGGAAGAAGCTTATATTGAGATTACTCTTGTGAGCACAGACTGAGCTCTGTATGTGAAATGACGGACAGAGGAGAGACTGTAATGCTTTGATCTCATGTACCGAGCAAACGGGTGAGTCAGTGCTCTTGGCCGAATAGTCGGTACGTATAAACATAGCGCCGTGTGCTCGCCCGAGCGCTAACATCATTGTTTTTGGGATTTATTGTTTTCGTGGTAATGTGTATACATATTTTTTTACAGTATTTTTGTCAATTTTATGTAAGCTTTTATTTATTTGTTAAATGTTATATATTATTGTTTTGATAATTGTATTTTTAGTTTGTAAGTTTCCTTGTGCAGCGCCTTATATACAAAGTTGATACGACCGATGAGCTTTCCTTAAAAACGATTATTATACCCACCAACATGAATAACTTATACTATGAGACGTGTTTTTCGGGTTGGTCTCACAGTAGGCTAGTTAAATATCAAATTCGTTCAGCGTACCAGCGGCAGCGCCCCAAATGTGCTATTTAGACAATAGTGTCAAAATAATCATAATTGTTAATTTTGACAAGTTTGGTAATTTACTAATGTAATGTCGCCATCATGACTTTCATTGAATGAAATGTCGTAGAGATTACTATATGGTAGAAATAATAATAAATGAATATCTGACGTATGCGGTAAAATCGTAAAAAACGTCTACTAAAATTTTGACAGTTATTTGATCAGTGACTGAACATTAAAACGTAACTATGTAGTTATTGCTTTTAATTAAAAGACAGCTTGCATTACAATTCTATTAAGAGACCACTGATTGACCATTGGTCAGCCATTAGCCATAGATTACGAATTTTTAGTAAAATGACAATGGGATCGCGTTGGAATGACGAATTTATGAAAATAGTAGACTTGGGTCCTAGGTATGTTAGTTCACATACTCGTATTGCTTAATACTAACCACTACTAACATACAAGTATAAAACTATGTTTAATCCTCGCAATTAATCTCTCACTGTGGCTTCAAGAAACAGCAGTATATCCTAAATAGCCTCCTTAAATTAGCATAGAAACACATTGTCCTAGATCACAAAGTAATTTATCTGACGTTACGAGACTGAAATAGTGCTTTTAAAGAGATGGGCCGACTTGGCGACGATGGGTTTGTTCGGCTCTCCGATAAGACGACTAGTTGGCGCTTGCATGGGCGCGCCGACTAGTCGTTTTACCTTCATCTTCTCTTGTCTCTTTTTATTGCCAACTAGTCGTTTTACGTTCTTCTTCGGTCGTCTCTTTTTTTATAGTGGGAAAAATCATCAAATGACGAATGGAATGACGGAGACAGTGTCCGACTTCTACTGATTATACGACCCACCGTTCCTTCTTGCCTTAGTTCCAGGGCCTCGGTGTTTCGTTTTCGCATCAACCCTTGTTCCTTCTTGCTATAGTTCCAGGGCCCCAGTGTCTTCTCTTGTCTCTGTGTATGTGATTTTACGTGTTGTTAAATTTTAAATGCTGGGCAAAGGTTAACAGCACAATTCAAGAAAATTTGTTCAGAAGTTGGATTACATCGAAATATGAGTAACCTTTACGCACAGGTTTATGCATAGTAATGCCTTAATAATACTTAGCTAATATCCGTTGATATTGGCCTCTATGTTAAAATTCAATTCAATTGGCAGGTTTTACTATCATCGACAATAAATCGTGCAGAATAGTCAGCTATGTCCACTAGTTGGTCTATAATTGAATTTCGATTTTAATATTTGTTTAATGCGTACTATTCTTGCAAGAAACCATGAGCATTTTATAACTCTGTATTCATTATATTATTTAATCATTCTTATGTACTGGGGGCTGATCTAGGAATGAACATTCTTATGTATTTAACTATGTAATGAACTCCTGAATTTAACCTGTGTATCAACCGCGCGCCTCAAGGAGTTGTCAGCAAACCCTCCGAAAGGGTCGAAGCTAAATAGAGCCAAGGGTTCGTGTCTGAAAGGAAGGCTCTAGCCCTGGTATAGATAGTGACGTAGGAACGAGGTAGGTTGTTTAGTCAGTAAGAGTCTGACACTGACGCCCAAGGGCGGGATTCGTCATTGGATGATTTTTACTTACCATAAAAAACCTGTCTATCAAAAATAAACAATTAATCGATTTGCAAACTAGTAGCCAACTAGTTGGCGACTACAACTATTTCCGAATAGTTGTTTTCGCAATAAGTTGGTCCATCCCTAATCTTCTAAAATTTTATGACGTGCAGACAATTGCAAGACTGGAGCAGTAAAAGCTATGGCAGATGGTACCGGTTGTAAATACACACAGAAATCTGGGATACCATTTGAATGTGTCGAAATTGGCCTATCTGTGTGTAATAAATATTTATTTGTAGCTTGGGCGGTAGACAAAGGAAATACAGTAACTAGGATAAAATTTACTGCAGTATATTTTCTGATGGGATCTATTTTACCAGATTACTTTGAGGCATAAGTGCTCCATCATTGCTTGTTATCTGATGAGATAAAAGGGGAAATTGTTTCGAGTGTAAGTTAAAAGTGGTTTTTTATTGAAATTGTGTTATTTCAGTATACCGATGCTTAAAAGGCAAAAATATCTATGCAAGATTGAGTGAACAAAGAGAGTCATTAAAAAAAATATATTGTTGAAAATGACGAAATATTCGGATTTATGCATTCGTAATATCATGATATGGTTTAGTGTAAATATTAAATTTAGTTTAGTTTACATTTAAGTTTGTTTTGTATTTTTTTCAATATAATTATTTTTACTTTAAATCACTTCCCTGTAAAGTGTACATAATGTCGCTTAGATATTTTTGCCTTTCAAGCGTCGATACAGGTACTGAAATAACCCAGTGTCAATAAAAAAACTTTTGACTTCAAACTCGAAACAATTTCCTCTTTGATTCTTCTATCTCACTTAATGGCAAGCGCTGATGTGGCCACTGATGGAGCTCGCTTGCACACAAAGTAATCTGACTTAATCTACACTAATATAACAAAGAGGGAAAGTTTGTTTTTTTTATTTTTTTGTTTGTAGGAGGTAATCTCTGGAACTACTGGTCCGATTGAAAAAATTTTAGCAACAATAGAAAGCTGAGTGACTCCTGAGTGACATAGGCTATATTTTATGTAGGTACGCGGGCGAAGCTGCGGGCAAAAGCTAGTAGGGATATAATTATAGATCCCAATCTGACAGAATCACAAAATATTCTCAAATAAATTTCCTCCTAGTTACTCCAGTCCTCTTATATTCATCTCAGACATTTTGGACTTTTGACCATTGTTAATATCGTGTCATTTTGTCAAATATTCTGTTTAATATATTCATAGGTTGAAATTCTGCTGGTTACAAAATGGTATCTAGAACTAATTTCACACTGAGCTACCAATTTAACTTATCGAATTCCATTACACTTTTAGTCTTTCGAAAATTTTGTAATGATCAATTTAGTTAAAAAAATAAAGGTAAAAGGGCTTAGTACAGAGCCTCATTCCATTTTTGAAATAAGGTAAAGTAAAACAGTCTTTTTTGCCCTTTTTTATGTTGGGAAAAATCATCTAATGATGAATCCCGCCCTCGGGAGGGGCGGGAAACAGTGTCAGATTCTTACTGACTAATCGGCCCTCCACATTCCTTCTTAACCTTCATACCAGTGTCGGACCTTCCTTTCAGAAACCGGACCGGAGCCCCAGTAGGCTTTGGCCCTGCAATTGGGCGCCTTAACAAAATTTTGAAGGACCACGGATTAACGAACCCGTGCTTAGTACAAACTTAAACATTACCTAATGAAAACTAGTTCAAAAGTTAAAACAGGGAACTATCCTCAAGAAACGCTTCGAAAACGCTTTTCCGACAAGATGGATCAACAACTTCTATGTTGTAACTTAGAGCGTTATATACTTAGTGTTAACTTTTAAAATTAACAGAACTCCAAAATGTGTTAGCAAGCTAAGTAATGAATTCTTGGAAAATCTGTGTTAACAAAAACTCAATTCAATCTGTAATAAACTTTTTTGTAATGTAGTTACTTTGTAATTTGCTTTTGTTTTTTTTTTTGGTACCTGGCCTCCCACAAGGTGGACCGACAACCTGGTCAAGGTTGCTGGAACTCGATGGATGCGAGACGCACGGGACCGGTCGTTGTGGCGACGTTTGGGGGAGGCCTATGTCCAGCAGTGGACGTCTTTCGGCTGAATTGATGATGATGATGATGAACAATCACACAACGTCGTTTAGTCCCAAACTAAGCAGAGCCTGTGTTATGAGTACTAGACAACTGACAAACAGGACAAATGAATCAAAGCTTTTATTTGAAATATACCATTCACCATTTAATTTTATTAAAGTCAGTCAAAAAATTTTATATTATTATTGAGACGTAGTACCACATATATTCTTTCTTCTAAAGAACAAGTCCCTTTGTATTTCTTTGTATAAGGGAAGAGTGTTGCTGTCTGAAACACTGATTTAATAAATTATCTATTTCAGAGACAGATGTTCATTATATTGAATTTTATTATTAAGTTGTATCTCAAAGCTATATTCTTGAACTTGGATGTTATTACATAAATGCATTATTACTAGTATGTCTTTGGAGTTGGGAGCTTGAGACCGAATGAATGAATGTACGAGCCAAGTGACACCTGTCACTTTGACAGAATCTTTTTTTTATGGTAGGTACGAAAAATAATCGAATGACGAATCCAGCCCTAGGGCGGAGCGGGAGAAGTACCAGACTTCTACTGACTAAACGACCCACCGTTCCTTCTGGTGTTATTGCCAGGGCCCCGGTGTTCCGCTTTCACATCAATTCTCGGCCCCAGAAGGTTTCCACCCTGTTGGGCCCCTACAGTTGCTGACAACTCCTAGAGGCGCGCGGGAAAAGTGTGCGCAGTCGATGTCGTTGCATAAATAAATTATTAATAGTATGTCTTTAAAGTCAATAGTACGGAAGCTTGAAGTTTGAGACCGAACGAATGAATGCACGAGCCAAGTGACACCTGTCACTTTGACAGAATCTGGGCTGACGTTTGCTCGAAGCGAACGGATAAAAGTTTCGACTGCAGCGGAGCGGGGTCTTTTATCTATCGGCAGCCGTGTCAACAACATCTAGTTCAGAGACTGTCTTACGTCTAAGCAATGTAGCTAAGCAAAAATTATTATGAACACCAATCAACTAAAACTGCCCTAATTAGGACTTTTTCGAGTCTTTGCTATTGCGTGCTCGAAGCATAATCGGTTTGATATAATATCATTGGATGAAACTAATAGAGAAGTATGGCAAAAGAAGAGACGTTTCAGCATCCCAAAAGAAATTGTTATAAAAACATAAGGATGACGATTTTTTTTCCTGTATTGAAAAATAAATTTTAATGCTTCCTGGGATAAAGAAAGTGACATTTGTTCAGTTAGTTTTGCCTATTCACAAATTTAAATGAGGTTATTCGAAATTCCGTAGTAAATTCCCAACTACACAGAAACTGTGCCCAATAAAATGCCCAATTTATTCACACGAGACATAAAACGGTCATCGTTAAAGTTTACGTGTGCTTTACACATCTCTTATCCCTTCGAGAAACACGGTTTTTATGTTACGTCTATACGTTATTAAATACGGATTTATAGCTTTTATTTCCATCAACATCATCTAAATACTTTTACGAGCAGTAAATGTAAAATGAAATGAAAATAAACAAAGATAGTCTCGCTCCTGAGCTGTTCGAACATTTGTAAAAATAGTGCCGACTCGAACCAAACACGACTTCAGTGTATTGCAAGCCACAGGCGGAAAGCAAACGGGTTTCCCGCCGTGCCAAATTTGAATAGTCGGATTCGAAGTTCGAATTGTGACGTTTATTTTTTTTTTCTCAGTTTTTTTTTCTGTGAAGTGTCAAGAAGTGGTTTTCTCGAAAAAGGTTTTTTAAGATTTATTTTTTATTTGTGTAAACTTTTTTGTTTGTGTTGCAAGTAAATATTGTAGTTTTTTTTTAATGATTTAGTGTTAAAGTGTTGTTCAGTGAAAGAAGCGTAGGTATAGTGAAAAGCTTTTAGAAGAAGGAGAAAAATAAGTAAGTAGCGTATTTTAAACCAGTTTTTATAATAATAAACCGGTAAAGTTATTAGAATATTCAACAAAAGATATTAGATATTTACTACAACAATACATTACAAGTCTGAGTAGCCAACCGCGGTTGGCTGCGATTTTAAGACGTTCCTTTGATTATACTGTTCCAAGAAATTGTTTATGCATGCAGCATAAACAAGAAAATACATAATCGCACTTGTATTCTGAGATGCCTTTAGTGTTCCCGTCAGAACAAGATTTAGAGGTAATAATAGTCTGCCTTAAGCCTTGGACTGTGAATAAACAAGGAGATAGGTATTGTAAAATTGTGTTTATTTTTTAATACATTTTCTTGTAGGTCTCTTTGACTGAATATAAATATGACAGCATTTGTCAAACATATTATTTATGACATTGACTTATGATACTGAAAAGCCATGTGGTCAATCACTAATATTGAGCGTTGTAATATTGGCCATCCAAAAAAAAAAGAAAAAAAAGGTGGATAAACATTTTGAATAATCTACGCTCAAAAACCAATCAAGAAAATTTAACAGCGATTTTATTTATTATTTATATCAAACAGAACAGAAATCAGTAGAAAATATAAAGTATTTTCTACTGATTTCTGTGGCGTCTAAGGACGAAAAACACTTTTGCGACATCTGTGAACAAGGACACACTTCTTTGTCATGGCGGACAGAGTTCCGGCGGAATCTCGTCCTGAACGAAATCCCTCGAGCAGACGGGTCGAAGCCAACTGGGGCTAAGGGTTCGCGTCTGAAAGGAAGGCTCTGGCCCTGGTATATATGGCAACGTAGGAATGGGTAAGTTGTTTAGTCTGACACTGTTTCCCGTTCCGCCTAAGGGCGGGATTCGTCATTGGATGATTTTTAACTACCATAAAAAAGACACTTCTTTGTAGGGTTCCACTTTTTTTTCTTGGTTTCACAATATTTATGAATTTAGTCAGTGTCAAATTTTGAATGTATTTCGATTTCGACATCCGTATAAAAATCGAAATACATTCTAAACTATTGACTGTATACCGATACAGTCAATTGGTTTCCATAGTCATGCCAAACCAAACCTTTGAAGTTTTCGTTTCGAGTGCAAGCAAAAATGAACTGAAACGGAATTTTTCTCTAAAACATCCAGCAAGATAAGGGCAGAAAGATGAAAGATTATTAAAACCTCATCCTTATTAAAATTCTTAGTGAAAAACAAGTTTTCAATGAAAGTATTTTTTTCATAGCATACCTACCTATAATTAATACCCATCAAGACCATTCTAAAAAGTTCCAACACAATAGGGTTATCTTATTATGCTGATTACTGAGTGTCTATGGCCATCTTCCAGTTCCATCATCAGACCCTGGTTACCATCTAGCAATAAAATACTCGTCAAGACGAACCACTCGAGGACAAATTCGATGGGGTTGTGTCGTTTAATTACCCAGTTCCTGTGGCCACTTTCCGGATCCAATCAGATCAACTCTCCGTCATAATAATTTTGCATCGTCGCGTCTTCTGATTTACACATACATGCAAAATTTCAGCTCGATCGGTAACCGGGAAGTGAATCAAAAATTAACAAGATTAAATTACAAACAAACATCGGGATAGGTATATATTTAGTAAACTGTACAAAAAATTAGATATCTAACCTTAAAACTACATAACCCTAATTAACTTAACTAAAAATATCTAATGTAATAAAGCGTCAAAAAACTCTTCCGCATCGCTGTCGACCGGTAAAGTGCCCAAAAGGCTGGCATTGCCACGCTGTATGGCAATGCTTATTCTTTGCCCAAGGCAAAAGCCAGCCCTTGGGTCACGCGAAGTGTCAACAAGTCGTTTAGAAAGTTCATTAAACAACTTGTGGGCACTTGGACCTCACGATCCGAGAGTTTCAACCCCAAACGGCTCGAAAATATAACATAGGAATTGGTGAAACTAAATAAGAGCTTGTAAAAAGGCCATAAGCAGTGGCGGCTGAGTGGTAATGTCCCCCACTTACGAGTTATACGTCACGGGTTCAAATACAGTGCTCTCAAAACGGTAAAGAAAAACATCGTGAAGAATGCGGCATGCTAGGCATCTCTTCGCATTTTTGGTATTAGGATACTAAAAATGCGAAGAGATGTGAGATCCACCAAATCGCCCTGGGCCGGCGTTGTGGATTACGGCCCATTTCTTTTTCTAAAGCGGAAGCCTGAGACCCAGCATTGGGAACATTATAAGCATAGGTTGATATAACATCAGCCCTTTAATGTGCACAATACAATTCCAGTACAACCTGGAAATTTGGCACGAAGCAAGGCACTATGGCATAAGTATAGGAGTAAATCAGAAAACAGCAAATTTTTTATTACGTCAGAACAATCTTCACAACCCGACTTGGGAATTGAATAATTTTCATAAATTGATTGATACGGAACCCTCAGTATGCGAGACTGGCACACACCTGTCCACTTTTTTGTCAGAAATCTCGTCAAACGCTACAGGTGTCTCATAACTCGAGTCTCATCTTCTATTCCCGGAATATGTCTCGTATAATGTTCTTGACATACAAATTATATTAGACTTTCTCAGAAGTTTCCATACCAGCCGGTGGTCGGGAAGTTTTAATTCTTCGTAAATTATTTTCAAAGAGTTTTGTGTGTGACAGCTTCATAATCTGACTAGCTTTCTGCCAGCGGCTTCGCCCGCGTTTAAATAGGTTTTCGCACCAATTTTGGACACGCGTTTCATACCTTTAGGGCGTGAATTTTGGAAAATCCTTTCTTAGTGTTTGCTTACGTCATAAAAGGAAGCCCTATGCAAAATTTCACGCCCCTAGTCTTAGTTGTTTCGGCTGTGCGTTGATATGTCAGTCAGTCAGTTTCTCCTTTTATACATATAGATAGATGAATATGTATTTTCGTTGTATGAAGTTGCTTTTAAATTGTATGATTTTCATTTAAAATCAATAGGACTTTATTAACGCAGACTCAATACAATGATTGTCAGAAGTATTAAGAACTATGCTTATTATTACTGAATTTATTATCTAGAAATCAGTCAAGTTAAAATAATTATAAAAAAAGAACAAAAAAATAATAATTACAAGGTGCATTTTGCATGTGGTGTTTGCCTGTAATTGGCTGCACATTTAGATCTCAATTCAATTCTAAATTCTTTATTTCGTACCAAAATGAATACATAGTTGGTATGGAAATAAATAACAGTCACTATTATGGAAAATAAATTAATAATAAAAAAAAAATAAATTAATAAATAATAATATTATGGACCCTCCCGATTATAATTAAGGTGTCTTCAAGGCTAGAGTGAATAGGCTCTTAATAAACTAGTGCGCCTTACCATCAACGATTGCATCACTGCTTACCATCAGGTGGGATCGCAGTCAAGCACTAGTTTATAGCAATTAAAAAAAAAACCCTGTCGGGCACAGCATAGATAAATTTAGGTAAAAGAGAGGATGAAGACACTGTTTCTTTTGTGATCTGCAGATCTCAGACACGATTATATATAACTTTACATTTACATAATACCTATCTGTTACAACTGTTAATAAACAGATACTCGTATTATATAAATAGATAATAAATAAAACGAAATAAATAAATCGCTTTTGTATAATTTTGGAGGCTCTATGGGTTTTTGTTGAGGTTACAAATCTTCCAATGAGTTGTACCGCTCTATAATGGAGCAAAATAATGTTCATGTGGAATTTTTAAAAGTAAAACCGTAGTCCTAAAAGACAAAGGGCAACTGAAGGACCCAGGTTTCATTAATCATTAAATATTTGCCTACCTACAAACCATACAAACCTACCTTTTTGTATTATATGTATTTTATTAGTTATGTATTGTATATATGTAAATAGTACATCATGAACTATCTAAAGGTACACCTTTTTTTTCCTTCTATATC
This sequence comes from Mythimna loreyi, assembly GCA_029852875.1. Lineage (NCBI taxonomy): Eukaryota > Metazoa > Arthropoda > Insecta > Lepidoptera > Noctuidae > Mythimna > Mythimna loreyi. The sequence continues at coordinate 4,721,797 of CM056799.1, forward strand.
AAATTCATCCACACAAGACCGCCTATTATGACACAATATTAATTTTAAGTTCCTATTGTAATTTTAATTTTGGTATAAAATAAAGAATATAATTATCTATCTACCAGAAGATTCATGACCAAAACCACTCCGCTGCATATACGACGGAAAAGAAGAACAACATTTTTCTTTTTTTTATATAAAAAAAGTAAGTACCTACATATCATAATAAATACAAAAATTCACCACCCACTTACACGCCACTTACCTACTATACCCACAAAGCAATATCCCCAAGCAATAAGTAAATTAATACCATCAAAAAAGGGTATTTCCCAAATTAGGGTACATTTCTTAGCTGGAGAGGGGATGTTGCGAATATTTCCTTATTTGGTATGTCTCATTAGATGAAGGGCCCAGACGGAGTGAAGAGCGAAATGTTTGGATAAGATTGTGGTGTACAGACAGATAGGCGATCGAGAGCGATAATAGCGATTTCTATCCTAGTGATAGACAAGCATTTTCAAAAGTTATATAAAAAAGTCCGCTGCAGTGCATTATTAGCTCTGTCGTTGATCAAAACTTGTAAAACTTACAGCGCAGGAAAATTGTCTCAAAGGATAATTTTGGACAATTTGAAAAGTGGAAAATTGTCTCTAAGGATTATTTTGGACAATTTGAAAAGTGGAAAATTGTCTCTAAGGATTATTTTGGACAATTTGAAAAGCGGAAAATTTCTCAAAGGATTCCTTTGGGACAACTTTCCGCTTTCACGCGGAAGTACCCTCTACCTGCACCTAGTTAAACAGAGTACGTGGACAAACACGCATACTCGCAAACTTTCACCTTTTTATATGGTAGGTAAAAATCATCTAGGTAATGACGAATCCCGTCCTTGGGCGGAGCGGGAAATAGTTTTAGACTCTTACTTACTGAACAACTTACCCCGTTCCTACATTGCCATATATACCAGAGCCAGAGCCTTCTTTTCAGATGCGAACCCTTGGGCCCAGTAGGCTTCGACCCTACTGCAGGGTCCCTACGGTTTCCTGACAACTCTTTGAGGCAAACACTTTATTGTTTTATCGTTAAAAATCAAAAGTGTTTTATACTCGTATAGTGGATCGACCCTCCACAGGTTTAAAACAATCAAAATTTAGCGCTGTATAGTTCGTTTATTAATTCTAGACTACGATTTGACAACTTAAAATGTCAAACTCCAGAAAATTGGGAACATATTTCTAGAGTGTCAAATCGTAGTCTAGAATTAAAAAAAAACGAATTATATACCTAATATTAGATGATTTATTTTCCAAGATGCGTGTGATTGATCTGAGAAGCTGTCTGACTAAGAGAAAACGAAATGACAGACATAAACAATGACATATGTCAACGTTTTTGGCAGCGTTGGCATCCTGTCAGAATCTACTGACCGCTAAAAATCTATTAAAAACATTATGAGTATGTATTACCAAATGTCTCACGTACGCACGGTACGTACGGACGCGGGTGGTCCGTACGTATTCTTTTTTGGCTGTTCGGGAATATTCGAACTTTAGTTGGTTTTTATCAGCACAGTTTGAGAAGTCATTTGATGGTTTCCCACTATCATTACATAATTAGTATAAAACAAAGTCGCGCGTCCCTATGTATGCTTAGATCTTTAAAAGTACGCAACGGATTTTGATGCGTTTTTTTTTTAATAGATGGAGTGATTCAAGAGGAAGGTTTATGTGCATAATATATTCAATATCAGTACCCGTGCAAAGCTGGGGCAGGTCGCTAGTAATTAATACATTAATTATTTAAGTCTCGCCCAGGATAAAACAAGTATACATTCATTAAAATATCTACCAACGCTGTTTTTAGTGTTCCGTACCATAAAACAACCTACTCTATACAATCACTTTGTTGTCCGTCTCTCTGCCTGTCAAGACCCTTTATGTCGGGAACTTGTAGATTATCGAGTTGAAATTTTAAATATATACAGATCTGCGGCTCCTTGAAGCTGTGAATACATCAAACTTCTAAGTTATTGACCAAAAATATACGGCCGCAAAAACGTATATTTCGACACTCTCAATGGAATCGAACTTATAGGGTAGATACTTCCCATTGACCTAAAACCCTGATATTTGTTATGAAACTAGGTTTCAAAACAAGTATAGGAATTAAACAGAAAATTGTAAATTATACGTCACAAAAAAACTTATTTCGATTCGTAAATATCTTTGAGGCTCAATTCGGCAATTGATCTATTAACATACTTAAGTCAGTTTGTACGGAATCCCCGGTACTGCGAGTCCGACTTTGTTTTTAATTTCACCACCAAAGAAACTCGATCTCCACGAACAAACCGTCAGTTACTGGCCACAGTGGCCACTTGGCGCATCATTTGTCCACGTCACACATTTCATGCCCGAAGTGACACGACCGCGCTCTCCGTCACCGATTGAGACGGCACGACAACATGTGCTGTCATAGAACACAGAATGGCGTTTTTGAGAACGCATTTGGATTTTTTATAAATAACTAGCGACCCGCCCCAGCTTTGCACGGGTGCAATGCTGATGTTAAATATATTATCCGTATAAACCTTCCTCTTGAATCACTCTATCTGTTAAAAAGCTAGTTTTAAAGATTTAAGCATACTTAGGGATAAGCGACTTTGTTTTATACTATGTAATGATATAATCATCATCATCATCAGACTTTTTAATGTCGGGTCATCTGGTAACAGTCGTGTCGTTGCAATGAAAAATGAATTTTATGGCTATGAAATAAAGTACCTACATATTTTATTGGCACTCTTAACCCGTCTTTAAACTAGTTGCGACAACGTTCGTTTTCTGCAATCGTCGTCATTTTTGTCTTCAAACTAGTCAAGACGATAACTGAAACTCAAATAATTTATTTCAAACTAGCTTTTGCCCTCGGCTTCGCTCCTGGCAACTGATTATTTTACTCTACTTTATTTTTTCATAAGAACCTTCTCCTGGCAATATCAAACACAACAAAAAAAGAATTGGTAAAATTGGTCCAGGCGTTGTTGAGTTATGCGCTTATCAACACATTTTGCGATTCATTTTTATATATAAGACTAGCTTTTACCCGCGGCTTCGCTCCCGGCAACCGATTATTTTACTCTACTCCACTCTACCCTACTCTACCCTATTTTTTTTTTCATAAGAACCTTCTGACAATAACAAACACGACAAAAAAAGAATCAGCAAAATTGGTCCAGGCGTTGTTGAGTTATGCGCTTACCAACACATTTTGCGATTCATTTTTATATATAAGACTAGCTGTGCCCGCGACTTCGTCCGCGTGGAATAGTTATTTTGGGCATCATATTTATTTTTTAAAACAACCTCAGCTTTATAAATTATAGCTGTTACCCACGACTTTGCCCGTATCAATTTCTGTTATTAATTTAGACAATTTAGTTTTTAAAAGAACATAATTATCTAAAAGTACTTCATAGAGCTACACAACCCACTTGGGCACGCCATAATCTCGGCGGTAAGTCCCCTCTTTGAGGCGTGGTTGGATAGACATCATGCAGGACATGACGCAGGTTCTCACCGGACATGGGAAGTTCAGGAGCCATTCCTGCGCCGGATTCGTGCGGAAGAGACGCCCGGGTGTCGCCACTTTGTGGCCAGCACGGAGGACACGGTGGAGCACACGTTGGAGGTGTGCCCCGCTTGAGAAGAGCATCGCCGTGTCCTCGTGGGAGTGATCGGCGGCGGCGACCTCTCGCGCCGGGCCTTGGTTCAGGCCATGGTCCGCAGCGAAGAAGAACGGCAAGCGGTCGCCTCCTTCTGCGAAGCAGTAATGCTCGTAAAGGAGGAGGCCGACCGTATAAGGCAAGGGCAAAAGCGCCCTCGCTGTAGCCGTCGCCGCCGCGATCCCGCCGATATCCGGCCACCGTAGACACTGGCTTGCGGACGGTGAGCAATGGGTAGCTCGCCGTCCGGTTGTCCGGTAACAGTCCAGATCAAGACCAAGTCGTCGACGGCGTGCACTGCTCCCACGCGCCTCAAGGTGTTGTCAGCAAACTGTGGGGCTCTTCAGGGTCGAAGCCTCCTGCAGCCGAGGGTTGGTGCGAAAGCTTTATACCGGGGCTCTGGGAATAAGGCAAGGGAGGAACGGGGTAGGTTGTTTAGTCAGTAAGAGTCTGACACTGTTTCCCGCTCCGCCCAAGAGCGGGATTCGTCATTGGATGATTTTTACCTACCATAAAAAAAAACCCTCCACGCCGCCAGCAAGCAACCCGTTTCCTCGCCCGCCGGCCAGGCGCAGCGTCATATTTTGCACATCATGCGGCGCGTGTGAATTTTATATCGGAGTTATTTTAAAATTGTAATATCTTCTAAGATGTTCATTGAAAATAAGTGATGTCAAAGACAATTTTGTTCACAATTACATACTCTTAATCAACAACATATTTATTTGGATAAAGATTAATATTATTATGTTGATACAACACATTGGTTGCATGCATTAATTTCGGCCAAATTTGATTCCCATAAAATCGGTTCTAGTGAGTTAATCTTAAAAGATAGACATATACTGTCGCGAACATTTTTTTAGATCATTTTAAGAGGAATAATTCTTTCGTACATATTTTTTTGGTATCTTCTACCGTTTTCGCAGCGCACGCAACGGAAGCCCTCAAAGATGAATATTTTCCCCGTTTTTTCCACATTTTCCATTATTTCTTCGCTCCTATAAGTCACAGCGTTTATATAGCCTAAAGCCTTCCTCGATAAATGATCTATTCAACACAAAAAGAATTTTTCAATTCGAACCAGTAGTTCCTGAGATTAGCGCGTTCAAACAAACAAACAAACAAACTCTTCAGCTTTATAATATTAAGTATAGATAAACCATTTACACGCACTTTTGAATTGTCAAAATGTGGGTCAGTCAAAAGAAAAATATGAAGCGTTTTTCACGTTCCAAAGCGTAGATTTCTGTGGAGAAAAACGTGCAAAAAAGAACTGCATGGACACTCTTTTAAATCGAATAAAGAGTTACATATAATCTTGATTAGAAATTTCTTGTTGTTTCTATAGTCAAGCACTATGTAGCGGTACTTAATATAAAGCTAAAAAAAACCGTTTTCAACAACCGTTTTTGTCGTCGCAAGACCGTTGTTTCGTCGGTCAGAAAAACGACAACGACACACCACTAAACAATGCTGTCTCCAACAGTGTTCGTCGACGCGTCTCAATTTTCTGTGGGTTTGACAGTTACGTTGCAGACAACACTGGCATTTATTATGAATGGATGTCATGTGTGCAATAAGAGCCAATGAAGGTCAACAAATGAGCATCAGGTATTATTGCCCGTGATGAAGACTCGTCTATCGTCAGGCGCAATTGCGCTTGTAAAGGGCATTGTGTGAAACTATCGTCACCCACCAACGATTTAGAACAGGTTTTTTTTTAAATAGATATTTTTACTATGGTGACATGTCTCAAAAGTACGGGATTTAGGTTTTATATAATATTGTAATATTTTGTACACATAATACCCATTGTAGTGGGTACCCATGGTACATGGGGCTTTTTATGGGGTTACGGAGACACATTAATTTTAATACACCGATACGAATTCTTGATCGTAGTAAATATCTAGGCATGGGAAACTTTAAGATTTACAAGTTTTATTATATGAAAACCCCATATCCCAAACCCCACAGTTTATCCGAGTAAATACTCAAAATGGATAAATGAATACTCAGTAAATATCCGTTTGGAACTGAGTATCTATCAGGTAAAAACGGATATTTAACTCTAACCATATATTTTAACAATAAACTCAGTTGGTTTTGTCTTTTTCGTGGATAGGATTGAACAAACTAATACATGTCTCTTATCTGTTGGAGGATGAGGACGATGGTCATACACATTCGGGTATCCTCCTTTTTTATGGTAGGTATAAATCATCTAATAACGAATTCTGCCCTTGGGCGGAGCGGCAAACAGTGTCAGACTCTTACTGACTAAACAACCTACCCCGTTCCTACATCGCCATCTAAACCAGGCCTAGAGCCTTCCTTTCAGACACGAACCCTTGGCCCCAGTTGGCTTCAACCCTTCCGCAGGGTCCCTACGGTTTGCTGACAACTCCTTGATCATCCTCCTTTGACAAATCTTTTGAAATTGAGATCAGATAACCGGTTACTACGCATTCTCATTCATTCTTTGGGTTCACTCTCCTTATCTGTTATTCACAAATACATATAAAATTTTAATGATCTTTCGGCACAATGTACGGATATTATGACTTGAATTTTTATGACCAGACCTCAGGTGACACGTGAAATTTGCTCCTTTGTTGAATAACATTCTTAGGAGTCATATTTTTTATTGCATTTACTATGGTTACCTCTTGAGGGAAATCGGAAGGCGGAAATCGCAGGACGATTCCTGTCCTTCGTGGGCGCGGGATTGTAGACGACGAGCAATCCGCTGCTCTCTGTTCGGTCGTCTAAAAAGCACCGAGGCCAAGTCGTAGGTTGCACGTGGTGTTCCAGTGTGTATAGATAGACAGATATACTCTTTATTGTAGGTACACCATAAACACAACTTGATTCATTAGGAAACTTAAAATTACTACGTATAGGGTGTATTTTAACGATCTTGCTGACTTGCGGCGCCACATCCTACTCAGTGGCACGTTCCTCTCCGATTTTCAGTTGGCCTCTAGCTTATTTAAGCTATTATTAGCTTGTTATTTGCTATTTAGCAGTGACGTGTTAGTAGTACCTTTACTGACTAAAATATTATGGGATGGGACGACAAAACGTAGTAGTAATTCGAAAGATAGACGCGCACACTCTGCGAGCACTGGGCAATACAAAAACAAAAATAGATATACTAATAAACCATAAATATAATCTTTATTTATTTTTTTAAACATATTATTTACATTTCTAAATATTTTTTTATAAAAACACATAAAAAAAAACATTTAAAAATATAAAAAATAGTCGTCCGCCGGTGTCGGGAGCAGGGTCCAAGCTACCGGTGGTTAGGGCTCCAGAGACAGGAACCTCCTCACAATACGAGCCGTGTCGAGGAGTACTGCCTTCTGTATCAGGCCCTTGATCCAACCGCGCAACGACAGCTTCGATAGATGTCGTCGAAGCTTTTGGCTATAAGGCCATTGGCGGTCACAACTATCGGCACAATGACAGCCGAGTCTACATCCCACATGTCGACAACCTCGTGTGCTAAGTCGAGATACTTAATTTGTTTCTCTTTCTCAGCTTTCACGAGGTTTTCATCATGTGGGATGGTGACATCGACTATCATTGCGCGGCGCGCTAATCGGTCTATCACCACTATATCCGACTTATTGGCTACAATAGTCCGGTCAGTGATGATAGACCGATCCCAGTACAACGTGACATGGTCATTTTCGAGAACTGGGTCGGGCACATACCTGTAGTACGGTACCTCAGAATCCACCAGGTTGTACTTCAAAGCAAGTTGCTGATGAATAATCCTGGCTACTTGGTTATGCCTGTGCAAGTACTCGCCGTTAGCTAAACGAGAACAACCAGAGATAATATGTCTGATAGACTCACCCGGACGATGGCATGCCCGACACACGTCCACCGTCCCGTCCTTCATTATATGTCTCCGATAATTATTCGTTAAGATAACTTCGTCCATAATCGCACAAACAAAACCTTCAGTTTCCCCGAAGAGGTCGCTGAAACGTAGCCAGGCCACGGACGCTGAAAAATCTACATCTGGGTCATGTAGAGCCCGATAAAAGCACCCGTGGAGCTCCTTGCCTTTCCATACTTCCTTGCGGTCATCAGTAGTAAGTACCACAGGTTTGCGCCAGTCCTCCTTAGCCATGGACAACGGGTTGAGTCCCTTGTCCACTGCGACCACATCGCGGTGCATACCCACGTCGGTTTTGAGAAAATATTCTCTGAGGCTGCACACCTCGCGGTTGTGTAGAGTCTTTGCGTTCAAAAAGCCTCGACCTCCACACTTCCGCGGGATGTACAGTCTCATCACCGATGATCGTGGGTGATGCATCCGATTTGCGGTCAGCAATGTACGGACCCGCCTATCCAGAGCGTCTAACTGGGTCTGAGTCCATTTGAGTATGCCGAAAGAGTACATTAAAACCGGCATGACCCAACCGTTGAAGGCGCGCACCTTATTTCCGCCCGACAGAAGACTGCTTAAGATTATTATAATATAATATATACACAAATTAATAAACTGCATTATATATATTTATATTAAATACTAATAAAGTCAAACAAATGGGTTAAATCGACAATTGGAATACATTAACGCCGCGATGAAACTACTGCCAACCTCTTACGAATAAGCTCACGAAAAACATTACAGTGAGTGAGTGTATTGTGAGATATACAAACATATAATTAAAACATTTGTATATTAACACTCTTGTATTTTACAAGCTTTTTATTGGCTTGCAATCATGTAAGTATGTATGTTCGGCTCATATCTTACAACTCAATTTTGAAGCAGATATTTTCAACCTATGAAGCTGCAATTTTGCATGCAGGTGTAAATCGGATGAAAATGCAATATTATGATGACATGGAGCTGATCTGACGATGGAATCAAACTCAAAATTATTTATTTCAAATAGACCATTTACAGGCACTTTTGAACTGTCAAAATTGAAGCTAATTTGAATCGCAAGGTGCCTTAGGAACTCTGTAATTAAACGGCACAACCACGTCGAGTTTGGGCTCGTGTGAATCGTCTTGACGAGTTTTAATTATATAAGTATAGACCATCACTATAAAAGCTTGTTATGAAAAAAAAAAATTACTTACAAAACTTGTTTATTTGTAATTAATAAACATAAAAAAACTATATTGATTTATAAATATTATTTTGCCAATATAAATAGGAACCCTTATAGTTTCGCCATGTATGTCTGTCTGTATGTCATCCGCGGATAATTTCGGTGACCGTTAGCCTAGTGTTAAAAGCTGAAATTTAGTACCAATATGTATATATCATTCACTCTGACAAAGTGCTGTTTTATTATAGTATCCCACTTAGACGTCAATTTTTTTTTCATTTCAACCCGTGTGATATGTTGTTGGATAGGTATTTAAAAATGAATAGGAATTTACTTAAATCAATTTTGATAATATAAATATTTTTTTGAGAAAAATATTCTAAAAGTTAAAATCTTTCTCACCCTCAACTTTTGAACCGCACGTATGAAAAATATGAAAAAAAAAACTAAAAGTAGAAATTTATAAAGAGTTTCTAGAAAAATCATTTTGAACTTCATGAATGAACAGTTTTTGAAAAATTGTACAAAATAATTACTGTTTAAGTTTGTATTTTTTTTTAATGTTCATATTTTATTACATATATAATAATAGAATTATTAAAATCGGTTCACGCAATCCAATATTACCACCGAAAATCCATCATTTTTATATAACCCGTCTAGTTTGTATAAATTAGTAATTTTGGGCTACTTCTTGTTGTTAAGTCATAGTATACGGGTTTTGTTACATTGTGAAAAAATTGTGACCGACGGTAAACTACAGAGCCCTACACTGAGCGAAAACGGGCATTACCTAAAACCAAAAATCCAAAGACAGGTGCCATTCACCAACCCGCACTATGCCCGTGTGGTGGCATTGTGACATTTTAAGGCTGATCCTATGCTATACGCGCGAATGAAAGTACAGATAGAAGTTGCATTATTTCCGAAACTATTAACACTATCAAAAAATGATTTTAGTAAACTTTTATTCATTTTTAAATACCTACAACAACAACATATCACACGTTAGGCTTAGAGAAGCATTTTTTTCCACTTTTTATTTTAGCACTTTGTCGGCGTTAGAAGTTGGTTAGAAAATAAAATAACACAATAATGGAAATGTCAGTCAGTAGCACTTGGCAAGACTTGTGCGTCTAATTTCAGGCTCTTAGTTTATGACCGACGGACGGACATTTAATACGTTCAAATATATTACAAGCTGCGTCCATTCAAATCGCTGTACTATGCGTTCATCGATAGCCAGGATGTTACGTCTCGCCGTCCTGTCAAATCGAAGATTTGAAACTAAACACAAAATAAAAAAAAATAGTAAAATTGAAAAACTGGATTCTGATTAAACTTTTTCGCTCACAGTTTGTAAATAAATTAATTTTTCGTAAATAAACTGAAAAAATGCTCTTGCCTCGATTTAATAATAAATCGTGACGTCACAACTAAATATGTATGTATTAGTTTCATTTTAAGTCGTGTTTTAAAATTTCACTATGTTTTTAAAGATTTGCTGTAAGAAAATCCAACTATAAGTTAAACTCGCCTGTGTGCATCACCTTTTTTGTTAATGATTTTGTCCATTTATCTATGTTGTATAAAAGGAGAAACTGACTGACTGACATATCAACGCACAGCCAAAACTACTGGACCTAGTAGCGTGAAATTTTGCATAAGGCTTCCTTTTATGATGTAGGCGAAGACTAAGAATGGATTTTTCAAAATTCAGCTTCTAAGGGGATGAAATAGGGGTCTAAAGTTTGTATGGAGAACCCTACTTTCACGCGGGCGAAGCCGCTGGCAGAAGGCTAGTGTACAATAAAGAATATAAGAACATGGCAATCGATCCTATTCTCATTTTTTTTTAATGGTTATAGGTTCGCGCTTGACCGCTATCTCACCTGATGGAAAGCGACGATGCGGTCGACGATGGAGCGCGCTTACCTAGAAGTAACCTATTCACTCTTGACTTAAAGATACCCGGATTGTAGCTATCAGGAAACACCGACTCCGGCAAGGAATTCCACTCCTTGGCTGTACGCATAATGAATGTGTTCCCAAAACGTTTTGTACGTATATGTGGGATATCCACCATGTACCGGTGGCGCAATGCCGTACGTCTTGTGATCCGGGACGGAACGGATGGAACGGGCTAGGCCGAATTAAATTATGTAATTCCGACGCACACTCCCCGAAATGCAACCGGTAGAAAACCGACAGGCTAGCAACTCGGCGTCGATGCTCAAGACTTTGGAACACATTGTACAATTATACTTTTGTTATTAGTAGTTTTCGTGGTACGATCATTTCGGTTTGTTGGAACAGTATTTACGTAATATTCTTTGAAGTTGTCGTAAATTATACTTCTTAATTCTTTATTGTACACCAAACAGTATATAAAAAAGAGGATTACAATAATTATGTACAAAGGCGAGCTTAACTCAAAATTGAGTTTTCTTACAGCAAACCTGACCTATAAAATAGAGAGAGGTCAAAAATTTTGGGTAAGATCCAGTGTACAATTTACAACAATAAAACAAAAAAAAAAAGGAATTAAACAATACATAAACATACTTACATAAATAATCATACTTATATATATTAAATATATATATATATATAAATACTATGTCATTGTGAAAGGAAATGCTCTTTAATCCTCCTCTTGAAGATCTCCAGAGAAGGACTGTCACGTATGGAAAGTGGGAGAGAGTTCCAGAGACGCACTGCAGTAACAGAAAAGGAGCCATCGTATCGGCTGGAAGTGTGAAATGGAGTACGAAGGAGAAGGGAATTTGCAGTGCGACAGGGTTTACCCCTAGGGACAAAGTACTCAAACCGTTCACGAAGGTATTGAGGAGAGTTCGGATTGTGCAAGACAGTGTAGAGAAGAGATAGGATATGAGTGTCCCGCCGACGCCGAATCGGCAACCACTTCAATTTGGCCCGAAACTCCGACACATGGTCGTATTTGCGAAGGCCAAAAATGAAGCGGATGCACAAGTTCTGCAGTCGCTCGAGTTTGTTTAGGAGAACCTCCGTAGCATCCAAAAAACAGACATCCGCATAGTCTATAAGCGGTAGAAGAAGAGATTGCGCAAGAGTTACCTTAGTATGAAATGGAAGAAATTTTTGGAGCCGTTTAAGGGACTGAAAAGAGTAGAAGACCCTCTTACTAACGTCAGCTATATGTACATCCCAAGAGAGCTTTGTATCTATGTGGACACCAAGATTTTTAGCACTTTTCGAATAAAGTATGGGCACTGAGTCATATACCACTGGTGGGAGAGACTGGTGATCCAATTGGCTAAGCATGTATCTGCCACCAACAATAAGCGCTTGAGATTTAGTAGGATTCAATAAGAGTCCAAAAGACTAAGCCCACTTGTTTATATTTTCAAGGTCATTATTGATGGCAGCCACAGTCTCAGCTAGTTCACCAACTTTAAAATGACGATATAACTGCAAGTCGTCCGCATAGAGATGATAATTCGAAGTTAGGACCTTAATGATGGCGTTTATAAAAACTGAGAAAAGAAGAGGAGAGAGGACGCCACCTTGAGGAACACCCGCAGTCAAGTCACACGCTGCACATTGCTGGTGCAGAGACATTAAGAGAGGATAGGATACCTAAGAGGATGTCAAAGTCAAACAGAGTTAAAAGCACTACTGAAGTCCAATAAAACCAAAATGGTTAGACATTTATTTTCCATAGCCAATCTTATATCATCGGTTATCTTGACAAGGGTTGTTACTGTGCTATGGCCAGGTCTGAAACCAGATTGGTAAGGACTCAATAGGCTATTAGAAGATAAATAATGAGACAGTTGCTTCTGAACAACACTCTCGAGGACTTTGGAGAGGATTGGGAGGATGGATATTGGTCGAAATTGAGATGGGGAAGTGGGATTTGAAACTTTAGGAAGCGGTAGGACGTGAGCTTTCTTCCAAGCAGAAGGAAAAGAGTTAGTGAAGAGTGAAAAATTTACAATGTGAGCTATGATAGGAACTATTTCACTCAAAATAGGTAGGAACATTTGAAGCTGCAGGCCATCGTCACCGACCGCCTTAGAGGATATGGATTGGATACATTTCTTTATATCTTGCTCAGCAATTGGGTGGAAAGAGAAAGAATTATTAGTTGGCAAAGGAAGATTAGAAAGATCTTTAAGGGTTGAAGATTTAACATGGTCATCGAGTATAACTGGTGACTTGGAAAAGTGCGCATTAAGTGCATTGAGGTCCATCTTTTCAGAAGAACTCTTACTAGAAGCTTTGCCTAAACCAAGAGACTTTAAAAATTGCCAGACCTGTGTTGGGTTACAGTTGTTAATTGAATTGTGAATGTGGCGCCTTTTCGCATCTCTACACAGACGACTGCAGTGGTTTCGCAGCTTCTTATAAAGGTCCCAGTTTTCCTCGGTGGGCTGCTTCCTATACAAACGCTTAGCTTTATCCCGCTTCGCCATCTGGTTTTTAATTGTTGGGGAAAGCCACGGTGCAGGAAGATGCTTAACTCTCACCTTTTTAAGAGGTGCATGCACCTCATACAAATCCAACATAGTCCTATTGAAAACTGACACCATTGTGTCTATATCTTCGCAAGCGAGTACAGGAGACCAGTCGATTTCACCCACATCAGCCCTTAAACGCTCCAAATTTACGTTTTTAAAACTACGAAGAAAGAGAAATTTGGCCTTGCGTTTAGGAGGTCGAATCTTATAGGAAAGGTAAATGAGGTCATGGTAGGAAAAAGGAGCAGGAAGCTGTCCATGTGTAGCTACTTTATTAGGGTCAGAAACAAGAATAAGATCTAAAAGGGAAGGAGTACAGTGAGGGGCCCTGTGTGTAGCATTGAGTGGAAGTAAGTGCATATTGACAGAAGAGACAATTGATTGGAGTTTGCGGCTGCGTGAGTCTCCCTTGAGCAAACAAGTATTGAAGTCTCCGAGTATAATTGTGTGGTCGTACTGAGAGGAAAGATTTTCTAATTTCGAATTTATTTTCATTATAATTTTAGTATACTGGTTATAGTTTTCGTAAACTAGCACGCGAGTCATGCAATAGGAAATAGGTAAATATTTATTGTGAACTATATCAAAATTGGTAGAAAAGGAAACGTAGAAACAATTTTAAATTAAATGAGTCTCTCGCCTAGGCCGTTTTCTATCGCTCTAGACAGATGGACTGCATTTCAACTGCAATTTAACCGCAGTTTGCATTTCGGATGCAGTTTGAATGCAGTTGACAAGACTGCAATAGAACTGCAATCCAAACGGGCAGTTCGATTGCAGTTGGTGGGCAGTCTACACGATTGCACTGAACCGCCGACTGCAACTGAACTTCAGTCGGACTGCACGTTTAGTTTGTGGATCTATTGCAGTCGTGTTAACTGCATTCAAACCGCATCCGAACTGCAATTAGCAGTTGGATTGCGGTCCGTCTGTCTAGAGCCTATGAGTGGCCGTACGGATGAAATGGCCTTTGACGACAAACACCAGTAGAACTTATTTTTCTTATAAGCAGCTCTAAAGCTTTTTAGCTAACTAGGGCCTGCCCAAGTCTCTTTGGTTGGAGGTTAGTTTGTGTTGTAGCTACCTACATGTAAACTACGCTAACTCGCTTGCAATCAATCACTGCGGTCAACCGCGGATAATGGTCCTATTTAGCTAGGATCAAAGGTTTGACCAGGCGGCTAAAACCAACCTCCCAACCAAGGTGACCTTGCCAGTTTCAATCCATGTAGACAGCAGTTTTAAACCATGACCTTCAATAACCTTGGTAGAGGTGCGCGTTTTTTTAAGAAAATGCGGAATGAAACTAGCAAAGTTGCCTTAGTTGGGATGTTGGTTTTAAGCCTTCTGGTCAAACCTTTAATCTTAGCCAAATAGGACCATAAAACTGTACGTGTGTAAAACATTGACAGTGAACTACAAACTAGAGGTGATCGGTGATAGCTATTATAGTTAATATGCTTTCCATAAATGAACGAAACATTTGCATTTCGGAGAGTGTGCGTCGGAATTATATAACTTAATTCCGCCTAGCTCTTTCCATCATCGGACCACCAGACATACGGCAATGCGCCACCGGTACATGGTGGACATCCCTCATATAGGTACAAAAGGAGTGGAATTCCTTGCCGGAGTCTGTGTTTCCTGATGGCTACAATCCGAGAACCTTTAAGTCAAGAGTGAATAGGTCACTTTTAAGTAAGCGCGCTCCATCGTCGACCGCATCGGCGCTTTCCATCAGTCACTGTGGTTGAGAAAACTTGCACTCCAACCAAGGGCTTTAAAGGTCATGGTTTAAATCTGCTGTCTACATGGACTAAATCACAAGATCACCTTGATTGGGACGTTGGTTTGAAACCATTAATCTTAGCCAAATAGGACCATAAACTTGTACGTGTGTAAAACATTGACAGTGAACTACAAACTAGAGGTGATCTTAAACTATAGCTATTATATTTTAACGACTCTTTGGCACAATGCACGGATATTATGACTCGAGTTTACGACCATAAGGTGTTGTCTGATATTTGCGTCTTCGAAGGAAGATGTTCTTGTGAGAGTCGTCTGTTGTTATGTTTATTATTGTTACTTATATTTATGAACATCGAGAAGTGGAACAGACGAATAGTGTTTTGGTATCCAAGAAATAGAATAATAAATCTAGGCAGACAGTTTCGAAGATGAGATAAAGGCAATAGCGGGGAAAACATGGACTAAAAAAGCGATAAAAAGAATAGAAAGTAAAAAGTACAGAGTAGAAAGTACAGTACAGTAGTAGAAAGAAATAGAGAATGCCTTTGCCAAAGTTATGCAATTTAGGTGTCTTCAAGGCTAGATGCGCCTTACCATCAATGATTACATCACTGCTTACCATCAGGTGGGATCGCAGTCAAGAACTAGTTTTTTTACAATTACAAAAAATAAATAAAAAAAACATACAAAGTTGGTGGTGTCATGGACTCAGTAGAGTCGGTAATTCAAGTTCATTTTATGTTAACATATTTTGGTCTGAATAAAGACTTATTTTATCATTGCTATATTTATGCACTAGTATTTTATTTACTTTATTTTAATCCTCAAATGATTTCTCTCGTTATAGGGCTCCATCTAAAAGCGAGGACTTGGCTTTAACTGACTAAAATTATGCCTTTGTTGTTGTGTATTGGCTTATGTGTTTTAGCAGACATCGGCGCTGCCGGGCTTCTATGCTGCCGTCGTTATTAAGAAAGGCACAACTAACATTTTACAAATGTTGAGAAAATCGAGTTTAAAATATTTTTTGAATTTTGTTAAAAAAGTCATGTTTAAAATATGTTTTTCAAAATTGTGAAAATGTAAAAAATTGTGTTTTTTTGGTATGTACACAACGATAGCAATATTATATTTTTAATTTAAATGGATATATTTAATAATTAGCATAATTCTTTTTAACTTAACATAAAAAATAACAAGAAAGGAGTAATATTATGTTGAAAAGGCACATATAACCAAATATGCCTTTTCAATGTAAAATTTTGAGTAAAATATTTAACATTTTACGACGAAAAGGCATATTTTTTTAATTGTGTCTTTTCATCGTAAATTATTAAAATGAATATATAGGTATAGAAAATATTAGAATTAATTCATCGATAGTAAAAAGGTAAAATAAAAGTCACATCATACAATATGCCTTTTTATTGTAATAAAACTTAAAAAATGATGTAGTTGTGCCCTTTAAGCTTATGCTATCTCTGTTTATTTTGCAGCTAAAAATCCACAAAAAATCAGGCAAATAGGCCTTTTTTTCCTGATTCCGAATATATATATAACTCATTTTGACAAAAAATGTTAGTTGTGCCCTTTTTCGGTAGCACGGCAGTATGGTGTTGCTGATATATCTTTGAGGTTCATTTAAAACACTACATGCTGTTGACGACTCAGGTTCGGTCCGGACGGTTACCGGTCTGCCGGATGGCGAATTACTCATTGCTCGTCATCCGCAAGCATATGCTACTGTGGCCGGTAGTCGTCCTGTTACTTCCAATGCTGGCGGCAACTCCTGTCGCGGCCGCTGTGGCGTTTGTAATCGTAATCTTTTGAAAATAAACATTTTTTTTTTTCTTTTCAAAAACTAAATTTGGTAATTTTCGACTTATTGCGCGGGCGACGATTTAGTAGGTTTGACAATAGGTCCTATTTACTCTCTCTAACCCTCATCCCTTTTTTATTCGAGGTATTTTTTTGATATAAAAAACTTATTACACGTTATATACATCATGGTAGAATAACGTTTGGCAGTAGAGATATAAGTTTTTTTTTTCAAAAATAAAAAAAATAAACGAAAGATATAAAAGCGATAAAAGTTAGCTTTCACAGGAAATGCAGTTTTATATTTAGACCCTTCTGGCTTACACTTAGATAATTTCATAATTTAATAAACAAATACCTTTCGCTAAAAAGTCCCTAAAGTTGCAGCCCTTCAGTAAGGCATTTGATATTATTATCCACAAGTACTTGAGTATCTTTTGTGAAAAGATATATAATAAATTGATATTAATTTCCGATTAAGGCAAGAATTACTTTATTTTGAAGAATAGAATCAGATATATACTCGTACCTACCATAGTAAGTCTACCTGTATATACTTACCATGGTAGGTATATATCTGTTTGTCATTGACATGTTAACGCAAACGAATACCATAGACACATACACATTACATGATTCAAACCTCCCCAGTGGTGAAATTTTTTGTCGGTTTTTTCAATTTTTTTTTTATGATTTTTTTACGTTTTTTAAATTAAACTGTATAAAAACGTCATATTAGCATTTTTTGAGCTATGGTAATCGTTTGCATTAACATGTCAATGACACCCTGTATACTATGATACATGTAAATGTGAACACTGAAACACTTTCCGCTACTTCACAATGGTTGTACGCGAAATCGATTCGAACTATTTTATAGATAAATATATTCTTTATTGCACACCAAAAATAAAAATAACAATAGGAACTTAAAACTTTTACTTTTTTTATTTATTTATTAAACCTCGCCGGCAAACTTGCGAGAAAGCGGCGATGTTGCACCTGCGCTGCCCCAAGCCGATTTGCGACATTTCTCCGCAAACACACGCGATAAAGCTATTCTATTACTGAATGCCACAAGCTCATCATCATCATCATCATCCAAGTGCCAGTCCCAATTGCTAACCGTGGCTTTCACCTCGGTGCCCGGGGTCCGCTTTCCTGCTGAAACGCCTCCACTTCGCTCGGTCTTTAGCGTCCTTTGCCGTAAGCCCATTGGCACGCATATCGTCCCCTACGACGTCGATCCAACGCCTCTCAGGCTTTTTTCCGGGTCCTGGCGGAGGCGGCATGGCGAGGCATCTGTTACCCACGTAGTCTGCCGAAAGCTATACCTAATTTATTCTCAAAATAGCTAGTTCTGAGTATTTAGTTTTGAACATCTTCATGCACTGTACATGAAGATGTACTGTTACAGTACTTATACATAGGCGGACTTAATGCAACAAGGCATTCTCAACCACTCAAACTTCGGGTTCGTGTTCGAATATGTTATCCATACGAACGAACTAAATGTTCAAATTTAGTATTTATGTTCGCTGTGTTCGTCTTTGCAAACAAGACAATGTCCCAATAATGAATTAAATAACTTAAATTAAACATTTAACAAGTTCTAACAAAAGTTTTTCTCTTTTCAGGTAGTGTCAGTGAGTGAACAGTGATGAGTGCCAAGTGAGTGTGTGAGTGAGTGCTGTGATGGAGGCGACTCCGCTCCCTCTCGAAGTGGATGAGGAGGGCCGCCCTCAGCAGGGCTCCTCCACAGGCAGTGGATCATCGTCGGGAACTGGCTACTATGCGCATAAGAACGGTGAGTGGTAAACTTGTTAATACATTTTTTTTTATATCAATAAAAGTTTATTATTGTTTAAACAGATATTTGAACATAGAATTGATGATTTACTTGAAGGGTTACTTGAAATCGAATGACGTTAGCTCGAATAACACTTGCTCGAAAACGTTAACTCGACAGTTCTTAAAATCGATAAATTATGAGTGCGACTGTTCATTATCTCGATGCATTAAAATCTGAAAACTCGAACCATCGTCAACCACTAGTCTACAATTTAATGAAATGCCAAAATACAAAATAATTCACAAGCTACCCTGACGCTTTCAATTTAGGTTACCCTTATAATCTATATAAACATCTTCCTGTTCTTTGGGATCGCTGCCACATATTTTTTTCTTTCATTCCGTCCTATCATCCACATCGTCATCAATACCTCTCTTTTCTTTCATATCACTTTTCACACAATCCATCCATCCATTTTGACTTCTCTCTTCATCTCCAAAGCCTCGTGTATACTTATAATTCTTTTAGTAATATGCGCTTCACCTCCCCTCTTTACATAGCCATACCAAGACAAATGATTACCTTTTAACTTTTCAGACACTGGCGCCACTTTCAAACTTCCTCTAAAACATTCATTTCTCACTTCACCCATCCTCGTCACATCACATATCCGTCTAAATATTCTCATCTCCACTAGATGCAATCTTATTCATAATTTCTTACATAAAAGTTAAAAAAATATGTGACATTTCTTTCCTCTTTTTTACAGGCCACGAAATTTAAAACCCCCACATTATTACAAACTGCTTTACGAGGCAACGTAGGCGTATCATAAGTATGATTATCAAAGTCATTACAACAGACTTAAGTATGATTACGCCGACGAATAATTACGAAAATAACAGATTACGCCTTCTGAAACCCGAAAACTAACATAATGACAGACTGTGTGGCGACTTTTGTTGTAAATAACTTGAAAGTCAACACAAAGTCAACTTATCTGATTCACTTATATTTTATGAGTTCTGCGACCGAATCTAAACCATGGAGTAAGGGTTGAGTTCCATTGCGAGAATGAGAATGAACCAAACAGAACATTATTTTTTTAGTAAAGTTGACATTTGTGAAACCCAATAATTTCCAAATTAAAACTTTTATGTAATTGACATTTTAAAAACTTGTGATAAATAAATAATAACATTATCTTGATCATCATCATCATCATCATTTCAGCCGAAAGACGTCCACTGCTGGACAGAGGCCTCCCCCAAGCGCCGCCAGAAAGACCGGTCCTGTGCGTCTTGCATCCATCGGCTTCCAGCAACCCTGACTAGGTCATCAGTCCACCTTGTGGGAGGCCTTCCAACGCTACGTCTTCCGGTACGCGGTCGCCACTCCAGAACCTTTCGGCCCTAGCGGCCATCCGTTCTGCGTGCAATGTGCCCTGCCCATTGCCTGTGTCGGCAACCTTGGTTCTCTTGCGGATATCCTCATTTCTGATTCTATCACGCAAGGATACTCCGAGCTATCCTTTCCATTAAGTTAATTAGTTAGCATGCATCTAATCAAAAATATTTGTACAACTTAAAAGTCTAAGCAATGATACCATATCAAACGTTACCACCAAAATGTACCTGTATTCTAGCAAATAAATATTTCTATTTCTAAAAAATATACGTCGTAGTTCTATTGATCTAAAATACGCATTTATACGTAACTTAGCATAGTGTGAAAAAATGTTTTTCTAAATTTCAACAAGTGCGATACAATCAATATTTTGCAAGTTTTTATTAACATAAATTAATATCTGTGGAGTTTCTTAAACGTAAGGTGAGTAATGTCTTGTGATATGGCTAACTTTTTATAAAGTGCCTAAATTTTTGGTAACATGGATGGCTAACATCTCGTGACGTGGCTAACTTCTTAAAACGTGGCAAAATTCTTATATCGTGGCTATCTTTTCACAACAAGGCTGACATCTCGTGACGTGGCTATCTTTTCACAACGAGGCTGACATCTCGTGACGTGGCTATCTTTTCACAACGAGGCTGACATCTTGCGTCGTGGCTAACTTCTTAAAACGTGGCAAAATTCTTATAACCTGGCTATCTTTTCACAATGTGGCTAACATGTCGTGATGTGGCTAACCTCTTGTAACGTGGTTAACCCCTCTTCCCTTACCCAACTTATCCGTATTCATCTAACGCAGCAGTGGAATCGCACCTTAACGCTAGATTTCAAGATTGTTGACGATATGGTTTTCGGGTCGAATTTTCGTCGCCAAATGTCGTTCAAGCGAAGTGCGTGGAAATTGTGAAAGATTTGGTATTTGATAAATGGGTTTAATTCGCTACGGGTTAGAGAACGGGTGGGGAAACATGGCGGTTGTTGATGCAAAATGATTCAACAAGCAAAAAGATTCAACAAGCAAAAATTTACTAGTAAAGCTCCGACTTACGAATATTAAAGTTATTGCCTGATATGAACTTTGAGCTCGATATGATACACAACAACAGCGCGTCGGATTATTTTTTGCAATGTACCCACAAATTCAATAGTAATTAGATTCTAAGCGTATGCTCTCGGCACTTTCTAATTATAAAGTAAAAACATTGTTTCTCATCAAGTGATTATGTATTTTAATCTTAGAGAAATAAATGATATATAAACCGAAATTTATTTATTTAATCGAAGGAGAACCAACAGCTATAACTAAAGAATAACAATTGTACCTATAAGAAACATTGAGCCAATTACAGGTTCTCACGGGTAGAAACTGAAAAAGTAGCAGAAAACTTAGGATCATTAACAAGCACGATAAAAAGAATACAATAAAATATCACATATTACAATTGACACGTTTAAAAAAAAATATGGTTATGGTCACTACTCTCAAAATAGTTGATATAGGATATAGGTTTGAACGGCATATCCTAGAATTGAACCAATACTTCGAAGACATGTTTTTTATGGTGGGCAAAAATCATCCAATGAATCGAATCCCGCTCTTGGGCGGAGAGGGAAATAGTGTGTCAGACTCTTACCGACTAAACATCCCACCCTGTTCCTTCACTGCCCTTCGCACTGGGGCACCATCAGGTGGGATCGCAGTCAAGCATTAGTTTATAGCAAATAAAAAAAAATTGTAGGCGTTTTTCCCTTTGGGTTAATTTTCTATTTTCAAGCGGGTGAACCCGCTAGCAGTAGCTAGCTAAATATAAATATTGTAAGTAATATTATTATGCTCACCCTTCGACCAACAAAGCTGGAATGACTCACTGTCGTATGTCATTACGACGTAATGACATTATGATGGCCACTGATTCCCAGAAACGAAGGGTTATTTACAAATGTACGCTGAATTGATTGATGTTGTAACCAAACACTAGATTTACGTTTGGTTGTACTTTGAAAAACTAAAGTCTGCTGGTGCACATTTATGTGCACCTAACTGGTCAAAATGCACAAAGCAATGTGACTGGTATTTAGTATGCCTTTTTTCTTCTTCTTTGTTTTAAGTTTTGTATCTTTAAATATAAAAGGAGAAACTGACTGATTGACATATCAACATACAGTTTAAACTACTAGGCCGAGGAGCGTGAAATTTTGCACAAGGTTTCCTTTTATGACGTAGGCGAACACTAAGAAAGGGTTTTTCAAAATTCAGCTCTTAAAGGGATGTAATGGAGGTCTAAAGCTTGTATGGAAAAAGCTTCTATGGAAGTACTTTTTTATATTTTTAATATACGAATACATTATGGAGAGTCAAAGTTAACGTAAAATAGCAGATTTTTTAAGGATTTACTGGAGTACTCATACTCAAATGTATGTTTTGATTTCTATAGAAGCCTAGATAATATCCACATGATATCTGTGTATCCAAAATATCTGAAGAAAGAGGTGTAATAACATCATAATCACGTAAGAGCGGTTGTATGAAAATGTATGTCGGGTTGACCGCTCTTAATTTCTTTTAAACCAAATGATCCGAAACACTACCACATTTCCACCTGAACAATATACCAGTAATAAAAACCTCATAAATGGATGGCTTTCCTAATTGTTATCAAGTTAACAAAGAGATTAATGTACTGTGACGGTACAACACCTGAGCCTAATGGCTTTTGAATCTATTCCCTGGATTATTATAGTAGTTATAATGAAAATGGGAGGTAATGGCATCCACTAGCGCCAACCCTGGTCCAGGCTCCTCTTTCAGGAGTATGCGACACCGGTAAGCCTTTGTAATCACCACTGAGCATAGTTATTTCAGGCGGCTCCTGTGTCAAATACGGTGAGAAAAAACTTAGTTTCTCGCCGAAATTAGTTTGTAAAAATGTTTTTTTTTACAAAAAAAAAAAATGAAAAAAAATCATTCAGGCATAAAAATAAATAAAGTCGTTATTCTAATCAAACCCGATGACATTTTGGAATGTAAGTCATTAATTTATTTATTTTTTTCGTAAAAAATGTTAAAATAACGCTTTTTGCAAGCTTTTATTTAGTTTCACCTGTCCCGTTGTCTGTCGTTCTGTAATCAAATCTTGCAAATTAAATTTGATCCACTTCCCGGTTTCCGATTGAGCTGAAATTTTGCATGCCGGTGTAAATCGCATGACAATGCAATATTATGATGACATGGAGCTGATCTGATGATGGAATCACGAGGTAGCCATAGGAACTCTGTAATTAAACGGCACAACCACGTCGAGTTTGGACTCGTGTGAATCGTCTTGACGAGTTTTAATTACATAATTATAGACCGCTGCTATAAAAGCTTGTTATGAAAAAAAAAATATTTTCATTAAAAACTTGTATATAGTATAATATAAAACACGTAAAAAAATCATTTAAAAAAAAATAAGAAAACCTACAGAAAATTCCACCACTGCGGGGGTCTAGAATCATAATATATCATGGATACATGGTATTTATTTGTGCGTCGATGTCAAACACACCCTGTGTATTTTAGGACATAATGTATCTGTGTTTTTAACCAGTAAAAGTCTGACACTAACTCCCTGCCTCCCCAAGGGCACGCACGCAGTCTAAATAAAAAATGGTGTTATGATTTAAAATAAGAGTTACTGAATATCTAACATCTTTAAAAAGATCATCTATAACCGTATTAGAATCTTGGTTATTTTTAGCTCATTTAAAAATAACATAAATAAGAGTCTTACCAGTAAAAATACTTTTATTTACATGTAGGCTGATAAACCCAAAAATAGTAACTTAGCTTATTCTAAATGTAAACAAAAATATAAGTATCCAGAAAAAAATAATGTAACAAACAAAATATTTTCTCGGAAAAATTTATTTCAGACGAACACGTGTAAAGTAATTTTTACCTTTAAGTTTATTATTAGAGACAAATCCTAGTTACCCGGAAAATGTTTGAAAAAATCATAAAAAAGTCGCAAGAAAAAATAACTCGACAAAATTGTGTTTTAAATTGCGATTTTCTTTGACGACTCGACATTTCTTTACACAGAATTGGCGTAACGTTTATTTCAATCAAATTAATTGGATCATTACGAAGTTTTAAGGTGTCTGCACACAGCGGGCTCGGCGCGGCGGGACCGGGCGGCGACGCGACGCTGAGCAGTTGTAATGTACTAGATAGTACGGACGACGCCACACAGAGCCGTCCCGCTCGACGCGACGGTAACCTCGAATCTGTATGGCGTCGTCGCGTCACCGCCCGGTCCCGCCGCGCCGCGCCCGCTGTCTTAATAGCAATGTAATAGAGTTCAAAATAATTGTGTTACGCTTTTAGGATAGAGAGATCTCAAATATGTGTCATGTACTCGTATATATAATTCTTGTTGGTATGTTCTGAAAACTTTTTCGATCAATATAGCCATTAATTAACGAACAGATTATAATAGATCCTATTGAAAATCATTGAAAATATGTGTAGTACTTACGTTTTTCTTTTAAAAATGAATTAATGAAGAATTTTGTCTTAATGGGAATAAAGATATTTAAACCGAAACTGGTTTTAAAGATTATATGGGGGATTTTGGTTTCGTTCTTTCAATAAATTTGAACTTGCCGCAAAGCCTAATCAAATCATCATCATCTTTTCAGCCGCAAGACGTCCACTGACTGCTAGACATAGGCCTCCACCAAGCGCCGCCACTATGATCGATCCTTTCCTAATCAAATAAGATATTAAAAACTGTAATTATTAATTTTTCAAAACTCTTCTCAAAATACGGTGAGGGTGTAAAAGTCTATGCATGTCTACAAATGGAGGCAGTCAGACGGTTCGGATGTTGAGTATTTGTGCGGCGTCTTTCTGCAGACCATGTCCTACCTTCCATCCTGCATCACGTGCCCTATTACTTGTTTTGACAGCATCGGTAGACAGCATTACTGTGTCCAAATAGTGAGCCTGGCAAAAACCAGTTTTGTCATCGACATGCAGAGAAGAAGACAGGTGTTAAAATTTAAATGTTTTTTTTTTTAATTTATTTCTAAAATGCTTACAATATTCTTACATCAAGTCTGGCCCCACAACGAAAACCTCTTTGGGTTTATCTGTGTGCAGGCGAGCCGTTACATATGTACAATTTAATTCAATTTACAGATGATGTTGTGTGAGGAAACGCTTTGATTTATACGTGTAACTTTTCGATGAAAACTTTCTCCCGAATAAAGGCAATTGCAAAGTGTTAGTTTTCTTATATCAAAAAGTAGCTTTCTGCCAGCGGTTTCGTCCGCACGAAAATAGGTTTTTGCACAAAATTTGGACACACGTTTCATCAGTTTAGGGGGTGAATTTTGGAAAATCCTTACACAGTGTTCGCCTACGTCATAAAAGGAAGCCCTGTGCAAAATTTCTTTCTCCTAGTCCCAGTAGTTTCGGCTATGCGTTGATATTTCAGTTACCCGGTTTCTCCTTTTATATCAAAAAGTATCTTTCTATCAGCGGCTTCTCCCGTGTGAAATTAGAGTTCTCCATACAAACTTCAGACCCCATTAATTCCCTTTAGAAGCTGAATTTTGGAAAACCCTTTCTTAGTGTTTGCCTACGTTATAAAAAGAAGCCCTGTGCAAAATTACACTCTCCTAGTCCTAGTATTTTCGGCTGTGCGTTGATATGTCAGTTCATTATCATCAGCCTTTTTAATGTTCCTACTGCAGGGACACAGGCCTCCTCTCTAAGAAAGGGAATGGGCAGTAATCCACCACGCGGGCCCAGTGCAGGTTGGTATGTTAGTTAGTTTCTCCTTTTATATAAAAAAAAATAAGAAAAAACAATATCAAACCTAGTCAACAAAACAAAAGAAATAGGGTTATAACAAATTCCTGTCTCGTTGACGAATTGTTTTGTCTACTGAAGCCGAAATAAAAAACGTTTATTGGTCAATAGCGCCTTTCTATTCGTCGTCCAAGGGGATTATTGGATACGCATCGACGGTAGTTATTCTACGATATTGCCGCTTAATTCTTTTGTTTTTATTTTGTTGTCTTTTTTGTGAGTAATGGTGTCTGAAACGCCGATCAATGTAAACATAGTACATAGTATAAAACAAAGTCGCTTCCCATACATAGATCTTTAAAATTAAGCAACGGATTTCGATGTGGGTTTTATTAATACATAGAGTGATTCAAGAGGAAGGTTTATATGTATAATGCATGTATAATATATTTTATATCAGCATAGCACCCGCGCGAAGCTGGGGCGGGTCGCTAGTATGCAATAATTGTAAAGAACTGAAATAGTACATTTTGATACAAGGGGAGAAACTATCATTATGATATAAGTGGAATTTTCCCGAGCCATAAACGAGGGTGTCACGGAACCGAATACTGCTATGACAAATTTCTACGTGTGATTTACCACTTTTTCATTATATTTTCGAAGAAATAAATAAATGAGGTTTTAAAACGCAGTATTGGAAGGCCTTTTACAAGGTGGACCGATGACTTAGCAAGGGTTGCGGAAATTCGATCCGATATATTTGAGATGCACAGGACTTTCGACTGAAATGATGGATGACAAGCGACTCGTGGGTATCGCTTAGTACCAAGTCTGTTATGACATCATTACATAGTATAAAACAAAGTTGCTTACCGCTATGTATGCTTAGATCTTTAAAAGTACGCAACGGATTTTGATGCGATTTTTTTTAATAGATATAGTGATGCAAGAGGTAGATTTATAGGTAGTACCCGTAAGAAGCTAGGGCGGATCGCTAGTAAGTAATAAATAGTAGTGGGGGCGAGCTTGTATACTTTTTTGCACTAGTGCGAAAAACACCAAAATAAATTGCGTGCATAAAAGCGGTACGAATAAGGGCAGATTTTGGAGTAAGTTTATTAAAAAATATATATTCTTCTTACAATTTTTTTAAGCCCTATCTGTCCCACTGCTGGGCAAAGGCCTCCCCCAAGTCCTTCCAAACCTTTTTCTCCCGCGATTTCTTAAACCCGTTGTCTCGTCCATACAATTACGTCCCTTAAATAGACTGAGCACAAACAATGTACCCTCGTTTGGCAATTGGTGCGCAGTTGTGTTCACAATCATGTGACCCCCCCTCCCTCTGCTCTTACCCCCTCTACAGAATGTGGGTCAATCGCAACCCTTTAATCAGAGCGACTGAACGAATCATGGATGTCATTCATTGATAAGCATTGTGTGGAGTGGAATTTAAATTGGAATTGAAGATTTTTAAAACTGATTTTAGTTTTTGATCTTTTCTCGTAGATTAAAATTATTTGAAGCTCTTTCGAGACGGTAAAGAAAGATAATGTCTGAATCTAGTTTATATGATGTGAGTATTGATTTATGTATAAATTGAATACAAAGTATTCTAATTTTATTTACAGTAAGTACGATTTTTAGCGAAAACAATCGCCAAACTTAAGTAGCAATGGGTCGGATACATTGCACGCAGAACAGATGGCCGCTAGGGCCGAAAGGTTCTGTAGTGGCGACCGCGTACCGGAAGACGCAGCACTGAAAGGGTTGCTGGAATCCAATGGATGCAAGATGCACAAGATCAATCTTTGTGGCGGCGCTTAGGGGAGACCCATGTCCAGCAGTGGAAGTCTTTCGGCAGATATGATGATAATGATGAAGTTTGATTTAATTTCAGCAAAAACCAAAATCTGTGAAGTTACTATTTTAGTGTACAATTAAGATTATTCTATCTGTCTATCATGTAAAATAATTTTAACTTAATTTTAATGGTAAGTTATTGGAATTTCACTGAGATATAATAATTATCAGCTCTATTTAATCTGATTGAGTTGGTCCCACGCTGGGCGCCAATTTCGTTCACTTAGCAATACGACCGCCGAAGCCGACATTTATTTTTGATGTTTGTGGTTTATTGTGTTAATTACCTGTAGTTAATTATAGAGAATGACGTAAGAACTAGTTACTGCCAGTGGCTTTACCCATGGGCATATAGGAAAACATCTCAAAGGAAAAAATCGAGATTAAATATTTTATGTGCTATTCCAAGACATGGTCGTTTGAACTTTAAGATATAACAAAAATACACAAACACACTCACAAACTTTTGCCTTTATAATATTAGTATGGCATCATTAAATAGTATAAAACAAAGTCGCTTCCTGTCCCGATGTATGCTTAAATCTTTCAAATTACGCAACGGATTGTAATGCGGCTTGTTTTTACTAGATAGAGTGATTCAAAAGGAAGGCTTATATATATATTACATGCATAATATATTTAATATCAGCATTACACCCGTGCGAAGTTGTATAATATAGAACTCCTGTAATTTTAATGGCACCCAGCACGTGACAATTCTCTCGTCCCACGTTGGGTGCCAATTACTATCTCAAATTAATTTACCGTGACTTCTAAAAAAGTACGTGTTGTGTATCTAACAATTAATAATAATTAATATTTAGGGCAGATTTAGCATATTGATACCAGAGAAGTTAACGTAAGGGACATTTTTATGTGTGTGGGATTAGGCGTCATAATCCTGTGACGAGACCGGGGGGCTGCCCCGCCCCCCTCCTCGTCAGAGTCTATATTTAAAAGTGCGCCGGATCATTTCACCGCGACCGACCACTAGTTTTGTATTCGTTCCGCTTATAAGGACAAGCGATATTGTAAAAAGTTGAAGTAATAAATCAGTATATTGGCATCTAGGATTTATTTTCAGCTCCGCACACAGTACCTGACACACCACAGTATAAGGTCTAGCCTTAGACATATATTTTACGAAAAATACCCTTACATCAATCATCATAAGGAACATTTTTGCATTCTAAGTAAATGTCCCTTACGTCAATTCATACTTCTGGTATACATATTTATCAAATCAGTGGGTAGTTGTTATTTGACATTCACTTGTTGATGTTCTTGGTTTACTGAGATAATTATGTAAATTAATTATCGTTTACGTGTCAGAACTTAATTTAATAGCTCCTTTGTTTGTGTGTGTAGCCACCAATAATGTTAAAATCTAAAGTTCAGCACATAATTAATGTTCATGTGGACTAACTATGTATAGTATTGAGTATTTCTATCCTTGTGGGTAGTTATTCTAGTCACACGGTCTATACTAGTCACATTTTTTTTTTAAATAAGAACTTTCTTCATATTTTTATAAAATGGGTTTTTTATGGTGCAAAAAATCATCCAATGACGAATCCCGCCTTTTGGCGGAGCGGGAAATAGAGTCAGACTCTTACTGATTTAATGACCCACCCCATTCTATGAATATTTCTATCAAATGAAAAAAATGGAGCCCACGGTGGGCGCCATTTTTTTTTTCGAATCAACACGTTTGCATATTTTTTTTAATGAAATGTTGTATTTGTCTAACAATTTTCAAATATTTAATTAAAAAAAGTATGTTTCACCGAGATGAGATAACGACTACTTTTAACAACATTTATTGTTTGGAAATATCTAAAATTACTATATGGTAACGGGTCTCTGGATAGTCAATTACAGATTTCTTTTATCCCATTCTCATTTCAAAGACCATTTCCTTTCTCTTATCGGTTCTACTCAATTTAATTCCTTCTTTTTCTTCCCTTTTCAATAAATTTATGAAAAATATTTGAGCTTGATTAATTTTGATTGATTAGCAGTAAACCACAGGCTATCTCTTATATTATTATTTTAAGTTCTTACGAGTCATCCTAAAGATTGTCTAGTAGATATAATTGCTGTCAGCTAT
The DNA here is from genome assembly GCA_029852875.1 of Mythimna loreyi. Classification (NCBI taxonomy): domain Eukaryota; kingdom Metazoa; phylum Arthropoda; class Insecta; order Lepidoptera; family Noctuidae; genus Mythimna; species Mythimna loreyi. The sequence continues at coordinate 4,751,646 of CM056799.1, forward strand.
AAGACCACCGTTGTACACAGGTAAAGTAACAGAATTTATAAGTAAACTTAAATCTATAGAGATTTAAGTCTTATAAATTCTGTTACTTTTTTTTGTACAATACTTTTTTTCAATTCTAATCTGTTTTAAAATTAAAACAAAGTTCAGAGACCCTCACGCAGTCATGCATGACCGTATTCCCATCGCTTAACTGTGATTTAACTTCGCAGTTTTTCTGTGTCATAAAGCAATGTTTTTTTACATAACTTCTTGTATGAATGCGTGTATACTTCCACATTCATTTTTACAAACTAATAAATAATAATTTAACAACTTCTGAATGGTCACGCAAGGGTTTTACGTCATGAGCTAGGTGACCGGTCATTTCTCATTGTTACCGGTCAAGATATAGATTAATAGTTTTAACTGCTAGTTGAGCTAGTTCATAGTTATTATTTTGTCAGATTACGTTCTTAAAGACCTTAAAATGGTTTTTATTCTGAATACTGATAAAAATAGCTTTCACTCTTAGCAGAGCTAGTGTTATGAGTACTAGACTACTGATAAACATACTTATATATTTTTAAATCTAAATATATATATACTAGCTGTGCCCGCGACTTCGTCCGCGTGGAATAGTTATTTTGGGCATCATATTTATTTTTGCAAACAACTTCCTCAGCTTTATAAATTATAGCTGTTACCCACGACTTTGCTCGTGTCAATTTCTGTTATTATTTTAGACAATTTAGTTTTTAAAAGAACATCTAAAAGTACTTCATAGAGCTACACCTCCCCTTGGGCACGCCATAATCTTGGCGGTAAGTCCCCTCTTTGAGGCGTGGTTGGATAGACATCATGGCGTCCTCACCTTCCGCATGACGCAGGTTCTCACCGGACATGGGAAGTTTAGGAGTTTCCTGCGCCGGATTCGTGCGGAAAAGACGCCCGGGTGTCGCCTCTGTGCGGCCGGCCCGGAGGACACTGTGGAGCACACGGTGGAGATGTGCCCCGCTTGAGAAGAGCATTGCCGTGTCCTCGTGGGGGTGATCGGCGGCGGCAACATCTCGCGCCGGGCCTTGGTTCAGGACATGGTCCGCAGCGAAGAAGAATGGCAAGCGGTCGCCTCCTTCTGCAAAGCGGTAATGCTCATAAAGGAAGGAGGCCGACTGCATAGGGCAAGGGCAACAGCGCCCTCGCCGTAGACGTCGCCACCGCGATCCCGCCGATATCCGGCCACAGTAGACGCTGGCTTGCGGACGGTGAGCAATGGGTAGCTCGCCGTCCGGTTGTCTGGTAACAGTACAGACCGAAACCAAGTCGTTGACGGCGTGCACTGCTCCCGCACGCCTCAAGGTGTTGTCAGCAAATTATGTGGCCTTTGGGAATTTTATTTGTAATTTTGTATCGGAGTTATTTTAAAATTGTAATATCTTCTAAGATGTTCATTGAAAATAGGTGATGTCAAAGACAATTTTGTTAACAATTACATACTCTTAATCAACACACATTTATTTGGATAAAAATTAATATTATTATGTTGATACAACTCTAACAAATAATTGGTAATAATGCATTATACCAATTATTATTATTACAGCATAAAAACGGTTCTAGTGAGTTAATCTTAAAAGATAGACATATACTGTCGCAGACATTTTTTTAGATCATTTTAAGAGGAATAATTCTTTCATACATATTTTTTTGTTATCTTGAACCGTTTTCGCAGCGCACGCAACGGAAGCCCTCAAAGATGAATAATTTTCCCCGTTTTTTCCACATTTTCCATTGTTTCTTCGCTACTATATGTTGCAACGTGATTTTATATAGCCTAAAGCCCTTCTCGATAAATTATCTATTCAACACAAAAAGAATTTTTCAATTCGAACCAGTAGTTCCTGAGATTAGCGCGTTCAAACAAACAAACAAACAAACAAACTCTTCAGCTTTATAATATTAGTATAGATACAAGGAGAAACTCACTGACATATACATATGTATACTCCCAGTAGTTTTGGCTACTGGTACAGGGACTAGGAGCATAACATTTTGCACAAGGTTTCCTTTTATGAGGAAGGCGGACACAAAGAAAGATTGTCCAAAATTCACCCTAAAGGTGTGAAACGCGTGTCCAAAGTTGGTACGAAAACCTATTGTCACGCGGGCGAAGCCACTGGCAGAAAGCCAGTACTTACATAATATACATATTATAGATAAATTACGCCCAGACACAGAACAAATGATCGTGCTTATCCCACAAACATTTGTCCTAAGTAGGAATCGAACCCGCGCCCTCCAGCATAGCAGTCTAACTACTAGGCTGACAGGACTGTCAAAATAAACTTTTACTGCTTTAAAAACACACCTCGTTCCTATGCTGTCTATCATACCAGGAACGAGCCTTCCTTTCATAAGTGAACATTTGGCGCCAGTAGGCTTCAAACCTGCTGGGTCTCCAGCTTGCTGACAATTCCTTGAGAAGCGCGGGAACAAACAGTACGCGCTGTCGAAATTAAGATTTTACGAATTTATAACTCACTAGCTTTTGTAAGCGGCTTCGCCCGCGTACATAAAATATCCTATGTCACTCAGGAGTAAAGCAGCTTTCTATTGATGCAATTTTTTTTCCAATCGGACCAGTAGTTCCAAAGATTACCTGCTACAAACAAAAAAAACAAACTTTACCTCTTTATTATATTAGTGTAGATTAAGAACAATACAATATAGTTAACTTAATAATGAGCTTAACTAAAAATAACAGATATAACTATAACATACAGCGATCAAGCAGTTTTAAACAAATTTTGTCATAAACATAATCATAGTTTTTGACTTGGTTATTATAAGGGTCCCGTTTTTGCTGCTGTTATGTTACGACACCTTTAAAATGTCAATAATGGCATGGTATAGCACCATTATAAACATAGCAAAATTGCCTAATAATTTTCAAGCACCGTGGCGGAATTTTGAGCAATCTTTACAGGGATTTACCACCAAAAATTTGACATTTACAGCCTAATATAATTGAGTTGGTAAAACTATAAAAACTATAAATGTCACATTGTTTTAGCAATAGCTAATGGTTTCACTGTGTTATTTTGTATCAACTGGCACGGTTGGGACACAATAGAAAGACAAATACAGAAGGCAATCTACATACAGTGCAAATACAAGTTCGCTTGACTAATCTCACATTTATTCGACTGACCTGTGACTGGCCTGTCAGTCTAGTAACTAGTGACCCTGACTGCTATGCTGGAGTTTGGTTTCCATTCCCACCCAGGACAAATGTTTGTGTCATGAGCACGATCATTTGTTCGGTGTCTGGGTGTAATTTATCGATATATATAAAAGGAGAAACTGACTGACTGACATATCAACGCACAGCCAAAACTACTGAGCCTAGGAGCGTGAATTTTGCACAAGGGTTCCTTTTATGACGTAGGAGAACACTAAGAAAGGGTACAATAAAATTGTTGCGGGGGAGAGAACGCGTTTTTTTCCGCACTAGTTGCCGCCGATCGCCCCCACAAGGGCACTCTGCATCCACCTTGAAGAAAATTCATGTGTGTGTATTCATGTGTGTGTGTGTGTGTGTTCATGTGTGTGTGTATATGTGTGTTCATGTGTGTGTGTGTGTGTGACTTCTGTACCTATCTGTTTAGTGGTTAGGTTAAATACACGCTATGACAAATTAATGTAATTAGTTCTGTTGGAAACACCGGCAGTTGTTTTAATATAATTGTACTGTTATTTTCTGCAACAATGTATGTGACATACGTTGTAATTTATGGTGCTAGACTATGTTCTGAGAGCGGTTTTTGCCTACGGTAAATTATCTTAAGAAAACATATATTGCCGCAAAAAAAGTTTTTTCAATACACTTACTCGAAAACTGCCTCTTATCGCACTCCTATTAGGTTCAATATAGCATGTATATCACCCAAGTGCTTTTTTGAGTTTATCACAACAAGGGCATTTTTATTCCTTCCTTATCGTCACGGTAGTGGGTGCTTGTTATTTTTTTCTTAGATTTTAATCAGGCGCGAGGCGTCCCCACGAGTCGCTGGACGTCCCCCACGAAATTAGAACCAAACTGTTCAGAGCAGATTTGAATTTTTTATTATTAATATACATATTTCTACTGTATGTTTGAGATACGATTAAACATTTTTTCTTTCTTTATTTATTTCACAAGTCGTAAGTGTATTGAAAAACGTCGTTTGACACACGTGTAGATTTGTCTTTACAGTCCTTGGCTCCATAACACATTCGCCTACGGCTCGTGCGAATTTCGCCTCGGTCGCAATGACAAACTTCCTGCACTTGTATCAAAATGTACTATAATGATCTACGTCCAAGTTCAGGACGTGGGTTTGTCATCATTGAAGCGAAAAGACCTTCTCTGCTAGTCATAGGCTGTCTTCAAGTGTCTCAACAGATTCTCATGACCCTTACCAGGTCGTACAAAGCCTCCTTAGGTTGCATCTTTTAGTACATGAATGATACTACCTCTGGGCCAAATTTTCATACCAATCCAATTGGACTACATAGTCGAATTGATCGGTATGAAAAATTCCGCGTACATATTCAGGAATCCAATGAACGCAAGACCCACATGATCAGTTTTTATAACGAGACTTAGGGAAATTCTATGTCCTACAGTGGACGTCTGTCGGTTAAAAAGATGATGAGGATTTACGCGTGAATAAGTAACAAACACATCACAAATTTTTGCTGTTATAATATCAGTATGATTTCTTTTGAAAATCTGTTAGGCAGATATAAAATCTTTCTATACATAAAATTTTTTGGCTTCTGCACTTGGCTTGAGATAGTTTCTCACCAAGGTTTGAATCATTACCGATAAGATTTATCAATCCACACGGCCTATCATTAGTCTTGTGGGGAATGTGTTTACTCTTGGACAATCTAATGAATATTCTGCCATCTATCTGTTGAATAAAGCGTAAAGTTTCGTTGGATTTCTATCGACTCAAACACGTGGAGTAATTAGTAGATTATTTATGTGACTAGGGGATAAAATAGTATCTCTAAGACGTGCCCAGCATGTTGAATTTTAAATGAAACGAAGGTTATTAAGTTTTGTTCCTGAACTTGGTGAGGGGTTCGTATAATTAACTCCCGAGCACTGCGAGGGATTTAATATGCGAATAGAATATCATGTTCTATGGCAAAAATGGGTATTAATGTCAAAAGAAAACCTGACTAACCATTGCATCAAGTTGACTTTTGATATAGACCTGTCGCATTTCCTCTAGTTATATCACTCGTCTAGTTGTATTTTTTGGCCGTCTTCTTTGCTAGCATTACTGCTTCGCCGAAAGAGGCGACAGACTACCATTCCTCCTCGCTCCGGAGCATAGCCTGTATCAGGATCCACAGGATCAGTGTAAGGATGTCCCGTACCCTTAAAGAACCGACTTTAAATACCAAATTAAATGATAAATGATAAATGATATTTATTTTGTAAATAGGTTTTAAAATAACACTTTTACACGTCAATATTTTTTCTTTTCGTCAGTTTAAGCTAGATGAGTCCGGTGTTTCCTAGCTGACTACCCTGAGAAGAAACACCGAAACAAACTCAGGGGTCAAAGTCTCTTTTAAAGTCCATACAGTAACCATGTATTGGTCAAATCATATGAGAACCATGCAGATTAGTGTCTGAGATGGTCTTTTGAGGAAAGAACCATACAGATTTGAGTGGACCTGTCCAGTCAGTGCAAGCATTTGTCAGTATTCGTGTAGCTCAAACTTAGGACTACTAAGGAGCTCAACGACTTGACGATCAATACCAAAGAAAGGACATTTGTGTAGGCCGCATCAAATACTCAAATCTGTCAGACATCATATTAAAATTACGGAAAAGGAAAAGTAATCGACATAGTCCTCACATTCACAATAATAAAAAATAAAAAAAAATACAAAAATGTAACTGCAAAATAAATTATTGCAAGTCCAAAGTTAAAAAAATAAATAAATAAAAATAAAATACAACTACAATAATAGTGCTGGAGCAGGTCAATCCCAAGCCGTCTTATCCTCAAGATACTCCTTAACAGTATAAAAAGCCTTTTGACAAAGTTTTCGCTTTACAAACAATTTAAATTTATTCAGGCTAAGTTCTTGAACGTTACTGGGAAGCTTATTATAAAAGTGTACACATTGGCATCTAAATGAGCCCCCAATTTTTTTGAGCCTGGTTGTAGGAACCACAAATTTATGTTTGTTCCTAGTATTAACGTTATGGATATCACTGTACTTTTTAAACATGTTTTTATTTTTATGCACATACAAAATATTATCAAAGATGTATTGACAAGGCACAGTCAATATATTAATGTTTTTAAATTTATCTCTTAGTGAGTATCTAGGACTTAATTTATAAATTGAACGAATAGCCCTTTTCTGTAATACAAAAATTGTCTGAATGTCGGCGGCATTTCCCCACAGTAGAATGCCGTAGGACATGACACTATGAAAATAGCTGAAATAAACTAAACGGGCTGTCTCTAAGTCAGTTAAATTACGAATTTTTCTGACAGCGTATGCTGCAGAGCTAAGTTTTTTAGACAATTTATCAATGTGAGGACCCCACTGAAGCTTAGAATCTAGAGTAATACCCAAAAACACTATGGTATCTTCAGGACTCAAATCTTTACCTTTTATTTGTACACTAGTTTCAACTTGCCTAACATGAGGCATTGTAAACTTAATAAATTTGGTTTTTTTTTCATTTAAATGCTGCATGCATTTAAATTCAATTGTAATAACCGTTACTCTACCCCCAAGTTCTGTTGCCACGTCAAATTCCTTTCCCCATGCTGTTCCTTAATAAACATTTGCGAGTATTTTTATTAACACACCAATAACGATTGCGTGTTCCAACCCCGTTAAGTTATGTGGGTGGTATGCAAAAGTGCTGGTTTGATTGATTGGCTGAATATTGCAGTAGTGGACAAGTTGTGTTAATATAATGTACTTAGTTGAAAAACAAGGAAGTTTTTCATTTATGTGTGAAATCAATCATAACGTAGTGTATGTAGGTTAAAAAATGTGGCCACGTGTTACAAGCCAAATATTGGTTACAGATACATTAGGGGACAAAATGTCTCCATACTTGACGCACAACGCTCACTCTACCGTCTGCCGTCGCGTGACATGGGACGTGTTGTTGAACAACACTCAACAAGAGCATACAACAATAAGAAAAACAACAACAAGAATATATCTATCTATATAGGTATTTAACAATGTGATAGCGTTGCGCGACATGTTAGGGGACATTTTGTCCCTTAATATATCTGAGAAGCAAGAACAAGTTTCAAACTTATTGACTAAAATCACATATGTGTTCTTCAGTTGCTCTTTTGGGTTCAAGGATCACGGGTTTCCTATAAAAAAAATCCTTGTAATGAAATTAAGCCAATAAAAAGGAACAAACAATGCACGAAAAGCACACAATCTAATTTATAAATCAAAATGGCCACACCAATCAAAGATGGTGCTTTTCCTCATAAAACCTTAAACAAATAAAAACACAATTTACCGTAAATACAGCTCAAAATTTCATTCACCATAATGTAAAAACCAACGAACTCAAATTCAAAATAAAATAATTTAGCAAAACATCCGAATTAATATCAAACGAGCCGCATAATGCTCCACTTTGGCGCCAAAATTCCGCCATATTGAAAATGTTGTCGTGACACAAGTAAATTAACATAAACCACTCTGATTGTATGAATATTTACAAACCGTCGATCTTACGCTTTATTATATTCAAATAAGACAAAATTTCTCTGTAATCTGCATCGCACTGCGTTCCCCTACAGAATGTTAAACGACCGAATAACTTAACCTCTGTTTTCTAAAAATAAATGAGGTTTCGGAGCTCAATTTAAAATGGACGTCGAATATGCCTTTATAGCTGTCGTTAGCATAAAATAATACGTAATGTTTTCTTATATTATTTTTAGTATGCATAACAAATTCGTAATAAGAACACACCGCGAGTCGTTTTATTATTTTTCGTAAAATTAAACGTCAGAATAAATTGGAACGTTAGAGTAATTTCAAAATGAATTAGAATTTCAAGAGGACGATAAAAATGTGACATGATGTATATTCTCATTTAGACAAAATTAATTTTGGGAAATTAAGACACGGTTGAGTAATAAAAGTTAAAGAGCAGATGTTGGTCTTAGCCAAAAATTGTGTAAATATCTCAGACTTTATTTTACTTTGTATTTTCTTTTGAAATAAAAGGAAACTTTGAATTTTTCCTCTCTGGTGATGACAGGAGCTATAATGTTCATACTTAAATATACTTTGTACTTGTTGGCAAATAAACTCGTAATGTGGAAAATATATTCATAATTATGGTAGACTGTAGACGAAGTTGATTGCGTAATCTTAAAATAAGTCATATGAGTGAATTTTCACTCTGAAAAGCAACTGAAAATGTACTTTTTAAGTTTTCTGTTAGTATCACACGGGCATTTCCTTTCACAACTGACATAAATATTTGTATTTACTAGTTTGTATGTATATTTTTATTAGACTTATTTACAGTACGGCCGTCAGATCTTGGCGAGTTTGAAGTTAGGCTCTGCGAATGTTAGCGCTTGAAAACTCTTTTTTTTTTAATTGCTATAAACTAGTGCTTGACTGCGATCTCACCTGATGGTAAGCAGTGATGCACTCGTTGATGGTAAGGCGCACTAGTTTATTAAGAGCCTATTCACTCTAGCCTTAAATACACCTAAATTATAATCGGACGGAAAGACTGCAGCCGGCAAGCAAACTGTCCCAGTCCCTCGATGTACGCGGTATAAACGACGAGGCAAATCGCTTAGTCCGGGCCGCAGGGGTCTCAACAACGTAAGGGTGGATATTTGCCGTACGCTGGGATGTCCGAAGGTAAAATTGGGATGGCGGAATCAAATCGTGCAATTCCTGCGCACACTCTCCAAAATGCATCCTGTAGAAAACCGCAAGGCTGGCTACTCTGCGCCTGTGCTCCAGCACAGCAGGCTTTGAAGATTGGACTCAACCAAATCTGGATCACCAACCAGCCTCTTTGCACGCCTTTCCACCGAATCCAAAGCCTGCAGTACTCCACACACGATCGGACCTGTGCTTTGTACAGCATTAGAAGCTGACTCGGTGTGAAGTACCGTCGGACTTTAGCAAGAACGCCGAGTTTCCTAGCAGCTACCTTGGCCTTGGACTCAATGAACCGCCCAAAGTTAAGGTCCGAAGAAATGTCCATTCCCAAGAGCTGAAGGCGGTCGGTGCACTCCAGGGATACATCCTCGTAAAAAACATTGCAGGGCCTAACTTCAGACTCACCAAAATTCGACGGCCGTACTGCATGTAGAGATTTATACTTACGTTTATATTTTATACTTAATTCTACCCTAGATTGTTTCTCTCTGTCACTCAAAGGTTTGCTGGGAGAAAACTCATTGTTGAGTTAAGCTCGCCTTTTTACATGAATTGTCTAACTACTGTGTATTATTAAATGTTTTGTGTACAATAAAGAATAAAGGAAGGAAAGGAAAATAACAAAAAAAATGTTTTTTTTTTATGGCTTTGAAGATACAATAATACTACTTAGTAATCGGTTATGTAGACAATAATGGAGTATGGTATCTCTAAATAGACCACATGACTTACTAACCAACGAAGCTTGTTAAATGTGTCGAAGAATGTTCGCAGTTCTAAAAATAGGTTGGAAACACAGTTGAATTATACAACTTATTTAAGTTGATTAAATTCGTAAATAAAAGCTTCGACTTTCAAAGTTTAATATGTAGTATAGATCCCAGATCTGAGCCCTACCGGAGTTGCGTTGCTACAATACACCACCACTTTTAAACTTTATTCGAAAAATCTTGACAAAAACTCCCCAAGGCATTTTTGACTGTCATAGAAATTTGAACTGTAAGCATGAACTTCAGCATAGTCAAACACGAACATTAGTGTTTTACGGTTCGTGAGCCACAACACAGTGCGGATTAATGGAAGCTACATGTCACCAAATTTTAGATTGTAGAAAATGCCAGTTACCTTACCATTTTTTTTTTCACATTTTAAGAACTATGGAGGCAAATAGTGAGATGGTAGCAATTTTTTTTTCAGACTCGCATGTAGGTCTCAATTGACTTGCTATAAATACTTAATAAATTAGTTTTCAATGTTTTTCAAGTGCTTATTTTCATCGTTATAAATCGATAATCATTTACATAAATATTAATACAATCCATCACTAATCACCAACAAATACCACTAGTTCTAATTCCCACAAACAATTTACTTAACAAAACAGATCATTATCGAAAACAAACACGAAATCAAACCGAAATAATTCACTCGAATAATTCGATTTAAATATGAAATTCCCATAATACTGGCTGGTTTTAAAATTACTCAGAGCTGACCAATATTATACTAATTATCATGCAATCAAGGACCGGCAAATAAAATTATTGGCATACGAATTAAATGGGACTGGAATTTCCATTGCATATTTGCATAATGCTCTCCATCCGTGTAATGACGTCAGCGCCATGGAGCGTTGTGATTGGTGGATAATCAAGCGGCCGGTGTTATGAAAAAGTGAGAGTCTAAACGTAATACACACGTAACACGTTACGATGTTGTGTCGTAGTAAGTATGACGGAATATCGCGACATAAATGTTTTTTTTTATCTTTTTTATGTTCTTTTGGGAAAATCTTACTATCATTTTTATCATCTGCTTGATTTTTCAATGTATTTACTTCATTAAATATTATACATTTAATTATGATTCTATTAATAACTTCCATTTATAAACTAAAATAAATACATTCATCATCATCATCATAATGGCAGCCGAACGACGCCCACTGCTGGACATAGGCCTCCCCCAAGGCTCTCCACAACGATCGGTCCTGTGCTGTCCGCATCCAGCGGTTTCCCGCGATCTTCACCAGATCGTTGGTCCACCTTGTAGGGGGCCTGCCAACGGGGCGTTGTCCGGTACGCGATTACTCTTCGAGAACCTTGCCACAAAAATACATTAATATTACAAATTATTTATTGGGCATCTAAAAATTCATCCACATCGATATCAAAGGGAAAAGTGCCCAGAACGCTCGATGGCGTATTCAGAAAATGGGATGGCGCAAAGGTGTCGAATATATCAATATAATCTTTACTGATAATATATTATGATCAGTACTTTAGTTACGCTAATAACAATAAAATATGAAGCTACTTTTCGAAAATATTTCACAACAAAACATTTTTTTTTCTTTTAACTCCAGGCTCGTCGGCGCATCTCCTTTTTTTCTTCCAGTCTGTCCTGTCACTCATCACACTATCACTTAATACCCTTTTCTTTCATATCACTTCTCACACATAATACCATTTTTCACTACATCCATCTTTTTTCTTTTTTTTTATTAGCTTACTAGCTGCTACCCGCGACATTGTCTGCGTGAAGGCTCTACAGCACCAAAAATACCTAAGATGGCAGTGTCTATTTGTTTTCGTTTGGATTATTATTCATTAATTATTATTGCAACGTAACACGATTTGATCTCATAACGTGTGTAGGTAATTATGTTTGGTAGTTATCCGGGTTAATTTGATTTTGTATATCGTGATTTATTTTGAATGCAAATTAAGTATTGGATTTATAGAACTGGATTAATCGAAATGAAATGAATGTTTCACGCTCAAAGTAAACCTTTTCATTAATGTTATATTTGAATGCATATTTTTTTCTCAAATACTAATTTATTTTTAAAATAATTGAGCCTCGGTTCTGTACTCTGAGAGACAATTCCCGTACTTTTAAGGAACGTTTGTAATCTGTCGGTTTTTAGCGTTGATAGTATTTTTTATGTTGGGAAAACATGCTCCAATGACGAATCCCACTCTTGGGCGGAGCGGGAAACAGTGTCTGACTCTTACTGAGTAAACACCTCACTCCGTTCCTTCTTTACTCATAGCACTGAAACCACGCCTTCTTTTCAGAAGAAGCCCTGGGCCCCAAGAGGCTTCGACCCTTTTGCAGAGTCCCTACGAGCGGGAAACAGTGTCAGACTCTTACTGAGTAAACATCTCACTCCGTTCCTTCTTTACTCATCGCACTGAAACCACGCCTTCTTTTCAGAAGAAGCCCTGGGCCTCAAGGGGCTTCGACACTTTTGCAGAGTCCCTACGAGCGGGAAACAGTGTCAGACTTTTACTGACTAAACACCCCACACCGACCCTTTCCTGCCTTTCTCACCGGGACCAAGCCTTCCTTTCAGAAAGAGGCAATCGGCCCTAGTAGGCTTCGACCCTTTTAAAAGTCCTTACGAAGCCAAGCCCAGGTCAAGAAGTTACCTCCCCCGTTACGTTAACACACATAGAGAAAAATTATACAATAAAGATATAAAACCGCGCAGGAAAGCAGCGGTCGCCGAGTGGTAGAGACCCCGACTTACGAGATGTAGGTCGCTGCTTCAAATCCAGCCATTACATTGTGTAATTTATATAATTATCACTTGACTGCTCTCAAATCGGTGAATGAAAACATCGTGAGGCAACCGGCATGTCCTAGAACCAAAGAAAAAAAATTCAAAGACACTTGACGTCCACCAACCCGATCTGGGCCCATAGATTACGGCCCGTTAAGGCTGAATCTGTGCTAATCAGGCCTTTGAACCCCATCACCATACAGAATTCAACTAAATCAATCTATAAACAACCACCCACAATCAAACTTTAAACCTTTATAATTAATTGAACGCCCAAAACAATGGAATTATTAATTAATATTCGAGTTTAATTGAAACCCATTGAAACGCATTAATTTATTACTACGGCTGCTTTGATTGGCGACTAATGATATTAATTGGCGCAAATTAGTCCATAGAGTATTTTATGGAGTAGGTTCGTACTTGTAGCGATTAATATTGATGTTTGAAGTGGTCGGGGATATTGGAAGCGAGCAATCGTTGAGTAGCCTTTTTTATTATTCAAGCTTTTCAACTTTTATTAGTGTAATTTACATACAGTTTTACATACATACAGTTTGACTGGCCTGTTGGTCTAGGGGTTAGTGGTCCTGACTGCTATGCCGGAGGTCGTGGATTCAATTTCCGCCCAAGGCAAATGTTTGTGTGATGACTTCAATCATTTGTTCTGTGTCTGTGTGTAATTTATCTTTTTTTTATGGTAGATAAAAATCATCCAATGACGAGTTCCGCTCTTGGGTGAAGCGGAAAACAAGTGTCAGACTCTTACTGACTAAACAACCTACCCCGTTCCTACATCGCCATACATACCAGGGCCAGAGCCTTCCTTTTCAGACACAAACCCGTGGCCCTGATTGGCTTCGACCCTTCTGCAGGGACCCCTACGGTTGCTGACAACTCCTTGAGACGCGCGGGAACAGTGCGCGCCGTCGAGTGTGTAATTTATCTATGAAATATGTAAGTATGTTTATCAGTTATCTGGTACTCATAACACAAGCTCTGTTTAGCTTAGGACTGGACGACGTTGTGTGACAGATGTGGAATATTATTATTAGTAGGTATGTGTGGAATATTATACATATAATTATTATTACATAGCAGCGAGCTGTGGTAACCGAGTGGTAACGGCCCCGACTTACGAGTTGTAAAGTTGTAGCATTACTTTGTGTAATATATTTCATCACCACCGCTCGAGAAACGGTGAAAGAAAACATCGTGAGGAAAATGGCATGTCCTAGAAAGGTTCTAGTAGGGGCACCTTTCTAGGTCATGCCATTTTCTCGTATTTTCAAGATATCTTAGATTGTATCTTTAAAACTAAGAAGATTTCGGCAAGGAGTAGTATATTTGTACTTACGTAATCAGAGATAGTTTTTACTTTATTTATTTGAGGCAGAAAAGTTCCTAAACAAATTATTGGCAGCTACCAACAACACATAAATATGAAATCTCTATTATTTGATTCATTGGAATCGGGAATTGGAGCGAAAATAATTGCTATCGAAAAACGGTTAGTTTCACAAAATAACTGTCCAATTTTATTTCAAACGGTTTTTTTTGTTGCTTCAATTAATTCCAAGAGGTAGTCATTGTTGTCGAGTTTCACAGTAACTGGGGGGGTTGTACAAATAAATAATAGGTTTATTCAAATTTAGACATATAGGATTTATTCCTATATGCTCGCGGCTTCGCTCCCGGCAACAGAAAAATGTGATAAATAAAGAACTACTCAACCGATCTGCGATGATCTCTGATCTGATCCGATATCGATGATAAACCATCTACTAAATAGTCCGAACAAAGCCTAAACATTTTGTTTGGATAGGTGAGCCCGTTCTTCTACACTAATATAATAAAGAGGTAAAGTTTGTTTTTTTGTTTCTTTGTTTTTTGTTTGTAGGAGGTAATCTCTGGAACTACTGGTCCAATTGGAAAAATTTTAGCAACAATAGAAAGCTGCTTTACTCCTGAGTGACATAGGCTATATTTTATGTACGCGGGCGAAGCCGCTGACAAAAGCTAGTAAGTTATAAAATAGGAACGAAAAGTGGCATTGATTTTTATATATATAGTTAGATAGATAAATAAGTTTGTGCTAAGGTGGCCCTTTCCAATTCGCATGTCATCAATTTCGAGCATGATTTAAAATCTTGATGCTCCATCTAAAGCAATCTGCAGTGTTTGATAAAGAACACAATGCAAAAAAAGAGAGATAATGACTCAGTCTGTTGATATTCGTTAATGTCGTGATTTACTCGAATATTTCACAAAACTGTTTTTCAGAAAATACATGTTTTTTTTAACTCTTAAAAGTTTTTGTGATACATTGTCATAATTTAGAATCTTCGATTCGATTAGATCCCCAAGACTTCTATAGAAGTACTTTTTTATATTTTTAATATACAAGTAACTTATGGACGGCTAAAATAAAATAGCAGATTTTCAATGGTCTTTACTGGATTATTTATCCACAAATTAATGTTTTTATTTGAACAGGTAAAGCAATATACAGAGTTGAACTATGTTAGAACAACGAAATCTTGAAAGTTTGTTTTTGGTAAAACAATTATGTTTTATACAATTTCATAGAACAAAAGTTGTTGCTAAAGGTGCTGATAAAATTGAGCATTCACTTGTAACAAAACATCGAGCATTCGCCGTTTTTATATTTGTTGAACTGAACAACAGCCGAGCCAAGCATAGACCCAAATATTGCTACGAGCGTTTTCATGAGGATTCTAGTGAACGCTAGAGCGTAGAATGACGCGCATCGACTAGAGTCGATGCGCGTCATTCTTCACGAAGATGTCAGACTTGAGGGTCCCACTATGCAATGCTTGCTAGGATGCTCGCCAGAACGCTCGATAGAATGCTCGCTAAAATGTTCTCGTATTTTGCTATGATGTAACATTCGCAAGAATGCTCATTTCAAGTGAATGCTCAAGTTTATCAGCACCTTTATGATGTTACAAGTAGTAATACTCTCCTGCAAGATTGTTGGTATTTTACAAATAGCCCTGTATATAGAAACTACCAAATAAAATGCACATCCACAATACCAATTGAAATGTTCTCTCTCACATCAAAATATACCCTTCTTCAAGCATAAACAAAATATTTTCACCAACTTCCAAGCAACCTATTTCCCGCCCGAACTCATTCTGATTCCAACATTACGAAGAGAAACTTGGTCTGGATACCAGGGCCTCATGAAACAACAAGATAGATGCGAAGTGCGAACTGTATCAGAAGTAGGAACTCTATGGATACCTTGTAAAGTAGAAACTTTGCCGCGAATGTAATCTTGTATTCATATTGATATTGTTGAGTGGAGCGGGGAAATGTGTTTTTAAGGGGCGAATTTTGATGATTTTCAATCAAATATCACGTCTAAACGACTAGTCCGTATGTTTTGAAAAAAATATAATAATATGTTAAACTAGTTGCCTAATAATTTGATTTTTTTTTGGTCAGTCAAGTGTGAAGAGGTCTTAATGTATTGCACCATAGACACTAGGCAGAATACAGTTATCTTGGCCTTTTTTTATGGTAGATAAAAATCATCCAATGACGAATCCCGCCCTTGGGTGGAGCAAGAAACAGTGTCAGACTCTTACTGACTAAACAACCTACCCCGTTCCTACATTGACATACATACCAGGGCCAGAGCCTTCCTCTCAGACGCAAACACTTGGCCCTAATTGGCTTCGACCCTTCTGCAGGGTCCCTACGGTTGCTGACAACTCCTTGAGGCGTGCGGGAACAGTGCGCGCTGTCGATGACTGGGCTTGGTCCGGACGATTACCAGACGACCGGACGGCAAGCTACCCAATGACATTTTTTGTCTATGCCATCTGTCATAATTACCACAAGGACACGGCGATTGAACCCTCTTAGTGGATTACGACCCATAAAGCTACCTGTCCCAGCTGTGTGAACACTACAGGCTGGTTATGCAATTCAGGTAGTCTCTTTTGCTATTCTGCTATTCACCATTGCTAGCTTCGGAGAAAGAGGCGACTTTCTGCCACTCCTCTTCAGTCCGGATCATGGCCTATATCATAGCTTGACGCGAGAGCCTGCAGCCGCCAATTGCCCCCACAAGGACACAGCGATTGTCCAATCGGTTCAGTCGGATCATTGGTTTACGGGCCGTAATCCACCAAGAGGGTCCCCTCTTGGTGGATTACGGCCCGTAAACCTTTCTCTGTCTCAGCTGTGTAAACACTATAGGCTGGTTATGCAATTTAGGGAGTCTCGTTCGCTATTTTTACACAAGCAAAAGTTACAACCATCTTTCGTAACTTTCGACCTTCAAACATTCTAATCCTAATTTAGTATTCTGAGCAGCACAGGTGCCAAAATAAGTGACGCCAGAAACGATAAAGGGTGGGATTATTGGAAGACTATTCTAACTTAGATTATAGAGTGCCTTTCAGCCGATTTAGGATAGGGAAAAATCTATTGGTAGTAGATTTAGTAGATTTTTTAGATTTTTTTTTGTAGCGAGCTCAAATAAATAGACTATTTTAACATAAGCCTAAAGCGGTCTTGCAATGTCTTTAAAGGTAGAGTGAATAGGCTTATATAATAAAATAGGGGGACCATCAACGATTGCATCACTGCTTACCATCAGGTGGGATCGCAGGCCATGGTTATTGTGAAACCGTCACACCTGGTACGAAGACAAAGAAGGAACAGGAGTGGGTTTTTTAGTTAAACGCTAATTATCATACTGTACACGCGGGTGTACGAAAATCATTCGGTCAAAAATTTTGATTTCTGTATCTTTTTTTTCCTGAATTTTTTCCAGGAACTAAAAAACAAACATTTGGTTTATGTAATTTTCTAAAAAGGCGCCCAATTACGTAATAATAATACACCCCTTTGAACGAGGGGTTAAAATAAAGCTGTGACTTTCAATACTTACTTAAGTTCCAATTTGCAATGCCAAAATATTTTGCAGTAAATCCTAAGTTCTAAAGTCTTACGTAAGTATTCCAAAATAAACTACAACTGCCAAACTCGAAGCCACTTCCAAAACTAGAGCCAAACGACCCGCGAAACAAATTGTTTAAAACTTTCAAGTTTAAAGTTAAAAATAATTTAATTTCCTAACCCGTCTTGAACTCGGTAACATCTGTTTCTAACGTCCAGCAAAACCTTGAACAAGTTTGATTAATTTAATTTTGACACAACGACTTTTAAGGGTTATCGGAGATACAAGCAATTTACTCAAGTTTTTACCCCATTCAACTAAATTATTAACATCGTCTTCGGGGGTCTCCATGGTTACTCTCATGGTAACTCATTAATTTTTATTTTTTTTTAAGTTTTTTTTTAAGAGTTTCGCCATTTAGTTTCTTGTCGGTTCTTCTCCATGTGAAACGATCAATTTGGAACCGTGCACTAGCTTCTTACGTTTTACAAGTGCCCATGTAGGCCTATGTGAAATAAAAAGATTTTGACTTTGACTTGTCTTTGACTTTGAGTGAACATCTTTAGCCAGAAATTATGACACATTTCAGCCAAAACATGTTCACTGAAGACGAAGAAGAAGTTTCACCACAACTTACTCTAGTATTTATTGTTCTTTGTGTCTCGCATTCAGCACATTCCCGCGACTCTTACTAGGTCATCGATCCACGTCTTAGGAGGCTTTATAACGCTGCGTCTTCCGGAGCGCGTTCGCCACTTTAAAATCCAATCTAGACCGAGAAGGCAGGTGAGATTTAGTTCTTCAGTTTTCGTTTGTTGGTTCCAAGATCAAGGTATCCTTTTTCGAATTCCCCGGAACGGGGAATCTCCCGTGATTGTGGCGGGTATCAGTCTTGCTGCGGTCCTGCGGTTTTTCTGACATCTCTTTAATGCACGTGAGAAACTTGTGAAAAAAACATATATATGGTTTTTTTTTATAGCGGGAAAAATCATCGAATGACGAATCCCGCCCTTGTGTGTGTGAGACTTCTGCTGATTAAACGACCCAACGTTCCTTCTTGCCTTAGTTCCAAGGCCCCGGTGTTCTGCTTTCGCATCAACCCCTGGCCTCAAACAAAAATTTAAAAAAAGTTAAAGTTAGTATGGTGTGTTAAGCATTTTTCCAAAAACTTGTCAGCAAATGACTTGCTGAACAATTATACTGTTTCATCTGCGTCAGCCTTTAGATCTATAAAACCCTAGCGTTGATTGAGAAACATTGGCAGTTGTTTAAAATGGGTTTTAATTGAAACTGTTAACAAAAGGAACTGTTTGGGTTCGACTCTTGTTTGGAACAAATATCTGTTGGGTCTACAGATAAATTATAATCATTAAACTTTTCACTCACTGACGCCAATTTCAAACTTCCTCTAATATACCTACTCATTCCTCACTTTATTCATCCTCGTCTCGCTACACATCCATCTTACCATTCTCATCTCCACTACAAGCATTTTCATCTCTCTTATTAAAAACAGAATAAATAACAATAAAAAACAAATGAAAATATATATACATGTAAATATAAAAAAAATATGGTCAAGGAACACTACCTCTCCTCTAAAACTAGTGTTTTCATTAGTTATGCATTGTATATATGTAAATAGTATGTATGTTCTCCTCTGTCAAATCCATCCAAAGGTTGTCCTTAAAGAATCGCTTTTAGCGATAAGACCACCCATTGTAACCACCTTAGTAATTTTAAGTTCCTAATGCACCAAGTTGTGTTTATGGTGTAAACAATAAAGAGTATATCTATCTATCTAACAATAATAAATTAAACATCCACACTTTAAATCAACCGTTACTACCAACAACACTAAATTTCCTTCTACCCGTCCCGTCTAAATTACGAACAGATTTCGTTCTTTATTTACCTACATTGCAAGATACAATACATCAATTTGACTCTAATTCTGCCGACTCAGTATTGGACAGGCCGTAGTAAACATTTTTACTATCGCCCCGGGCCTTGGTTTATGCCTCGCAAGTGAGTTTGGGTTTGAATAATAAAAAAAGGTGTTTTAAGGTGAACTTCAAAGTTTTTTATGGATCAAATGCCTAAAATGTGTGCATTTTGAGTAGGGACTGTAAACATGCAGATGGTAATTTAACACCAATAATTATAGCTGGGTTAGCCACCCTAGAACGGCTCTAACTCCTGAGCTACCGGGATTCCAAATCGCCTATACACTCTAGCCATGAAGACACCTAAATTATAATCAGACGGAAAGGCTGCAGCTGGCAAACTGTTCCAGTCCCTCGATGTACGCGATGTAAACGACGAGGCAAAACGCTAAGTCCAGACTTCAAATGTCTCAACAACATAAGGGTGGATATTTGCCGTGGTTATCCGATGGTAAAATTGAAATGGCGGAATCAAATCGTGCAATTTTTCGTCTTGCCCTATGACATCACCCCAAAACAGTGGGTACAATAAAATACAAAACTCGACATAACAACTCAAATGTCACACTACACACACCATTAACGCTACATCTTAACAAATGACATGTTCCCTCACAAAAGTAATGCTAGACCAAATTGTTTTCTCCTCACAAAAGAAATGGACATTGGGAGACATTTAATATCTTTACAGCAATAACTTTCTCTTATAGTACGAAATAGTTTTATGTAGCTTGTCTTTGAGTTTAGTTTTGGGGTTCTTTGGTGGTGTTGGTAAAACGATTTGTTGTATTATGTTCTGTATCGTAATAGACATAGGGTAAACGCTACAATAATGACCCTTATACGCTATGTTATTGCTACTTTGACGACCTAAAATAAGCCAGAATTAAAAAACCAGACATTAAAAACTGCTTTCTGATTAATGCATTTTTGAATATATTTACCTTTATCTTGTAGTTGGAAAATGACAATAATAATTTAAACTATTTTGTGGGTGATGGCTGGGAATCGAGCAATTATCAAAATTAATTCCAGATGTATACTTTATTGTAAACCAAGATTTAAATTAGAAATGGCGAAAACCTTATAATAAAAAAATGGTTGCCTGTAAAGTCGGTTTTACGGGCGAAGATTTTACGTGACAACGTCCTAATTCTCTAGTGCTGCGCGCGCGGCAGACCGATCATAGTTGAGTGGGAGAGAGACGCAAGGCATTCGGCGGGCCTCTCTCTCGTTCGGTGACTCATCGTAACGTTACCGAGCGTTACACTTTTTCATAAGTGACTCCCAGCCGCAACCTAATTTAAGACGTTGTCACGTCAAAATTGTTTTGGCACAAAATGGGGTTGAACTTCTGTAAATATAAAAGCTAGCAAAAATAAATATTTAATAATACACTGTAATACAAAAAAGACACTCGACCCGCCGCATGTATTATATACATAAATCTTCTTCTTGAATCACTCTATCTATTAAAAAAACCGCATCAAAATCCGTTGTTTAATTTTTAGATCTAAACATACCTACATAGGGATAGCGGTAAGCAACTTTGTTTTATACTTGTAATGATAATATAAATACGAAAAAGTGATCGCAGTGACAAGTAATGTTCCTTCATAAGCTTTTGAACAAGACCAATGTTTACGCAAAGATGTTTTTTTTTATTATTATTATGTATTGTCAAAGGCAATACAAACCATTCAAATCTGGTCTGAACAGTAAATGACTTATTCACGAAAGTAAACGAGTCCATTGGCATTTCAAATCTCATTGGATTCACTAAATATCAAAAATTATTAGCTCAGACTTCAAATACCAAATTACCTTTTATCGCAGACCAAACTTCATCTCAGATATTCTAGCGAAACCACCTCTCAAAATGTTTAATTAGTGCTCACCCAACTTTGATGTGCAATGTACGGAACACTAATCATGTGGAACTATCTCGGGCTTAGTTCTCGGTGAGAATTCCCGAGTGTTGTCAAGGCTAGTCCCTTGGTAAGAAAGTTCTGCTATTTATATATTCAGTAGCTTTTGGTAAGGACTTCGTGTGTTGGAACTAAGAGATTGGTCGTTTTACACGTTAGGTTCTTTTTTATGGTAGGTGAAAATCATCGAATGACGAAACCCGCTCTTGGGCGGAGCGGGAGACCAGTGTCAGACTCTTACTGACCAAAAAACCTACTATATTCCTTCTTTGCCCTATTCCTAGAGACGCGGTAACACTTTCACACTAACCGGCAGCTCCAGGAGGCTTCGACCCTGAAGGGCACTACAGTTTGCTGACAACTCCTTGAGGCGCGCGGGAACGGTGCACGCCGTTGACGACTTGATAACAGGCGTTATGTGAGATGATTTTTTTACCTCTTTTTCTCTAGTTGTGAGATGTCGATATGAAGTAAAATAAAATAAAATGTCATGAGATTTAGCTCGAATTGAAAACTAATCACTTTTGAACTACAAATGTGACTGGAGTTTACCAGAATAACGTTTAAGAGTTTTATCCACTTTTAAATAAATAGTACATTATTATCCTAGGGGTGAAAGTAAGTTATTCAGTCCCGAGAACTAGGTTTGGCGTCCGAGCGTAGCGAAGACGCTTTTTTTTTTTTTTTTTTTTGTGGTAGGTGAAAATCATCCAATGACGAAACCCGCTCTTGGGCGGAGCGGGAGACCAGTGTCAGACTCTTACTGACTAAAAAACCTACCCCGTACCTTCCTTGCCTTATTTCTGGAGTCGAGGTTACAATTTTCACATACCCTCTAGGCTCCAGGAGGCTTCGACCCTGAAGGGCCCCTGCAGTTTGCTGACAACTCCTTGAGGCGCGCGGGAACGGTGCGCGCCGTTGACGACTTGGACTCGGTCTTACCAGACGATCGGACGGCGAGCTACCCATTGCTCACCGTCCGCGAGCCAGTGTCTACGGTGGCCGGATATCGGCAGGATCGCGGCGGCGACGGCTACGGCGAGTACGCCGTTGCCTTTGCCTTATGCCGTCGGCCTCCTCCTTTACGAGCATTACTGCTTCGCAGAAGGAGGCGACCGCCTGCCATTCCTCTTCGCTGCGGACCATGGCCTGAACCAGGGCCCGACGCGAGAGGTCGCCGCCGCCGATCACCCCCACGAGGACACGGCGATGCTCTTCCCAAGCAGGGCACACCTCCACCGTGTGCTCCACCGTGTCCTCCGGGCTCGCCTCACAGTGGCGACACCCGGACGTCTCTTCCGCACGAATCCGGTGCAGGAATCTCCCGAACTTCCCATGTCCTCCCGAACTTCCCATGTCCAAGACGCTAATAGTTCGAGGTAGTACGAAAAGTATTCTTACATTAATCATATCGTTATGTTATGTTTAATTGTACTGGCTGTATAGAAATTCAGGTCACGGTTTATTAAAAATGTTAAAATAGAACAAGTTTTTTTTTAATAATTTGACAGCTGTCAGTTAAAAGTAGTTTATAGTTCGTTTTTTAATCCTAGTCTACGATTTGACAACTTAAAATGTCAAACTCCAGAAAATTGGGAACATATTTCTAGAGTGTGACATACTGAGCAGTCAAATCGTAGTCTAGAATTAAAAAACGTACTATACAACTATTTGTTAGAGTATGAGTAATGAAAAAAAAGCAGTGTTTAGTAACACTGTGCTTTTCATTACGAATATAAGGAAAATACAAATAATTTACGCGGTAAAAGGTTTTCCACTATTGTACAATAAAAGAAAACTAAATTAAATTAACCACGTCCAAATATAGTTTCCTAAACATAATTGTAAGCAAAAAACACTCAATGATCGGCAATTTAGTTGTATGAATCAACAATGAAACAGCCAACTCGGCCCACAATTAGCATAGTGACACTATCAATCATATAAAATGGTCTGTACATTATTCGTGTGCCAAATTACGCTCGAAGCGTTCAGTCGTGAAAGGGCGAACAAACAAATAATATAAACAAACTGAAGTTCATATCTATTTCATGTTCAGTTCATAATATATAAAAGAAAGTATTTTTTTATAGTAGGTAAAAATCATCGAATGAGGAATCCCGCTCTTGAGCACATGATGATGGTTTTTTATATATGAAAAGGAAAAACTACAGTTTACGCTGATCTTTCTAAAAATTTTCTATATAACTATTTCCAGCCCAAATAAATAAAATATCGCTTACGTTGTTATTCCTATAAAATTTCCATATAATTATTTCCAGACCACTTGTAACTGAACAAGTTCCAGAGTTGCTCTCTCTATGTCTACAGCTTAACAAGCGTTAATCAAATGGGAACAGTATAAACTGATTGGTTTACAAGATTAAACATTGCTATTGCCAAGCCCGAACGGCTGATTCTAATCTGTGATAAAGTGGATACGGTCGTCAGGCAGTCGCAAGACTGAAATGTCTAATGACTGATAGGTATAGCATTTTTTTGAGGTAGATAATTTAAATCATCTTACTTCTCGGGCCTGCGGACGACGATCAATGGGTAGCTCGCCATCCGGTCGTCTGTTAACAGTCCGAACCAAGCCAAACCAAGTCGTCCACGACGCGCTCTGTTCCCGCGCGCCTCAAGGAGTTGTCAGCAAAACCGTAGGGACTTTGCAAAGGGGTCGAAGCCTACTGGGGCCCAGAGTCTCTTTCTGAAAGGAAGGCTTGGCCCCAGCGCGAAAGGCAAAAAAGGAACGGGGTAGGGTGTTTAGTCAGTAAGAGTCTGACACTGTTTATCTGATACGTCCTTTCGTTCTATCTTAGAGTATTTCGCTCTACTTTCTCTCGAGAAGACATTTGAATACCTCCCAACTCAAAAAAAAAAAAAACCAGCCATAAAACTAATCTTATATCGATACATCTATTAAACACAAATAATCTACAATCCCAAGACCTGATGATTATCAAAGGCACAGGTGTGTTGGCACTGTTGCCATTCCGCAAGCGAGCTGGCAACGCGTCGCTGCCCATGGCGGGCTGCCAGCCCTAATAGTCCGTTAAGTAATGTAATATCGGAATAAAATCTTAAATGCTGGAA
Source organism: Mythimna loreyi (assembly GCA_029852875.1). Classification (NCBI taxonomy): domain Eukaryota; kingdom Metazoa; phylum Arthropoda; class Insecta; order Lepidoptera; family Noctuidae; genus Mythimna; species Mythimna loreyi. The sequence continues at coordinate 4,776,075 of CM056799.1, forward strand.
TAAATTCCGGTACTGTGCGTGGTTTGAAGGAAAGAGTTTACGGTTTTATTTTCAAATTTTGAATGTAGGTTTATATTTTCAAATTTCGAATGGCAGAGAAATTTAATTTACTTTTGTTTTGGTAAGTTCAATAAATGTACAGAGTTTTGGCTATAAATCATAAAAAAATTGAACAGCAATCTAACTTCTAATCAGGACCAAAACTAAAATCGTGAGAATAAATCTGCTTCTCAACTTACTGATTTTTTCGCGATTTCAAGTTTTTCCGATACTAAAAGTTGTTTGTTATCATGACTATAATCACGTGTTTAATTATCGGTCACTAATTAAAACTAATTAAATTAAAAATAACTAGTCGACTAGTAGAAAATGCGTATGGCATTAAGTCCGCCTTTGTACACTAGTCTAGTGCATAAAGTTTTAAAAAATAAATAAATATGTTATAGTAGATATTTACACCTTATTTACAGCAACAAAATATTCAATACAAAATATGTTGAAGTCCAGCAAATACAGACTCATAAGTAAAACCAAAAAAACATTCCCATTCACATCAAAAAACTAGGTCATACCCCGGAGAGATTCAATTTAATACATGTTTTTGAATGCTGAAAAAAAATATTATGTTAAAATTCTTTCATGATTTTTCAGCGAATGTTTTGGGATATTTATTCAATGTTTATTTGAATAAAAGTTGTGTTTTATTTGCGAAATCATTTTGCACATGAGTCTTTATCTTTTTGAAGTGCATTTTATGTTATTTTATTTAAATACTTACAAATATTATATTTGGACTCTATGGAAAGGCGTGTTACCATCATCATGAGATTTTTTAAGGTTCTAGGACATGCCGATTTCCTCACGATGTTTTCCTTCACCGTTTTGAGAGCAGTGGTGATGAAATAAATTACACAAAGTAATGCGCCTGACTGGGTTTCAACCCACGACCTACAACTCGTAAGTCGAGGCCGATACCAATCGGCTACCACTAGGAGGCCTGTGTCCCAGCAGTGGGAACATTGAAAGGCTGATGATGAACAACTTCATGATATACCAACTAAATTAAACTAGATCGTTGAAAATTTGTCGATATTTGAATAATCGCTTGATCATATCATCATCAGCCTTATTAATAGAGGAGGCCTATGTCCACACAGGCCTCCTCTTTAAGAGAGGGAATGGGCCGTAATCCATCACGCAGGCCTAGTACGTGTTAGCGGATGTCACATGTCTTCGAATTTATAGTTCTAAAACATGCCGGTTTCGTCAACAATGTTTTCCTTTACCTTTTCGAGATCAGTGATGATGAAATAAATTACACAAAGTAATGCGCCTTGCTGGGCTTTAACCCGCAACCTACAACTTGTACCGGAGGACACGGTGGAGCACACGGTGGAGGTGTGCCCTGCTTGGGAAGAGCATCGCCGTGTCCTCGTGGGGGTGATCGGCGGCGGCGACCTCTCGCGCCGGGCCCTGGTTCAGGCCATGGTCCGCAGCGAAGAGGAATGGCAGGCGGTCGCCTCCTTCTGCGAAGCAGTAATGCTCGTAAAGGAGGAGGCCGACCGCACAAGGCAAAGGCAACAGCGCCCTCGCCGTAGCCGTCGCCGCCGCGATCCTGCCGATATCCGGCCACCGTAGACACTGGCTCGCGGACGGTGAACAATGGGTAGCTCGCCGTCCGGTTGTCTGGTAAGACCGAGTCCAAGTCGTCAACGGCGTGCACCGTTCCCGCGCGCCTCAAGGAGTTGTCAGCAACTGCAGGGGCCCTTCAGGGTTGAAGCCTCCTGGAGCCTATAGGGTGGTGCAAACTGTTACCTCGACTCCAGGAATAAAGCAAGGAAGGTACGGGGTAGATGTTTTAGTCAGTAAGAGTCTGACACTGGTCTCCCGCTCCGCCCAAGAGCGGGTTTCGTCATTGGATGATTTTCACCTACCATAAAAAAAAAACTACAACTTGTAAGTCGGGGCCTTTACCACTCGGCCACCGTTGCTCCTTTTCCTTTATTAAGTTAACTCGACAGTAAAATAAATTGCATCGTATTCGTACATTCATCTCTCTAAGGAAAATGATAACGAAATAAGATTATCCTTGTTATCAAACTAATGACCAAAACATTTAGGTATAATTTAGAAACTTGAGAAAATCTTTGTAAAATATTATATTAACTTAATTTTCTTAGATAAATTTTATTCTAGCATCAGTAACTCTCAAAACCGTAGAGTCAGTGTTTCCTGATAGCTACAATCTGGATATCTTAAAGTCAAGAGTGAATAGGTTCCTTCTGAACCTAAAAACAATAAAAAAAAAAAACGGTGAAAAAGAAACGATGGCATGTCCTAGACGCAAAAATTCGAAGACATGCGACATCCACCAACCTGCACTGAGCTTGCAAGGTGGATTCCCGCCCAATCCCTCTCCTAGAGAGAGCAGAGGCCTCAGTCCCAGTAGTGGAAATATTATAGGGCTGTTGCTAGGCCATACTATTAGTTACGCCCGCATTTAAATAAGGTTCATATTTTCAGTTTCCTTTAGCTTTTAAATGCCTAGGTCATTCACAGTCTTTTCTCTTTTCGTAAAGACTTTTTTATTATTAAGAGGTTAAGCTTGACCGCTATCTCACCTGATGGAAAGCATATTTTGGCCCTGCTATCATCCTACTCTTGCTTTGTTAAAAAAAACCATAATACTAAAATAATATCACAAAGAGAAGCACTCTTTACGATTCTAGTAATGGCCGCCGATAGTCTCCCGCCAAAACGACATTCGCGCCAAAACGAGCAAGACATTTGCAATTCGTTTGTAAGAACGCGTTCTAAGAGGTGTGACATACAGATGACATTTCTGTGAAGCAAATAAAGACCAAGGTTAAATTCGTCAAGGAGTATTAAGGGTTATTTTTAGAATAAATAAAATTATCCCCTAGTTTCTCAAACAAATTATTGATCATCATTGTCATTTCAGTCGAAAAACGTACACTATTGGAAATAGACCTCCTCCAAGTTACACCACAACTAACAGTCCTGTGCATCTCGCATCCATCGAATCCCGCAACCCTTGCCAGGCCATCCGTCCACCTAATAGGTCTTCGGCCGCCAATCCAAAATATCATACTACGCACTAGATTAGGCGTACCGTACAGTCACTTCACTTCACTTAGGTGATCTGCATGCCATACACCTATACAATGATGACATTAGTGTAGTTTGACGTTCCCGCAGCTTGACAGCGTTGTAAATTTTCAAAGGTTAGTTTGATAATGCCAATGAAGCGCTACAGCGGATTTTTGTAATAAGTTTTCAGTATTTTGACTAATAGTTTCTATGAACGAGCTTGTCTATTGCTAGGATCTAAGTCGATGAGAATAATAATACAAAATTGAGTATAATTGCCACTTTTTATGGTAGGTAAAAATCATCCAATGAAGAATCCTGCCCTTGAGCGGAGCAGGAAATAGAGTCAGACTCTTACTGACTAAACAACCTACCCCATTCCTACGTCACCATAATTTTGTACTAGGGCCAGAGTCTTTCTTTCAGACTACATGCCATTTCTACATAAGTAGATCCTTCGGGAAAAAAATATGTCAGTTGTCCATTTTCCAGAGCCGTGTGTCTCCAACAAAAATGGCGGTCGAGATAGCTCGGCTGACATACGTGTCCGTTGGTAGCTTCAACCGCCAGCCATACGCATCACACTCCAAACAGTGTTATAGAGACCGTATCTCACAGTGAAGTACTGCGCGACAAGTTGTGTCAACTCTCCAGAAAATATATACAAACCGCAAGGAACGTATTTTTACAGAAGTTGTAGAATGTAGACAATATTATTTTTAGTATATACGAAACCTTATATTTAGGTTGTTCATCATCATCGATTTTAATATTTTTTACACAATGTTATTTCCGTAGGGACTCTGCAAAAGGGTCGAAGTCTACTGGAGCCTAAGGTCTCTTTCTGAATGGGAGGCTTAGCCCCAGTGCATTAGCACTCAGTAAGAGACTAACACTGTTTTCATTTATTTCTTTAAACCATTTTTTTTTTACAAGTTTTCAAGCGCTAAAATTCGCAGAGCCTAACTTTTGACTCGCCAAGTTCCAACAGCCATACTGTAGTTTCCATATTCACCGTAAAATTGCATCGGTTTAATCCCGTCGAGGATCGATTCAGAACACGAAATACTGTCGATTTGTAAAGATAAAATTAAAAAATAAAGTACTTTTTTTAAACTCGAATTAACATACTAATGTCTCACTTTCAATTGCCCGTTGGGAAGCCTACATAACCGTGAAACTAGTATATGAAAAATGAAAAGAACATTTCCACAAGTTCACAGTAAACTAAGAAGTAAGTTCTTACAACTCGATATGATCTATACCTATACTTACCTTTCCTAAAGGCAAAACTTGATGAATGTTTCTCAAGCTGAAGGGTCGACAAGGAAATATATCAGAATCCCCCAGGGAAGGGCAAGGTATAAGATTGATTAAGTTTTTTATGAATTACTTAAGACGTATTTTAGAGACCTTACATGGTAGGTACTCATACTGTTCATACTGCCATTTAAGAAAATATAAGTCGTTAGCATCGACGCTGAGTTGCTAGCCTGTCGGTTTTCTACCGGTTGCATTTCGGGAAGTGTGCGTCGGAATTGCTTAATTTATTCCGCCTACCCCGTTCCATTATCGGACCACCAGACGTACGGCGTTGCGCCACCGGTACATGGTAGACATCGACATCCGACATAGACGTACAAAATGTTTTGGGAACACATTCATTGTGCGTACAGCTAAGGAGTGGAATTCCCTACCGGAGTCTGTTTTTCCTGCTAGCTACACCCTAGCGATCTTTAACTCAAGAGTGACTAGGTCACTTCTAGGCAAGCGTGCTCCATCGTTGGCTACATTATAGCTTGTTAGGACGTCATCTCAAAAAAAGAATTGGGGGCGTCGGTATCTACAAGCACTAACTTTAAACAAAACGATTGTAACTTGGCTAAGAGAGATAGTGGTAAAACGCTAGCAAAAAAATTACAAAAAGTTCAATTTAGGTCGTCAAATCGTGTTAAATGCTCGTGTAGGATCTGATCTCAAAATTAACTTTTATCGCAGCAACTTTTATAAACAAAACATTGAAAAGTTATACTGAAACATTTATTATAATCCCCAAACCGACTAACATCAAACGGTGCACGCAAAAGAATATTTCGCCAAACTTTGCTCACTGCGTAGACCAAAAATTCCTGTGACCACACTTAGTTTATAAATATTAAAACAAGCCCATATTAACTACAAAGTTTCGGCTTTTGGCGAAACCACTGCTGCGATGTACACTTCGTTTGTAAGGCAGAGAGCAGACAGCGTGAAAGCCGAGAGGCCGAAACGGATGCCGAAACCGCATTACCACGTTTGATGTAGGTCGGCGAGACCGATGTGTTAATTTGCGGTTTTTCTCGCACTGACACGTTACGATGTTCTGTCCACGTGTATTAAATAATTTTGCTACGGATTTTTGCGTTTTATAAACCTGCTGGCAGCCTCAGCCATCACTGATGCGTCTGACTTACGTATGCGGAATAACACAAGGGCCTGGGAATAACACCAGGGCCTGGGAATAAGGCAAGGAAGGAAGGTATTTTAGTCAGTAAGAGTCTGACACTGTCTCCCGCTCCGCCCAAGAGCGGGATACGTCATTGGATGATTTTTACCTACCGCAAAAAAAAGAACGTATGCGGAGTTGTGTCAATATTTGTTCCAAATAATTACAATAGCTCTAGAAAGCATAAAGTATTCGATTCCCATTTTTTCAAAGTATATATGTAGCACGCTACAGTGCGACAAAATGATACTTTCCCTGCTCCCTGCGATGCTCAAGCATCGCAGGGAGCAGGGAAAGTATCATCAAGTATCGTCATCAAGTATCAAGTATATCATCAAGTATCATCAAGTATCGCTTTCGAGGAGACCAACCTTGGATTAGATTTGTTTGCTGGCGAATTGAAGACGATATTATTAGGAAGCTTACCATTTTGTGAGAAGACAGAGTGAAAGATTTAATTTAGAATTAATGGTTATTCTGCTATACTAAACAAATAAATAATAATAATCATGTCTTTGACATTTTTTTTTCTACTTAAATATGCATCGAAAACTCTTTCATGAATCACTCTGTCTATTGTTAATATCGCATGAAAATCCATTCTGTCACGAATAGATAGACAGACGTAGTGGAGAGAGGATGTTTTATAATGTGTATCTATCTACACTAATATCCGATATCCGGCCACCGTAGACACTGGCTCGCGGACGGTGACCAATGGGTAACTCGCCGTCCGGTCGTCTGGTAAGACCGAGTCCAAGTCGTCAACGGCGCGCACCGTTCCCGCGCGCCTCAAGGAGTTGTCAGCAAACTGCAGGGGCCCTTCAGGGTCGAAGCCTCCTGGAGCCTAGAGGGTGGTGGTAAACTGTTACCTCGACTCCAGGAATAAGGCAAGGTAGGTACGGGGTAGGTTTTTTAGTCAGTAATAGTCTGACACTGGTCTCCCGCTCCGCCCAAGAGCGGGTTTCGTCATTGGATGATTTTCACCTACCATAAAAAAAAAATCTACACTAATATAATAAAGAGGTAAAGTTTGTTTTTTTGTTGTTTTGTTTGTAGGAGGTAATCTCTGGAACTAATGGTTCGATTGGAAAAAATTTAGCAACAATAGTAGTAATATATATTTTATGTACGCGGGCGAAGCCGCTGACAAAAGCTAGTATATTATATAGGTATGTAAGTACATGAGAGGCGGATACCCCATTCAGTGTTCATACAAATATTAATTTCACCTCACACTAATTAAATGCACCTGAAATTCTGAATACAAACTGTAATATACTCACCAATAATTTGGTATTTCCTGTAGTTAAATCCACAGATATTCAGTTATATTATTCATATGAATTCTATAGCTATTTCTTGTTTACATAAAATTCATTGGTTTCAGTTCATTTGATTTTTTTTTAATTTTCATTATTATAACAAAGCCAATTAAATTAACAATTAAAACAAGTTTTCACTTATACTATTTTTATGATTATTTTATTTTTTATTTTTCATTATTATTATGTTTGTGTGATTAAAGTGTATATGTGTGGTGTGTCAGTGTAAATTTCCAATAAATAAATATATAACAAATTGTATATAATTAAATACGTCGGTATCGGTACGTTATGCAAAATAAATACACTGCCCAAAAAATACTTTAACATTTTCAAAGAATTCTGTAATCTAACAAAGAAAATACAAAATTTACAATTTTAGTGTGTGAATACCGAAACTATAAGATTTTTCTAAAAAAAGTAACCAGAGAGGATTCTTATTAATTTACGCATACCAATGCTAAAAAGATCGATGTCGATTTCCCGGCCGGTCATATTAAAAACACAACTCGCTCGAACTTATACTACTAGGTAAGCTTTCGCTCGAACTTATAATCATATTAAAAAAACGCCTTGAACACGGATTCGGCGCGCACGATTTTCATGAATTACAATTGTGTATTTAAAAGCGGATTGTGTACACTAAGCCTAACGGTCTTAACAAATAATTCAGAGGGTAAAATGTAAGAAACTTACTCGTAAGTACTGAATTTTACACTAGTTCTAACCAAATGTCTCTTTAGGACAAATATTTTGTAGGATAGTGAAAGATTTTTACGTCTTTTACACTTTTGACGGTTTTTACAACTTTTGCTTTAGAAAACTGTTTGTACTTGCAAGTTGTAAATTAATGGTATGGTTATTTCAATGTTTTCTGTGGTTTTCTTTTTGTAATTGATTGCTTTCTTGCACCGTATTACATGATGGAAAGTGACGATGGTTTCGATGATGGAACGCACTTGCCTAGAAACAAATATTATATTCACTTAAAAACCCCTTTTTAAGGTAGGTAAAAATCATGCAATGACTAATCCCGCGCTTGGACGGAGCGGGAGACAGTGTGCGACTCTTACTGACTGAACAACCTACCCCGTTCCTTCCTAGCCTCGATCCAAGGGCCCTGGTAATAAGCTTTCGCATCTACCCCTGGTCCCAGGAGGCTTTGACCCAGCTCAGCTTCTTCTGTTTGCTGACCACTCCTTGAGGCGCGCGGGAACAGAGCGCGCCGTCGACAACTTGGGTTCGGTCCAGACTGTTACCAGACGACCGGATGGCGAGCTACCCATTGCTCGCCGTGCGCAAGCTGTAAACGCGCGTCAACCAGGTTTATAAGTTATTGCGTAAAGCGTTGACAGCATAGAGAGATATCCAAAAACTTTAACAAGCTAAATAATTTAAAATTAAGTGGCATTCTGTTTTTAGCAAAATAGAAATATATAGGTATTTTTTGTTTACTGTAAAATACAAAAACAATATATACAATATATATATAACAGATAGAGTCATAAAACATAAAAATGAAAATCATTAAAATAAAAAATGGCGCCAACCCATCACAGTAAAACCATTAAAGATGGCACCCACATCACAATAGCTACGTACAAAAACCAATAAATCTCTCAGATAATAAAGGCTTTCCACATAACCCATCAAATGAGCATCAGTAGGTAACAGGTGACGTGGCCCATTCAAAATACATTACACCGAACCCGTATGAAAGGGCATAAAACATCGGGCTATGTTCATGCGAACGTACGTGAGGAGGTTACTAAGTGAGATGTGGGGAAAAATGAGGTGTCATGGCGATCAAAATGGCCGCCGTGGGAAGTGTCAAAGTTGACGTTTAATGTCAATTAACCGTAAAGCATAGTTTTGGAGTTTTTGGCGGTTCTTTTCGACTATTGAGGATGTGTTAGAATGCTAGTTTTTTTTTTAAGACAAAGTGCTTTGAGGGGCTAAAGGGGGTTGAAGCTCTACAAGTCTATAACCTATATCTAGAATTCTGTCGCGTTAAGACCGGTCAACCTGAGGTACTTTTTTATACAACCATTCTTACGTAATTATGATGTTATTACATATTTTGTTACTGATATTTTGGATACACAGATGTCTTGTGGTTATTATCTAGGCTTCTATGGAAACTAAAACTTTAATTTGTGTAAAACTAATCTAGTTAGGACTTTCGAAATTCTGCTATTTTACCTGAACTTTGATCCTTCATGATGTGCTATAAAACTCATATGTTTAAAATATATAAAAAAGTACGTCAATCGCCTCACACATTCTGAATAACGATAATTTATCTCAAAAACTTTTAAGAGTTTAAAAAATACACGTATTTCCTAGAACAAGTTTTACGAAATAATCGACTAAATCACGGAATTATCGAACGCTAACAAAGTTTTCAGGTGTTACTTCTCTTTTTTCGCGTTTCCATTGCATTACGCAACGAGCTTTTAAACCATTCAAAACGTTGACGATAGGTAACTGAGGTAAATTCCTCAACAGTTCAGTTAGGTCGCAAAATGGATTATATTAAAACCTCATGGTTACATTGCAGCTCAGTGACTGTCTTAGTGATTAGCAAATAGACTTCTAATGGATATTGTGATCCAACATTGGATGGACTTGAGATACAATATTACATAATATTGTGTATCGGAAATATTCTACACAGCTGAACAAATGTGAAATCATTGAAACAAAAGCGATATCCGTAAAATGGAGTTGAGAATATTATTCTAATATTGACTACCTCAATGTAGATTGTCGAGAAAGCTAATTCAATACTTTTGCTACCAAATATTGCAATAGTACTTTTTGATACAAGTGGAAAAGTTTGCGATTGCGACCAAGCTGCAAGCGAAGGGAATATGGTGCCTCCAGTACTGCAGTAACAAATTTTCAAGTGTATCAACCGAAGTTTTTCGATATACTTACGAAGAAATAACTAAACGTGTTTTTTATGGTGGAAAATATCATCTAATGACGAATCCCGCCCTTGGGCGGAGCGGCAAACAGTGTCAAACTATTACTGCCTAAACGACCTACCCCATTTCTTCTTAGCCTTCATACCAGGGTCGGAGGTTCCTATCAGAAACCGTAGCGGAGCCCCAGAAGGCTTCGGCCCTGCAGTTAGGTCTCTCCATTTGCTGACAACTCCTTGAGGCGAGCGGGAACAGTGCGCGTTATCGACGACTGGCATCGTCCGGACTGTTACCAGACTACCGGACGGCAAGGTACTTATTGCTCACCGTCCGCAAGCCTGCGCCTACGGTGGCCGGAAATCGGAATCGGAATCTCGCCGGCGTCTGGGTCGTGAGCGTCGTTGTTTTATGCGGTCGGCCTCCTTCTTTGCTAGCATTACTGCATCGCAAAAAGAGGCGATCACTTGCTACTCCTCCTCACTCCGGGCCATCGCCTCCACGATGAACTAAACGGGGTCTGCACATATTCCCATACTATTAGAAAATCGAGTCTTCGAATCTTCACGATTACGCGCTCGTAACATATCTGTTCAATATAATATCATTGATGAAAAAGTACTCTATCAAGTGCAGAACTAAAAAGAAGAATTTTCAATCAATGAAGATAAAGCAAATTCAATGTGTTTGATAGATACAACTGATTGATCAATATTCTCCTAAATTGACAACCTTGTATTGTGCCTCAAGTCTTCAATAGAATGCCTGATTGATTAGATGCTTAGATTATTCCTTTGTGTGGCTGAAAGCAATATCGCTAGACATTTAGGTACAGAAGGTCAGGTTCATACATCGATATGATATGTACTACGCACTAGATTAGGTGAACCGTACAGTCACTGACGATTATTGTTATTAACTGATGAATATTGTTATTAACTGATGATTATTGTTATTAACTGACGATTATTGTTATTAACTGACGATTACTATATTTTTTTTTGAGTATTTATATATATATGTATATGCATATATTTAGTTTATGAAATTGTGTTTATATCATATATTTTTGTTGTATATTGATTATCTATTATATTCACAAGCTTTTTCTTTCTTTTGCACCTACCATCATGATTCTCTGCATCACCCAAAGGTTTACTGGTAGAAAATGCCTTAGGCATTAAGTCCGCCTTTGTACTGTTATGTGCATGAAGTATTAAATAAAATAAATAGATTATTGTTATTAATTAACGATTATTGTTATTAACCGATGATAATTGTTATTTTACAATTATTAATCGTCAACAGTCGTCTTTATCAGACAAGTCACACATTACATGCCGTCACAGGCCCGCGTCTTTAGTGGTCAGAAACCGCCCTGTGACTTCCAGCGCACGAAGCATCTTCAGCCTCCTAACCAAGTTACGATCGTTTCGTTAAAGTTGAACGCTTTGAGTTCATCACACCTCCATTCCCTTTATTCTAACGTCATCTCATCGCTCAGTCACGTGGCTAGAGCAAAGGAATTGGAAGCGTGGCCTATTCCAGGCGTTCGACGTTAACTAAACGATTGTAACTTGGCTTGGCTTGTTGTGACTAAAACGTATATTGAGTGGACCTTCTGTTGCTATATTTTCTGTTACGTAACGACATGTTTTTTTGATCGAGATGATTTTCATGTAAAAAGTCGTCTGTTTGAATTTCTTTGTATATTCTTTTCGAAATAATAACACGCATGTCACGATTGTGACGTAAAAGATTGTATTTTTCTTTTCGCGAACTTTTTAGGTTAATCCGTTTCTCGTGTTTATATGGAACTTATGTTTTTATAAGGTGTTGCCAATGTTAGTCTCAATTGTAACTTTGACAAATTTCTAATTTACAAACCTAGTTACTTAAAGGTAATTTTATTGTTATAATTACCTGTGTAGGATAATCAGGTTTGATTCTCATGGTAAGCAAAACCATCCAATGATGAATCCCGCCCTTGGGCGGAGTGGGAAATAGTGTCAGACCCTTACTGACTACACAACCTACCCTATTTCTACGTCGCTATATATGCCAGGGGTAGAGCCATCCTATCAGATACGAACCCTTAGCCACAGTTGGCTTCGACCCATCTGCAGGGTCCCTACGGTTTGCTGACAACTCCTTGAGGCGCGCGGGAACAGTGCACGCTGTCGATGACTAGGGTTTAGGTACAGTTTAGATTTTATCATTTTGTGATTGTCCGAGAGGGCTATCGTGTTCCTGGTACACAGCTAAAGGAATACAAGTGGGATTTACTTAGTAAAAATCTTAAACTTTCTCTAACTGCACCCAGAACGGGAAATGTCATTTAAAAGTTTTCTAGCCTAAACAAACACAGTTTTAAAAAAGCTGTATGCTAACAAAGTTGTCAAAGACAACATCAAAACACAGTTTTATTAAATGCTAAAAGAATTCTCCACGAACGGTCAGTTTTGCCGACACGAAAAGAAGAAAGAAACATTTTACTAAAGTGCACACGGGCTGCACAATAAGCCACAAATGTGTCCGCCTGAAGCTAAAAACGACTTCAAATACCAAACGCGAGCGACAGTTTGTGACCGGTGTAACTACTAGCGCTTTTATTAGGCCATGCTTGACGGAATTCAATTTTGATATCATTTTAAATTCATAAACGATCTTTATTTTGCAAATAGGTTTAAAAACACTTTTACTCGCCAATTTTTGTCGTCGGTTTCAATTAGATTATAATATAGACTCTTACTGACTAAAAAACCTACCCCGTACCTTCCTTGCCTTATTCCTAGAGCCGCGGTAACAGGGAATGGAATAGAAACACAGACTACAAAAGAGAATTCCACTCCTCAGCTGTAAGCACAATAAATATGTTTCCAAAACGCTTTGTACTTATGAGTGGGGTATTAAATGTATCGAACTAAAGGTAATAGATCGGTGGCAACTTTTTGTGGCCCGTATGCAGCCAGGCTTTAACTGCAAAATTTTTAATCTGTGCTCCTGTTTGTTTTTAAGTATGTCTGCTCGCGTGAATATTACATTCGAAACTACTCTGACATCTCCAAAAAGGCTGGTAAAGGCTGGTAAAGCCAGACTTTGTATACATGAATGTCTTTTACTCATGAAATGTTATGACATGACTGTAGGAAGTTTCGTTTTGCCAACAATGTTTTGAAATTTAAATTGTTTTTATGTTAAAGTTATTGTAGTATATATTTCGACGTGTAGAGTTTGTTTGAGACAAACGAATTGTTGTGAGACTTTGTAAGTTTTAGTTTATGGGTATGTTTGTGATGATGAAAATACAGAATTCCTCTTACGTGAAATTGTCGTGCATGCTGAGAACTTCGTGTCTCCAAATTGTGATAGCATTGTATTTTTAGAGTTTTTTTTTTTCATGGGAAAAATCATTTTATGACGAATCTCGCTCTTAGGCAGAGTGGGAAATAGTGTCAGACTGTTACTGACTAAACGACCCACTCTGTTCCTTCTTTGCTTTGCGTGGGGTCGGATCTTCAAATTCCGTACCCAAGAGGTTTATTTAGAGAAAAAAAGAAAAACTTACAGAATTTAAGAAAAAAAAATTAAATGTGTATGTATGAAAAAAATATCAAAATATGGAAAAAAAATGAATTATTATGATTTTTTTCTTTCTTTTTTCCTTTTTTTTTAGAGTTGCTGCTATTATCACCAAATCCTAAAATTACTAATTTAAACTTTTTATTTTGCCGTACCGTCCACCGTTTTATTTTAAGTCAAGCCAGAAAAGTTATTTAATCATATCATACCTCCAAAAACAAAAATCAAAAGCCCACCAAGTTACTATACTAAACTAAAAACAATTTACCGACACCATGTCGCTTAATATTTTTACAGCATATATTTTCATGAGTCTCTTCCTGCCATTTCAGTAATTTGTATAATAAAATATAATGGTACAGTTAATGGCAAAAAAGACGGCATTTCAGCACGGTGTGATTTATAAAATGTGTCCATAATGTGCTGAAAATGAATCATAATCGAATTAATGTGGGTAATGTATTTTACTTGCTCATATTGTGACTAAAAATAATCAATGGAATTCAATGACAGACTGTGCTTAAGCGCAATGAAAATTTTTTTTTCATAATTAGCTTTATAGCTGTGGTCTATACTTATATAATTAAAACTCCTCAAGACGATTCACACGAGCCCAAACTCGACGTGGTTGTGCCGTTTAATTACAAAGTTCCTATGGCTACCTCGTGATTCCATCATCAGATCAGCTCCAAGTCATCATAATATTGCATTGTCATGCGATTTACACCTACATGCAAAATTGCAGTTCAATCGGTTGAAGATATCTGATTCAAAATTGAGTTGCAAGATTTGAGCCGAACATACATAGTTACATTGCAAGCAAATAAAAAGCTTGTAAAAGACTGTATTTGAGAACGGTGTGATTAAATGTGTCCTTAATGATAGGACTAGGTACGTGTGTAATGTGCTGAAAATTAATCATAATCGACTTAATGTAGGTAATGTATTTTACTTGCTCATATTGTGAGTGAAAATAATCAATGGAATTCAATGACAGACTTTGCTTAAGGGCTGCAAACACAAACTAGAAAACTCAAATTCATTTTACATAACAACCTATATTTCACATAGATTCCTACAAAGTTGTCTGGTAGATATCGCTGTCAGCGATAAGACCGCCTTTGTACCCATCCATATAGTTTCTGTGAAATTGTTACTTTTTTGGTGTACAATAAAGTATTATTCTATCCTATTCTATAGATTAGAGCAGTGGTGGCCGAGTAGAGCAGTGGTGGCCGAGTGGTAACGGCCCCGACTTACGTGTTGTAGGTCGCGGGTTCAAACCCAGCCAGGCGCATTACTTTGTGTAATTTATTTCATCACCACTGCTCTCAAAACGGTGAAGGAAAACATCGTGAGGAAACCGGCATGTCTTAGAACCAAAAAATTCGAAGACATGTGACATCCACCAACCCGCACTGGGCCGGCGTGGTGGGTTACGGCCCATTCCCTATCTTAGAGAGGAGGCCTGTGTCCCTGCAGTGTGAACATTAAAAAGGCTGATGATGATGATGACATACTTTTACAGGGCCGAAGCCTACTGCGGTCCCGATCCGGTTTCTGAAAAGAAGGGCCAACCCCTGTATGAAGACTAAGAAGAAAAGGGATGGGTCGTTTAATCAGTAAGAGTCTGACACTGTTTCCCACTCCTCCCAAGGGCGGGATTTGTCATTAAATGATTCTTCCCATCATAAAAAAAAACACGTACATAGGAATAAATTTGAAAACTGCAATTTTGTAATAACGTCTATAATCTTCGAAACTCAATTTGATAATCAGAAAGATGAAGTTAACAGGACATTTTAAATCCTTGGTCTCTATGGAGAAGGACATGCAAGAAACTCCATGGACACTATTCAATCATATTATATACTAGCTTTTGCCCGCGGCTTCGCCCGCGTACATAAAATATAGCCTATGTAAATATTGTTGCTAAAATTTTTCCAATCGGACCAGTAGTTCCAGAGATTACCTCCTACAAATAAAAAAAAACAAAAAAAAAACAAACTTTACCTCTTTATTATATGAGTGGAGACTAGCGACCCGCCCCAGCTTCGCACGGGTGCAATGGTAATATTAAATATATGCATGTATTATGATAAATGATCTTTATTTTGCAAGTAGGTTTAAAAAACACTTACACGTCATTTTTTTTATGCTAGATGAGTCCGGTCTTTCCTAGCTGACTACCCTGAGAAGAAACACCGAAACAAACTCAGGGGTCAAAGTCTTTTTTAAAGTCCGTCTGGTAATCGTCCGGACCAAGCCCAGTCGTCGACGGCGCGCACTGTTCCCGCGCGCCTCAAGGAGTTGTCAGCAACCGTAGGGACCCTGCAGAAGGGTCGAAGCCAATCGGGGCCACGGGTTTGTGTCTGAAAAGGAAGGCTCTGGCCCTGGTATGTATGGCGATGTAGGAACGGGGTAGGTTGTTTAGTCAGTAAGAGTCTGACACTTGTTTTCCGCTCCGCCCAAGAGCGGGACTCGTCATTGGATGATTTTTACCTACCATAAAAAAAAAAAGTCCATACAGAAAATATCTATTGGTCAAATCACATAAGAATATACATATAAACCTTCCTCTTGAATCACTCGATCTATTAAAAAAACTGCATCAAAATCCGTTGCGTAGGTAGTTTTAAAGATCTAAGCATACATAAGGGATAGCGGGAAGCGACTTGGTTTTATACTATGGACAGTGGGAAGCGACTTTGTTTTACCCATGTTTTATACTATATAATTATTACAAATATCTCGATCCACAAATTCTTTTACCTACTATTAAGTGAGAACAATGTACTTAAATTAATTAAAAAGAAATTCTTTCTTAACTTAATTACACGCACAACTTATTTCCAAACCTTTTCAACGAACGGAAGTTGAAACTCTCGCGTGATTTTTCTAAAACTTTACCGTAGTAATACTTAAAGTTAATTGCCAGTTTGTAATTTAGCGAGTTAAGCAGTCCGGGAGAAGGGAGCTTTGCCCCGATACCGTGGTTTATGACCGCTGGGAGTGTGCTGTGTTTGGCCTAGATCCTGGAGATAACAAGGAGGTAATGTATAATTACATATTATAAAAAAGTTAGATATGGCAATCGGAAGAAAAACAATAGTATTATTTTCACTTAGAGGAAGAAAGCAGAAGAAAGAGAAAGAAAAAAGAGAAAGAAAGAAGAAGCAAGACGCACAGGACCGGTCTTTGTGGCGGCGCTTGGGGGAGGCCTATGTCCAGCAGTGGACGTCTTTCGGCTGAAATGATGATGATGATGATGACCCGGAGCATGGAGCGCAGCATTCTACGTGAAGAGACAGACCAAATTCGAGATGACACGCTGCGCTCCGTAACGGGTTTAATAGACTTCCAGCAACCCTGACCAGGTCATCGATCCACCTAGTGCGAGGTTTTCCAACGCTGCATCTTCCAGTATGTGGTCACCACTCTAGCTATCCCCCAAAAGCTATCTGTTCTGCGCGCAATGTGTCCTGTCCATTGTCACTTAATTTTGGTTATTATTTGTGCTACATCAGCAACCTAAACAAGGTTGCTGACATAGCACAAATACTCTTGCGGATATCTTCAATTCTGATTCGATCATGCAAAGGAATTCCAAGCATAGCCCTTTCCATTGCCCTTTGGGTGACTAAGTCTTCTTATGAGACTCATTGTAAATGATCACATTTCGGAGCCGTATATGTCATTACTGACGAAACGCACTGGACCACGCACCTTCTATGATTATTTTGACCATATTAAGAAGACTTTTTGTAATCCCATCTCCTTACCTCAGCTGTTCTCCGTAATATATTAAGATGTTAAGGCCAAGCCACTTAAGTAAATGCGGCTGAATCAAGGTATATACCCGGACTTCATTTGAAGGGTTCCGTGAGCCTTTGTCCGTTTAATTTACTTACGGGGACAAGAAAATGTTTTTCCTTTGTGTTTGTTGGACCCTAGTTAAGAATTGCTGTTTTGTTGTGTAGTGTAAATATGTGTTAGTGTGTTTGTGTTGTGAATTCAGGGGCTTTTGTTAAACAGATTGTGTAGTGTTGTGTAGTGACGATTATTTTAGAAAAGAGTACTAAAATCAGCTCCTGTTTTGCCTTAGTTTTGTTTTCTTTATTTATTTTTTACTAGCTAACCCGACGAACTTCTTTCTGCTTATGTCTTTTTAGTTTTAGTCAAACTGTCAAAACGTAACGCCATCTACAGGCAGTACCAACACAATTCATTTCAAAATTGCAGTTTTAATAGACACTAAAAATTGGGCGAAGCGAGAAACAGTGTCAGACTCTTACTGACTAAACAACCTACCACGTTCCGACGTCACCATTTATACCAAGGCTAGAGTCTTCCTTTCAGACACGAACCCTTGATCCCAGTTGGCTTCGACCCTTTTGCAGGGTCCCTACGGTTTGCTGACAACTCCTTGAGACGCGCGGCAACAGTGCCCGCTGTCGACGACTGTAATTCATAAATAAAAGATTTTTGGTTCGTTAATGTTTTTAGTCTAAACAAAACTAAGTACTTTAATAATAGAAAATAATATTATAACTTATAACTTGCCTTTATATTGTACACACAAAAATAAATTACCAAATTTACGTTACCAACTCGCAGTACCCTCTATATAATTCAAATTACAAACACCACCAAAAATGCCAAAAGTCAAGAACCGGGACTGTATGTTCGTATGTCACTTGTTCCATCCTAAACCAACAAACCGGAGTCTAAACATAATACAGGATGAAAAATAACTCCGTTTCCTTGGGTACGGTTGGCAAAAAAAACAAGAGAGCATCGTGAATTTATGCCCCTACTTTGTATTGGTTGGGTCGTGGGCTTTTTGCCACAATTATGCGAAGTCGTGGTCGACTTTTCCGTCTCTGTTGACCGTATTTGTTGAAGCAGTCGTTTATTTTTTTGTTTATTGTTTTGTTGTGATCCTCCTTTGAGTCTTTATGAGGTTTCCGGAGTGAATAACGTGACGAATTATTCTTTTTAAAGGCTGTCAAGTTGAGTCTAGTGCTTGCGGGTCGGTAAGCTCCCCATTGATCACCCTCGCGGTGACTGGACTCGATCAAAAAGTCTAATGCGCAAAAGGCGTTAGGTGCAATGTCTAAAGTAGGTATTTATGATTAAAAGGACTCTTATTTTGAGTGCCGTAGCATTTTTTTATTTTACTCATAATTTGTGGTTTTAGGTGATTCTTCTTCTTGCCCTTATCCCAACATTTTTTTTTTCATATTGTCAGGTGATTATCATACTGATATTGTAAAACTTGTAAGCCTGTATGCTTAACGCTCGAGTGGATTTAGGTGAAACTTTGCAAACCGATCGACGCGTGAACACTAGTGCAAAAAAAAAAACAAAAGAAACGAAGGAGTGAAATCGTACATTAAAGTAATAAATAACATAGGTATATAATTTAAAATTTCAATAAAAAATCTAAATCATTTTAAACGACATGATAATAAAGATTTAATCAAAATTTTTGTGCTCTCTGAAAATTTACGTATATCGCAGTTAATAAGAAATTCACTAAAAAACAACAAATGTCCTATTAATTATTTGTTCAAGGTTAAATACACAGAACATTAGACGCTTCGAAAATGTCTCCGTTATCTTAACGAGAGTTTAGCAAAAGATGGATGGTTTAAACACATTACGTTGTCGGTGCAACCCGTCGCGCCCATATCTTTCAATTTATCATCATGACTTTGGTATCGGCTCCCGGGTGCTAATGTTGTTGCATGAAGGTAGTCTAAAAGCAAAAGCTACTGAATCCATATTTCTTGTTTGAGATAAATGAAAATGACACGAACTTGCTTCAAATCCTCATCAATGGCTTTTTTATTTAATCTATAGGTATACATAAAAGGAGAAACTGACTGACATACCAACGCACAGCCAAAACTACTGGGCCTAGGAGCGTAAAATTTTGCACAAGGCTTCCTTTTATGACGGTGGCGAACACTAAGAAAGGGTTTTTCAAAATTCAGCTCCTAAACGAATGTAACGGGGGTCTAAAGTTTGTATGGAGAACCCTACTTTCACGCGAGCGAAGCCGCTAGCAGAAGGCTAGTTTTATATAAATTTCTCTCACATTTAAAGTACTGAGTGATAAAATGGTTAAAAAGCGTGTCTATGCAGTTTCTTGCACATTCTTCACATTGTTTGTCTATGCTTCAGAAATAAGCCATTAGCTTCGTTTTACTGACTTTGAACTTTGAGGGGAACGGAATCATTCGATTCGAGAAGAAGAAGAATTCGTAGGTGTTTGTTAGTTTGGTTTATTTAAAACCACGGACCCGCCCCAGTTTCGCACGGGTGCAATGGTTATATTAAATACACTATGCATATAAACCTTAATTTATTTTGAATCACTTGAAGTTTTACAAATCTAAACGTACTTAGGGACAAACAGCGGTATTCAACTCTGTTATATATCTTACTATAACAACCTCTGACTTTCACTCTTGAAGTCTTAAGTGAACGATCCCTTGGTCGTTAGTTGGTTTATAGGTCGACTAGCCTTCTGCCAGCGGCTTCGCTTGAAAGTAGGGTTCTCCATACAAACTTTAGACCCCTATAACATCCCTTTAGAAGCTGAATTTTGAATAACCCTTTCTTAGTGTTCGCTTACGTCTTAAAAGGAAGCTGTTTCCAAAATGTCACTCTCTTAGGCCCAATAGCTTCGGCTGTGCGTTGATATGTCTGTCAGTCAGATTCTCCTTTTATATACCTAATATATATGATGAAGCACACTTGCTTAGAAGTAATCGTCGACTACATCATCGCTTACCAACAGATAAGATAGTCAAACGCAAGTCAATCAGTATTGAA
Source organism: Mythimna loreyi (assembly GCA_029852875.1). Classification (NCBI taxonomy): domain Eukaryota; kingdom Metazoa; phylum Arthropoda; class Insecta; order Lepidoptera; family Noctuidae; genus Mythimna; species Mythimna loreyi. The sequence continues at coordinate 4,796,345 of CM056799.1, forward strand.
AAGTGGTTTATATAGCAAATTGATTAATGAACCTTACCGATTCAGCAAACTGATTCTGTACAAACGAGTGATTCGATTAATCCAGTCTTTTCTTTTATGTAGCTTCTAACAAATGTGAATATCTGTTTGTATGGACATCTGGTTCTTTGTAATTAATCACGCCACAACAGATAAATGAGTTTGGTTGATATTGGGAACCCTGGTAAATTATCCACTGAGCTAGTTTATTTAGGAATTTTTGTTTACTCATCGGGGTGTTGTGTCTCACATGAGTCTAAAAGAGCTGTCATTAAAATTGACAAGGTCTATCTAGAGGCCAAACAAATATAGTGTCGATACCCTAGAACGAAAGATAACTGAATGAGCACATACATAATTTTGTCGACACGTTTGCTCTTCGAGGAGTAGCTGCAAAGACATCATGGCGTTCTTACCTTCTGCTTCTTACCATTGGATATGGTAAATTCGAGAAGTTCCTGCACCGGATTTTTACGAAAAAAAACACCTAGGTGTCACCATTATGTGGACTGCCGGTAGCTTGCCGTCCAGCCGTCTGAAAACCATCCGGACTGAGCCCGAGTCGTCGTCACGCACCGTTTCATGCTCGCCTCAAATAGATTTCGGAAAAACCATAAAGACCCTGCAGAAACCTGAAATCCTGGAACACAAGGCAAAGAAGTAAAATAGCAGTGGGTATTACTCAGTAAAAATCTAACATGCCCTCGTACTCCGCCCTAATGCGGAGGAAGTCATTGGATGATTACTCACTTAAAACAGGGGTTTCTGAAGGAATACGATCCGATTTTAGTCCGTAAAAGTCTAACACTACCCGTCACTCCACTCGGGGCAGCAATTGTTCCTAGATTTCGCATCCTTGAAAAGGAAAAAAGACCGTTATCAAAGCAAGTTATAGCCTATTTTACCCAGTTCTAAAACTGCTGGCTAATGTAAGACCTACTTTCGATCAACTTTATCGAAACGTCGTATCTTTTCTCAGCGGGGTTAGTTCATTATTTCTCGAAGACTTTTTTCAGTAAAGATCATTATTTACCCAATGTATTTGCTGACTGTACGTGTAAGTGGTTCCTTGTTATATAAACAAGTTTATTTATTGACTGTTCCGAATTGTCGTCTCTCACTGTTGCTTAGTTTATTTTATTTTAGTATTTTCTTTGAGTTTTTTTTTTAAGGAATAATTTGTTACTACTTTTTTTTTATTAGTTTTGTCGTAATGTAGGTTAGAAGTTAAGCTATCATAAATTCACACAAACCTTACCTACGTTACTTCTCGGTTAGATTGATCGGTCAAACTTTCTGGCGTCTGTCTATCCGTAATGACTGTCAAAGATCTACAAGTGACAATCAAGAGCTTTACGTGCATTCCAGTTTTTATAATTATTACAAACGAAGCAAAATAAAATATTTCTACCAAAATAGGCCGTACCTTCGATTTTTTTTGTCCACGTGAGCGTTGAGATGACGTCAAAACAAAGGAATTGGGGGCGTGGAAAACTCCAAGCGTTTGATGTTAACGAACTGATCGTAACTTGGCTAGGAGGCTGTTAGCCTACTGTTCACGGACGCGTGATTTCGCCGTAACATTTGTGCCGTTGTAGCGTTTTCGTTCCGTCAGCAGAGTTTCATAGAGTTGTATATAAACTGTGAGACCTGCTCACAGTAAACAAAACGTCAGCTCGTTCCATCATCGGACCACAGACATACGGCTTTGCGCCACTGATACATGGTGGACGTCCCACATATACGTACAAAACGTTTTGGGAACACATTCATTGTGTGTACAGCCAAAGTCAAAGTCAAAGTCAAAGATTTATTTGCAGATAAATATGGTTACAAAAGTTCTTAAAAATGGTAGGTAATGATAGTAGCTTAACATATTTAATCATAACATAATGACATGCAAATTTTCTTATAGGTAGGTACAATTATAATTGTTACTTAAATTTAAATTGGAAGAATTCTTTTATATTATAGAAGGAATTATCAATTAACCACCTACGTAAAGCCCTTTTGAAGCGAACCATTGGAAGTTCTTTAATTTGGGTAGGAATCTTGTTATAGATTTGAATACACATAGGATAACAGCTTCGCCTATATAGTTCAGTTTTTATTCTAGTATTAATGAGCCTATTAGGATATCTGGTTTTGAATGCACATTTATCTCCAAGTTTTTCAAACATCTCTGGATGGGATTTGGTAAATTTACATACTTCCTCAATATAAATACAAGTCAGTGTTAGTATTCCGAGTTTTTTAAACAGTGGTTTACAGGATGTGAGTGGGTCTACATTACAAATCGCACGTATGCACCTCTTTTGTGCGATAAAAGCTCTTTCGAGATGCACCGAGTTTCCCCATACCAGTATACCATAACGCAGTACAGAACCAACATATGCATGATAAGCTTGCAGTGTGGCTTGCCTGTTTGTTAGGTTTGATAAACGCCATAGAGCATAAGCAAACTTACCGAGTCTTCCACATATCATATCAATATGACCTACCCAAGAACACCTCTCATCTAGAACTATCCCAAGAAAAGTCACGCTATTTGATTGTTCTATCTGTTTATCTTTATGAATTACGTTTAAGTCGATTTTATTCCAGTTTTTGTTACAAAATTGTACATATTTGGTTTTTTCTATGTTAGGTTTAAGGTTATTCTTTTCCATCCAAGTTATTATTTTGCTTACGGTACCATTTATTTCCTGATTATAGTTGTCTTTAGTTTTAGGGATGATTACGGACACATCGTCTGCAAAGAGTATGCAGGGATGGTCAGTTACTTTTGACAGATCATTGATAAAAATCAGAAAGAGTGGAGGGGCTAAAATAGTGCCCTGTGGAACGCCTGTGCAATTATAACCTAATTTGGAATTAATTTTCTGTTCACCATTTTGATCGGCTTTATCCACAGTAATTTCTACAACTTGCGATCTGTTTGCAAGGTAGCTTTTAAGCCATGCATTTGCTTTTCCGCGGATTCCATATTTATCACATTTTTTAAGTAGTAGCTCATGTGAAACAAAGTCAAAGGCTTTTGACATGTCAAAAAATACAACAGTTGTCGGAATTTTCTGGTCAATATTTTTGGCTATTAGGTTAACTAAGTTAAATGCCGCTGTGGTTGTCGATTTTCTTTTTTGGAACCCATGTTGCTCTTGATTTAAAATTTGGAATTTATCGATAAAATGTATTAATCGCGCATGCATGACCTTTTCATAAATTTTTGCTAGAATAGGCAATAGGGCTATGGGTCTGTAATTTTCAACCAGTTTTTTATTTCCTTTCTTATGTATCGGTTTAATAGTTGTTATTTTTAATTTATCTGGAAACACTCCCGTGAATAATGATAAGTCTATCAGATGTACTAGTACTGGGGTGATAATGGGGGCTATGTATTTTATAATTTTCGTAGGTATCTCATCATAACCCGTTGAATTTGTATCCCTTAGTGATTTTATTATTTTTCCTATTTCGTCATTATCGGTGGGCATTAAAAACATACTATTATTATTAGGGTCAATGTCATAATTATTAGTATTAATGTCAAAATCGTTGTTCGTCAAATTGATATAATAGTCATTCATATAATTGGCAATGTCCGTGGGGTTTGTTAGTAGTCCGGTTTCAGTTTCTATCTCCTTAATGTTCAGTTCCTGAAATTGTTTATCTTTATTCGAATTATATTTTATTAAGTCCCATGATGCCTTGCTTTTATTTTTAGCCCTAGTTATGTAGTTTGTATTATGAATTTTTTGAGCTTTTTGTATACATTTTTTTAGTAATTTATTGTAATTTTGGTATTTCAATTTATTGCCTTTATCAGATGAGAAGTAGTATTTAAAACGCAGGTCTCTTTTAGTTTTAGCTGATTTTTTAATACCTTTGGAGATCCAATTCGTATATTTTTTCACTAGGTTGATTTTAATTTCAATTTTAGGGAAGCACAAATCAAAAAATAAGATCAGTAAATCATGAAACTTAGTAAACGCGCTATTAGCTTCCTGATCAAGAAATACGTCAGACCATTTTAAACTTGATAAGCAGCTAAAGAATTTTTCTTTATTTTCGGCACTAAAATCCCGCTTACGAATTGTACGAAAACGTGGAGGCGGATCTTTATCGTCTATTTTTATTGATATCATCTGAGCTGTTTCGTGATCTGACAGTCCCAATGGTATAACTTCGCATATTGCATCCTTACAGTTACTTATTATCTGGTCCAAACATGAATTTCTTCTTGTTGGTTGTCTTATGTGTAACGTTAAACCGAAATTATTTACAATCCTAGTTAATTCGTCTGCGCATTTTTTATTTCTATCATTTTTTTTTCCCAAAAGGTCAATGTTTAGATCACCTACTATAACTAGTTGTTTCTTGGATTTATTTCGAAGGTTGCATAACATAACTTCTAATTTACGTAGGAAAACAAAGGGGTTTGAGCTTGGCGTACGATATAAGGCTATTATTAGAATGTGATATGATATGAGTTCAATTCCACAACATTCAAAATCATTTTCAGATGCATATTTTTTCAATTGCGCCAGTATTTTGTACTCAATGTGGTTTCGGCAGAATATACAAACACCACCTCGCTTTTTGTTTTTTCTTGAGTACCAGTCTCCTAATTTGTAGTCATTTAAGGCAACGCTACTCTCCTCACCCGATTTAATAAAAGTTTCCGTTAAACACACTACATCAATAGTCAAAGCTTTTTTTAGGAACGTGTCAATCGCGATTTCTAGCATTTCTCTTTTGCTTCTAAAGCCTGCAATATTTTGGTGAAGTACATTTAATGAGTGACAATTATTAACTACGTCAGTGAAATTTACGTCTTTTATCTTACTTAACTCATAACTATTTAATTTTATGTTTTTTAATGGTTGACTTTGATCGCAGAGCGTTTCAGGTATAGGCAGAAAGTCACTAATATCTTCGAAAAAAACTATTGTTCCGGGTGTTTTTATGGAAGGACAATCTTGTTGATCGGTAAGTAGGCTTTACGTCTTGGTTTGTATCACCAAACCATGTGGGTGATTCGGAGCATTTCGGAAGTAAAGATGGTTCTTTGTTGAAGTTAAGAAATTTTTTTTTATAGTCAATTGTGTCAATCAGGACGTTTAATTTATGACAAGTATTGCTGTGGGTACGTAGGAAATAGCAGTTCTCAATATTTTTACAGATCAGTTCAAGATTGTTATTCAATAATTTTACATTTAGATATTTATTTTCCAGTACACTCAACACAATAATAGGAGAACTGTTGTATTTTTTTATAAACATATATAACTCATTTAACAAGGTAGTAGGGTTGTAGTCATTTTCTCCTACACAAATAATAATTTTATCACAAGGAGTGGAATTCTTTGCCGGAGTCTGTGTTTCCTGATGGCTACAATCCAAGAATCTTTAAGTCAAGAGTGAATAGTTTACTTCTAAGTAAGCACGCTCCATCATTGACCGCATCGTCGTTTTCCATCAGCTGAGATAGCGGTCAAGCGCGAACCTATAATCAATAAAAAAAAGTAATAATAAAGAATACGCGACTATAAAGCTATGGGTCTGTGGACAGTTAGACCTTTAGAATACTTCGCTTACAAAGAAATTCCTCAATCAGCCAACTTCATCTCCTCTTACTTAATAACGAAGTCAAAACTTGTAAAGAATTGCTATGAAGGTCGCATAGGCATAATAACTGTGAAGAATTGGCAATGTCCACACAAAAGTTCGGGGGTGACCTCACAAAATATATTTTATGTGAAGTTTTCCTCTTGTAATAACTCTCGAAGTCAACATAAAAAAGAAATAAATAAATTGCGACCCATTTGAGTAAACTAGAGTTAAGTAACTTACTAACTCTGAGGGCCGAATTCACAAATAAAACTAATTACGATTATATAAAATAAAATACAGAGAACGTTTTGTTTTGTACACAAAATGAAGCTAGATAATCTTGATTTTCTAATCAAGATTAAGCTTAAACTTTTTTGATTTAAATAATCGCGATTAGTTTAATCGGTGAATTTGGCCCTGGGTCAGTTTTTTTTTGGGTATAAACTAATGCTTGACTGCGATCCCACTTGTGGTAAGCAATGATGCAAACGTTGATGATGGGGCGCATTAGTTTATTAAGAGCCTATTCATTCTAGCCTTGAAGACACCCAAATTATAATCGGATGGGAAGACTGTAACAGTTAAATTGTTTCACGTTGATGATGGGGCGCATTAGTTTATTAAAAGCCTATTCATTCTAGCCTTGAAGACACCCAAATTATAATCGGATGGGAACACTGTAACAGTTAAATTGTTTCACGTTGATGATGGGGCGCATTAGTTTATTAAGAGCCTATTCATTCTAGCCTTGAAGACACCCAAATTATAATCGGATGGGAAGACTGTAACAGTTAAATTGTTTCAGTCCCTCGATGTACGCGGTATAAACGTTACGCTTAATCCTGACCGTATGTGTTTCAACAATATAAGGGTAGATACTCGAAGTCCCGTGCACAAACAAACTATATTGATGTTTCGCATATCTCTATAAACTTAAAATAACGTTTTACAGTGCGTGTTTTAAATAGGTGATGTTTAAAATAAGTAATCGTTGGTCTTGGTATGGTCATGTGAAGAGGAGAGATGAAACGCATGTCACAAAAAGGGTTTTGAGTTTACACGTAGATGGATGGAGAGGAAGGGGGAGACCAAAGAAGAGATGGATGGATTGTGTGAGGAGTGATATGAAAGAAAAGGGAGTTACTGATAGTGTGACGGGTGACAGGACAGAGTGGAAGAAAAAAACATGTTGCACCGACCCCAAATAAAATGGGTTTTTTTTTTTATGGTAGGTGAAAATCATCCAATGACGAAACCCGCTCTTGGGCGGAGCGGGAGACCAGTGTCAGACTCTTACTGACTAAAAAACCTACCCCGTACCTTCCTTGCCTTATTTCTGGAGTCGAGGTTACAATTTTCACATACCCTCTAGGCTCCAGGAGGCTTCGACCCTGAAGGGCAAATAAAATGAGGAATGTGAAATAAAATGGGATAAGGGTAGGATGATGATGATGATGATGATGTTTAAAATAAGTAAGCAAAATACACGCTTTACTCGTGGAGTTGCGGATACCAGTCCCAAACCGTAGGGAGTCTGCAAATACGTAGAAGCCTACTGGGGCCCAGGGTCTCTTTCTGTAATGAAGGCTTAGCCCCAGTGCGAAAGGCAAAGAAACGTGGTGGGGTGTGTAGTCATTAAGACTCTGATACTGTTTCTCAATCCGTCCAAAAGCGGGATTCGTCATTTGATGATTTTTACCCACCATAAAGAAACCCCAGAATACAAATATAATCATGTCTTGAAATGTGTTTAAAGCTCATACAATGCAGAAGGTTTCCTAATGCGTGCCAACATTGAAATAAAAAAACTTTAAATAACCTCCCTCAATTTTTTATTTTCAGGTAAGTCGCTGTTCGAATACTTCCAAACGCCAGGTAAATTAGATTAAATTAACCAAGTTAACTGTAATAATTAATGGTAATTTCTGAATGACGGGTTGTTAACACAAGATCGCGACCTTTAAGGTAAAGATGAGAAGTTAATTGATTTTATTAACTTGAATCTTATTAGTATAAGTTAGTTTTTTAGAATAAATTAAATGAATTAAGGTAAACAGATTGTGTTAGTTTAAAAGGAATCAGAAATCATTGACCCCGGTTTATTTAAATAAGTACTAGCATAAAAAAAACATATTTTTGAAGTAAAAAATATCTTTTAGAAGTATATGGACAAGAGTATAAAGCTCCAAATCTACGTTGAAAAGGGATGATCCTCTAACCGGGGCCTTTCAGGTTGCGTCAGGCCCAGGCAACTGCCCGATAGTTGATTTCAAGCTGTAGTAATGCTCTTATCACGCGAACAACTCTAACACCGCAATGTATCTTAGATGAAAGTAGTTGCGAAATAGCGCCACTTGAGACATGCAATTTTATGCACTATCAAAAGACATGATATACTTTTTTTTTTTTTTTTATGGTAGGTGAAAATCATCCAATGACAAAACCCGCTCTTGGGCGGAGCGGGAGACCAGTGTCAGACTCTTACTGACTAAAAAAACCTTGCATTAAACTTGACTTTTTCAAACAATTCCGCAGCCCTGGCTAGAGTTAAATAAGTATTGACACGTTACACGTTAGACGTCTTCCTTATTTTTGTTTTGTGACTTAAAATACTTAACTTTCAGTTGCGTATTACTTTCCAGGACCTCTATTTCACTTTCCACCATTCTCCCAACCCCGGGCCCTGGTTCAGGCCATGGTCCGCAGCAAAGAGGAATGACAGGCGGTCGCCTCCTTCTGCGAAGCAGTAATGCTCGTAAAGGAAGAGGCCGACCGCATAAGGCAAAGGCAACAGCGCCCTCGCCGTAGCCGTCGCCGCCGCGATCCTGCCGATATCCGGCCACCGTAGACACTGGCTCGCGGACGATGAGCAATGGGTAGCTCGCCGTCCGGTCGTCTGGTAACTGTCCAGACCGAATCCAAGTCGTCAACGGCGCGCACCGTTCCCGCGCGCCTCAAGGAGTTGTCAGCAAACTGCAGGGGCCCTTCAGGGTCCAAGCTTCCTGAAGCCTAGGGTGGTGCAAACTGTTACCTCGACTCTAGGAATAAGGCAAGGAAGGTACGGGGTAGGTTTTTTAGTCAGTAAAAATCTGACACTGGTCTCCCGCTCTGCCCAAGAGCGGGTTTCGTCATTCGATGATTTTCACCTACCATAAAAAAAAACCATTCTCCCAACCCATCCTAAGTCCGCCTCTGTATTTCGAATAGTGTGGGTAAAGTAAAGAATGGGTAAAATAAAATAGTTTCTGAAAAAGCAGGATTTGATTACGTAGACACAATAGTGTCTACACTCTATTGTGTTCACACAACAAATCCGCTTATTCAGACATACAGCAGGATTCTAAATTGAGTATTTATTTATTTGTATCTCACATCAGTTTCTCAGCCAGGGTCGGCCTTAACCGTTGTGGGACCCCGGGCGACATATATTTAGGGCGAGGCCAGTGTATTTTTTGAAAATTCTGTGAATCAATTGAAAATAGGTTTTTTTTTATTGATTATAGGTTCGCGCTTGACCGCTATCTCACCTGATGGAAAGCGACCATGCGGTCGACGATGGAGCGCGCTTACCTAGAAGTAACCTATTCACTCTTGACTTAAAGATACCCGGATTGTAGCTATCAGGAAACACAACTCTGGCAAGGAATTCCACTATTTTATGATAGGTAGGTTTTTTTATGTTGAGCACAGTCATCCAATGACATCTCTTGCAATTAGGTGGAGCGGGAGACTTTTACTTACTAAAAACCTACTCCGTTCCTTCGTTTCAGAGCCCTGGTGTTCACTTTCACATTTACCCATGGTGTCAATAGGCTTCGACCCTGCTGTGTCAAGTTTGCTAAGCCATCAACAATTTGGACTCAGTTTGGACATAAGATGATTTTTACCACCATAAAAAAAACTTTTTGGTTGGTAATGTGACCAAGGCGTTAGGTCTTGTAGGCCCCTTAAAAAAATAATGTTACTTAATTAAATAATGTTAGCTTTAGAACCATAAGCACATCATCATCATCATCATCATCAGCCTTTTAATGTTCCCACTGCAGGGACACAGGCCTCCTCTCTCTAGGAGAAGGAATGGGCCATAATCCACCACGCGGGCCCAGTGCGGATTGGTGGATGTCACATGTCTTCGAATTTTTGGTTCTAGGATATGCCGGTTACCTCACGATGTTTTCCTTCACCGTTTTGAGAGCAGTGGTGATGAAATAAATTACACAAAGTAATGCGCCTGGCTGGGTTTGCAGGCCACCACTGCTCTAAGCTGCTAAGCACACCTGTCCCTTAAACGTGAAACAACAAGGACAAACTCATTAACGTACTCTGACTTTTAAAGTTTCGGGAAAAAAATACATTATCATTCGTACGAAAACACCCCGATGGGAGATCCCACCCCGTTGTTTATAACAAAGTTTTGTTAAAAAATGGATTTTACAAGTTCTTTCAGGGTTCAGTAATGAAGCTAAGGGAGCCGTTAAGCACATTTATACCTGTAAATAAAAATGAAGTTTCAGTTTTGTAAAATTAAAATATATTTTTTTAACAAATGAATATTGAAGTAGACTGTATTTTTAACGAACTTCGAAAAAAAGGTTTTATGTTCGGCTTTAAGTAATATTTTAATGTATTTTTACAGTTATCTCGATCAATAATGATGTGATGACGGTTACGTGGCCATCCGATATGGTTCACGTGAATTTAACGTGATGCGGTGGCTTTTTCCTATATTATTATAAAGATTAGCATTTATTTATTTATTATAATTATACTTTATTGTACACCAAGACTAAAACATAATATTGAAAGGAAAACTTATAATAAAAAAACATACAATCGGCGGTCGGTACTATTACTAATCTTTATTTATTTCATTATTTTCACAAAATAGCTATGTAACAGCCACATGTAGTAAGTAAATCTTAAAGAATAACTTAATAAGTAACTTACGAATATTTAAAAACAAAAGGCAATTTGACTTTATTAACCTAGAATTATGTATGACTAGCTGTGCCCGCGACTTCGTCCGCGTGGAATAGTTATTTTGGGCATCATATTTATTTTTGCAAACAACCTCCTCAGCTTTATAAATTATAGCTGTTACCCACGACTTTGCCCGTGTCAATTTCTGTTATTATTTTAGACAATTTAGTTTTTAAAAGAACATAATTATCTAAAAGTACATACTTCATAGAGCTACACCCCAACTTGGGCACGCCATAATTTCGGCGATAAGTCCCCTCTTTGAGGCGTGATATCTATCACGGCATCCTCACCTTCCGCATGACGTAGGTTCTCACCGGACATGGGAAGAAGGAAGAGACGCCCGGGTGTCGCCACTGTATGGTCAGCCCGGAGGATACGGTGGAGCACACGGTGGAGGTGTGCCCCGCTTGAGAAGAGCATCGCCGTGTCCTCGTGGGGGTGATCAGCGGCGGCGACCTCTCGCGTCGGGCCTTGGTTCAGGCCACAGTTCGCAGCGAAGAAGAATGGCAAGCGGTCGCTTCCTTCTGCAAAGCAGTAATGCTCGTAAAGGAGGAGGCCGACCGCATAAGACAAAGGCAACAGCGCCCTCGCCGTCACCGCCGCGATCCCGCCGATATCCGGTCTCCGTAGACGCTGGCTTGTGGACGGTGAGCAATGGGTAGCTCGCCGTCCGGTTGTCTGGTAACAGTCCAGACCGAGACCAAGTCGTCGACGGCGTGCACTGCTCCCGCGCGCCTCAAGGTGTTGTCAGCAAACTGTGGGGCCCTTCAGGGGCGAAGCCTCCTGCAACTGAGGGTTGGTGCGAAAGCGTTATACTGGGGCTCTGGGAATAAGGCAAGGGAGGAACGGGGTAGGTTGTTTAGTCAGTAAGAGTCTGACACTGTTTCCCGCTCCGCCCAAGAGCGGGATTCGTCATTCAATGATTTTTACCTACCATAAAAAAACCCATCCGCGCCGCCGCAAGCAACTCCTCTCCTCGCCCGCCGGCCAGGCGCAGCGTCAAGTTTATAATATCATGCATCGCGTGTGAATTTTATATCGGAGTTATTTTAAAATTGTAATATTTTCTAAGATGTTCATTGAAATTAAATGATGTCAAAGACAATTTTGTTTACAATTACATACTCTTAATCAACAACACATTTATTTGGATAAAGATTATATTATTATGTTTATACAACTCTAACAAATAATCAGTAAAAAATGGCAAAATTTGATTCGCATAAAAACGGTTCTAGTAAGTTAATCTTAAAAGATAGACATATACTGTTGCGGATATTTTTTTAGATCATTTTAAGAGGAATAATTCTTTCCTACATATTTTTTTGGTATCTTAAACCGTTTTGGCAGCGCACGCAACGGAAGCCCTCAAAGATGAATAATTTTCCCCGTTTTTTCCACATTTTCCGTTGTTTCTTCGCTTGTATTAGTCGCAGCGTGATGTTATATAGCCTAAAGCCTTCCTCAATAAATGATCTATTCAACACAATAAGAATTTTTCAATTCGAACCAGTAGTTCCTGAGATAAGCGCGTTCAAACAAACAAACAAACAAACTCTTCAGCTTTATAATATTAGTATAGATTAGCGACTTGCCCGAGCTAGGTTAGTGTACCTAGCTTACAAAAGAAAACGAGAAAGAGCAGAAACTGAACAAAAGAGCAGTAACTGATACTCTTTGTTACACACTACATCAACTAAATATTCTTAATCCAAGACCGAACAAAGTGCGTACGTGATGATTGGGCACTCCGACACGGATAGTTTAGGTTAGAAGGCTAAGGCGGGAGCTTCACTTCGTGCTTATTTTGTTTAACTACCCAGAAAAGCAGTGGAGCGGAGCAGTGGTGGCCGAGTGGTATCGGCCCCGACTTACGAGTTGTAGGTCGCGGGTTCAAACCCAGCCAGGCGCATTACTTTGTGTAATTTATTTCATCACCACTGCTCTCAAAACGGCGAAGGAAAACATCGTGAGGAAACCGGCATGTCCTAGAACCAAAAATTCGAAGACATGTGACATCTACCAATCCGCACTGGGCCCGCGTGGTAGATTATGGCCCATTCCCTCTTCTAGAGAGGAGGCCTGTGTTCCAGCAGTGGGAACATTGAAAGGCTGATGATGACCCAGAAAATGGCTTACATAGAAGATAACTAGTGGCTAAGATATAGTGTCATTTATACGCTTATTATAGTTAAAGAAGTAATTTAGAGAGCAATGTAATCTAAATACTTTGTCTTCAACATTTTTTTATATGATTAATTTTTAGAGGCGATTAATATATTTTTTTATTGCTATAAACTAGTGCTTGACTGCGATCCCAACTGATGGTTAGCAGTGATGCAATCGTTGATGGTGCGGCGCACTAGTTTGTTAAGAGCCTATTCACTCTAGCCTTGAAGACACCTAAATTATAATAAGAATAATATTTAAAAAATCAGTTCAGCTCTAAATAAATAAAATAAAAAAACAAATACAAAACGACGCCTTTTTTTTATTTCCTTCAGAACATTTGTAGAATGATTAAAGAATGCTCAATAAAATCTAAGAATGCAACCTGGATTTACTCGTATATTTACAAAATTTATGAATACATAAAAATTGTAGTTTACTATGTTTATTTTGGCTCGTTAATTCTTGCGTCTTTCCTATGACATTGCTCGAATAATGTACCAAGCAATAAAAAACGAAGTCTTAAAGCTAATTTATAGTCTTGCATTTGTTACGTAGCTAAATAAATATTGTTAGAAATAGTTTTTTTTTCTGAAGTGGCAAAACATCAAATAATTCCTCCCGCTCTGGGTGGTTTGAATAAAACCCACCGTTTTTTAGGTGAACAATCCAATGAATTTTCTCTAGGGCGAAACTGTGTATGTAAAATTTTACTGACAAAAATCACTTACACATGTAATGTAATGTCCTTTCTTGCTTTGTGTCCCAAGAATAAATACTATATGTGTTCCTTCAATTACTCTTTTTTATCACCATAGCCCACGGTGACGTTTTTCAACAGTGTCGCAATTGCGTTACAATTTTTGTAGCATTAATATTTATATATTAAATGCATACCACAGATTGATGCTGTGTTTCCTGATAGCTACAACCTAGGGGTCTTTAGTCAAAAGTGATCTAGGCAAGCGTGCTCCATCGTCGACCACATCATCGCTTACCATCAGGTGAGATTGTGGTCAAACGCGAGCCTATCTAGAATAAAAAATGAACCTGTAACAAAAATGCAACTGAATTAAATTCGCATCAAAGCGTCAGTCTTAATGAGAGATTTTTTGTCAAGTTTTAAGTGTCAAGTCAAAAAAAGTAAATATATCATTAAGTTGCAATAAAAAATAACATTTCGACTTCTGCACAAAAAGACTCAGACATTTAATTCCAAAGCTAAACATAAGCCCAGCTTTTAACAAAACTAAAGCTTCTCAGGTAATTTTGTCATTTTAAATTTAGGTAAGCGTTTTCAATTTAACTCCTACAAGCAAACTATATATTCTCACACACACTTTTAAACAGACAATGAAAGAAAGAAAAATAAATCAGGTTCTCTAACAAAACTCAACTCACGCTTGCCTTTAAAAGACTCGGGAGTCAAATAAAAAACAGAGATGCATAGATAAAACTTTGCCAAAGCTATAAACTGTCTCGTACATAGAGCATAGACACTATAGACAGAGCCCGACTTACGAGTTGTAGGTCACGGGTTCAAACTCAGCCAGGCGCTTTACTTTGTGTAATTTATTTCATCACCATTGTTCTCGAAACGATCAAGATAAACATCATGAAGGAAAATATATGTCCTAGAACCAACAACTCAAAGACATATATTAATCCGCACTGGGCCCACGTCGTGGATTACGGCCCATTCCCTCTCCTAGAGAGGAAGCCTGCGTCCCAGCAGAGGAAACATTAAAAAAGGCTGATGATGATAGATGATAAAGTAGACATATCAGTAGACCTAGACTACGCTACTTCAAGGCTGAAGTGAATAGGCTCTTAATAAACTAGTGCGCCTTACCATCAACGATTGCATCACTGTTTACCATCAGGTGGGATCACAGTCAAGCTCTAGTTTATTGCAAAAAAAAATCGGTTGTCTGTAAAGTCGGTTTACTGACGATAGTTGAACGTGACAACGTCATTAGAAAATACTGATGGAATGGTTTCATTTCTCAAAAGAAAATTTTAATTTTATTTGTTTGATAGATATTTTGTATGGATATAGAAAAGGAATCACAATTGAATTGATCAAGTTACATTTATTTGTACGCATAAATACAATTATGTCAATTGTTTTTACAATGTACATAGTTTTTTTACAAGTATGAATGTGCTTTGAACAATTGTTTTACAACTTTTAAACATGTGTGATTTTTCACTTCATACTTGACGAAAACATGTAAATGTATTATTTTATTTTATTGTATAGCAGCTGTCCACGCGGACGCATCGCTCACTCAAGTAGGAGAGAAAAAGATGTCGAACACTTCCGAACGAGGTCGATTGTGCCTCTTTGTCACTCTTGGCGTGCTCTCGCTTGCACTTCAAACCGAAGTAACGCCGCATGAGTCATGTTTTTTCATGCGTGCAGCCGACTCCATCGAATTATAAGACGTTGTCACGTCAAAAACCCGTTGTCTGTCTAGCTGTGAACACAGTCCATAAAGTGCGAGGGAAACAAAGCGATCGTGTGAAAAGAGAAGAAGTTTTTGAGACGGGATAAACAATAACCTATTCCCCTTTTCCAAGGTGCAATTAGGATTTTTTACTAAGTCCCATCGGAAGTCTGACTCATCATTAAATGATGAGTCAGACTTCCGATGGGTTTTCTTTTTCATAATAAAAATAACCGTGATGAAAATGGAACCATCAAAACAACAAGTGTATTTTGCAATCGTTATGTATATTGGTATTACCTATTATAATATTTTATACCGACTATGCACACAATATGGAATGTAATAAAGTATTGAGTATATTATGGCATTTCTTGTCTATTCCATGCTCTGTGTTCTCATTGGTCGTTGTCCCAAAGTTGTGCCGATCTAGAGAAATTATATTAAAGGGACAAACACTGGGATGTTAGATGGGACTGAATAATTACCGACTGTTGCTGAAATTGGGGCTTTGGGCGTACTTAGGGTTGGGCCACACTATAGGGAGCGTAGTTGCGTCGTGAAGTCATTGTTCGTAAGCTATTTATTACAGATGATGCAGATTTATTGACATAAGTAGTAATGGGACTTAAGAGTTTTATGTTGTGGGTTTAAACTTAGATTTGCGTTTTTACTTTGTATAATTTATTTACTTATCATTGTTCTTAAAATGGTGAAATTTTGTTATTTAAATACATACCAATAACAGTTTTTAACAGCAATAACAACTGCAAATTGCATGTATTTGTTGTTTTTTTTTCCATTTTGGTGTACACCAAAATGGAATAAAGTATTATTCTATTCTATTCTATATTTTTTTTAATGAGTTTTCAAGCATTAATATTGGCAGAGCCTAACTTTAGACTTGCCAAGATCCAACTGCTGTATTGTACTGTAGATGCACTTGCACACATCTACAGTACGATCGCTATCACAAAACTTGAACTCGAAAGTCACAATTTCGAGTCCATGTGTTCTGATTGCGATCTTAACGCGAAACGTATCTTTCCTTGATAAGTACTATAACTATTAATGTTATTCAATCACACATATTGTGTACCATATAACGCAACGTAAAATATGGCACTACCCTAACAGTTGGAAATTCAGCAAACCACTTTGTTTCACCGCAGTTATTTACTGTCAAAACCCGCGCTTTTGGATGTTCCAAAATTGAATTAAACTGTCATTTAAGAACAAGATGGCGGCTTTAGAACGGTTATACGGATGGTTTTGGCGAGTGCAGTCTTGGGATAGAATCAAATAAGGCTCGGGTAAAAAGTTTCATTGTCTCGCGTCTGCTTCTGTTTTACAATATTTGCCCGATCCTAGTTGCACCAGTATTTATCTTCTTCTATATAAAAATGAATCGCAAAATGTGTTGGTAAGCGTATAACTCAACAACGCCTGGACCAATTTTACCAATTATTTTTTTGTTGTGTTTGTTATTTTCAGGAGAAGGTTTTTACGAAAAAAATAGGGTAGAGTGGGGTAGAATGGGATAGAGTTGGGTAGAGTGGAGTAGAATAAAATAATCTATTGCCGGTAGCGAAGCTGCGGGAAAAAGCTAGTTAATAAGTAAAACTAATTACTTGAGTAAAAGTAACTTACTTAAGTAACAATTTGTATTCTATAGTTAAAAAAAAATATATGATTTGGAACCTGAAGTAATGACTTAAAAGAAATTACTTAGCCACATGTAATGACTGCTTTATTTTTAATTAGGTGTTAAAGTCTTGATAAGTAAAATTTTACAATCATGTTTAATATCTTTTTCTTAATAATTGTATTGGGGAATGGGTCATAATCCGCCATGCAGGCTCAATGCGGATTGGTGGATGTCACACGTCTTCTAAAATTTGGTTCTAAGACATGCCGGTTTCCTCACGATGTTTTCCTTCACCGTTTTGAGAGCAGTGGTGACGAAATAAATTACCCAAAGTACATAATTCACTTATAAGAAGAAGACATTAATCTATTACATATAAAATATTCCTAAGATTGTCTGATAGATATCGCTGTCAGCGATAAGACCGCCATTGTACCCATAGATTTAAGTTTTTGTATAAGTTCTGTTACTTTTTGGTGTAGTTACAATAAAGTTCATGGGCGTAGCTACCGCCGTATCTGCCGTATCAATAATACTGGGCCCACGCGGTACAGGGGCCCTGACTTAGGTAAAAATTCGCAACATGTTATCCACAACCGTCTCATAGGGCAGCTAAGCATCTGTAATAAAAACACGTTTTTTTTTTTACGGGGTCCCCGAAGGACTTTTGATACCGGGCCCCTGTGGGACTAGCTACGGCACTGATAAAGTTGAATCTATCTATATTAACTCTCTAGTTAAACCCCAACTATAGCGAAAGAAACCAAAACAAACAAATCAACATCCGAACATCAATCGCTGACGACATTCAGTAAAGATACCATTTCAAATCAACTAAAGAGCTGCCACCACACCATAACCAAGAAACGACGCAAAAACAGTCAATCCAATTTATAAATCCGACTCCAAGATAAATGGTGACCATTGTGTAAATGGCGGAGACAAAGTCTTGGAGTCCACCGTCGTTCGGAGGCTTAGGCCTTCGCCCCCGGGCCCCTTTTGGGGCTTATCACCGTCCGTGTAATATGAATGGATGGTAAGTAATAGTTTTGGGACACAGTGAGAGGTGTGTTGGCTAGCAAATTGTAATTTAGAGTTAGAATTTGCAAGGCGTTTTTTTTATGGTAAGTAAATATCATCGAATGACGAATCCCACTCTTGGGCGGAGCGGGAAACAGTGTCAGACTCTTACTGACTAAAGAACCTACCCCGTGCCTTCCTTGCCTTATTCCCAGAGCCCCGGTGTAACGCTTTCGCACCAACCCTCAACTCCGGGAGGCTTCGACCCTGTCGGGCCCCCACGGTTGCAAGGTGTAGATTTGAAATTATGTCATATAATATAGTTGTCCAAAAATAAAGGGCCCGGTTTGACGTTTGAATTTTTTTTTTAGAGTTTTGAGTTTATACGTAGATGGATCTAGAGGGAAGAGAGAGGCCGAAGAAGAGATGGATGGATTGTGTGAGGAGTGATATGAAAGAAAAGGGAGTTAGGGATAGTGTGACGAGTGACAGGACAGGATGGAAGAAAAATACATGTTGCACCGACCCCAAGTAATATGGGATAAGGGTAGGATGATGATATTGATTTATTTTTTTTTATGTTCAAAGTAATGTCCTCCTTTATTATATTCCCCTGTTCCTAGCCACGGGAGTAAGGCTACTATTTACGGGTGGTTATAAAAACAAATAAACGCGAAAGATGGGAGCAGAGTGGATCAGAGTTCTCATCTTGCCTTTCCAACCTTTTAATTACATATATTCAATTGTCTACATTTCAATTGCATAAATATGAAAAGTGGTAGTGCGGAGTCACGTAGTACAAGCAATTCCTTGCTTAAAAGGAGATCTCCAATGATATGTATCAAAATGCCTATTGTAATTGAAATAAACATTTTTTTTTTTATTATAATCTAACCTATCCATGTCGGAGTGCTTAAAAATTACGTCAAATCATTTCCCGCAAATTTACACGCATTAATTTTAAGTAATAGAATATGTCAACATTGATAAATAGACAATAAATATTATATTGTATAAAAATAAGCACAGAGACAAAATTTACCCAATTTGGCAATTCTGAAAGAGAAATCTCCCCACAAGAAACCGCACAAACCACTAAAAACAGAACACTATCTACCCTAGTCCTTATTATCATATTTTTTATTCGATTCAATAATATTTTCACAATTTATCTCTCCTATCTTATTTATTCATTACAATATTCGACGAATTATTTGACAGTGTGTATTACATCTACCAATTCTGTTTTAAGATTTACAACTCTATGTGTGTAGAGATAGAGTTTAGTTTTCTTTGGTAATGTTACAAAATGTTATTCGTAAAAGACATTTATTTTATTTGGTTTAGTTTTAGCCGTTATCTAGTGGCTGATTCATTTTGTTTTCTTCTGTTGGTTCGTTTCTAAGAATTTGTTGGATAACCTTTGACTCTGTGTGGAACAGTCAAGTGATTTTATATGTTTTTTTGTTTCCTTTCTTTCATTTTCGGAGCTTTTAATGGATATTTTTGGAACAGAAGATGAAGTAACGAGGAAAATTAGTAGACCTACATGTTTATACTAAGTTGTAGAGTATGTATCTTTGTTTCTATTTTGTTATTTATAGAACTACTAGCTTTTGCCCGCGGCTTCGCCCACGTGGTATTGGGGTTGGGGTTGGGATTTCCGGGATAAAAATTAGCCTATGTATGATTCCGGAGTGTATCCTATGCCTGTGCCAAATTTCCGTTTTGGCGTGATTGAGTAACAAACATCCAAACCTCCGAACATCGTAACTTTCGCATTTATAATATTAGTAAGAAAATAAGATCACACAACGCCATGTAGTCTCAAGCTAAGCAAAGCTTGCGTTATGAGTACTAGACAACTGATAAACATACTTATATATTTCTAAATATATACATATTCTAGATAAATTACACCCAGACACAGAACATATGTTCGTGCTCATCACACAAACATTTGCTCTGGGTGGGAATCGAACCGACGACCTCCCGCATAGCAGTCAGGGCCACTGACTACTAGGCTGACAGGCCAGTCTTTATAATTATACTGTCTGTATTTATAAAATTTATAGGGTCTGGTAAGGCCTGAGTTACCTACTCTCTGATAAATTAACGCCCTGCTCAAATCTTAGGGAACGCTGAAAATTTGAACAAAGGTTCCTTTTTAACCGACTTCAAAAAAAGGAGGAGGTTCTCAATTCGATCGAGATCGAGACGAGGAGTTCTGAGGTAACAAACATAAGAAAATAAAAATACATTTTTTTTTCTTATGTTTGTTACCTCAGAACTCCGTTGTTTATGGATGGATTTGCAAAATTTTTTTTGAAAGGATATGCTTCCAGATTGGTCCCATTTTTTTCAAAATCGAGTTTTGATGATGGGATCCATGAGAAATCGAGGGAACTCCTCAAATATTATAGGCAACTATATAGTTTTTTTTATATTTTCATCGAGAACTCAAGCATTTACAGTCAAAAAGTAACATTTGATGAGGTGGAACTGGTGAAGAAGATCAGAAATGGCTAACGAAACTTGACACTCGCATAGATATCACAATCAATGTAGTTAAGCAACTATGAAAATGCACTAAAAAACCAATGATCTTAAATAATTATGTTGAAAATGTTATCATCGAACTGATCTCTCCACTGAACTGTCTCCAAAAAGAAGTAAAAAATTTTGAATATTTGCTAAATATTCATGTCAAATAAGTTTACCTATAAATTAAGTTTCTTTACAGCAATTCAAATTTTTATTTTGCAGGGACTTTTTTTGAAGGCGGTTTTTTTTTTGTAAAAAGTTTTTTTTTTAGGATCTCCTATACAAAGACTAAGAAAGGATTTTCCAAAATTCACTTCCTAGGAGAATAAAACGATGGTCCCAATAAATAATAATTAATTTTTATGTCATTAATCAATGAATATTTATATCTTAATGATACACAATGATGATTGACACGTTTTGCCTCGTCGTTTATACCGCGTACATCGAGGGACTGAAACAGTTTGCCGGCTGCAGTCTTTCCGTCCGATTATAATTTAGGTGTCTTCAAGGTTAGAATGAATAGGCTCTTAATAAACTAGTGCGCCTCACCATCAACGATTGCATCACTGTTTACCATCAGGTAGGATCGCAGTCAAGCGCTAGTTTATTTATTTACTTAAGAACTTCATGCAACACAAAGGTACAAAGGCGGACTTAATGTCTTAGGCATTCGCTACCAGTCAACCAAGGGTGGCGAAGAGAAAACATGGCAGGTGCAAAAAAAAATTAAAAAGATTATTAATAAAATCCAGGGTTAAAAAATATATATTTGAATAAAATAAACATACATATGATCTTCATACATTATGATGATGATGATGATGATTCATTTATTATATTATTGCATTATATCGATTTAAAAAAAAAAAGATACTTAGTGTATTTTCAATTTCGGAAGAATCTACTCTTTCAAGCAAAGCCACAGGCTCAGCTAGTATCCCGAACTAACAAAGCTCTCCCAAATAAGATAAGTTACCATACAATGTCTTTAATTTTATCGTTCCACTCTGAATACCTATTGTGTGGGAGTTCCTAAGTGGCTTTGTTTGTTCAAGACTAAAACAATAGTAACTATGTTTATGAGGGGTGAAACTGTATTAGTTATAAACAAAACTAAATTAGTAGGGATGTTTTATTTTATTATTTACTAGCGAACCTCCCCAGCTTCGCACAGCTTTGCGGGTACAACAGTGATATCTAAATATATAAAAGGAGAAACTGACTGACATATCAACGCACAGCCAAAACTACTGAGACTAGGAGCGTGAAATTTTGTATAACGCTTCCTTTTATGACGTAAGTGAACACTAAGAAAGGATTTTCCAAAATTCACCCCCCTAAAGGGATGAAACGCGTGTCCAAAGTTTGTGCGAAAACCTATTTTCACGCGGATGAAGCCGCAAGCAAAAAGCTAGTTAAAATATTATAATTCTTCTGCATATAATATAAACCTTCTTCTTTAATAACTCTATTTATTAAATACTAGCTGTGCCCGCGACTTCGTCCGCGTGGAATAGTTATTTTGGGCATCATATTTATTTTTGCAAACAACCTCCTCAGCTTTATAAATTATAGCTGTTACCTACGACTTTGCCCGTGTCAATTTCTGTTATTATTTTTTTTCGACAATTTAATTTTTAAAAGAACATAATTATCTAAAAGTACTTCATAGAGCTACACCCCCCCTTGGGCACGCCATAATCTCGGCGGTAAGTCAAAGAGGGGTCTTTGAGGTGTGGTTGGATAGACATCACGGTGTCCTCACTTCCGCATGACGCAGTTTCTCACCAAACATGGCAAGTTCAGGAGATTCTGCGCCGGATTCTTGCAGAAGAGACGCCCGGGTGTCGCCACTGTGTGGCCAGCCCGGAGCACACGGTGAAAGTGTGCCTCGCTTGAGAAGAGCATTACCGTGTCCTCGTGGGGGTGATCGGCGGCGACGACCTCTCGCGCCGGGCCTTGATTCAAGTCATGGTTCTCAGCGAAGAAGAATGGCAAGCGGTCGCCTCCTTCTGCGAAGCAGTACCTGATGCTCGTAAAGGAGGAGGCCGACTGCATAAGGCAAGGGCAACAGCGCCCTCGCCGTAGCCGTCGCCGCCGCGATCCCGCCGATATCCGGCCACCGTAGACGCTGACTTGCGTACGGTGAGCAATGGGTAGCTCGCCGTCCGGTTGTCTGGTAACAGTCCAGACCGAGACCAAGTCGTCGACGGCGTGCACTGCTCCCGCGCGCCTCAAGGTGTTATCAGCAAACAGTGGGGCCCTTCAGGGTCGAAGCCTCCTGCAGCCGAGGGTTGGTGCGAAAGCGTTATACCGGGGTTCTGGGATTATTCCCAGAGAAACAACCTACCGGGGTAGGTTGTTTAGTCAGTAAGAGCCTGACACTGTTTCCCGCTCCGCCCAAGAGCGGGATTCGTCATTGGATGATTGTTACCTACCATTAAAAAAACCCCTCCGCGCCGCCCGCAAGCAACCCCTCTCCTCGCCCGCCGGCCAGGCGCAGCGTCATATTTTGATATCGGAGTTATTTTAAAATTGTAATATCTTCTAAGACGTTCATTGAAAATAAGTGATGTCAAAGACAATTTTGTTCAAAATTACATACTCTTAATCAACAACACATTTATTTGGATAAAGTGTAATATTATTATGTTGATACAACTCTAACAAATAATTGGTAATAATGCATTAATTTCGGCCAAATTTGATTCCCATAAAAACGGTTCTAGTGAGTTAATCTTAAAAGATAGACATATACTGTCGCGGACATTTTTTTAGATCATTTTAAGAGGAATAATTCTTTCATACATATTTTTTTGGTATCTTGAACCGTTTTCGCAGCGCACGCAACGGAAGCCCTCAAAGATGAATAATTTTTCCCGTTTTTTCCACATTTTCCGTTGTTTCTTCGCTTCTATTAGTCGCAGCGTGATGTTATATAGCCTAAAGCCTTCCTCGATAAATGATCTATTCAACACAAAAAGAATTTTTCAAATCGAACCAGTAGTTCCTGAGATTAGCGCGTTCAAACAAACAAACAAACAAACAAACAAACAAACAAACAAACAAACTCTTCAGCTTTATAATATTAGTATAGATACTGCATTAAAACCCGTTGCATAGTTTTAAAGATCTAAGCATACATAGGGACAGACAGCGGAAAACGACTTTGTTTTATACTATGTAGTGATAAGCACTTCACCAGCCACGAAAGATAACATTGATTATTATTTTCAATTTTAGTAATCAGTAATTAATTTTCCCATTTCTTTCAATTTTCGATATTGTAATTTTATGCGAATTTATAAATAAGATCTTCATTTAATAAAGAGGAATATCACCATCATTTGTTTTTTAATTTGTTGTGAACTTACTAATACTAGACTGCGATCCCACGTGATGGTAAGCAGTGATGCAATCTTTGATGGAAAGGCGCACTAGTTTATTAGTTAAACTATACATATTTAACTGTCACGGTTGAGAACAGATATAGTGCTCTTTTACTGACGGAAGTGAATTCTACAACCTTACTGCATGGCTCTTAGGTGTGGTCAGCCCTTCTCTAATGATATGCGCGTGCTTGCGGACAACGAGCAATAGGTAGCTCGCTGTCCGCTCATTCGGTAACCGTCCGGACAGAGCCCAAGTCGTCGACGACGCGCACTATTCCCGCGCGCCTCAAGGAGTTGTCAGCGACTGTAGAGGCCCAGCAGGGTCGAAGCCTTCTGGGGCCAAGGGTTGATGCTAAAGCGGAACACTAGGGCCCGGGAACTAAGACAGGAAGAAACGGTGGGTCGTTTAGTCAGTAGAAGTCTGACACTGTCTTCAGCTCCGCCCGAGGACGGGATTCGTCATTCAATGACTTTTCCCACCTTAAAAAAAACCTCTCATGATATTCTTCTTTGTTCCGATTAAAATTTATCGAAACTGAAATCGGAATCGAAAGTTCAAAATCATTCGGAAGTCCGGACTTTCGAAATCAGAATCGACCCTCCATAACATTTCTGATACAAACGACCAAACAGAATTATTTTACATCCCTATTGGTACATTTTGTAATTAAATACCGATTTAATTAAAACGCTTGCTTAATCCTGATCACGGACAATGTACAAGCTGAATTTTTAAACTGATTTTGTATTTTGTTATGTTGTTTGTTTCGTATTGCTTTTTATGAGGAGCCTGTTATTTTTTATTTTATTTTTTACTAGCTTTTTCCAGCGGCTTCGCCCGCGTACGTAAAATATAGCCTATGTCACTCAGGAGTAAAGCAGCTTTCTATTGTTGCTAAAATTTTTCCAATCGGACCAGTAGTTCCAGAGATTACCCCCTACAAACAAAAAAACATAAAAACAAAAAAACAAACTTTACCTCTTTATTATATTAGTGTAGATTAACCCAACTGTATAAAGTACCTTACATCATAATCATCAGCCTTATTAATGTTCTCACTGCTGGGACACAGGCCTCTCTCTATAAGATTGGGAATGGGCCGTAATCCAGCATGCGGGCCCAGTGCGATTTGGTGGATGTCACATGTCTTCGAATATTTGGTTCTCGGACGGTTTCCTCACGATGTTTTCCTTCACCGTTTTGAGAGCAGTGGTGATGAATTAAATTACACAAAGTAATGCGCCTGGCTGGGTTTAAACCGGTATCTACAACTCGAAAGTCGGGGCCTTTACGCGCTAATATGCTTTTGCGTATTATAAAACCCAGGAGTAGTTTCTGTGATTCTCTTAATCCAACTTTACCCCACAAACTTCGCCAATTTTACCTGTTGTGCGTTTCCGAGTTAAACGTGGATAGGTACTCAATCTGAAACATCATCAATATTTTATACCGCTTGAAATACCTTATATCTACAAAAGAACTTATAAAGTACAAAATAATGCGAGTTTTCTTAAATTTCATATAAAAATGGTTATAAATACAGCGATACAACAGTAAATATAAAGCTCAAAGAAACCAATAAATACATAACTTCAGAAAAAGCTGAAGTACTGTTAATACAAAGCGTGTTTGAACTTATAATTCCAAATCCATCCAAAGATCTTCAAATCTACCCCTATTAAAATACGGCAATTTCACAGGTAGACTTATTAAACAAACTCTATAAACCCCCATCCCCGTTATATATATAGTTAGTTATATAGTTAAGTTTCGTTTTCATAGCTGTGCGAGACAGCCGGTCTTGTCATCTTAACATTTTTATTTTACTTCAAGCAATATTGTCGTCTGTTTTCCACATTTTGTAGTTCAGATTTTTTAAAGATATATCTTTATTTCTACGAAGCCAAGGTGGTGTTTTTAATGTTATTACTACCAAACAGATTTTATTCATATGATATGAATAGACGGAGTTTTTTATGAGAAAAGTTTAGAAGTAAAATACATGCAAATATACAAAATGTGCGAAATAGAATCCGAGGCTCCTGAAGAACAAAAAAGGAACCGAAGTGGGTTCTGACATGCTCTCGCTCCGCCCAAGGACGAGAAATTTCATTGGATATTTTATCACTTAAATTTATTTTATGGCCACGTTTTACGAAAACCGGCAGACTACGTGGGTAACAGATGCCTCGCTATGCCGCCTCCGCCGGGACCCGGAAAACGAGGTAGGCCTAAGAGGCGTTGGATCGACGTCGTAAGGGACGACATGCGTGCTAATGGGCTTAAGGCAGAGGACGCAAAAGACCGAGCGTAGTGGAGGCGACTAGGCAGGAAAGCGGACCCCGGGCACCGAGGTGAAAGCCAAGGTAGCAACCGGGACGGGCGCTAGGTTGATGATGATGATTTTACCACTTAAAAAAACCAACAGCGGAAGATTTGATTGATTAGTACAGAATGGCTGTCGGATCTTGACGAGTCTAAAGTTAAGCTCTGCGAATATTAGCGCTTGAAAACTCGTACAAAAATAAAACTTAAAAAAATATAAATGGCAATAAAAGTTTTTAACAGCAATAACAATTGCAAATTGCATTTATATGTTTAAACCATTTACTGTTTTTACGAGTTATCAAGACACGCCAAGATCCGACGGCCGTACCTACTGTAAAAGGGGCTCAATTTTTATTTTAAGGCAGCGTTGTAGTGATTCTATTATCATCAAAGAATTCAGTAAAATAAGCCATTATTTTCTCTATCAAAAGGGCATTACCTCCCCCCCCCCGCTATATACCCTATAGCTACCAATTTAATATATTTCTAGCTCGTTCTCGCTAAGTGCACTCTCCGCAATTTTAACACAATGTAAGCTTAATGAAGTAGTAGCCGGTATTAACTTGGATTTTATTTAGTAATTCATTCGCTGCACTCACTGTGAAGCTTTCTAAATATGCCTTAACAGCCAGCCCAGTGCAGTGTTTTATAAATATTATTTTTTGAACATTGTTTTTAGGGTTCCATAGTCAACAAGGAATCCTTATAGTTTCGCCATTTCTGTCTGTCTGCATGTCTGTCCGCGGCTAATTTCAGATTACTGGAAAGCTGAAATTTGGTATCAATATGCATATCAACTACGCAGACAAAGTGCACAAACAAAAAGTGGAGAAATTTGTGACGGACGGGAATCAACGGAACCCTACACTGAGCGTGGCCCGACACGCTCTTGGACAATTTATTTTATTTTTCTTTCACAATGCCTCTCAGCCACCTGTTTCTGGAACCATATCTCTCCATTTTTCTGAATCCAGAAATACAGGACTTACCCACAGTATCAGTCTCCTGGAGCCATGGCTAATGTAAAAGTGAACACCAGGGCCCTGAAACGAAGGCAATGAAGGAACGGGGAGAGTTTTTAGTCAGTAAAAGTCAGCAGCCCAAGGGTCGGGAGATCTTATTGGATGATTTTCGCCCACCAAAAAAAAACCCGCAGTATCTAAATAACGATAAGGCACATCATTAATTTGTAGAATAAAATATTATGTTTCTCATATTTCCCTTTCCGTATTTGTTAACTCTTCAAACAGAAAATTCTATTAAACATTTCCAATGTTACATAGCAAGAGTTCCCCGCACCCTTGAACCTCTGACCACCCTAAATGTGTTACATCGCTAAGCTTAAATAATCCCATACAAATTGAGCCTTGTTTAAAAATAGTACCCTCTAGCCACATGAAAGAGAAGGTCAGAAGTGCGACTACATTATAATATTTAATAATCTACACTATCTACACTAATATAATAAAGAGGTAAAGTTTGTTTTTTTGTTTGTAGGAGGTAATCTCTGGAACTACTGGTCCGATTTGAAAAATTTTAGCAACAATAGAAAGCTGCTTTACTCCTGAGTGACATAAGCTATATTTTATGTACGCGGGCGAAGCCGCTAACAAAAGCTAGTAATATTATATATACATACATACTTACGAGTTGTAGGTCGCGGGTTCAAACCCAGCCAGGCGCATTACTTTGTGTAATTTATTTCATCGCCACTGCTCTCAAAACGGTGAAGGAAAACATCGTGAGGAAACCGGCATGTCCTAAAACCAAAAATTCGAAGACATGTGACATCCACCAACCCACACTGGGCCCGCGTGGTGGATTACGGCCCATTCCCTCTCTTAGAGAGGAGGCCTGTGTCCCTGCAGTGGCTGATGATGATGATGATGATATACCACAACTGTCACACATCATCGTCTAGTCCCAAGCTAAGCAGAGCTTGTGTTATGGGTACTAGACAACTAATAAACATACATATATATTTCTAAATACATACATATTATAAATAAATAACACCCAGACACAGAACAAATAATCGTGCTCATCACACAAGCATTTGTCCTGGGTGGTAACCCACGACCTCCGGCATAGCAGTCAGGATTACTAACCACTAGATGAACAGGCCAGTCGAGGCAGTCGAACATATTATGTTTCACTTTGTTTGTATCTTTGATGTAAAGATGAACGGTGTCTCGCCTGGATAAAACGAGGTCAGATTTTAACTGACTGAAATCCCGCCCATCATCAGTTTCCCTTTTTCTTTCTATTAATCCAGAAACCTGAACCCATTTTTTTATTACATTTCTTGTGCCGTTGATCTTTTTTTTTTATGGTAGGTGAAAATCATCGAATGACGAAACCCGCTCTTGGGCGGAGCGAGACCAGTGTCAGACTCTTACTGACTAAAAAACCTACCCCGTACCTTCCTTGCCTTATTCCTAGAGTTGAGGTAACAGTTTGCACCACCCTAGGCTCCAGGAGGCTTCGACCCTGAAGGGCCCCTGCAGTTTGCTGACAACTCCCTGAGGCGCGCGGGAACGGTGCGCGCCGTTGACGACTTGGAGTGCCGTTGATCTGGGTCTGATCTTTATCAGATGGTGAGCTAGCCATTGCTTGCCGTTGTCAATCGCACGCCTTTGGTGGGTAGTTGGAAACCACCCCACGACATCTGCAGTGGGGATTGTCTCTTCATTATGCTTTCCACTACCTCCTTCCTTTTTTTAAATGTTAGTTGAGAGATTTAAGCGCGTAACCTACCTACTTTCCCTTATAATATGTCAATAATTTTTTAGTCAACAAAAGACTGACTCGCTCTTCCCCACTGCTGTAGAGCGTGAGAAGATATTTGATGATTTTAAATCTCAATAAAAAAAAAACTGAGTACACACGACTGCTTGTCATACATCATATCTCTACACAATAATTATAAACACTTACTAGAACTTCTGTGTTTCACTATTCAATTGTTCGCTGATCCCCAAAAAGTAATTACGTCAGCAAATTACGTGGGTTCCGTATAATTTCATTTATTTTGTTGGTCCGTCTGGCCGTGCTTATTATAACATTTTGTTGCGGATTCATTTCCGGATAATGAATGTGCTGCCAGATTTACGATGGGTTTTTTGGAGAAGGCATAATGATTTTTATTGATTAATTATTATTTTATCTAGGCTATGCTGTCCCAATGCTGGGCAAAGGCCTCTCTCGATTTCTTCCAGTGTTCTCGGCTTTGGACCACTTCTTGCCAATTTCTTTTGTCTCCTTCTTGGTCTGCTGCAACCTCTTGATCAATATTGCAAAGGCAGATTTAATCTCTTATGCATTTTCTATCAGTTAACCTTGGGGTGGTGCAGAAACATAAACTAGTAGGTGCAACTTAAAAAAAAGTAGACAAACAAAAAAATAAACAAATACAATAATATAATATAATATATTCCGCAACTATCACACATCGCAGTCTAGTCCCAAGCTAAGCAAATCTTGTGTTATGGGTACTAGACAACTGACAATAGGTAATAAACAAAATTTCCTTGATAAGCTTGCTCTATTATGATGTGTCACATACATCCAAAGAGTATTTGCATGTTTTTTTTAGGTATATTGTGTCCAAAATCAGCAGTTAAACTAATAGACATTCTATTGATAGGATTTTTTTTAAAATGCAGGACCGATAGTAGAATTCAAAAATAGATAACACGTTGAACATTTTATAATATCAAACAAAGTTTGCGGAACTTTTTTTCTGGAATTTGTATTGGGATTCCCTGCCAGAGTCTGTGTTTCCTGATGGCTACAACTCAGAAATCTTTAAGTCAAAAGTGAATAGGTTACTTCTAGGTAAGCGCGCTCCATCATCGACCGCATCGTCGCTGTCCATCAGGTGAAATAGCGGTCAAGCGCGAACCTAAAAAAATATGCCTTCTCCATTATATTACAAAATGATGAATCCATGTTTTTCTTTTGCTTCATATCACATCGTCCAATTGTTTATTGGACTAATTAATAAATGGGCTTCGTATTTAATTCAATACCATTCCGTAAAGCAAACAAGGAAATAAACAATAATATTAAAATGTGAAGGGTTACTTAAACTTTTTGACGGATCCAGTCGAGTTTTGTTGATAATGAATATTAAAATTAATTCTACTTTCTGTTTTTTAAGCCTTGTTCATCCATGTGGATTTGACGGTGTGAATCCCTTTTATATTTGGTGTTTACGTAATCAAAATTAAACGCGCCCACGGCGCCTTATTGTAGCTATGCAGTCGCGCGCTTACTACATGGTACACCACACTGAAAACCATATTTAGCCCATGGGGCACCGATGGACACCGTGTGACCGCCAATATGTAAGGTCCAGAGGACCGCGGCCGTCACCTGCAGTTATGTGATGGCCGCACAGGTCATGCAAGTCAGCATGGTCTGCACTGCAAAAGCTTGTATATGGCCGACAGCGGCCCCAGAGGAAATCGTACTGTCGGACACTGACACATGGCGTTTAACGTGTTACGAATCGCACGACAGCATCACTACAAAAAGTCACAATGGGCGTGGGCATCGCTATTAAAACGTTTTGTCGCATAGCAACGCGCTATAGAAGAGATGCCAATGCGCTATT
Organism: Mythimna loreyi; assembly: GCA_029852875.1. Lineage (NCBI taxonomy): Eukaryota > Metazoa > Arthropoda > Insecta > Lepidoptera > Noctuidae > Mythimna > Mythimna loreyi. The sequence continues at coordinate 4,827,132 of CM056799.1, forward strand.
AACGCGCTGCAGCATCGCGACTGTATCGATGCGAACGCGCTACAGCATCGCTACAATAATTCGCCGTGTGCGAGGGGCCTAAATCCAAAAATAAACTTTACTGTAGTTATACTAAACTAGTAACAATTTTATAGTAAGTAAAACTAAACTAACTTAATAATTACTACTACTAACGACTACTAACTTAAATTAGATTAATTTTACTTAGTTAAGTTTTTGGCAATATTTTTTTAATGGAAGTTCAGGGCTTAATCTAATTATTCGCAAATCAGTTTCTAGGAGATATCGTGATGTAACATTGGTGTAGTTTTATTATTGTAGTGTTAATAATTAAAATCTATGTTTATAAAAGTGAAATATCACACACTGGTTAATCACGAAATTTCAGAAACTATAACATCTACATACTTAAAATTTGGCAAGTAGATTCCTTATAGAGTTTAGACATTCGCTAAGAGCGGAATTCATGAAACTCCAACCCTAAAGGGTAAAACGAGGGTTGGAAGTTCGTATGGATAAACTGACATTCACGTAGGCGTATCCACTGGCAGAAAGGAGCTAATAGTGTTATAATCACGTATGAGTGGTTATATGGAAATGGATCTCGGTTTGGCCTCTCATAGCTTCATCGTCATCAGCCTCTTCAATGTTCCCACTGCGGGGAGACAGGCCTCCTCTCTAGAAGAACGAATGGGTCATAATCCACCACGCGGGCCCAGTGCGGATTGGTGGATGTCACATGTTTTCGAATTTTTGGTTCTAGGACATGCCGGTTTCCTCACCGTTTTGAGAGCAGTGGTGATTAAATAAATTACACATAGTATTGCGCCTGGCTGGGTTTAAACTTGTAAGTCGGGGCCGTTACCACTAGGCCACTACTATATTAGCTTCATGTAGGTGACGAAATACAGGTGGTTACATGTTCTGGGAAGGAAGGAAGCCAAAAATATTGTCACCTTAGACCTGACCTTAACGAATACACAAAGCCTTTTGAGGCCAAAGAATAAAAAGACAACCCTTGAATGTCACGCAGACGATTAGATACCCTAAGGTTTTTATGATAGAGTCTTAATTAGAATGGGTGAGGATGTGATATTTTCGGCGAAATGGTAGGAAAATATTCTTTTGTTTTATTTTTGTTTGTAAACTTTTTTATATTTAATGACTATGGTAGAACTACGGCAAGTATTCACCCTAACGTTGTTGAAGCTTCTACGGTCCGAACTAAGCGTTTGACTTCGTCGTTTCTAGCACGTACATCTTTCGATGTCTGATCTGATGACTGGAATAATCTGCCTGATGATGATATCTCGTCTTCCCATCCGATTATAATTAAGATGTCTTCAAGGCTACAGTGCATTTATGCTCTCAATAAACTATTACATTTCACTATCAACGATCACTCAATATGCTGTCTTATTTTTTTTTAATTATTTGTAATATTTGTGTATAATAAATAATATATAGAGTGACAGGTAATTAATGACCAATACTTAAGTACTTGATTGTAGTCATGATAGCAAACAACTTTAACTATGGGACCAAACGTGAAATCGCGAAAAATCTTAGCCAAGTTTAGTACATTTGAACCAGTTAGGCAAACATAAATGGATATAGGCCTCCCCTAATTGTGGCGACATTTGGGAGAGGGCGTTGATTATGGCGACAATGAATGGTCTCGCAACCTTTTTTTTTTTTTTTTTTTATTGATTATAGGTTCGCGCTTGACCACTATCTCACACCCGATGGAAAGCGACGATGCAGTCGACGATGGAACACGCTTACCTAGAAGTAACCTATTCACTCTTGACTTAAAGATACCCGGATTGTAGCTATCAGGAAACACCGACTTTATCGGGTTATCAGCCTATCTTTTAAGATACCTTCCAACATTGCGTCTTCCAGTACGCGGCTTCGTCTGTACTCCTCAAAAATTAAAAAAAAAATTGTCAAATCTAGGTCCACCTCAAACTCTTACAATTTCAACATAATTGAGTTGCGTGAACACCCATCACCCCAAATAATTAAAAATGTATGGCGACTAATTACTTCGAAATGAGCCTTAATAACACTGTACGGTATGATAAAGATCTAAGACGATTAAATTTATAAATAACTAGACTACCTTCTGCCGGCAACTTCGCCCGCGTGTAAGTTGATTTCGGCTATAATAACTTTGGACCTCCGTTTCAACCCCTTGGGGTCGCTGCCGGGATTCCGATCCCGATTTCCGGCCACCGTAGGCAAGGTCTTGTGGATGGCGAGCAATGGGTACCTCGCCGTCCAATAGTCTTGTAACCGTCCGGACCAAGCCCAGTAGTTGACGCCGCGCACTGTTCCCGCGCGCCTCAAGGAGGATCCTGCAGATTCCCTACGGTTTGCTGACAACTCCAACGCCAACTGGGGCCAAAGGTTCGCATCTATAGAAAGGTTCTGGCCTTAGTATATATGGCTACGTAGGAATGGGGTAGGTTGTTTAGTGAATAAGAATCTGACACTGTTTTCCGCACCGCCCAAGGGAGAGATTCGTCTTTAGATGATTTTTCCAAAAATAAAAAAACCCCCTGGAGGTAGACTGTCGTAAAATTCGTCCTTAGCGGATGTCTACACCCTATACGAAACCTACCTGCCAAATTTTAATAAATAGGTTTCTTTTTTATGGTAGGTAAAAATCATCCAATGACGAGTCCCGCTCTCGGGCGGATCGGAAAACAAGTGTCAGACTCTTACTGACTAAACAACCTACCCCGTTCCTACATCGCCATACATACCAGGGCCAGAGCCTTCCTTTTCAGACACAAACCCGTGGCCCTGATTGGCTTCGACCCTTCTGCAGGGTCCCTACGGTTGCTGACAACTACTTGAGGCGCGCGGGAACAGTGCGCGCCGTCGACGACTGGGCTTGGTCCGGACGATTACCAGACGACCGGACGGCGAGCTACCCAATGCTCACCGTCCGCAAGCCCGCGCCTACTCCGCAAGCCCGCGCCTACATTAATAGGTGTTATAGTTTCTTAGATTTCGTGATTAATCAGTGGTATTTCGCCTTTATATTTAAAAATCCATTGCCAATATTCGATACTAGGAGAGTACGGCCATGACACGTACCTGCCTTTGTCCTTTTACCGCCCCTCTCACTAGGCAAATAGGCCTAGATTCAAAATGGCCCGCACGTTATTTGTATGCGCCCCTGGGCCAGCAATTTCACGTGTGGTCACTGGGCGAAGTTGAATGATGAAGTGTGCACCAGCCTTTATGTGAAACTAGCTGTGCCCGCGACTTCGTCCGCGTGAAATAGTTATTTTGGGCATCATATTTATTTTTGCAAACAGCCTCCTCAGCTTTATAAATTATAGCTGTTACCCACGACTTTGCCCGTGTCAATTTCTGTTATTATTTTAGACAATTTAGTTTTTAAAAGAACATAATTATCTAAAAGTACTTCATAGAGCTACACTCCAACTTGGGCACGCCATAATCTCGGCGGTAAGTCCCCTCTTTGAGGCGTGATGTCTATCACGGCATCCTCACCTTCCGCATGACGCAGGTTCTCACCGGACATGGGAAGTTCAGGAGATTCCTGCGCGCCGAATTCGTGCGGAAGAGACGCCCGGGTGTCGCCACTGTATGGTCAGCCCGGAGGATACGGTGGAGCACACGGTGGAGGTGTGCCCCGCTTGAGAAGAGCATCGCCGTGTCCTCGTGGGGGTGATCAGCGGCGGCGACCTCTGCAACTGAGAGTTGGTGCGAAAGCGTTATACCGAGGCTCTGGAAATAAGGCAAGGGAGGAACAGGGTAGGTTGTTTAGTCAGTAAGAATCTGACACTGTTTCCCGCTTCGCCCAAGGGCGGGATTCGTCATTGGATGATTTTTACCTACCATAAAAAAAAACCCATCCGCGCCGCCCGCAAGCAACCCCTCTCCTCGCCCGCCGGCCAGGCGCAGCGTCAAGTTTTGCACATCACGCATCGTGTGTGAATTTTATATCGAAGTTATTTTAAAATTGTAATATCTTCTAAGATGTTCATTGAAATTAAATGATGTCAAAGACAATTTTGTTTACAATTACATACTCTTAATCAACAACACATTTATTTGGATAAAGATTATATTATTATGTTGATACAACTCTAACAAATAATCGGTAAAAATTGGCTAAATTTGATTCGCATAAAAACGGTTCTAGTAAGTTAATCTTAAAAGATAGACATATACTGTCGCAGACATTTTTTTAGATAATTATAAGAGGAATAATTCTTTCATACATATTTTTTTGGTATCTTAAACCGTTTTGGCAGCGCACGCAACGGAGACCCTCAAAGATGAATAATTTTCCCCCTTTTTACCACATTTTCCTTCGTTTCTTCGCTTCTATTAGTCGCAGCGTGATGTTATATAGCCTAAAACCTTCCTCGATAAATGATCTATTCAACAAAAAAAGAATTTTTCAATTCGAACCAGTAGTTCCTGAGATTAGCGCGTTCAAACAAACAAACAAACAAACTCTTCAGCTTTATAATATTAGTATAGATTAAGGTATCGAAACTTGTTTTAATAGAACTGTATAGGTATGATGCATAGATGTATGCACGAAGCTATGCGCAGATATGCTTTGAAGTGGGGAAGTTTGTTTTTATTTATTGATTATAAGTTCGCGCTTGACCGCTATCCCACCTGATGGAAAGCGACGATGCGGTCGACGATGGAGCGGGCTTACCTAAAAGTAACTTATTCACTCTTGACTTAAAGATTCCCGGATTGCAGCCATCAGGAAACACAGACTCCGGCAAGAAATTCCTTGTCTGTATGCACAATGAAAGTGTTGCCAAAACGTTTTGTACGTATATGTGGGATGTCCACCATGTACCGGTGGCGCATTGCCTGAAAAATAATTATAAAAACTGAAAATAATTTATTTTCTGATACATTTTTATTTCATACTGACAGTGTCCCGCTTGACCACATCATGATAAAAGATGATGCTGTTGATACAAAAATACGTGTGGCACTCGGGGACTGCCGCGGTAAAGCTATTGCATAGCATTCTGTATCAACTTATGCAATTATAATTATTATTTTTTTTTTTTTTTTATTCATACAATATTTCTTTTTCTTTGATATTAATTCAAGTTACACTTTTTGAGCGTGGTGACCGATAGGAAAACAAATTTTTCTTTTATTAAATAAATAAATAATAAATGCACTTTGTTCATTAATATTCAAAACACTTTATACACAAATTTTACAAGTACAGCCGTTCACTGTTGTAGATAAATACTTATACACCTATATACTTTCTCACAAACAGCTGATTATGTATTCGTCCGATTTCGGAGCAGCTCGTCTCGATTCGGGCGAGTTCCGTAAAGTCGTACAATACGTCTAATCGCACGACACACGGCGCCGTGTCGAAGACTGCCGAACTGACACGACGTTAGACGATGCACGGCCTTCAAGCCACACCTCCGTGCCCGTCGGAGTGGGGAGCGTGAGGTTTTTTCGTTACGGAATTTCTGGATTTAGTCCCCGCGCTCAAGGCCTGCGATAGGAGCTATGCAATAACTTAAAAAAGTCGTCTATAACCAAAAAAAGACTAAGAAAATAAACATTTTCAAAATAATATTAAACTAGTCTGCACAAAATAATATTAGTACGTACGACATTGTATGGCCTTTAAAAGAGATTTTGACCCTGAGTTTGTTTCGGTGTTTCTTCTGGCCGTCCCGCCATCTCTTTCTTGGTCTGCCTTCGGGCGATTTCAGGGCACCAATTTTGTGTTTTACTGGCCCACCGCTTTTTTTAACTTTTATTATAAGCAAAAAAAAAATGCGTCTATTAGCAGCCAACAAATATTTATTCCCGAAACTAAATATTACGTGAACAAGATATTATCTATGCAAATCAGCCATCACTGCCCTCCCCTACGGGTAGGTGGGAGTGACCCGAATTGACTGCATTACGTATTCCAAATACGCGGTCGGGCCAGTGGTGACTATCGGTGAATTTTGATACCAGTATGGTTTTTTATAGAAGTTAGTTGGAGAGAAAATTTGCATAGGTGAATTTTGAAAGGTTCTGTATCGACGCTAAGGGGCATTAACCCCCTTTCTTAAAATAAACAAATTTATCACAAAAAAGTAAGAAAAAGAAACTTTCACTTCATTATTATAAAAAAAAAAAAACGAAATATAGAACCCAATTTTTTTTGCCAAATTAATTTCATAAAAATGTGTATAAAAAGTATTTATTTATTTTTTATTTATTTATAGTATTTTTCAAGGTCGTTCAAGTTGTAAAGAGGTATGTACAATTGACGCTCAAGGGGTAACTTTTTTATTTTTCATTCAGCCTACCTCGTGCTCGCATAATGGAAGCAACAAGAAATATATAACGAATATTATTTGTAACACATAATATGATTTAAAAGTGTATCCGCAGGGTTTCTTACACTATCTTATCAATATAGATCTACACCTTCGAAAACTGTAGGGGCCCTGCAGGGTCGAAGCCTCCTGGGCTAAGGGTAGATGGAAAGTATAACACCAGTGCCTGGGAATTAGGCAAAGAAATGAGGTAGGTTTTTTAGTCAGTAAGAGTCTGACACTGTTTCCCGCTCCGCCCAAAAGCGGGATTTGTGATTGGATGATTTTTACCTACTATAAAAAAAACACCTTGGAACGTGCAAACTAGTTTCACTTTTTTTGACTGACTGACATTTTGACTATTCAAAAGTGCCTGTCTTTCCGTCCGATTATAATTTAGGTGTCTTCAAAGCTAGAGTGAATAGGCTCCTAATAAACTAGTGCGCCACACCATCAACGATTGCATTACTGCTTACCATCAAGTCGGATCGCAGTCAAGCACTAGATTATAGATATTAAAAAAAAAATGATCTATTTTAAATAAATAATATGAATTTGAGTTTAAATTCGATACAAAATCAACTATAAAAAATGTAGGTAACTCAACCATTACAAACCCTCTCATTTACACCTCCATCACAAAGATATTAAAACTTCCGATTCCTCTTATTCCCTCCTTCATCGAATCTCGCTGGAAATTTCCAATTTTCCTCACATTATGTTTCGAAACTTAATTTCCTTGCTGCCATCACGAAATGCTTCGATTATTGCACAATTTTAAATTGAAACTGTCCTACAATAGAAATAGTGTTACCTCTCTCACTGGCTGGCTATTAAACCAGCGGGTTCTTAGTCAAAAAGTTATAATTTTATAAATGTACTAGTGACCCACCCCAGCTTCGCACGGATACTGATATTTATTATGCATGTATTATACACATAAACCTTTCTCTTGAATCACTCTATCTATTAAAAAGAACCGCATCAAAATCCGTTGCGTAGTTTTAAGGATGTATGCATACATAGGGAAGAAGCGACTTTTTTATACTATGTAATGATATCAACAATCTGAGCAGTGGTGGCCGTGTGGTAAATGCCCTGACTAAGGAGTTGTAGGTCGCGGGTTCAAACACAGTCAGGCGTATAACCAAAGTATTGTGTAGTTTATTTCATCACCACTGATCTCAAAACGGTGATGGAAAACATCGTAAGAAAACTGACATGTCCTAGAACCCAAAATTCGAAGTCATGTGATATTCACCGCACTGGGCCCGCATGGTGGATTACGGTCTGTTCCCTCTCCTACAGAGGAGACCTGAGTCCTAGCAGTGGGAACATTATAAGGTCGACGCTATGCTATAAACCATCTAGCTCTCAACTTCTATCGTATGAATGTCGTTTATTGCAGACAAGAAGTCGATGTCGAAGCTAAATAACGTCACGTCATGGTAAGAACCCCAAGGCCCAACCACGAACTCTAAACGCGATCCATTTGACCGACATAAACTAAACTGTTAAAGGGTTGAAGCTATATAGGGTGTATACTGTACAGCTCCCTTTCTCTTTCTCACTCGCACGCCTGACATTTTAAAAAGTCATGGCAAAACCAAACATTTTAGAATATGTTGTAGGAAAATGCGAAAACCTGAATATACAGTACGGCCGTTGGATCTTAGCGAGTCTGAAGTTATGCTCTGCGAATTTTAGCATTTGAAAACTCGTACAAAAATAGAGGTTTAAAAAAAAATCATGCCATTAACAGTTTTTAACAGCAATAACAACTGCAAATTGCATTTATTTTTTTAAACAATTTATTTTTTACGTGTTCAGAAGCGCTAAAATTCGCAGAGCCAACTTTAGACTCGCCAAGATCCGTCGACGGCCGTACTGTATTTTATTTATTTAGACTCTAAATACATTTTAAAGTCAAGTTAGCTCGAGTTCAAGTATAAAACTTTTATGACGCAAATTCCACATTCCATTTATCTCATAATTCAAAACTTTTAAACGCTCCTGTCCACCGCCATAGCTATATGTTAAAAACAAACTCTCCTAAAGATAAAAGTCTTTTACTAAATAAATAAGAAAGTAACGTTTTCTCTAAACATGTTTCATTTTATTTGATCATTTATTTCTGTCAAGAATTTAGATATAAATCATACTCTTTTTAAACATTTGAGTAAGGGCCAGTGGCGTAATAAATGTTTGGGTGTTTGCCAAAAATTGTTCTCGCAAATACATGTCATAATGAAAAGTTATTATTTATTTACAGACAAAAAGAAAATCATAGACATTGTTTTATTTAGTTATGCCATGCTTCACATTTTTCATTTAATTAAATATTTAAAAGAAAATCATAAAGTTTTTTTTTGTTTCGCAAAATGTTTTTGGGATAATAAAGTATTTATCAGATGTTTAAAATGTGGTAAAATGACATTTTTTTTTATTATTTTAAATAGTTGTGGTGACGTAAAATGAAAGATGGCACAGGCATAATTTAAGAACTTTTTATGAAGACTCTGGAATCCAAATAAAAATTACGCATGTCGTGTTAAGAATGTTATAAATAGAAAATATGTTATTCTTAATATTCATTTCATTTTACCTACACGCTTCATTAAGACTAAAAAATATGATGTGATATTAAAATACCACCTCTTTTTGTTAGTAGCTGTGAAGTAGTTTTAAATTATTTAATATACTCGAATTATTATTAATTGCTAACTTAAACTAACCCAACGATACGAACGAACGAATTTCGGGTTGGGCATCAACTCGAAATTCTTGCGATCACGAGACGAGCTAAGCCGATTCCTTCTGTTTATGAAGCTTAGCTTATCAAAGTATCAGCTTTATAATGTTCCCACAGCTGAGACTCAGGCCTCCTCTCTAGGACACGGAATGGGTCGTAATCCGCTACGCGAGCCCAGTGCGAATTTTTGATTCTAGGTCACACCGGTTTCCTGCCGATGTTTTTATTTGCCGTGTTGGTGGCAGTGGTGATGAAAGAAATTATACAAAGTAATGAGCCTGACTGGTTTTAAAACCGCGATCTACAACTCGTAAATTGGGGCCTTTATCACTCGGTCACCACTGCATTTGAAGCTTTAAGCACCAATATTCCAGTTTACTAACAAAAAAAAGGACTCTGCAAAAGGGTCGAAGTCAACTGGGGCCAAGTGTTCGCGTCTGAGAGAAAGCCTCTGACCCTGGTATAAAAGCAACGGTTTACTGACTAAACAACCCATCTTGTTCCTAAGATGGGTTGTTTAGTCAGTAAGAGTCTGACACTATTTCCCAATCCGCCCAGAGGCGGGATTCGTCATTAGATTATGTTTACCTACCATAAAAAAGGCCTGGCCCTGGTATGAAGACGACGTAAGAACAAGATGGGTTGTTCAGTTAAGAGTCTGACACTATTAGGAACTATTTCCCAATCCGCCCAAAGCTGGAATTTGTCATTCGATGATTTTTACCCATCGAAAAATATCTACTAATACCACATATCACAAATTGATACAACTTAAACTATCTTTCATATATATTGTAAAAACTCTTATACCACACATCTTACTAAAATCCTAGTCGCCACGACTGGACAAAACTTTACAAATAAATCCGCGAGTTTTATGGCCCCACAGCGAGTTGAGCATGCTGTTATTGCTTGCTATTTTTCAAGCTATTGTGATGATTGGTGCTCGTGAGCTGCTTACTGAGCAGCGTTTGACCGACTTCCAAGAGAAATATTGTGTGTTTTGCACCTCTCGGGATGTTCTTTTCACGAACATCAGTTAGTGGTGGTGAAATGAAATAGAACATTGGGGAAAAGCTGACCAGAATTGTGTACAGTAAAATATGTTTTTCGGTAAGATTTAGAGTATTTCCTGGTGGAAAAGTTACATTGATAAAATGTTAGTAACATGACATATCTGAGGGCACGGCAGTGCCCCGCCAAGTTTCAAGCATTGTAGTGTCTAAACTAGAAGTGGTGAAAAAGGTGCAAACTGACAATACGTAATCTATTCGTAAGCAATAACAATTGCAAATTGCATTTATTTGTTTAAAACATTTATTTTTTCACTATCTGGGCTTGGTCCGGACTGTTACCAGACGACCGGACAGCTAGCTACCCATTGCTCGCCGTCCGCAAGCCTGCCTCTACGGTGGCCGAAAATCAGGATCTGAATCCCAGCAACGTCTGGGGCGTGTGCGCCGTTGGCTTATACGGTCGGCCTCCTCCTTAGCTAGCATTATTGCTTCGCAGAAAGAGGCGAACGCCTCCAACCCCTCCTCGCTCCGGACCATGGTTTCCACCAAGGCCCAGCTCGAGAGATTGCCTCCACGAGGACACGGCAATGTTCAATCACCGCGGTTAAGAAAACGCGCCTGCCAAGCAAGGGCATTGAAGGTCATGGTTTACAACTGCTGTCTACACGAATTGAAACTATCAAGGTCATAGTCGGGACGTTGATTTTTCAACCATCTGGTCAACTTTAATATTTTATGAAAAGGTAGGCGTTAATGACTTACCTACAATAAATTATAATTTCAAGTGGTAGTAACAAATGGTTCTCATCGCTTCTAAATTGTCAAACTTCACGGTAACATTAAAAGTGATTTATTAAACATTTTAGTTTGAAGACTATTTTGAACCATTTTGATAGGCATTTTGAAAGGGCAATATAGCAGATTACTTACGCATTTAAAAAAGTAAGTACTTTATTTTTTACTTTTATCTTTAAAAATCAATATCTACTGCAAAACGGGGTGAATAGTCAGGAACAACATTTTGTAGTTTTTCACATTATTTAAATATATTTTATTAATTTAATATTATCTAACCTACGATACCCAGACTTGATCAAGTAAGTAAGTTCCGTCTCGGGGTTTGCCAGAAAGCTATGGAACGTAGCATTTTTGGGGTAAGACGAACAGACCGGATAAGAAATGACAGGCTGCGCTCCATGACGGGCATAATAGACGTGGGCAAAAAGGCTGCCAGGCTTAAATGGGATTGGGCGGGGCACGTCAGTCGCATGCAAGGGGACCGTTGGGCAAGCATCGCCACACAATGGGTACCTGCAGGAACAAAGCATCGTCGAGACCGACCTAGAAAGAGGTGGCGGGATGACCTGGACGCGTACCAAAAGGACTGATCCGTGATGGCACAGGAAAAGAAGACTTGTTAAGACTTGGGGGAGGCCTTTGCCCAGCAGTGGGACAACAAGGGCTAATAAAAAAAAAACAATATTGGAAACATTGCTTTATTAAAACTAAAATTATAAAATCAAAGCAATAGTTCTAATCAATTTTTTTTTACTATTTACCCCCTGAGTTTTTATTCACCCCATTTTACCCGGTAGTGTTTCATGTCGACCTTTACCAATGAAAATTTAGCGGTGTATAAGTACGTTACGTTGTGTTACGTTATCAACTGAGTTCTAGCCGTAAATCAATGAAATAATATTGTCAACTTTTTTGACAAACAAACTTCCTAGTGCCCGACTAACAACAAAAGTTATTCTTTATATTATATCACTAGTACTACACAATATACCAGTCCGCCAGTTTGTCAGTCACACCACTGTATTCTATTTTCTCCGTAGTTTCGTATTTCTCACTTCGCGCCGGCCATTTGCTGTACAATTCGAAACGAGTACAGTACATGAGTGCATTTGTTATTTCGTCGTGACAAGGAGTGATCTCTTGCTGGCAGCCGGTACAAATGTGGCGATATTGTGTGAGCTACGGCCCTGGTCACTGGTGTAGTGTATTGCGTGGCGTGTGGCTTTGAAAACGGCGAGAGAAGGGGATTAATAGGTGTTAGGATTGGCCAATGATTTTTATTGTGTAAATAGGTTACGAATAATACACTAACATGTCAATTTAACTACTTAACAGACGCTCAAGCGGTTAATTTATTTGTTTCTTTTTTATTCGTCTGTTTTTTTTTTAGTTGCCAATTTCATTCTACCATGTTATGTTTCTGCTCCATCCTAAGGTTGACTGGTAGAAAATACCTAAGGCATTAAAAAAAGAAAAGAAAGAAGAAGAGAAATCTATCTTCGGACAGAGTTATGCGAATATTCAAATTTTTACAAATGTTTTTTTTTTCTTAAAGTCTGTATTTCTCCGTCTTTAACTAGTCCTATCCTATTTAATTTGTGGTCGGCTCTCCTCGTCATTTTTCGGCAGACATTTCGGCTCTAATCGTCAAGTCATTCAATTAGGCTTTCCTTTGGTCATTAGTCAAGGATTTTGACAGACTCCTATTTTCAGAATAGCAAGGCTCAAATTTGCTATTCCCAGCACCACTAAAAAATCAATGTAAAAAAAATCAATGTCATAGGTTTCACCTAATATTTACTTAGAAATCGCTCCCGCTTCCACACCCGCTAGTTTCCTAGCCCAACACGACGGCTGTTAACTATCTAGTTTTCTGTTCTGTTTTACGGACGACACTTGAGGATTACCAACTGTTGTTTTTGTTATCTGCACTAGTGTTGCTAGTGCCAGGAAATGAGAGCATGTGTCACTAATTGAGCACATTTACTATGTACGAGTGGGGTATTATTTACTGGGGTTATTTTTGTTAAGAGTGATTTAGCATTAGAAGCGAGAGCGCTGGGCGTCCCAAATTGGACCCATCTCGATGTTCTTGTGGGTCGATTTAAACTCTTGAGCCCAGTGTGAACGCCGGGGTTAGCACACCTATTGTCTTTCTATGTGTATACCTATTTAGTATGTACGAGTGGCGTATTATTTACTGGGTTTCTTGCCGGTTCTTCTCCATAGGAAACGACCAATTTGGAACCGTGCACTAGCTTCTGACGTTTTATAAGTGCCCATGTAGGCCTATATGAAATAAAAACATTTTGATTTTGATTGATTGATTTTGATTTTGATTGGGTTATTTTTGTTAAGAGTGATTTAGCATTAGAAGCGAGAGCTGGGCGTCCCAAATTTGACCCATTTCTATGTTCTATAAATATAATAATAAAATGGCATTTTTTTATGACTTACTTGACTACTTATTTTTTACACGAGATTTTATAAAAACTCCTTTTTTAAAGCCTACTTTATGTCCTACTTCTGGGCAAAATCCTCCTCTTCTTCAAAACTTTTCTGTCTAGGGCGATCTCGGGCCATATAAAATCACAATTCTAAAAAAAAACTATAAAGCTTTCGAATAACGTAATAAGAGACATAATAGTTCTAAGATAATAAGGATTCCAAACTAAAATTCAAAGTTTTTTTTTCAAAGTATAAAATAACTCTACAACAAATAAAATTTCAGGGTCAACACATTGGCTCGTTACGCTACTAGCAGCTAGGCTGAACACGTGCACACCTGCCAAGCGACACGTCGCACGTGTTCGACGCTGTGCAAATGTCACTGTCCATGCACTCGAGACACGTGTTCAAATACTACACATTCTTTGAATTGTTTTTTTTTTCCTCAAGGAGTTTTCAACAACCGTAGGGACTTTGCAAAAGGGTTGAAGCCAACTAGAGCCAAAAGTTCGTGTCTGAAAGGAAAGCTCAGGCCCTAGTATGTATGGCAACGCAGAAACGGGGTAGGTTATTTAGTCAGCAAGTGTCTGACACTGTTTCCCACTCCGCCCAAGGGTGGGATTCGTCATGACGACTTTTACCGAAAATAAAAAAAAAATATTCTCGGCTTTGAGCCACTTCTTGCCAATTCCTAAGGAAGTCATCAAGTCGTTATTCCAACTATTTTGCGGTATTCCGCGACCATTTGTGCAATATCAGGGCACCAATTTGTTGCTTTAAGGACTCTTTTTTATACTGCGAAAAATCATCTAATGATGAATCCCGCCCTTGGGCGGATCGGGAAACCGTGTCAGACTTACTGACTATCCTAACCCACCCCATTCTTTCGTAGCCCTCATATTGGGGTCGGACCTTCCTTTCAGAAACCGGGTCGGTATAGAGCGATAAACTTTCCGGTGGGATCGCAGTCAAACACTAGTTTATATCGATTTAAAATATCCGCCTTCAAAAATCGATTTGATCATTATCAATAATTAAAATCATAATACTACCTAAACTGAGATAATAATCAGTAACTTTATCTGTTCGTAGTAATCGTTTAAAAAGGGTTATAGAGGGGAGGGGGTACATTCGGTAACAGAAGTTGCTTTTCAAAGTAAAGGTACGTTTAGACTGTGAGACTATATAAATGGTACGACGACAGTGTCAGACTCTTACTGACTAAACAATCTGGGCCAGAGCCTTCCTTACAGGCGCGAACCCTTGGACCCAGTTGGCTTCGATCCTTCTGCAGGGTCTCTACTATTTGCTGCGACCGCCTGCCACTCCTCCTCGCACCGGATCATAGCTTCTATCAAGACCAGGCGCGAGTCATGTGTATAGTTTCAACATTTCGTGAAGAAGTATTAAAGATACACTCACAACCTTGCACGTTCATAATATTACGCACTAGTGCTGTAACCTTTTTTTAACCTCTTTGTTCACAAAACAAATTTTGAATACGAAAAAACATTTCATTAGTGTTCGTTCAATAGTTCAAAGCGAGTGCCTTACTTACTTATTTCATGCAATTTTGACCATTTTAACTAGTAAAAACGATTCATTCGATATAAAAAAGAAAAAAAACATTACTAAAGTAATATATAAATCATTTGTTCAAAAAAAAATTTTTTTTTCTTTATGTTCTATGGCCGCCATTTTGAGACGCATGCAGTTTTCATCATTTAACACCGCCTCAACGGTAACTATGTACATACATTACACACTTGTATCACAATGTATTATAATATCAGCATTACACCCATGCGAAGCTCATTATAAATAACTTTTTTACAGTTTACTACACCTACCTATTTATTTTATGACCTCAACCGACTTCTGTTCCCGTCAGTACAAGGCGGCCATTAATTCAGTTTTATCCACTGGAAGCGGGCACAGGTGCCATCTTGGATGTACAATAAACGTCAAACGCATTACTTTTTGTCCGCTAGATGGCGTCAACATAAAATTATCATTACATAGTATAAAACAAAGTTGCTCCGTCCCTATGTATGCTTAGATCTTTAAAAGTACGCCACGGATTTTTGTTTTTTTTTTTTTAGTAGATAGAGTGATTCAAGAGGAAGGTTTGTGTGCATAATATATTCAATATCAGTGCCCGTGCGAAGCTGGGGCGGGTCGCTAGTTATAAATAACTTTTTTACAGTTTACTACACCTACCAATTTATTTTATGACACCAACCGACTTCTGTTCCCGCCAGTACAAGGCGGCCATTAATTCAGTTTTATCCACAGGAAGCGGGCACAGGTGCCATCTTGGATGTACAATAAACTTCAAACGCATTACGTAGGCGCTCGCACACGATTAACATTGAAATGACTTGGGTTATATGCCTGGAGATAAGCTGATGGTAGTGTATAGTTTTATCAAATTATGTTGGGTTTTAGTTCTATGCAAGGTTTTTATTATCTATAAAAACCAACAAAATTAAGCATGAAATTTCTATAAAATCCAAAATTATAGGATTTTCGCTACTTCTTCCTGCCTTTGTCCCATATTACTTGGGATCGTCACAACATATTGTATTATTCAATTCTATCCTGTCACCCGTCACACTATCACTAACTCCATTTTATTTCACGTATGACTCCTTACCTTACACAATCCACACATCTTTCTTTGGCCTCCCTCTCCCTCTCGATCCATTAACGTGTATACTAAGAACTTTTTTAGTAACATGCGTTTCATCATGGCCTTAATTATCAAGAAAAACGACTTTCGAGTCTACTTTTCAATCACTGGAGCTACTTTCAAGCTTCGTCTAATATAATCATTTCTCACTTTATACGTTCCCGTTACACCATACATCTATCTAAGCATTCTCATCCCTGCTACATGCAATTTTTTAATCGACTACGACAAAGCCAAAGGAGGGGTAATGATTTTGATAGGCTATGTTTGAATGTGAGTATGTTCATCTGTTCCCTCATAGCTCCTAATCTCCTAATCAGAACTCGATATTTGACATATCATTTTAACCATCTTAATTGTCCGCTGAACATAGGCTATATGATGTGTAACATAACTCGATGTAGCGCCCTCTAGCAGACACCAAGTAATGTGTTAAAAAATAAAGATGAGATAAACACGCCGTGTTTAGTATCATTTTCAAGGGCTTCACTCTTACATTCCCAAAATATTGTTAAATTTTATGTTGAAAATTAAATACTCTATACTTTATTACATTCCATATTGTGTACATACTTGGTAAAAAATATTAATCAAGACAGAAACACACTCACAGAGATAAGTCATCTTTTTCACAGCCCAATATTCATATCATGAACTTTTAAATTTTACCTTTTCTTCGTCACTTCGTGCAGTCGCCTATATAAATACAATGACAAAATTAATAGTTTCGAATCACTAATAGTGTTGATTTAAAATATCTTTGCTAAGACAGCAGTTCTCCGGCGAGAAATACAGGAAATTATACAGAAGAAAACGTTATTTATGAGTATAAATAATGACATCTCAATGAGTATTGAGGTGTGAAAATTGGATATAAATATTTAAATTTCTGTAAGTTGCCACTGTATGCAATTTGCATATTATAATAAGGTTACCATTCTGTATAGTTTCCATTTTGCTATATACTATATATCCTGTTTCAACTTACTAGAACCAATCCTTCTATTTGCAAAAATAAATATCATTTACCCATCACGACGCATAAAAAAAATACCATAATGTTGTCTTTTTTAACCCTAATGTTGACTGGTAGAGAATGCCTTGTAGCACTAAGTCCGCCTATGTACCACTATTGTACATGAAGTTTAAATAAATAAACTATGTTTACGAGTATTTTGCAGGTAGGTATTTCAAAAGACGTCAAACAAAACACGTAAATTTTTATTTCGTCATTTTAAACTAGATGATGCGTTCCCTAGCTGACTACACTGAAACATCGAAACAAACTCAGGGGTCAAATTCTCTTCTAAAGTTTCCTAACCATAAAATAACACCTCCTTTTCGCAGTAGTCGTGTAAAAATGAACTTTTTGGTCTATTTACTTTTTGGTCCATTTACCGTCGCCACTACATTTCCATACACCTTATTACAGCACTTCCAAAAATCCACCTGCAACCTCAACTCTCTCGCGAAATGCTCATAAAACGAAATGAATTCAAATAACAATATCTTAGCCACCTGCACTTCTGCCATCCTCCCCAATGTCACAGGTGAAGTCTCTCTGTATAAATATTTTCAGGCTACTAAATTATTCATGGTTCTTGCAACACCATCTCGCGGATGCAAATATCGAGAGTCCGTTGGTTGCAGCCGAGTGCTGGAGAGGTTAGTGTCAAGTTAGAAGCGGGAGCGAGTTCTTGAAAAGCGATTTTTTGGCCTTATTATGGTTTGGGTTTAACTGAACTATAGTACGCGGAAAATTAAAGAGAAAAAAGCAGTTGCACCATTTGCAAAGAATTTGAGACCGAAAAATCACTTATAATTTTCCTCACATAAATTAAACCATTATCGATGTAGAATGCGCAGTAACCAATTTTGGAGTCCCAATCGTAGTGGAGGAACTATAGCAACGGGTTCTACTTATTTGTCTCATACTATACTTTGTGTGTCTAATGAGTTAGGTCACATTTCAGAGTGTGGTATAACTTCTGCGATATCAATGAATAAAGATGTCTGCTCTTTAGCCAAGTTGATAATCTACAATCGTTAACGCTAGTAAACAACTAATTAAGTAAATGAGTGGGAATGAATTCATTTCAAAAAAATTAGTAGCCAAGTTCACATCATTCAAAATTGCAGAATGAAATATAATCGTTTCTACAATGATCATCGCTACATCCTGCAGATTTATGATAGAGACGGGAGACGTCTTTGCCCAGCCGTGGGACATAAAATAAATTCACAAAAAAGAGAATTTTATATTTTGACTTGCGCCACACTCAACCTGTAAAATAAGTACCGGTTTATTTACACTCGGCTCAAGACGTTCTAGAAATTTATGTGTAGCATTAATTTGAGCATTTATTGCGACGCAGGCTTATCTTAGCAAATTAGTAATGACTCTACGTACCCTAAATTGCTGATTTGGCTGATATATCTTTTAGTTTGGCTGATATATTTCGCTCGGTGAGTCTGAGGTGAGAGTGTTTTTTTTATGGTAGGTAAAAATCATCCAATGACGAGTCCCGCTCGTAGGCGGAGCGGAAAACAGTGTCAGACTCTTAATGACTAAAGAACCTACCCCGTTCCTCCCTTTCCTTATTCCTAGAGTTCCGGTATAACGCTTTTGCACCAACCATAGACATGCAATCTTCAGTACCCTTTTGCGTTCCAGCGCGATAAAAACTCTTTCAAAAAATCCTGCAACTCTAGGCCGTTATCCCCTTTACGAATTAATTAATTAAACACTTTATGCACAAAAGTATGGAGGCGGTCTTAATCCCATACGCCATTTTCTAATAATAATTATACTACTTCAATAAAAATATCTTATGTCTCAAAATGGTAAAACTTATTTTCACATGCAAAAAAGTAAGAAGATATTTTTTTTATTTTATTTTCGCCATATAACAGGTAACTTTTCTCACTTTCCACCCGCCGACATATTTTATACGCAGTCATAAATAACCTAAAAAAATAAATAAAATAAACCCTTTTCTCACAAAATACTTAACTTTTAACAGCGCAACATAAAAAAGGTAATCCGCTTTTTCCCGTAAAGTCTTAATTTGTGGCTGAAATTATCCTTTTTCCGTAAACAAAACCCTTCTTATGGTGCTTGAAATTTATGCGCGTGGAACCTCCCCGAATGATGTAAGGCGTAAAATATTGAGTTCATTAATATTTTCGTAAAGTACAGAACCCTTTTGTTAAGTGGTTGGTGAAAAGATGGCTCGAGATATTTAAATACCTGGTGATCATTTATGAAGGAGGAAAAGACGGTGGCTTAATGAGGTGTCAAGCAAAACCAAGGAAACAGTTTAAGAATCTAGCAAGGATTCATTTTAATCTATTCTGAAAGAGAAAGCATGTTGTTTTTCTTTTCCCTATTTAGGCTCACTAAAGTCTTAGCCCAACCCATGGGCTCGCGGACGGCAAGACCATCCGTTGTGGTACCATTTGGGGGTGGGATTGCCACCAGTACTTTAAAATTTATTTTTTATTTGCTATTAACTAATGCTTGACTGCGATCTCGCTTGATGGTAAGCAGTGATGCAATCGTTATAGTGAGACGCATTAGATTATTTAAAAGCCTATTCATCTACACTTCTACACTAATATAATAAAGAGGTAAAGTTTGTTTTTTTGTTTTTTTATTTTTTTGTTTGTAGGAGGTAAACTCTGGAACTAATAGTTCGATTGGAAAAAATTGAAGCTATAATAGAAAGCTGCTTTACTCCTGAGTGACATAGGCTATAAATTATTTATATAACATGGATATTAACCGAGTTATCACAACTTTTGTCTCACAAATTTTCCGCGGACGAAGTCGCGGGCAGTACATAATAAAGTAGGTACCTATTGCAATGTTATTTTGGGCACTTGTATACTTAATGAAAAGAGGACTTTTTTTATTTAATTAAAGGGCTTTATCACTTGGCGAAATTTTTTCGCGCTCATTAGAAAACACAAAATATTACAATCTACCTTAGGACTAATTCAAACAAGCCAAAGCTTTATTGAATTTTGGAGAAGCGAGGATTGTATTGCAAATGCCAACATCATACTTCTTACAGCATCCAAAAATATTGATCCTCATATTTCCACTCTGAATACACTCCATCAAGATATGGAAAACATTGTCAATAACACCACAATCATCACAATTTGGAGACAAAACTTTTATGTCATTAAATAGATAAATTTATTTGATGGAATATGTCCGCAGCGAAGGGAACTCTTGAGCCCCGTGCGAACGCCGGCATTCACGCACCTTTTTTTTATTTTCTGTCTCTAATTACGGTATTGGAAAGGTCAAAAATAATTTATTTCGCATGATTTCATTTTTTTGGGACTATCAAACATTTAGTCGCAAGCATTTTTTCGCGAAAAAAGAATCATTTTATTAACACTAATTTACTTTATCTATACTATACCTATCATCCCTGCTCTCAAAACGGTGAAAAAAAACATCGTGAGGAATCCACCTTGACATAGATTAAAAAAAATTAAAGACACGTGACATCTACCAATCCGCACGGGGCCTGCGTGCCCTTTCCCTTTCCTAGATAAGAGGCCTGTGTCCCAGCAGTGGCGACATTAAAAAGGCTGATGATGATGGTGATTAGTTCAATTCATCATCACCATTTTAATGTTCCTACTGCTGGGATACAGGCCTCTCTAGGAGAGGGAATGGGCCATAATCCACCACGCGGGCCCAGTGCGGAGTGGCTGATGTCACATGTCTTCGAATTTTTGTTTCTAGTCTAGTTATAAGTTCAGTTGAAATGACCCAATACTTTGAATTAGGTACAATTACAAATCAATCATCATTACATCAACTATTAACAGGACATGATTCAGGTAATAATTCAGTATCATCTAATGTACTCAACGCTATGTACTTAAGTGTCAATATTCAAATAACATGAGTAATGGCATTTCAACCGATATTACCTATAATTGATTAGTAGGTTGTAGGGTACCTAAACATTTGTTACTACACAATCAAATATCAACTCTATCACCGACAACATAAGCTTCAAAATCACTTGCAAATTTCATATCAAATACACGATTGTTTACCTCGATCAGTTTTGAACTTAATTTAGTTACAGTTAAGGTTCGATTTCGTTTGCTATGGCTACAATTATGCAATTCTAATGAGAAGTTTCAATTAAACCGCTCTGTGTAGATCATTAGGGTTGTATAATTTATGGGCGATTGTAAATTGAATGTTACGTCATCATGCTAGTATAGTTCATCATCTGATGTTATTGGATTTGAGATGCCTGAAGTAAGTATTACAATTGCCTGCAACGGTCTTCCCGTTTGATTATAATTTAGGTGTCGTCAAAGCTAGTTATAAACTAGTGCATTTCACCATCAACGATTGCATCTCTGTTTACCATCGGGTTTTTTTTTATGGTAGGTAAAAATCATCCAATGACGAATCCCGGCCTTGGGCGGGGCGGGAAACAGTGTCAGAATCTTACTGACTAAACATCTACCCCGTTCCTTCCTTGCCTTAATCCCACAGCCCTGGTGTTACGCTTTCGCATCAACCCTTGACTCTAGTAGGCTTTGACCCTCCAGGGCCCCATCTTCAGGACACTTACGTCTTGTGAAGTAAAGAAAGAAAGAAAAAACGTTTAATCGTGTCTCAAACATACAGTACAAATAAAATAAAAATAGACAAAGATATAATTGCATTAAAGTTTGCTCTGGCCTGTTTCTGATTTTGTGGGGGTCGACCCACACCTTGTAGGGGACGACTCGCGCCTAGCCTGATACACTATTTTATTACAATAATATTATCGCGGGGGACAGCACGCGCTTTTTCCCACACTAGTGCGGGAAATAGTACATTGCATGGCTGTAAACAGTGGGATAAGAGCGGGTTGTGTATTGAAAAATAATAACTGTATTTCTGTAATAAGGTAGCGGTTTTACTACGAGTTCAAAACACATTTGTTAGATTTCCGTTTTATTTTTCGAATCAAACGCAACAAAGATACCAAACCAACAATATAATACACTGTAAGCACAAAGTAAGAGGCCACCAAACAATTCATATCTCACACATTGTACACATAACTTGTGAAACATTTGCGAGTTTATATCTGAGCTTCCGTCTCGCTGGGCTACTAAATAATGGCTTACAGTGTAAGGAATTGAGTGAATTCGCTGTGAAGTGGAAGTCACTTAGCAGATATGTACAGAAGTCAATCTCTTGTATGTACTTTTCAGCCAATTAATTTCAGCCGAAAGACGTCCACTGTTAGACATAGGCCTCCCCCAAGCGCCGCCACAAAGACCGGTCCTGTGCGTCTTGCATCCATTGGCTTCCAGCAACCCTGACCAGGTCATCGGACCACCTTGTGGGAGGCCTTTCCAAAAATAATCCAATGACAATTTCCACCTTACTGACTAAACCCAGACACCCCATTCCTACGCTGCCTTTATACCAGGACCCGAGCCTTCCTTTCAGACGTCAACCCTTGGCCCCAGTTGACTTCGACATTTCTGCAGGGTTCCTACAGATCTTATATAGGTACCTATGTGCAGTATGGCCGTTGGATCTTGGTGGGTCTCCTCCTTAGTCGTTCACTTTTGACAGAGTGAACGACTAAGGACCACTCTCAGCCTCACTAGCCTACGATGCGTGTGGTCTGAAGTAAGGTTCTGCGAATTATAGCGCCTGAAAATTCGTACAAAACTGAAAGTTTAAAGTAATAAATGCCAATAATAGTTTTTAACAACAATAACAACTGCAAATTGCATTTATTTGTTTCAATATTATTATTTTTTTTGAGTTTTATCATCCATCATTTTGGTTCATCCAATCCACGCCCTTGACATGGATTGGATGAATGTAGTCATCCAATCCATGTAAAGGGCGTGCCTTTAAAAAAAATGTATGCGTTGCTCTAACGCACTTTGTACGCAGATTGACTTCTGTACTATTTTCCTTTGTAGTGGTACGACTTGAGGTTATTTACATTCTATTTGATGATAATATAAAGTTTACAGTTCGTAGAATTATTATTTTCTTAAGAAATTAAATGTTTTTTTGTCAATGTATGTTATGACTCTAGTTTTTTTAAGACTTTACTGTCATCTAGAAGTGGCAGAGACAGGAATCTATATAAAAGGTGAAAATGACTGCATTGCATCAGCTGTACAATGTTCCCACTGCTGAGAGTCAGGCCTCCTCTCAAGGGGAGGGAATGGGCCGTAATCCACCATGCATGCTCAGTGGTGATTGGTGGTGGTAGTGGTGAATTCTTGGTTCTACGAATAGGACATGCCGGTTTCCTCACGATATTTTCCTTCACCATTTTGTGAGCAGTGGTGATGAAATATATTATTATTACATAAAGTTATGCGCCAGGCTGATTTTGAACCCGCGACTAACAACTCGTAAGTCTGGGCCGTTACCGCTCGTCCACCAATAAAGAAGTAAATATTTGTATATCAAATTATAGGTCTAGTTTAACTCTTTTTTTTTTCAAAACATACAAACTTGCCGTTTAGACGTGATTTTCGATTTAAAATGATCAAAAATCGTATATCTGCCCGTTATTTTTCTTCTTTTTACGGTAGGTAAAAATCATCCAGTGATTAATCCTGCCCTTGGGCGGAGCGGGAAACAGTGTCAGACTCTCTGACTGACTAAACATCGCCGTCTAGGGCCAAGCCTTCCTTTCAGAAAAAGACCCTGGGCCCCAGATTAGGTTTCGACCCTTTTGCAGAGTCCACACCGTTGAATTATCTGTCCTTAAAGTCGCCCTATCCTATACGTGTGTCCTTCGCTAGCATCAGGTACTGCTTTGCAGAAGAAGGGTACCGCCTGCCGTTCCTTCTCTAGCCAGACCATAGCCTGTATCGGGCCCGGCAGCGATCAACCCGTGTAGCCGTATGGTTAATTTTAGTCACAAAATCCTCAACTACTAAACGGTTAGTCCTCAAACAAAATCACGGTTGCTTTACGTGCAAATAAATCTTAATCTATTTAGGTTTACAAGCAGCGCACGACATTTAGCCAGATTTTCCACTATTTTAACTGCACACTAAACTGTGAGTTAGTCGTAAATGACGTTAAGGGGGATACACTCGTTTGTTCAAGGAATTCACAGTTACTTAATTTTTTTTTTGTAATCTACCGTTCAATGTCAAATGACATTGTATAATTATTATAAAAAAAAGAGTTAATATACCCGATATAGTAGGGGTGGTACGAAGCGAGAGGCGTATAACAATTGTTGACATATCCTTTCCCCATGATGAGAACCTCGTGAAAGCTGAGAAAGATAAACAAGTCAAGTATATTGACTTGGCTTGTGAGGTTGTCGACATGTGGGATGTTGTTGAATATGAGACGTGTCAGGTAATGGCTTAATAGCCAAGAGCCTCGACCAACATCTCAGGAGGCTCGTATTAGGCGGCTAGTTCAAGGGTTTGATTCAGAAAGCGGTACTCCTGGACACGGCTCGTATTGTTACGAGGTTCTTTTCTCTGGAGCTTTGACCGCCGGTAGCTTTGGTAGAGTACAGTAAAACTTTTACACAGGAGTGAAACAGAATAGGCTAGATTAAAAAAATACATAAATTTGATTTTGTACATAAAAAATAACCGATTAAATTAACGAGAAACCATATCGTCTATAGATCAGCAGCGGTGACTAACTGAGAAATAATGAGCGCAGCGATGCAAATGTTGATGGTGAGGCGCACTATATATGCAAATACATAATAGTAAGGCAATAGGTATGCGAACGCGTTCCCTTGGGGCTCAAGAGGTTAAGAGCCTATTCATCCTCTTAGCCTTAACAGACAGCAAAATTATAATCATTATAGTCCTTCGATGTACTCACAATACCAAAGAAGAAGCGAAAAGCTCACTTCAGCTAGCTATCCTGGGGGCTTAGACAAAGTCACATTCTCACTAACGATAACAAAATTTGAAACTCCGAAATGTATGGAACTGACATATGCCTTCGAAAAGTCACGTGGCCAAACGTTTTCGATTCGCTAATTGTTATTAGTTGTTTATACGTCAAATTGGACGTTTTAATTCGATAACCCTAGCCAAGAAGTTGTTATTTTATCGAACCAATACTTCGACTTATCGATATGTTAGTCGATGTCACTTTGTCTACCATTTTGTGGTCGACATCGTTAAGGCGAAATCGAACTTAGAAATGGATTCGACACGGAGCGATAGCCACTTGTCTAGGGCCACTGGTGTATCCCCCTTAAGCTGCGGTGGGCTAATAAATTGTAACCGCCTTGTTTCCGGACCACTCAGGACAAGTTATAGATAAATGTTTAACAAATTGTAGCTACGGCTATTAATTTTGACGAGAACTTATGTTTTCTCGTTAAATTTTACTGGTTTAAACGTTTAGATGATTTTTTTTTAATTACAGTCTCTTTCGGTCAGGTGAAGCGGTCAAGCGCACACCTATCAACAATAAAAAAAAATGCTGTGGATTAGAATTGTGAAGTTAATTGTCTATTATTATCTATGTCATCATTACATAGTATACAACAAAGTTGCTTAGATCCTATGTATGCTTAGACCTTTAAAAGTACGCAACGAATTTTGATGCGGTTTTTTTTAATAGATAGAGTGATTTAAGAGGAAGGTTTATGTGTATAATATATGCCTAATATATTCAATATCAGTACCCGTGCGAAGCTGGGGCGGGTCACTAGTAATATATAAAAAGAGAAACTGACTGACTGACATATCAACGCACAGCCAAAACTACTGGGCCTAGGAGCGTGAAATTTTACACAAGGCTTCCTCTTATAACGTAAGAGAACACTAAGAAAGGGTTTTTCAAAATTCAGCACCTAAAGGGATGTAATGGGGGTCTAAAATTTATTTAGAAAACCCTATTTTCACGCGAGCGAAGCCGCTAGCAGAAGGCTATTATAAAAATATATTTATGAGCGTTTCCTTTCTAGGTGGAATCGCAGTCAAGCACTCATCATCATCATCATCAGCCTTTTTAATGTTCCCACTGCAGGGACACAGGCCTCCTCTCTAAGAGAGGGAATGGGCCGTAATCCACCACGCGGGCCCAGTGCGGGTTGGTGGATGTCACATGTCTTCGAATTGTTGGTTCTGGGACATGCCGGTTTCCTCACGATGTTTTCCTTCACCGTTTTGAGAGCAGTGGTGATGAAAATAAATTACACAAAGTAATGCGCTTGGCTGGGTTTGAACCCGCGACATACTACACGCAAGTCGGGGCCGTTACCACTCGGCCACCACTGCTCTCTAAAGTCAAGCACGAGTTTAATAAAAAATATCGCTTTGCCTGAAATTTAGCTTACTGTTTCTAATCTAAATTCAAATACACCAATTAAAAAGCACGTTTAATCAAAACATGTTCCGTGGTTCACACATTTCAAATGCAATATGTTAGATTTTAACTGCGATCAGAATATAAATCGTTCATATTTGTATGCATGGGGTATTGTTTTTTGAACAACATGCGACAAATATTGCGGCATTTTTCAGACTATATTTGGGGCTTTACAAATGATTTTTGAACACTTTTGACAGCAATTCATCTGAAAGTTAAACTAGGTTTTACTGCGTCCTACTATTTGACTCTAAACTATGATTTTTAAACCCTTTTATGGATATAATTAACTAGCTTCTGTCAGCGGCTTCGCCCGCGTACAGAAAATATGTCACTCAGGAGTGAAGCAGCTTTCTATTGTTGCTAAAATTTTTCCAAACGGACCAGTAGTTCCAGAGATTACCCCTTACAAACAAAAAAACATAAAAACAAAAAAACAAACTTTACCTCTTTATTATATTAGTGTAGATAGTGTAGATGGTTTCATCATCATCATCAGCCTTTTTAATGTCCCCACTGCTGGAACACAGGCCTCCTCTCTAAGAGAGAGAATGGACTATAATCCCAGGGCCCAGTGCGGATTGGTAGATGTCACATGTCTTTGAATTTTTCGTTCTAAGATATGCCATGTCTTCCTTCACCGTTTTGAGAGCAGTGGTTATGAAATAAATTACACAAAGTAATGCGCCTGGCTGGGTTTGAACCCACGAACTACAACTCGTCAGTCGAGGCTGTTACTACTCGGCCACCACAGTTCTTTTATTTCTTTTGAATAGTTCCCGCAGTAGAAAGCTATAATAGATTTTGCACAATCACGTTTACACCTAGTGCTGTTATTAAAAAGTCAAGATGATTATTATGAATGCGCGAAAAAATCTGTTTTTCCAGTTTTCTTTAACAATTGTTTGCTTTTAACTTTATAATACGGCATACTTCAAGCGTACCGAGGTTGACTTTTTGATAATCTTTTTGTAAAAGAAAATCGGTTATTTCTTTGGAACTGAGGATTGGGAAAGAAAAGATGCTTTTATCTTTCTCATTTGATGTGTTTTATGGCCCGTTTCACACGTAAGTTTTTTGTGCGAAAACCTAAAAAACCGGCTAAGTGTTCGTTTCATACCGTCCGTAGTAGAAAAAACCGCAAAAAAAAATAATTAGTTTATTGTATGGGAGTTTCATTTAAACTCTTGAGCCCCGAGCGAACGCCGGCGTTTGCACATCTAATTGTCTTTCTATTATGTCTCTAATTACGGTACTCGAAAGGTTAAATGCTTATTTTATTCTGTTTTTAGTTATTTTATAGTATAGCTGATTCTAGTCACTTTCGTAAAATCCGTTTTTAGCGGACGTCTGCATACATCTCTATTATAAACCTACAGTACTGCATACATCTCTATAATTACCTAAGATAAATACATATATATACTATTTGTCTTAGGTAATTAGCGAACCTATTTAACATACAGGAAATTATAATTTTATGAATACATTGTAAAATTATGATGAAAATCTGATTGAAAAAATCAAGAGTCTCAAATCTTTCTAACTTTATTCCACGACTGCTTAGCTACATGTAACTTACAATTCTTAATTATTGAAGACCAGCGACTCGCCCCAGCTTCACACGAGTACTGATATTGAATATATTATGCATGTATTATACACATAAACCTTCCTCTTGAATCACTATCTATAAAAACAAAGCGCATCAAAATCCGTTGCGTATTTTAAAAGATGTAAGCATACATAGGGACAGCGGTGAGCAACTTTGTTTTATACTATGTACTGATATGTCCTATTGAAGGACACATATTTTATTTTCATCTCTGTACATTCTGGGGTACGGTAGGTGTTATAGTTTCTGAGTTTTCGTCATTAAACAGTGGTATTTCGCTTTTATATAAATAAATTTCCGATTCTGATTGATATTTAATAATAAATACTATAGTACCTAAAGCAATACACAAACAAAACCCAGACCAGAACAAAGCATAAAATAAAGCAATATATTAAGAAAATTCTAGAAATGAACCATACCGCCCGCAGCCTGCATCGGAAACTATAAAATTTAATATTGCAAGCCTTGGCTTGCATTGTTTTTATTTTACCCGGCTCACTCGCGTGGTATCGCTCCAAAATTAGGGTTCCGTTGGTGAGTGAATGGTTCCAAATAAATATAAAGTATTAAGGATTTTTTTGAGATAAAAAATCATCTAATGACTTTTTCGCTCTAGGGTGCAACAAGAAGGCGTGACAGACTAAAATCACACCTGTGTCCTTCATTTGCCCTTTGTGTTCCACACCCATAGGTTTTCTCGTGGCCCTAGTGGGCATCGGCCCTGCTAGGTCGCTGTGGTTTGACTGACACGCGCCATCAACGACATGAGTTCGGTCCTTACCGGCAGACGGCAAGCTACTCATTGCTCATTTCCATGACTGGAAATAACCCTGTGACTAGAAACTGTTCTGATTCTAATTTATATAATTCTAGAAGACGTTCTAAAATAGTTTTGGGACTAAAAAAAAACGCTAACTAAACCTAGTGATACAAGGTTTAATTGTTTTTTTAAGGTGGGAAAAGTCATCGACGAATTCCTATAATGACGAATTCCGGCTTTGGGCGGAGCGGGAAACAGTATCAGACTCAACTAACAACCTACCCCGTTCGTTCCTTGCCGTTAATCCTAGAGCCCAGGTGTTATGCTTTCGCATCAACCCTTGACATGTTATAGCTCGTGACTGTACGGAACTCCTGAACTGCGCATAAGACTCGAACTTGACTAGACTTTTTCCAATATTCCATGCATACCTGGGATTGAAGAAAAACACGGCATATGAGAAATGGCGGAGGCTGCAGGTGTGAGGTTCTGATAAGGATGAATGACGCATGTATCCTGGGCTTCGTGCGAAAATATTGCTCTATGTAAATCACTCAACCGGGTTTTATACTGAAATGATTAATTTTTATACCACAGCGATAAAACGGCACACGTTTTTTTAAAGCTGTAATAGTTTTTTTTACAAGATTTTAATTAGCTTGCAATGTAACTATGTATGTTCAGCTCAAATCTTGCAACTCAATTTTGAAGCAGATATCTTCAACCGATTGAGCTGCAATTTTGCATGCAGGATTTGTAAATCGTATGACAATGCAATATTATGATGACATGATCTGATGATGTAATCGCGAGGTAGCCATAGGAACTCTGTAATTAAACGGCACAATCACGTTGAGTTTGGGCTCGTATGAATCGTCTTGAGGAGTTTTAATCATATAACTTTAGACCACCGCTATTAAAAAGCTTGTTATGAAAAAAATATTTTCTTTGAAAACTTGTTTCGGTTTTATTAAATGTTAAATAGTATACAGTACGGGCGTTTTAAGTTGACGTATTTCTTTTATGGTTTGAAAAATCATCTAATGACGAATCTCGCCATTGGACGGGGCGGGAAACAGTGTCAGATTCTTACTGATTAAATAACCCACCCCATTCCTTCTTAGCCTTCATACTGGAGTCGGACCTTCATTTCAGAAACCCCAGAGGCCCTAGTAGGCTTCGGCTAGGTTAGGCTACTACATTTGCCGACGACTTGGCTTGATCTGGACTGTTACCAAACGAACGAGCCCGGGGCTCAAGAGTTTAAGCCCCCAAGAAGACACCGGTGTCAGCAAACCTTTTGTTTTTTAATTGTGTCTGTAATTACGGTAGTTAGCTGGCGTTCGCAAACCTATTGTTCTTTAATTGTGTCTCTAAAATTACTGTCTGTTAAATTTACCTACAATAGTTGTTTAGCTCATGTGTCTGATTAGATTTTATTGGATTAAATTTTATTTTACAGTCAAACTAAAACCCGTAATGAATACTAAATTCTACCTCACAAAATATGCACTTTCACAGCTAATCTACAAAATCTCCGAGTACCATCACTAATAGGTCAAAGTAATAAATACAATAAAATTTTCAACAACCGCAAACACTTGCACAGCTATTACAATCACAGAATACAAACTCCGAAATAGCCAGGCAATTTGGATAATGTCCAAGTGCATATTTTGATTTAATGCAAGAGTATTTGCAAGGAGGATTTTGTTTAATTTATAGCTTTCAAAGATAATATTGAAATATCTTGTATCCGGGTTAATAATAAAAAGAGAGAAAACGCCGAAAGTATCAGATGGTTTCTATCCAGGAAGTTTTATGTTTAGACTCTGAAGCATTATTTCGATGCTTGCTGCAATTCCATTAGTTAGAATTTTTATTTTTGTTCTTTCAATTTTTATTCACTTTTCTGAAATATTTGTGCTTCGCTGAATGAGTGAAGAAATATTTCTAAATTTATTTTATTTTTATTGCTAACTCGCATCTGGGATATTTGCTGGAAGCGTGTTGATTGCTTGATGCATTAATGCGCAAGAGATGTATATCCTTGGTGTGCAGGGTGCGAGTCAGCCCCAACGGCATCCTGGGCATGATTACTGACAGGCTGGACAGCTACATAGTTAATCGTTGCTCTAGTATCTCAAATAAAGTGCTAAAGAAATAATTAATTATTTTTGTTGTGTGAGTTATAATTTGTAGTTGAATTAGTGTCACGAATGTAGTTGGGGTCGGTGCCACGCGTTAGTTTCTTCACTCTGTCCTGTCACACTATCGCTAACTCCCTTTTCTTTCATATCACTCCTCACATAATTCACCGCTTAGAATATGTATTATTACATGTTTTAAAACAAAGTCGCTTCCCGCTGTCTGTCCCTATGTATGTTAGATCTTTAAAACTACGCAACGGATTTTGATGTGTTTTATTTAACAGATGGAGTGATTTAAGGAAAGGAAAGTCTATATGTATAATACATGCATAATATATTTAAAATCTGAAGAAACTGGGGCGGGTCGTTAGTAATAAATAATAGTGCTGCATTAAACCAAACCATACCATTACATCTTTTGTCCTAAACTTTACTGCAAGTTGATGCGTGCGCGTGTGAGCACAAGTGCGAACTTAAGTACCACGGTATAAACGGTTTTGTGGTACATGTGTAAGCGATAGCGGGACACAACAGGGTAGAAGCCTACTGAGCTGGGTTCAGAAATGACCAGAGTAATGTAGAGTTTTAACCCAGAGTCGTTCTTATTTATTTATTTAACTATTTATGTACACACAAGAATAAAAGAAGAGGACAAGGAAACAGAAAAGTAGGTACAGAGGTTCTTTTATGACTCGAATAGCTACCATTTAACCCAAGTGACTCCAATTTTGACAAGGTAGGTCGGAGTAAGCCATTGACATTGTAAGCGACAGCGGGACACAACAGGGCAAAAGCCTACTGGGCAGGTCAAGAATGACCAGAGTAGTGCAGAGTTGTAAGCCAGAGTCGTTCTTTTATAACTCGAGTAGCTACCCTAGAGTTAACCCAGGGGACTCAAATTTCGAGCAGAGTAGGTTGGAGTAAGCCATTGACAATATAACTTGACGTTTAGTTTCAAAAATGCAAGTGTAGGGTATCTACGTGGCCGGAAATCAGAAACGGAATCGCGGCGGCGGATGCGGGGTTGCCTTTGCCTGATGCGGTTGGCCTCTTCCTTTGCTAAACAACGTAAAGGTGGATATTCGCCGTACTAGTTGAAGGGTAAGATTTACAAGTCCAAGATAAGACCTGTCCTACTGTATGGATCAGAATGTTGGACTGTGAAAAAGACGGATGAAAAAAGATTGCATGTAGCTGAGATGAGAATGTTGAGATGGATGTGTGGTGTGACGAGAATGGATAAAGTAAGAAATGAGTATATTAGAGGAAGTCTGAAAGTGGCGCCAGTGACTGAAAAGTTGAAAGGTAATCGTTTGTCTTGGTATGGTCATGTGAAGAGGAGAGATGAAACGCATGTCACAAAAAGAGTTCTGAGTTTACACGTGGATGGATGGAGAGGAAGAGGGAGGCCGAAGAAGAGATGGATGGATTGTGTGTGGAGTGATATGAAAGAAAAGGGAGATAGTGATAGTGTGACGGGTGACAGGACAGAGTGGAAGAAAAAAACATGTTGCACCGACCCCAAG
This sequence comes from Mythimna loreyi, assembly GCA_029852875.1. Lineage (NCBI taxonomy): Eukaryota > Metazoa > Arthropoda > Insecta > Lepidoptera > Noctuidae > Mythimna > Mythimna loreyi. Next base: position 4,859,632 of record CM056799.1, read on the forward strand.
TAAAATGGGATGAGGGTAGGATGATGATGACTCTCCAAAATGCATCCTTCTTCTTCTCCATTCGATGGATTCCGCTTCTCTCAAAGTTTTTAAGCCCAGCAGGTTGCCACGTTTATAGCAGCTTCAGTGGCGTTTTTAAGCGTGCATTTGTAGGGTCATTTTGGGCACTATAATAGGTGAACCATTGTTTGCTCAGAAACACCGCACTCGCACTAGAAAAGCATCCTGTAGAATACCGAAAGGAATTAATGCAAAATCGCTAGACCTTCTCTCTTGGACCGATATCAAACGTTCAACTGCCACGCTTGGCTGCGAAACTAAAAGATGTCTTTGAAGTTTTGCAATTTATAAGAACATGTCTGCGCTGAAGCGGTGGGAAGCGCTCACTATTATAATTATTCTAGACGAAGGAATATATGCGGGACCATTTCGGGATTTTCATTTGTAATATTGTTTCTACATTGCTATGCTGTGTTTCTGGTTTTCTCATTCCTATTCATTGAAGAGCAGTGGTGGCCGAGTAGTAACGACCCCAACTTACGAGTTGTAGGTTCAAACTCAGCCACGCTCAGTACTTAGTGTAATTTATTTCATCACCACTGTTCTCAAAACGGTGAAGGAAAACCTCGTGAGGAAACCGGCGTGTAACATACCGGGCACAGCGCCGTCTCTCGGGGAATTGGGTTACTAATTTATATATGGGCTACTTCGCGCTGTTAAGTTGTAGTTTAAGGGATCTGTTACATTGTAAGAAATTCGTAACGGACGGGAAACTACTGAACCCTTCAATGAGCGTGGCCCGAAGCGCTCTTGGCTGGTTTTTTTTCGTCACTTTAAACTAAATGAACTGACTCTACTCTAAGAAGAAACACCGAAAAAAACTCAGGGGTGTTATCGTGAATGTCAAAAATAATCCTAAATATTCACAAAAGTTGAAAAAGACCTAAACATAACACCAGAAACGCTTAAACAAATCCAAACACAAACAAAAATATTTTCATTTAAACTTATCACTCAACTAAAAAGAACGAATGAATGAACGAACAAGTGAACGTAAGCGTTTACACGGTAAATTATCTATACAGTATTGTAACTCGGTCGTATCTTTGAAATAAATGCCTACAGCCGCGCGGTACGTGAAAATGCGATACGGCTGCACGCCTTCAGCAGCGAACGAAGGCGTTCGTACACATATTGTCTTTCTATTGCGTCTCTAATGACGGTATTCCACGAAATTACATATTTTTTAACTATACAAAACATTTTAATAAAAAGCTCAACAAAAAATTATTATAGACGAATGCATGGAACCAAACAGCACAATTGTATCACACTCGTCATATTAAATAATTTACTTGAACTAATTATTAAAAAAAAAATCGTGCGGCGTGTTTTTTTTTTAACAATAAGCTAAAAAACAAAACACCACCCGTTCGTCACTGCGGCACAGTCGCGACTGCCTAAATGCCAAGCGATACAAGCGTGTATGCATTGCTCGCGTTTCGTCCGTTTGCATGCAGTTAGAATACTGTATAGATAACATTACTGTGGCATTTGTGAACGACGCACCGCTCGTTAGTCAAATGAACGAACGCGTCCACTGAATGAATGAATGAACGCAAATAATTATCAAAGGAAACATTGTTTTCGTACGCTTTTGTAACTATAAATAGACATGAATGGGAAATGAACGAGTGAAGGTTTTGTGCTAAACTAACGTAATACAAAAGGTTTTTTGACAAAAGAGTGAAGAGGCTGAATAAGATGAGGAGTAGTCTTGAGGAAATACAATGACCCATCACTGTAACGTGCCCATTACACCTTTGTTTGTTTTCGTAATAAAAGAGGTTTCTTCATATGATGGTATAGGGGTTTTTCCGGGACATACTGGACAACCATATGTTACTTATTCTTTGACTAGTTAATCTTTCTATTGTACCATTTACTTTGGGGTATTGTCATGTCTCTTTGTAAAAGAATGACAAAATTCATTATTTATCTTCGGGTAATATTGTTTACTATTAGGTAATGAACAATTTTTTGTTTTATTATTGTTTACTACTATTTCAATAATAATATATCTCAATAAAAATATACTATGTAGTTTGCTTCCCACAAGGTGGACTGTATCTGACGGATGAGAGACACACAGGATCATTCATTGTAAATTGGACATTTAATTAGGGGAGGCCTATTTCCAAGAGTGGACGTTTTTCCACTGTTGGAAATAGAATACTAAAGTGATGACTATCCCATCTGGTGTTTTTTTATATTTTTAATACATGAGCACATTATGGAGGCCTAAACATCACGTAAAATAGCAAAATTTCAGAAGTCTTTACTGGTTTAATTTTACACAGGTTTTTTTGATTTCTATAGAAGCCTAGATAAGACGAAATATCTGATGAAAAATGTGTAAGAGCGGTTGTATGAGAATGTACCTCGGATTGACCACTCTTAACAGAACTGTATAGGTATCTATCACAAGACTAAACCAAATCAAATTGAAAACCAGAGTAACAAACTAATTCCATGAAAAATTCACGCGGAATCTTGTAATGGTTGCTGAACTTACTTTTATTGACCGGCGCGGGCCGTACCCGATCCCGTCCGGTTACGTCCGCCGGCGTCCGGTTTGGAGCGACGCTAACTCGATTGAACCAGTTGGAACTAGTTAGATCCGGCGAACAATATGGCCGACGGAAGTTCCGGGTCCATTTGATGGTAACAGGTATGATGTGGAATTTGTTTCGTTTAGGGAATTCGATTATTCTACCGTGGAAAGGTTTTAGGGAAGTTTTTAAAATATTGTGAGCCTAGACGTCGATGGCCCGCACTGTTCCTGCGCGCCTCAAGGACTTGGCAGCAAACCCTAGGGACCCTGCAGAAGGGTCGAAGCCAACTGGGGCCAAGGGTTCGTATCTGAAAGGAAGTCTCAGCCCTGGTATAGAACAGGGTAGGTGGTTAATCAGAAAGAGCCTGACATTGTTTTATGCTCCGCCCAAGGGTCAATTCATCATTGGATGAGGTGTTATCTACCACAAATAAAGACCAGACCATGGCAAACTACGAAGTCGATGACAGGACGACTTAGATGTCTCAAAAGAATCCGGTAAGATTGAAATAAATAAAGGAAAGTACTTTATCACATTCCATTAAACCGCTACTAGGCCCCCTTCTGGTAATAAAACCTCTAACTTCTAACATATAGCATAGCATAGCATCAGCAGCCTTATAATGTTCCCATTGCAAGACTCAGGCCTCCTATGGTTTCCTCTCAATGTTTTCCTTTACTGTTTTGAGAGCAGTGGTGATGAAATAAATCACACAAAGTAATGCGCCTGGCTGGGTTTGAACTAGTGAGCTGCAACTCATATTTTCGTGCTGTTACCACTCGGTCTCATCATCATCAACCTAGCGCCCGTCCCGGTTGCTACCTTGGCTTTCACCTCGATGCCCGGGGTCCGCTTTCCTTCCTAGACGCCTCCACTTCGCTCGGTCTTTAGCGTCCCTTGCCTTAAGCCCATTAGCACGCATGTCGTTCCTTACGGCGTCGATCCAACGTCTTTTAGGCCTACCTCGTTTTTCGGGTCCCGGTGGAGGCGGCATGGCGAGGCATCTGTTACCCACGTAGTCTGCCGGTTTTCGTAAAACGTGGCCATACCAGCTGTTGCTGCTGTTACCACTCGGTCTACTACTCTCTAACTTCTAATTATTAGTAATTAACAACTGGAGATGAGCAAACATGCGATCACCGTCAGTTCGATCCCTGAATGGAACAAATAATTTGTAACCATTTACATTATCTATATATATAAAAGGAGGAACTGACTGACTGACATATCAACGCACAACCAAAACTACTGGTCCTAGGAGCGTGAAATTTTGCACAAGGGGTCCTTTTATGACGTAGGCGAACACTAAGAAAGGGTTTTTCAAAATTCAGCTCCTAAAGGGATGTAATGGGGTCTAAAGTTTGTATGGAGAACCTTACTTATACGCGAGCGAAGCCGCTGGCACAAGGCTGGTACATTTATAATTAGTTTTGAAGGACTAAGAAGAAAGATGGTGAAAGAGCTCAATACGTGGGAGGTAAAATCTTTTAAGGGCTCTGAGTTCTTTATTAAGATAATGTAAAGAAATATCTTTAGTAAGAAAATGTAAATATCATTTAGAAACTGGCGTGGGAAGATTTTAAGGGTGCGGACGCGAGGTTAGCAGACAGCGGGGCGGAGGTAATAAAATGGTGACCGACATAACCGATTTTTAGGTTTTTTTTATGTTCTTTTGATAGGTTTGAGAACAGATCGTAGGGTAGTTTTAAACCGCCCCTTATTTTTTCTTTCATCTATATATAAATAAAAGAAGAAACTGGCTGAATGACATCGTCAAGTTGAAAAAAAAATTGTTATATTTTCACATTATTTTAAAATTGTTTGCAGCATTTAAATACTACTATAAATTCAAAATTGAAAAAAAAATGTTTTATTAAAACTAAATATGGAATTAAAGTAATAATCTTAATAAAAATTGTGTTTCTAGTCACCTTAGATTCTATTAACCCCATTTTACCCATAACCAGTAGTTTTTGTCAGTCCCAGAACTAGGAGCGTGAAGGTTTACACAAAGTTTCCTTTTATGACGTATGTGAGGACTTAGAGAGGATTTTTCAAAGTATTTCTTTAAAGTACATAAAATGAGGATCTAAAGTTTATACGAAAAACTTAATTTCGTGAGCGAAACTGCTGCCAGAAGCTAGTAATTCATGTGGCAGGACTACGTTTGCTTTTAGATTTATTATGTAAAAATCATATAATACTACATTATATAAAGTAGACGCGCGTGTACTGCTTCCAAGACCCGATCCATAATAATAAATCTATGCATTGAAATGCGTCACTACTCGCTCCGCTGTCACTTTCGCCCCGCGTCCGCTGAATATGTGCCCATGTGCCCGTAGCCTAAGATTTATAGACTGGTATTTAAAAATAAAAACTAATTTAAAAAGAAAACCTACAACAAAATTTATTTACAGTCGATTACATTTAAAAAAAAAAAGATTCTTAAAGAAGCCACAGGAGCAATGCCGCGTTGCTCCTGTGGCTTCTTTAAGAATCTTTTTTTTTCTGATAGATAAATTAAAATACCTTCTAAATTAAAAACGGCAAATAACTGCTATCTTATAGGTAGAGCGAGAGAAAGTGTCATACGGTACGCGGTGTTGGTCGTAAAGTAATCGAATCCATGACAAGCAGCGCAGCAGCTAATCTCTCAACCACAGCGCCAACTACCACCATAGCCAAGTTACGATTGTTTTATTTACGACGAACGCTTTGAGCTGACCACGCCTTCGATTCCTTTATAATAATAATAATTCTTTATTGGTATCATAATGGTACAATTTATGAAGCCTCTAACTCCCAAACTAGGCATGCCTGTATGTCAGGAGTCAGCCCTCCCAAAATTATTGTAAACAAATTTATATGGGTACAATATTTATAAGTTAGTACTTTACAAATAGAAAAGAATAGAATAATCATCTTACTAAGTATAATCGACATTAAGTTATACTAAAACATGAATTAAATAATTACAATTTTTCTTTGTTCTGGCGTTTGGCGTACAGTCGTATAGTCAGAACAAAGTAATTGGAGGCGTGACCTATTCCAAGCGTTTGGCCTTAACGAAACGATAGTAACTTGGCTAGAGGGGCTGTGTCATCATAGTGTCACTGTCCTTACATGATTTATGTGCTAATACTGTAATATGGAAATATTGTAACGAAAAGAATTTATTTAAAAGAGTAACCATGGAGATTTTTGCCGGTTCCTCTCCATAGGAAACGACCAATTTGGAACCGTGCACTAGCTTCTGTCGTTTTATAAGTGCCCATGTAGGCCTATGTGAAATAAAAAAATTGACTTTGACTTTAGACTTTCAGACTCGGATGTTAGAGATAGTCGAAACGACTAACTCTAACATCCTCATCCTCGAATACTCTATCCAAACTCTCCCACTTCTTGCTATGTATACTTGTTTGCTATTCCAAAGGCCACAGTGTACTCGAACTAACAATTAAACGGTTGTGGCACTCAATTAAAACACAATGTAAGCTGCTCAACATTGCGAGACTGTGGTCTTGTAACAGTAGGCAAAGTTCCAAGTGGCTTGTGAGATGAGCATTGTTTTACTTAATCGTAGTTTCGTGGGATGATTTTAAAGCCCGTAGATTTCATTGTACTACTAAACACGGCTATACACCGTTAAATTTTGGTCGTTTTAATACCTTGAAGGATCGATTTGTTAAACTTTGATCGGTTTAATCCCTTTGAGGATCGATTCGGTACATATAACACTACTGCACTACACGAAATTCATTTAAGTATAGAACAGCTGAGTGGGTTCAATGACTGTAGGTAGTTAGTCAAAGAATGAGCCAGTCTGGTCACGTAGGGCAAAAAGGGGAATTAAATAAAAAAATGTACCGTATTATTATGGCCAGTATGAGAGAGAAATAGATAAAAACATATCTCTCCTGCCGTTGCCGAGAACTACTAGACTCACTAGTTTGTTAAACTAGTGTAAAAGTTAAAATTAAAGTAGTGTAAAAAGCCGTATTTATCTGTGCAACAGATAGTGTGCCCTCATTCTGAGATTTTATAGTCTGAAACTCCCTCAAAATGAAAGGGGTAATTTACACGGAGTAGTCACAAATGGAGAATTTACTTTTTTTAGTATTTTTGACAAACGATTTTTTCTCGAGTATAACGTAGACAAATGTGGGTTGTAAAAGGTTTTGATTTAACGAGATCCTTAAAATAAGAACACAACAATAATTGTTAAACGATTTATTATTTTAGTTTAAAAATATATCAAACTCAACTTAAACCCCAAATTTTAACATAGTATTCAGGTTAAAGTAAAGTTTTAGAAATACTCAAACAGCTGCTCAATCAGAACTCGTTTCAATGCTACAGAACAAGTTGAAATCTCCAAACTCATTTGGACCCTGCAAAAGGATCGGACCCAACTGGAGCTAAGGGATCACGTCTGAAAGGCCTTGGCCCTGGTATATATTCAAAATAAGACGTGGGTTGTTAAGTTAATAAAAGTCTGACACTGTTTCGCGCTCCGCTCAAGATTAATTTTACCAAGCATAAAAAACACCTCCAAACTAGTGTTGACATATTTCGCTTTCAAATATTAGCAGTTACACTTACAGACTTAAATGCTACATAAATCGGCTGTCACGTGAGCACTCCATCCATTCCCTACTCCGTGGCTCACCTAAAACTTCCGGAGCCCCCTTATCAGTTGGCTCTGACCCAAGCCCGCAGCTGCCCGAAGCACTGCTTCCTCTCGTTCGACACCATTTCCCACGATCATTCAGACTATTGCAGCTCAGCTTCTATATTTTCGGTTGCTTATCGGAATTACTTGGTTTAGTTTTGTAGATTTAATTTTGATTTAATGATTAAAAATATTTCTAAGAATTCAAGTGTTGTAAAAACGCTCGAGTCGGCGCTAAAACGCTCGAGTCGGGACTCGAGCAGTTTAAAAAGGTTGAGTCGAGACTCGAGTCGTTTCGAAAACGCTCAAGCGTTGGCGTTTAGGAAGTGCTCAGCAAAAAATTGGGGTTCATGTGTTAAACATAGTCACAGCGCTGATTTTCAGCACCAGCTGACTGTTGGCGTTGTGAGGCAGCCAGGCCGTCCATGAGGATTTCCTACTACTGCCGAAGTAAAGACAAAATAAGATTCGTATTACGTTACAACAAACGGCAGTAGACCAGTTACTAAAGACGGTTTTGAAACTTCAGGGGACAACTGGTATTTTTATACGTATCATTGAAGATTCAAAAGACATAACTACTGTACAAATACACATACGAGTAACTTCTTGATTTGTCAAATACTATTGCTCCCCATAGACCAGTATTTCTCCTTTTGTTAAAAGACAAACTCTTCACGCTCAAAATTTTCAAATTAATCAAAACAGAAGCTTCCTCTTTCAAAACTACATCTAGGACTCTCGCACTACTAAAATTCCGACTTTCATCGAACTAGTCTTCATTCCGTCGAACCAGATTGAACCGGTTTGAACCGCTTTACGGCGGTGCGCACCGGATAAGTCCGCCATTGATGTGACGTGGGGGATTTGTCACGTTTTCTGTTATCTAAGCTGTTTGGAAAATATGGCCGGGTGTTAACTGCATGGATTTATTTTTATGTCAGAAAATCTGAACTTATTTAAAGCAAACCACGTCTAGTAGTTCAATGCTATAAAAATACATTTTGATAAGCTTATTGAACATACGACATACAGTATGACCGCACGTTTGAAGTTAGGTTCTGGGAATTTTAGCGCTTGAAAACTCGTACAATTTTTTTACTTATTACTTCTTTTTGGAGTCGGTGCCAGCCAAGGCAAGGAATTACGAATGGGCAACAATCCCTTGAAAAACTACCTCTAACTAATGTGTTATGGCAACGAAGTCAATATCGTTCCTACATTTCTCTCAAAAGTTACCAATGTCATATAAGTAGGAATACATATTATAGGTACATTGTTACAGTGTAATCGTTTTGAGATGATATGATGCATGAAATACTTATAATTCATCTCATGGGTACATCTCATAACAGCTCTCATCATCATTTCAGCCAGAAAACGTCCACTGCTGGACATAGGCCTCCCCCAAGCGTCGCCACAACGACCGATTCTGTGAGACTCGCATCCATCACGTTCCCGTGATTCTCACCAGGTCGTCGGTCCACCTTTTGGGAGGTCTTCCAAAGCTGCGTCTTTTGGTGCGCGGTCGCCACTCTAGAACCTTTCGGCCCCATCGGCCATCTGTTCTACGAGCAATGTGCCTTGCCCACTGCCACTTAAGTTTGGCAATTCTTCGGGCTATGTCGGTGACCCTGGTTCTCCTGCGCATTTCTTCATTTCTGATGCGAGCATAGCCCTTTCCATTGCCCTTGACAGCATTGCCCATGACAGCTCTAATAAGCTCAAACAATGCTAGGATACATTATTTTATTTTGAAGTTCCCATGCCGACCTTCCACCTTCCAGCTTCATCATCACATGAGTTCAATAGTACCTTACAGCCAAAGTGCATCTTATGAAAATTCTAACAAGCCCAAACACGGCTAGGATATATTAATTAGTTACGCAGTTCCAGTGCCTACCTTCCAGCTCCATCATCATCATCAGATTAGTTCGATGATAACATTTTCAACATAATTATTTAAGATCATTGGTTTATAGTGCATTTTCATTGTTGCTTAACTACCTTGATTGTGATATCTATGCGAGTGTCAAGTTTCGTTAGCCATTTCTGATCTTCTTCATCAGTTCCACCTCATCAAACGTTACTTTTTGACTGTAAATGCTTGAGTTCTCGATGAAAATATAAAAAAAAACTATATAGTTGCCTATAATATTTGAGGAGTTCTCTCGATTTCTCATGGATCCCATCATCAAAACTCGACTTTGAATTTTGCAAATCCATCCATAAACAACGGAGTTCTGAGGTAACAAACATAAAAAAAAGAATACAATCGAATTGAGAACCTCCTCCTTTTTTTTGAAGTCGGTTAAAAACAAACGAACATCAAACCATAAATCTCGAATCAGTTAGAATCAATTGCAGCCACTCTCAGTCTCGAACTAGTGTTAATACATAGTTGGTCTAGGTTTGTAGAGTGACCCCATCGGCAGAGTTGTCAAGTCAAACAACTGTGGGGTAATATAGACCAGGAGTTCGTTTGTTTAGTGCAGAGTCCTAGTTAGCGCGGCCGAGGTTTGGGGAAGATCGTGTTTGAGTTGCTAACTGGACATTGAAATTAGATGGTAGTTAGGCTAAGACTTGGAGTGGTCTTGTCCGACTATGTGTGGTAGTCGATTAAACTTTCAGTCCTTTAAAGTTAATGATAAAGTCAGTTAATGTAACCGGTTATAATCCAATTTAAGTTTGTAATTTTTTAACGAAGTGCGAGCGCTGTGATCCTGATACAATGATAGCTCAGTTATTGGTGTGCCCAAAGTTTCATACCTACATTTTGGAGGACCTAAAAGACGCCACTGACGCCGTTATAAGTGTGACAACTTATTGGGCCCAAAAATCTTAAAGAAAGAAAGTAAAAAAATAAAGAAATACATATAGAAAGAAATAAATACAGAAAGAAATTATCTATTTGCATAAATAATAAGACAACATAGATAAAATTGATCTCTTTGAGGAAAAATAAACCATTGGGTCGATTCATCGACTTAAATATATTGTTACTGTTTCGATTCATCGAGTTTAATATCTTGTTCATCATTAATTAATTTTAACGTGGATATTAAGTCTTCAATTTCTCAAAACCGTTCCACAAATTTAATTTCACTAACAACAATAAAAATACAAACAAATTACTTTCATCCGCTGCAACTGACAACCCATCCGCAATCTACATGATCCACTTTAAAATTTAGAACTAATTTGTTGCAGAAATTTAAACTCTACTGTATAAGTAACACTGGTGGTTTTCCTTTAGCTGTTTGCTTTTGAAGTTTGACAGCCGTTGGACGTCGGATTAGTATGAGGCATATAGAATTAGAGATTCTGGGCTTGAAGCAATGGTTTGCTAATAGTTTGGTTGTTTTGAATTTGATTGTGTGTTGGCCTATGTTTTGTTTATTTGATTAGCTTTATACACTGAATTTCAATCAGTTTGAAATGTTTATGTAATAATATGAATATACAATGAGATATAATAAAGAGGTAAAGTTTGTTTTTTTATTTGTAGGAGGTTTTTTTATGGTAGGTAAAAATCATACAATGACGAGTTCTGCTCTTGGGTGGAGCGGGAAACAAGTGTCAGACTCTTACTGACTAAACGACATACATACCAGGGCCAGAGCCTTCCTTTTAGACACAAACCCTTGGCCCTAATTGGCTTCGACCCTTTTGTGTTTGTAGGAGGTAAGCTCTGGAACTACTAGTCCGATTGGAAAAATTTTAGCAACAATAGAAAGCTGCTTTACTCCTGAGTAAACGACGGCTATATTTTATGTATGCGGGCGAAGCCGCTGAAAAAAGCTAGTATACAAGAATTTTATACAGCCTCCGGCTCATTAATTACTTGTATTATGATTATTTTATTATTATTCTATTAAGTAGTATGAAAACAACAACATTTTCAGCAGAGCATGCAAATTTGTCTGAGATGGTGTTTTTACAATACACACAATTGGTTTTAGAGTGCAGTACAGCGATTTCGAACACGGTCCTACCATTTAACACCTAATATACTGCGCTCCATAGCACGTTGGCAAACCTTAGGAAATAGGTGACTTCAATAAAATAAAGTATTGCCAGGAGCAATTCCATAGAGTTCGCAATAAACTGCTAACCATTTAGAAGAGTCCATTAAATTAATTGAATAGTTTCTCGCTGTTCATTCGATGCGATTCAATTAGTTTTAATAGCTTGTGATGGCTTACTTCAGGAAAAACAGTTCACTTCCATTGAATTTCTTAAAGTTCGAGAAATCCAATTGCATCGAGATCGGGTTCCAATTAACCGAATTCAGTTGAATCCCATTTTTTTTCCTCATCATCATTTCGGCCAAAAGTCTTCAACTGCTTTCCCAAGTGTCGGCATAAAGGGTCAAAACCAACTGGGAGCCAGGGTCTCTTCCTGAAACAAAAGTCTTGGCCCCAATTTAAAGGCAAAGAAGGAATAGGGTGGGGTGTTTAGTACGTAAGAGTCTAACACTGTTTCCGCTCCACCCAAGAGCAGAATTCGTGATTGGATGATTTTTTCCGTTATAAAAAAGAACCACGTGCGCCTTAAAGAGATCTCGGTAACCGTAGGGGCCCAGCAGAACAGAAGCCTGCTGAGGCCATAGGTAATGTGAAAGTGTATTCCGGGTCCCTAGAATGAAGGCAAAGAAGGAACAGGAGTAGGTTTTTAGTCAGTAAAGTCTGACATTATTTCTCGAAGATGTCATTGAATGAAAAATAACCCGAAGCAAAAAAAGGTCAAACGTATACTTATAACGAAATACTCAATCATAAACATCAAAAAGCCATTTAAAAACTGAAGTCAAATTCATTCAAAAACCGCCAATTTAATAAAAGTAATGCATTATTCAAATAAATTTAAATACACTGTAAGCTGAAAATATATTCAGTACATCTAAAAGTCAATTCTTGACATGATTCTTTAAAATTCACTTCTGAAGGTACGTTTACATTTGGCGCGGAAAATTTTTCATCTACCGACATATTTGAATCTCCATTTTGAATACAGACCCGCCATATTGGAGTGGCAATTAGCATGTTTAAAAAAAGAATGTTTTTGATGAAGATTCTTGGTTTCATGTGTGAATGTGATGTGTTTCATTGACTATTTAAACTTTGTTAATTTGAAATATCATTATTATTTACCCGAAAGACGCCCAATGTTGGATATAGGCCTCCCCTAAGTGTCGTGACAGTAACTGGTCTAGTGCCGAATCGTCAATCAAAAAATATGGAAAGAAAAAAGTGTAAAATATAAAAGGGACCCTGCAGAACGGTCGAAGCCAACTAGAGCTAAGAATTCTTGTCTAAAAGGCAGGTTCTGGCCCTAGTATGTACGGCAACGTAGGAACGTGGTAGATTAGATATAGATCGTGGTAGATTATAGAGAAATTTGATTCAAAAGAGTGCCCATGGAGTTTCTTGCATGTTCTTCTCCATAGAAGTCTACGCCTTGGAACGTGCAAATTAGCTTCAATTTTGACATTTCAAAAGTGCCTGTAAATGGTCTATTTGAAATAAATGAGTTTGAGTTTTGAGTTTGAGTTTATTGTTTAGTCAGTAAGAGTCTGACACTGTTCCCCGCTCCGGTCAAGGGAGGAATTCCTCATAGGATTATTTTTACCTACCATAAAAAAAAGAAAAAAAAACACCCGAACGGTTTTTGATGAAACTTGGCACATGGGTAGACCATGTCCATTTCACATATTTGTAAATGTAACACTGTTTTATCTCAATAAAATTTATTATTATTCTGTTTATTGAATAAAATACATAAAAATTACATTTTTAAATATTTCTATAAAATAACAAAACATTTAGAAATATAAAAAATAGTGTCCCACCGGTATCGGAAACAGGGTCCAAGCTTCCAGCGGCCAGGGCTCCAGAGAAAGGAACCTCCTAACAATACGAGCCGTGTCCAGGAATACCGCTTTCTGAATCAAGCCCTTGATCCAGCCGCATAACGAGAGCGTCCTAAGGTGTTGGTCGAGGCTCTTGGCTATTAAGCCATTAGCCGTCACGATTATCGCTACAATGATTGCCGAATCCACACCCCACATGTCGACTTACGATACTTAACTTGCTTGTCTTTCTCGGCTTTCACGAGGTTTTCGTCATGAGGGACGGATATGTCAACAATAATTGCACGCCTCTCGCTTCGGTCCACCACCACTATATCAGGCTTATTATTATTATATTTTAATTTTTTATCCCAGTACTCTACTACGGATAATTTTCTACAATCACACGAGTAAAGCCACTGGTAGCTGCTAGTTATCAATACAGTTGATTGCAAATCCATTTAGAAAATCGATGCACATACAAATGACCAAAAACAAGGATATAAAGCCGCATACACAGCGGTCATTAGTCGACTATCTTGCTTGCATTAGCGCTAAGCGCTTCGTTCATTAGGGACCGAGATATCTGGTGAACCCGCCTTTGGATGCATTTTTTCTCTACATTGGATTAATGATTGGAGACTTGGCTTGGAGTTAAGGTGTAATGAGGGTTCGTCAGGAATCATGGTCGAGAAGCAATGGGTAGGGCGTCGTCTACATGTCCCTCAAAAAGATCTCAGGAAAATCGTAAAGAACATTTTCTAGCGACTCCGCAAAAGAGTCTAAGCCTCCTGGTGACCAGGGTCTCTTTCTGAAAGGAAGGCTTGCTATGCGAGAGGCAAACAAGGAACAGGATGCGATGTTTATTTAGTAAGACTCTGACAATGTTTTCCGCTTCGCCCAAGAGGGGGATTCGTCATTGGATGATTTTTGCCCACTATAAAAAAAAGTTACCGTAGTCCTGGAACTAATCAATAAAAGTCTGACACGTCTTTTCACTCTTCCTAATAGTAGGAGAAGTCATTGAGTGATTTCACAATTCAAATATAAGGAAATTATGTACTTACTAGTACTTTCCGGTACTTACTTATCCAAACAAATAGAGGTTCATGCTGAAAATGCTGTTCAACAATTTCAAGCTCAATTTCGATCGTATTCCGAACACACTGCTTCACCCAGATGGCTATCTTCCCAACCCTATCAGAAAGTCTGGGCAGATCCTGCTCCATTTAACCGGAAGCGAAAAGTATAATTTATTCATGTGTTGGCAACACTAACGTCCGGTTTGGATAGTAGGTTGCAATGCTCAAGTCCTGAGGGAATGAAGTATGTATATGCTTTAAGGTGGGCCTTCCCGACTCGCCTCGAGGATGGTTTAAAAGCTTGTTGCTACATCTAAAGCAATACAATGTGATGTTTGATACAAAAGTAATGAGAAAAAAGAGACATAACACCTGAAAACTCTGTTGGCATTCAGTAATTCTACGATTTACTCGAATATTTCACAAAACTTGTTCCAGGAAATACGTGTTTTTATTAAACCCTCAAGGATTTTTTTAAAAGGAGGATCATTTAGAATCTTTAATAAATGCGCTAGGCTTCTGTAAAAGTATTTTTTTTATATTTTTAATATAGGAGTTTATTATGGAGAGTCAAAGTTCACGTAAAATAGCAGATCTTTAGAGATCTTTACTGGATTGCTCCCCTACACATATTTACGTTTTGATTTCTATAGAAGCCTAGATAATATCCACAAGATATCTGTGTATCCAAAATATCTAAAGAAAGATGACATGTGTCATAACATCACAATCACGTAAGAGCGGTTTTATGAAAATGTACGTCGGGTTGGCCGCTCTTTTCAGTTCAGTCGTAGTTCGGAAGTCGAATATTATGTACAGTTCGTTTTTTAGTTCAAGACTACGATTTGACAACTCAGAATGTCACACTCTAGAAATATGTTCCCAATTTTCTGGAATTTGACATTTTAAGTTGTCAAATCGTAGTCTAGGATTAAAAAACGAACTATAGTCAATTGATTGTGTTTTTAGGGTTCCGTAGTCAAAAAGGAACCCTTATAGTTTCGCCCTGTCTGTCTGTCTGTCCGTCTGCGGATAATCTCAGCGACCGTTAGCACTAGAAAGCTGAAATTTGGTATCAATATGTATATCAATCACGCCGACAAAGTGCAAAAACAAAAAGTAGTATAAAATGTTTTATTAGGGTGCCTCCCCTACACGTAAAGTGGGCAGTGTTTTTTTTTTTCATTTGTACCATAACGTGTATATATATTGTTGGATAGGTATTTAAAAATGATTAAGGGTCCGGTAAAATATTTTTTGATAATGTTAATATTTTCGGAAATAATCGCTCCAAAAGTAAAAACAAGGCGCCCACGTCCCTCTAATTTTTGAACCATAAGTTTAGAAAATATGGAAAGAATCTCAAAAGTAGAACTTTAAGTAAACTTTCTAGGAAAATTGTTTAGAACTTGATAGGATGAATAGTTTTTGAAGAATCAAAAAAAAAAACGTTCTGAACTAATTTTGTAATCTATCTCCTGCTCTACCCAAGGGCAGGAGTTGTCATTGGAAGATTTTTACTCACCTTTGAAAAAAATACTCTGATTTTTTACACTTGTTTTTTCTGGATCCAATATTTTACTCTCAGACAAGTAGGTAGCCATTTTTTCAAGTGCTAACTTATGTAGGAAGTTAATTGGCTCCTCTTTGATAAGGTTACAGCATTTTTGCTGCCGAACCTGACACCAGGATACCCATATAGGCGTGATACCTTCAGTGTGGGTAAATGTCAAGGACCGTATAGGGTACGGGTCATCACAAAGGTCCACAAAGATATATCGCTCTCATTACTCATTTAGAATACAGGCTTCCTACATAGGTTTAAATTATTTGGACAGATATTATTATGCTCCATTTTAGTTGATTTAGTTCTAAAAGGAAAATGTCTGTGCTATCGTTTTTTGCTGGATTTAAGTAATAAAAAAAACTTATAAATACCTATATCTTTTTTTTCCATAACTTAGAAGTCTGATTTTTTTTTCAAGGGACCGCTGATCTAAATCAATAAATAATTATAGGTTTACGCGTTCTCGAGATAGAAAAATTCTCTGTCTGTCTGAGAGAATTTAAAACGGACAACAAAGTAATCCAATAAGAGTTCCTTTTTATCCTTTCGTGGTGCGGAACCCTGAAAAATAGGATTATTAATAATATTAATAAATAGGATTTTTATAATATTTTTTTATTACACATGAAAAAAGATTTACCTACTATTGAATTTAAATATATTAATAGGTAGATTTCTTTTTGTTTTAAAAAAAGAACGAGGTCTTTCATTTATTATAGTCTAATATTTATTTTTTAATTAATATTTAGTTTGAAACTAAACATTTACTTATATACATTATTAAAAATAATAACTAAAGCATATAAACTCTTTAATTAATATTATTATTACACTCACGCAATCTCTAGTGCACAGAAATAAACTTTATTGCCAACTGGAAAAAGTCATTTACGTCCAGAACTAATAAGTTTTATTATTATAGCTATTTTAATTTACTTCTACGGATAACCATAGGTAAACAATTTTATTTTACTTGAAGGAACTCTGATTTAATGTAATTTAATTTAAATCAACATTTTTTAATTAATTTGTTTACCGTTAGAATATGGATGTACACGTTCTAATGTTTTATGTAGTATTTAAAATCAAGTGTATCATTATAGGCACATTTCAATATTCACAGGGAATCAATTTATGAAAAATAAAAATAGCTAATAAACTTCACTCGAAAATATCCCGCCGTAAACTCCCGACGTCATTTCTGGAAATAAAAATAATATATTCTACATTATATAATAGCTTCTGTCAGCTACATACAAACCCCCAACCCCTTTTTATATCCCCTTAGCAACGAGTTTCGTAAAATCTGTTCTTAACGGATGTCTACGCCACATAAAGAAGCTACCAGCCAAATTTTAAGTTTGTAATTGTGATGGTTTCTGCGATTACATGATTAATCAGTTAGTAGTATTTCGCTTGTACGTAGGTAAATAGTTCTTTGTGGCAGTGAATAATATATTTGTATATCTTGTCTTGATATAAAAATTACATACTTAGATATATTTTTTATATTTCTACACCGGCAACGGTAATGTATGTGAAACTATTTATAATATTACGATCTTGTATGCATCATATACTAAGAAATCAATAAATATTTAATTAATTGTAAATTACTAGCTTTTGTCAGCGGCTTCGCCCGCGTACATAAAATAGCCTAGGTCACTCAGGAGTAAAGCAATTTTCTATTGTTGCTAAAATTTTTCCAATCGGGTCAGTAGTTCCAGAGATAACCTCCTACAAACAAAAAACAAACTTTACCTCTTTATTTTATTAGTGTAGATATATATGGCGTAATTTTGATTTTTTGTGGCACTCAATAAATTGTATTATTACTATTTGACATCAAAAATCGACTAAAGCCATTAAATTAGCAATATGACTTCTAAAACCAAAATAGTTAAATTCTAACACCAATAACAAAAACTAAAGCCTTCAATAATAAATCATATGAATAATCCTATCCCTTTCAATATTAATCGTTTAAATATATTTTCACAGCCACGCTTCTAGTTTTGACAAGGGATTATGTTGCCACGTGAAAAATAAACGCACAAAGGTCGAATTGGCGGGTAAAATGACAGCTGTCAAATGTGAATTAAATATGGAGGATGTGGGTTGAATAGAATGATAGAAAAGGAGCTGAATTTTGATGTTGATATGTCATATTAATTCGGTTGTGTAGGTTGTAGGTAATGTGTTCAAACCCAGCCAGGTCCATCACTTTGTATAACTTATTTCATCACCACTGCTCTCAAAACGGTGAAGGAAAACATCGTGAGGAAACTGGTATGTCCTAGAACCAAAAATTCGATAACATGTGACATCCACCAATCCGAACTGGGCCCGCGTGGTGGTTTACGGCCTAATCCCTCTACTAGAAAGAAAACCTGTGTCCTAACAGTGGGAACATTAAAAATGCAAATGATGATGATGTTGAGGATGTAAGTATTTGCAGATCAAAGCTTAGTACTTGAATGAAGTTTCGTTATTGATGTTTTACTTCAAATACTTGGTAAATAATGCTACGCGGTATAAATTAAATGTTAATACTAATTAGACTGATGATACTAATAAGTTAAATAAAGCATTTACATCAGACAACCTATAATATCCATACAGTAACCGCAACCAAAGTGCCTAGCGCTAAATTTTTTTACGTTAACAGTTTTTTCAATCAAATGTTTGGAGTCTATTGGACCCAATTTGGAATAAATGCCTCCATGTATATTTTTCTTCTGCATTTATTTTAAAACAAGCTAGTTGCTTAGTACAGTTAAAATCAATTCTTTCTACCATATCATACTTTTTATAAGTGTAAGCTTTTGGATGACGAGCAATTTGTAGGTCACCGTCCAGTCGTCACCGAACTAAACCACTTGAGTTTGGTGACGACTGGTCGACGGTGCACAGTGCCAGCCAGCCACGCCTCAAAGACATGTCCGCAAATTATTGGGACCAGCAGGGTAGAAGTCAGTTGGAGTCATGGGTTAGTGAAACTAAACCCTGAGACCTTAAAACAAAGCCAAAAAGAGGTACAGGATTGGGTTTTGGTCATTAAAAGTCCCCATCCAAGTACGGAAGAAGTCATTGGTTAATTCCCCACCATAAAAAGAATCATACTTTTTATTTTTATCAAATAAAACTATTTATAACACCTATTCATGTCAGCAAGCTAAACGAATTCACGCGCCGATAAATTGGCGGGCAAAATGACAGTTGTGGGACGGAAATCAAATATGGCGGAACGAGTCTGAAAAGTCGATGGTATAAAATTCAATTATGTTTTTATTTGATCCGTTATTTATTTAGATCCCTGTGATTGATGAACGACATGTTAACTAATATGATAATATTGATGGTAATGACTGAACTTGTCAATACAGTTTTTATATCAGACAATGAAAGAAACTTGAATAGATGAGGGAAGATGTCTGGACTTTAGGACGGGCATTTTGTTTTTATGATTTTTTAATTTGAATTGATTTCTTTGATATTTTAGCTATTATTACCTTGACATTGGCAAAATCATCGACGCAAAAGAAGAAGAAAAGACAATGAAATTTTTTTTACCATAAAATCAGATATTGTTTTGGTAATTTAACGCCACATTTGAAAAAAAGTGTAGTGTAGTGTTGTGGGAAGCAGTATCACGGATATGTTAAAACCCGAGTATCACGAATAATCCTAGAGTTGAACCCCGAGTGCAGCAAGAGGACTAAGGGGTAACTCCCAAGTAAAGAGAGGGAGTTAAGCTATAAGAATCCTGAGTTGAGAGAAGGAATCAGTCTAACAATTGAAGGAATTTATGTGCGGTTTTAGTCAGTGAAAGTCTGATATGCCCTCCCCCTGTGCAGACCTTAGGCGCCACCGAGATTCCGATCCCGATTTCCGGCCACCGTCTGCAAGGTGAGCAATGGGTAGCTCGCATCTGGTCGTCTGCTAACAGTTCGGACCAAGCCAAGTCGTCAACGGCGCGCTCTGTTCCCGCGCGCCTCAAGGAGCTGTCAACAAAACCGTAGAGACTCTACAAAAGGGTTGAAGCCTACTGGGGCCCAGGGTCTCTTACTGAAAGGAAGACTTGGCCTCAGTGCGAAGGGCAAAGAAAGATCTGGGTGGGGTTTTTGGTCAGTAAGAGTCTGACACTGTTTCCCGCTCCGCCCAAGAGTGGGATTCATCATTGGATGATTTTTGCCCACCATAAAAAAAACCTAGTGCTGAAAAGTCATAAGATGATTGGTTTTCACTTCAAATACACACACACACCATCTTGTTTAACATTGAAAGTTTAATCAGCCATATTTTGAAAGAAATGAAGCCACAAGCTTAAATGTTAAACATTAAAAATAATTAAAACAAGTCCGTTTCATGCATACATATTACAATATTCTCTTTATACTGACGCTACCAAGCGTGATGCGGTTTGCTCTGAACATAAAATGATTATTAAAATCCATAATTAATTTACTGATTAAATTGTAAGTCGGTAAGTTTTTCCTCATTTTGTGGTTTGATTTATCGTTCAATTAATGTTTAATTACCAATATGTTAACTAATTTTTGAGTATCAATTGAAATGCGGCGAAGAGATGATTCCGCGTAATCATAGTAACATTGATCATTTTAGTTTAACTTTCCGTATCTTTTTTTTTATGCTGGGCAAAAAATATTCCAATGAAGAATCCCGCTCTAGCACGAAGCGAGAAACAGTGTCAGATTCTTACTGACTAAACACTCCACACGTTTCTACTTTGCCTTTCGTACTGAGGCCCAGCCTTCCTTTCAGAAAGAGACCCTGGGCCCCAGTAGTTGGTGACCCTTTTGCAGGATCCCTACGGATTTGCTGACAACTCCTAGACGCGCGCGGGAACAGAGTGCGCCGTCGTCATCTGTTGAAAATTGGCGTTGCGCTTTTTTTTTAGTGTGAAAATCATTAAATAACTACTCTCGCTCTGCGGTAGGATTTTTTTATGGTAGGTAAAAATCATCCAATTACGAATCCCGCCCTTAGGCGAAGCGGGAGACAGTCTCAGGCTAAGCAGAGCTTGTGTTATGACTACTAGACAACTGATAAACATACTTATACATTTCTAAATACATGTATATTATAGATAAATTACAACTAAAAATTTATAATAATTATAATTCACACAAACAATTATTTGTCCTGGGTGGGATTCGAACTCACGACATAGCAGTCAGGGCCACTAACTACTAGACTGACTATTGAGCTCCGAGCGAACGTCGGTGTTCGCACACCATCATCATCATCCTACCCTTATCCCATATTACTTGGGGTCGGCGCAACATGTTTTTTTCTTCCACTCTGTCCTGTCACCCGTCACACTATCACTAACTCCCTTTTCTTTCATATCACTTCTCACACAATCCATCCATCTCTTCTTCGGCCTCCCTCTTCCTCTCCATCCATCTACGTGTAAACTCAAAACTCTTTTCGTAACATGCGTTTCGCGTATATACGTGCATACGCGTCGGTGTTCGCACACCGTTGTCTTTATATTATGTCTCTAACTACGCTGCTCGAAAGGTTAATTGAAAAAAAAAATGAAAAGGTTTTTATTGGAATTTACAAGTTCTTTTTACAATTTACATCAGTAGTGATTGAAGCCTCCTTGTAAGCGTATGAAGCCTGTATTAGGAGACAATAAAAACGAACGAAAGCCGAAAACGAAAGCGGTAGGTAGTCGAAAGGTAGTGTTGGTATTAATGAGTACCGTCTCTTTGTCTGCAGGTGAATGGCGAGGAGAACGAAGGATGCTGGACATCACTAGAGACAAGCCTGTCAAAGTCTGCGTTCGAGTCGTGGTACCGGTGCGAGATCATCCTAAAGTGAGTACGACTTTTTAGTCAGCATATTATATTGTTTATCTAGATTCCGTCCGATACTTGTTGTATAATAGGGCTCTCCGCTTATTCTTTTTTTTGGTGTTGGAAATCGTTAAAAATAACTAACTCTCATTCTGGGTGGAGCAAAAAAGTTTTCAATTACTAATATATTGTTAGAGGACTAGTGAAGATACGCCAACAAGGTTTATTGTTTTTTATAGGAGCGTGTAATAAAAGATATGTATTTTATCAATACATTTATCACTATATAAGTATATAAAACAAAGCCGCTTCTTAAAGTATGCTTAGATCTTTAAAACTATGCAATGGATTTTGATGCGCGTTTTTTTTATAAATAGAGTGATTCATAAGGAAGGTTTATACGAGTATCTATAGATAAATAGATATACTCTTTATTGTAGGTACACCATAAATACAATTATCTACATCTACACTAATATAATAAAGAGGTAAAGTTTGTTTTTGTTTTTTTTGTTTGTAGGAGGTAATCTCTGGAACTACTGGTCCGATTGGAAAAATTTTAGCAACAATAGAAAGCTGCTTTACTCCTGAGTGACATAGGCTATATTTTATGTACGCGGGCGAAGCCGCGGGCAAAAGCTAGTACAATAATAAAATAAAAGTAAAAAAGAAATATTTAGAAAAATGTATCCATGTGATGCCGGAGCGGGTCGTTGGTACTATATAAAATAAAATTAGGTTGGAATATAATATTATATATTGGTATTTTATTGTGCTTTAAGAGTGTCGCTCGGGTGGAGCCACAGGCATCAGCTAGTATCACTTTATATCGATATTTTTTATTTATGAATAACCTCTACACATAATTTTTTTTTCTTTTTTTTTTATTGGTTATAGGTTTGCGCTTGACCGCTATCTTACCTGATGGAAAGCGACGATGCGGTCGACGATGGAGCGCGCTTACCTAGAAGTAACCTATTCACCCTTGACTTAAAGATACCCGGATTGTAGCTATCAGGAAACACCGACTCCGGCAAGGAATTCCACTCCTTGGCTGTACGCATAATGAATGTGTTCCCAAAGCGAAAAAATAAAAATACGAACGATAAAATTCATGTCCTAATTATTTCACCCTTATGTGGGAAGACTAGACTTTCAAGTCTAGTAACCCCAAGCATCTAAACAACTTAAAATGTACGCAGCCCGTTTCTAGCCTCTAGCTCCATTATCCATACATTTTTAATTAGACATTCGCCACACAGGCTGTGCCTACAAAGTAATAGTTAGAAACTTTTGCCAGTACGGTTAGTAAATGTGGCGACCGCCTTGTGTACCAAACTATAACTGCGAGTTGTGAACGAAAATGTTTTAATTGAAAAAATCTCCCGTAGCATAGTTTTTGTTTGTATTACTACGCCATGTTTCATAACATTGCCGAGCAGTATTGTATTCAAATAAAATCAAACGTTTTATTTCATGTTTTGGAGGTAAGTGGAACAGAGAGTAAAGTCCCGCAAACCGCTATTGAAAAGAGAGAATCCTCCGACCACACAGGTGTTACAATCCGGTGGGCTACTGCCAAAGGGTTACTCTGCTATTCTGCAAAAGGATCGAAGCCTACTGGGGTCGAGGGTCTCTTTCTGAAAGAAAGGCTTGGCCTCAGTACGAAAAGCAAAGAAGGAACGGGGTGAGGTATTCAGTCAGTAAGAGTCTGACACTGTCTGCCGCTCCGCCCAAGAGCGGGATTCGTCATTAGATATAATATAATATGTCCACAACTATCACACAACGCCATCTAGTCTTGAGTCTAGAGCTTGTGTTATGGGTACTAGACAACTGACAAACATATTAATATATTTCTAAATACATACATATTATAGATAAATTACACCCAGACACAGAACAAATGATCATGCTCATCACACAAACATTTGTCCTGGGTGGGAATCGAACCCACGACCTCCCGCATAGCAGTCAGGGTCACTAACTACTAGACTGACAGGCCAGTTAAGATGATTTATTCCCACCATAAAAAAGGATACATGTGAGACTGTATAAGTCTGACACTCTTTCCCTCCTCATCCAAAACAGGAGAAGTCATCGAACGATCCCATCTTAAACTTTTGAGCCCCAAGCAAACGCCAGTACACCTATTGTTCTTTAATTCGATTTTGGCAAAATCGAATTTCGAAAGGTTAAAAATAAACCGTAATTCTTCATTTACCAGCGTCCCATGCCTTCAGTAACCTTTTCAAACAATTCCGCAATTGAACTCAGGCTGAAAATAGAATGAAACCCTTTCACACCACAGGCTGGCTGTTTCTGAATATAAATACGTAAATAGCTAATACTTTCGCCTACATAAATAAGGGTAGTCTCCCAGTCACGTTTCACCAGACGAATTGAAATCGCTTCGACGTAAATATATCGCCCTAACGGAATATCACGTGCGGTAATACACGAACACGGAACGCAAAACGTTTAGGGTTCCTTCTGTGATATAATTGGTTATTAGGATTAGTGTAATCGGCGGAATGGTGACGTTGTACCCAACTGTTTTTTGGGTGTGCAAGGAAAATTCGGTTTACGTGTAGGAAAGATAATGCGATAGATTTAGTAACTATTATTGATCTGAAGTAGGTTTGCTATGGTCGTGTGTGCACACATGAAATTAAAAAGTTATTTGTGCATCGCATAGCATAGCATCAGGCTTATAATATTCCCACTGCTGGGAGTCAGGACTTCTCTCTAAGAGGGGGAATGGGACGTAATCCAACACGCAGGCCCAGAGGGCCCAGTGCGGGTACAATGTGGATGCCTTAATTTTTTTCATTTTCTGATAAAATTAAACAAAACAACGTTATATTTTATTTGTTGGTGAATATTCTTTTATGTTTATAAAGTGCAAAAATAAGGCGATTTCTGTTCTTATGAGGAAATTGTATTATTTAGCAAGTCTGTTTAAAATGTTTAAAATATAATTTCCTCTGTAATCTTACAATTATCAGAAAATTGCAAACAGATTCCCTCTCCAAAAGAGGAGGCCTGAGACCCGCCTGTGAAAATTTGTGATTATAAAATTGGTTATGATTATGTGAGTTAACCCTTTGAAATATTACTGAAAATAATTCATGACTAACCTTTGTCAAGCTTCGATGGAATAGGCATTTAGGCATCAAATGGACCTATTCGTTTTGCATCCATCTCATATCCGTTACTCCACCACCAGGTTATCGGTCCACCTTGTGGGAGCTGTTCTTACGCTGCGTCTACTGGTCGCCACTCCAGAACCTTTTGGCTCCATCAACACAAAAAAAAAAACAAAGTTGCTTTACCCTAAGTATGCTTAGATCTTTAAAAGTACACAATGGATTTTGATGCGGTTGTTTTTTAATAGATAGATTGTTTCAAGAGGAAGGTTTATAAGTATAATACATGCTTAATATATAAGTATTGCACCCGTGCGAAGCTCGGGCGGGTCGCTAATATGAAATAAACGTGAAAATTTGTGAGTGAGTGTGTGTGTTTGTTACGTATTTACGCTCGTACAGCTAAACAGATTCGAATGGAATTTTGCACACAGGTAGATTATATCCTGGGATAACACATCGATTTCTTTATGCCGGGAATATTTTCCCTTGGGACATATTTTACCAGCACGCGGGAAAATCCGCTTGCAGCAGTACCTAATAAATCAGTTAGAAAGACAAAAATGCAACTCAAAAGAAACATCAGTTTCAATGTTACGCATAAAAAGATCAAAACAAAACGAATTAAAAATTCACTTTCCTTCTGTAAACAACGTTTACCCAAAAAAACACAGAATGTCTCTATAAAGCAAACAACATCACATTTCCAACGTTTATCTTCGACCTAAACAAAATGTTGGCGCAATCGCCATTTTTCTTCTCTCAATCTTATGAAACTCGAATGAAAATATCATGAAGGCCTACGGAACCCGTTCTTGTTTGCTTCAGCGCTCAATTTTGCTCGAATGAGCGACTACCCCCGTCATTCCATCGCTCTGCGTGCGATAAATAAAGCATCACTCTTGCTACTGAATGCAGAGTAAGCAGGAAATGGAGTGACAACTTCAATGAGTGACATAGATGGCTTAATCAACATGGAGAGGTATTTTGATCGTTGCTTGTGATGTTTTTGTGCCCGTCGATTATTGGCCTCTATATTTTAAGCTATTTACTGTCTGTGTGTGTGTGTTGTTGCAAGAACGCTGGCGTATATCTACCCCATAATATTAGTAGTAAGTAGTACAACAAGTTTGCCTATTTGCTTCGGTCATTTCACCTCACATCTCATCTCTTAGATTTCATTTTGCGAACTCGTAACTATGCTACTTTACTGACAAATGCTTGCACTGACTGGACAGGTCCACCCAAATCTGTGTGGTTCTTTCTTCAAAAAACCACCGGAGGTACTAATCTGCATGGTTCTTATATGATTTGACTATTACATGTTTACAGTATGGAGTTTAAAAGAGACTTTAACCCCTGAGTTTGTTTCAGTGTTTCTTCTCAGGGTAGTCAGCAAGGAAACACCGGGAATCATCTAGTTTAAATTGACGAAAAGAAAAAAACACGTGTAAAAGATTTATTTTAAAATCTATTTACAAAATAAATATAATTTATCATTTACTAGCGACCCGGCGAGCTTCGCACGGGTACTGTTATTGAATATTATTACGCTTTTATTATACACATAAATCTTTTTCTTGAATCACTCTATCTATTGAAAAAAAACCGCATCAAAATCCGTTGCGTACTTTTAAAGATCTAAGCATGCATAGGGACAGCGGTAAGCAACTTTGTTTTAGACTATGTAAGATGAGAAGTCACTCCTTTTGCTTACTACTCAGTGGCAACAAAAGTACCACACGTACGAATATGGCTATCTAGTATTTCCTCGCTATTACACGTTGAAAAATTACGTGATTTTTTTGGAGGCTTAGATCGTGTCTTGGTAGTCTTGGGAAATAATTTCCTGAGAATATAAAATAGATGAATTCTTTGAACTGAGTTTTTTGTTGTACAGTAATTTGGTTGCTTTTTGTATTTTTGCCAGCAATCAAAGAAGTTTATAAACCAAATTAATTAAATAAATTGTCTTAAATCAGATACCCACCTCAATTTCATATGATTGACCATTATAATTATGTTTGTCTATGGACTTTAAAAGAGACTTTGACCCCTGAGTTTGTTTGGGTGTTTCTTCTCAGGGTATTCGGCTAGGAAACACCGGCCTCATCTAGTTTCAACGGCCCAAAAAAATTTGACGTATAAAAACGTTTGTAAAAACCTGTTTACAAAATCAAAATTATTTAAGCCTTGTGCCGAGATCCTTTGTGAGCGACTACATCTCAGAATATGTCATCATTGGCGACACGCACTGGTCATAGACTTTCATCTCAACCAAAAAAGATTAGCCTCAGTAAAAACTACCATCTTTCAACATCATAATGGAAAGCAAATCCACTAAAAACCGTATCCGAATGACAATCAATAAAGATTAAAATCCCATGGCCATAAAAACCAATCGGAGATAAATCAAATCGTTCCCTTTAGGGCGATAAAATCCACAAAAAGTAACATTAGCGATAACGCACTGAAATAGATTGAGCCGTAGTATTTCGTAGTAAGATAGATGTGAAAATCTGTGTGTTTTATAAACTGCACACGGTTTGGTAACTAATAACTTGTCCCGACTTTTCACGATTGCAAAATACTCCGTTAAGTTTTGGTCGTTTTAATCTCGTGGAAGGTCGATCCGGTACATGAAACACTATCGATTTGTAATGATAAAATAAAAAAAAAGAACTTTTCTTTTTCTAAAACTAATATTAATTTACACGTGTATGAAATTCATGTCTTTAAGTAAAGAACAGCTGAGCGGGTTCAATGACCGTAGGTAATTAGTACGCATCGACCGACAACCACCGACGGTCATTAAACCCGCTCAGCTGTTCCGCACTATGTATTATTAGGAAGTGAAGTGTATAATTATGTATTATTGGGCAGAGAATAAGCACTACCATACAGCGTAGCAATGCTGCCCGACTTTTTGATACTTTACTAGTCGAGAGCGTTGTGAAAGAGGTTTATGACGCCTTATTTTAAATGGCTTTGGGTTAGTTCTTAAGATTGTTTTTTATTTATGTATGAGAGCAGGAGTGGCCGAGTGGTAAAAACCCCGACTTACGAGTTGTAGGTTTTTTTTTTTTTTATGGTAGGTAAAAATCATCCAATGACGAGTCCCGCTCTTGGGCGGAGCGGAAAACAAGTGTCAGACTCTTACTGACTAAAATACCTACCCCGTTCCTACATCGCCATACATACCAGGGCCAGAGCCTTCCTTTTCAGACACAAACCCGTGGCCCTGATTGGCTTCGGCCCTTCTGCAGGGTTCCTACGGTTGCTGACAACTCCTTGAGGCGCGCGGGAACAGTGCGCGCCGTCGACGACTGGGCTTGGTCCGGACGATTACCAGACGACCGGACGGCGAGCTACCCAATGCTCACCGTCCGCAAGCCCGCGCCTACGGTGGCCGGAAGTCAGGATCGGAATCGCGGCGGCGTCTGGGGCGCAAACGCCGTTGCCTTATGCGGTCCGCCTCCTCCTTTGCTAGCATTACTGCTTCGCAGAAGGAGGCGACCGCCTGCCACTCCTCCTCACTCCGAACCATGGCTTCTACCAAGGCCCGGCGCGAGAGATCGCCGCCACCGATCGCTCCCACGAGGACACAGCGATGCTCTGCCCAAGCGGGGCACACCTCAACTGTGTGCTCCACCGTGTCCTCCGGGCGGTCCACACAGTGGCGACACCCGGGCGTCTCTTCCGCACGAATGCGATGCAGGTACCTCCCGAACTTACCATGTCCGGTGAGGACCTGCGTCATGCGGAAAGTGAGAACGCCGTGAGTTCTTTCCAGCCACGCCTCAAGGAGGGGCATTACCGCCA
The DNA here is from genome assembly GCA_029852875.1 of Mythimna loreyi. Lineage (NCBI taxonomy): Eukaryota > Metazoa > Arthropoda > Insecta > Lepidoptera > Noctuidae > Mythimna > Mythimna loreyi. The sequence goes on from CM056799.1 coordinate 4,888,221, forward strand.
TAATTATGGCGTGCCCAGCACTGGGTTGCGATAGCCGCTGACGCCATTTCGCCATCACGAGTACGAGTTGTAGGTCGCGGGTTCAAACCCAGCCAGGCGCATTACTTAGAACCAAAAATTGGAAGATATGTGACATCCACCAATTCGCAATGAGCCCGCGTAGTGAATTATGGCCCATTTCTTCTCTTAAAGAGGAGGCCTGTGTCCCAGCAGTGGGAACATTAATAAGGCTGATGATAATGATGATGATAGTTACGTGTTTTTTAAATATGTACAAAAGTTAACTTTAAAGTTACAAATAAATTGTCTAGAATCTCATTTATAGTACCTATATACCTATTATGTAAAGAAATAGTACTTTTTGATCGAAGTGAAGAAAAAATGTTATTGAGACGAAAGTAGAATTCACTCGAGCCGCAGGCGAGGATCTTATGGAGTCGAGTGCTGCATCGAAAAAATTCCACGGGTATCAAACCATGTCTTTCTTTTAACAATACAGTTCAAGAGCAGTTGTAAGTTTTTTTAATCTTCAAACCCATCCAGGCGTATTACTTCGTATAATTTATTTTATGACCACTGCTCTCAAAACAGTGAAAGAAAACATGGTGAGGAACCAAACATTTTAAGACATGTGACATTCACCAACCCACAATGGGCCCGTACGGAGGGATTACGACCCATTCTCTCTCCTAGAGAGGACCAAGAGAGTTCCTACTGCTGTAACTCAGGCCGTTACAGCAGTTGGAATATTAAAAGGCTTATAATGCTAATACTAATTCATCGAGAAATTTTCTCGGATATCAAACAAAGTTTATCTTTTAACAATACAGTTCAGGTCGTAAAATGGGTCGCATTAAAAGTTCATGGTATAGCCAGAATAAAGCATTCGTTCCATGTAAATATTAGTACACTCCTAAATCAAATTAGTCTGGAAGCCGACTCCAATATAATTGGCTTAAGCTAGGCAGATATATTATATTTATTCTATCTTAAATAAATATTGTGTGATATTCTTAGCTTAATCCTGAAATGGACAAAATATTATTGGATTTGACAATGACAATGTCAAATAAATAGTAAACTATCCTTATATATAGATACTAGCTGTGCCCGCGACTTCGTCCGCGTGGAATAGTTATTTTGGGCATCATATTTATTTTTGCAAACAACCTCAGCTTAATAAATTATAGCTTTTACCCACGACTTTGCCCGTGCCCAATTTAGTTTTTAAAAGAACATAATTATCTAAAAGTACTTCATAGAGCTACACCCTCCACTTGGGCACGCCATAATCTCGGTGGTAAGTGCCCTCTTTGAGGCGTGGTTGGATAGACATAAAGCAGGACATGACGCAGGTTCTCACCGGACATGGGAAGTTCAGGAGATTTTTGCGCGCATCGACCGACAACCACCGACGGTCATTAAACCCGCTCAGCTGTTCCGCACTATGTATTATTAGGAAGTGAAGTGTATAATTATGTATTATTGGGCAGAGAATAAGCACTACCATACAGCGTAGCAATGCTGCCCGACTTTTTGATACTTTACTAGTCGAGAGCGTTGTGAAAGAGGTTTATGACGCCTTATTTTAAATGGCTTTGGGTTAGTTCTTAAGATTGTTTTTTATTTATGTATGAGAGCAGGAGTGGCCGAGTGGTAAAAACCCCGACTTACGAGTTGTAGGTTTTTTTTTTTTTTATGGTAGGTAAAAATCATCCAATGACGAGTCCCGCTCTTGGGCGGAGCGGAAAACAAGTGTCAGACTCTTACTGACTAAAATACCTACCCCGTTCCTACATCGCCATACATACCAGGGCCAGAGCCTTCCTTTTCAGACACAAACCCGTGGCCCTGATTGGCTTCGGCCCTTCTGCAGGGTTCCTACGGTTGCTGACAACTCCTTGAGGCGCGCGGGAACAGTGCGCGCCGTCGACGACTGGGCTTGGTCCGGACGATTACCAGACGACCGGACGGCGAGCTACCCAATGCTCACCGTCCGCAAGCCCGCGCCTACGGTGGCCGGAAGTCAGGATCGGAATCGCGGCGGCGTCTGGGGCGCAAACGCCGTTGCCTTATGCGGTCCGCCTCCTCCTTTGCTAGCATTACTGCTTCGCAGAAGGAGGCGACCGCCTGCCACTCCTCCTCACTCCGAACCATGGCTTCTACCAAGGCCCGGCGCGAGAGATCGCCGCCACCGATCGCTCCCACGAGGACACAGCGATGCTCTGCCCAAGCGGGGCACACCTCAACTGTGTGCTCCACCGTGTCCTCCGGGCGGTCCACACAGTGGCGACACCCGGGCGTCTCTTCCGCACGAATGCGATGCAGGTACCTCCCGAACTTACCATGTCCGGTGAGGACCTGCGTCATGCGGAAAGTGAGAACGCCGTGAGTTCTTTCCAGCCACGCCTCAAGGAGGGGCATTACCGCCATAATTATGGCGTGCCCAGCACTGGGTTGCGATAGCCGCTGACGCCATTTCGCCATCACGAGTACGAGTTGTAGGTCGCGGGTTCAAACCCAGCCAGGCGCATTACTTAGAACCAAAAATTGGAAGATATGTGACATCCACCAATTCGCAATGAGCCCGCGTAGTGAATTATGGCCCATTTCTTCTCTTAAAGAGGAGGCCTGTGTCCCAGCAGTGGGAACATTAATAAGGCTGATGATAATGATGATGATAGTTACGTGTTTTTTAAATATCGCGGGTCTCAAACCATAGAGGCGTATCCGCAAAACCCCTACTTTTCAGGAGAGACAAAAAACTTAATAACTTTTCCTGTGATTGAGCCAACACGTTGCTTTTTTGCATGTAGCTTTATATTTATACTGCAATTAATTTAGGATTCTTAATTTCTAGGTATTTACTCTATAACACTAGTTTTTGGTTGATACGTCTGTATAGCATGACGACTATACGGTAAAGCTACGCCAAAATACTCACTGAAATATATGAAATTTATGGACGTAAAACCTTTTTTCTCAAATTGTTAATATTTATACCAATATTAATTTTTTCTTAATTGTTGACTTCAAATATTGCAATTTAGGAATGAGAACTAATAAAAATTATCGTTATTTACGTAAATTTAAGAAATCATACGCCTGTTTGGCTTATCATTAACATTGAGAAGCATTTTAACTCAAGAGGAAGTATAAACAAGTTCTGTTTTACAATTTTAAAAAGGAAATGATAAATAGTAATTACACAATATTTTTATGTGTAAAACAAAAAATAAGCATCTTATAAATAAATTTAATTCATAAATATGAACTACTATTTTAAATAACTTGAAAATCACAAACATTAGAACCTTAAAAAGGCTTTACACTTTTTTTGATCTTTTTGAAAAATAAAATCGAAAACGTTAAAATAAATTCAGGACTCAATGTACATTATGTATACAAAACTTATCAAACCGACATTTTATTCCTTGGTTTCCGATCCGAACCGATCGATTCCGATCGAACTAGCGACACGCGGGGTTGCAATAGCCGTTGGCAGGATCCAGCAGCTGGGACTTTAGGTGGCGCTGGACAAGTCTAAGGCTATGGCCTTAAAACACATCGGCCCTCTCTCGGCGCTTGTTGTATTCCCAGCTAACGGTCCCGTATTCACATCAGCGTCGGGTCGACGATGAAGTATCTGGGACTCGTCCTCGACAGCCAGTGGAATTTTAAGAAGCATTTCTGACGTCTGGCTTCCAAGCTAAATCAGAGCGGCTCCTGCCGAACCTTGGGGGTTTAGAAACCCCCTGCCGGGGTCTCTACGCAGGTAACGTCCGGTCCATGGCCTTTTATGGGGCACCAGTGTGGGCACTATTCCTACAGAAGCAACCGAGGGCCCAGCTTTACGCATGCCAGAGGCAGTAATGCTAGTGAAGGACGAGGCCGACCGCATAAGGCAACGGCGCACACGCTCCAGGCGCTGCCGGGATTCCGATTTCCAGCCACAGTGGGCGTGGGCGTGGACTGTTAATAGTCTGAACCAAGCCCAAGTCGTCGACGGCGCGCTCTGTGCCTCAAGGAGTTGTCAGTAAAACCGTAGGGACTCTGCAAAAGGATCGAAGCCTACTGGGGCCCAGGGTCTAAAGAAAGAAGAAAGAGAAAGAAAGAAAAACAGTTTATTTACGCGTCATGACGCAAACTTATCTACGTGTCTCTTTCTAAAAGGAAGGCTTGGCTCCAGTTTGAAGGGTAAAGAAGGAACGGGGTAGAGTATTTAGTCAGTAAGAGTCTGACACTGCCTCCCGCTCCGCCCAAGAGCGAGATTCGTCGTTCGATGAGTTTTGTCCGCCGTAAAAAGAGGGTTTATTTAAAAAACAAACAGTCGTATGTTCATACGCCTTTATGCCTCGAAATAAGATTTCAATTTAAAGTAAAAAAAAGTTACGGTTTATTATAAAAAATACAGTCGTATGTTCATACGCTTGTATGGTCAGACATCTTTTCTTTGTATCACAATATAATTGAAAGTCGTACGCACTTACAACTCTATGGCACGTCGAATCTGTCCCAATATGCAATAATATTGCTCTTACGTCTATTATACGGCTATTTGGTCTGAAAGTAATTGTAGACTCTCTAGCTTACGCCAAATAATATTTTGTTTTTTGTGCAAAAAGTAATAAATATTAAATTATAAGAAAAATCCAGTTGATGTATCGCTTATAGTAGAATCGAATGGCATCAAAAACGAAAAATCACATTTTTGCATATACGCCCCTATGGTTTGAGACCCGCGATATGTACAAAAGTTAACTTTAAAGTTACAAATAAATTGTCTAGAATCTCATTTATAGTACCTATATACCTATTATGTAAAGAAATAGTACTTTTTGATCGAAGTGAAGAAAAAATGTTATTGAGACGAAAGTAGAATTCACTCGAGCCGCAGGCGAGGATCTTATGGAGTCGAGTGCTGCATCGAAAAAATTCCACGGGTATCAAACCATGTCTTTCTTTTAACAATACAGTTCAAGAGCAGTTGTAAGTTTTTTTAATCTTCAAACCCATCCAGGCGTATTACTTCGTATAATTTATTTTATGACCACTGCTCTCAAAACAGTGAAAGAAAACATGGTGAGGAACCAAACATTTTAAGACATGTGACATTCACCAACCCACAATGGGCCCGTACGGAGGGATTACGACCCATTCTCTCTCCTAGAGAGGACCAAGAGAGTTCCTACTGCTGTAACTCAGGCCGTTACAGCAGTTGGAATATTAAAAGGCTTATAATGCTAATACTAATTCATCGAGAAATTTTCTCGGATATCAAACAAAGTTTATCTTTTAACAATACAGTTCAGGTCGTAAAATGGGTCGCATTAAAAGTTCATGGTATAGCCAGAATAAAGCATTCGTTCCATGTAAATATTAGTACACTCCTAAATCAAATTAGTCTGGAAGCCGACTCCAATATAATTGGCTTAAGCTAGGCAGATATATTATATTTATTCTATCTTAAATAAATATTGTGTGATATTCTTAGCTTAATCCTGAAATGGACAAAATATTATTGAATCTGACAATGACAATATGGGTGTTCGTAAGATAAATAGTAAACTATCCTTAGTAAAAACTCAGTAGACTCAACATGACAGACCATCGAAATATAGACACCGTAAAATTTTGATCGTTTTAATCCCGTGAAGGGTCGATCTAGTACGTGAAAGACTATCGATTTGTGAAGATAAAATAAAAATTAAAAAAACACTTCTTTTTCTAAATCTCGTTTTGACATTACGCAGATACGAAATTCATTTCTTTAAATGATAAATGATATTTATTTTGTAAATAGGTTTTAAAAATAACACTTTTACACGTCAATATTTTTTTCTTTTCGTCAGTTTAGATGAGTCCGGTATTTCCTAGCTGACTCCCCTGAGAAAAAACACCGAAACAAACTCAGGGGTCAAAGTCGCTTTTAAAGTCTATATATAGTAAACATGTAATGGTCAAATAAAGTTTTAAGCTTTAAGTAAGTAGTAGTCAATGACTTTGTAGGTTTCTTTTAAATCTTTTTTATTTCAAGGGATTTTTGTACACACGCACTTATTCTCTTTCTATTATCTCTAATTGACTGACTGACTGGCCTGTCAGTCTAGTAGTTAGTGACCCTGACTGCTATGCGGGAGGTCGTGGGTTCGATTCCCACCCAGGACAAATGTTTGTGTGATGAGCACGATCATTTGTTCTGTGTCTGGGTGTAATTTATCTATAATATGTATGTATTTAGATATACGAGTATATAAGTATGTTTATCAGTTGTCTAGTACTCATATCATAAGCTCTGCTCTGGATAAAAATATTAATTTGAAAATTGACTCGATAGTTGACAACACCAACTACCAAATTACTCCAAACAACAAAAAAAAAATTCTACACCAATTTCCACAAATCAAAGGGCACCCTTCCTTGTTAAACGCCCCTCTGGCCCTCACACCTTCGACTAACAATAGTGTCACGTGTCAGATTACCGTTCAACACCTGTACATTTACGATAAAGGTACTCCTCCATAGCGACCCCAAGCTATACTACGCATGTAGACAGCTTCGCATTGTATGAAAATAGGTGGGATTATTGTTTTGGTTACTTTAACCTCTATATGCACTTACTGGCTTCTGCCAGCGTTTTAATCCGTGTGAAGGTCGTTTTCCCCTGACAACTTTTTACTCCCTTAGGAGTGGAGTTTCTTAAAATCCGTTCTTAGCGGATGTTTACACGCTATGAGGGATATCCACAGACATAGATATACCTAGATAACGCAAACATCATGATCCGTATGGAAACCAAGCGTACCATTTTTTGACTAACTATTCCATAATAGGTAGGTGACGCCATCGTCACAAGCACTATTTGTGATGGGGGAATCAAAGCGAGTCAAAGACGCCACCGCGTACGGCGTCCCCCTCGCTCCAACCCCGCCTTGCCAGCACAATTAACCATTTTTATGTTTAACTGATGTCCGACTAGCGCTGTACACCGATGTAGACTGATCGCGAAAGTGACCACTTACAATTTTTGTACGTAAGCTAGGCACGCGAAGTAGTTGCTCTTGCGTTGTCTAGGTATATCTACATATATCTGTGGGGATATCTCTGTAAAATTTTAATTTTGTAGGTGTTATATTTTCTGAGCTTTCATAATTAGTTCATTAAGTCCCAAGAGGACACCGGCGTTCGCACACCTATGGTCTTTCTATTATGTCTCTAATTACGGTATTCAAAATTTTAATTCATTTGCCGGATACTTTATTATAGCATAATTATCATCGCGTAGATCCTTACCTGGACGATCAGCTTTAGTCACTGAACTCCTGTCCAATATGCGTTTGCCCTTACATCTCATGTAACAGACAAATCAGGCTATATATAAAATACCTTCCATATCCAATTTCTTTTTTAAGCCTCTGCCATTGTGAACAAAAAAAAATCGCACCAATTTCTAGTAACATGACTCTGTGAATTCCTGAAATGTTTTTGATGGATTGTCTGTAAAAGGTGGGGTTACAAAAGTAATAGAGTTGCTTTTAGAGTCTATTTTCGAAGGGCACTTGTGACATTTTTGACATTTGTAAAGTTATTTGAAGTTTATCAGTGTATTTTTTGTGCGCAAAAATAAAACAGTATGAATTTGTAAACCCTTTCGTACTGTACGTTAGCTTTTGCTCCCGGCAACAGAAAAATGTGATAAATGAAGAACCGCTCGACCGAATTTGTGCAAACTTTACGAAAACCATCTACTTAGTCCGAAAAATACCTAAACATTTGGATTGGATAGGTGAGCCTGTTCTTGAGTTATAAAATTACAACGAAAAGTGGCATTGATTTTTATGTTTGTCTCATAATTCAGGAAAAAGAAACCCGTGGCCTTTGAATGCAAAGTAACGAAGAAACATACTTTTAGTCAGTAAAAGTCTGACACTGTTGGATGATATTTCACTTTAAAAAATACTTTATAGATCAGAATATATATTTTTTTTTATTTTAGGTAAAAATCATCCAATGACAAATCCCGTCATTGGACGGAGCGGGAGACAGTGTCAGACTATTGCTGGCTAAACAACCTACCCTGTGAATTCCTTGCTGTTTCACTCTCCGCCCAAGAGCGGGCCCCGTCATTGGACAATTTTTACCTACCATAAAAAAACCCACCCAAGGGCGCAGAGATATCTTGGGATAATATTTACTTATTTAAAAACAAAATTAATCAGAGAGCCGAACGTGGTAAACGTTAAAACAAATCGCACTCAACTTCACAGTTGCCATTTCCGATCCAAGGTCACTAACAAGGTAACACTAACGATTCCGCTGCAAATGTAATAAAGTACGTAGTTTCCACTCCTTGAATAGAAACACCCTCCTTACATGAAACTATACGACCTAACCTTGATTCTACACTTAGTCCCAAACTCTCTATATCCTAAGTACACAAATATAAAATCTCTATCACGTAGAGACCAGACGATATCCCGGAGCTACAAATAGAGAGCTAATAGGCCACCGTGGAGTCATTACTAGTGTTGTCACGCATCCCGGGATTTTGAAAACATCCCGGGGTTTTTTGACTTGATGTTCTGTTTTTGAATCCAGGTTGTTACTAAACGATCGTTTAAGTAGTGATAGATAGATAGATAGATATACTCTTTATTGTAGGTACACCATAAACAAAACTTGGTACATAAGGACACTTAAAAATTACGACGGTGTTACAATGATAATTTTGATTGGCCTGTCAGTCTAGTAGTCAGTGAACCTGACTGCTATGCCCGAAGGTCGTGGGTTCGATTCCCACCAAATCACAAATGTTTGTGTGATTAGCACGATCATTTGTTCTGTGTCTGGGTGTAATTTATCTATAATATGTATGTATTTAGAAATATACAAGTATGTTTATCAGTTGTCTAGTACCCATAACAGAAGCTCTGCTTAGCTTGGGACTAGATGGCGTTGTGTGATAGTTGTGAACATATTATTTATTATATTATTAATGGGCGGTCTTATCGCTAAAAGCGATTTTTTTAGCGATTTTTTTTTAGTGCTTACTTATGAATTGATATTCCCGTGAAATATTATATTCTTTTAGAATTTAATGAGGTAATGCGATCAAGTTTGTACTTTTTCAGAAAACTTGTTAATTATGAAATTATGTACTACGTTGATAACACACTTGTTCGACATTAACTGGTTCTGCATTTGTGGTTTTCATGGACTACCTTTAATTTTTTTATTTAAATATAATTTAATTATTTTTTTCTAACCTGCATTAGGCGTGGTGATTACGTCCCATCACCTCTCCTCGAGTAGAAGTCTCTGATGTTATGCTATTCTATGTTTAATTATAGTTTTTTTTATCTCCATTTCAGTATTTTACGGTTTCTGTGATAAACTATCTTCTTCAGATTGCATTGACTTATAGGTTTTTTTTTTACAGCGGCTTGAAGTAGTTGACTTAATTATTTGACATTAATTTCCGTTTTATACCTCCACGCGTTCCTGAGAAGGTCTTTTATAGATGGACAGATAACGAAGTTAAAATATAAAACTTCCGTTTTTACCTTTACCGTAACTTAGGCACATAACCCTAAAAGTTAATCCTGTAATTCGTAGGAAGTAATCTCTTACCAATAATAATAGCAGTTAGTAGGACGTAATCATTTAGTAATTTTGAAAATTCGTTCATCAGTTGAAAGCTACATTATTCCGGATTGATATAGACGCCCAGTAGGCATGGGTTATAAATAATGGTAGTTATAAATAATGACCCCATAGCTGCACCAGTTAAGTCACAACCCCATTTTCGGAAGCCATTACCCTACTTCACCTCACTCAGCAAGTCCCTTTATTTGCCTGCATAAAATAACATTTAAACATTGTGATATTGAAAGGTATCGCGTGAAAAGCGTACTGAGTTAGTAAGGGTCGTAGAAATTTAGAATAGGATTTGAATTTTAGAGGACAAAAATTAAACATTTTAATTTAGAGAGATGGGTGGTCGGAAATATAAACAATTATGATATTGTAGTTATTAAGAGCAGTAGTGACCTAGTGCTAAAAGTTCCGACTTCCTAGAACAAAAAATTCGAAGACATGTGTTCGTTCAGTTACCTTTAGTGTTTCAAAGCCGCTGTCACCGAATATTCCTGCTCCATCGATATATACTACTCAGACGAGGCGTGCCGTACAGTGACTTTACCCCACTGAAATGATCTGCATGCTAAAAACTAAAAAAAAAAAAACTTTTTATTAAAATTAGTGCAGTTTTGACGTATCAGAGCTGTAAGTTTTAAAAGTTTTGATAGACGACAATGCCAAAAGCGCTGCAGCGGACTTTTGTATTAAATTTTCAGTATTTTGACAAATCGTTTCTATAAACGTGCTTGTCTATCGCTTGAATATAAGCCGATGACTATAGCCCACACTATGAACCTAATAAAGAAAAACCGCATCGTCGCTTTCCATCAGGTGAGATAGCGGTCAACGCGCAATCAATAAAAAAAAAAATGTAACAAAATATATAGAACAATATTTGCAGTCTCAATTCCGGGTTATAGACCGTTCGATCCCGGGATTGGCCATCACTAGTCGTTCAGAATACGGCTGCTAACCAATCACATTAGGTACTTTATTGTAACTATAATGGCCTGATATAAGGCCGTAAATGACAATTAGGAGACCACTTTATATCAGCGTAGTTACGATCGATTTTGGTACAAGGTTTAAGTGAAAAGCGAATACTTTATTAGGTAACAGATAATTTGATTAGAAAAGCTTATTATGAAGGTTAAAATTTTGATTGTTTTAATCCTGAGGAGGATCGATCTGATAGATGAAAGCGAGTCAAGGTGTCTGCACACAGAGGACGCGGCGCGGCGGGACCGGGCGGCGACGCGACGCTGAACAGTTGTAATGTACTAGATAGTACGGACGACGCCACACAGAGCCGTCGCGCTCGGCGCGACGGTAACCTCGGATCTGTATGGCATCGTCGTGTCGCCGCCCGGTCCCGCCGCGCCGCGCCCGCTGTGTGCAGAAACCTTCAATGGCCTATAGGCAGTTGTCGCTCTAAACTACCTTCAGATTATTAGACTCGCTCAGCTGACGTTTACTTAAATAAATTAACTTCGCGCTTGCGTAAATTAATTCGAGTTTTATAAAAGTACTTTATCGACGGAATAAAATCGATAATTGAACATTTAACGGTGTATTGCCATTTACCGATGCACTGTGAACACACAAAAAAATTGTTAAACGTGTATGACTTTTGCGTGACCTTAGAACGCAAATGAGAACTGGGTGTTTGTCAATAAAAGTCAAAGTAAAATCTTTATTGCTGAACACAATAAACTATATGTAAATTTGGATGTCAGGAGAATGGGCAGTTCAAAATGACATGTTTTACCGATTTAAGTGTAAATTGTAATAAATTCAAAAACATTTTGATTAAGTCAAACAATACTGTCAACACAAAACATAATTAAAACAAATAAATTATGTAAAGTAAATCGGACATAAAAAGAAGTTACCATAGTATTATTATTGTTAAAATAAATTCCTATCTGATAGGTGGACTCATAGTCTTCTTTATAACTAAGTAAATTGTACAATTGTTTTTTTTTAAGTAAAAGATAAGTACATTAAAATCGTTGCATTCTAACAAAGATTTAGGCAGTTATTTGTATACCTGTGAAGCCGTTCTTAAGAAAATTCTAACAGTCCCTGTAATTTCGCCCGAAGCGGTCGAAAATGCCCTCTCATTCCACCCTACAGAGGGAGACGTTATTTCAAGATGTCACACACTCAAGAAAGGTACATTTTACTATAATCTTTTTTATTATTGATTGGCTCCCACTTCATCACCATCTCACCTGATATAAAACAAAGACATGGACGACGGTGGAGTACGCCAGCCTACAAATAACCTATTCACTCTTCTTTTAAAAACCTCCAGGTTGTAGCTACCAGGAAACATAAACTCCGTTAGTTTCTATACAAAATATCACATGACCTAGCTACAAAATCGCGCCTCCTGGGCCAAGGGTAGATGCGAAAGCGCCTGGCCTGGGAATAAAGCAAGGAAGGAATGGGGTAGGTTTTTTAGTCAGTAAGAATCTGACACTGTTTCCTGCTCCGCCCAAGAGCGGGATTCGTCAGATATAAGTTTTACCTACCATAAAAGAAAGCTACATAGCTGCAGTTTGTAAAATGCAAAACAAAAATAAAATGCAGACCTATAACATATTGAAGCGACATTTAATGAATTGTAATGAACTAGCAACTCCTTAACTGCAATTTTTTTTATTTTTAAAATTAAGTTAAGAATTGTGTAAAACTGTATTTTAATAGAAATAAACAGCTTTTTTTTTACAAAATCGCTCAACTCTCCCCCTATAACCCGTACCCAAGTCACTCGACGCTCTTCGTCCATGTTTGCTTATCTCTCAGCGCTCACATCTCGCAGCCTATCATGCACACTCGTTCACATCATCGATACTATATGGCCGTCATTATTCGAGTGAACTCGATTATGTATAGTATTGATTAGAGCTCAATGTGGTCCGGAAAAAGAGCAGAGAGCAGTGGTGGCCGAGTGGTAACGGCCCCGACTTACGAGTCGTAGGTCGCGGGTTCAAACCCAGCCAGGCGCATTACTTTGTGTAATTTATTTCATCACCACTGCTCTCAAAACGGTGAAGGAAAACATCGTGAGGAAACCGGCATGTCCTAGAACCAAAAATTCTAAGACATGTGACATCCACCAATCCGCACTGGGCCCGCGTGGTGGATTGTGGCCCATTCCCTCTCCTAGAGAGAGGAGGCCTGTGTCCCAGCAGTGGGAACATTAAAAGGCTGATGATGATGATGATGATGTGGTCCGGAAGGTATCGTTGCATTTTAAGTAGTGTATTTACGCCGATCTATCGCCATCTTGTGCAATAATAGCCGTTCTGCATGACGAGAAACTCGTGAAAGCTGAGATATAGAACAAATCTAGTATATTGACTTGACTCGCGAGGGTGTTGACATGTGGGATGTGGACTCAGCGTTCATTGTACCGATAGTCTTGGCAGGTAATGGCTTAATAGCCAAGAGCCTTAACCAACACCTTAGGAGGCTCGCGATAGGCGGCTGGATCAAGGGCTGGATTCAGAAAACGGTACTCCTGGACAGGGCTCGTATTGTCAGGAAGTTCCTTTCTCTGGAGCTCTGACCGGGCCGGCCGGTAGCTTGGACCCTGTTCCCGATACTGGAAAGAAACTATTTTTTAAATTATTTTTTGCTTTTTTTTATGAGAAATATTTAAAAATCAAGTTCAACAAATAAATAAATTGAATAATAATAATAACTTATTCAAAACATACATAATATATCAGATATATAATAGATCTCGAATTACTGATAAGTGAACCAAGAGTCAGCTGACGCACCCGCGGTGGGTGTAGGATTGAAAAGCTATGGAAGTGGTATAAAAAAATAAAAATCAAGTCATAGTACGCCGTCTGAAACTTTTTTCATAAAACATTTTTACGTCATACTGAGCTAAAAAAAAAGTCAGCTTCATGGTGGAGGGGTATTATGCGTCAGTCACTCGCATGAACTTGTAAAAAAATACTTAAAAAATCGCGGGAATTGCGTAATTTGATTCCACCATCTCATTTCTTTTATCTTTCAACCCAACGCACGGGGAGTATCTATTTTTACATTGTTGAAACCTCTACGTTCGGACTAAATGTTTTGCTTCATCGTTTATTTCGAGTACATCGAGGGACTGCAAAAATTTGTCTGCTGCGGTCTTTCCATCCGATTATAATTTGGATGTCTTCAGGGCTAGAGTGAATAGGCTGTTACTAAACTGGAACGCCTCACCATCAACGATTGCATCACTGCTTACCATCAGATGGGATAGCAGTCAACCATTGCGTTGCATCAGCCATATAAAATTCCCACTGCTGGGTCTCAGTCCTGCTTCTCTCTAGGAGAGGGAATGAGCCATAATCCACCACGCGGACCCAGTGCGGATTAGTTTTTTTTTTTTTTGTAGGTAAAAATCATCGAATGACGAATCCCACTCTTGGGCGGAGCGGGAAACAGTGTCAGACTCTTACTGACTAAAGAACCTACCCCGTGCCTTCCTTGCCTTATTCCCAGAGCCCCGGTGTAACGCTTTCGCATCAACCCTCAGCTCCGGGAGGCTTCGACCCTGTAGGGCCCCTACGGCAGTGCGGATTGGTAGATGTCACATCTCTTAGAATTTTTGGTTCTTGGACATTACTCATGATGTTTTTAGTCACCGTTTTGAGAGCATATTATATTATACTAGCGACCGGTCCCAGCTTCACATGGGTACTGTTTTTTAATATATTATACATATACACATAAACCTTCCTCTTGAATCACTCTATCTATTAAAAAAACCGCATCAAAATCCGTTGCGTACTTTAAAAGATCTAAGCATACTTACACAGGGACAGCGGTAAGCAACTTTGTTTTATACTATGTAATGATATATTATATTATATCAAATAAACAAAATAAAATACCTAGCCTAGTTATAAGAAGCAAAAACACCCTTAATTTTAAACTCTCGCGTAAAATCCAGCATAAATACTGATAAATACGAACAAGTACGACCAAACCACGAACAAACAGCCCAATCGTCCGCATAATGGATGTAACCCGTTCACGAGAGCTAGCCATAGCCAGTGATGTGAGAATGGACCCGCACCGATGTGGGCCGCTCACCCTTATCACTCGGCTGTATTGTCAGAACCGCACTGATTAACTTGTGGCTTTTGTATGGCCTTCAACTCTTGTGTGTTTTTAAATTGTACTCTCATATATGCATACTAGCTTCTGGTCAGTGGCTTTGCCCGCGTGAAAGCCGGTTTATTACCTTCGACTTTTTTTTTACGAATCCCAATCTAGGGCGGAGCGAGAAACAGGGACAGACACTTACTGACTAAGCAACCTACCCCGTTATTTCCTTGCCTTGATCCCAGGGCCCCAGTAATACGCGTTCGCATCGACTCTTGGTTCCAGGATACTTCGACCCCGCTGGGCTCCTATAGTTTGCTGAACAACTTCTTGCAATATTATAAGGAGATAAAATATGTTTTCTTTGCTTTTTTTTTGTTTTTAGGATCTTTGAAAGTATTGGTCCAGTATTTTTTTTCTCCAATAGAAAACTGCTTTAATCTTGAGTGACATAGGATAGATATATTTGATGAACGCGGGCGAAGACGCGGACAAAGGCTACTTAGTAATTTACATTGCAGAAGAACAAATAATAATAAGCGTTTATTCCCAAAATATATATATATATAGTACGTACTTGTTGTACAAAAACAATTATTTTTAAACCTGTACAAATCAGTTTATAACCCTGCCTCTTAAACTAGGATAAACCTGTATTCTAAGAGACAGTGTTCGGTCAGTTAATCCATTACAATAAAATTAATCATTTAAGACAACAAGTGAACAGTGCTGAAATTATTCGTACTATTAATCTGTTTTTTTTTTAAATTTATTTCTTATTGAAAAGAAAACAAAAGTAGTAAGTTATCAATTGAGGTGAGTGAGTGTGTTGAGAATGTGAAGTGTGAGTGTGAATTTATGAGTGAAGAATATGAGCGCGAGTTTTCGAGCACTTTTTGTATGTTTGGGTAATGAGTGCGTAATGAAAGCGTGTGATTGTGTGTAGAAGCAGTGAAAGTATGTGGAAAAAGAAACAAAGATGGTCGAATAAGTACATTAAACTCATTTAAGTATCCAAAAGATTTTTGAACAGCAAATCATTCATTTCGTTCTTCCATTCCCCTTCATTCCCCAGACAATAATAGGGAGAAACAGGAGGGTAGTTAAAAGAACAATGTTTTAATTTTTACGAGCGCCAATTAGTTATGTTGACTTCGTCCGAAATCGCAGGATATCGTTGAATTTATCGCTAGGGAACGGTAATTGGAATAACAATTACGGAGAGATAAAGATAATTTTAACATGATATCCGATCATTTGGGTAGCCTCGCCATCAGATTTGATAATTTACTATCGTAATTTTTTTTTTATTGGGACAATTATTTTTTATACGTGGGTGGTTTTTTGTTTTCTGTGTATAATGAGTATTGGCTTGTATTGTTATGTTGTTGAATACATTATTTGTTTAACTAGCTACAGTCAGCGACTTCGCTCGCGTAAATGTTGAAATTTTCCCAAGGGGATATATTTCCGGGATGAATAATAGCAATGCATAGCATCACATATATAGTTTACAAGAAATCCTCTATCGGAATCATAGAGAATTTCTTGTTTAACCTTTCGCTTCGAATAAGGATTTTGCTTCATCATTCATTCCGCGCACATGGAAGGACTGGAGGAAGGACTTCAAAACAAGAGTGAATAGGCTTTTAATAAACTAGTGCGCCTCACCATCAACGATTGTATCACTGCTTACCATCAGGTGGGATTGCAGTCAAGCATTAGTTTATAGCAAATAAAAAAAAGAAATGAAATATTAACAACTAGCCTTCTGCTAGCGGCATTACCCGCGTGAAAGTAGGGTTCTTCATACAATCTTTAGACCCCCATTACATCCTTTTAGAGCTGAATTTTGAAAAACCCTTCTCAGTGTTCGCCTACATTATAAAAGAAAGCCTTGTGCAAAATTTTACGCTCCTATTCTAGTCCAGTAGTTTCGGCTGTGCGTTGATATATCAGTCAGTCAGTTTCTCCTTTCATAGTAGATTGGTACTTATTCTATTATCAAACTAGAAAGATCTTAATACATACATTGTTGATTGAAGCTAGGAATAAAACGATGTTATGGAAGTAAACATAGCATATCTTTCATCCCGAATCCAGTGGAGATCTCGAGGGATTAATAAAAACATTTTGTCCGCATCGCTGAAACTGGAATCATAAAACTGTTTCCCAACGTTTCAGTTCATTTTCAGATTGATGCAACTTTTGTTGCTAAAATATTTTTCAACAAGAGTTTGCCAGTGGCTTCGCCCAAATGATTTTTTTATTATTGATAGGCTCACGTTTGTCCACTATCTTACCTGATGGTAAGCGATGATTTGGCCAACGATGGAGTGCCCTTGCCTAGAAGTAACCTATCCACTCTTGACTTAAAGACTCCTAAGTTGTATCTATCTGGAAACACATACTCCAACTGGGTATTCCACTCCTTAGCAGGCTCTAAGGCTCTTTTTCTCGTCGTTCTCAAGGAGTTGTCAGCAAACTGTAGGGGCCCCGCAGGGTCAAAACCTCCCGGGACCAAGGGTTGATGAGAAAACGTGTTACCAGGGCCCTGGGATCAAGGCAAGGAAGGAACGAGTAGGTTGTGTAGTCAGTAAGAGTCTGACACAGTCTCCAATTCCGTCCTTTGACGGGATTCGTCAATCAATGATTTTTATTTTTACCTACCATAAAAAAAAAACCTTAGACAGAGATAATAAAAAAATAGACATCACTACCTTCTTCAAACAAGTTTAATGTATCTTAATACCTCTAAAAGAGGAATATCTATACTCGTAATACACGCCACAAAACATGGGAATCCCAGTCGACGCAATTAGCTCAGAAATAAATCACCCGTACTTTAGTACTCGATTGTTGATTAAGAGCTTTAAATCCCTTTAATTGGCAATCCCTGCTGATCTGTTGTTCGCTGGAACTATTTGCCCCTGTAATGGGTACACGAGATTTATTGTGTAATGTCTTAGTGTGTTATGTGGTCCTGGTACTTTTGTTTGTGTGGCTAGTACTGTTTTTTTATTGATTAATTACTAGTTTTTGTCAGCGGCTTCGCCCGCGTCAAAGTAGGGTTCTCCATACAAACTGTAGACCCCAATTACACCTCTTCCTGAGCTGAATTTTGAAAAACCTTTTCTTAGTATTCGCCTACGTCATAAAAGGAAACTTTGTGCAAAATTTCACGCTCCTAGGCCCAATCGTTTTGGCTGTGCGTTGATATGTCAGTCAGTTTCTCCTTTTATGTATATATAGATAGATAGGTTCGCGCTTGACCGCTATCTCACCTGGAAAGCGACGATGCGGTCGACGATGAAGTGCGTTTACCTAGAAGTAACTTATTGACTCTTGACTTAAAGATTCCCGGATTGTAGCCTTCAGGAAACACAGACTCCGGCAAGGAATTCCACTCCTTGGCAAGAGTTCGCTTCTGAAGGAAAAACTTGGCCCTGGTATGAAAGGCAACGTTGGAGTTTTTATGGGTTTTTTAGTCACCAAGAATCTGATACTATCTCCTGCTTTACCCACGGGCAAAAGTACTAATTGAATGTTTTTTAACCAACAAAAAAAAGCTCTTTCAGTACACTTACATTCCACAGAACTTCAACGTCCCTTCCATGAATTGATAAGATTGAACACTATTATTACAATCAACCAATAACATCAATCAACTATATATCCGGGAACCAATCAGAAACAAACATGAGACGGTCAGGCTTTCAGAAACCAATTACTAGACACGCTAAGGTCCAATCCAATTAAGGTCACAGAGTAGAAAACTTGCGAACAACTAATTGATCGATCCGCCAGTAGTGCAAGTTAGGCTGTGTACACTGTAGCTTGACCGACAATTAGCGACCGCGTTCTGCATCGGTGCTGAGGGAATAAGAGTGGGATGGAGTCGAAATGTCTTTATCTTTTTTTCTTAGGTAATAATATATCTTTATTTTTCGTGTATGATACTAGCTACTGAAAGCAAAAGACAATAGTTTGTGTTTTTTCAAGGTGACTTCTCCCGCACTAAGGAGGAGTGGGAGGCCGTGACAGACTTGTACAGACCACAACTTATTTTCTTCGTTCACGCCTCAGACGCCGCCAGGATTTCGATCCCGATTTCCAGCCACCGTAGTCGCAGGCTTGCGGATGGCAAGCAATGGGTAGCTCGCCGTCCGATCGTCCAATAACCGCCTGGACTAAGCTTAATTCTTCGATGGCGCGCATTGTGCCAAACGCGCCTCATGGACTTGTCAGCAAATCGTAGAGACACGCTAAGGTCCAATCCAATTAAGGTCACAGAGTAGAAAACTTGCGAACAACTAATTGATCGATCCGCCAGTAGTGCAAGTTAGGCTGTGTACACTGTAGCTTGACCGACAATTAGCGACCGCGTTCTGCATCGGTGCTGAGGGAATAAGAGTGGGATGGAGTCGAAATGTCTTTATCTTTTTTTCTTAGGTAATAATATATCTTTATTTTTCGTGTATGATACTAGCTACTGAAAGCAAAAGACAATAGTTTGTGTTTTTTCAAGGTGACTTCTCCCGCACTAAGGTGGAGTGGGAGGCCGTGACAGACTTGCACAGACCACAACTTATTTTCTTCGCTTACGCCTCAGATGCCGTCGAGATTCCTATCCCGATTACCGGCCACAGTAGGCGCGGGCTTGCGAACAGCGAGAAATAGGTATCTCGCCGTCCGACCATCCTGTAGCGTCCGGACTGGGCCGAAGTCGTCGACCCGTATCGTTCCTCACGCGCCTCAAAGACTTTACAGTCAGTTCCACATATCTATTAAAGTTTGAAGATTGTTTAAAAATGTTGTTACTACATACTATTTTTGTTTCCCTCTCCCAGAGTGGATTGCAGAAGTCCAGCAATGGAAACATTTATGGCATACATTATGCCAATGCTATGTACAAATGTTGTCGATAAAGATATTTAATTCTATCAATGTATATAAAAATCAATGCCACTTTTCATTGTTATTTTGTAACTCAAAAACGAGCTCCCTATCCAAGTCCAATGTTTAGGCTATGTTTGAACTATTTAGTAGATGGTCTACGAGAAGTTTGCACAAAATCGGTCGAGCGGTTCTTCATTTATGACATTTTCCAATGCGCGTGCAAAAGCTAGTGCTATTACAATTAAGTACCCTGTTTGACGGTATTTTTATTCCCGTCTTCATTTCAATAATACGATGCAGCAATCCTCGAGGCTCCTTGCTAGAGAAATGCACAATTATACGGAATAGTAAATAAATGCGCTTCATTTGTTTCCATCTTCAGATAGAAGGTAAAGGATGTAATGGCATCTGAATTTAATTTATAGAGTACTAGCGACCCGCCCCAGCTTCGCACGGGTACAAAGGTGATATATTATAGCTATAAACCTTCCTCTTGAATCACTCTATCTATTAAAAAAAAACGCATCAAAATCCGTACTTTTAAAGATCTAAAGATTTTTAATTTAAAGATCTAAGCATACATAGGATCTAAGCAACTTTGTTTTATACTATGTAATGATGTCGATTCAATATAACAGGGGTGGTTTTAATAAACAAAAGAGTTATACATGATGTTTGTAATGTTTATGCATAGTTATGCAAATGTTTGACCTTTCGAGTACCGTATTTAGAGACATAATAGAAACACAATAGTCATGCGAACGCTTTTTTTTTATGGTAGGTAAAAATCATTCAATGACGAGTCCCGCTCTTGGCACTTGACACTTGTTTAGCGGAAAACAAGTGTCAGACTCTTACTGACTAAACAACCTACCCCGTTCCTACATTGCCATACATACCAGGGCCAGAGCCTTCCTTTTCACACACAAACCCGTGGCCCTGATTGGCTTCGACCCATTCATGCGAACGCTGGCGTTTGATTGGGGCTAAAGAGTTTAAGGTACTAAGTTCCCCAAATTGAGATAAACGATAGGTACTTCTTCAATATTTTATCTCAATTTGGGGAACTTGACTTTTATTTTTTACCAAAGTGACCTTGTCAAAATTTTCGAATTCTCAATTCAGTTGAGCAGTGGTGGCTCAGTGGTCAGCCTTAAATTACACATTAGTTTGATTAGTTTGATTGTAGATTGATATTATTTGTTTGTTTTGTTTTGCTTAGCTTGGAAGTCGACGACATTGTGTGATAGTGACGATTTCTTATACTTTCTAGTAGACACTTTGGAAAAAAACTCGTTTTATAATTAAAACCTATAGCATCGTGTTTAAAATATAGTCAAGCTTAAGTAAAAATAAATAATAAATAAATAAACATAGCTTATGTCACTCAAGAATAAATCAGCTTTCTATCAATGAAAAAAAATTAACAACCGTATCAGCCCCCTTAGCCAAGTTACAATCCCGCCAACGCCAACTACAATGGCTAACGTTAAACGAAACTATTGTAACCTGACTAGGTGCTGTACATTTCGATATTATCTCCTACAAGCAAAAAAAACAAACTACGAGTATGATATTTAAACGATTTTTTTTTTATCAATTTCGTCTCAAAATGTTGTCCTTTTTACTGATAATCAGTCCAAAACTTAAAAAAAAAATCGTGTAATCGTATCCATCCGTGTCTCTATTCCGAAAATTCTCGATCCAGAGTGTTTGCGATTCATTGTGCTTAAAGTCAAAAATCTCTCGGTTGTTGGTCAACACTCGGTTTAAGCAAAGAAGAGCGGATAAACATTCCCCTGGTGATACTAGTGGCAAAACGTTGAAGGAAAACATCGTGAGGAAACCGGCATGTTCTAGAACCAAAAATTCCAAGACATGTGACATCCACCAATCCGCACCAAGCCCGCGTGATGGATTGTGGCCCATTACCTCTCCTAGAGAGGAGGCCTGTGTCCCAGCAGTGGGAACATTAAAAAGACTGATGATGATGACCTCACCATAAGGCCACAAAACGACCCTTACACGAGACAGAAACTTTAGATCTTTATTGAAACTTGAACATCAAGAATCTATTAACAACTAAAATTGAAAATTCTAAGAAGAAACTAAAAGTATGAATGTCAGAGCTAAACACAACAAAACTAAGAAAGTTCCAGCTATTATTTCAAAGAATATTACATTTATACAGATACGTTCTCCATATTTTAGTTAATTCAATCTTTCTAACAAAAACCAAAAGAATAGATGAAGAGCAAAAGATTGTTTGAACTAGCAGCAGTTTCTTGTAGCAGGAAAGAATAATTTTGAAACGAGAATTCATTTTGCGATAAAATCATAAAATGTTTGAAACTATCCTTTGAAACATATTATGTACTGTCGCGGTCATTTCTGACTAATCACTTAAAAATATTTTCGCTTGAACCATGCGGCGCGGTGGCAAGCCAAACATTTTTTTTTTTATTATGATAGGTAAAAATCATCGAATGACGAATCCCGCTCTTGGGCGGAGCGAGAAACAGTGCTAGACTTTTACTGACTAAACAACCTACCCCGTTCCTTCCTTGCCTTAGGCTCGGCGCAAAACACCACACAGCCACCGGTGGCCAGCGATGGCGACTTAACACAGTTAACTTAGTCCCAGAGCCCCGGTGTAACGCTTTCGCATCAACCCTCGGCCCCAGAAGCCAAACCTTTGGAGTTTTCGTTTCGAGTGCAAACAAAAATGAACTTAGTGGAGGTGATGGTGATACTAGCATCCCAGAACGATATTGTTCTTTTCGAAAGTTGACATTTCGTCAAAAAACAAAAATAAATTTCAGTGCCACTGAAATTGGACCCGTTATCCACTTGTAGTTTTCAAACCGTACAGGTACCCACTCAAATACACAACAAAAAAAAAACATCCAAATTGGTCAAGCCGTCAAGGTGGAATAGTTGAGAAACATGCGTGCAAAAGAATTCTTAGATCTGTAAAGATAAAATGACTTAAGTATTAACTAACAAAATTAACTATGTGCTTACGTGCATGTGAGTTTCAGACTTTTACTGAACTTTCGACCTTGGCGAACGCCCACCTTCGCGCGGGTATTAACGGAAAGTTGCTTATTTTCCAAATTTAAATTTATTTGTCTATAAAACTTTTTATTTACGTTCTTGGATAAATATCAAAATACCCTATAAAAAAATGCTCAAATATTGTATATTCTATTTTTGAAAATGTGACAACCGGATGGCGCGAAATCATGCGCGAGTGCCGGCGCTCGCTTGGGTTTTGACCCATGCGTCTTCAGTTGCTCTTTCCGTTCTTGGGTCACGAAAACTCTTTGAACCACCTCGCAGTTCACTCTCAGATCTTTCTATCAATTGCCGTTCGTCTGGAAAAAGAATAATCAATTTGGAATTATTTTGTTACAGTTCAACTTTGTGGGCAAGCTGCTAGGACCCAAAGGCAACTCGTTGAAGAGGCTACAAGAAGACACCATGTGCAAGATGGCAGTTCTAGGACGAGGATCCATGAAGGATCGACAGAAGGTATGATTTTTTTCCAGTCAAACCTATTTTACCACTATGCAAAAACTTCGCCCTACGTTCTTCCAGGCATTTTTCTTCCGAGCCGTCTTAAACTGGTCCTCAAGCAGATCTTGAGCAGGCGACTGAAATGACACGCCTAATTCCTCAAATTGAATTAGTCTCGAACTGGTCTACATGGTACGAGTCATTAATTGTCTCGCTTCCACCTTCGAAACCCAGAAGCTGGCGTTTTTGATTTGCAGGAACCCACTATGTTACTAAGACTCTCGCCCCTCAAGTAGTTCTTTAGCAGGCGGCTGAAATTATACGCCTAATTCCTCAAATGGGATTAGTCTGGAACTTGTCCTCATGGTACGAATCTAAATTGTCTCACCGCCTTCTTGGAAGCCCATTAGCTGGCGTTTTCTATCTGCAGGAACCTACTAGTTTACTAAGACTCTTGCCCCTCAAGCAGTTCTTAAACAGGCGACTGAAATGACACGCCCAATTCCTAAAATGAATTTAGTCTCAAACTGGTTCTCATGGTACGAGTCTAAATTATCTCGCCACCTCCATCGAAACCCAGAAGCTGCTCGCTTTTGATTTGCAGCAACCCACTATGTTACTAAGACTCATGCCCATCAAGTAGATCTTGAACAAGCGGCTGAAATTACATGCCCAATTCCTAAAATTGAATTAGTTGTTTAGCAGCCTTTTACCTACTCTATTGTTAGCATTGGAGAGACCTCCTGGGGTCAAGGGTTGATCTCCTGAGGCCAATGATTGATGTGAAAGCGTAACACCAGGTGCTCTGGGATTAAGGCAAGGAAATAACGGGGTAAGTTGTTTAGTCAATAAGAGTCTGACTTTGTTTCCCGCTCCGCCCAAAGGGCAGGATTCATTATTGGATAATTTTTACCTACCATAAAAAAGCTTTGGAGGAAAACTGCTGCCAAATTAACACGATTTTCTTTCCAGGAGGAAGAACTGCGCGTATCAGGAGACCCGAAGTTCGCACACCTATCTGATGAGCTTCACGTGGAGATCAGCGCATTTGCCACGCCAGCCGAAGCACATGCCAGGATCGCGTACGCGCTAGCTGAACTGAGGAGATTCTTAGTACCGGTGAGTGAAAAAACTAGTTCTTTATTGTTGACAGGTTCGCCTTTGACCACTTTTTCACCTTGGTAAGCGTTGATATGATCAAAGTCGAAGTCAAAATCTTTTTATTGCACATCAGCCTACATGGGCACTTGTAAAACGTCAGAAGCTAGTGCACAGTTCCAAATTGGTCGTTTCATATAGAGAAGAAACTCCATGGTTACTCTTTAAAAAATGGTTTATTACAATATTTCCGTATTACAGTATTAACACATAAATTATGTAAGAACAGTGCAGACCACTCAATATTGAACTCGTACCTTAAAAATGGTAGGAAGTAATCTAAGATTTGCATCTACAATGTTCTCACATTCACAACGATGGAGCACATTTGCCCAGAAATAAAGTATACACATTTCTCACTTTATCCTTTCACACCACACATCCATCTCAACATTCTCATCTCCACCACAAGCAATCTTTTTTCATCCGTCTTTTTCACAGCCCAACATTCTGATCCATACAGTATGCCAAGTCACCTTACAGATTTTACATATTCCTTTCTTTTTGTCTTATAAATCCAAAGCAGGTAATATCCCCAAAAAAATAAGCAAACACTAAAATGTCAGAAAATACGCAGACAGCCTTCCACACTAGTCTTAAATAAACAATACGCACACGATACGCGGCGTATTAAAATTCAGGAGTTAATATCTCAGAAACGTTTCTCTGTATGTGCCAAAAACATTGGTGGCGTGATCTTTTATGTAGAGAGTTCGTATTGGTACGCAGAGGTAGAAATCTGCCTGTCGGAATTGGAGTTTTGTGAAGAATTTTTTGAAACAGTACCTACGTGTTTTTGTTTAATTTTTCAATGTCAGCGGTGGAAATAATTTCTTTGGCTTATGGACTTAAGTTTTTGCTCACAGTCAGTAATGTTTGTTTCCCTCCTTGATTATTTCACTTTTCTTAGGTTTCCGTACTTTGAAAGGAAAAAACTCGGCCCTTATAGGATACATCCTATAAGGGCCGAGTTTTTTCCTTTCAAAGTAAAAAACTCGGCCCGGGAGTCTGCAAAAGTGTTGAAGTCTGCTGAGGCCCAGGGTCTCTTTCTAAAAGGAAAGCTTGACCCCAATGCGAAGGGCAAAGATGAAACGGGGTGGGGTGTTTAGTCAGTAAGAGTCTGACACTGTTTCTCGCTGCGACCAAGAGCGGGATTCGTCATTGGATGATTTTTACCTATCATAAAAAAACCCTTATAGGATAGATAACTTTTTGTTCTAATCTTTATGGTTTATAAATTCAAGACTCAGGCTTCCTCTCTAAGAGAGGAAATGGGCTGTAATCCACCACGTGGATGTCACATATCTTTGAATGTTTCATTTTAGGACACCAAGTAATGCTCCTTGGCTGGGTTTGAACCCACGATCTACAACTTGTGATTCCGGGCCTTTACCACTCGGCCACCATTGGTCCCACATTAACCTTTTAAATACCGTAATTAGAGACATAATAGAAAGACAATAGGTGTGCGAACGCGTTCGCTTGAGTCTCAAAAGTTTAAGGAATACTCAAATAATTTACCAGATATGCGCAGTACAAGAACACATCACGCTTTGTTTATACTTCATCAAAATGTCGCCTAGTGTTGGTAAAAACGAGAATGAGTAATGATCCTACACATTCACGGGCAGACCAACAAGTTTCAATGTTAAACCTCAACCAGCTGCGAGTAAAAGCGCTTGTCGTGGCAGTTTAGGGGTCGGGTTAGTTGTTGTCACATACTTGTTTATAAGTTTTTTTATGGTAGGTAAATATCATACAATGGCATCTCCCGCCCTTGTGCGAGGTAGGGGACAGTGTTAGACTCTTACACCCGTATTCACAAACAATACTCAAACGACCCTTGACTAAGCAAACGCACAGCGTTGAAATAGAGCTCTGTGATTGGTTCGTTTGTGTTGCGTAGTTCACAAACCCTGCCCTGTGCGCTCGCGAGCACTGTGAGACCGCATAGTAACGTTTGTGAATACGGGTGTTACTGACTAAACAACCTTCACAATTCCTACGTTGCCATATATACAAGCCAGAGCCTTCCTTAAAGATGCAAACCCTTGGCCCCAGTTGGCTTCGACCCTTCTGTAGGGTCCCTACGGTTTGCTGACAACTTTAGGCGCGCGGGAATAGTGCGCGTCGTCGACGACTGGGCTTGGTCTGAACGATTACCAGACGTGTTATTGTTTCTATTCAACCCCGATTTATTTCTATACACCCCGTTTTACACTACTATATAAACGCGTTATAAACGAAATATATATATATACATTTATTTATCGTTATATAATTGTAGTCCTTGTACCTACTACATTTAGATCTGACATTTACTTTGAGTGAAGTTAGAAAAATCGTCAGTATTTTAATATCAAAGTCAAAATTATTTTTTTTTATTTTACATGGGCCTACATGGGCACTTATAAAACGTCAGAAGCTAGTGCAAGGTTCCAAATTGGTCGTTTCCTATGGAGAAGAACCGGCAAGAAACTCCATGGTTACTCTTTTAAAAAAAATGTTAATGACTTTTAAACCCACCTGTGTTCAAAGAGTGGAAAATTATCCAATGGCATCTCTCACCCTTAGGCTTAGTGGGGGACACTGTCAGACTTTTACTGACCAAAAACCCACTCCTATTCCTTCTTTGCTTTTGCTCCAGGGTTCCGGGATTCACCTTCACACTACCCATGTTGCGTTCCAAGGTTCATCATCAACCTTATTAATTTTCGCACTGCTGGGACACAGGCCTCCTGTCTAGGAGAGGGAATGGGTCATAATCCACTACGCGGACCCAGTGCAAATTGGTGGATATCACATGTCTTCGAATTTCGAATTCTAGGACATACCGGTTTCCTCACGATGTTTTCCTTCACCGTTTTGAGAGCAGTGGTGATGAAATAAAATAAACAAAGTAATGCGCCTGGCGTCGCCCGCGTCGTCGAGGCCGACCTAGAAAGAGGTGGCGGGATGACCTAGACGCGTACCGAAAGGACTGGTCCGAGATGGCACAGGACAAGAAGACTTGGAAGGACTTGGGGGAGGTCTTTGCCCAGCAGTGGGACAATAAGGGCTATTAAAATAAAAAAATAAAAAATGCGCCTGGCTGGGTTTGAATTTGGTTTTGAATACTTTACCACTCGGCCATCACTGCTCTCGTTCCAAGGTTACTATAACTCTTTTGCCTGATCCCACATACTTAAATTTTCTTGCCATTTTTATATAAGGGCTATAATTTAAATACGCTAGTCCCTACATGACAACTAAAGTACCTATAAAAGGCGACCTACATCAGCTTTGCAGTGGGAGTCATAAATAACCACCTGTTGTATAGTAAATAGCCCGAGAAATAGGACTTTTTACGACGACTCTTCAGCGAAGCCAATGGCTGAACTATTTTCAAGATATAAAGTTTAAAATCAATTTAATATTAATAGCGTTGATGGCATCGTCAAAACGCTATGAGAACGTCATAAAATCTTCCTACCACAGTTCATCGTAAAATATAGATTATAATAAAATTATCTATACATATAATAAAACAGTAACGAAAGAAAAACTGTACATTGAGAATTTTTTGGAAAAAATGAGTGGGTTTTGTTAGAAAAACGTAACTGATGACAAAAAGTTACTTTTTAGAATTTTTGTCTGTTTGTCTGTTTGTCTGTTTTTCTGTGCCTATGGTACGGGTTGGCGCCAAAACTACTGGATAGATTGATTTGAAATTCAGCAAAAATGTTCCTTGCAAACCAAGGAAGGCTTTAGGCTACATATTATCACGCCGTAAGTTATGGGAGGTAAGCAATATTGAATTTAAATGGTACAATGGATGCAAGGGTGTAACTTTTTTTTCCGTGGGCCGATCGACTCAAAACTTAGCATAAACCTTACCCTAAATTAGTTATCCAGGATGCCATATTTATTTTTTCAGTAGTACCCCCAGTGCACGATTTAGGGGATGTTAAAGTTTGTATGGGAGAATCTTATTGCTTGGGTTAATTAACTTGAAACTTGGCACGTAAATTTATTTAGGTAAATAATAAAGATTCCCGTTATTCATTTTTCAAAACTACGTAATTTAGGCAAATAAACATAGTTTAATGAATATTAGTAGTATAAAGACATATTTTAAAAAGCGCCATCTATGAGATTACACAAAAATCAAATCAAGTTACATTTTGACACTTTTTGGAAATTAATAATTTTATGACCATGTTGGCAAGGTTAGCAGTTAGTTATTCTTAAAATTCATAGATGGTAGTGCGCATTTTCTTCATAAAAGGATATATATTTATATTTATACATACTGCATGGATTATCTTAAAATTTTTTCTTGAATAAAGGATGGGCTAACATATTGGCTACATATTATCACGCTATGACTTACGGGGGAGGAGTTGTGAATACTTATTTTTCTTACGCATTCTGTGACAGTGTTTAATCTAACGACGCATATTTAAATGTTGTTTTTGAGAAAGCCATGCTATTATCTGGCTTTACACTATAAATACTACGACATTTAAGTAACTTGGGCAGAGAAACATAGTTGAATGTAGTAGCATATAGAAAATTTTAAAACAGCGCCATCTATTTGATTTCATAAAAATCAAATTCTTCCTAAACGTGGTATCGTATATTATTTATTTTTTACTATAAGCTTTATTGTACACCTCATAATGTGGACAGGATATACAAATACAAAATCGCACAGGGCAATATATAGAGCAGGGTATAGTTCGTTTTGAAAAATTCAAGTTCCAAAAAACCCTCAAAATCTTGAGCAGAGTTGAGCAAGACTAATAAAAAAATGCTAACACCGCATTTTTTTATTGAAGCAAAAATTCTTACGGTTTATGGCGAAGTTGAGGCAGTATTTATACCTCATAACTTCCCGTTCCAGTTCAAGCGCGTACAGTTCCCCATGAGTGTTTGCATCGCGATGACCATCAATAAGTCGAAGGTCCTGACTCTCTTTACATTTTGGCTCCTGGCAGCATAACTACCATCGTAGTGTAGTGGCGGAGTGGTAAAGGCTCCGACTCAGTGGTGGCGAAGTAGTAAAGGCTCCGACTTACAAGTTGTAGGTCTGTAGCGACATCTATGACGCCACATAGGAACTACGAGAATTTTGCATCGCGCAATGAAAGTTCTCCGCGAGATTAGAACATATACGACAGCCCGAAGTCAACTATCGGGCAGTAGCCCACCAGACTATAACACCTGTCTGGTCGGAGGATCCTCCCTTTTCAAAGATATATGTGGGACTTTACTCTCTGTACCACATACCTCCAAAGGTCTGTCGTTCAAACCCAGCCAGGCGCATTACTTTGTGTATTTTATTTCATAACCACTGCTCAACGGTGAAGGAAAACATCATAAGGAAACTGTGACTGTGAATGTTTTAGAACCAAAAATTCATCAAATGTCATCCGCCAAACCGTATTGGACTCGCGTGGTGGATTATGGCCCATTCCCTCGACAATGAACAATGACCCTCGACAATGAACGTCAGCGCAGCCTTCGTGCAAGTACTTCGTGACGTCATCATCACTTCCTTCAAGCTTTCGAGCAGCGAGCCAACAGCCAGTACCCACGGCTATAAAGGGTATCCTGACCACCAGCATGACATCCTGGTCATACCTGGTCATCACCTTCAGCCTCATCAGCGACCTTGGCTAAGCACCTGCACCTTCGGCCAGTCACAAGAAGAGCCTTGAAGAACCTCTCCTGGTCGACGAAAGCAGTCAAGCCCTACGTCGCACAGCACCGCTCCGACTCACTGGAGCCAGCTGCATTACTCCGACTCACTGGAGCCTGCAGCAATCATCCCGACTCACTGGGATAGCACCACCCCGACTCACTGGGGCATCACCGCAGACAGTTCCGACTCACCGAGAACTATGCGGAATCCGGTTCCGACTCACTGGAGCCAGCAGCATTACTCCGACTCAATGGAGCCTGCAGCACCCATCCCGACTCACTGGGATAGCACCACCCCCCACTCACTGGGGCATCACCGCAGACAGTTTCGACTCACCGAGAACTATGCGGAATCCAGTTCCGACTCACTGGAACCAACCTACCACTGGCCTGGCACACGCATCAAAAGAAGCCTCAAGAACCATCGATCTCCGATCTCCGGAGGGGAGTGATGTAGCGACATCTATGACGCCACATAGGAACTACGAGAATCCTGCATCGCGCAATGAAAGTTCTCCGCGTGATTAGAACATATACGACAGCCCGAAGTCAACTAACGGGCAGTAGCCCACCAGACGATAACACCTGTCTGGTCGGAGGATCCTCCCTTTTCAACGGAGGTATGTGGGACTTTACTCTCTGTCCACTTACCTCCAAAGGTCTGTCGTTCAAACCCAGCCAGGCGCATTACTTTGTGTATTTTATTTCATAACCACTGCTCAACGGTGAAGGGAAACATCATAAGGAAACTGTGACTGTGAATGTTTTAGAACCAAAAATTCATCAAATGTCATCCGCCAAACCGTATTGGACTCGCGTGGTGGATTATGGCCCATTCCCTCTCCTAGAAAGGAGGTCTGTGTCCCAGCAGCGGGAACTTTATAAGGCTGATGCAATGCTATTTTAATAGTTGTTTACTTATAATGCAAATGCCATCTGATATACACTGATCATACACTGCCATCTTAGGTTTTTTTGGTGCTGTAGAGCCTTCACGCAGACAACGTCGTGGGCAGCAGCTAGTATTACTATATTTTAATAGGTTTTACATAGATGAGGAATAATGGAAATATTAGAACTTTGTGATAAGGTATGATTTTAATTATGGACATTAGAATTTCGTTCTTTTGTTTTACGTTTCAATCAGCCATTGTTCCTGGGGAAAGATAACTTTTTAGTCAGAAGGTGGAGGAAAGTTGTGCCCTAACAGGAAAAGACCTCACTTGACCCTATCAATTTTACTGACATCTATTTTAAGCGCATATGAAATACAACACGCCGTCGTCGAATCAGACTTGGTATTAATAGAATAGAATAGAAATACATTTTTTCGATACAGACACAGCACAACAATTACAAAACACACGGTAAAAAATTACAAAAATAAAGTGTACGCTGAGCGTGCCCGAACCGAAAGGGTGACCACCTCAGCATTTGCTGGGCGTCAGACACCCAGCGCTGGTTTTCAGTTGGCACCCCGCAGTGACGCACGTACGAGGGTAAATATATATATATATATATATATATATACCTATAATATATATATATATGTAACTGAAATAAATATTTAATCTTACTAATATTATAAATGCGAAAGTTACGATGTTTGGATGTCTGGATGTTTGTTACTCAATCACGCCAAAACGGCTGGACGGACCTGGAAGATATTTGGCACAGGCATAGGATACACTCCGGAATAGGACATAGGCTACTTTTTATCCCGGAAACCCCAACCCTAACCCCAATACCACGTTGGCGAAGCGGCGGGCAAAAGCTAGTATATATATATATGTAACTGAAATAAATATTTAATTAATCAATATTTATTTACTTTAATCAACAACGAGCTAGCAAGCCTTGTGCCCAACCTTCAGTGACTGGAATTCGCCCTGCTACTCTTGAAATTTTGGGTGTCGGCTGTGGGGCAGCTAGGGCATCAAGATATCCAGCTCTCCCTCATCATCATCATCGTCATAATCATTTCAGCCGAAAGACGTCCACTGCTGGACATAGGCCTCCCCCAAGCGCCGCCACAAAGACCGGTCCTGTGCGTCTTGCATCCATCGGCTTCCAGCAAACCATTACCTTGACCACTACCGTAGTCAAGGTTAGACGAGCTGCCGGGCACCAGGGGCCATCTTTTATTCTTGGTGCTCATTATGTGGGGTTTGCCGTAATCGCCACGCTTGGCAGGCGGGTTGGCGATCGCAGTGTGGTACTTAAAAATAC
The DNA here is from genome assembly GCA_029852875.1 of Mythimna loreyi. Taxonomy (NCBI): domain Eukaryota; kingdom Metazoa; phylum Arthropoda; class Insecta; order Lepidoptera; family Noctuidae; genus Mythimna; species Mythimna loreyi. The sequence continues at coordinate 4,920,471 of CM056799.1, forward strand.
ACAGAGAATGCTGCTGCCCATTCTCTGGTGTGTCCCTTAGTCGCCTCTTACGACACCCACGGGAAGACATAGGATGGTACCATTCATTACGTCCGAACACCATACGGACTCTCCCTCACGGTTTCAATTATTTCCTTCACTCGCTTTATTTCTACTTAACTGAATATAACGTAATAAGAACTAACATCATATTAAAGTAACTACCTTTCAACTCTCCAGCACATACATGAGATGGGATGTAGAAACCTATTACGAGATAGGACGGTATATAGTAACACATAAAACTGTAGAGATCGACCGCACATTCGGTTTTAAATTTCATTTCAGCGGTTTCGGCCAAAAAGTGGCCGAATATCCGGCTCCAATGACAGCTAGCATTTTTAAGCTATCAGTTGTAATAAAAGAGGCCAAAAATTAACAAACCTTTAATTTACAGACAAAGATTTTAAAAAGTAAGTGCAAAAATTGTTTTTTGTTTTGTGCCTCGCAAAAACAAAATTCTTGAATAGTTCTTGTTTTTATTTTTTATCTATATATATAAAAGAAAGTCGTGTTAGTTACACCACTTATAACTCACGAACGGCTGAACCGATTTAGCTGAAAATTGGCAGGGAGGTAGTTTAGAGCCAGGAGAAGGACATAGGATACTTTTTTTTACTTTTTTTTATGTAGTACATTTGCTAATTCTGAACTCTACTCTCCCACCGAGTAGAGTAGGGTAGAGTAGAGTAGAATAATCTGTTGCCGGGAGCGAAGCCGCTTGCAAAAGCTAGTTGTATTTAAAAATAAACTGCTGTTATGGGGCCGCGAAGCCGACCCAAGCAGAATTCATACAAAAAAATAGTGACAACAACCGGCCCTTAAAAATAACAATATTGAAATATAATATTAAAGTTTTGTCAGTATTTGTTACCGCAAAAATTCTGGTTTCAGTTACAGCCGAAATTAAAAGATTAGCCGAACATTTCGTTATGGTTTCGGCTCAAGTCGTATCTCGATCGGACACTATAAAATTGTGCATTACATACACGACTGTAGTATTATAACCTTTCATAGCTTAGTCACCGTACAAATCAAAGCAAACAACGCTGTTCTGGAGTGATAAGCTTTGGTTGTAGGTTTTAAAGATTTTGCCAGCGGCTACGCCCGCGTGAAAGTCGGTTTATCAGTCGTGGCGTGAAAGTCGAGCCATGGACCGATTTCCGAAAGGAAGGTCCGGCACTGGTATGTAGCGATAAGAAGGAACGAGGTTTGTTTTTAGTCAGCAAAAGTCTGACACTGTCTCCCGCTCAGCCCAATGGATGTCCTTGGATGATTTTTACCCATCTAAAAGAAAAATCTCAGCTCAATAAGGTTTTACTGAAATACGCTCCTATGAAAAAAATTGGAAAATCAATGATTTTACCGAAACACCATTCATCTTTCGAGTACCGTAATAAGAACATTACAGAAAGACAATATGTATGCGAACGCCGGCATTCTTTGGGGCTCATGATTTTAATTAAGTACTTTTATAGCGAGCTCAGTATAGTCGTTGCAAATTGCAAGCACACAAGTGACATTTATCAACTTTGACGCTAAGTTTTCAATTACAAAGACGGATGGTCTGATGCAACTACACTAGATGCAATATCTCAACTTGCACTATATTTAAACGTATTGGCAGCGTGACTTATGTGTTTACTAGTGTTTCGTGAGGTGGAATTGTTACTGAGATGTACAGTAATGGTCTAGCAAGATATATTAGTGGTACATACTGAGTGAAAGATTGGTTGGTCTAACAGTTGTTTAGAGCAGCAAAATATACTAGCTATCAATCTGTCATTTGTTATCTTTTGTTTTTCAAGTACTCTAATAACTTTTCTTTTTTTTTGTAGGGTGGAAAATTAATAACTTTTCTTTTTTCTTTCTCTTCAAAGGAGGAAAGCAGTGTTAAACTGTTATTGACTTTAATTAATTAATGTTCTCTCTGTTGTCCTTAGCGTTTCAGGATATGGGGGTCTTTTTCGTATATCTGAATTGTTTAAGATTCCTAAATGATTTGACTTGATATGACTTGAAATTTTTGGAAACAACTTTTCAGAAATTAAATCACGAAAAAAAAACTTTTCTATTCGGAAAAATCTTCGAGACTTGATTTGAAAATTAAACTATTTACATAAGTTAGTTTGTACGTCATGTTTTGCACAATTCCGACTTTCACTTGCCCAATTTTAGGGTTCCGCACCTCAAAAGGAAAAATCTGTCTGCCAAGACCCTTTATCTCAAGAACGCGTAAAGGTATCGAGTTGAAATTTAAACCGTGTACTCAAGTCTACAGTCCCTTTAAGCAAAGAAAAAATCAAACTTCTAAATTACTGGGAAAAAAAGATTCAGAGGTTTATGTCACAAAAAACGTACATTTCGACACTCGCAAAGGAATCAAAATTCACGGGTACTTCCTGTTGACCTAGAATCCTGAAATTTGGCATGAGGCAAGATCGTATAAAAAATCTGAAAACTGTGAATTTATAGTTATGTCACAAAAAACAACTTTTTTTATGTTACGTAATAATTTTCGAGACTTAATTCGGGAATTGAATGGTTTTCATAAGTAAGGTTGTGCGAAACCCACGGCTTGCAAGTCCGTGTCGCTTTTGTCTGGTTTTTTTTTTACTTTTTGTTTGTAATATTTATTTTGTGTTTCTCTCAAATAAAAGCATTTCTATTCTTCTTTCTATTCTAACCCAAAACAACTAAGTAACATAGTCTCACTAAGTTTCTTGTCGTATTATTTAAGCAGTGGCAATAAATAAGTCCAAGTACATCTTATCAGTGACGCCAACGTACTAAGAATATTCGTTACGACCAAAAAGTCTGGACAGGAACGATTAGACAGGAAACTACAGAACCCTACAGTGAGCGTGACCTGATACGCTCTTGGCCGGTTTTTACTTTGTGTTTATAACTGTTGTGTTTCTCCTAAATAAAAGCATTTCTATTCTATTCTTCTTTCTATTCTAACCCAAAACGACTAAGTACCATAGTCTCACTAAGTTTCTTGTCGTATTATTTAAACAGTAGTCTACACTAATATAATAAAGAGGTAAAGTTTGTTTTTTTGTTTTTATGTTTTTTTGTTTGTAGGGGGCAACCTCTGGAACTACTGGTCTGATTGGAAAAATTTTAGCAACAATAGAAAGCTACTTTACTCCTGAGTGACATAGGCTATATTTTATGTATGCGGGCGAAGCCGCTGACAAAAGCTAGTAGTAAATAAGTCCAAGTACATCTTATCGGTGACGCCAACGTTCTTAGAATATTCCTTACGACCAAAAAATCTGGACAGGAAACTACGGAACCCTGCAGTGAGCGTGCCCCGAAACTCTCTTGGCCGGTTTTTTTACTTTGTATGTGTAACTGTTATGTTGTGTCGCTCTCAAATAAAAGCATTTCTATTCTATTCTCACCCAAAACAACTAAGTACCATAGTCTTACTAAATTTCTTTTCGTATTATTTAAGCAGTGGCAATAAATAAATCCAAGTACATCTTATCGGTGACGCCAACGTTCTTAGAATATTCCTTACGACCAAAAAGTCTGGACAGGAACGATTGGACAGGAAACTACGGAACCCTACAGTGAGCGTGACCTGATACGCTCTAGGCCGTTTTTTTTTATCTTGTATGTGTAACTGTTATGTTTTGTTTCTCTCAAATAAAAACATTTCTATTCTATTCTTCTTTTTATTCTCACCCAAAACAACTAAGTAAGTACCATAGTCTTACTAAGTTTCTTTTCGTATTATTTAAGCAGTGGTAATAAATAAATCCAAGTACATCTTATCGGTGACGCCAACGTTATTAGAATATTCCTTACGACCAAAAAGTCTGGACAGGAACGATCGTACAGGAAACTACCGAACCCTACTGTGAGCGTGCCCAGACACGGTCTTGGTTGGTTTTTCTACATTGTGTTTGTGACTGTTGTGTCAGTCCCATATAAAAGCATTTCTATTCTATCCTTCTTTCTATTCTAACCCAAAACGACTAAGTACCATAGTCTCACTAAGTTTTTTTTCGTATTATTTAAGCAGTGGTAATAAATAAGTCCAAGTACATCTTATCGGTAACGCCAACGTTCTTAGAATATTCGTTACGAGCGAAAAGTCTGGACAGGAACGATTGCACAGGAAACTACGGTACCCTACAGTGAGCGCGACCTGATACGCTCTTCGCCGGTTTTTTTACTTTGTGTTTGTATACCGTTGTATTGTGTTTTTCCCAAATAAAAGCATTTCTATTCTATTCTTCCTTCTATTCTAACCCAAAACGACTAAGTACCATAGTCTCACTAAGTTTCTTTTCGTATTATTTAAGCAGTGGCAATAAATAAGTCCAAGTACATCTTATCGGTGACGCCAACGTTCTTAGAATATTCCTTACGACCAAAAAGTCTGGACAGGAACGATTAAGAGTAAATTTATATCAGTGTTGTTCTGCAAATAGCCAAAAATGAATAGAAGGACTTTGTTTATGATTCTACCTACAGCTGAAAGGCCTATTGTCTGTTAAGGCAATTTTTATTTTTATACAGCCACGATTTTGCAAGGACGGTTTTTGTAGCCTAATACATTTTCTTTTGACCATCATTGTATATCATCGCTTACCATCAGATGAAATAGTGGTCGAACGCAAGCATTTTCAAAATAATGCCTTTCATATCTGTTTCTAACCTTCCAATGTTCTTTTACAGGACTACAACGATGATATCAGGCAGGAACAAATGCTTGAGATGCAGATCCTCTCCTCACAGAGTGAACAGCGTCGCCTCACTCCTCCCGAGTCCTCTCGAAGTGGCAGTGAGGAGGCTCTCCCTCTCAGGGACACTACACATAAACAGAGAGTGAGTATTACCAATTATGAAATTGTTGTTACACAAGCAGGCATCAAATCAAGTAGACATTGACAGAGAGCGCAGGGAACTAGCCGTCCGATGCAACATGATGGTCCGTAAATTTGCAAATTGTACTGACCATGTTAAAATCGAGAAGTGGCAGGCAGGTCGCCTCCTTTTGCGAAGCAGTAAAATTAGCAAAGGAGGAGGCCGACCGCAAAAGGCAACTGCACCCCTCTCGCCCCAGACGCTGCCGGGATCCCGATCCTGATTTCCGGAATCAAAGGCGCGTGCTTGCGGATGGCGAGCAATGGGTAGCTCGCTGTCCGGTCGAATTCAATTCTATTCTAAATCACATAAAATCGCAAAAACCTTTAATTGAAATAGACCTACGTGGGCACCTATAAAACGCCAGAACGAAGGGTCCCTAAGGTTTTTCCGACATCTCTTTCAGGCGCACCGTGGGCGACTTGGGCTTAGTCTTCTTTACCTGACGGCTGCTGCCTATTGCTCATCTTCAAGACTACTGTATGTCTCAAACTAATCAGCATAATCAACCTGCGCTCACATAACAATCCCAAAAGTAAATTACACAGCACCGTACTCTATTCTCAAACTATAATAGACCGCAACATCTACGCATTCCATACAGACAGCCATGCTCAAATCAAAATTGTTATAGTACCCGAATACAATGGGCGGTAGATTGGACGCGCCCCGGTGACGGATAAGGGTCCAATGATCCGTTATTAGGCCATTCAGAGATGCCGGATGAAAAATTATATTGAGATGTATCTATAGATATATGAATAAAAGGAGAAATTGGCTGAATGTTATATCAACACACCGTAAAACTGCTGAGACCAGGAACGAGATTTTTCACAATGCTTGCTTTTGTAACTTTTTTAAAAAAATTGTTTAAAAGACCCTTTTTTTGGGCTTAGGAAAATCGAAATTTGGCACAAATACTTACCTAAATAAATAAACAAAATAATATAGTCATTATAAGTTTTCAAAACTGCTCTTAAAACGGTGAAGGAAAACATCGTGAGGAAACCGGCATGTCCTAGAACCAAAAATTCGAAGACATGTGTCATCCACCAATCCGCACTGGGCCCGCGTGGTAGATTATGGCCCATTCCCTCTCCTGGAGAGGAGACTTGTGTCCCAGCAGTGGAAACATTAAAAAAAATTGGCTGATGATGATGATGAAGTTTGATGATGATGAAATTATATAAAATTATCTTCTTCTTAAACATAACAAAAAATAATCATTTTTTTTTTATTTGTGAATAATTTAATTATGTGTTAGCTTTTATTTATAAACACATTTATTCAATGTGTTTATAAATATTATTACTCGTATTATGTTTTTATATATTTTTGTTTATAAATTTCCTTATACCTTAAATGTTATTGTTATGAACTTGACATGCATATTTAAACCTAATTCAGGCAAACGAAGCCGCAAGCCAAATGTCAGTGAAGTTATAAGGAAATATAGGATTGATTTGCAAATGTCAGGGTTGTCGAAGTGAATATTGATGTATGGGTTTATTTTGTAGGTCTATGTCCATGGTAGTTACATCTATGATCCATTTATCTTACTAATATTATAAATGCGAAAGTTACGATGTTTGGATGTCTGGATGTTTGTTACTCAATCACGCCAAAACGGCTGGACGGATCTAGATGAAATTTGACACAGGCATAGGATACAATCCGGAATAGGACATAGGCTACTTTTTGTCCTGGAAACTCCGACCCCTATACCACGCGGGCGAAGCCGCGGGCAAAACCTAGTGTATAATAAACTTGAGCATTCACTTGTAATGAGCATTCTTGCGAATGTTACATCAGAAAAATACGAGAACATTTGAGCGAGCATTCTATCGAGTGGTCTGGCGAGCATTCTAGCGAGCATTCTAGAGAAGGACAGTAGCCTAATTCTCGTAATGAAAACCGTAGCGATATCGTAGCGACTTTGACATTTTCGTATTCCCATCCATCAATCGAGTTTGAACGACACCGATTTTGAACTCGTTCGATCGAAGAGAGGTCGTTCGATTGTCGTTCTATCGAATCCCCATCAAGGAACACGTGAATACCGATTTTGGATAGGACTACGATCGAACGACAATGGAATTGGGATTATTTGATTTTACGTGAATTAGGGCACTGTCCGTTCGCGAGAGTGCACATGAAAATGTTTGTAGCAATGTTTAGCTCTATGCTTGGCTCGGCCCATTGTTCAGTTCGACAAATATAAAAATGGCGAATACTCGATATTCTGTTACAAGTGAATTCTCAAGTCTATCAGCACCTTAAGGCAGAAATGATTGTCTGTTAGTTAAGGGTCTATAGACGCGTTTATTGGGTATCACTTCCTATCAGAATTTTCTATTGTTAGGGAACGGAGAGATTTTTTCGATAGCAACTAAATTGTGGGCTAAGAATGTCATAGTAGGTATTATTATAAAAAGGTACGACTTCCTTACAAAATTTTGTATTGTTAAGATACGTAGAAATTTTTTTCGACACCAAATGAAATTTGACTTAAGAATATTACAATAATATTATACCTAACATTATTCAGGCAGGAGACATTAACATAGTTCTGAGTAACCAGTTCAAGTAAGATTCCAAAAACCATAGCCTCTTAACTTTCTACGTGTTGTAATTGTTTTTCATCAACCGGGGGTTGTCCTTGGATGCACTAGCATAGTATGTACAGGGATAATTACCGGTTAGCAAAAAGGTTCGAAGCCTACTGGGGCCCAAGGTCTTTTTCTAAAAGCAAGACTTGGCCCCAGTGCGAAAGGCAAATATTCCTTATTCGGGGTGGGGTGCCCAAGATCGGCGTTCGTCTTCGGATAATTTTTGCCCGCCATAAAAATCAACTCCCTTCTTTAAAAGCCTCTAAAAGGGCCTCTGCGAGTTGGCTTCGGCCCCTCGTACGCCTCTCAAAGGTCCAAGACCTTAGGGTCCTGATATATACAAACTTTAAAAATCTAAACTTTGTATGTATAATATGTGAGTGAGTGTATGTCTATTTTTTATGCCTACACGCTTCAACAATGAACTAATTTTGATGAGGTAACAGTACGAGAGTCAACCATGTTCTGGAATAGGATATTGGGTTTTTTTTTAACTTGGGTTTCTGTTGATGGATTATTATAACGTATCTTTATTTGTCAAGCCAACTGGAACCTATAGAATGATAAAGAAGTTATCTCAATGCAAACTGAACATAAAATTATGCCTAAACAAAATTTTCTATGCGTAATATTTTTATGATTGTCTGTTAGTGAAAACAAAATAGCAGGATTTGTAGCAGCTTAGAAGCTGCTCCCTTATGCAAAAACTTATTAGCACTTTTTGCCCGTCCCTAAAATCGAACCTGAGCAGTCGAATGACAGCGTTACAAAAATTGTCCAGGGCCTCAAGTCTGCGATTACAATAGTGTCAGAATAGTCGATCATTAATTTCAAAATTATTGATTTTGACAAGTTTGGTAATCTACTAATAATTATGATGGCGTCATTATGACTTTCCTTTGATTAGCCACTGACACTTCATTGAAATATTTTTTTTTAATGGTAATCTTGTACATAATGACAATTGTAAATTAATTAAATTTTGACAGTTCCTTTAATCAGTGACTTACGATTCGAATGTTATTGTGTAGTTATTGTTTTTAATTCGTTACAAAACAGCTCGTACCAAAATTCTATTACGACACCACTGACCGCCCAATGATCAGCCATTATGAATGAACAGATTACGAACTTTTAGCAAAATGACAATAGAATCGTGTTGGAATGACAACATTTTGAAAATAGCTGTCTTTGGTCCCTGGACTTGATAAAGATACCATGACTACAAAATGAACTGTCAACTGATCTTTTAGTGACTCGATAACATGTTTTTCTCAATCCTCAGCTCTCCGGTATACCACCGTCACCAGCCCCAGCAGCGCTGCCAGGTGGAATCACAATCAACCACGGCGCCAATGCGCGGGACTTCTCTCCACCGGCACCGACCCCAGCGCCAGACCATCTGTCTGCTGCTCATCATCAGGTAAGAACTCCTTGTTGGTCACTAGCTCGCCTTCAGGAGTGCCACCATCAGCTCTGGCACAAAACGGTGTATCATCAACTTTCTTCAGATATTTTGGATACACAGCTATCTGGTGGATATTATCTAGGCTTCTATAGAAATCCTCTAAATCTGCTGTTTTACTTGAACTTTGAGTCTCCATACTGTACTTCTATATTAAAAATATAAAAAACTACTTCTATAGAAGCCTTGCGCATTTAATCGAGATTCAAAATGATGTCAGAAATGTTTCTCAAAAATCTTTGTGGGTTTAATAAAAACACGTATTTCCTGGAACAAGTTTTTGAAACATTCGAGTAAATCTTAGAATTACTGAATGCTAACAGAGTTTTCAGGTGTTATCTCTCTTTTTTCGCATTACTTTTCAAACATCACTTTGGATTGCATTAAATGAAATTATAAGCTTTTAAACCATGCGCGACGTTGACGATAGGCGAGACGAAAGGCCAATCTTAAATCTTGATTTTGATTTAGTGATGATCTTCTGGAAAAGAACACTGATTTTGATATGTTTGGGGAAGAATGGAAGACGATACTATCAGAATGTATGAAATTCTGTGAGATGAATGTGTGACTGTGTTTAATATCTATTAAATGACCCCTCAGTCCTGCGCGACTTTTCAATTATCTGTTGTTTATTTTTTAAATTATTGTTTTATATTTTATTGTTTTATTTCTACTTTTGTGTGTTTAAATAGTGTAATTGGCTTCGGCTGTACTGTTTAATTTAATAAATAAATAAATGATGTATCAGTCACGGTCTCCTGACTTTGTCTCGTGTCTAGGTTTCCGCATTCACGGCGCCAACCTTCCTCCTAACAAAGTTCACAAGCCCTTGTAGTTTCTCATAAATTCGGCTATTGCTGCTAAAGCTTTGGCCTAAATCTGAAAACCTAGTTCCCTCCCACAGCCTTTAATACTCTTTAGTTTATCGGGCGACTTCAGAAATAGTAACTCACCAAGTTGTGCGTCGGTGCCAAATCTCTTGCTAACTAAGTTACTATAGTTGTTTCGTTATAGCGTGGCGATAGTTTTCGTATTTCGTTTCGCAGTGGGTTTATAAAAAGTATATTTTGGTCCAAATAAATGATTTATTATTTATTGAAATTAAATTAAATCAATCGTTTTATTTCAAGTAAAACATTTACAGGCACTTTTTAAAAGTCATGTATGTATGACCGACAAAAACAAAATGTTCCTAATTGCACGTTCAAAAGCGTAGATCTATATGGAGAAGAATGTGCAAGAAACTCCATGGATACTCTTGTCAATCAAGTTATTACAAACTAGCTTCTGCCCGCGACTTCGTCCGCGGAAAATTTTTTGTAGTGATAGCTCGATTAACATCCATGTTATATAAATAATTTATAGCCTATGTCACTCAGGAGTAAAGCAGCTTTCTATTGTTGCTAAAATTTTTCCAATCGAACAATTAGTTCCTAAGATTACCTCCTACAAACAAAAAAACAAAAAAATAAAAAAACAAACTTTACGTCTTTATTATATTAGTGTAGATGTATCGGTTATATGTTTCTCATCAATACTATTATGTGAGAACAATGCTGTAATAAATAAAAAAAAAATACTATTCTAAGAATAGGTATTAAAATAAAGCACGAATATAAGCCACTGTTTATTTTTCTATATAGTAGCTTGTCAGTGGATTCGCCCATGTTATATTAAACAATTAATCCCTACACTATAATAATATAAACGGGTGGCGGTCGCCTCCTTCTGCGGAGCAATGTTAACAAAGAAGGAGTCCGACCGCGCATCAGGCAAAGGCGCTCACGCCCCAGTCGCCGCAGGGATTCCGATCCTGATTTCGCCTGCCAGTACGCGATCTACTCGTTGCTCGCCATCAGTAAACCCCTGGTTACGGTGACTGAAAATCGAAGTCAGGATGCAGACGGCTGGGGCATGAGGACAGTACGATGAGGACCTGTGTCATAAGGAATGTGAGGACACCGTGACGTCTTTCTAGTGACTTCTGAAAGAGGGGACTTACCGTCATAATTATGATGTACCTAAGAGTAAAATTCCTTGCCGGAGTCAGTGTCACTACAACCCGGGAATCTTTAAGTCAAAAGTGAATAGGTTACTTCTAGGTAAGCGCGCTCCATTGTCGACCACATCGTCCCTTTCCATCAGGTGAGATCAAGCGCAAACCTATAATCAATAAAAAAAAATCTAAATGTGGTTATCGATGAAGCACGCTTGTCTAGAGTAATATTCACTTACTATAAAAAAAAACATTCCAGCAGGGAATTCCATTCCTTACCTGAACGTACAATAAATGTGTTCCCAAAACGTTACGTGCTGAAATCCTGTGACAATTTTAGTTCAACATTTTAACTAACCTACCTACGTGAGCCCTGGTTCACAAATTGTTTGAAATGTTGCTACGCCGGCTATACTATGTGCTACGGCGTAGCACACGAAGCTACGACGCGGCCGTAGCACTCGCGTAGCAACTAGTGGCGCGACTCAATAAAAATTCAATAAAATAATGATGAAAGCGAATTTTGGGTTTAACTTTTTAACATATAATTGATATTTTTAAACAATAACTTCTTCTATTACTAGTTTTTTTCATAATTAATTACAATTTAGACTAAAAAAATATATGCGTTGACCATTATATTAAAATACAAAAATATATTACATCATCACAGTGAATAGGTTACATCTAGTCAAACGTGCTCCATCGTCGACCAAATCATCGCTTACCATCAGAGACTGGTCAAACGCAAGCCTAACCATAATAATAAAAAATATCCTTTCTCTGGAGCCCAAACCACCGGTAGCTTGAACCCTGTTCCCGATACCGATGGGAAACTATATTTTAAATATTTACTTATTGAAATATAAATCTCTTCCTGCCCTTGTCCCGTTTTATTTGGGGTCGGAGCAATATGTCTTTTTCTTCCACTCTGTCCTGTCACCCGTCTCGCTATCACTAACTCCTCTTTTTTTCATATCCCTTCTCACACAATCCATCCATATTTATTGAAATATAAATAAAAAATGAAATTTGAATGTAGTATCAATAAACGAAAAAATATAAATTTAATATCATGAATATGTAAAAAGGTTAATCTAACAAATCCAATTGGCCAGTCTATATTTTGCAAATTTACAAAATGAAAGCTTTTCCTGTAAATAAAACCAGTGATAATAATAATAAAAAAACAACATTTTATTTTTAGAACTCCACACTCACCAGTCTATTCAATTTCAGCGTCATGTATTCAGTTTCACGTTTTCCCCAAAAGTAGAACACGAGCACAAATTCACAGTCAAATAAGATTCATACGATTCGTACCTCTCTACCTTCCTTTGACCAAAATCCAGTAATTAGTCCCCGACCGCAAAGTAAAACGAAACAAATGAATTGAACGAAATGTTCGCCTCAATACCCCGGATCCTTCTCTTTTGCAGATTTTTCGAGGTAAAAAACAATTTCCTAGTGCGAATGTGTTCGGCGAATTGTTAAGCTGCTGAAATATTGTCACGTTGCAGAGTTACTGGAATTGTGGATAGTGAAAGTTTATCCCTGAGTTTGTTTCGGTGTTTCTTCTCAAGGTAGTCAGCTAAGAAACATCGGCCTCATCTAGTTTAAACGGAAAAAAATTGATGTGAATTTTTTGTTATACCGCATGCAAGCCCGGAAAATCTTAAAAGCGAATCACAGAATAATAGAATCATTGCACAACGCCATCTATAAAACAAATTAAAAATTAACTAATAACGGTGGGATTGCAACCAAGCATTAGTTTATATCAAACAAAAAAAAATATATAAAATCGCGTATATCCATCCATGCGAAAATATGTGAACTACGTTAACATGAGCTCGTTTTTTATGGTACGTAAAAATTATCCCATGACGAATCCCCCTCAGGCAGAGCGGGAACAGTGTCAGACTATAACAAGCCCCCGTGCTTTCCTTGCCTCCGTCCCAGAGCCTTGATGTTATGCTTTCGCATCAACCCTTGGCCCCAGGAGTTATATTCTCTATCAGAATTGGAGACAAATGATTTTGATTATGTTAAGAAATTTTAGCAGTTTTGAATTATATTATTTTTTTTTTATGTTAATTCACTGTTACAAATTTACTATTTTTTGTTACTAGCTGTTAGTTATAAATTAATTTAGGATTTTTTTTTATTTTTTCTTGTTCATTAATGTAATTTTTTAATGTTATTTCTTTGTTAAATAATGTAATTTGTAGAGACCGGATAATATGCATTTGCATATTTGCATATGCATTTGCATATTTGCATATGCATTTGCATATTTAAGCGATTTTCAAGGCTAATAGCATATTTTTACTAATATCTAGTGATGATGCATATTATTGCTATAATTTACAGTAGGTAGGTATTTTTCGAGCGTAGCGCACTCGGCAGCCGCGCGTATTTTGTTTTGGTAGGTACTCAAAAAAAAAAATATTTTGAATGATCGAAGACATAATCTTACCACTGAACATTTGGAACAATACTTGATTGTTAATGTTTACAAAAATATTAAATAATGTCTACTGTATCGATTAACACTATCAATGGATAGTTTTCTATAAATATATGCTGATTTTTTGATTAAAAATATAAAACTAAATAGTTTTTTTATTTTATCAAATAACAATAAATTAAAAAGATACATACATAATAAAGTAAAACATAAATAAGACAAGTATTTACTAACAAAATACTTAAATCTAAAGGAATAATATTTACAAAACAAAAAAACTCATTTAATGTTGCATATTCTGTCTGTTTTCGTGCATATTTTAGGCATTTTTCATGCATATTTGCATGCATATTTCAAGCTTTTTATGTTGCATATTATCCGGTCTCTAGTAATTTGAGATACAATGCAAATTGTTATATGAATGAATAAATGAATGAATGTCTTCGACCCTGTAGGGCCCCCACAGTAATTATTGTGTTAGAATTAACGTGAACAATTAAAGTTAGAACATTTTCTTTGTTAATGGCATAACCTAAATGAATGGTGAATTTTTTCCAAAAGATTTTTAGGTTTTCGAAATACAGCAAAGAGAGAACATATTTGTTCAGTGCAGTGCCCGTCATGGAGGGCAGAGAGCTATATCGGACGACTTCCTGTTTCAATTAAATCGGATTTTGACGGGAATAAAACCTTTTTGCTTACTTTTTACGAGTGTAAAACCTGTGCTAGAAATGTGGGTAAAAAGTGACCGCTGTGAATAGCGATGGTAAACTAGAATATAAAAAAAAACAAATAACGGAACAAGATGTTTTTTTTATGATTGGAAAAATCATCTCTTTTTGACTGGCCTGTCAGTCTAGTAGTTAGTGACCCTGACTGCTATGCAGGAGGTCGTGGGTTCGATTCCCACCCAGGACAAATGTTTGTGTGATGAGCACGATCATTTGTTCTGTGTCTGGGTGTAATTTATCTATAATATGTATGTATTTAGAAATGTATAAGTATGTTTATCAGTTGTCTAGTACTCATAACACAAGCTCTGCTTAGCTTAAGACTAGACGGTGTTGTGTGATAGTTGTCGAATATAAAAAAAAAAAAAATCTAATGACGAATCCCATCCTTGGGCGGAGCGGAAAACAGTGTCAGACTCTTACTGACTAAACGACCCTTCCCTTTCCTCCTTAGCCTTCATATGAGGGTCGGACCTTCCTTTAGAAGCCGGACCTGGGGCCCCAGTAGGAACAAGATTAGGTAGATACTTTATTAGATTATAATTTCATTCATTTTCAATTTATTGTTTGTGTATTTTATTCTAATTTATATCAGCGGCGAGTGTTATGGGTACTTTTGCACCGGGGACGATCAGGGGCGGGTTATTTAATGTCCTCGGCTTTATGCTGAGTGTCGATCCGTTTTTCGCGGACGTGCGCGTTTTTGTTCATGGTTTTTAACTTTTTTTTCTGTTTATGTAATTATTAATTATTACTTGTAAATTAGTGTACGTCCCACAAATAAAAACTTTAAAGTGTGAACTAACAACTAAAAAGTGTGAAATGAAAAACATAAAAAAAAAATTGAACCAACTTCGATGCCACTTAGTTAAACGTAATTGTAGTGACCATCTTATTTAGTATGGTGCATAGATTTAGGTAGAGTTCACAATCAATTATTATATTATATATGTATATTTTCTGTTCCTGCCGAATGTATTGATTGTTATTGTCTTCACTGTATGTCTTTTTATTTGGTAATCTGTGGAAACATTGTGGTTTGTACATTTATTAACGCTGTATCATATCTCTAGACATAGCATTTAGTGTACAGTTGTTTGTTTCCCTAATAAAAATAAATACCACGACGTAACAAAATCAAAATAAGTACAAAATATAACTTTAAACTCCGGAAGTCGGCGTTAAATTTTTGACGTAATCGCACAACGGAAATCATTACAAAATGTGTCACACTGGAAAATAAATGTATCGCAATAATTCTAATGTGCTACATTTATTTTCCAGTGTGACACATTTATTTTTCAGTGTGACACATTTCGTCGCGTCAAAAATTTGGTCCTGACCCAAATAACGTAGAAACCAAACCTAGTATAGAAGAAACACCGACTTCCAAAATTCGAAACACAACAATTCAAAAGTGCCATAAAGAGCCTGGTTTCTGAATACAAACTATTCCCTCGTCTGTTCACAGTTGGCAGCGGGTCACACGGGACACGGAGTCCTGGTCGGAGGGGGGGTACTGCAGCAGCCACCCACCCATCATCTGCTCACCCAGAACTCCATACTTGGTGAGTATTACATACCTGTATACTAAGGTTAGAATGATGATCGGACTAACAGAATCTGAAATAGGATTTTGACTATTTTTAGCATTTAGAGCAGTGATTCCCAAAGTGGTCCAGGTGGACTTGCTGAGGGTCTACGTAGGCGTGAATAAAAAATGGGGGTCCATAAGATGTTAATGGGGGTCTACGAAAATTTAACTGCTTTTGATAGTAAAGAGCAAAAATGTAAGCATAGTTTTTATAAAGGCCTACCAACATTGTTATTAGTATCTAACTAAGCAGATAATATTTTAATAAGGCAAGTGACTGTTACTTGTCCAAACTTGCGTATTCGATATTACGTACAATTTCATGTACAGACTTGCAAAGCGCTATCTATATCGTGGTTGAAGGGATGTAAATGTTCACAGATACATCCTGTATAGGGACAGAACTCAGAAGCGACACAATTTTTATTTTTTGGCTACTAAGAATGTGGTAGAAATGTAGCAGAGGGGGTCCACCGAAACCAGTAACATTTTGAAAGAGGTCCACGTGAAAAATAAGTTTGGAAACTACTGATTTAGAGTAATAGTAGCCGAGTGATAAAGGCCCCAACTTACGAGTTGTAGGTCGCGGTTTGTGTAATTTACTCCATCACCACTGATCTCAAAACGGTGAAGGAAAACATCTATACCAAAAATTCGAAGATGTGACATCCACCAATCCGCACTGGTTCGGCGGCGGCGACCTCTCGCGCCGTGCCTTGGTTCAGGCCATGGTCCGCAGCGAAGAGGAATGGCAGGCGGTCGCCTCCTTCTACGAAGCAGTAATACTCGTAAAGGAGGAGGCCGACCGCATAAGGCAAAGGCAACAGCGCCCTCGCCGTAGCCGTCGCCGCCGCGATCCTGCCGATATCCGGCCACCGTAGACACTGGCTCGAGGACGGTGAGCAATGGGTAGCTCGCCGTCCGGTCGTCTGGTAAGACCGAGTCCAAGTCGTCAACGGCGCGCAACGTTCCCGCGCGCCTCAAGGAGTTGTCAGCAAACTGTAGGGGCCCTTCAGGGTCGAAGCCTTCTGGAGCTGCCGGTTTGTGTGAAACTGTTACCGCGGCTCTGGGAATAAGACAAGGAAGGTACGGGGTAGGTTTTTTAGACAGTAAGAGTCTGACACTGGTCTCCCGCTCCGCCCAAGAGCGGGTTTCATCATTCGATGATTTTCACCTACCACAAAAAAAAACCTTCCGCACTGGTGGATTATGGTCTATTTATTCCCTCTCCTAAAGAGGAGGCCTGTGTTCCAGCAGTGGGAACATTAAAAAGGCTGATGATGATGATACTAAGGTTAGAATGATGATCAGACTAACAGCCAAACCAAGCCAAGCCTACTCTACACTACTCGAGAAGTTGCCTCGACGAACTACTCATCGAAGTTAATCGAAGTCTGAAGTATATGACTACACACTCGTGCAACCTCGAGAGGAGCTCTTAGAGTCCTTTGACTCAGGTGCAAAAACCCGAAGCGAGGCGAGGTTGCACGAAGCGAAGCAAAGTACCCTTCTACATTAAGGTATTCGTTCAACTTCGACCAACTTCACGAGTAGCGTAGAGTAGGCTTGGCTTGGTTTGGCTGTTAGTCTGATCATCATTCTAACCAAAAATAAATAGGAGTTTAACATTACTTAGCTTAGTTGTAGAGGCCCCGATTTAGGAATTGTAGGTCGCGAGTTCAAACTCGGCCAGGCGCATTACTTTGTGTAATTTATTCCATCGCCACTGCTCTCAAAACGGTGAAGGAAAACATCGTGAGAAAACCGGCATGTGCTAGAACAAATTCGAAGACATGTGACATCATTAGAGGCCTGTGTCCCAGCAGTGGGAGCATTAATAAAACTGATGACGATGATGATCTTTAATGATGAGGTACCATGATATATCTTCTCTCGCTCTATTGGAGTGAAAGAGAATGTCAGACTTTTGGTAATGAATAATAATAAAATGTGGAATTTTATTCTCACAACGCCATCTAGTCCCAAACTAAGCAGATCTTATGCTATTAGTACCCATCACACAAACATTTGTCCTGGGTGGAAACCGAAACCACAAAATATCAGCATATATACATATTTTATCATTATAAGTCACTTACTTTACATTACAATATATTTAAAATAGCTGTTATTTATTTATTATGCACACCTACCACAGTCTTTTTTAACCCAAAGGTTGACTGGTAGATAATGCCTTGTAGCATTAAGTCCACCTATGTACCACTACTGTACATGAAGTTGAAATAAATAAATAATAGTAGATCAAGAAGCCAATAAAATCCACAATCATAGGATATACATTATATATCCTGCGTTTATTATAGTATGTACCGAAGGCGACGAATAAATTGACTCAAGTTTTTGTAGTCGCAAAAACTCTCACCCATAATTCCATAAGCCCACCTGTATTTCGTCAGTAGATGTTTGCGTTCTAGGGTCGTCAATACTTGGGTTTATATATAAATCTACCAAGCTTTTTCCAGCGGCTTCGCCCACGTACATAAAATATAACCTATGTCACTCAGGAGTAAAACAGCTTTCTATTGTTGCTAAATTTTTTCCAATCGGACCAGTAGTTCCAGAGATTACCCCCTACAAACAAAAAAACAAAAAAACAAACTTTACCTCTTTATTATATTAGTGTAGAAAAAAACAAACTTTACCTCTTTATTATATTAGTGTAGATTATGAAGTTGAAATAAATAAATAATAGTAGATCAAGAAGCCAATAAAATCCACAATCATAGGATATACATTATATATCCTGCGTTTATTATAGAACGAGTATGTACCGAAGGCGACGAATAAATTGACTCAAGTTTTTGTAGTGGCAAAAACTCTCACTCATAATTCCATAAGCCCACCTGTATTTCGTCAGTAGATTTTTGCGTTCTAGGGTCGTCAATACTTGGGTTTATATATAAATCTACCAAGCTATATACGTCTAGTAAACAAAATATATATCAGTTTCATAATTTGGTTTGGCCGTTAGAAATACTGAGCTGTAATGAAGAAGAAATTATTTTGGACTATTGGAAGAGCCACATATGATCGTACAAGGTTTTAGTTGTACCTATTGAACATTGTTACTGATTAGGAAATTATTTAAAAGCAACGGAGCAAGTTCTTGACAACATCGTTCTTTTATTTTTCGATAAACATCTTTTTTTGGGATTTTTTTATAATAAAATATATAAAAGCAACACGCTCACGACCCAAAGAATCCTAATAGAAGTTTCAGAACATCAACCTAGCTAAATGTATTATTGTACCTAACACAAACGGAGTTTTAAAATAAAATATTTAACGATAAAAAATATGAGTGCAAAATAATAGAAGTTTTAATTACATACAAAGTTAACGCAACGGTAAAATAAGAAGTTCAACTATAAAATTCAAAACTAAAAAACCCCAGCACAATCTCAGCACCCCCTATCCGCCAATAGAAACAGTATTTACGTAAAACAAAGTGCAAACTACCCTCTTTTTCCCCAGTCTTTATAGAACTTGGCAGAACTCAGAAAACAACGGATCATTAACTTTTAAACAATCCCGAACAAACTTTCAACTGTTGATCATTAGGTGCAACGATACTTTCAAAACTTAAGCTCAGTTCAAAAACTAAGCACAAAGCAACGCTCTAGAACTAAGCTCGGAAAATATAGTGTGTATTTGAACACAGAAAAGCTTAAATAAGGGGTTGGCAATATGTTACAGAAAGTTTTACACGTGGTAGGTATATACAGTAAGGCTTGAGGTGGGTAACTTGAGATTTATTTTTGTAAACAGTATACCTAAAACATGTAGGATTTATAATGAAGTATCTGCCTGCAATGGATAGTTTTTTCAAGTTCCATATATTGCACGGGTTCGATAAACTATTCTAATTATCGCTCCTGCCTGATTGTCTATAGATTTGTATTTTTACAAGATATTGCTGGGATCAGGATTAGCGTAATTAGCTTGTTAGTGAATAAAAAAAAGAAAAAAATGAAATAAATAGTTAAACTTACGCTCATTATCAAATTATGCAATATGATAACAGCAATATCCTGGGGTTTGACAACCCTGAGAGGTGTAAAATCAGCTACTATCATTGTTAAATCGTGAAGAGTGCTGTCTTCACTACATAGCATAAAACAAAGTTACTTCCCGCTGTCTGTATAGAGACTTGTATGCTTATATCTTTACTATAGAAACTGCGCAGTGGATTTTAATGCGGTTTTCTTTAATAGATAGGGTGATTAAAAGGTTTATATGTATAATAAATATAATTAATATCACCATTGCACCTGTGTGAAGCTGGGGCTAGTCGTATTAAATTGAAATTGTACAATAACCTAAACTAAGCCTACTAAAGCAACTAACTAAATAGTAGTTGGCGATATTCTGGGGTGGTGCCGCAGCCCCAGTGTGTTGCATGCCCAACACCTTAATAGTACCGTGAAATTACTTGATTAATAACCTTATGAGTCACTTATTATCCCAAAGATAAGCTCAAGAATTAATTCAAATGAAGCTTACTATCAATACTATACTAATTAAATATCAGTATAGCTTATAAAAGCTAAATTAACAAAACTAACTTAAGTAACTAACTGACCAGGTGGCGGCGACATCCTGGGGCTCAGCAGCCCAGTGCTGGGCGGCGTCTTGCATGCCCACCCTGCGCTGCGAGGCGTGAAGCCAGCGGCGGTGCACACGCTCGCGACGCAAGGTCGGTACGTCGC
Source organism: Mythimna loreyi (assembly GCA_029852875.1). Taxonomy (NCBI): domain Eukaryota; kingdom Metazoa; phylum Arthropoda; class Insecta; order Lepidoptera; family Noctuidae; genus Mythimna; species Mythimna loreyi. Next base: position 4,940,992 of record CM056799.1, read on the forward strand.
ACTTTATTCAGCTCCCAGAACTAAGCACGATATTTGAAAGAGAAAATTAGGCCTGAGCTTTGTGCACGCGCTCGCGACGCAAGGTCGATACGTCGCACTTTATTTAGCTCCCAGAGCTAAGCACGAAATTTTAAAGAGAAATATAGGCCTGAGCTTTGTGCACACGCTCGAGACGCAAGCTCGGTACGTCGCACTTTATTCAGCTCCCAAAACTAAGCACGAAATCTGAAAAAGAAAAAATAGGCCTGAGCTTTTTATTCTTTTTTTTTCGATTGAGCACCAAATTTAAAATAACTTTTACAAGATTGTTAAATAGTCAAAAGTAAGCCTAAAACTTCATGTCTGATAATTAATTAATACGTTATGATAGGAAAAAAATTACGAAGATGTCTCTAAAAATTCATTTTATTGCTTAAAAACCGTACTAACATAACATGCAATCATCTCGATTGTTTGATTATTAGATTTTTTTACAAACAACATTTTACCGTTATAAAGTCACATTTTACATTTTAAGTTTATATTCAAATCTAATCTTGGGGGTTAAGAATTAAAAACTATATTTTTTTATAGTTTTTAACTCTTAACCCCCAAGCGAAGGACACCTATTGTCTTTCTGTTACGTCTCTTATTGCGGTATTCGAAAGGTATTCCAAAAATTGTCTTTGCGCGACTCTTTTTATACTTAGGCCGAAAACGACGACATTTTAGGTTTTGTAGTCTTTTTAATGTGTAATATAAAATAGGTAGTCTTCCAGAACTGAGAGCTACCATGCTAATTCCTTTAATTACGAAAACAATAGAAGGACAAAAGAACATCTGTTCTGAGCCAACAAGAATAAACTGATCAACTTGTTTGTATTTAGTACAAAACTTTAAATGTTTAAGTGAAACAAAACTGTGGGCCCTTTTGAAACAATTACCAAAAATTTGATTTACGATTCCAACCAGTTGCTAATACACGAATTAAACACAATCGGGACTCTAAATCTTGTTACAAATTGGCTAAAGTTTTGATTAAAAACTAATATTCACATCGCATTTTCACCGTCTTTAGCACAGTTAGGAAAATACTTCGAAGGATTTGAATAAATCTTACTAGTAATTACAAAATCAGAAATATTATTCTAAAATTTACATTCTAAAGAGAAATTTTAAGTCCTAAATTGACTACAATTAAAACAGAGTTCCACTTTGAAAGTTAGTCGTCTGTGTAACTAATTATAATAATAAAATAACAATGGTAACTATAAATTTTGAATTCGAAGTCGTTATATTCAAATCATTTATTCTGATTGGTTATAGAAATATTATGAGTATTTGAAAGCCCAGTTTTAGATTAAATTGTTGTAGGACTTCTAAAAGAGAAAAAGTTTTAATATGAAATTATTATTTATTGCTATTTATTGCAGAGATTACTTGCGAATATAGCTGGTAAATATGCAATATTCGTGCCATGCGACTCAAACTTAAGAGCGTAGACTAAAGAGAACCAAACCCTTTGAGTTAGTGTAATGTGTAAAGTTAGTGTATAATAATGATCAAAGCTGTGCTAAGCATATATATTTTAACAAAGCGTCTTATTTTATAATAATAAGTTAGAGTTCAATTACTTATTAGACGTTTAGACTAGATTGTAATCAAAATTATTTAGACTGTTCGATTATAATTTAAGTATCTTCAAGCCTAGAGTGAATAGGCTCTTAATAAACTACACCTCACTATCAACAATTGCATCACTGCTTACCATCAGATTGGATCGCAGTCAAATAGTATTAGTAGCAGAAAAAAAAATCTTAATAATAATAAAAAATGCGGCTCAAAGGCAATTAGGAAGCGAAATAAACCAAACAGAATCTGTTTCAAAACTCCAAACAAATCTATTTAGAAACTGTCTCTGTATTTTCAACAACACACGCTTCAAAAATACTCAGCACAATTCCTTTGATATCACGTTATTCAAAAGAACCACAGTCCTTCCAAAACTAAGCACGAAATCATTTCCCAAAACCAATTAAGCTTACTTCAAACTACAACGGTAGCCGCAACAATGGTCTCTATATTTGTTTTAATCTAAAAACTAAGCTAATTGTTTGGGCCCATTTCGCCAAAGACAAGGTTTTAATTGAAACGCCTCAGACCACGGGGACCCTTAATTGGAAACCATTTCAAAGTATACCATTGAATATTGTAAAGTTAAAACGACATTTTGAAGTGCTGTCGCTTGGTACAAGTGACAAGCGTTCGCTTTGAAATGTTTTGACGGCGAAGAAAATTGTGTTCTATTGTTTTGTGAGAAACTAATTTCAGTTCTACAAATAAAAGATAAAGTAACAATAATACTAAACAAAACATAATTTAAGCGTCTCTAGATTATAACTTAAAACAAAACACGGTTTGTATTTTGTTTTAAATACAAGTCGTTCATTCTTCTTGGTCTTCAACTAATATCCAAAAGTCCAAACTCAAAGTTTGCCAACAAGCAATGGAGCGCAGTATACTTGGCGTTAAATTAACAGATCGAGTTAAAAACACCACATTGCGCTCCAAAACGAAAATTGTGGATGTGACTCAAAAAGCTGCCCAGCTGAAATGGGACTGGGTAGGACACGTCTGCCGCATGCCCGACAAACTGTGGGCCAAAGTAACACAAAGTTGGTGCCCTGAGACAGTGCGACAGGGTCGCGGTAGACCACGAAGGAGATGGCGCGATGACCTAGACAGATTTCTTTCGAACTGGCGAGAGGAAGCGCGGGCCCGCGATGGATGTATGGAGTGGAGGGAGGCCTTTGCCCAGGAGTGGGACAGAATAGGCTAACAAAAAAAAAGTTCATTCTTCTTCTTAGCGTGTCGATGGCTAAACCAGTCAAATTCCTTGTCTAGCCCAGTATTCGGCCACGGCAATGCTGTCCACTGACGCTGTCATTAGGTCCTTACGTGAACAGGTAATAGGGCACGTGATGCAGGATGGAAGGTGAGACATGGTCTTCAGAGAGACGCCGAACAAACACTGAAAAACAGAAACGTCTAAAGTTACAATTTTAACTATGAGCCCCAAACGAACGGCGGCGTTCACACACTTATTGCTCTTTAATTGCCTGTAATTACAGCAGTCGAAAGGTTAAATATAGTTTTACCTACGTTACAACCTCTTGATAAAATCTACACGCACTTTCATTTTCTTGAGACTTGCGAATTCAAAAGTATGATAGTATGGGCGTTTTCTTAAGTGTTAGTAATAAGGTTTTTTTTTTTATGGTAGGTGAAAATCATCCAATGACGAAACCTGCTCTTGGGCGGAGCGGGAGACCAGTGTCAGACTCTTACTGACTAAAAAACCTACCCCGTACCTTCCTTGCCTTATTCCTGGAGTCGAGGTAACAGTTTGCACCACCCTCTAGGCTCCAGGAGGCTTCGGCCCTGAAGGGCCCCTGCAGTTGCTGACAACTCCTTGAGGCGCACGGGAACGGTGCGCGCCGTTGACGACTCGGACTCGGTCTTAACAGACGACCGGACGGCGAGCTACCCATTGCTCACCGTCCGCGAGCCAGTGTCTACGGTGGCCAGATATCGGCAGGATCGCGGCGGCGACGGCTACGGCGAGGGCGCTGTTGCCTTTGCCTTATGCGGTCGGCCTCCTCCTTTACGAGCATTACTGTTTCGCAGAAGGAGGCGACCGCCTGCCATTCCTCTTCGCCGCGGACCATGGCCTGAACCAGGGCCCGAACTTCCCATGTCCGGTGAGAACCTGCGTCATGCGGAAGGTGAGGACGCCGTGAGGTCTATCCAGCCACGCCTCAAAGAGGGGCACTACCGCTGAGATTACGGTGTGCCCAGCGCTGGGTTGCGACAGTCGCTGTTTCCACTTCACCATGAGATCCCGCCGGAGCTCCTTCCGCCACGCCTCGACATGTTCGGGCAGCGGATCTTCGCCCCGGCGTTGCATCTCCACGCGCTGGTCGTGCATGCGTGCAAGGACTGTTGCCTCCAAATCCCATGGTGGTAGGCCAGCAAGGAGGCTCGCCGCCTCGCGGGACACCGTGCGGTATCCCCGCACCATCCGGATGGCCATGACCCTCTGGCAGGCGTTCAGCTGGGCCGCCGGGCGTTTACGCAGCGTCGGCGCCCACACTGGTGCCCCATAAAGGGCCATGGACCGAACGATGCCGGCGTAGAGCCTCCGGCAGAATGCGTCTGGACCCACAAGGTACGGCAGGAGCCGCTTGAGAGCAGCCCCCGTCCGATTGAGTTTGGGAGCCAGACGTCGGAAGTGCTCCTCGAAATTCCATCGGCTGTCGAGGACAAGTCCCAGGTACTTCATCGTCGACCCGACGCCGATGTGAACTCCTCAGTAATAAGGTAGTTTCATAAATTCTAGCAACTAAAATCACAGTAAAATCTTCTGTAATCGTAATTTACCGTAGTTAAGATAGGTTTTAAACAAGTTCACAAACCTCAGTTGAAGTACTTACACATAGTGGTGATGAGTGAACACGAAAAGAGTACGTAGCTCGTAAGGGAATCATCATAATATCATGCTGGAATAGCCCTAAGTCTGTATCTGTAACCCTTTTAGGTACGGGTATACTTAGCGTATTCTGTCCTTTTCTTCTCGTTTAGTTTATAGTTATAACCTGTTGTGTAGTGCTGTGAGATAATGGTGCCGAGTCGTAAAGACTTACGAGTTGTATGTCGCGGATTAAAACTCAGCCAGGTGCATTACTTTGTGTAATTTATTTCATCACCACTGCTCTTAAAACGGTGAAGGAAAACATCGTCAGGAAACCGGGATGTCCTAGAACCAAAAATTCAAAGACATGTATTATTAGTATTTTTATTATTACATCCACCAATTCGCACTGGGAACGAGTGATGGATTACGGCCTATTCCCTCTCCTAGAGAGGAGGCCTGTATCCAAGCAGTGGAAACTTTAATAAGGCTGATAATGATGATGATGTTGTATCGTATACAGAATAGATAGATTTTCTAACTGATTCTATACTAGCGACCCGCCCCAGCTTCTCACGGGTACTAATATTGAATATATTACGCATGTATTATACACATAAACCTTCCTCTTGAATCAATCACTCTATCTATTAAAAAATCCGCATCAAAATCCGTTGGATTCTTTTAAAGATCTAAGCATACATAGGGACAGCGCAACTTTGTTTTATACTATGTAATGATGATGTGTAGGTCTTTCTTTTGTCATATTACCCCGTTTGTGTGCAACAAAAAATTACAGCTAAAATCGCTCACAGCTCCTCACTTAAGCTCAACAAAACAGCGTCGTAAACTGAACAAAGTTGAGCGATTCGTCTAGACGTCATTTAATCGTGTCTTAAGACTTAAAGCAATGCTCAGTTGCATTTTATTGGTTCAGTTGACTTAATTGTTTGTTGTGACGTAATCTGAGACTCAAGTCTTAAGATGACAGAGGCTTTTAGTTGAATCAAAACTTTGTAGTCAGAAGTTTAAACTTGGCTTTTTGCGTTAGTGGTTTTTGGTCGGATTATGTGGGAAACTAGTTTTGTTTTATTAAGTAGAATAAATTTATTATAATACTTGTTTTTAGTGTAACGCCATCTATCGGAATTGTATGACTTAATTCCGTCATGTCAACACCGAATAACCCGACGTACAGCGAAAATTTACACTTGCATTGCTTAGGCACGGGCTTGCGCTCAGCGAGCAATAGGTCGCTCGCTGTCTGACAGTGTATCACTAAGGCCCTAGAACTAAGTCAATAAAAGTCTGACACTATCTCCTGCTCCGCTTAAAGGTGGGAGATGTTATCACACACGCAAGTACGTCGAAGGACTGGAACCTTTTGCCTGCTGTGGTCTTTCCCTTCGATTATAATATTTAGGTGTCTTCAAGGCTAGAGTGAATAAGCTCCTAATAAACTACTGTGCCTCACCATCATGGATTGTATCACTGCTTAACATCAGGTGGGATTGCAATCAAGCACTAGTTTATATTCATCGCATTTCCGTGGCTCTCACTTGAGAGAGGTCTGCGTCTTTTGGCGCGCTGCCGCCAATCCAGAACTTTTTGTGTCATAGACCAGATAGTTCTACGAGTAATATGCCCTGCCCACTACTATTTAAGACTGCGTTGCGGAAGCCAAATAAATAGTCGATCCTTGTAAAATGGTATTAAAAGCGGCCAACCCGATGAACATTTTGATACAACCGCTCGTACGTGATTTTTTTTTTCTTTATTTATTTCATGATTTCACAAAAATAGTTAGGTAACAGGCACATGTAGTGAATCTTAAACAATAAGTGTTTTCACAAAGAATAACTTAATATGTAACTTACGATTATTTAAGAACTAAAGGAAAAACTTTATTAACCTAGCATTATGTATAATTAGCGACTTGTCCAAGCTAGGTTTATAAAAACCTGTGTTTCGGAACATCACTTACAAGATTATTGTTATGGCTGCATGTAAACAGAAATTAATGAATAACAACTTATAAACTAATGCTACAATCATACTAAAACTTCCAATAGTTTCTCTGAGTCTGTATAGTTGAGGTTCAGTAGATACTCCGTTATCAATGTACTACATTTAAAATAACTTACATTATATTATATCTAATAATTTATTGAGCTTATTGTACAAAAATGGCCCTAAAAATACGTAAAATCTATGTGATTATGATGTTATTACACGTTTCTTCAGATATTTTAGTTATACATATATTTTGTGGATATTATTTAGACTTTTATAGAGATTAAAACGTAAAATTGTGTAAAAGTAATCCAGTGAAGCCCTCTAAAAATCTGTTATTTGACATGAACTTTGACTCCCATATTTAAAATATTAAAAAGATACTATAGAAGCCTTGTGCATTTAATCCAGATTCGGAATGATGTAATTTATATCAAAAATCCTTAAGGATTTAGTTCATTAAGCCCCAAGTGAACGCTGGCGTTCTTACACCTATTGTTCTTTAATTGTGTCTGTAATTACATGATCGAAAGGTTAATAAAAACACGTATTTCCTGGAACAAGTTTTGTAAAATATTCGAGTAAATCGTAGAATTAACGAATGTCACTGTTGGCATTTGAAAACCCGTCGTAGTTTTCAGGTGTTATTTCTCTTTTTTCTTATTACTTTTACATCACACATAACTTTGAATTGCATTAAATGATGGAACAAGCTTTTATACCATGAGCGACGTTGACAATAGACGAGTGAGGACAGCCCACCTTAAGCTAAAAGCATTAATTAGCAGTAATATAGACAGAAGATGATATATTGAACAAACATCCGACATTTGCAAATCAACGCAAGCTGACCAACCCGGTAATCGAATCAGTCCGATGTATTGATTTGGCCGCAAGCTAGTTAATACCGGCAATTGAATCGCCGGCTGATGTAACGTCACGTCATGATCGCCTCTGATTGGCTGATGGTAAAAGCCGCTGAATTGGTTTATGGACTATGTACAAGTAAGGGTGTTTTGACCCTTATGCTTTTGCAATTTTATTTATTAAAAGAATAACCATAATAACCTAAACCCTAGAACTAAAAATTCAAAGACATGTGTCATACACCAACACGCAGTGGGATGGCGTGGTGGATTACGGCCCATTTCCTCACCTAGAGAGGAGGCCTGTGTCCCAGCTGTGGGAACATTAAAAAAGCTGATCATGATGATGATGAAAAGGATAACATGCAAGTTTACAATAAGAATAAGTATGACATTAAATTAATATAATTTAAATCTAACCTGAATTAGGATTAATCTGTACCTTACATCTGCATTCTCGTGAAAAACGAACACATTGTAAACTGTATACAGGGTTATTTGTAAAACACCAACAACCTCTCAGAACTGCGGTACTAACATCATAAGCAACAACTTTTGTTCTACAACTTTAATATTTTTTATCATATTTTTGTTCATCAAACTTGCATACAAAAATAATAGTACATTCCGTCTATGCCTTTTAAGACCAATGTAAGACAGATCTCGACTTTAAGCGAGATACCATCAAGTGTAAGCCGCCTTCCAACATTTAATATCTATACAACGATAGTATTTTAACTTGTCCACACTGAGCACGCACCTTTGCAGCAAAGATAGGCTATGTTAGCCACATTAGATCACATGATCGCAACCCTTAGTTGATCTGGTTCAGAAACCAGTCAACGAAGCCGTAATCGGCTAAGGGAGTAGTATAGTATAGTAATAGTACATTATGACACAAGTGTGTAATGTAAGAGGTTACCGTCGAGGTGGTATTGAGACCCGAGCGGTGGTGAGGGTCTCAAGAGAACAAAGAATGGTAACAATACATTGCTCAGGTGTGTCATACGACGATTTCAATACACTTGTAAGCAAACAAAAATTACCTAACTATTATTACAACAATAAAACTGTTAAAACAACAGTAAACACATTAATTTAACTACGCGACGACTCATTCCAACTTGCGGATGATTCGACGCCTTACAATTTTAAAAGGGGGACATTTCATCCGCGGAAGAAATATTTTGCGGATGAAACATCACCCAAGTCCAATCATGTTCGTCATTTTGCACAAGACGTAACTAAGTTTTCCTTAGTTGTAAGTTTACCTATTTTTACATCGTTTTGGCTTAAATTTAAAAACACTCAAAACAACATCAAAATGGTTTTTATTTCACAGGCCTACATGGGCACTTATAAAACTTAAGAAGCTAGTGCACGGTTCCAAATCGGTCGTTTTCGATGGAGAAGAACCGGCAAGAAACTTCACTATAATATAGATCTTGATTTAAGTTAGATGTAACATTGCTGTAGTATATTTTATACTTATTATGTCTATGCTCCCAGCCCCGAAGACGAGGTCACTTTTTAAAATCACAACCGCTTTCGAAATCAAAAAAATTATACTGAACTACAAATATCCTGAGACTGGAATCAAAATGATTTTCTGATTATGGTAACGGTTGTCAAAATATCTAAAATGTATGGAATTGATGTCATCATCATCAGCTTCCTGCCTTGGTCCAATGTTACTTGGAATCGGTGCTTCACTTTTTTTTTCTTCCGTTCTGTCCTGTCAACCGTCACGATATAGCTAACTCTTTTTCCTTTCATACCAGTCCTCACACGATCCATTCATCTTTTCTTAACCGTGTCTATTCTTTGTCATCCATCCACACTCAAAACTCATCTTTTCCCTTGTTTTCTTTTTCCTTCTTTTCACGTGGCCGTACAAAGACAAACAATACCATTTCATTAATTCCTATTACCATTTTTATTTCATATTTTTAACCTGTCAGTCACTTTGAAACGTCCTCTCCCTACTTTTTCTCCTTGTATATTCTTTTTTTTGGTTGGTAAATGATAAAATCATTCCGCCTTATATTTCTTCTCTTGCTCTTAATGGAGTGAGGGATTGTATCAGACTTTAACTGACCCATCCTTATTCTTTCAGTCTGCCTTTTGCGTTTCAAGACTCTTTGCTTATGACATAAAGAATAGCTTGTTTGAATTCCAAACATTTTTCCATCGCGATAATCCTTATGAGTATCATCGAATAAAATACCCCCAGTTCAAATTATGTGATTCTAAAAAGTGACTTCGTCTGTGCCCCAAAATTAACCAGGGTTGCCACAACCATGCAACCGACTGAACCCTACTACAAAACGCATGTATACTTGAATTTACAATTCGAGATATATCAATCCTCGCCACAAACTCAAATGTCAGTCAACTTTAGCGTCGTATATTTTTAGTTGATTTTTAAACAATCCCTGAAAAGTAATTTGAACTTTGCCATTAACGACATAGAGTTTGTTGACAACTATCTCGAATTCTAAATTCAAGTAGAGACGTTTGATACGGCAGGTGCAGCCGGGGCGGGGGCTGCGAGCACAGCACGCAAGCGACCGCTGCTCGGCGGTGCGCGGGCCGCTATGTCGCCGACTAAGAGAGCTGTGATGACCCTGCTCGCGCGCGCTAGGGCTGCTACGCATAAGCACGCGCCTGCGTGGCCGGCGCCGCATGAGTGAGTATTATGAGTACAAATTATAGCCCATAGAGCATGGAATCACCGCGGTGCAACGGCAGTGTCGAGAGGTGGCACAGATTACATTTTGCGTTGAGCGCTTTTGCTTTTGTCACGTTTCTACCAAGATGGTTCTAGTGCGAGCTTTTAGTTGAAATACACATATCAGTCTCGTTACTTTCAAGACACAGTCAGTCACGTCCAAAATTATAGTTTAGTATTAGGCATAGGACATATTGCCTCAACCGTCATTTACGGTTTACTAACGATCTTAACGTTAACATGACTGATCGACTAACTTGAAGACTTTGATCCCATACCAAAAAACTATGTCGTTTTTATTATGGTTTAACCTAAATTGACTGAATTGATTTTTTCTTTAAGTTTGTTAAGTTTGGTTTATGCATTTTAGAAGAAGTCTGATTAATGAAAACTAAAGTTAACTAGTTTTACTGTTTTTAGTGCCACTTTTCATTGCCAATACAGGATTAACTGTAGATATCCAAGAAAAATAGACCGGGATAGAATTGTCTATTTACAGGTGATGTGACTGATTTGTGTGTAACCTTTTAACGCGTCGCTCCATCGACAGAGAAAAACGAAAATTTTAGTTCTACCGAACAAGTTAATACGTCGATAATATTTTAGCGCCACGCCTTAGACCCGTCTAGAAGCTGACAAAAGCATAGCTCAATATTGAATTTTTCTCGGTGACACGCATGATTTGATCATAACATTATCAATGCCGCCTCTAATAGCTCCGAAGCGAATCTATGCTCTTGTATTCGGTACAGCCCTACAGCTAGGGTTGCGTTAGTTTCCAGAATGGCTTTTGATCAGGCATGGTTTGTGTTCCATTAACAGTTTAAACCTTTCTATATAGACCGCAGCTGACATACTTCTCCGCGTATCCCAGTCCGCTGCTAGACATGAGCCTCTTCCAAAAAGGGATGTAGATTATGTGAGTATTTTATAGTTCACTTTTATGACGTAAGCAACCGTATTGGTTCCTGTCGAGTTGCCGAAAATGCACGTGATGAATATATTGGTTCGGTTCAAAACAGCTGTGCTTTATTTGGGGTGAAATGACATCAGCGACGGTCTAAGGTACTTTGTTACAAATCAAATTTAAATCGCTATTATTTAATTTAAATAAACCATTTATTTATTAAATACTTTTTGCAAGTACAGGGGCGAATTTAATGGCTTAGGCATTTTCTGCCAGTCAACCTTTGGATATTTTTTTGTTCCTGTCTTTCTTTTCTTAGTGATAGGTACGATAAAAGAAAGAAGGAAAAAGAATACACGAATAGATATGTGGCGAGTAGGCAAGTCCACTCGCACGTTTGAACGGAGCACAGGATCACGCGATTTTACGTCAGAGCGTTCCGTGTGCAAAACAAGTTTTGAAGCTCCGCCCGGTTCGTGACGTCAGCCGAACTTAACGCCGCCTTTAATAGCATGGCGCCCGCGCATCTTTTGTCCGGGCGCTAACGAGCCAAGATGGCCGCCGACCCGGCTTCTGTTCGCGCTAATGAGTGGGCGGCGACTCCTGCGCAAAAACGGTCAAGTCCGAACCTTTATTATTATTAATTACCTTCGACTTGTTTACTATAAATTACGATGTATTTTGTACTGACATTCATTACTGTTTTGTTACTTGAAGTACCAATATAACTCTGCCGCTTTCGCTCAGCATTTTATTTCATCGCCTGTTGCTTCATCGCTTATTCACACTCATATACATTTAGTATATATTGCAAGTAGTATATATAGCTTAGATATATACGGAGTCTTTACTACTTCACTGGTGACCACCGACAAGCGTTCCGGAAAAGAAGCCTAGAAGCCCGAAGCCTGGTGACCGACTACCATGACGGACAGACAGGAGGAAGACAAGGATTTCTACATGGCGTACCGAGTGGGGGTTAGAACTCCACCTTTCAACGCCGAAGATCCACTGTTATGGTTCGCGCAGCTCGAGGGTCAGTTCATCATCTCGAACATAACCACGGACAGCACCAAATTTTACTACGTGCTGGCGCAGCTGGAGCCCCAGCACTCAGCAGAAGTACGTGACCTCATAGTTAACCCTCCCACCACCGGCAAGTACGAAAAATTAAAGGCAGAGTTAATCAAACGGTTGTCCGCCTCGCAGGAGCGCAAGCTTAAACAGTTACTCATGCATGAGGAGCTGGGGGACAGGAAGCCCACGCAATTTCTCCGCCACCTGCAACAACTAGCTGGCCCCACTGTCCCAACCGACTTCATCAGATCCATCTGGTCCAGCAGGCTACCCACAAACCTGCAAGCTATAGTCGCAATGCAAGCCAGTTCCAGCCTAGAAGAGGTAGCAGAACTAGTGGACAAGGTCAATGAAATCGTTCCAGTAACCACACAAGTTGCCGCCACTAGCGCCAGTACTGGCACGCCAGTGCCCAGGCAAGTAGCTAGTTCTCAACCTACAACGGACCCTCAAGGCAGCACGATTGAAGCATTGACCCAGACTGTGGCTGAGCTAGCACGGAAACTGGAAGTTATGAGCGCACAGTTACGTCATAGACCATCACGTTCCCGATCCAGAGGCAGGTACAGGCACAACAGCTACCGATCGCAATCCCGCTCTAGAGACAGCCGTTACTGCTTCTACCACAACCGATTTGGTGACAATGCCCGCAAATGCACACAACCTTGTGCCTATAAAGGGAAGCAGGGAAACCACAAAGGCAGCCAGTAAAGGCGGATTACGACTGCCACGCAATATCGAGCCGCCTGTTCATTACGGACCGTCATACGAAGATACAATATCTCATAGATACGGGTTCAGACCTGTGTGTCTTCCCACGATCCGCTGTTCGGGAGCCACGTATGAAGACCAAGTACGAGTTGTTTGCAGCAAACGGGTCAGTCATCAGCACCTACGGTTTTCTTCCCCTCACACTGGACTTTGGACTTCGCCGCTCATTTACATGGAGATTCATAGTCGCTGACGTCAACAAACCCATAATCGGAGTCGACTTTCTAGCTTACTACAATCTGATTGTCGACTGCCGAAACCAACGCCTCATAGACAACCTGACGTCGCTTGAAACGCAGGTCCCACAGTACAAATCTGCCGAAGCCATATCATCCATCCGCACCATAACCGAAGACAGCAAGTACCATCGCATCTTGAAGGAGTATCCAGACCTCACTCGCCCCGCAGGCAAGCCAGGCGTACCCAAGCACAATACACTGCACCATATACGCACCACGCCTGGACCACCAGTCTCTAGCCGTCCTCGTCGCTTGGACCCACAACGCCTCAGGATAGCGAAACAAGAGTTCGAAGAGATGCTGCAAAATGGAACAGCGCGCCCGTCGGAAAGCGCCTGGTCCTCGCCACTGCACTTAGCGCCTAAGAAGAACGATGGCTGGCGACCATGTGGGGACTACCGCGCGTTGAACGCACGTACCATTCCTGATGTCTACCCTATCAGGCACCTGCAGGACTTCACTCACGAGTTGGCTGGCAGTACCATCTTCTCCACTATTGATTTGGTCAAGGCCTATAATCAAATACCTGTATACGAAAAGGATATTCCCAAGACGGCAATAACAACACCGTTTGGCTTATTCGAGTTCCCCTACATGACCTTTGGACTTAGAAACGCAGCCCAGACCTTCCAAAGGTTCATGGACGAAGTTCTACGGGACCTTGCTACGGGACCTTGCTTCTGCTACGGATACCTTGATGACATTTTGGTCTTCAGCAAGGATACCAATCAGCACGAACAGCACCTCAAACAATTGTTCGAGCGACTGGTCAAATACGGCGTCCTATTAAATACAAGCAAATGTATTTTCGGCCAGACAGAGGTCAAGTTTCTGGGATACAAAGTCTCTGCGTCAGGTACTCAACCTCTTGACAGCAAAATTCAGGCAATACAAGACTTTCCAGTACCAAAGACGGTCAAGGAACTTAGGCGATTCCTTGGGATGATGAATTTTTACCGCCGATTTGTCCCAGAGGCAGCTTTAAAGCAGGCACCTCTCAACAATCTGCTCTCAGGACCAAAAGTCAAGGGAACACACCCAATCACCATGACTCCAGAGCTATTGGAAGCTTTCAACAACTGCAAAAAGAGCCTCTCAGAAGCCACACTCTTGGTGCATCCAGACCCATGTGCAGAGCTCAATATCCTGACGGACGCTTCAGATACAGCAATCGGAGCTGTGCTGCAGCAACGAAGCAAGTCGGAATGGCAGCCGCTAGCATTCTTTTCGCGGAAACTCAGCCCTTCGCAGAAGAAGTACAGCCCGTACGACCGAGAGCTGCTGGCAATATATGAAGCAATACGATACTTCAGATTCATGGTTGAAGCTCGCGTCTTCCACGTCACAACAGACCATAAGCCATTGACGTATGCGTTCGCACACCCACGCTCAAACTGTACACCTCGTCAATTCAGATACCTGGACTATATAGGCCAATTCACCACAGACATACGTTACATAGCTGGGAAAGACAACGTGGTCGCAGACACTCTTTCGCGTATTGACGAAATCCAATTGCCCCTAGATTACCAGTCCCTGGCCAAGGAACAGCAAACCGACACCGAACTGCAGACCTTGCTGCGAGATGGATCATCTCTGAAGCTGAAGAAGGTGCAACTACCGGGAGCGAATATCGAGATCTACTGCGACGTAACGGGTACTCCTCGCCCATACATAACAAGATCGTTCCGCAAGCAGGTATTCACTTCCCTTCACAACCTCAGCCATCCTGGACGAAAAGCAAGCGTTCGGTTGGTCACAGAAAGGTTTGTTTGGCCAGGTGTCAGAAAAGACTGCAGACAAATGGCAAAAGAATGTGTAGCGTGTCAAAAGAGCAAGGTGATACGCCATACCTCAGCCCCCCTACAGGCATTCAAGACACCAACGGCACGTTTTCGCCACATACATATGGACATTATAGGTCCCCTACCATTGTCCTCCAACTTCAGGTACTGCCTCACGATCGTCGACCGCGCTACACGTTGGCCTGAAGCGTACCCACTGCAGGACATCACCGCAGAGACCTGCGCCACCGCTCTTACCACAGGGTGGATCGCCCGTTTCGGCTGTCCCGAGCATATCACCACGGACCGCGGCAGGCAATTTGAATGCCGCATCTTCAAGAACCTAGCCACCCTGATAGGCGCCACTCATCACCTAACCACGTCCTACCACCCAGCATCTAACGGCCTTGTGGAGAGACTTCACCGCCAACTCAAGGCCGCAATCATGTGCCATGCGAACTCAAGCTGGACAGAAGCTCTTCCATGGGCGCTCCTAGGCATCCGCAGCGCATGGAAGGAAGACATAGGCGCAACAACCGCAGAACTGGTCTACGGCGAGCCACTCCGCTTACCTGGACAGTTCCTGACCGAAGCCCCAAAAGATGTAGTGGACATGAGTGACCTAGTGAACAGGTTACGCGCACACATGACCAAACTAACGCCACAACCGACGTCATGGCATACAAGCTCCAGCCGCCCGTTCTACATCCCGAAAGACATTAGCACAGCAACCCACGTCTTCCTACGCGAAGGTCCAGGTCGAAGATCCCTACAGGCCCCATATACAGGACCACACCGAGTTCTTGCTCGAGACCAGAAGACAGTGGACATCGAAGTGCACGGGAAGAGACAAAAGGTGACAATTGACCGTGTCAAACCAGCATACATGGCGAGAGAAGAACTAGAACCAGGTCAAAATCTACCTCACACTCCAGATCCTGTGCAGCCAGAGGACACGGTCAGAAAGACAAGAAGCGGCAGGACAGTCAGATTTCCTGATTACTATCGCCCGTAGTCACGGTCTCGCCGGGGGAGTAGTGTGGCGAGTAGGCAAGTCCACTCGCACGTTTGAACGGAGCACAGGATCACGCGATTTTACGTCAGAGCGTTCCGTGTGCAAAACAAGTTTTGAAGCTCCGCCCGGTTCATGACGTCAGCCGAACTTAACGCCGCCTTTAATAGCATGGCGCCCGCGCATCTTTTGTCCGGGCGCTAACGAGCCAAGATGGCCGCCGACCCGGCTTCTGTTCGCGCTAATGAGTGGGCGGCGACTCCTGCGCAAAAACGGTCAAGTCCGAACCTTTATTATTATTAATTACCTTCGACTTGTTTACTATAAATTACGATGTATTTTGTACTGACATTCATTACTGTTTTGTTACTTGAAGTACCAATATAACTCTGCCGCTTTCGCTCAGCATTTTATTTCATCGCCTGTTGCTTCATCGCTTATTCACACTCATATACATTTAGTATATATTGCAAGTAGTATATATAGCTTAGATATATACGGAGTCCTTACTACTTCAGATATACTATTAAACCTTGTGACCTAACCCAATATTATTATTTGAATTGTCAAGAAGCTAGTCAGTAAAAAATATACTAGTTGCATATACCAAAGAATGCGCATTCTTATCCATAGAAATCTATTCTATGGATAAGAATGTGTAAGAATCTCCATGGATACTCTTTTATATTTATAAAATGCTTTGTCCTGGATGACTGAATGATCAATGCACAGCCAAAACCGCTGATCATATAGACTTGGAACTTGGGAGGGTATGCTCTTAGACATCCCATAAGAAAGGATTAGGAAGGAGAAACCTATTTCCACGCGGGCGGAACCGCTGGCAGGAGCTAGTCATGTTATATAAATAGAAATGTCTAGTTTACATAATGTCTTACACACGAGACTTCTTCTTTTATTACTTTTATAGTGCATACACTTATGGAGTGTAATTTCTCACCGGAGTCAGTGTTTCTTGATAGCTACAACCTAAGTGTTTAAATCAATAGGGAATAGGTTAATTCTAGGCAAATGTGTTCCATCTTTTATTGCGTGATACAAACATTGAAGTGAGATACTATATTGTTACAGACTTCGGGTTCGTCATATACCAGCTCGACATGAAAACTCCTTAGTACATACTTGACATTGTAACTTCTCGGTCTATTGACGCGAATAATTATAAATAAACGATTATAGCGCCTTCCGCTTGTCAGCTTCCGGTACATCAAATAATTAGTAAAAGTTATTATATTGTGCATTATTCTTTGATATATATTATTGTTAATAATTAATATTTAAGGAGCCATTTTATTAGATTATTCAATTGTAAATTAATAGTAATGTATTCGTGTGTGTTATAAAAGCCGCTGTGTTGACAGTTTTCCTTTCATAAGTCTCCTTAGTTACGGTTGCTAAGCAAATAACATTATGAGAAAATTACTCGCTGCTGTAATATTTGAATTATAATTATAAACTTGTTGAATGATATGTATCCTTGTTTTACTGTGACCATCCTGACGTAACAGTTGGTTCACAATATACATTGCTATAGCCTTATTACAGAGCAGTACAATGAAGTGAGATAGTATATACATTGGTATAGCCCTATTTCAGAGCAGTAATGGCCGAGTGGGTGAATTCGAAGACATGTGACATCCACCAACCCGCACTAGGCCCGCGTAATGCATGACAGTACATTCGGTCTCCTAGAAAGGAAACCTTAATCCCAGCAATGGGAACATTATAATACAAAATAATACAATTTATTTATTTTCACAATCTAACAACAACCTTAATTATGTTAACAAACTATTGCCTACTTATTTTCTAAAAATACACGTACCTAAAACTAGTGACCCGCCCCAGCTTCGCACTGGTACTGATATTGAATATATTATGAATGTATTATACACATAAACCTTCCTCTTGTATCTCGCTATCTATTAAAAAAAAACCGCATCAAAGTTCGTTGCGTACTTTTAAAGATTGCAACATACATAGGTATAACGGTAAGCAACTTTCTTTTATACTATGTAATGATGATATCGTAGATACAATTAAGGCTGTGGCTGTCGCGATACCCATTCACCCTGACCCCCGTATTAAGGGTGATACTGTGCTAACTACTATTAAAGCATAATCAGCCTTACAAACGTAATCAGCCTTTTAAAGGTTCCCACAGCTGGAATTCTGGCCTCCTAAATAGAGGAGAAGTGCCTACATAGGTACTAATTAATCCTTTCAGTGCACACATCGAGTCCTAAGCCCAGTTAGCATTAGTCTCCCCAAATAGCTTGAAACCAACATTACCAAGTAAAATTGGGAGTTGATACCGTTGTGTTGGCAAACTTGTTTCAGTCTCCTCTCTGTGTATAAGCAAGTTAAGGTTGTCACAAATAGTTTTTTTGTAGTGGCACCTCTTGCAATTACTTATCTCTTATTAGGAGGAAGCAATTGTGCGTTGTTACTGTTGTCAGACTGTTGACTATCGATCTTTCCGTTCTAAGACTGTAGGTTTCCTTCTTAACAAATGTATTTATTTATAACAATTTTATGGACATAGTATAAAGACGGACTTAATGCCTTTGGCATTTTCTGCCAATCGACCTTGGGGTGGTGCAGAAACTTAACCTGGTAGGTGCAACTTAAAAGAAAAATAGACAAACAATTACATGTTATTGTGAAAAAAATAAACAAATTTCTCGTAACCCTAACGGGCATGGGTCTTGGCAAAGGGTTGTCCGAAAAAGTCACTGTGGCCCTAGAACAACAACAACAGCAACAACAAGCAATAGTTCAATAGCCGTTTTTTCATCGTTAAATAACTCAAATGTGTTTTTTTGTCAGTAAAAATCAGACAAATGCAAAAGGTTAAAAGCCAACTGGGGCTTGAGCCTCAAACGGAACGCTCTGGCCTTATTATATACTAGCTTTTGTCGGCTTCGCCCGCGTACATAAAATATAGCCTATGTCACTCAGGAGCAAAGCAGCTTTTTATTGTTGCTAAAATTATTCCAATCGGATTAGTAGTTCCAGAGATTACCCCCTACAAACAAAAAAACATAAAAACAAAAAAACATAAAAACAAAAAAACAAACTTTACCTCTTTATTATATTAGTGTAGATAGTGTAGATGTAGATAGTGTAGATAAGGCGACGAAGGAACGGGATAGGTTGTTTAGTCAGTAAGAGTCTGACACTATTTCCAGCTCCACCCAAGGGCGGGATTTTTGTCATTGGATGATTTTCAACCAAGTAAAAAAGAAAAACACATCCTGATTAGCGGGCGAAAGCATTGGAAGATTTCTCATCTAAAAAAAAATGTCCGCCCCCCCAATTCTTTACCCATTTACATAGCAGAACAACGTTTCCCATCTCAGCTAGAGTCGATATTAGATAAGTGACAGCCCTACCAAATCACAGGGTTGTCAACAAACATGACATACGTGCCCCCCCACGCGCCAGCCGGCTCAGTGAACATAATCGAGCAGGCTGGAAGCCGACGGAACGTGACATCCCTACGTCGAGCAGTTTATGTCCAAAATTATAAACAATGTTTTTGTTTTTACATAATGTTTATAGAACGAGTGATGTTTATGTTTAAGAACCTTTGATAGTATCGAAAAGCATGGTGTCCTTCTGTCTCTTCATAGATTACTAGCTTTTGCCTGCGGCGTCGCTCCCGGCAACAAAAAAATGTGATAAATTTTAATGAAGAACCGCAAGAACTTAAAACAAACAACAATCAAATTGCCCATTGCTAGTGGCAATAGGCAGGGCAGATTGGTCGCAGAACGTATGTCCTTTGGGGCCAAATTATTATGTTTTCAAAAACTATCTTCTTAGGTTTTTTAAAAATGCTCTCTTGCGATTGGATTCTCGAGTAAAGCAATTAATTTCGTCCTGTGCGTAAATTAATTCGAGTTGAAAAACAATAGGTACTTTATTTTTTAATTTTATCTTTACAAATCGATAGTTTACGAAGGAGATGGCGCGATGAGTTAGACAAATTCCTCCCATACTGGCAAGAGGAAGCGCGCGCCCGCGATGGATGGAAGAAGTGGAAGGAAGTTTTTGCCCAGGAGTGGGACAGAACATGCTAACAAAAAAACAATCGATAGTGTTTCATATATCGGATCGACCTTCCACGCGATTAAAACGATAAAAAATTTAACGGTGTATATCGATGAAGAGATACATTTAAAAGTAAGGCTGAATACTTCCCTCGTACAATAAAACGACAAAATCAACTCCAGCCAGCGTCTGTCCAAACACAGATCCGTAGCTTCCTCTCGTATTTCTGTTTGACCGACGAACCGAAGTCGGATTTGTCAACCATTTGGACAATTTCACGATTTTGACTGACCACAGACAACTGTATTTTGTGCGAAGCAAAGTCGCTGTTATAGCGGATATTTTAGTAAGTCTGTGTTCTATAACTGGTATAAAAGAAAAATGTACGGGTCAGACCTAATATCTATAATATAAATTGTTTCTTCCGTTTAAAATATAAAACAAACTTTATATTAACTATGTTAGGTTTAGTGTAAATATTTAGTTTGTTTTACAAAATACAAAAACACAATGCACTCATATCTATAATATGTATATCACTACATAAGATATTCTTTATTAGTCTAAACATTGTATACAAACAGAAGCATGTAAGATTGAAATTTATAATCTAAGTCCAGTTTAGCCGTAAGTGTCGGCGTACAAATATTTATAACATTTAAAACAAAAAAAAAAAACAAAATCTTCAAACAAAACAAAAAAAATCCCTTGTTTCAGTTACAAAATTTATAAGTTGTAAACGATTTAACTTCAAGTTATTTTTATCTTATTACGTCAAAATTCAAAATTAATTAAAAACAGTGATTTAAAACAAATACAAGAACAATAGTGTATAACAAAGTTACGCTTCCCGCTCTCTCTCCCTATCTATGCTTAGAACTTTAAAACTACTCTCGCTAATTGCCAATAAACTGATTTGTCCTAATACATGTACCTGTAAATACTGTCTAGTAACATTTTTTATAATTCATTATAATACAAAAAAAGTATAATGGTAATGGCGCAACTCCACGACTAAAGCGCGTATTTTGCGTACGGAAAAAAGTATAACTAAGCAATTGAATTCAATTAAAATTTTAAAATATAAAATTATAATATTCTAAGCACACAAGCTTTGCTTACTTTGGAACTAGACGACATTGTGTCATAATTGTTAAAAAGTAATGAAGAAATTTCTACTATTATATAGGCAAAACCACTGGCAAGACTTAGTATTCCTTATTTCAATAAACCATTTGATAAAACCTCTATCACTCAGGTCTTATTTTATGACATTTAGAAATAAATTTTAGCTCAACACAAACAACCTAAATGTCAAAGGAAACACCCCTGTTTTCTTTACAAAATATATACATAATATACACAGTACATACATAGTACACTTGCCACTTGACACGTGTATAGAGACTGCCTCCTGAGTTTAAATATATGTACTTAAATATATATATAGATAGCCTCTGACATACTAGGTGAAGGATTGGCGTGGGACGAGCCGTGGTAGATGAAGACATTTCTTCGAGTAAAGAGCAATCTGCGAATAATTAAAACATCCGCTGTTTGATTCCTTTTTATCTCTATATAAATAAAAGCGCAATATCACTCACTGATTATGCACGACATCGCAAAAACTATACCTAACATCTTCAAACTTAAAATATGGCTAGTAGGTTCCTTATAGAGTACACTTTCTCTCATGTCTGTAGACATCTGCTAAGAACGGATTTTACAAAACTCCACTTCTAACGAAGTTCCGCACGGTGTCCCGCGAAGCGGCGAGCGTCCTTGCTGGCCTGCCACCATAGGATCTGAAGGCAACAGTCCTTGCACACTGGCACGATCTACGCGTGGAAATGTAATGCCAGGGCGAAACTCCGCTTCCGCGACAAGTCGAGGCATGGCGGACAGAACTCCGGCGGGATCCCATGGTGAAATGGCGACAGTAATTATCGCAACTACGCCTCAAAGAGGGGACCTATTGCCGTAACTATGACGTGCCCATGCTTCCAAATACTGCAAAAACAAATGTATTGCACCCGTGTTTTGTGAGATAATAAAGTGGTTATGTCCTAAAGCCACAATTATCACCATATTCCAGTTCAAATATTTCCAATTTGCGTATTCACGTGAGATGTAAAACTATACCAATTTTACATAACAATATCTACAGCTAATAAACTCATTTCAAACTCTTATTTTACCATTTATCTAACTAATAAAAATTTTACTTATGTACTCAGCATGTTGATTTATATTTATCACTAATGAACAAAGTAACCGCTTTTATTAACCATAAATTGAATCTTCCAACGTATTTAAAACAAGATGTCCCAATCGTATAATATAGAATATATATTTAGATACAAGTGCAGAAAGTTTATCATTGCTACTGAGCTCAAATTTACACGAGCCGTAATCAAGGATGTTATGACCCCGAGGGTTGCAGTGACAAATTTCCACGTGTATCGAAAGAGGTTTTTCAATACACTTACTAAGCTATAAATAAATGGGGTTTTATATTCGCCTCGTGGAAAATGACACGCGCCAGTCGGATACGATAAACGTAATAAAATAGTTACAAGGCGCCTGCACTTATCCGCACTAGTGCGTAAAATAAAATAGTAGAAATAAAATGGAGTTTTCGAGTAGGTGTGTTGAAAAACGAATTTTCTCGCAATGTTCTTTAACATTTAATTTTAGTAACTTGTGTAACTTTTTTTAAATTGTGTATTTTATTGTTGCAGGCACACAGCACTTCTACCACTTATAAGGGACGAGTTCGTTGCCGGTGTGGGTGTTAATATCAACCTAGCATAATTAAAAATATCTAGTCAAAAAATAACCTAGTTTGTATCTAGTCGAATCAATAAATCGAATTAATTCTAGTATAATTTAAGGTAACTGTTAATTCGTACCTGCTTTATAAAAAATATATATATTTATTATTTATTTTAATTCTAATTATTTAATGCGTTCTAAATGAAAAAGAATAATATTATAGTCTTATGCAAGCTGAATACTGAATCGAGTGTCGTATATTTAAGTTTTAATAAAATTGAAACAATATATTTAATAAATAGAACATAATTTTAAATACAGCAGATTCATATTCATAATGATATTTATATTTTTTAATAAATAATAAATTAATGTTACCATATCAAATAATAATTATAGAAAAACGGATATAAGAAACAGTGCACATGATTACAATATTAAAATATTTTTTGTGGATAAATCATCGCCAGATCGTTTTAAACGATAAAATTTGATGATATTTAAATCCCCGTTTGGCCTTCTTTCTATATTACCATAGAAATTATAAATCAATGATATGACCAAATGAATATTGACAATCATGTGTCATGAAAATAAAAAAAAATGTCAGTGAGAGGGTTTTTTTAAACATAATGACACTCGATTTTGTAATTCCACTCATTTTGTACGCAGTATAGTTCCGTTTTTTAATTCTAGACTACAATTTGACAACTCAAAATGTCACACTCTAGAAATATGTTCCCAATTTTCTGCCGTTTGGCATTTTAAGTTGTCAAATCGTTGTCTAGAATTAAAAAACGAACTATAAGAGGGCATGATTATTTTTATTACAATAAAAATAAAACTGTACTTATTTTTAATTTTAAGTAAAAATGTTGTCGATGCCAGAATAAAATGTACTATTTAGTGAATAATCATTATGTGCATAGATTGATCAATCGTAAACCAAATTATTGGTGGTTGACCGGAACTGTATGAGAAAAAAAAAGATTATTTTAAAATAGAACAAGTTTTCTGGATTTTTCGAAAGTATATTTGGTGTAATTTAGAAACAGTTGTGTTTTGTTTCGTTTTACGAATGTATGTAATTATAATTAAATAATAAGAAAAAATATAATTTTAGGACAATATGTGTTCTACGGAAAGGAAGTACATGAAAATCATTAGGAAAATAACAGAATTGATTATACTTTTCAATGGGGATAAGCAAAGGAATCGGAAAATTTCAGGAAAATATAATTAAAAATCTAATTGCACTTTTGCACAACCTGGAAATTAAATTCCTAACCTCAAAATACGAGGGTCTATTAAAATACTCATTGATGTCAAGAAATTTGCAAAAAAAAACCTGCGACTTTTTTCCATTCCCTAAAATAATTTCAGTCTAGGCAGGCCTAATACACTGATCAAAAAAAATTATATAATACTTCCTTAAATCACAAAATACAAAAATCTCGGACCATTTTCATAAGTGTGAAAATTTTTTTGATCAGTGTATATAACTATTTTTGAAAAACCCCATAAAAGTAGGGCTTTTAGATAATAATTAACGGACCACTGTGTATTTATTATCCTACGCCTTTTAGGGGAATATTGTATATAGAGAATATATCACTATATATAGCGGTAAGCCAAATTTTAGCAGATGACGATAAAATTAATCTATATATCAGAATATAAAACGTTTCAAAAACTTTAAATATCGGTTTTAATTCAAATTATAAGTATTGTGTAAATTGTAAAATAACTTCACACAAACAACACAAAACACACACAAACAACACAACAACAAACGGTCATTAACAAACACACATTTTTTCTATAAATTTTTCCACCTGCCACTGCAATTGAGCTTCGAGCTCAAGTATCTGAAAGTGTCATATAAATTACTCGAAATCCGCAAAATGTCCCAATAAATCAAACAAAGAGGATTATAAACACACGAATAGATTTTTATACGTGAAAAATGAACACTCGTTCTATCACTCGATCTACGAGTATTAACAATCTGTTGTCATAAAAAAATGTGGATATGGGCAAGATTCCATAAAATGTCAGATTAGTCAATGAAACACATACATATACTATTTTCTAAATTGAAAATAAAATTTGACAGAACATAATTTGAAATACAACCGATTCATAATCATAATGATATTTATATTTTAATAATAATAATTAAATTATATCACCGTATCGAATAATAGAAAAACGGATTTACGGATTTAGCACAGTGCACATGGTTTGAAAATTCTTTTATCGGATTACAGTTACACACAATAAAATCGTTTAAAAGCACAGATTTTTACCAATAGCAAGTTCGAAATATTTAAATAAATAATTACCAATAAAAAAATTAAATATGTATAATGTAATATAAAATTAATGGTTCCATATTTCTGCTTTAGTAAAAAATGTCGATGACTTTTTTGAAATGTAGTAAATAAATGGAACTTAAAAAATAAATGTTAAATGGTAGTTAATATTATATTAATAAATTATAATTGTTATTAAATACGAGATTAACGATTGTAAAGTTAAATAACGAACGATAAAAGCGACGTCCACGTGGAGTTCAAATTGTAACGTATAAAATAAGTTGCGAAACGAAATATTTGAAAATGGCCGACGTACAACGAAACGAAAGAGCCACAGGGATTTTCCGCTAAAAATAGAAAGTATTGTTATATAAATCTTACTTTTATACTAATTTATATTGTATAATCTTTCTGCGAACGCAATTTAAATTGCAAACCTGTATTATCAATTTCATTTTTAGCGGGAAACTCTTCAAAATGGCCGAAATAATGACGTTAAAATGTCATTTTCAAATATTTAAAAAATAATATATCTAAATTTAATATTTTAAATGAGTGTCAAATAATTATAAAATAAGTTTTAACGTAATGTACCTAAGCTTATATCCTAAGTAAATAATAAAATAACAATGAAGTATTATAATGTAAATAATTATAATGTTTAATCGCTTAAAAATCTCGTCTGTGTTTTGTGATATATTAGGTAGTTAGAAAAATTCACATGTTTGAGCGTGATAGGCTGCAAGTTTTTATTTCATATTTGAATTACCTATTATGACATTCATAACTTGCATTATATAATAAATTGAATTTATTATTTAGCTTCCAACTTGGTTAAATAAAAAACAGTGATATTCGTAAAGATATGTAAACTTTTTGACACTCGAATTTTGTTTTTAACTTAACTGCTATTATAATATATTTTTTGAAACATAATATTTCAATTATTTCATCACTGTTATTAAAACATTATCCGAAAGACATTAATTTAGAAATTTAAATGTATTAAAAAAAACTGGTTTATATGAAGTTTAGATATTTTTATGAATAAATCTGATTTAAGTTGTAAGTTAAAAATTATTTATCTTAATTCCTACATGAAATATCTGTGAAAATTGTTGAATGATGGTTTATTATAAATTATTTGCTAATTTATATTAAAAAATGTACGCTATCATTGACATAAATGTAATTATGTTCAAGTTTTTTACATTATATACTGAATTCGATTTAAGTTGAGAGATGATTAAAAATAATTCAACTGTGCAAACAAAGTCAAAATATTTGAGAATCATAATTATAATTATACATTTTATATTCTACTTTTATTTATTTTACTTGAACGAAAATTTGACTATAATTTAATTTCCAAAAATATAAATAATAAAAATAATTTATATAATTTTCCTGGAATCTGGAATAGTTTAAATTACGTCTTCCATTAAATGCAATGCAATGCTTTTTACAATTGTACAATTAATTATCATTCAATTATTAATAATTTGTGGTTGTTTAGGTTATCTGCGTGTGGCTGAAACGCTGTGTTTATTATAGAACTGCATTAATTCATTAGTATTTGTTTGTAAAATCTGTTTATGGTATTGTTGTATGTACTCTGACCTACTGAAACATATATATGCCTTCAAATATTTTTTTTAATTGCTATAAACTAGTGCTTGAGTGCAATCCTGTGAAGTTCGTACGATTAAACCAAATTTAATAAAACTTAACGAAATGTACGCCAAGACAATTATATCCCATAGCTTGAGACACAAAATGTCAAAAACAAGTCTGTCACCTCTGTATTAATGTAATATTTTAAATTAATTAATTGAAATTAAATTCAAAATTAAAATGAATAGATTAGAGTTAGTCTAAAGCACTGGTTCCTAACCTGCGGTCTGACTGATGATCCGCAAGATTTATGTTTAAAGTATGGAGAGACGGATATTTTCTTAATTTTCCAACTAAAAAGCAACAGAATTTAAGTTTCTATCAAAAATGTTGATTTTAATGACGATGCTCTTTAGTTCTGATTTTAAAGAAAAGGTGTACTACAAGTTTCTGTTATATTTTAATATGATAGTTAGGTTTTCTCTGGATTTCTAGCCTCTTGATAACAATAAAGTGGTTCCTAATTTAAAATAGGTTGAAAACCACTAATTTAAAGAGTCGAATCGTGGTGAGTTTTTAGTTGAACTTTTAATCTTGGAATTAGCACTTTCCCCCATTATTATTATGACTCATATTTTATGTGTGCTCGTATGCTCTGATATATGAGCTCTAAAACTCCAAAGCTACATCGAAACCCATTTAACGGTTACGAAGTTTTAAGCGTAAAGAAATTACAATAATACAAACACGCATACATAAAAACTTCCAACCTTATTATACTAGCTACTGCCAAAAAAAATATCTTAAGAGAAAATAATACCTGAATAAAAAATAACCTATATGCCATTATCTACCTTTATATCAAGTTTCATCGAAATCCGTTCAGTTGTTTTTGCGTAACAGAGTACCAAACATACATGCAAACTTTCACGTTTATTATTAGTAAGATTATAATGTATACACATTAAGACAATATTGACTCATCGTCAACAGTGTAACTGCGTGGTTATACGGCAGTGAAAATTAATTTAGACCATTACTATCAAACAGGAAATTTATTACACAGAATATACAGTGTTTTCAAATATATAATATATTTTTTGAGTAGATCAGTAGATGTTACATAATATTTTCTCGTGATTTATTAATGTCCTATCCTAAAAACATCGTTTCAGTCACTATTATGTTAAGTATATTTATGATTATTTGTTTACAAGTGTGCACTGAACATGAGTAGAAATAAATACGATCATAGAAGAATTTTGTGTTTTATTCTTTTTAGCCACTGCCCTCTATTATTTACCACTAGACTAGCCAATTATGTTTGACAGTAAATTTTTTGTACTTATTTCATGCGCCTCAAGGAGTTGTCAGCAAACCGTAGGGGCCTAACAGGGTACTTGGGCAAAAAATCGATTTCTGAAATAAACGAAGGAAGAGGCATTGATTCTTAGTCTGTAACAGTTTGACAACATGTCCCGCCCCGCCTAAGACCGCGGATATGTCATGGATGATTTTCTCACGGGAAAAAAGACAACGCGTCTGGTCGGAAAATCATCATTTTTAAAAGGAGAATTTAGAGACAACAAAAATCTTGTTTAACCCTTTTCCCGCATCTCAAAGAGTTGTCAGCAAACTGTACGAACGAAGCCTACTGGGGCCGAGGGTTGATGCGAAAGCGTTATACCGGGAATCTGGGACTAAGGCAAGGAAGGAACGGGGTAGGTTGTTTAGTCAGTGAGAGTCTGACACTGTTTCCCGCTCCGCCCAAGGGTAGGATTCGTCAGTCGATGATTTTTACCTACCACAAAAACCTTGTCCCGCTTACCTGTAAAATCAAACCCTGTACGTCTTATTTCCTTTCACTTACACCTACTACTATAAAGAAGCTAGCGACTAGATTATTTTAGTGGGTAGACTCGGCGACGAAACGGCAATATTTGCCCTAAGATAAAGTCCTTATAACAACGCTCGAAATGTAATAAAAAGGGAGGAACTACAATCCAATGTTACGACAAAAACTTATTCCTATGGGCAGTAAATTTTTATGGCGATAGGGAAGAGTAGGAATGTAATATTTGCTCTACCAATGAAGAGGGAATATGAAGATATGTATAGTTTATTACCTGCTTGTAAAATATGGGAAATCAATAACAGATGAAACGCAAAGTTTTGGGGTTGAAACGTTTGGGTATTTTTTTTGTGCGGAGCAAAAATCATCCAATGACATCTCCTGCTCTTGGGCGGAGTGGGAGTTAGTGTCAGACTTTTACTGAAAAAAAAAACATCCACTGAACGAAGTGGAAAAAACATCCACTGAACGGAGTGGAAAAAACATCCACTGAACGGAGTGGAAAAAACATCCACTGAACGGAGTGGATTTTTTAGTCAATAAAACAATATATATCATATATCACACGTTGTGGTAGAAATGAAAAAACAATCACTCTCCACTTTACGTGTAGGGGAGGTATCCTAGTACGCTGGTTTTCAACTGACCTGTGAATATCTGCGTTAATGGGTTTCTGACAGAAAGACGGATAAACCAACAGACAGACAGCAAAGTGATCCTATATGGGCTTTTATTTTTCTCCGATGTGTAAAAATCATCCAATGACAACACCCGCCCTGGGATAAAGCGGGAAATAGTGTCAGACTCTTGACTAAACCAACGTAGGCACGGGGTAGGTCTGCAGGGGCCCTTCAGGGTCGAAGCCTCCTGGAGCCTAGAGGGTGGTGCAAACTGTTACCTCGACTCCAGGAATAAGGCAAGGAAGGTACGGGGTAGGTTTTTTAGTCAGTAAGAGTCTGACACTGGTCTCCCGCTCCGCCCAAGAGCGGGTTTCGTCATTGGAGGATTTTCACCTACCATAAAAAAAAAACGGGGTAGGTCCCTGTGCCTACATTGCCTTTATACCAGGTCCAGAGCGCTCCTTTCAGACGCGATCCCTTGACCCCAGTAGGTTTCGACTATTCGGTCCATAATCCATAATATCGATTGAGTTAAAAAAAAATGGAGCTGATTGAATGAGTTATACAGAAGTTTTATCAAAGGTTGAAAGGTTTCTAAGAATATGGAAGACAACTCGAATTACTTGTTGACCAACTTTATTGTAAATTTAATAATGAACGAGTATTTATTTACTTGACTTACGAGTTGTAGGTCGCGGGTGCAAACCCAGCCAAGCGCATTTCTTTGTGTAATTTACTTCATCACCACTTCTCTCAATACGGTGAAGGAAAACATCGTGAGGAAACCGGCATGTCCTAGACCTAAAAACTTCGAAGTAAGCAGAGCTTGTGTTATGAGTACTAGACAACTGATAAACATACTTAAATATTTCTAAATACTTACATATTATAGATAAATTACACCCAGACACAGAACAAATGATCGTGCTCATCACACAAACATTTGTCCTGGGTGGGAATCGAACCCACGACCTGCGGCATAGCAGTCAGGGTCACTAACTACTATGCTGACAGGCCAGTCAAATAAAATAATTGTTTCTTTAATAGCTTTAAGATTGCGCCATTTCGCGTGAATAAATTGTTTTTCTTTTTTACCTTCTTCCATTCCCTGTCCTAGAGATGAGGTCTGTGTCCCAGCAGTTGGAGCATTAAAAAGGCTGATGATGGTTAGGATTATTGTGTACAAGTAAGTAAAGACCTCAAAATTGGCCTTTCATAATGCACTCATAAATTTAAAAAGTAACGAAAAAATATCCATAGAAACCTTGATAAATTAATCGAGATTCTCTAATAAGAAATCTTTTTCCAAAAACGTTTAACTTTAAAAAAATACGTATTTCCTAGACCAAGTTTTGTGAAATATTCGAGTGAGCGACGGAATTACTGAATGCCAACGGAGCGTTCAGGCGTCATCTCTCTGTTCCCGTTGTCTCTACCAAGTTTTGTTTTGGATGAAGAAACAAGCTTTTAAACTATATTCAAGCTAACGATTGACGGCTCGGGAAGGACACTTTTAGTTTTTTAGTATAGTTAAAAAGAAAAGAAAAGTGTTGGAGATAAGACAAACAAGGAGTCTATATAATAGTTGTTTTTCGACAACAACAAAAATCATTATGGCGGCTGACTATAAGTGCCGTTAATTCACGCGTAAATTCACGCCATGAATAAACTACACAATGTACCCCCTACGAAAAACGTCCACATTTACGTTCACGCCTGTTTATGGAACTTCATAGTAATAAACAAAATTAATAATTTCTAAACTAATAACCGTAGAGCAGTGGTGGCCAAGTGGTAACTGCCACGACTTACGAGTTGTAGGCGCATTAGTTTGTATAATTTATTTCATCACCACTTCTCTTAAAGCGGTGAAGAAAAACGAATAAAAAACAAAAGGACGATATTTTTTTCATATTTTCCGCGTCAACGGAAACTCTATTCTAAACATCTTATCAATACTCATAAAGTTTGTAAAATGAAACATTTTTAGAACGAATCATTTGTGAAATAAATTGTATACAAAAATTTGGTTGCAATAAATAATTTTTCTTTAAGTAAAAAGTTTAATGAGTCTACTCATTTACACCTTACCTTCTCTAACAATCCAATCACTAAAAAACCCATTCACAATACCTTACAAAAAATGCGCGTACCATCCACTCAGTCGTAATAACACCCTGATTGCTTCATCTCCCTGCTACAGGGCTACCGATAGCACTTTACGAGGACCTTCCGCCAGACCCAACGTTTATGCCTGCATCGTTGAAGGATTATCTCGAAGCTTTGTTGTGTCAGAATTTAGGTTATCAGAGAGTAATGTTCCTAAGCAGATTGACTTGTCAAGGTCTTGAAAAATACTATAGTTCGTTTTTTAGTCCTAGACTACTATTTGACAACTTAAAATGTCAAACTCCAGAAAATTGGGAACATATTTCTAGAGTGTGACATTCTGAGTTGTCAAATCGTAGTCTAGAATTACAAAACGAACTATACTGATACTATACTTCTATAGAAGCCATGCACATTTAATCGAGATTTAGAATGACAATCGATATTTCTCCAAAACTATTAATGGTTTAAGAAAGAACACTTACCTATATCCTGGAACAAGTTTTGTGAATTATTCCAGTACTAAATCACGAAGTTTTCAGGCGTTATCTCTCTTTTTTCGCGTTGTCTCTTCATCAAACATCGCATTGGATTGCATTAGACGAAGCAACACGTTTGTAAGGGGTTGATATACGCCAGCGCACTTGAGCGAACAAAAGAGGGGCAAGAAGAATAATCGAATAATAATTGTCCTTCATTTATTAAACACAATTTGATTAAAAGCATTGGTGGTCGAGTGGTAAAGGCCCCGACTTAAGAGTTGTAGGGCGCGGGTTCAAACCCAGCTGCCATCACTGTTCTCAAAACGGTGAAGGAAAACATCGTGAGGAAACCGGCAAGGTCTAAAATTTAAAATTCATCCACCAATTCGCTCTGGGCTCGCGTGGTGGATTATGGCCTATTCCCTCTCTTGGGAGGAGGCCTGTGTCACAGCAGTGGGAACATTAATAAGGCTGATGATGATCAGGATGATTAAAAGCCACATGATGTGATTCTGAACTCATTGTGCTCCATATTGGTGTGAGGCATTTCGTTGTGAGGATAAACAAATGAATAAATCTTTGGAAATTTTAACACTCTAGCTATCACTGTTCATAAGAAACAGCCAAGAGACAGACAGCGGAGTCTTAGTACTAGGATCTCGTTTTTACCTTACGGTATGGAGTCATAGTTTCCTTGCGTGATTGCATTAGGATTGAAGATATCTGCAGGAGAACCAAGGTTACGATCATAGCCTGAAGAATCGCCAAACTAAAGTGTCAGCGAGGCAATGTGCCCTGCTCGTAGAAAGGATGGCTAATTTGGCGAAAGGTTCTAGAGAGGCGATTAGAATCAGAATCAGAATTTGCTCCGGAAAACGCAGTATTGACAGGCCTTGCACAAGGTGGACCGATGACCTGTTAAGAGTCTCGAGAATGTGGTGGATGCAGAGAGACGTGAGACCGTTCGTTGTGGCGATACTTGGGGGGCAGTTATATCCACCAGTAGACCTCCTCCGACTAAAATGATGATGGTACAGGGTGTAAAGGACAGGTTTCATCATCGATGATGACGGTTTCCTTGCAAATAGCTAAAGTGAGTATTTCCTCACTCAATAACTTACATCATTGTAACTCACAGACAATACAGTATACATTTGCATGATAAGCAGTTATTTAGTGGTATTATTCGAGACAATGAGACCGATTTATAGGTTTCGGTCATCCCGGCTTACTAATATATCATACGTGATGACGTTGGCGATAGCTCTGTGTTTATGTTTGTTTTGAACTATTCTAGTTAGATGTAGTTAGTGGATGTAGACAATGTTTGAGTTTGATTATAAAAAGCACCATTATGCTAGACTGGGGGGCTTTTTTATAGTGAGTAAAAATCATCCAATGACACAGTGTCAGACTTTTACTGAGTAAAACCCAAACCGTTCCTTCTAAGCCCTACATAACGGGTTGACCTTCCTTTTAGAAATCGGTCTATGGCCCCAAAGGGCTGGGGGACGTACGAATTGTAGGTCGTAGGTTCAAACCTAGCCAGGCGCTTGTAATTTAATCGTATATGCAATAATTTTTTAACTTATATTTTTTATTATCCTGATTTTTAATATCCGGTATTTTGTTTAAATTTAAAAATACATAATATATTAAAATCAATTCACGTAACCTAAAATTACCACTGGGTACAGCGCCATCTCTCGAGAAATTGGCTTACTAATTTATACATGGGCTACTTCGCGCTGTTAAGTCATAGCTTAAGGGTTCTGTTACAGTGTAAGAAATTTGTGACAGACGGGAAACTACTGAACCCTACACTGAGCGTGGCCCGAC
This sequence comes from Mythimna loreyi, assembly GCA_029852875.1. NCBI lineage: Eukaryota > Metazoa > Arthropoda > Insecta > Lepidoptera > Noctuidae > Mythimna > Mythimna loreyi. The sequence continues at coordinate 4,974,525 of CM056799.1, forward strand.
ACGCTCTTTAGTTTTGTTACTAATTCTTGTTTTTTAACTATTTATCATGTACAAGTCACAAATATGCAGTCGTTTTATTACTTACTAGCTTTTGCCCGCGGCTTCGCCCGCGTGGTATTGGGGTTGGGGTTTCCGGGATAAAAAGTAGCCTATGTCCTATTCCGGAGTGTATCCTATGCCTGTGCCAAATTTCATTCAGATCCGTCCAGCCGTTTTGGCATGATTGAGTAACAAACATCCAAACATCGTAACTTTCGCATTTAAAATATTAGTAAAATTACTGGGATCCAGGCCTCCTCTCTAGGAAAGAGAATGGGCCATAATCCACCACGCCGGCCCAGTGCAGATTGGTAGTGGTATCGGTAATTGTCTTACTGAGACTTGTGATTATTTTTCTTGCTTTTATATAGCCTCTTTTAATAATGTGAATGTAAGAACATTGTAGACGCAAATTTTAGATGACTTCCTTCCCATTTAACGGTAGGAGTTCAATATTGACTGGTCTGCACTGTCCTTACATAATTTATGTGCTGTAATATGGAAATATTGTAAAGATAACAATTTTTTTTAAAAAGAGTAACCATGGAGTTTCTTGCCGGTTCTTCTCCATAGGAAACGACCAATTTGGAACCGTGCACTAGCATCTGACGTTTTATAAGTGCCCATGTAGGCCCATGTGAAATAAAAATTTTTGACTTTGACTTTGACTTTGTAGATGTCACATATATTCGAATTTTTGGTTCTAGTACATGTTTTAATACCGTTTTCCTCACGATGATTTCCTTCACCGTTTTGAGAGCAGTAGTGATGAAATAAATTACACAACGTAATGCACCTGGCTCGGTTTGAACGTTTTATTACTTAGGTTATTAGAAATTCCTAGCAAAGCTAACACAGCTACTAGTTTCGCACATAAACTCAAAGACAGTTCTCAACAATTCAACCGCAGCACGTTTCGACTTAGATTCGTCGAATTCCCGAATTTCACATCACTATCACCGAAAATGTTTGAAGTCCATTCAGGCGTGTCCGAATAGCCACAAAGAGTAAATTGTGTTGTGGTATGTTTGAATGGAAATGGAATGCGCTTATAGTGTTCAAAAAGGTTGCAGTCTTTTGTTTTTAAATTGTTGATAGACAAGTGCTTTGCCGCTATCTCATCAGCCCGTAGCCAAGTTACGATCGTTTCGTTAACGTCGAACGCTAGCAAAGGACTGCATAAGGCAACGACGCTCACGCCCTAAACGCTGCCGGGATTCCAATCCGGCCATCATAGGTGCGGGATTCTCCTGGAGCCTAGAGGGTGGTGAAAACTGTTACCTCGACTCCAGGAATAAGGCAAGGAAGGTACGGGGTAGGTTTTTTAGTCAGTAAGAGTCTGACACTGGTCTCCCGCTCCGCCCAAGAGCGGGTTTCATCATTGGATGATTTTCACTTACCATAAAAAAAAAAAAAAAAAAATTGGTGCGGGATTGCGGACGGCGTCCGGACCTATCCCACTCGCCAACGGCGAGCACTGTTCCCGCGCGCCTCAAGGAGTTGTCAGTCTACTGGGGCCTCAGTCTCTGAAAGGAAGGTCCGACCCCGATATGAGAGCGAAGAAGGAATGGGGTGGGTCGTTTAATTAATAAGAGTCTGACCCTGTTTCCCGATCCGCCCAAGGGCGGGATTCGTCATTAGATAATTTTTCCCACCATAAAAAAATACATCTTGTTTGAAAATTTTTATTGTCTGTATATCACGGTAACGAGATACAGCCAGGTGACAAACGAACAGACAGATGGACGGACAGCGGAGTCTCAGCAATATCCCGTTTTACCTTTAGACATTGCGCACTGGAAAACGCAGTGTTGGAAGGCTTCTCACAAAGTGAACCGATTACCTGGTAAGAGCCGCGGCAATGCGGTGGATGCGCACAGGAATGTCTGTCGTAGCGACACATGAGGGAGTCCAACAGTTGACGTCCTTCGACTGAAATTATGACGTTGTCATTTTGAGTACGAAACCATAAAACTACCAAGTAAATAATACAACTGAAACGAATCTAACAACGCCTTAGGTCTAATTTAAGTATATAAAACGGTAGAGCCATTACAGACTGATTGAACGAAGCTAATCATATCAAGTTCATTCGAAAAGATTATGATTGGAACAATAATTTTAAATTTGGATCATGTACGTGACCACGCCTTAGTCTCTTGATTGTCCTCATACAATATACAAATTTCATCATCAGTATTTTTAATGTTCCCACTACTGGGACTGGGAGAGAATAGGCCATAATCCAGACACGCGCGCCCAGTGCGGGTGTAGATGAGATGTGACAAGATGTCACATGTCTTAAAATTTTCGGTTTATGCAGTTTCTTGCCGGTTCTTCTCCATAGGAAACGACCAATTTGGAACCGTGCACTAGCTTCTGACGTTTTATAAGTGCCCACGTAGGCCTATATGAAATAAAAACCATTTTGATTTTGGTTCTAGGACATGCCGGTTTCCTCACATCGTTTTACTTTTTTCGTAATACATATTATATTTAGTTCGTCGGAATTTGATATTCGGAGTGAGTGCGGGTAGTTCAATAAAAATCTTATTAGGCACTAGTACTTACGGTTTTCTCCAATAAAACAATGTTCACAATCACAAAACGAAAACGAGTGTGGACAATACATTCACAATACACAACAGAACATACAATAAACAGAGAAATAATAGTTTTTTGCAAAATAAGGTTTCCAAAACTCAAAAGCACGTACGACAGTTGGTAACGGACTGGAAGTTAACATTATCCGACTACCTTCGACTCCAACGATGCGTTCCGAAACATGATGTCGTTTAAGGCGGCCTACAATAATATTGCATTGACATCTGATTGTAGAATATTATTGAACGTGTAGGGGATAGTATTGAAACATTTGTGCAATGATTTAACAAAAGTTTAATTGATCTTGAATTTTATTGTGCAATCTTATTGACCGTTTATAGGCCGCCTACAAGTGACTCTCGCACGCTCACATGCAACGTTCATTTTTTTTTATGTTGTGTAAAAATCATCCAATGACGAATCCCGCTCCTGGGCGGAGCTAGAAAGAGTGTCAGACTGTTCCTGACTAAACAAACAGCCCACCATGTTCCTACTTTGCCCTTCGCACTGGGGCCAAGCCTTCCTTTCAGAAAGAGACCCTGGGCTCTAGTAGACTTCGACCATTTTGCAGAGTCCCTATGACACACGCAACGTCCTTCGATTCTATATCGACACCACCGATGCGTTCCGAAATATGGAATAGGGTATAGAAAAAAAGAATAAAGAAAGATTGTATATTCTGCCTAAACAAATAATAGTGCATACTATTAAAAAAAAAACAGCTTCCAAAGATATGAGAACCTTTAGAACTGACCATAACAGACTGATGAACGAAGCAGGATCACTTGCAAAAAATTTTATATGATTTGAAAACAAAAAAAATTAAATTCGAACGCGCGAATATTGAATTTAAATATTCGAATTCACGTTCTCGAATGTGACATATATCTAACGGTCGTTCCTACCTACAGTTCAAATATTTAAAAACAATAAACATAAATTTTAATGTCCCAGGTATATACCGATATCTGTGATCGCGAGTATCGGGAACGGGGTCGCATACCGGAACTGATTCAGTCGGCTGTTCCGTCATCAACCCCCAGGGGCCACGGATGTACTCTAGTTGCATTTGCCCTACTAACTGGCAACGTGGCACGTACATATACACCGTTAAATTTTGGTCGTTTTAATACGGTAAGGAAGTTTTCGTTTCACGCGTACTAACGTAGCGTTTTTTTTTTTGTAATTTTGTATTTTTGCTTTTTGATTTTATGTATGTCAAATAATTTATTTGTTTTTATTTTGTTTATTAGTATAGTTAAATAAGTTACGTAGTCGGGCAGCGTCTGCCGTCGAATTCGGCTGGTGCTGAAAATCAGCGCTGTGGCTCTGTTTTACACATGAGCCCCAGCTTTTGCTGAGCACCAGCCGTTTTGTGCGGGTGTGTTGCATTATTATTTTTTTTTATTTTTTTTGTATTATTACCTATTTAGTTGTTTTTGTTTTTTATTGTATGCTATACTCTCGCACAAATAAACGTTTTTTCTTTCATTCTTTCTTTCTAACTACCTACTCGTACAAAAATAAAGGTTTAAAAAAATAAATGCCAATAACAGTTTTTAACAGTAATAACAACTGCAAATTGCATTTAATTGTTTAAACAATTTTTTTTACGAGTTCTCTTGCGCTAAAATTCGCAGAGCCTAACTTCAAGTTCTTCGCCAAGATCCGAAGGCCGTACTGTACTCGTCATTATGACTACACTTGGGGCAGTCCGGGCCAAGCCCAAGTCGTCGATGGAGCGCTCAGTTCCCGCACGCCTCAAGGAGTTGTCAGCACCGTAGGAACTCCGCAAAAGGATCGAAGCCTACTGGGGTTCAGGGCCTCTTTCTGAAAGGAAGGCTTGGCCCTAGTGCGAAAGGCAACGTAAGTATGGGATGGTTTGTTCAGTCAGTAAGAGTCCGACACTATCTCCCACTCCGCCGAAGAACGGGATTCGTCGATGGATGATTTTTGACCACCATAAAAAAAAAATGCTACACTTGGGACAGGGCTATTCAGAGTTATGTAGTGTAGGTACCTACTTATAATATTTTAGACGAGTATATCCACGTAACGACAAGCTAGCCAATACCTTATACCTTCTGCAGAAATTGAATATTTCAGTAACAAAGAATTGGTAAAAATGCACCGAATTTCGTCCGCTCGAGGTCACTAGAAACTGTGAATGTTTGATGTGCTCACAAGTTGTTACAGTTTCATCTGGCTGCAGGCGCCGAACAAGCATCTAATGAATTTGACATGCTTTGACGTCTGTTTGACGTATATTGCTGACCGGGCTACCAAGTATTTTAGAAGAGTGTAGACATATTTGAGGAGGAGGAGTTTGTTGTGTAAACCTACTGTGGCGACTATACATAATATAGGTCACATGCTGGTAACGTGAAAGGCAAGTCTAAAGTAGTAGCGATGCCACTTTTTTATGGTTGGTAAAAATCATCGAATGACGAATCCCCTTCATGGGCGGAGCGGGACACAGTGTCAGACTCTTACTGACAAAACAACGTACCCCGTCCCTTTCTTGCCTTGATCCCCGGGCCACGGTAATTCGCTTTCGCATCAACCCTTGTCCCAGGAGACTTAGATTCAGCAAGCATTCGCCGATAGTCCTTTCGTCGAAACAAACAAATGCGTACCATCCTGTCGACGAAACGTCCATCGGTGAAACGTTCTATCGAAGAATCTCTCAAAAACGAAACGTCCTGTCGGCTTATAGTCCAAAGGAGAAACGACTGTCGGCGAATGCTTGCTGAATCGGAGACTTAGACCATGCTAGGCCCCTACAGTTTGCTGACAACTCCTTGCCGTGGTCGGAAATCGGGATCAGAATCGCGGCAGCTTCTAGTAACAGTCCGGATCAAGCCAAGTTGTCGACGGCGCAAACTGTTCCCACGCGCCTCAAGGAGTTCTCAGCATAAGGAGGGCTCCAACTGCAGGGCCGAAGCCTACTGGGGCCTCGTCCGGTTTCTGAAAGGAAAGTCCGACCCTGGTATAAAGGCTAAGAACGAATGGGGTGGGTCGTTTAGTTAGTAAGAGCCTGACAATGTTTTCTGCTCTGCCCAAGGGTGTGATTCGTCACTAGGTTATTTTTTTCAACCATAAAAAAACACCTACAAACTTAAAATTTGGCAAGTAAGTTCCTTATAGACATCTGCTAAGAACGGATTTTACGAAACCCCCTTAAGTGTATACCGACTGTCACGCAGGCGAAGCCGCAGGTAGAAACTAGGTTAAGTTTAAACGACATTACTCAATTAAGCATTTAATGGTAAGCCGTGTAATCTTATTGACAGAGTGAATGGATTACACAGTAATGCGATGCAGTCCTTTGATTGAACCAACTATAATATTGATCATGATTGTGTTGACTTCTCGCTGTAGTCAAGGATTTATATATGTACTAGCTTTTGCCCGCGGCTTCGCCAGCGTGGGTTTGGGGTTTCCGGGATAAAAAGTAGCCTATGTGCTATTCCGGAGTGTATCCTATGCCTGTGCCAAATTTCATTCAAATCCATTCAGTAGTTTTTACGTGAAAGAGTAACAAACATCCATACATCCATACTTACAAACTTTCGCCTTTATAATAGTAGTAGGATTAACACAAATCCTTGACAGCATATTTATTTATTTACTAGCTTTTGCCCGCGGCTTCGCTCCCGGCAACAGTTTATTCTACTTTACTCCAGTCTACCCTACTCTACCCTGCTCAACCCTAGTCTACCCTTCTATACCACATTTTTTTTTTCATAAGAACCTTCTCCTGACAATAACAAACACAACAAAAAAAAGAATTATCGAAATCGGTTAAGCCATTCTCGAGTTTTGCGCTTACCAACACATTTTGCGATTCATTTTTATATTATAGATAGTACAAAGGCGGACTTTCGTTTGCGGGCTGAAAGGTTAATGCCTAAGGCATTTTCTACCAGTCAACCTTTGGGTGATGCAGAGAATCATGAACAACAACAACAATACAATAAACAATAACAATAACAACATAACAATATTATTAAGGCAAAAGTTAGGCGTTACTATTTAAAAGCCAGGAAATCCTCTAGAAGATTAGTGGATTCCTGCTAGTTTTTTTTTTTTTACAAAAGCGTTCACTAACTGTGTGATGTTGGAATATTACCAAACTAGCTTTTGTCAGCGGCTTCGCCCGCGTACATAAAATATAACCTATGTCACTCAGGAGTAAAGCAGCTTTCTATTGTTGCTAAAATTTTTCCAATCGGACCAGTAGTTCCAGAGATTACCTCCTACAAACAAAAAAAACATAAAAACAAAAAAACAAACTTTACCTCTTTATTATATTAGTGTAGATGACCTTAATTTTCAGACTTATTAGTCTTTTTTTTAACACACAAACCTTTTTTACCCCTTTCAGAAACCACACGAAACAGCATCCCTCCATTTCAACCCCAATTTTATTAACCGTCCCTTTTAAAGAGAATATTATCGCAAATCAATCCGAAAGCTGTAAAAAATATAGTAAAACCGTAAACGATACTGGAATCATTTGTAAATTCGTACGTGTTTGATTAAAATCCGGTGCTGTGGGGTACAAGTCATAAGCGGTTTTTTTTTAATTGCAATAAACTAGTGCTTGACTGGGATCCCACCTGATGGTAAACACTAGTTTATTAAGAGCCTATTCACTCTAGCCTTGAAGACACCTATATTATAATCGGACGGAAAGACTGCAGCCGGCAAACTGTTCAAGTCCCTCGATGTACGCGGTATAAACGACGAGGCAAAACGCTTAGTACGGGCCGCAGATGTCGTAACAACGTAAGAGTGAATATTTTCCGTACGCCGGGATGTCCGAAGGTAAAATTGGGATGGCGGAATCAAATCGTGCAATTCCTGCGCACACTCTCCAAAACGCATCCTGTAGAAAACCGTAAGGCTGGCTACTTTGCGCCTGTGCTCTAGACTTTGAAGATTGGATCCAACCAAATCTGGATCACCAATCAGCCTCTTTGCACGCCTTTCCACCGAATCCAAAGCCGCTAGGTGGTTACTGTACACTCGTAGGTATTTTTTTAATTGATACACCGTGAAATTTAAATGGTTGTTTTCCCGCAGCAGAATGACTTGCCATAAGGAGTACTTTTGAAGCATACAGAAAAAATAAAAAAATTAAAAAGTTTTTTTTTATAAATAATTATTAAAAATATTTATCAACTCAAAAAAGCGAAAACAATAGTAACATTAGACGTAATTTGTAGGTACTACTAGAGTCGCATGAGTAGCCCGCCGTCAAAGGAAACCGATTCATTAAATATTTAAACCAAAATAAGCTCTCGCACGTTGTGATACGTCATAATTAGCTTGCACTCTACAGGTCCATTTTTTGTTTTTAATATTTTATTTCTTTATCAAACGTTTGTATTACCAAGATACAACCATTTCGCTGAGGGAAAACAACCATTTAAATTTCACGGTGTATAACTAGTGCTTGACTGCGATCCTACAAGAGTGATGCAATTATTAATGATGAGAAGCACTATTTTATTAGGGTGGGCCTTCCTCACTCGCCTATCTTCAACGTCGCGCGTGGTTTAAAAACTTGTTGCTTCATTTAACGCAATCCAAAGTGATGTTTGATGTAAAAGTAATGCTGAAAAAGAGAGATTACACCTGAAAACTCTATTCCCTTGCATGTTGCAAGAGATTTTCGAGTCTCAAACGAAGCGAGAGGCTGCGCGTAATCTTAGTAACTGGGGCCCTAGACAAGTGGCAATCGCTCCGTGTCGAATCCATTTCTAAGTTCGATTTCACCTTAACGATGTCGACCACAAAATGGTAGACAAAGTGACATCGACTAACATATCGATAAGTCGAAGTGTTGGTTCGATAAAATAACAACTTCTTGGCTATGGTTATCTAATTAAAACGTCCAATTTGACGTATAAACAACTAATAACAATTAGCGAATCGAAAACGTTTGACCACGTGACTTTTCGAAGGCATATGTCAGTTCCATACATTTCGGAGTTTCGAATTTCGTTATCGTTAGTGAGAATGTGACTTTGTCTAAGCCCCCTGATTTAACTTTGCCGTATACTAGCATACATTGAGTTGATCCTATTGCCGCGTTCGCAGCATCGCGTCACGAAGTATGTCGCTTGCGCTGTAGACCCCATGAGGGCCTCATGTCTGTAAATACAGTCATCGACAGAGCGCTCTGTTCCCGCGCGCCTCAAGGAGTTGTTAGCAACCGTACGTTACCCTGGAGAAGGATCAAGGCCAGCTGAAGCCAAGGGTTCGTGTCTGAAAGGAAGGCTGTGGCCCTAGTATGTATGGTAACGTAGGAACGGGGTAGGTAGTGTAGCGACATCTATGACGCCACATAAGAACTACAAGAATCCTGCATCGCGCAATGAAAGTTCTCCGCGCGATTAGAACATATACGACAGCCCGATGTCAACTATCGGGCAGTAGCCCACCAGACTATAAAACCTGTCTGGTCGGAGGATCCTCCCTTTTCAATGGAGGTATGTGGGACTTTACTCTCTGTTCCACCTACCTCCAAACTGGTGACCCTCGACAATGAACGTCAGCGCAGCCTTCGTGCAAGTACTTCGTGACGTCATCATCACTTCCTTCAAGCTTTCGAGCAGCGAGCCAACAGCCAGTACCCACGGCTGTAAAGGGTATCCTGACCACCAGCATGACACCTGGTCATACCTGGTCATCACCTTCAGCCTCATCAGCGACCTTGGCTAAGCACCTGCACCTTCGGCCAGTCACAAGAGCCTTGAAGAACCTCTCCTGGTCGACGACAGCAGTCAAGCCCTACGTCGCACAGCACCGCTCCGACTCACTGGAGCCAGCTGCATTACTCCGACTCACTGGAGCCTGTAGCAATCATCCCGACTCACTGGGGCATCACCGCAGACAGTTCCGACTCACCGAGAACTATGCGGAATCCGGTTCCGACTCACTGGAGCCAGCAGCATTACTCCGACTCACTGGAGCCTGCAGCAACCATCCCGACTCACTGGGATAGCACCACCCCGACTCACTGGGGCATCACCGCAGACAGTTCCGACTCACCGAGAACTATGCGGAATCCGGTTCCGACTCACTGGAACCAACCTACCGCTGGCCTGGCACGCGTCAAGAAGCCTCAAGAAACATCGATCTCCGATCTCCGGTGGGGAGTGATGTAGCGACATCTATGACGCCACATAAGAACTACAAGAATCCTGCATCGCGCAATGAAAGTTCTCCGCGCGATTAGAACATATACGACAGCCCGATGTCAACTATCGGGCAGTAGCCCACCAGACTATAAAACCTGAGTGGTCGGAGGATCCTCCCTTTTCAATGGAGGTATGTGGGACTTTACTCTCTGTTCCACCTACCTCCAAAGTAGTGTAGTCAGTAAGAGTCTGACACTGTTTCTCGCTCCGCATAAGGGCGGGATTCATCTTTGGTAAAAATCAAAGATGAATCCCGCCCTTATGCGGAGCGATACCATAAAAAAAGAATAGGGCAAGCATCAAACCGTTTTTACACAATCTCTTGTAACTTGCACCACACAAAAGTACCCGAACCAAAATTAATATGCTTTTAGGCAGTAACATAAATAATTGTAACACTTGTATTAATACAGGGAGTGTTTTTGTATCGAGTTGCCTCAAGTTTGTCGAATTAAGCGCGCTCATTTGTACCAACTGGATTAAGCCTGGCTTTATGTACCTACAGCGGTTTTGGGGTTCTGTCCAAAAAGTGTGTCGACGGAACCCAGTCGACTAAAGTTGCGTTGTACTGTCTGTGTCTCTATTCGTCTGTTATCAGGTTGTAAATCGATACTTCAGTTTCTAAAAACACGTTTAAAAATCATCCAATGACTAACCCCGCTCTCGAGTAGAGCGGGAACCAGTGTCACACTCTTACCGACTTAAGACCCCACCCCGTTCCTTCTTTTTTTCTTTGGGGTCAAGCCTTCCATTCAGAAAGAGACCCTGAGCCCTTTTGCAGAGTCCCTACGGTTTTGCTGACAAGTCCTTGAGGGGCAGGAATAATACGCGCCGTCAATGACGGCGAGCTTGACATTGCTCGCCGTCCACAAGCCCGCGCCTACGGTGGCTGGAAATCGGGATCGGGAAAATGTATATACAAATATACTTTCTTAGGAGTAAATCCTACATCCAAACATGAGCCATTTTTATTATTTCCAATCCACACAAAACTCACTTGTACAGTGTTAATAATAAAATTTTATTTTTTAAATCTCTTTATATACCAAACCATCTCTTTATATACTATACGCCTTGAATAAAAAAAACATGAATGGCCAAAGTCTATACATAAAAAAATCGCTCAACCGTAGTCAGCAGGCAATAATACCTCGTACATTTGCCGGTAAATCAGTACAAATTGCTCATTACAAGCTCCATATTGCTCAAGATACCTTTTATTAGATCTTCACAAACGGTCTAATGAAAAAACATCTTTCTTTTTATATTATAGAACAGTAAATTTTTATTACTTGTAGATAGAAAATATTTACTTTGACCTTTCGAGTACAGTAATGAGATACATAATAGAAACACAATAAGTGTGACTACGCCGGCGTTCGCTTAGGGCCCAAGAGCTTAAAAGTCGCCATTTTTTGCTCCTTATTTGATTTAAATCATCTTTACATAGTACAAAACAAAGTCGTTGTCGGTATGTATGCTTAGATCTTAAAGACTACGTGACTAATTTTAATGCGTTTTTTAGGGTTCCGTACCTCAAAAGGAAAAAACGGAACCCTTATAGGATCACTTTGTTGTCCGTCTGTCCGTCCGTCCGTCCGTCTGTCAAGACTCTTTTTCTCAGGAACGCGTGGAGGTATGAAGCTGAAATTTATATCAATTACTCAGGTCTACTGTCCCTTGAAGCTGTGAAAAAATCAAACTTCTAAGCCAACGCAATCAAAAGATACAGCCGTTTATGCCGCAAATTTTCGACACTTGCAAGGGAATCAAAACCTACAGGGTGCTTCCCGTGAACTCAGAATCTTGAAATTTGGTACGAAGCAACGTCTTATAGCATAGATAAAGGAAAAATTACGAAAACCATAAATTTTTAGTTACATCACATAATATATTTTTTTTTTAATAATTTTAAACTTACTACCCATTTCCTCATAAACGCGTAGAGGTATTAAATTGAAATTCATACCAAATACTCAGGTCTATAATATCTTTAAGCTGTAACAAAATCAAACTTCTATGTCAACGCAATCAAAAGAAACAGCAATTTAAGCTGCATATTTTGAAACTCTCAAGTACTCGCAAGGGAATCAAAACCTAAAGGGTACTTCCAGTCGACCTAGAATCTTGAAATTTGGCATGAAGCAACGTTTTATAGCACACATAAAGGAAAAATTCCGAAAAGCTTAAAATTTTAAGTAGTTATACCACCAAAAAAATTGTGATTGTAAACATAATTGTAGTTACAGCAATGACCGCGAGTTATTATACTATGTATGGGGAGGGCAACATTTTTCAAACGGCAAAGACGACCTCACTCATCGTCATTCAATCCCGATGTTTTAAAATGTTTAATATCAGAGTGATAACTGTATATAGGTCACCACAATGTCAAATTAATGTTGCAATAGAATGTATAAATACAACAATATTCGGCAGCAACTTCAATATGTACACTTCATCTTCTCGTCTGATTGTTGTGGGAGACTTCAATATAGATTTTAGAATGAATCCCCAAAATGGAATTTCCACATATTTTTCATCCATAAACATGTTTCCGTTAATAAACAGTAGCACTACACGAAGTTGTACAACTATTGATAACGTTTTTTCGAACTTCAATGTTCAATGTGGTACTATTCGTACCTTTTTCAGTCACCATTTACAGGTCTGGTTCAAATTTAATACTTAATTAATATTTTTGAACCAGATTTCTAAATAGTGACTAAAAAACTTAGTAAATAAATAATTTTAATAAAAGAACTTTCGCAAGTCTGCTGCAAGGCTAGTATCAGTGTTTCAGTTATATTATAGATAAATGATATGTCTTAATATAAAATAAAGGATTACTTAAACGATAAAGAGATCTTTGTCTTAAATTTATGCTCCTCCATCTTTCCCCATTGTAATGTTATGAATTTCATTTTGCAATAAAAATACCATAGTTATGACTCGATTGTCGTAATGAACGAACTTTGTAAACCTAGCAGGTTTGTACGGAACCCTCGGTGCGCGAGTCCGACTCGCACTTGGCCGGTTTTTTTTTTTAAATAGATAGTGTGATTCAAGAGGAAAGTTTGTATAATATATGCATCCACCGTGCAAAGCTGGGTCGCTAGTATAGTATAAAACAAAGTTGCTTCCCGCTGTCTGTCCCTATGTATGCTTAGATCTTGAAAAAAACGCTACAGAGTTTGATACTGTTTTTTTAAATAGATAGAGTGATTCAAGAGGAATGTTTATGTGTATTATACTCGCTTAATATATTTACATTGCACCAGTGCGAAGCCGGGGCTTGTCGCTAGTATTAGAAACGAACTTCTAAAGCCTACTGAACCAGTTTCTGAAAGGAAGGTTCTACCCCAGTATGAAGGCTAAAAGGGATTGGTTATATAGTTAACTAGCTTCTGCCCGCGACTTCATCCGCGGAAAAATTTGTGAGACAAAAGGTGTGATAGCTCGGTTAATATCCATGTTATATAAACAATTTATAGCCTATGTCACTCAGGAGTAAAGCAGCTTTCTATTATAACTTCAATTTTTCCAATCGAACCAATTAGTTCCAGAGATTACCCCCTACAAACAAAAAAACAAACTTTACCTCTTTATTATATTAGTGTAGATGTAGATAAGACACTGTTTCCCGCTCCACTCAAAAGGGGGATCCGTGTGACCTGCACCTGTATTGTAAGTACAATACAGACACCTCCGAGACTATTTAGTAGGTAGTACTTGTAACCTATTTTAATTTTTTTTTTTTGGGAAAAAATATAACGTGAAAAAAAAATTATTGGAATCTATCTAAACTTAATGTAACTGGTTCTGAACTAACTTTATTTATGTTTTGCCATCTATATAATGATGTACTACGCATTAGATGAGACGTGCCGTACTATGACTTAACTTGTGATCTGCCATACATTTTTACATTGATAACATTAGTGCAATTTTGACGTATCAGCGATGCAAATTCGAAAAGTTTTGTTAGACGACAATGCCAATGAAGCGCTGCAGCCGACTTTTGTGTTAACTTTTCAGTATTTTGACAAAATAGTTTCTGTGAAGCTTGTCTATCGCTAGCAGGGCCGTTTTATCCATAAGGCAATGTAGGCAACTGCCTAGGGGCCCCGCCAGGTTTAGGGGCCCCGCGCTTCAAGAAAAAAATAGTCCATGTTTCATAAACAGTAAAAAGAATAATTTGAAATTTCGATCACATGACATTTAACTAGCCATTTGCCAAACTATATACATACCTATATATTAAAAAAAAGCGTAATTATGAATAAAGTTTTAGACACAAAGTATATAAAGTTAGTAGGGTAGGGGGGCCCCGAGACGTGCATTGCCTAGGGGCCCCGACGTGCATAAACCGGCCCTGATCGCTAGGATATAAGTCTATAGGTTGTATAACCTGGCAGCCTACCACATCTTTCCTAAACCCTCTCCCTCTCCCTAAGATGGCAAACACAAGAGTTCCATTACCGCGCTCATTAAGGAACCATTAGTCCCTTCAGTTCACTCGCTATTCAAATATACCTAATTTAATATAATTAGTTACGCCCACTTTACTTTCAAATGTCAAGAGCTCTAATTGATTTGTTTCGAAATCCTACAAGTACGGGCAAAATAATAAAGCATACCTTTTCATGGTTTTTTTTTTATGGTAGGTAAAAATCATCGAATGACGAATCCCACTCTTGGGCGGAGCGGGAAACAGTGTCAGACTCTTACTGACTAAAGAACCTACCTCGTGCCTTCCTTGCCTTATTCCCAGAGCCCCGGTATAACGCTTTCGCATCAACCCTCAGCTCCGGGAGGCATACCTTTTTTTTTTTTTTTTCATGGTGGGAAAATAATCTGATGTCTAATCCCACAGTACTGCCACTGAAACAGTGTCATACTATCACTAAAAACAACCCACCAAATTTCTTCTTAGCCTTCATACCAGGGTCTTCCTTTCAGAAACTGGTCCAATGCCCCAATAAGCTTTAGAGGTTCATTTCAATCCCGCCCTTGGGCCGAGCGGGAGATAGTGTCAGAGTCTTACTGACTAAACGACTCACACCGTTCCTTCTTAGCCATCATATCGGGGATGGACCTTCCTTTCAGAAACTGGTCTAAGGCCTCAGTTGGTTTCGGCCGTGCAGCTGGATCATAATAATATCTCGTTGTGTCTTTAAGACCTCTTATATGTCAGTTTTGGTAAAAGGACTTTTTTACGCCAATTTTTATAACATTTTGAAGCTCTGTACACGCACGATTAACACTTTAACTCGTCATAATAAGTTCCCTGGGCTGAACACGAGAGGTCGCCACCGCCAACCGCCTCCAAGAGAAAATACATAACGCTAAGTCAATATTTAATTTTGTTCTGATAGATTGAAGTCATCTCAAATTATTTTTATAAGTTCAAGTGCCTTCTATTTATTTTCTAGGTGGCTTCAATTATTTTTATTTATTTTTTTTTTGTACAAAAGGAAATTACTAACACAGACAACCTCTCACTGTATCAACAAACCTTTCACAAAACAACAATACCCAATCAGGGTTCAGTATCAAAATAAGCCATATTTTTCCTCAGATGCCAACAAAACCATGTATCATTTATTCTGCCAACGTCGCACCTCATATCTTTTATAACTTGACCTACCCACCTCCCTTCCCGCATAAGAAAATATACAAACAAAAGATTGTTTGCAAGAAAGATCAGGGGTCGAAGTATATTGGTTTGTTTAGCCTCTGAGCTTGGAGTAAATCATCTACATTCTTATAGCAGAGTATTTAGTGTTGTGCAAGTTCTTATTAATGTGAAGTTATTTCTGTGTTAGAAACGTGATATTACTTGATATTATCCTTAATTGGGTCAAAAATTTGGGCTACGTCGAAGCCTTGTGATTTTTTCTACGAGGTTGAAGAAGAGACCAATATTTCTCTGTCAATTAAACTCAAACGTTTCCTTACTGACTGCTTATACTATTTAAATGGCAGCATGTTTGTGAATTAAACACGTGTCGATAGCAGTTGGCAGGATTTAAAACAAGGTACCGGGTAGATCATTATTGGGAGGGGGATTTTTTTCTTTCTTTATATCTTGGTAGCACGACTCCTTGACTAAATATAGCATAGCAGAGTACACGGCAATCCTTTGCTAAGTACACAAGCCGTACAATGCTCTTAGCATAACATATCATCAACCTTATATCGTTTACACTGCTGGGACTCAGGTCTTCTGTCTAGAAGAAGAAATGGGCCGTAATCTACCACGCGGGCCTTGTGCAGGTTGGATGTCATTGTCTTCGAATTTCTGATTCTAGTACATGCTGGTTTCCTATCCTGTGTTTTTCTTCACTGTTTTGATAGCAGTGACTATATTTTTTTTAAATGACGTAGTTTGCCGTAGTAAATAAATCTTTTGAACCAACCGCACTTCTTAGTAATTGTCAAATAAAAACAAAAAATATATGTCAAATATTTAAAACTTTTTTATTATAAACAATATAGAATCCTCATCTACTTAACTTACTCTCTAGCCTACTCAAAAACTGTTTAATCATTTCAATTTCTATAGATACTTGATCTATCTTAACGTTTAGTGTTTCCATAGCTGACTTCGACTCTTCAACATACTCCTGATTCTGATTCTTCATTTCTATTACAGCATCATCTAACTCATGTAAAGTAGTAGTAACTTCATCGAAGTTCCTTACTTCCTCTCTTTTCTTAGTTATAGGAATCTCAACAGCAGGTATCTTTGGACATTCCTGTTTTTTAATCTCAACTTTTTCTTCTCTCATTTTGTTAATTTTCATTATTGCATCATGCATATCGTTCAGTTTAGTTTTAAATGCTTGCAAACCCATTTCATCTTCAATTTGCTTCTGTTGTGTTTGCGCTTTAGTAAAAATAGCGTCTTTAATTCTTGATGGGAGTGATCTTGAATGCTTCCATCTTGGTTTTCCAGGTCTTAGCGTCATCACGGATAGGACATTTCTTTTATTTTTCAAGCTTGTATTCACTCTTTTCGGTAATATGGCGTTAAAAATTCTATTATAAACTAAAGTGTCTAATGTGCCTAGGAACTCTACTTGTTTGACTAATCTTCTAATATTACCGAGGATTTCTAAATCATTGATATCGTTTACTGCAACACCGACTAGTAAGTTCATTAATACTATAGCTGCTAGAATAAGGAAGATCAGAAAGATGATTCTGACGATGATGAGGGAGGTAGCCAGTTCCTTGGAATGCGCTTCATCGAAGAGGGCAACGTAGTCGAACTCTGACGTCATCATGACAATGGTCTTAACAAGGGCAGCCCAGGGACCATCGAAAGGTATTTGTGAGCGGAACTGTATCATGAAACTGAGGGAGAACCCGACGACCAGGAACATGAATGTTAGGAGGATCTGAAAAAAAATGAAAAAGTCTTTATACATTTTATACTTCTGGGATATCGCTAAGGTTTTAGGAGATGTATATGGCTTGTAAGGTAAAAATCCATGAGAGTCATAATTAAAAATTGTTCTTCTTTTATACAACCATCAATAAGCTTTCTTAAAAATATTATCATCATAATCTTCCTGCGCTTGTCCCGTTTTATTTATGATCAGCGCAATACGTTTTTTTTTTCTTCCAATCTGTCACCCGTTTCAACTTCACTTCCTTTCTTAGGAATATAACATAATTATAGTTTTAGAAATGAAGTCAATTATTTTACAAACTCACCTTCACAACATTAGACGCTACCTTCCCAAACATCAGCACATAGTATCCCCAGTTAGGAAATCTAGACAGCAGGAACATCATTTCCAACCAGGACAGCAGCAGAGCCACTGTGGCCACGTGACGAGGCCACTCATCATCATTCAAGTTCACCACTACCACTGTGTATGGGAGGATGACTGCGAAGCCAAGGGACCCGAACTTCACCCAGGTCTCCAATTGCAAGAAGTATCTACTGCTTTTTACGTTCATATAGAGGACTTCCTGAAAATTAGAATATTTGAGTTAAAAGGTGCATCATCTACCCTTGCTGAAAAGCGACTTTAAAAACAACATTAGAATTAACAATTCCTTTTTAGTTTGAATTTTGTAAATTCAAACTAAAAAGGAATATAATATTTTTTACGGATATACTAAAACTGAAGTAGTATATATATATATATCCTTCTTTATCCTAGTTCCAGGGCCTACATTTATTGTTACAGGGAATACATTTATTGTGCATACAGTTTAAGTAAAATTCTATGTCAGAATCTGTGTTCTTTCAGTAACTGTAATCTGGGAATTCTTAAGTCAAGAGTGATAGATTATTTCTAGGCAAGTGTGTAACAACGACCACATCATGGCTATTTATTATGTGAGATATTGATCAATCGTGACCCTATCAGTAATAGAAAACAAAATAAAGATGACTCAAAATTACTAACCTGTAAAAGTATCAAGACTATTGTAGCATAAACTATGTAACTCCAGATTGAAGGATTTAACCATTCTGGTGTCTTTTCCTTCGTGTCTCTAAAGAAGAATACTGATACTATAAAGATCGTCAATGACGACAAGAATATTGCATATAAACCAATAATTGTGTAGAAAAATGGTAACAGCGCCTTCCATTTCAAGAACAGAAAGCTTTCTACTAATGGATGAACAAGTAGTCTTCTCTGTCCATATCTGTTCCCAGTCTTTAAAAGAGCTTCAATTACTTTCATTTGTTCCATTTCACAGACTGTTGGCATTAAAATCCCATAATCTACCGTCACTTCACAATTGTGATCCTGTAAATCTTGCCCATTACTAGATATATACGAATCGAACACATCTTCCATAAACTCTGTTGGTTTCGACAGATTATTGATAATCATGTCTATAGCTGTTCTTCTGTATTTCTTTGGACCATCTGTGTACCCTGACAGGTCTGCTCCTTCTCGAAGCAAGAGGGTTATAACATCTCTGCTCCCATGATGACTTGCCGCATGAAGTGGGAACCACCCCATACTATTAACTTCATGAACTGTAGTTTTGTCGAATTTAAGAATAGTTTTTGCTATATCTACAGTATTTTTGACGGCTGCTAAATGTAATGGTGTGGAAGATTTGTGCGGACTGCAAGTTGTCCTTAGCCTTATATCGGCCCCTTTTGATAGGAGTAGTTCTACACAATCTGGATGATTGTTGAATACTGCGAAATGTATTGGACCAAATCCTCTTCTGTCTGCTGCAGTTAAAGTATTAATCATAGCTTTAGTTACTAATTCATCAAATTCTAGAAGTACTCTTAGAACGTCTAGGTGTCCATAGTCCGCTGCTATGTGGAATATATTTACTTCTCCTGGGAGAGTTATTTTTAGATTAGCTCCTTCATTAAGGATTTGTCTCACGCAATTTACGTGACCGTGAATGATAGCTTTGAATAGTGCAGTTTCTCCTTCTTCATTTTGATAATCTAGTGCATCTCTTTGTTTAGCGATGCTGAGGATTTCGTTGAGGACGTCTAGATTACCTAATGCAGCTGCTGAATGGATTGGAGTCTCTCCATCGTTAGCCTGCAAACCAATAAAGGTACGTTGAATTTCTTGACTTTGTCTTTGCGTACTTCTAGTGAAATTTTAGTACAAAATATTACTAATTTACCTTAGAAGTAACATCAGCTCCTGCTTCTAGGGCGATGCAGACTCCTGGAACCCAGGCAGCTTCGACAGCAGCCTGCAGCACTGAATGTCCTTCTTTGTCCTTTACATCTACTATGGCTAACAGTGGGTTCGCGTTCATATAGTCGTAGTTGGCTAAAAGCTGGAAACATATGAGTGGTTACAAAAAAAATTGCTAGTTTATCTCTTAGGAATAATATTTTTAACTGAAAATTGGAAATGTAATTCCATTTTGCTTATACGTCAAACAATAAATATTTTTAGTTAATAATGTCTTTAATATAGATTTCAATAAATAAATACACGAAATAGGTCTCAAAATAAAATTGGAGAAAATCTGATAAGATCATTAATTACTTAATTTAAAGAATTATGTATTTTATCTGTCGTTAATTGGGAGTATTCATATTTGATCATTACTAGATCTTATTATTTTTTTAAATTTATTTATTGCAAAACACATGTGTTTTTTCAGGTCTTCAATACATACATACTGAAGACCTTAAAAAACACAAGTTCACAATCATGGGCCCTGTCGGGCACAGAAATTTAATATAAATATTTTTAGGTTCTATAATAATAATTAGTTCTAAGTATATAAATATTATCAAGATGTCTAATAAATTAACAAATAATGGAATCAAATATGAATCATGATCACTTAAAAGCTCATCATTATTTCCATTCATTTTAACGTATTCTTCATCAAGTTAATGTTAAATGGGATACTTTAAGGTTAAGTAGAATACTTTAATGTTAAGTAGGATACTTAACAGTTCTGATCTCACCTGCAAATGTTCCTCCAATTCCTTCTTCACACACACATGCAGCGGAGTCAGCCCCGCCCTGTTCAGACACGTGACTGCTGCGCCAGCATCCAGCAACTCCCGGATGGCCTCCAGGCTCTCGATCTCTACCGCAGTGTGGAGAGGAGTGTCCATGTTATTCAACTTGTTCGTCTTCATCGTGTTGTAGTTACCACCAGCAGATAGGAGCATTTTTATTACATCCACGAGGCTGGGAAAGAAAGAGATAGATAGATATACTCTTTATTTAATTGTAGGTACACCATAAATACAATTTAATACAATAGAAGCTTAAAACTACTAAGATGTTACAATGGGCAGTCTTATCGCTACAAGCAATGTTTTAAAGACAACCTTGGGATGGATGTTTGGAATATTTTTAGGTGAAGTATTAGGGAGTTAGTCAGACCATTGGGAACTATTTATTGCGGCCATGGGGCAATGTGAAAATGTAACCCAGAGCCCTGGAACGAAAGTAAAAAATAACAGGAGTGGGGTTTTTAATTAGTAAAAATCTGACACGATAGTGTAGATTTCTCTGTTATTTATTCTTCATCATTATTAGCCTTATTAATATTCCATGACATGTCTTCGAATTTTTTGAGTTTTGAGAGCAGTGGTGATGAAATAAATTAAACAAAGTAATGCGCCTGGCTGTGACCCCGCAACCTGTTAATTACAACTCGTAAGTCGGGGCTTTTACCACTTTTATTTATTCTTAGAACCTTAAAATGCATATTTGTATTTTAAGTTTTCAATGCAATTAATTTTTAAAAGTTAATTTTTATTTTGTGTACTAATATTTGTGTGGAATAAATAAAGTTTTATTATTATTATTATTACTCTTAGGTTTTGTAACATAACCCTAAAATAAAATTCGATCACCAATCAATACACACGAGAATTTACTTGTCCTTATACAAATACGATATTCTTTTCAATTTCCTCAATTCTATTTTTATTCCATATCCTAAATAACCTGTAACTCTTAAAGCCGCAATTTCCCTGGAGCTCCATACATCTTCCCTTGAACAATAATCTTAGTAAGTATAATTAGAATGCTCTATGTTCATAAGAGATTTTACAGTACACTTAACACAGAACTGGAGTCTGTAATGGTTGAGACACACCTGCGTGTATTGTCATGGAAAATATAAGTTAGGTAGGTAGTTACCAAATTTTTTATTACTTTACTGTATTTACTTTTGTAAAAATAAATCTTAAGAGCAGGCAACTCGACGTAACTTTTCATACAACCGCTCGTATGTACGTAATTATGACGTTATTACACACTAGCTGTGCCCGCGACTTCGTCCGCGTGGAATAGTTATTTTGGGCATCATATTTATTTTTGTAAACAACCTCAGCTTTATAAATTATAGCTGTTACCCGTGGGTAACAGCTATAATTTATAAAGCTTTGCCCGTGTCAATTTCTGTTATTAATTTAGACAATTTAGTTTTTAAAAGAACATAATTATCTAAAAGTATTTCATAGAGCTACACCCTCCACTTGGGCACGCCATAATCTCGGCGGTAAGTGCCCTCTTTGAGGCGTGGTTGGATAGACATTACGCAGGACATGACGCAGGTTCTCACCGGACATGGGAAGTTCAGGAGATTCCTGCGCCGGATTCGTGCGGAAGAGACGCCCGGGTGTCGCCACTGTGTGGCCAGCACGGAGGACACGGTGGAGGTGTGCCCCGCTTGAGAAGAGAATCGCCGTGTCCTCGTGGGGGTTATCGGCGGCGGTGGCCTCTCGCGCCGGGCCTTGGTTCATGCCATGGTCCGCAGCGAAGAAGAATGGCAAGGGGTCGCCTCCTTCTGCGAAGCAGTAATGCTCGTAAAGGAGGAGGCAAGGACAAAAGCGCCCTCGCCGTAGCCGTCGCCGCCGCGATCCCGCCGATATCCGGCCACCGTAGACGCTGGCTTGCGGATGGTGAGCAATGGGTAGCTGGCCGTCTGGTTGTCTGGTAACAGTCCAGACCGAGACCAAGTCGCCGACGGCCTGCACTGCTCCCGCGCGCCTCAAGGTGTTGTCAGCAAACTGTGGGGCTCTTCAGGGCCGAAGCCTCCTGCAGCCGAGGGTTGGTGCGAAAGCGTTATACCGGGGCTTTAGGAATAAGGCAAGGGAGGAACGGGGTAGGTTGTTTAGTCAGTAAGAGTCTGACACTGTTTTCCGCTCCGCCCAAGAGCGGGATTCGTCATTGGATGATTTTTACCTACCATAAAAAAACCCCTCTCCTCGCCCGCCGGTCAGTCGCAGCGTCATATTTTGCACATCATGCGGCGCGTGTGAATTTTATATCGGAGTATTATAAAATTGTAATATCTTCTAAGATGTTCATTGAAAATAAGTGATTACAAAGACAATTTTGTTCACAATTACATACTCTTAATCAACAACACATTTATTTGGATAAAATTTAATATTACTATGTTGATACAACTCTAACAAATAATTGGTAATAATGCATTAATTTCGGCCAAATTTGATTCCCATAAAAACGGTTCTAGTGAGTTAATCTTAAAAGATAGAAATATACTGTCGCGGACATTTTTTTAGATCATTTTAAGAGGAATAATTCTTTCCTACATATTTTTTTGGTATCTTCTACCGTTTTCGCAGCGCACGCAACGGAAGCCCTCAAAGATGAATATTTTTCCCCGTTTTTTCCACATCTTCCGTTGTTTCTTCGCTCCTATAAGTCACAGCGTGATGTTATATAGCCTAAAGCCTTCCTCGATAAATGATCTATTCAACACAAAAAGAATTTTTCAATTCGAACCAGTAGTTCCTGAGATTAGCGCGTTCAAACAAACAAACAAACTCTTCAGCTTTATAATATTAGTATAGATATTGCTTCAAATATTTTGCATACACAGATATCTTGTGGATATTATCTAGGCTTCTATAGAAATCAAAACATAAATTTGTGTAACAGCAATCCAGTAAAGAACTCTAAAAATCTGCTGTTTTACGTGAATTTTGACTGTCCATAATGAACTCCTATATTAAAAATATACAAAAAGTACTTCTATAGAAGCCTAGTGCATTTAATCGAGATTCTAAATGTTATAATTTTTTTAAAAAAATCCTTAAGGGTTTAATACAAACACTTATTTCCTGGAACAAGTTTTGTGAAATATTTGAGTAAATCGTTTAATTACTGAATGCCAACAGAGTTTTCAAGTGTTATCACTCTTTTTTCGCATTACTTTAACATAAAACATCACATTGCTTTAGATGACGCCAAGCTTATAAACTATGCTCCAGAAGATTCGAGAAGGCCCACCTTAAAAATATGTTATGTCATAACATCACATCAAGTACGCATATCTGAAAGGAAGCCTCCGGCCCTAGTATGTATGACAACGTAGGAACGTGGTAGGTTGTTTAGTCAGTAAGAGTGTAACACTGTTTCGCGCTCAACCCAATTTCGGGATTCGTCATTGGATGATTTTGAGAGGACCACCTGCGTTTTTGAAAACATCAAGTACGCAGGTGGTCCTCACTTTCTATTTTTTTTTTTAAGGTCCCGTACCTCAAAAGAAAAAATCGGAACCCTTAAACGAAACCGTAGAGGTATCGAGTTGAAATTTAAACCACATATTTTGAAGTCTCCGGTCCCTTGAAGCTGTTAAAAAATCAAATTTCTAAGTTAACGTTAGTCACCATGCTTCGTAATTTTAACGCGGATGCAGCCCCAGCATAAGGAATACTTAAGCTGGAATAATATCGTAATTACAAAGCGAATGTCTAATTAGGACTTAATTTAGGATAGAGTAGCTAGTTGCTGGATCTTGAATAGCTGCTGAAATTGAGGTAAGGCGGGTTGAGAAGTGCTATTTCCTGAGAAGATCGCTTCCTAAATGTACCTTGTGAAATGTTGATTTCTAGGTTATAGTTGAATCTTTAGTTTAAACTCAGTCTAGTAGCATACGGTTTTGTAAAAAAAAAAAACACATTTACTTATTACAGCGAAATTTAGCGGGAATTAAAAAAAAAACATCCTCTAACAGATTTCGTTATTTTAACCCAAGACCAAAACTATTGTTCACTTGTTATTTCAAATTGTCATCTTTTAAAAAGTTAGGTACACAATACACTGTTTTCTAAACTAGTGCCGAAAAGTTCTTGAGCTCACCCCCACCACAATATATAACTGTTTTGTATTTATAGTATGGGACTGGTCGCCAAACTGCTCCTACGAGACCAGACCCCGTTCATTTATGTCTTCCGGAGTGTATGGATACACGTGTTTTTTTTTTTTATTCGCTATAAACTAATGCATAACTGCAATTCCGCCTCAAATTCAAATTCAAAGCATTTATTTCAAATTAACCTATACAGGCACTTTTGAAATGCCATAAAGTCGGTCTGTCAGGAAAAAAATGACGCTAATTGCACATCCCAAAAAGTAGGTCTCAATGGAGAAGAACGTGCAAGAAACTCCATAAATCCTCCTCGATAGCAATAACTTGCATCAAGCACTATAAGATCTAAAACTTACTGTTTTTCATTGATATCCTGTTCGTAGTAGTAGGCATAGCCTGCCACATCGAGCGGCGTGCGTCCCTCAACGTCGGTGATGTTAGGGTCGGCTCCAGCTGCCAGCAGCAACCGGGTACAGTGCTTGCGAGCGCACGAGCTGGCAACGTGCAGCGGAGTCCAGCCCGGTTGGAAGAGCGGCATCTGGGTGGAATGAAATGGGAGATTACAGCTATTGGTGAAGATAATTTTTTAGGGTTTCGGTACTCTTTGGGTAGGTATGTACTCGAGATGTGGTGCTGGCGGCAACTGCTGCGGATCCCTTGGACAGCATTTAGGACTAACGCCTCGATCCTGGAGGAGCTAAAAATCAAACAGAGGCTATCGTCGACTGTGCAAGTACGAATCCTCAAATATTTCGGTCACGTTGTTCGCAACGAACACTCCATGGAGCGACTCGTTGTCCAGGGACAAGTGGAGGGGAAGCGGTCTCGTGGGCGTTCACCTACGCATTGGACAGACCTCATTAGAGCTGCAACACAAACCTCCATGGTCCAGAGTTCCCGAGACGCCGTAAACCGTGTCAAGTGGAGACGCATCGCGGGAGCCTCACTAGCCAACGAAAATGCATCATGATCAACCACGACCACTCTGTAAAGAGTGAACGACTAAGGAAGGGGACTCTTTGGGTAAAAGGGTAAAACGGAACTCTACTACTAATATTTCGTTGTGCCACGTTCTGTCACCATGTATCTCATGAACTGTGATGGCTAGACAGTTTAAAAAATAAATAATCCATCCAGATATTCTACTTCCGTACCATGGCACCAGTTCAAGTGGCCTCGAAATCATCTCTCCACATTGTATTCCTTACTTAATATTTTTTTCTCTCATCCAAATCACCGCTGAACTAACTCAATCTTCATCTAGAGATCCGGGTGTGTCGTAATATCCGTGGTTTCATTAGCCAAGGCTCGTATTCGAAGCGTGGAGAATGGACTGACTCATAATAGCACAAAGTTGACCATTATGGTAGAAAGAGACAGCAACTGTGTGAGTAATACACTGTTTTTTTTTTGTAGTGTTCTTTTTAGACTTTTTATTTTGTTCATTAAGCCCCCAAGAGGACACTGGTGTTCGCACACCTATTGTCTTTTAATTGTGTCTGTAAACACGATAGTTGAAAGGTTAATGTTAAAAGTCCATTAGCTTCTGACGTTTTACAAGTGACCATGCATAACGTCAGAAGCCTCTGAGAAATAAAATATTTTGACTTTGACTTTGAATGTGCATTGCATAAATTAAAAAATTGAATTGAATTCGAATATCGAGCTGATTCGATTAATTTTATGAGAACTAGTTTTTTTAATCGTTTTAAAATTATTTTTTTTCTTGTCATTGATAGATTTGTGTTTGACGACAAAGTATCTGTGGTGATGGTCCTAAACGATGATGAAATATGGCCCACGTTAAATGATACCTAGGATATAGGTGGCAAGGAAACATAGGCTATGTCACGGAAATCTAATGTTGCTGTACGTGTAAGGTATCTGCTATCATACTTTGCAGCACAATGATTGATCGAGCTTCGAATGTAATAATAAAGATGTCATTGCAAGCCTCTGACGTGATCCGATCAGCCCCCTAGCCAAGTTACAATCGTTTTGTGACGAACCTCTTTCTACAAACGAAACGCCTCAACGTAAGTATTAATTATATCATAAAACTACAGGATGTAGCGATGATCATTGTAGAAACGAATACATTTCATTCTGTCATTTTTAATGATATGAACTTGGCTACTAATTTTGTTAAAATGAAGTCATTCCCATACATTTCATTAATGGTTTACTAGCGTTATCAATTGCAGAACTTGGTTAGGGGTAGACTTCTGAATATCGATAACAAGTAGCGATAAACCACCATTTACGTTACAATAATAATTTTATCACATAACTATTTTTTAGATTATTGTTTATTTAGATTATTGTTTTTTTTTTTTAACCGAAACATTTTATTAGCTTGTAACTATTTTACTTTAGTTTCTTTTCTTGTTTATACCCTAATGTTTGTACCAAATAAAAGTATTTCTTTCTTATTCTTTCTTTATCTCTCTGCTGACAAGCTCAGTCCATTCTCTCTGTATCCGCTAGTATCCGAGATATTGGCGGCACGTCCCCGTGCTATTCATCAAACATGTCGGCGGTAACTAGCCTGTGGCCGCAGCTTGGCTTAATACGAAATTATTTTACTGACAGGCCGAGACCTGAGTGGAGTTAGAGGCAGCGAACAGCGGAATAAAGTTACTTACGAATTACGATATGTGGTCGCTACTCTAGAACCTTTCGTCCCCATCGACCATCAGTGTGTTCTGCAATCAATGTGTTCTGACCACAGTGGTCAAGGATTCACGATTTGTTTTTATCAAGCCAAGTAATTTATATCATATTTTGATTTTTCTTCGCCAATTTTAATAAAATATTTTTTCATGGTGTTGCCTTTTATATTTCGGGATTTCCACACATTAAGAATGAGTAAAACCTAGTCGAAGTAACTTCTTGTATACGAGTATATCTACGTATTTAAACCTTGGACCAAAATTAATTTAACGAATAAAGCCATCAGCAAATTGTATTCCGATACTATTCGATGAGCGCGCGTGCAAATTATTCAGAAGTGATTAATGCCACGATGCATAGTTTATCGGCAATACGTGTTCCACTGAGCCACAGTGACGACGAAAATATGGAGATTTCAACTTTATTTCAGATAATTTTGAGTCGCCACGTCACACTTTAAGGGCCACGGGCTTGTGGATGGTGAGCAATTGCTAGTTTGCCGTCCGGTTGTCTGGTATGTAATAGTCCGGAACAAACTAGTAGTCGAAGGCGCGCTCTGTTTCCGCGGGCTTCAAGGAGTTGTCAGCAAATGGAGAGGCCCAACTGCAAAGCCGAAGCCTACTGGGGCCCCGGTCCGATTTCTGAAAGGAAGGTCCCACTGCTGGGACACAGGCCTCCTCTCCACAATTAACTCTCACAAACTAAAAGATTTTGATGTACAGCTTTTATTCATATTGTGTTAAATAAATGAGAGATAAATTATAATTCGAATAATTTTAATGCACGGGACAAGACGCGAGATAATCTTGATTCGCGGGAAGTGACGCCTGCTCCTCTTTTGGTAACTCAAGGTCGCTGGCGCCTGTTAATACTCGTATTATTGGACTCGAACAGTCCCTTAGTGCAGATTCTTCTAAAAATCACATGTCTGCCAACCTAACCTGATTAAAACTTCTCCATCACAATCTGATAGAGGCTGCAATCTTGTGAGTGTTTCGAACTACTCACTAAATTACATCATCTACTTTCTTAATCTTGTTAGTTTTAGTTTGGTTTTAGCTTAGACACCGGATCGCGTATTCCCAAGATGAAAGCAACTTGCGATACTTTGCCTCTTTGTTTTAATATGAACAGGTAAGGTCTAAGCCAAGACTGTGTGGTGTAAACGTTAGACAACAATTGTTTTTTTTTTTTATAGTGGAAAAAATCATCTAATAACGAATCCTGCCCTTGGGCGGAGCGGATAACAATGTCAGACTCTTACTGACTAAACGACCAACCCCTTTCCTTCTTAGCCTTCATACCGGGGTCCCAGTAAGTTTTGGCTCTGCAGTTGGGCCTCTAAATTTGCTGACAACTCCTTTCCCTTTCACTTTTCTTTTTCTTTTCCCTAAAGTAGAGTAATGCTAGCGCAGGTGGCGGCTGCATGCGTAAGGGATCGGGCTTTCTTACGTCCCAGCTAAGCCTCTGGGCCGGGACCCTGACTCCAATATTCAACCACCCGCCAGGCCAGGTGTAGGCTTGCGGACGTCAATGCAATGTGATTTATTTAATGCAATGAATGACGCCCAAACCGAGACCGAGTTATCGACGCCGCAGGGTTCATCTGAGAGATCAGAGATGTCATCAAAACCGTAGGGGTCTAGTAAGGCCGAAGCCCACTAGGGAGGGCGATGGAAGAAACGCATGGCAAAGAACAAACATAGGAGTAAATTAGTGATTTTTGGTCAGAAAAGTCTGACACATGCGCTCCCTCAGTTCTAGAGCGGGAACTTCTTCAGCTTTCATTGGACGATAACCCAACTAAAAAATAAACGATTGTATCAAAAAGGTCCACTTACACTTCCTTTAATGTCCCGGCAATTATGGTCAATGTTGTCCTTCCAGGGCTTCGGCAGCGTCATGTCCACCTCCCCCAGGTCACACCGCACGTTCGTCAACTCCTTGAGGTGAGGGCACAGCTTCCTCACATCCTCCTCTGTTTCAGAGGACATGCTCTCTGTACCAACCCTCTCTTGCATGTCTGGAAGATTGAAGATCAGGTTAGAAAATAATAATCAAATAAATCAAGTATCGATTTCTCTGTCGGGACAAGACAGATCTTACTAATATTATAAATGCGAAAGTTACGATGTTTGGATGTTTGTTACTCAATCACGCCAAAACGGCTGGACGGATCTGGATGAAATTTGGCACAGGCATAGGATACACTCCGGAATAGGACATAGGCTACTTTTTATCCCGGAAACCCTAACCCCAACCCCAATACCACGCGGGCGAAGCCGTGGTCAAAAGCTAGTAAAAAGATAATAATCAAAGATTGTGCAATTTAATTGAGAACTCAACCTTCATAATACCTAATCGAAGAAGAAACCCAGGTTACAATATAAAAAAAAACAATTGCATTCTATTTTCAAAATACTCTAGAAAGAAAATAATATTCTGTCAATCTTCTTGTTTTATTGACGAACTTTTGACACATTTTTTCAAGCTTTCTTTCAGAGAGATCAATTGCATAAAAACTCGATAATTTCACAGCAGCTATGGAAATTGCCAGCAAATTTATGGTACGTAGTACTTTTGATACTTTTAGGACTACTATCCGCGAACGCATAGTTTGGTAAACCTTTCATTTCTCGCTCCACATTATGCGAAAAGTCATTTCGTCTATTCATGTCAATGCATAAGGTTGCAGTGTTTTCATCATTACCATTTGTGTTTTTTGTATAGATGGATTTTTTTTTTATGGTTGGCAAAAATCATCCAATAATGAATCCCGCCCTCGGGTGAAACGGGAAACAGTGTCAGACTCTTACTGACTAAAACCCCACCGCATTCCTTCTTTGCTCTTCGCACTGAGGCCAAGCCTTCCTTTCAGAAAGAGACCCTAGGCCACAGTAGGCTTCGACCCTTTTACAGAGTCCCTACTGACAACTCGATGCTCGTGGGAACAGAGCGCGTCGTCGACGACTTGGGCTTGGTCCGGACTGTTACCAGACATCCGGACGGCGAGCTTACCATTGCTCGCCGTCCGCAAGCCCGCGCCTACGGTGGCTGGAAATCGGGATCGGAATCCCGGCGGCGCTTGGTTATATAGATGGGTACTTTAATTAGCGCATTAACCGGCAGATTACGTGGGTAACAGATGCCTCGCCATGCCGCCTCCGCCGGGACCCGGAAAACGAGGTAGGCCTAAGAGGCGTTGGATCGACGTCGTAAGGGACGATATGCGTGCTAATGGGCTTAAGGCAGAGGACGCAAAAGACCGAGCGAAGTGGAGGCGACTAGGCAGGAAAGCGGACCCCGGGCACCGAGGACAAAGCCAACGTAGCAACCGGGACTTAAGCTAGGTTGATGATGACTTATAATTAGAGCAGTCCAGTCTATCCGACTTCCACAACCTTAGTGCAAGGAACCAGTTATCATGGTTTCTTTGATATAGCTTTTGATAAAAGTTTTTTTACTCTTTCCAGGGCCCCGGCACCACCAATACGATGGTACGCATCAATGAGAATGGAAGTGTCGTTGGAACCATCATAGTTAACTGCGAAGGTGAGAGAAAGTAAATCCTAATTGTAGTAGTTTTTAGGGTTCTGTACGAAAAAGTGGAACCCTTATCACTTTGTTGTCAGTCTGTGAAGACTTTTTATCCCGGGAACGTGTGGAAGTATTGAATTGAAATTTAAACTACATTTCAACACTGTCATAAGAATCAAAATTCAAACCGGTTCAGTTCACTTAGAATCCCATTAAATGGTCACCACAAATTTTGTGGTGATCGGGAAGCAGCGCTATATATTCTCGTCCAATAAACTATAGTGTCTCAAGACAAAAATCTATGACCAGTGCGTATTGCCAGTGATATCATAATTATGGCTCCGAAACGTGGTCGCATACAATAGGATCAGATGACTAACACACCCAAAAGCCAAGGGAAAGGGCTATGCTTGCGTGATCATAATTCAGAAATTAAGATATCCGCAGAAGAACCCCGAAGAATCGCCAAGTTTACATGGCATTGTAGCCCTTCCATTAATAGCTGGAAGTCTGGAACTAATTCTGCAAATTTTTCAATCTACTTGTTCTAAAGTTAGTGTACCCTGTCTACAGGTTTCCCAGAGACCACGACCCTAGACAGCTTAACGGCTGCTACCTACTCCAACCATATGAGAAACCTTTCGGCCAGTGCTTCCCATGCGCTCAAGGAAATTGTAAGTAAACCTTAGATTTAAAGATAGCTGAAGGAATTCATAGGCGTACGGACCCTGCAGAAGGGTCGAAGCTAAGGTCAGGGCCAAGGGTCCCCGTCTGAAAGAAAGGCTCTGGTTCTGGTATATATGGCAACGTAGGAATGGGGTAGGTTGTTTAGTCAGTAAGAGTCTGACATTGTTTCCCGCTCCGCCCAAGGGCGAGATTCGTCATTGGATGATTTTGACTGTTACCGGACTGTTACCAGACGACGGAACGGCGAGCTACCCATTGCTCTCCGTACCCAGAGGTAGCTGAATAGCTTACATATTCAAATGAGGAATTTATCATTTCAGGATGTGACCGACGAGCTCAGGGTTCTGAGACTAGTCTCCAAGAAAACCGAAGCAGTGGTGGCACCTGATGAGGATTTCTACCTCGTCGTGGTCATGAGAAGGCAGAAGAAATAAGTTTTACCCAGATTGATCCAGTTTTGGAAATAGGAAGAGTTTTGTAGTACTTTTTTTTTAGTTTTTCGTTTTTAGTAAAAATTTGACGTTCTAACGGCATTGATATCGGGAGTAGATAGTTGTTTTGATTTACATGTTCATTTTTAGAACCGATTATTAAAAAAATAAAATAGTTTATTAGTTTTACATTCGTTAGTCATCTTTTCGTCACATTACCTCAGGTTCACGTCAGAAAATTTTGCTTTTCGTCACCATTAGTCAGTCACGTTCTCGTTATTTAGTCACGTTAAAAAATTTGCTTTTCGTCACCATTAGTCACGTTCACGTCGCATCGTCTGTCACGTCAGAAAATTTGGTAGTTACACACTGGCCAAACGCGTATATTGATTTTGTTTTTTTTTACTAGTGCATAAAGTTTTAATAAATAATTAAATATATGAATTTAAATAGTAACACCGTGAGCAGACATTCATAGAGTTATTATAGAATGAAGTATTTCGACCATAATGTCGCCACGAGCGTGTATCGTACCGATACCACAATGGTACCGATACCACAATTTTACCGATACCACATTGGTACCGATACCACTATTATATGGTGTGGTATTATTACAACACATGACTAAGAGATACTCTTACTTACAGGGGAGGGGGAATTAGTTAGTTATTTATCTAGTACTGGCATAAAAATATGCAAGTAGCATGCATTCTAGACTGACATATACCATCCAGAACTTAAGGCCCATAATCATGTGAATTTCGGCCTTCTCAGACCGATCGACCCTGTGACAGTAATGCTACGTGAACGTGACCACACCATTACGACTACTGCATTGAAAACTGTATTTTATTACGTGAAAAGCAATGGTCAAAATTGCGTAAACCAGTACACAATACTTTGGTGACTGGTTTCCCCAACTTTTGAATAATACGTTTGAATCAAAATTACGACTTAGAAGTCGGGGCGAGTCATGCTATCAAGTCTGAATCAAACGATTGTTCGGACGGTGGTTTTAAGACTGCTTACCTTAATCAGTTAATGATAAAAAAGCATTAATGAAGATTAGCGTTAATGAACTAAAAAAAAAAAATGTAAGTGTAGTGAAGGAGCTCCCATCCTAGTCTCCCATCTCCCACGACAACTGCTAGCGATACTATAGCACAATAGCAGCGTTGTAAATGCGAAAACGCGCATTAGTAACGATACCATCGCGCGTTTCGAAAGCGCGTGACAGCATCGCTACAAAGTCATCGTAGGTGAAGGGCCTAAGAGGCCTTGTTGCGCCCACTTAACGCGTGAACTTCAGAACGAGTGCATGTCACTGGTAGAGAATGCCTAAGGCATTAAGTCCGCCTGTGTACCTTTGTGTTGCATGAAGTTCTTACAAATAAATTAATAAATGTATGTAGAGAAATGGAGCGCCAAAATTTTGTCCTAACGCTCGCGCGTTTGTACTCTCTTTCTGGGCAAAATGGTCACGCGTATTACGCACAAGATAATCACGGCTAGTTCACCTTTTCAGGATCAGCTCTAAAGCGTCGTCCTAATATAAAGCGATCATCGCTCAAATATGCGATCATTATTTTAATCTGTTATTGTATGTTGTTTGAAAGTCTTCTTTGGCAAGTGTCAGTTAACCCTACTGAATGGTTTTGTCGTGCAAAAGCCATTCAATAGTGAAAGAAAAGACATAAAAAGTTGTATTGATGATTATAATGAGTATAGTTCCGTAAATAAGTACGGGTTACGGCCTCAAAACATTTTAATCAATATAGAACCTTTTACACTGACCTGCAAAATGCAGAAATTAAAAATTCGCGGGCTGGCGCAATTCTTATATGTGCCTCTGGTTTAACAATTTTTCTATAACTTCTACGAAATGTTGATCGCATAAAATACAAAAAAACAGAAATACAAAGAGACGGATATACAAAGAGATGGAAATACAAAGAGACAAACACAACACACGACAAACACAGTCAGACGGACAAACACTAAGAAACTGACAGAAACAAAGAAACAGACAGAAATACAAAGAGACAGATATAAATACAGAGAGACTGAAATAAATACAAAGAGACAACTCATCTCTTAATGAATGGCCTTTGTGGAAGAGACACCACAATTTTGCCAATAACACGTGCAGACTAGACTATCAAACACTGATAGATAGATACAAAGAGACAAACAGAAATACAAAGACAAAAATATAAAGAGACTGACAGAAATACAAAGTGATAGAATAACACTGAAACAGACAGAAACACAAAACATATAGATACACAGATAAAATTCAAAGAAAGAAAGAAAAAGAGTTTATTTTTGTGCTGAGTATAACGCATACTAAAAAAAATACCATCTGTAGATGCAGTAGAGGTAAGCAGTTTTACAACCGCCGTCCGAACTACAGCCCTTTAATAAAAAAAAACTTAAAACGGGGTGAATAAAAACAAAAAATAAATACTTTTTTTTTCAAAGAAAACATCAAACGTGGTGAACAGCAGCAACAAAAAAAAAAATACTTTGATTGGACTTATACTTTCGTATATTTGTATCCAAGCATCGTTTTTATTGCTATTAGTGAATATATTTTTACTTGAGTACTCTTCTTTTTGGTTTATTCCATTTTTTTTTTTTCATTATTGCGTTATAAAATTCTGTCTAAGTGGAAAAAATCTTAAACTTTATTATAGGAAAAATTTGTAGAACGTGACAATCCCCCTGAAATCTTTGTTCCTATTCACTCCGTTTTATGCCCAGGTTTTTTTATCACCATCCAATGTTATCTTTTATTCAAAAAATAAAAAGAATTTAAATAAAGTGTCATTTAGTGACTCAAGGCCAAAACTCAACAGTCCACTTAATACCCGACCAGCACCGATTGATGTCCACTTATTGTTGACTCATCATTACAGCCGAAAGACATTCACTGTTGGACATAGGCCTCCCCAAAGCATAGCCATAACGATCGTTCCTGTGCATCTCGCTTCCATTGGATTCCAGCAACACTGCCCAGGTCATCGGTCCACCTTGTGGGACGCCTTGCAACGCTGCGTCTTTTGCTTTTCAGCCATCTGATTTGCGTGCAATGTAATGTGCCTTGCCAATTTCTACTTAAGTTTGGCTACTGTCTAGATAATTTAGCTAATCCAATTTTTCAACTTATTTTTAGCCTCAAAGAGGTTATCTCTAAGGAGGTAGAGGAAGGAGGTAGAGGTTAAGAGGTCATCACTCGCAAGTCGCGATGCTGTAACGCGTTACGCGTTGGCATCTATTCTACAGCGCGTTGGCACCTTTTCTACTTAGCATTGGCATCTTTTCTACATCGCGTTGGCATCTTTTCTACATCGCGTTGGCATCTTTTCTAAAGCGCGTAGGCATCTTTTCTACAGCACGTTGGCATCTTTTCTACAGCGCGTTTCAAATGCGACTAACGCGCGTTAACTAAGTTTATGCCGTGAGCGAGGAGCCAAAGTGCCTGGTTTTTTATCATCATGCAATTATATTGAATCTAGTTTCGAAAGGCATGATTTATTAAAAAGCCCTGTTTAACTCTGTGGTCTTTTTATCACCATCCAATTGATATCGAGTATGAAATGCATGATAAAAAAAAACCTTATACCGCCTGGGTTTTTTATCACTGTGCAATTTTAAATCGCATCGAGCCTAGAAAGGCAATATTTATTAAAAAGTTTAAATTTGATTTTTTTATTATCAACCAATTGATATTAAGACTCTAAAGGCGCGATTCGAGCAAGGCCCCCAATTTGCTGCCTAGTTTTTTTAACACTATGTAATTTATGCCTCGAACCATGATATAAGATCCCGTTTAACTCGCATTTTTAGGGCTCTGAACCTCGAAAAGAAAACCCTTATGGAATCATTTTGCGTCTTGTGTCTGTCTGTCGAGGAGCTTTACCTCGGAAACGCGTGCAGGTATAAAGCCAATAAATATAGTCGTTTATGTCGTAAAAAAAAAGTATATTTTGACGCTCTTGAGAAATCAAAATTCAAAGGGTACTCCCGTTAACCTAGAACCCCAAAAAACTAATGCATACTGTTGGCATGTTTTACTATTCTTTTACCAGAAATTAAACCTAGTTTTATATAATAATGGTACTGGACAATACGAGAAATCGATATTTAAAAATTAGGTCCTTAAATTGTTGCTGAACGAAGAGATATATAAAAACGTTGCTATTGTATTTAATACGTAATATTTTAAAGTTTCTTTGGATAAAATAGGTTGTTGGTTATTAATGTTTTATTTTTTCATGCTCATAATTTTTCATCACTAAAACTAATTTTTAAAAATAAGTGATAAATTAATTGAAAAGATAGTATTGCGATAGTGATTGACACTATTTAGAAGAGAGAGAGAGACAACATAAAACCGAAACCAAAATAAAAAATAACACGTTATAAAAAACTTATAGCAATCTATTAAATAGTTTCTTACTTCATTTGGTTACGGTTAGTAGACGTCAATTCTTTTTGCCATTGATTTCTCATACAGTCCTTTAAGAAATTACCTAGGTTTCATTTTTGGAGAAAAGAATTAGCATGAAGCCAGGATCTTTCAGCATAAGTATTAGAATAAATCAAAAAACTACAAATTTGTAATTTTAACGTTACAGAAAAACCGTTTTCGATTTGGAAAGTCTTCGAAACTCGATTCATAAACGTTGTTTTTATGTTAGCGTGATCGAGACGTTTAGCAAATTCGGCTCTTTTATTGGTTAAAGAGCTTGGAACAGACCAATCGGAGCGCCGAACGTCAGAAATGCGTCAATAGCGTTAGCGTCAAACAAACTCACACTAGGCACTCAAATATAATGAATTCGTAGTAACAAATAATATATAGGCGTGCATATCCTACATATTATTCAAGAATACCGAATTTTGTACACAAGCATTAGATGTGCTTATCTAATTAAAAAGATATAGGCAACTGTAGGGGGCCATACTGAACGAACTAATATTAGTCATATTTTTAGACTTAGCAAGTTATGAGGAACCAAAGCGGTACATATGATAATAATTACCAAACACCAATAATTTTTTAATAGTTTTTAACTAGAGCTGTTTTGTATATTTTTGATATTTCCTTTCTGATAGTCCGCCTTTGTACTTTTGTGTTGCATGAAATTTTAATAAATAAGAAACTGGACAATTGTGCATCGTACTCACGCACAAAGGGTTTCTTACAAACTCACTGAAAACGTTCAATTCCTGAATTGAGTTGCGAAGGTCTTTCCGAATCCCAAAAATATTTTTTTGGGGCATAGGTTAACTATAGTTCGTTTTTTAATCGATCGTAGGATTTGACAACTTAAAATGTTAAACTCCAGAAAATCGGGAACATGTTTCTAGAGCGTGACATTCTGCGTTGTCAAATCGTAGTCTAGAATAAAAAAACTAACTACCTATATTTTAAGATTTTATCCTATACTCCTATAACCAAATTTCAGAATTCTAAGTCAATGGGAAGTACCTTATGAATTTTGATTCCCTTGAGAGTGTCGAAATATAAGTTTAATGGCTTCTAGGGACCAATAAAACCCGACCCCATATAAACGGGACAAGTGCAGGAAGGTGATGGAAGGAAGGTCGACTGGTAGGAAATGCCAAGGCATTAAGTCCGCCTTTGTACAGTCATCATCATCTTCCTGCCCTTGTCCCGTTTTATTTGGGGTCGGCGCAATATGTTTATTTCTTCCATTCTGTCCTGTCACCCGTCACGCTATCACTAACTCCTCTGTCTTCCATATCACTTCTCACACAATCCATCCATATCTTCTTTAGTCTCCCTCTCCCTCTCCATCCATCCACATTTATACTCATGGCTTTTTTGTAACATGCGTTTCATCCCTCCTTTTTACATGGCCATACCAAGACAAACGGTTTCCTCTCAACTTTTCAGTCACTGGCGCCACTTTCAAACTTCCTGTAATATACAGTATTATGTGCATAAAGTTTTAATAAATAAATAAATGATGATAGCTTCAAGGGACCGCAGACTAAGTTGAAATATAGGGTATTTCAGGGTATTTCAACTTTGAACCTTTTTGCGTTCCCAAGATTTAGGGTAAAACAGACAGAAAAACAGACTGACAAAGTCATCCTATAAGAGGTCCTTCTTTTTGTAGCACGGAACTGTAATAAATAAACCACCAAATAGCCCACTCGCGCCTGTTTGACTCACGGGTCAGGCATTCCGGAATTGATCTACTAGAGTTCTCAGTATTTCGTACAAAGAATAGCAACCGGTCGAGGCTAGGCGTTGCTGGTTGAGTGTCGAGTTGCAGATAGCTCTAGTGAACTATGAGTGACCTTAACTGCACCGTGCACTAGCTTTGACGTTTTAAAAGTACCCATGTAGGCCTATGTGAAATAAAATTATGTTGACTTTGACTTGAACCTTTAATGAACTATGTATGACATTTAATGAACTCATTAAATGTCATCATCATACATACATAGTTCATACCTAGTTATGTATAACTAGGTATGAACTATGTATGTATGATGATGACATTTAATGATGACCTTTAATGAACTAGGAATGGTCTTTAATTAGCTATGTGTGACCGTTAATGAACTATGTGTGACCGTTAATGAACTATGTGTGACCTTTAATGAACTATGTGTGACCTTTAATGAACTATGTATGACCTTAATGAACTATGTATGACCTTAATGAACTATGTATGACCTTATTAACTATGTATGACCTTAATGAACTATGTATGACCTTATTAACTATGTATGACCTTAATGAACTAAGTATGATCTTAATTAACTTTGTATGACCTTCATGAACTAAGTATGACCTTAATTAACTATGTATGACCTTCATGAACTAAGTATGACCTTAATTAACTATG
The DNA here is from genome assembly GCA_029852875.1 of Mythimna loreyi. Taxonomy (NCBI): domain Eukaryota; kingdom Metazoa; phylum Arthropoda; class Insecta; order Lepidoptera; family Noctuidae; genus Mythimna; species Mythimna loreyi. The sequence goes on from CM056799.1 coordinate 5,013,213, forward strand.
TATGACCTTCATGAACTAAGTATGACCTTAATGAACTATGTATGACCTTAATGAACTATGTACCTATGACCTTAATGAACTATGTACCTATGACCTTTAATGAATTGTGAGACCTTTAATGTTGTGATTTATCATGTCATATGTCCCTCACCCACGGCGACGTTTTGTAGATTTCTGTAGCGCGCTCGCATCGATACAGTCGCGATGCTATATAGCGCGAGTAGCAAGTTGGCATTCATTCTATAGCGCGTTGCAAATGCTACTAACGCGCGTTAGTAGCGATGCTGTCGCGGGCTTACGAAAAGCGTTCCGCTTCGCTACAAAAATTCACCGTGGGTGAGGGGCCTTAAAAGCAGTAAAGCAAATTTTATCGTGAATATTAACAAACAATGTACATATGTTTACTTATGTCTTTGTAGTTTTAAGTATTTATGAGTTTTAATAAATAATAACGTAAAATAACATTCTTTTAATTATCGATGATAGTTCTCGTCAGTGACACATAAATATACGTAATATACGTATCTAGCCTTCTGCCGGCTTCTGGGCGAAGCCGCTGCCCATTTGAAAGTAGGGTGGGAGCTCCATACAAACTTTAGACCCCCGTTACATACCTTTAGGAGCTGAATTTTGAAAAATCCTTTTGAGTGTTCGCCTACGTCATAAAAAGAAGCCTTGTGCAAAATTTCAGTGTCATACTCCGCAGCAGAACCACTTTGACTACATTATGTACAAATTACAGGATAAAATGTAGATAAAGTCTATATTTTTGTAGCTTAATATCAAAATTTGTATATTGTTAGTTTTTTGGAAAATATCAATTCAAAGTGGTCATGCCACAGAGCATACTCTCCAGCAGGACCACTTTAAAATAACGCTTATTTCGCGCTGATTATGCACAAGCCATAATATAAACAAATGTATATTTATTGTATATCAAGATAACATCTACAATTTTAGATAAATACTTGCCGATTTTTAGTAATATGTAAATGTTTTACTGGAAAGCGCCTGCTATGAATTTCTTAGCAAATAACAAGATTAATATATTTATTTACGACTAGCTTCTGTCATTGGCTGTTATTTGCTAAGAAATTCATAGCAGGCGCTTTCCAGTAAAACATTTACATATTACTAAAAATCGGCAAGTATTTATCTAAAATTGTAGATGTTATCTTGATATACAATAAATATACATTTGTTTATATTATGGCTTGTGCATAATCAGCGCGAAATAAGCGTTATTTTAAAGTGGTCCTGCTGGAGAGTATGCTCTGTGGCATGACCACTTTGAATTGATATTTTCCAAGAAACTAACAATATACAAATTTTGATATTAAGCTACAAAAATATAGACATTATCTACATTTTATCCTGTAATTTGTATATAATGTAGTCAAAGTGGTTCTGCTGCGGAGTATGACACAAATTTCAAGCTTCTAGCCCCAGCGGTTTCGGCTGTGCGGTTGATATGTCAGTCAGTCAGTTTCTCCTTTTATATCTGTTTTATATGTATATCTGTATTGAAGATAGACGAAATAGTAAGGTCCCCCTGGGCCTTGCCTTACTCATGACGCGTTAGAATTTCAGGCGATAGGTGGGAATCATCCAATGATATCACAACAATATGCGCGCCGTCGACGTCTTTGGCCGGTTCAGGACTGTCGGACGGCGAGCAACGGACAGCTCGCCGTCCGACTGCAAGCCGCCCGCGCCTACGTGATAGAAAGGTACTAAGCTGTACACCCTGTGTAGCTCCATCTCCCTTAATAGTTGTTTAGATCTCGTGGAGGGTCTCGTAGTCTTCATCATTATTTCAGCCAAAAGACGTTCACTGCTGTTCATAGGGCCAAACCCAAGTGTGCAATTGTGACAATGTCCAATTCTTTGTAACTCTCATTCATTGGCTTCCAGTGAACTTCACCAGGTTATCGGCCCTTCTTGTGGGAAGCCTTCGAAGTTCGAACGCTGCGCGCGGTTTTTGCTACTGTTTGTTTTTTAATGAATATAAACCAGTGCTTGACTGCACCTGATAGTAAGCAAGTAGTGATACAACCGCACTATTATCATCATCATCATCATCTTTTCATCCGAAAGACGTTCATTGGTGGACATATAAACCAAAATTTTTAAGGATGTTTTCACAATATTTGAATTTTTTTTTTCTTAGTTTAATTTCAGCATTTAACCATACCAATTTACAAATGAATTGTTATTCTAAAAGGTCGATTATTTGTTACAAGCCAATAATATGGTATCAAAGTGAAAAACCAAATCAGTGGTGTTTCTATTCACCCCTGCGTTCCTATTCACCCCGTTTTACGGTTCTTTTGGAATAAAATATTGTTCCACTACTACGCGGGCGAACCCGCTAGCAACAACTAGTATTCACTAAAATAAATTACCTTCTGGAAAGTCCAAGAGCACTGCAACCTGCCTCGCGTTCCCTGCCCACGCTGCCAAGTGCAAAGGAGTCCTGCCAAGCTTGTCGATCCTGAGTTTTTCAGCACCGAACTTGATGAGGAGGCTGAGGGCGTCCCCACCGATGAGGGCAGCTGTGTGGCAGGCGGAGACCAGCCCCAGGCGACATGTGGCGTTGGGACTGGCGCCGGCGTTTAGTAACCTGAGAGGAGCAGAGATATGTCAATGTTTACATTGAAAAGATTATTTTTGGAACCGTACGTAAAACTTTTTTTTGGTTTTCAAGAAGAATCCTTCAAAAGGCATAACTTTGGGAATAAGTCCGGGAAGTCTGGGATTTTTAGCTCCTAAAACCACCTCGGTAATCACCATCAACACATAGAAGGGTGCCCTTACTTCTTAAAAACCCCTCTTCGTAACGCCTGTTAGGGCACGTCCCTGAGAAGACTGTATAACGGTCTGAGCTCTTTGTGCATGGTAGCATGTGATCACTGTACCACCGTCTTTGGAATCTTGATAACTTGATGGGTGGCCAGAGTACCCACGTGATAGAATTCTTTAAAAATATGCTAAACATTTTGTGACCATTTACGTCAGTGAGAATTGAGGGCCCATTTTGAACAAAGATATCAAAAGTAGCGTTTTGCGATAATATCTTGATTCCACATTTTTTTTGGCGTTCTGATTTTAGCCTAATGAGTTTTAGATCCGGTACAGGTGTCCACCTCAATCGTCTATGTAAGAACTGAGGGCACAACTTAACAGTCCATATCTCGATTGTGATATTTCACATTTCTTCGGGAATGTTCACTAAATCTTAAGCAAATTGTGAAAGAATTTTAACAAACTAGTCCTCTCACCACACGCACGCTGTTTTTGTGTATACATAAACTAGCCTTCTGCCAGTGGCTTCGCTCGTGTGAAAATAGGGTTCTCCATACAAACTTTAGACCCCCATAACATCCGTTTAGGAGCTGAATTTTAAAAAACCCTTTCTTAGTGTTCACCTACGTCATAAAATTAGCCTTGTGCAAAATTTCACGTCTCTAGGGCCCAGTAATTTTAGCTGTGCGTTAATATGTCAGTCAGTCAGTTTCTCCTTTTATTTATATATAGATAAATAATTGCAAATCGCACAAAGTTCTGCCTACAGCCTATTTTTATAGTGTGATTCCATTGTTCATACGATTTCCATCAATTGTTTCCGACTGTACCTCCTTGCATAACAAACGCTTGTTCCTTGTTTACCAATATGTTAATGTATCAATGTGCCGAATCTTATAATGCGTGCCTGAACTAACAAAACGACACAATAAAATATCCATATTCGCTCCGTGCACGATTACAGCGCCAACTAGCGTCCACAACTTTGTGGGCTCTGTCACATTGACATTTAGGTCGTGTATTTGTGAAAAAATATCGAAATAAAAAAATAACAAATATTTTCGACTCATAAATTGTTGTGATACCACGATTTGGGTGGAAAAAGGTTTTTTAAATCATTTTGGTCATTCAAATCAAATGAGGTAAGTCCAAAAAGTGTGTTTAATTTTGATTGTGTCAGGGTTTGTTTACTTCATTTATAGTTGTAGTTTTACAGTAAAACAAAAAGAAAAAGCTACTTTAATGGTTTCATTATATAACAGTAAATATATTTAAATGTTCCTGTATCGCTAGTAATAAATTAAATATCGTTTTCAGATCGAAATGAGTATTGTTTTGAAGACCGGGTTTGTGAGTGTTACTCACAATATCAAATTCCAACCACAAACCGTATTTAAAGGAAAGTTGTTGGTATTGGCTGGACATGTCCGAGATGTAGAAGAATTAAGAACAAAACAAGGGCAGAGTTCAATAATTCACGCTCTCATCATAAGGCAAACATCTATTACTTTGCCACCTTACAAAACGGTTTTAAATGTAAGTGATTATTTCCGTTTGAACTTAATACTTAGTTTGATCGAGTTTTGATAGACGTAATATTACGATAGCGGACTAATGAAATTAATTAATGATATTAAAATGTATTATGTAGAATCGCTTTGCCATTGACAGATACATACATCTGATGACAGAGCTTACATTATTTCTACTTTTGACCACCATGAGCGCTGCGATAGATTATGTTACCCCCACCTAGTACTTCGCACCCAGCGAATAGTTAATGTAACCGGTGGGTTGTTTTCCATTGTTTTTTAAACCAAATTTGTGATTGCAATGTTCTAATTATTCAATTCATTTTTAGAGTTGCGTAGTCAAACTCAAACTCAAAATCATTTATTTCAAATAGACCATTTACAGGCACTTTTGAAATGTCAAAATTGAAGCTAATTTGCACGTTCCAAGGCGTAGAACGCTATGGAGAAGAACGTGCAAGAAACTCCATGGATGGACACTCCTTTAAATCAAATTTATATTTACATATTATTTGGTTACAAATTTATGTTGCTTCTATTATGCGAGCACGATATAGTGGTATTTAACAAAAAGTAAAATAATAATAAAAAAAAAGAATTTTGAGTTAAGCTCGCCTTTGTACATAATTATTGTAATCCTCTTTTTTATATACTGTTTGGTGTACAATAAAGAATTAAGAATGGAATGAATTTCAAATAAGCGCCTAGCAGCCAAGAGATGACCGGTCTCAACTGACGGCACCCGTTCACGAGCATGACGCGTGTATCAGCCCCACTCCACTCAACCATTTTAGAGGGAACAGAATGACCCAACACACGCGCCACCATCAGCGAGACATTTGAGAGAGCATGACAAACTCTCAACTGCCATGCTGTCATGCTGCCTTATAGTTTCGCCATGTCTGTCTATCTGTCCGTACGAGGATCAGCGACCGTTAGGTCTAGAAAGCTAAAATTTGGTATCAATATGTATATGGGAGCGTTCAAGTATTACGTAACGCATTTTTTGAAGATTTTTGACCCCCCCTCCCTCCCTTGTAACGCACTGTAACATTTTTCTGTACCCCCCCCCTCCCCCTCTCTGAACGTTACGTAACACTCAAGTAACCATTTTTACCTAAACTTTTTTTATTATTTAGCTTTTCTTTAGCCGTTTTCGACGACAAACTAATACAATCGAGGGATTCCTAAATGAAAAGTACTACGTAAATAAAATTTTCCAATTTGGGAGTTTTGATTCCCTAATATTTTATTTAAAAAAAAAAACAATGTTACGTAACGTGTTGTGAGAAAGACCCCCTCCCGCCCCTGTAACGCATCGTAACGTTTTACGAGACACCCCCTCCCCCCAAATTGCGTTACGTAATACTTGAACGCCCCCTATCAACTACGCCGACAAAATGCAAAAACAAAAAATAGTAGTGCAAAAACAAAAGTTGATTTGACTTTAAATTATTTGCAACTAGCGACCCGACCCAGCTTCGCACGGGTGCAATGCTGATATTAAATATGCATGTGTTATAGGGATAAACATTCCTCTTGAATCACTCTATCTATTAAAAAAAGCCGCATCAAAATCCGTTGCGGAGTTTTAAAGATTTAAGCATGCATAGGGACAAGAAGCGACTTTGTTTTATACTACCTATGTAATGATGTTTCTATATTTTATTCCATTAATTTTTTAAATCTTTAATATTTTTTATTAAAATTCTTTTTTTCAATATACTTGCTCAAAAATTGGCTCTTATCTCACTACAATTAGAGTCAACAAGCCGTGTATATGTATATCAACCCTCGTGCTTTTATTTCCAATTTAATCCGGTCATTGAGCCAAAGAGGCGGTAATTTAATTAAAATTTAAAGTGTGTATGAACAGAATATCATAAATGAATATGATTATTTACACTATAATTTGTTATTATTACCAACCAATTTTATTTCTATCTCAACTAACGCGTTACGCTTTCTTTTGTTTTAATTTGCTATAAACTAAAGCTTGACTGCAATCCCACCTGATGGTAAGCAGTGATGCTTTCACTGGTTTTTTTGTAGTCACTGTTTCACACAATGTACCCATCATTTCTTCAGCCTTGCTTCCTTTTCGTTTTTATCATTAGTCAATAAGCAAAAAACCTCACCTTTCCACCTCTTCAAGGTCATGTGCCTCAATAGCCTCCAGCAGTTCCGTGTTCAGTCTCTGCAGCCGCCTGTCTCCGCGCCTCCAGGGTTTGGACATCGTGGTGCCAGACTCCAGGATCGGGGTGCTGTTCACGGTGGAACCCATTGATGATGGAGTCAGGTCTGGCATCATCAGCTTGGATAAAGGTGGACGTTCTGTGGCACTGTGGAATAATATGGATAAAGATTATTTTTTTGATTATTTTTCCCTTAACCTTTTGTATATTATATGTAAAACATGTCGACAATGGCTTTTTAAGCTAGTGACCTAGCTCTCCTTCGAAAAGACTACATGCACACTCTTAAAGTTGAACTAGCGACACTGTGCAGGTAATAATCTGGTTTCGGCTATTGGGATCACAGCAAACTACACAAGCGCGACGACATGCGACGGATACCCGCGCAAACGTCCGAGCGAGTCCCCGCTTAACGCAGCGTTGGGCCTTATGGATTATTACATAGCAGAGAGCCTGGACGGAGTATTTTTGTATGAAACCGTACAGACACCCGCTTTATACGCTGCGTTGCCTAAGACAATGAGAGGGAGTGGTATGGAGAAGCCTATTTGACACGAGCAAAGCCGTTGGCAGTAGCTAGTCTAACACAAAGGCTAAGTACAATGACAAAATAATGCAACCATCACTTTCAGTCTGAGTCAATAAAGAGATCATGATGTGTGTGGGAAGTGGAATCGAATTCATATTAAGTATTATCTTTATTGGTCATAGATAGCACCAACCAAAAAGCTTTGATTGTTCGATACATCATTGGCAATCTTGTGATTAACTTTTATTAATGTGGAGAGTTTTTTTTATAAAAATACAAGCTTCTGCCAGTGGCTTCGCCCGCGTGAATTCCGTAAAATCCGAAAATCCGTGGATGTTTACGTCTTATAATCTTTGTAGGTGTAGTCTCTGAGACTTTGTGATTAGTCAGTATATTAGTGGTATTTCGCTATTATTATCTTCGGTCGAGATAATTTGACTCGGCACAATATTTTGTTGAAAAATACTGCAAAACACATTTGAATATTTCCACGCCTCTTAATAGGAGTATACCAATTCATACTCTAATATTACTCTAAACTTTGCTGTCAACTCCTTGAGGCGCACGGGAAAAATGCGCGCCAACGACGACTACTTGAGCTCAGTTCGGACGATAACCGGATGGTCGGACAGCGAGCTACCCATTGCTCACCGTTCGCAAGACCTAGAAATGGATTGATAAAGTAGGTTGATCAATGTGTACACACTGGTTTATGGAGAGTCCCAGATGCCTTGGCCTCGGCATCCTAATCCGAAGGTCGCCTGTCTCGTTGGGGTTGAGGAGAAGATGAGTAGCCTCATCGTCTTGACCACGCTCGACATCTGTGGAGGAAAGTTCAAGATATTAATGATATAATCACTATTTTTGTTTCTTTCACCAGTATTTTTAGTATGAGTTGTCTAGAACTGATAAACGTACCAATACATTTCTAAATACATACATATTTTAGATAAATTACACCCAGACACAGAACAAATGATCGTGCTCATCACACAAATATTTGTCCTAGGTGGGAATCGAACCCATGATGCATAGCTGTCAGGATCACTACTACTAGACCAGATCAGTAAATTCAACAGCGGCATTTATTTTTTTATCCAGATATTGATTGGCAGATTAATAAAAAACGTTAATTACCACTTTACACAATGGAGCTGAAACATCAAAGTAAAATCAAAACAATTAAAATTAGATTTGACAGCAAGTTTACAATTTAAACTTTAGAGAAGTTAAAATTCATAGCCTATACTATGTGATTTTTTTTGTTTCAAATCTAAAAACAATGAAAGAAAGAAAAACGTTTATTTGTGCCTCACACAATCGTATAAACTAAAAAACAACAATGAAAAAGTACCTACGAAATCTGTGCGAGGCCAAAAAGGCGTTTAGTTTAGAATAAAAAAACGAACTATAACTTAGCATATGCTGCGTTATTTAAACATGTGTGATAGATCATATTAACTTATAAATGTTATAATATAAAATTACTTTCAGTATATTGTCTTTTAATTAAGTACCTCAAATATGGTGTAAAAAGACACTTTGTTCGCTATCTACATCTACACTAATATAATAAAGAGGGAAAGTTTTTTTTTATTTTTTTTGTTTTTTCTTTGTAGGAGGTAATCTCTGGAACTACTGTACCGATTGGAAAAATTTTAGCAACAATGGAAAGCTGCTTTACTCCTGAGTGACATAGGCTATATTTTATGTACGCGGGTGAAGCCGCGGGCAAAAGCTAGTATATTATAGTCACGATATTCTACTAATTTGTTTTTTTTACGTTTTCCATGGCTTTGTCGTTATATCGTACTAGCTTTTGCCCGCGGCTTCGCCCGCGTACATAAAATATAGCCTATGTCACTCAGGAGTAAAGCAGCTTTCTATTGTTGCTGAAATTTTTCAAATCGGACCAGTAGTTCCATAGATTACCTCCTACAAACAAAAAAACAAAAAAATAAAAAAACAAAAAAACAAACTTTACCTCTTTATTATATTAGTGTAGATGTAGATGATCTTAGACAGGTTACATTTTTCCTTTAGTATCTCAGAAGTATAAAATGGAACTATTAAAGGACCAATGAGTCCTGTTGTTAGTGGCCATGACTGCTATGCCAGAGGTCGTGGGTCCGATTCCCACCCAGCACAAATGTTTGTGTGATGAGCTCAATCATTTGTTCTGTCTTAATTTAGAAATATATAAGTATTTTTATCAGTTGTCTAGTACTCATAACACAAGCTCTGCGTAGCTTGGGACTAGACGACGTTTTGTGACAGTTGTGGAATATACATATATAAAAAAGTGACGGAAAAAATACCTCAAAATATATAAACTAATCGATATTTAAAAAAAAACTATTTTGTCATTGACTTTGAAAATATAACAGTAATTTTATGCATCATGGAAACATAAAACGGTATTAAACAAATTTGTTTCAAGCCTAAACGAATTACGAACGAAAATCTCCATGATATTACCAAAATTCTATCTCAGAGTTCATCCACATGTGGAGAAGTCCATAAATTTCGCTTCTTACGCCTCTACTAGGTACCCATGTATGAGTTATGGCGCTCACACTTACCTTCAGAGAATAATGAAGCTATTTTTTTTCAGCCTTTGCAGTCCATTTTCCAGTCTAATTGACTGGAAAATGGACTGCAAAGGTATTTTGAGTTTTGGTTGACGGTATTAACCGAGTCGCATTCGGGTATCGTGGGTAGCAGTATTCGGTTACTATCCGGATTATTAACCGTGTAGTGTCTACATTGATTTATTTTCTATAAAATTGATTTATATGGGTTGTTTTTTTTTTAATTTCAAAGCGACAATTTTGTCAGAAAAATTCGCCCCTTACACTTTTCTACTACGTAGAAAGAGAGAGAGACAGAGTTCATCCACATGTGGAGATGGCCATAAATTTCGCCTCTTACGCCCCTATGTATGAGTTATAGCGTTATACTTACCTTCAGAGAATAATGAAGCAATTTTTTTACAGCCTTTGCAGTCCATTTTCCAGTCAATTACGTCCGGCATTTTGAATTTTGGTTGACGGTATTAACCTGGTCGCATTCGGGTATCGTGGATAGTAGTGATTGGTTACTAACCGGGTTGTTTCCGGGTATTAACCGGGTAGTGTCTACATTGATTGGTTTTCTATAAAATTTATTTAGATTTTTTTTGTTTTTTTAAATTTCAAAAGTGACAATTTTGTCAAGAATTTTCCCGCATAAAGCGATTTTTTGTTAAAACTATATCGGGTGAGTGGTCATTAATTAATGACCGATAGTTAAAAACGTGATTGTAATCATTATAACAAACAACTTTTACTATGGGACCAACTAATGCGAACAACTTTTACATACTATAAGACCAAACCAAAAATCACGAAAAAATAACCGCTGCTCTATAGATTTACATTCACATAACTTGACAAAATGTATGGAGCAGCGGGTCTATTTTTTCGTAATTTTTGGGTTGGTCTCATAGTAAAAGTTGTTAACATTGGTGTGTACAATGATCTTTTTTAAGGCAAGCCCATTTGTCATATCAACTTTGTATAACTATAACTATCTAGACAGGAAATAATAGGTAATTATGTTTACACATAGGTCTTGTTTCATCATGATATACTCGTAAAGCGTTGTCTTGGTATGGTCATGTGAAGAGGAGAGATGAAACGCATGTCACAAAAAGGGTTTTGAGTTTACACGTAGATGGATGGAGAGGAAGGGGGAGACCAAAGAAGAGATGGATGGATTGTGTGAGGAGTGATATGAAAGAAAAGGAAGTTACTGATAGTGTGACGGGTGACAGGACAGAGTGGAAGAAAAAAACATGTTGCACCGACCCCAAATAAAATGGGATAAGGGTAGGATGATGATGATACTCGTAAAGCGTTGATATGTTTACTCACACTCACTACAATAAAACAGCGGAAGATATACAAAGTTGATACGATAGATGGGCTCTCCTTAAAAAGGATCACTGTACACTCCCATTTAAACAACATTTACTAAGAGACCAAAACAAAAATCACGAAAAGAAGACTCGCTGCGCTGCTCCATACATTTTGTCTCTATGCAGCAGGTTTTTTTTTTCGTAATTTTTGGTAAAAGTTGTTCATATTGGTGTGTACAATGATCCTTCTGAAATCAAGTGAAGCAGAAATTGTGACAATATTCACGACGATCATAGCTATTTCGCTCGCAAAACAGCGCGGGCCTTTATCTCTGCCTTTGCCTCTGCAATTAGTCATTTTTAGGGTTCCGTAGCCAAAATGGCAAAAACGGAACCCTTATAGTTTCGTCATGTCCGTCTGTCCGTCTGTCCGTCTGTCACAGCCGATTTACTCGGAAACTATAAGTACTACAGTGATGAAATTTGATGGGAATATGTGTTGTATGAACCGCTACAAAATTATGACACTAAATAGTAAAAAAAAGAATTGGGGGTGGGGCCCCCCATACATGTAACTGAGGGATGAAAATTTTTTTTTCGATGTACATACCCGTGTGGGGTATCAATGGAAAGGTCTTTTAAAATGATATAAAGTTTTCTAAAAAACATTTTTCTTAAAGTGAACGGTTTTTGAGATATCAGCTCTCAAAGTCGTAAAAAGTATGTCCCCCCCCCCTCTATTTTTATAACTACGGGGTATAAAATTCTAAAAAAAATAGAGGTGATGCATGCTAATTAACTCTTTCAACGATTTTTGGTTTGATCAAAGTATCTCTTATAGTTTTTGAGATAGGTTGATTTAACTATAAAATTAATATTCATACATAAAAGTACAAGGCAAAATATCGGGAGAGTTTAGGCTCCATTCACCAGGTGTATAAATTGACATAATAAGTTTATTATATTTGCTGCTACGGAACCCTTTGTGCGCGAGCCCGACTCGCACTTGGCCGGTTTTTTTTCCTGACAGACCGACTTTATGACTTTTCAAAAGTGCCTGTAAAGATTTATTTGAAATAAATGCTTTGAATTTGAATTTGAATTTTCTTAGAATTCAAGTTTTATGATATTTTTTTCAGATTTGCGTCAGTCTAAATGTACTTCCCGCTTTACTATATTTTTCTCTTATACATAGGCTCGCACTTGACCACTATCTCACCTGATGGTAAGCGATGATATGGCCGACTAACCTATTCACTCGTAAGTTAATAACCTTTTTTTATGGTAGGTAAAAATCATCGAATGACGAATCCCGCCCTTGAGCGGAGCGGGAAACAGTGTTAGAATCTTACTGACTAAACAGCCTACCCCGTTCCTTCCTTGCCTTAGTCCCAGAGCCCTGGTTTTACGCCTTAGCATCAACCCTTGGCCCCAGGAGGTTTCGACCCTGTAGTGCCCCCCTACACTTTGCCGACAACTCAAGGCACGCGTGGCTTAATGACATATGATTTGAAACGATTTACGAGTATGACAAATGCCATATTATTCTCCTAAAAATGTGTGCCAACACTAGTACCTATTTAGTCAGAAATATAATAAACACTAAAATTGTTATGCATATGTTAATCATTTGAATGCCGTTAACCTCCCAATATTTGAACGTGTATTGACAAACTACACATTTATCTAAAGCACGTATTTACCTAATGTTCGTCTGTAAACAGGTATTATATTAAAATGAACCTGTTTACTGTTTAGAGAGCAGTGGTGGCCGAGTGGTAATAGCCCCGACTTACGAGTTGTAGGTCGCAAGTTCAAACCCAGTCAGCATTACTTTGTGTAATTTATTTATTTTCATCACCACTGCTCTCAAAACGGTGAAGAAAGACATCGTGAGGAAACCGGCATGTCCTAGAACCAAAAATTCGAAGACATGTGACATCCACCAATGCGCACTGGGCCCGCGTGGTGGATTGTGGCCCATTCCCTCTCCTAGAGAGGAGGCCTGTGTCCCTGCAGTGGGAACATTAAAAAGGGTGATGATGATGATGATTTAAGTGAACCTGTTTAAAATTATGTCGATAAACAAATAATATTCTGACTATACATATACTGTACAGTCACTTTACTTGACTTAGGTGATCTGCCGGTCACTTTTAGTGAGAGTCAAAATGGCGGGTGTACCATAGCGGAATAAATTATACCAATTACCAAAGAAATGTACCTAAAATGTACTATTCAGTACCTAGGTCTAAAAAATCTGTACCTCTTTCACAACGAAATCATTTAGAAAGTAAGGTACACCCGCCATCTTGCAAGATGGCGGGTGTACCTTACTTTCTAAATAATTTCGTTGTACATTTTTTTGGTAATTGGTATAATTTATTCCGCTATGGTACACCCGCCATTTTGACTCTCACCACCAAACCTGAAATCGCGAAAAAATATCTGCTAGTCAGTATTTTTACTTAATTGGTCAAAATGTACTAACCTGCTGAATTTTTTATTTGCAATTTCAGGTTTGGTCCTATAGTAAAAGTTCTTTGGTATTTTGACTACAATCACGTGCTTAAGTATCTGTTACTAGAATGACTAGTTACCCTATATATTTGTGTTTTTTTTTTTTTCATTACAGCAACAGTAATCCGAGATAAAATCCCCCAGTACCTAATTTGCGTTTTTATGTTAAGTTAAAAAAAAATCGCATCAAACGTGTTAAATATATACATTTCCACCACTTATTTGCATAACATTTGTGAATAAATATAGCTTATCAGTACATTAGTAACAATAAATACGAATATCTTCTGAATTAGGTCGATGTACTGCGGACGGATCATATTCGTGACATTGGGTTTTATTGAGGAGATAAGATAGTACGGCAATCCTAAGTACACAGGCCGTACCATGCTCTTAGCATAGCATAGTTTGACTGGCCTGTTGGTCTAGTAGTTAGTGCTATGCCGGAGGTCGTGGATTCGATTCCAACCCAGGACAAATGTTTATGTGATGAGCATCATCATTAGTTCTGTGTCTGGGTGTAATTAATCTATAATACGTATGTATTTAGAAATATTTAAGTATGTTTATCAGTTGTCTAGTACCCATTACATAAGCTTTGCTTACCTTGGGACTAGACCACGTTGTGTGATAGTTTTGAATGATTTTTTTTGTCAAGAAACGAAATAAATAACAGCATCTCCTTACAAAATTATAAACTTGATTGAACAGTTTTTATGGGGAGGGCGGGAGAAATGTGCCTAGAAGGCTGGTAGCATTGCCACGTTGAATGGCAATGCTAATTTTCTGAGCGAAGAAAGTGCCCAGCCCTCTGATCACGCAAAGTGTTTATTAGTCGACGTGAAATTTCCTTGAAAAGGTGACGCGCACTCGGACCCCATGACCCAAGCGTTTCGACCCCAAACGGCTCAAAACTGAAATTTCCATGAATTGTTTTGCCAAGTTGCATTTTGTGTTAATTACGTACGTGAATCGTCTAGAACGATGTCTCGTCATCAACATTAGTGTAATGTTTTGAGAAATGTCGACTATCTGATTATGGTTATCTGGTTCTTATCTTTAAAAACGATTTCGGATTGTAAGCGCTTCGGTTTAGATGTTCGTATACGATAAACTGTTGCTTCTATGTCAGCTTCGATTCTATTCAAATTTTTCCATACTGTTTACTATTTATATAATTTGTTTTTTATTTAGGAAAAACCGATTGACTGACATATCAACGCTCAGTCAACACTGAGACTGTACTGCATCTGTTAGGTCCCAGAGAACATGGTAGAGCACACGGTGGAGGTGTGCTTCTGTTTTCTTGTGGGGGAGATCGGCCGCTACATTCAAGGGAGTTGTCATAGGATGATTGCCATGAAAAATGCCATAAAAAACTTTGTTAACTTATTTAACTAAACGTAAACAGTCTTGATAAATACGTTTCTTTAAAAAAAATCGTATAAAAGACATACAAAGATATGATTGAGTCCCACAGGCGTTCGCACACCGTCTTTCTGTTAAGTCTCTAATTACGGTATTCAAAATTTTAAATTTAAAACAAAATAAATTAACCCAACATTTAATACATAAATGATAAAATTACCCAACATTATGTAAATAACTACCTAATTGTAAACATTTTTAGGTATAAAAGTCACGTGAAGATTGTTTACATTCAGTTAAGAACGAACAAATGGAGTGTATTTAAGAGTAATTTTATTGTACAAAATTACTTTTTTATAACGCAGGTGAAGTAAGAGAAGATATTCCAAAATCTGTCCCCCAAAACTTCGAAATGGGGGTCGAATTGTATGGAATAACCTACATTCAAGCGGGCGAATTCGCTAGCGAAACCTAGTAAATAATATTGACACTACCCGGTTAATTCTCAAAAAACTTGACAACAAACAAAATCCTTAAATATTTTAGCCACTGACACAACTCACTGTTTTATGGATTTGACTACTAATTAATTAACAAATTATTATACAGCCTAAATATTTTTTTTTTATTAAAATAATTTACGTCATTAAAAGACACTTTTTTTCTCTGTCCACGTACACAATTTTCTCACATTTTTTAAGTCAAATCTTTCGACTTCCCGTTCACATGGTCGAGTACCGCGTGATCGATCTAAACTGGTTGTATAAACTAAACAGAAGCCGCTTGTGTTAAGAGTGTCGGTAAACTAGTTGAAGGTCAGATCATGACGAATGACGATGACACCACTTAATTGTTTTTAAGAATCTGTGAGTTAAAAGATAATGGAATCTCCCTCTTGTAATTTTATTTTATAATGTTATGTTTATCAAAGAGTTTTATTTATGTCTTTTATTTCATTTTAAATTTACACCAGTATGTAAAATATTTATTTGGGTAGCTCTCCGTCCGGCCATCTGGTAATCGTCCGGACCAAGCCCAGTCGTCGAACGGCGCGCACTGTTCCCGCGCGCCTCAAGGAGTTATCAGCAACTGGTAGGGACCCTGCAGAAGGGTCGAAGTCAATTAGGGCCAAGGGTTTGTGTCTGAAAGGAAGACTCTGGCCCTGGTATGTATGGCAATGTAGGAACGGGGTAGGTTGTTTAGTCAGTAGGAGTCACTGTTTTCCGCCCCACCCAAGGGCGGAATTCGTCATTGGATGATTTTTACCCACCATAAAAAACCCCATGCAAAAAAGTTTTTTTGTGGGGTGAGAAATCATTTAATTATATTTCCTGCTTTATAATGGAGTGACAGAATGTGTCAGAATTTTATCCCCCGGTATTCCCTTCCACGTTAACTTTGAAAGCTCCGGAGTTGTGTTAGCTTATCACCCGCGAGCTTCGCCCAGTATTGGGACGGACGTGATAATAATAATATTCGACGACCATCACAACGCCGTCTATTCTCAAACTAAGCAGAGCTTGTGTTATGGGTACTAGACAACTGATAAACATACTTATATATTTCTAAATACATACATATTATTGATAAATTACACCCAGACACAGAACAAATGATTGTGCTCATCACACAAACATTTGTCCTGGGTGGGAATCGAACCCACGACCACCGGCAGAGCAGTCAGGGTCACTAACTACTATGCTGACAGGCCAGTCAAATATTTATATGATGCCCTTATAATACCGCCGCCCATCCCACCTCGTTCCGAACCGACCAAAGGTCGCTGCCGCTAGCCAAACCATAAGGATACGTTTTTTTTTTTATGGTAGGTGAAAATCCAGCAGGAGACCAGTGTCAGACTTTTACTGACTAAAAAACCTACCCCGTACCTTCCTTGCCTTATTCCTGGAGTCGAGGTAACAGTTTGCACCACCCTAGGCTCCAGGAGGCTTCGACCCTGAAGGGCCCCTGCAGTAAACCATAAGGATACGTACGTCGGTGTTTAGCTCGTCCTACGGATGGTCCGTAATAGTGACACCGGGCGTTTCTTCCGCACTAATCAGCCGCAGAAAACTCCCGAACTTACAATGGAGTCCAGGGCCGTCTTTAAACTATTTGAGGCCCTGGGCACATTAGGATCATGGGGCCCCTATGACCTTGAGAAAACACTATTTAGTTATACTAGATAAAGAAAGTAGACAAACAAGGTACTAAATTTATTTTTATTTAGTTACTAACTACATCATTATTTTATAGATATTGTTAAAAATGTTAATTTTAAGATACGTACCTACTTTGTCTACGCTTGTTGGTAAATACGCTAATCTTAACTATGTTTACTCTGTAAGTGAATTTCGTAAATTCTTTTGAGTAAATAAATATCTTTAACCGTAACTATAAAAATATAGGAAATATAAAAATAATCTACAAAAGTAACTCGCTTAGCATAATCCTTAGATTAATTCTATGTTGATTGCAAAGGTACCCTTTTAGATTTAAGATGAGCAAAATTGTTAATCACATCTTCAAAATCTATGGTATTGAGAATATCACATTCTATGGACATCAGCAACAAACTAGTTAATCTTTAATTAAATTAACCTAAACATACTAA
This sequence comes from Mythimna loreyi, assembly GCA_029852875.1. Classification (NCBI taxonomy): domain Eukaryota; kingdom Metazoa; phylum Arthropoda; class Insecta; order Lepidoptera; family Noctuidae; genus Mythimna; species Mythimna loreyi. The sequence goes on from CM056799.1 coordinate 5,030,674, forward strand.
TATCGGAAAACCTCATTTTTGAGCGAGAGTGGAGTACGAGTACTTTAAGTACTTATACCCTGTTTATAGTTGCATTTAATAGTTTGATCTTTTTTGACAGATGTCAAATCTGAAATCGATGTAACTTTGCAACGACGAACAATCTCAATTGCCATAAAAAAAAAAAATATATATATTTTCTTATTTTAATCATTTTAAAAATTGTTAATAATCATAAGAATAGACACACAACACAAAAGTACCTGTTGAAGACTCAAGCATTTTCCGAAGGTCTTAAGTGGTTTTTATTGCTTCAAAGTAAAATTTAAATAGAAAAACTGAGAACAATGGTCCCTTACCTACCCAATGTTTTTATGTCTGCAATAAAATTGATTGCTGAATGAATTAATTTATCTACACTAATATAAACAGTTGTTGGTTAACCTGAATAAAATAAATAAATAAATAAATAAATATAATTAAGAGGTAAAGTTTGTTTTTTGTTTCTTTGTTTTTTTTATTTGTAGGAGGTAATCTCTGGAATTACTGCTCCGATTGGAAAAATTTTAGCAACAATAGAAAGCTGCTTTACTCCTGAGTGATACAGGCTATATTTTATGTACGCGGGCGAAGCCGCTGATAAGAGCTAGTTTTGAATAGCTTAAAACATACACACAGCCACATATTTTTTACATTAATAGATATTTTCTATTTCCCATCACTGACCCATCTGTCAAAAAGTTCAAGCTATGTTATACAAGGTATAGCTATGCGCATGCGGCAAACTAAAGCTAATAAGCGAAGGTATTATAGTAATTCATTATCATCAGATTTTTCAAAATTAATGTTTTTCGGTAATACCTAAATATCGGTTATCATTTGGTAATCTGGCAGGAACTAGGGGCCCCATTCGATCGTGGGGCCCTGGGCACGTGCCCAGTGGGGAAGAGGGGCCTGATGGGGTCCTGAAACTAAGGCAGGACGGAACGATGGATTATTTAGTCAGTAGAAGTCTGACACTGTCTCCCGCCCCGCCCAAGGGCGTCATTTCAATTCGTCATTCGATAATTTTTACCAACATTAAAAAAAATGTAAATTATATGATTAGATGTTTGTCTCTCAAAAACAGAAGTTTTAGTAGATCGAACCATCGATATATCAAACAGGATCGAACCTAACAATCCCTAAGCAAAGATATCATATCAAAAATACTAATCTTGTAGTAATCGCGTAACTTCTTAGCAGCTATGTCGGTTACATATTGAAACTCACCATAAATAAGTGTATAATCTAGACAGTAATCTTAGCTAACAAGAGAATTACCTGTAACTATACTTACCGTCTCACCACTGCTCTCAAAACGGTGAAGGAAAACATCGTGAGGAAACCGGCATGTCCTAGAACCAAAAATTCGAAGACATGTGACATCCACCAATCCGCACTGGGCCCGCGTGGTGGATTATGGCCCATTCCCTCTCCTAGAGAGAGGAGGCCTATGTCCCTGCAGTGGGAACATTAAAAAAAAGGCTGATGATGATGATGATGATACTTACCGTCAGAGAGCAGTGGTGGCCGAGTGGTAATGGCCCCGACATACGAGTTGTAAGTCGCGGATTCAAACCCAGCCAGGCGCATTACTTTGTGTAATTTATTTCATCACTACTGCTCTCAAAACGGTGAAGGAAAACATCGTGAGGAAACCGGCATGTCCTAGAACCAAAAATTCGAAGACATGTGACATCCACCAATCCGCACTGGGCCCGCGTGGTGGAGGATTATGGCCCATACCCCCTCCTAGAGAGAGGAGGCCTGTGTCCCTGCAGTGGGAACATTAAAAGGCTGATGATGATGTTACTTACCGTGTAATAAATTATTTATTTATTTAAACGAGGGAGAACCAACAGCTATAACTAAATAATAACAATTGTGTAAGAAACATTGAGCCAATTACAGGTTCTCACGGGTAGAAATTGAATCTGCAATTGTCTTGAAAATAACTGTTCAAATGACTTCAAACGACATAGTGACTTATTTTCTATGAATTACGACATTATTCAATCTATCTGAACAAAAAGTAAAACTACGTTCGAAAGGATTTCGAAGATGGGTTTTTTTTATGGTAGTTAAAAATCATCCAATGATGAATCTCGTTCATGGGCGCAGCGGGAAACAGTGTCAGACTCTTACTGACTAAACAACCTACCCTGTGCCTTCCTTGCCTTATTCCCAGAGCCCCGGTGTAACGCTTTCGCATCAACCCTCGGCCCCGGGAGGCTTCGACCCTGTAGGGCCCCTACAGTTTGCTGACAACTACTTGAGGCGCGCGGGAACGGTGCACGCTGTCGACGACTTGGGCTTGATCTGGACTGTTACCAGACAACGGACGGCGAGCTACCCATTGCTCACCGTCTGGGTGTTTTCAAATTCTTGAGCCCCAAGCGAATGCCGGCGCTTTTCTATTCTGTCTCTAATTACGGTATTTAAAGGTCTCTGCACACAGAAGGCGCGGCGCGGCGGGACCGGGCGGCGACGCGACGACGCCATACACATCCGAGGTTACCGTCGCGTCGAGCGGGACGGCTCTGTGTGGCGTCGTCCGTACTATCTAGTACATTACAACTGCTCAGCGTCGCGTCGCCGCGCGGTCGCGCCACGCCGCGCCCGCTGTTTGCAGACACCTTAAAAGATTAATATCGTGCAAATTTCAACACCTATGCGGATGTAGGGACTCTGCAAAAGGGACGAAGCCTACTGGGACCTAGGGTCTCTTTCTGAAAGGAAGGCTTGGCCCCAGTGTGAAGAGCAAACAAGGAACGGGATGGGCCGCTTAGTCAGTAAGAGTTGCTCTCTGTTTACCAATCCGCCAAAGAGCGGGATTCGTCATGGGATGATTTTTGCCCACCATACAAAAACACCTCTGCGGATTCGCTCCGCATGCGGGGCTGCTGATCAGTATCACGCGTTTCATTCCGCATGCGTATTCCACGCATTACAATAAATATTTTATGGAAACGTTATTTATAGTTCTTTTTTTAATTCTAGACTTCGATTTGACAACTTAAAATTTCAAATTCCAGAAAATTGGGAACATATTTCTAGAATGTGACATTCTGAGTTGTCAAATCGTAGTCTAGAACTAAAAAACGAGCTATACGTGATAAATTTAAACTACCTTCTACCTGCGTAAATGTTGGAAATTAACCCAAGGGAATGTAATCCCGGATTAAACGAAAATCTACTACGGACGCCCTCTGCTCTGCTAGGTCACATAGGATCTTAAGTCAAGTAGTTCAATGTAATCCCGGAATTACAAGTGACTGGTCTACACTATCCCAACACAACTATTACTATTGTGATATAGAAATACTAGCGACTTACCCCGGCTTCGCACGGGTACAATGCTGATATTAAATATATTACGTACTAGCTTTTGTCAGCGGCTTCGCCCGCGTACATAAAATATAGCCTATGTCAATCAGGAGTAAAGCAGCTTTCTATTGTTGCTAAAATTTTTCCAAACAGACCATTAGGTTCTAAGATTACCTCCTACAAACAAAAAATCAAACTTTACCTCTTTATTATATTAGTGTAGATAGTGTAGATGAATTATACACATAAACCTACCTCTTGAATCGCTCTATCTATTAGCAAAACCCGTATCAAAATCAGTTGCGTAGTTTTAAAGATCTAAGCATACAGACAGCGGGAAGCGACTTTGTTTTATACTATGTAATCTTTGTTTTCAAAAGAGTCAGATCCGGTTCTTATTTATTGGAAATCGTGTAATCTGAGGTTTAGTAAATGACCGTGTCGGCTTTTGTGAAATATTTATTTTGATTAATTTGAATGTAAAGTACTATGTCATTTTCCAAAGTAAAAATATTATCAAAAATTTATTAAGAGGACCCTTCCTTACTCGCCTATCGTCAACGCTTTAAATGCTTGTTCCTTCATACAACGCGATGTTCGAAGAAGAGGCAACGTGAAAAAAGAGATAACGTCTGAAAATTCTGTTAGCATTCGGTAATTCCGTGATTTACTCGAATATTTCACAAAACTTGTTCCAGGAAAGACGTGTTTTTTTAAACACTTAAAATTTTGAGAATAATTCATATAAACAATTGTGTAGTCAAGTTTTGTAACAGCCTTTTTTTCCTAGCTAAGCCATTACCAAATTACTTCTCCCGCTTTGCGTGGACAATTCATATGACTCCTTCATTCATTCAACTCCTACATTCATTCACTGACATTCCTTTCATTCATTTCTAGTGACGTACCAGAAAAATATTGGGTAATCTTTTAGCAAGAGATTAGTCATAATAATACTATGTGGATCAGAGATAAGTTTACATGTCGCTCTCTAAGAAAAGACGACGCCTAGTCATGGTTAAAAATATTATATAGTATGAAATGAGCTGATAGTGGGCTATATAAATCTTTCTTATCAAATGACTTCCTTTCCTGGCGTGTTGTGTATCAAATTATTTTGTTACTCCCGTTCGATTTGCACGGGTGCAAATGTGATATTATAATACCTACAGTATGATACAAGTGTGTAATGTATGTGATTATCTACCGTTCTAGAAGGTATTACCGATACTGGATCTTAAGAGACCCAAGAACAAACCCAAAACTATTCAGGTTTCGCATACCTATACTAAAAATAATCTACACTAATATAATAAAGAGGTAAATTTTGTTTTTTTGTTTGTTTGTAGGAGGTAATCTCTGGAACTACTGATCCGATTGGAAAAAAATTGCAACAATAGAAAGCTGCTTTACTCCGGAGTGGCATAGGCTATATTTTATATACGCGGGCGAAGCCGCTGACAAAAGCTAGTGCTGTATAAATTATCGGTTTATTATTTAAAATTTATTATATAGGTACTTTTCAAGCCCAAAAGGACAAAGAAACGAGAACTGTGAAATTTATTTAACAGTTTCACAAAGCATTCCTTATCAGTGTTATAATAATTATAAGGTAGATAACGAGGCCGAGGACCATCTTGAGGCCCTGATAAACCGCAGGGTCAGAACTGATCCCTGAAGTAATATCAAAGTTTAAGATCTAATAGTTTATTTACTTTGAAGATTAACGCTAAAAGTTTTGGGTAGCCGAGCATTGGATTTGTACCTAATCCAATAGTAAAATACTATTTTCTGCCAGCGGCTTATTTATTTGTTTATTGTACACCGCATTAAATAAAAAATATAGGACAAACATTATTACATAGTATAAAACAAAGTTACTGATATATCTATTGAGACACAAACAATGTTTAAAGTTAAAAAAACAATCAATCTTGATACATAACTTTGCACAAATCCATACTTAATATTATAAATGCGAATGTAACTCTATCTGTCTGTCTGTTACGCTTTCCCGCTTAAACCCCTCAAACGATTTTGATGAAATTTGGCATAGACAATCTTTAGACCCGGAGAAAGAACATAGGCGGTAGTAAAAGGTATTTTATTGCGAAAAAAGACGCAGACGAAGTCGCGGGTACCAGCTAGTAACATATAATAGGAAAACTACTTCTTAAAAAAATCCTATTCTTCAAACATCGTATGTCATGGCTTTGGCCCTGCTACCCGTAGGGCCAATGCCATAGGTTGTCTTCCGAAAGGCAAACCCTGGAACGTAAAGTACCAAGAAGGAACAGGTGTGGTGTTATTCAGTAAATGTTTGATACGTCCGCTCGCTTCCTTTTAGAGCAACATCTATGATGAGTCATTAAATGATTTATCACATTAAAAAACCTCTCACACATATTTCCCCCTCTTTATATAAAAAAACTCCACCTTACCATCAAAAATTACATCCCTGCTTACCATCAGGTTTTTTTATGGTTGGAAAAAATCATCAAATGACGAATCCCGTCCTTAGGCAGAGCGGGAGACAGTGTCAGACTTCTACTGACTAAACGATCCACCGTTCCTTCTTGCCTTAGTTCCAGGGCCCTGGGGTTCCGCTTTCGCATCACCCTTGGCCTCAGAAGGCTGCTTACCAACAGGTTTTTTTTTAACAGGTCGCAGGGATCGCTGTCAAACACTAGTTTATAGCAATAAAAAAAATAACTTACCTTTGGTAATAGGCATGGTGAGTCCGTGTCACATATTTTAGGGCACAACACTATCACACACACCACACTCGGACACTACACAACGTCTACAGCCGATAATTGTACCTTATCACTATCAATTTCCTTTTCAAATATCGGCATACAGACCTAAGAGTTTTATAGAGGTGGCAAAATTTATATTTATTTATTTTATCATTCTTGTACACACATATACTTATAAAGAAGATACATACACAGACACATATACAGTGTATAGGTTGACTGATAGAGAATGCCTAAGGCATTAAGTCCGCCTTTGTACCTTGTGTTGCATGAAAAATAAGTAAATAAATACATCGTTATAAAAAATGTGCAAAGATATTGTATACTTCAAATATACATGACTTCCAGCAGACCTGCGAAAGGAGAAATTGGAAGAAATTTAACCTTTTGACTACCGTAATTACAGACACAATTAAAAGACAATAGATAGAAATTTTATTGATTATGGGAGCTACTTAAGAGCAGTGGTGGTCGAGTGGGGACAGCCCCGACTTACAAGCTGTAGGTCGCGGGTTCAAACCCAGTCAGGCACATTACTTTGTATTCTTTATTTCATCATCACTGCTCTCAAAACGGTGAAAGAAAACATTGTGAGGAAACCGGCATGTTCTAGAAACAAAAATTCGAAGACATGTGACATCAACCAATCCGCACTGGGCCCCGTGGTGTATAAGGGCCCATTGTCTCACCTAGAGCGGAGGCCTGTTTCCCAGCATTGGGAACATCAAAAAGGCTGATGATAATGATGATGGAAGCTACTTTGGAACTCCCTCTTATACATTTATTATCCACAGTATCTTGTAACTTTTGCGACATGTGTAAGACCTTGGTTTTGATTACTGGTTTTTTTATCACTTTTATCTCTGAATGCAGTTTCAACTTTGACACTGTAAGTGATAAATGATGTTTATTTTGCCAAATAGCTTAAGTATTATTAACACTTATAAATCAATATTATATTCATAACAATTTTAAAATTGTAGTATCTACCTATATTCCTGTTTCCATCTAGATGCATATAAAAATTAAATCTCCTTATTTAGTTTTTTTTAAGTTTTATATTCTTCTTGACACCGACACGTCACTACTGTCTATACATTTTTATGCATTACTCTAATGCCCCCTCATTAACTCATTTCATAATTACTTCAAATCACCTGCAGTCAACACTAATTATCTGCAATTAATTTAAATATTTGAATTCAGAACCCGAAAACTTAGAACAACACACTCTATGTCTTACACTATAACGTTCAAATTCAAAACAAAGATTTTTTTTTTTTTTGATAACGGCTAAGCCGTTAACAAAAAGAATTCCGGTATTTTATCGATACAATTTTTGAGTTGAGAGAGAGAGAGTTGTTTTTACGTTAACGTAATCGAAACGTTTAGCGCGTTCGGCTCTTTGATTGGTTAAAGAGTTTGTAGCACGCCAATAGAAGCACCGAACGTCATAAACGCATCGATGGCATTAGCGTAAAGCCTGTTCTACATTACTCGCGAATTACTCATCGAAGTTGATCGCCCGAAGTATGTAACTACACACTCGTGCAACGTCGCGAGGAGCTCTTCGAGTCCTTTGACTCGGGCACAAAAACCGACAATGACTGGAAGTCGCCCGAAGCGAGGCGAGGTTGCACGAAGCGAAGGGAAGTACCTTTCTACACGTACGTAACGTATTCGTTTAACTTCGACCAACTTCGCGAGTAGTGTATAGCAGGCTTATAAAAAACTCTTACTAAGGACTCTGTACGATGCCATGTCTAAACGATTCATAAGTCTGTTTTGCGGTAAGCCTTATCAGCAGATAAGTACCAGTAGATAATATTACAAAGGAATTTAAACGTGGCTGTAACGAAAATATAATTGTTTGGCAATTTTCTTAATCGCTTGTGTATTTATTCAATAAACTTCAGATTATATTGCAAAAAACCAATAAAATTTTCTTGTGAAGTGTACACAACAAATGAAAAACAAACGTTAAAAAATAATAAAATTTATTGTAAAATGTCATGATTAGAGAGATTTAACGAATTTATTACTCATAAACAATACATAGTTCATTTAATAATGAGCTTAACTAAAAATAACAAATACCTATAACTAAAACTAGTGCGCCTTACCATCAACGATTGCATCACTGCTTACCATCAGGTGGGATCGCAGTCCAGCACTAGTTTATTGCAAGTAAAATATATATATATATATATAACATACAGCGATTGAGCAATTCTAAATAAATGAATATAAAAGTGTAATAAATCTACAGTTCTACACTATCTATCTACACTAATATAATAAAGAGGTAAAGTTTGATTTTTTGTTTGTAGGAGTTAATCTCTGGAACTACTGGTCCGATTGGAAAAAATCTTTGTTTGGATAGTCCATTTTTCGAGGAAGGTTATAGGCTATATAACATCATGCTATGACCTATATCATCTATATCTATACTAATATAATAAAGAGGTAAAGTTTTATTTTTTTGTTTGTAGGAAGTAATCTCTGGAACTACTGGTCCGACTGCAAAAATTCATTTTGTGTTGGATAGTCAATTTTTCGAGGAAGGCTATATAACATCACGCTATGACCTATGAGGGCGAAGCGACTGCGATCACATACCTACCTATGAATGAATGAATGTATGAATGAATGAATGATATATTTATTTGCATGAATATAGGTAATTTACAAGGTAAATATTCGGCATATATTATTATCTCTCGATTATGTCTCTAACGGTAAAATACGAAAGGATAAAATACATTTGTTAATCTAATATATCCCAATAATGTATCCCAATTAATTTAATCTCAAGTTAATAATTAATTTAATCTCAAGATAATAATGTATCCCAATTAATTTAATCTCAAGGTCCAAACATTTTGTTCTTCGTCTTTTTGCGATTCACAGTCAATTGAAAAAAGTTTAATTCATTCTAATCGAATTCTTAGCAAGAAATCGAAGCAATTAGTTAAATAAGTATATTAATTATAATAATTAGCTTATCAAAGAAACGTAATTATGATGTACAACCTTGACTTTTATTTACCATAAACTACATCATTTTTATAATAATTATTATAAATAACTTTTCAAATGTGAATAATACTGAAACCGCAAAACACGATGCCCTTTGCATGTGTCAACTTTTATGCCTGTTTTAAATGGAACTAGCCTTCTGCCAGCGACTTCGCTCGCAAGAAAGTACGGTTTTACATACAAACTTAAAAAAACAAATTATTAATCGCCTAGCTCTAAACGTTTAAAATTTCTAGAATTTCTTAATTATACAAGTAGTAATGTTGTTCCTTAACTATTAATTTTAAGATAGCGAAAAAATTGTATTCTCTAATCGTATTTTTGTTGATGTTTATTTTACCCTGTATCTCACTCAGTAATATGTGGAAACATAGTTGATCGTAAATTTATTCATAGCATATTGTATACCTACTACATGTAAGATACAATGTATGATTGTTTGTTATCCCAAATAAAATAAAATAAAAAGTACAGACCCCAATTATATCTCCTTGGAAGTTAAATTTTGACAAACCCTGGCTTAGTGTTCGCCTACGTCATAAAAAGAAGCCTTGTGTAAAATTTCACTCTCCTAGTCCCAGTAGTTTTGGCTGTGCGTTGATATGTCAGTCAGTCAGTTTCTCCATGACTGCATATCAGACCTCCATAACCCGTTTACCGGACAACGCAGTACTCCTTGGATAGACACTGGTCACTCGAACCGGATCCAGCTAAATACCCGTCATCATCATCAGCCTTTTTAATGTTCCTACTGCAGGGACACAGGCCTCCTCTCTAAGAGAGGGAATGGGCCGTAATCCACCACGCGGGCCCAGTGCGGGTTAAATACCCGTAAATAATATTATTTTGAATTTGAAAAATAATAATTATATATTACCCCAAACAATAATTATTTTAAATTTAAATCACTAGACCATCATGACACGCCTACCATACATTTGTGAACATAGAAATCGGCTTAAATAAAATCTATGGGGTTTTTTTATGGTAGGTAAAATCATCCAATGATGAATCCCGCCCTTAGGCGGAGCGGGAAACAGTGTCACTCTTATTGATTAAACAACCTACCCCATTCCTACGTTACCATATATACCAGGGCAAGCGACTTCCTTTCAGACGCCAACCCCTTGGCCCCAGTTGGCTTCGACCCGGCCTTCTCCAAGGTCTCTACGGTTTGCTGACAACTCCTTGAGGCAACTTAAATCTATTCCAAATTTCTTTTTTAGATTCAACGAGTACACATACACACATACGCATTAAAAAAACATGTGAATCGAACTTCGATTTCCACCAATTTGTTTAATTCTGTGTGAAACAGATAAAACCTAATGATCTCATATTCCCTCTCACAAAGAAAGACAGCGTACCTACTTCAACTAAAGGTTGTAGTGGGGCCTTACCTACCTATAATGGGCCCTAGTTATAGTGGGCCCTAGTTCTAGTGGGCTCTTAGTTATTGAGACCTTCGGGGGAAACTTAGTCTGTTTTATTTGTTGTAAAGATAAACATCGGCCTCTGAGAGTAAACTTTGTAGTACAAACTGTTACTATGGGAACTCGATGTCTACTCGGAACCTCGGAAAACTAATTTCATTGTGTACAATGCGTTCCAAATGAGAATAGGATCATTTACCAGGTTGTGACATCACGATTTACTGTCAAATCGAAGCAAGATATTTTAAAAATTCAATTTATTTATGAAAACTAATTTATTTACGAACTGTGAACGAAAAAAGTTGGATTGTGTGAGGAGAGATATGAAAGAAAAGGGAGTTAATGATAGTGTGACGGGTGACAGGACCCTGTGGCGTTTTAGAGCTTCGGTACCTCTATTAAACATCCTTCAGTAGATTAGGATATCCGATAGATGCGAGATGCCCACGACCGTTCATTATGGCGAAGATTGTGGGAGGCCTATGTCCAGCAGTGGACGTCTTTCGACTGAAATGATTATGATCATGACGACAGTAGTCTTTCGTGACTTCCAAGTGACTTCGACCCCGACTCTAAGTCAAAGTCAAAATCATTTTATTCCAAATAAACCATTTACAGGCACTTTTGAAACGTCAAGTCTGCCTGTCCTAAAAAATGATGCTATTTGCACATTCCGAAGACAGTGTAGATCTCTATGGAGAAGAATGTGCAAGAAACTCCATGGACACTCTTTTCAATCAATCATTAAGTATTACAAATATTTTGGTCAAGTACATGTTTCTTGTCGATACTAATATGTGAGATGGTGAGAACAATGTAAATCATTACATAGTATAAAACAAAGTTGCGCGTCTGTATGTATGCTTATATCTTTAAAAGTACGCAACGGATTTTGATGCGGTTTTTTTTTAATAGATAGAGTGATTCAAGAGAAAGATTTATACGTATAATATGTACCTACATGCATAATATCTTCAATATCAGTACCCGTGCCAAGCTGGGGCGGGTCGCTAGTTATAATATTAAATTAGAAAAAAATCTAAATATAGATGTTAAAGTAAACCACTGACAGCTAAGAGATGACCAATCTCAACTGACAGCGCCCGGTCACGGACATCTAGGTATATCTATTATGTATAAAAGGAGAAACTGACTGACTGACATATGAACGCACAGCCGAAACGACTGGGACTAGGAGCGTGAAATTTTGCATAAGGCTTCCTTTTATGATGTAGGCGAACACTAAGAAAGGATTTTACAAAATTCAACCCCCTAAAGGGATGACACGCGTGTCCAAAGTTTGTGCGAAAATCTATTTTCACGCGGGCGAAGCCGCTGGCAGAAAGCTAGTGACTCAGCTAGCTCAACCATTTTATAGAGAACCGAATAATCCAACACACGTGCCACCATCAGTGAGACATTTGAGTGAGCATGACTTGTTCCCATAGTAACAAACCACGATGATGGACGGCAGACTGAAGTTAATACACCGGAGAATCTATCCCAGTTTAATCTTACTTGTCTCAAGATCAGCTTGTACTAACCTCACTTAAATACAATATGTTTAACCGACTTCCAAGTAAAGAGTGGGAGTCTAGAATCATCTACTTTATCTATGGTATTCGTTTAAATTACGATCTCAATGACACCCTGTATACGTACCTAAACACTCAAGTACTCTCTAAAAACGCACACGATCCAAAACTACAGAATTTGTGATCAAATAGTGGCGGACATTTTAAAATACATACTGTTTTCCAGCAAGCGGCCTCTCACTCGGCCTTATTCCAATGAAACATGCATCAGCCACTCGGACTCGCACTTCACAGAATTTTGATCCGAATTTATGTTCAAACACAGGCAGGACCTCTGAATATTTGATCCGAGCGACCCCAGCCTTTGTCTCGGTACATTTTAAAACAAAGCACCTATTTTTAATGGCGGAATTTGTTACAAGTATTAGGTAGGCTGGAGAAGTAAAGTGCTATGTCGGGTAGAAAAGGCTTTGGTTTCTTCTATAGTTCGTTTTTTAATCCTAAACTACGATTTGACAACTTAAAATCTCAAACTCCAGAAAATTGGGAACAATTTATTTCTAGAGTGTGACATTTTGAGTTGTCAAATCGTAGTCTAGATTTAAAAAAACGAACTTTAGTGACTCCATGAAAAAGCGCGCAATTCTCTATTTAAATGTCAAAAACGCTAGTGCGGGGCGATGGGATGCGATGGCGAAGGGATGCGCCCATTCAACAGCCCGGTAATATAACAAAACTGACGGATATAAAATGTTTGCTACCACGCCAAAAAAAACATAATTATATTTGGCTCTCGCTTGAATCCGAAACTTATAAGTTTGAGTTCCATTAAAATTTAAAGAACCAAAATAGATGTGCCAACAGTTTCTTTCCGCGATATTTGTTCCTTGATTTCGAGAAAAATTAAAATAAAAGTCTGCAAATAAAAACGAACGACGATCGTTCATGCTAACGGCCCCGACTTACGAGTCGTAGGTTGTGGGTTCAAACCCCGCCAGGCGCATTACTTTGTGTAATTTATTTCATCACCACTGCTCTCAAAACGGTGAAGGAAAACATCGTAAGGAAACCGGCATGTCCTAGAACCAAAAATTCGAAGACATGTGATATCCACCAATCCGCACTGGGCCCGCGTGGTGGATTGTGGCCCATTCCCTCTCCTAGAGAGAGGAGGCCTGTGTCCCTGCAGTGGGAACATTGAAAGGCTGATGATGATGATGAAATAAAAACAGTCAATTTGGTTGTTTTTTAAGACATGAACATTTTTTTGTCTCGAAATTAAGAGTAGATTTACAAATATCTCGCGGTGAAACTGTTCACACAAATATCTAAGTATCTACTTCAATTTTTTTTTGTGTAATTCTGTGAGGTGTATTTCTAAAAATTTTAAAAACTTTAAGTGGGGTTTCCTAATGCTCCTCGTAAAGAAAACTAAAAGCATGCGCAACTAAAATTATAATGTAGTTATAGCAAAACATAAATGTGCAACTTCTTGGTATTGCAAAATTATCAGGCGTAGATATTTTTACTATGGTAGATAAAAATCATCCAATGATGAATCCCGCTCTTGGGTGGAGCGGGAGACAGCGTCAGACTCATACTGACTAAAAAAAAACCTACCCCATTACTTCCTTGCCCTAGGGGTAGGTATGGCGCGGAATGGAACCAAATATTCGATAGGTACAAGAATATAGTATCGTGCGTTGAGCTCCTTACTAGTCATAAGTTTGAGCTACACGAATAAATGTTACTAGAGAGCAGAGGCCGAGTGATAACGGCCCCGACTTACGAGTTATAGGTCGCGAGTTCAAACCCAGCCAGACGCATTACTTTGTGTAATTTATTTCATCACCACTGCTCTCAAAACGGTGAAGGAAAACATTGTGAGGAAACCGGTATGTCCTAGAACCAAAAATTCAAAAACATGTGTCATCCACTAACCCGCACTGGGCCCGCGTGGGGGATTATGGTCCATTCCCTCTCCTAGCAGTGGGAACATTAAAAAGGCTAATGATGATGACAGGAATACTGACAATTGCTTGCATTTACTAGACAGGTCCACTCAAATCTGTGCGGTTTTTTCTTCAAAGATCTGCCCAAAAAATTCTGATACGCAGGATCGCGTGGAGTTATCGAGTTGAAATCAAAACTATATATTTTAATGAAGATGTCTAACCTCAAGTAATGACCCGTAAGCGAGAGCTAGCAGACTGCGAGCAATCGCTAGCTCGCCGTCGGGTTGTCTGGTAAATCCGCCCAGTCGTCGACGGCTCGCTCTATTCCCGCGCGCCTCAAGGAGTAACCAATGTCACCAAAACCGTATAGACTCTGCAGATGGAAGCCAACTGGGACCAAGGGTTCGCGTCTGAAAGGAAGCCTCTGACCCTGGTATTCATGGCAATGGTAAGGTAGGAATGGGGTAAGTTGTTTAGTCAGTAAGAGTCTGACACTGTTTCCCGCTCCGCCCAAGGTCGGGATTCGTCATTGAATGATTTTTACCATAAAACAAACGTCTGTCGGATAAACTAGTTAATAATATTATTTTATAAGTATTAATTGCGAATGAGTCAGCGTAAAAACGATATTTCTCATGACCGGTTAGACATACGCACAGAATAAGGAAAATAAACACGTTTATTTGACATTATACTCGTATATTATGTGGAACCGAGACTGTTAACATCTTGTTGCTTGATATTTCCTTTGTTTATAAAAAAAAAAAACATGCATAATAGCATCAGTGCAGTGCTAAGTGACAAAAATACTGGTTTTTCTGGTGAGTTTTTGTTAGTTTATTTTCTATAATAAGATGAAGGATTACATCGTGAGGAAATCGGCATGTCCTAGAACCAAAAAATCGAAGAGATGTGACATCCACCAATTCGCACTCTCTGGGAATAAGGCAAGGAAGGAATGGGTAGGTTTTTTAGTCAATAAGAGTCTGACACTGTCTCCCGCTCCGCTCAAGAGCAGAATTCGTCATTGGATGATTTTTACCTACCATAAAAAAAAACAATTCGCACTGAGCTCGCGCGGTGGATTATGGCCCATTCGCTCTCCTAGAGAGGAGGCCTGTGTCAGGGCAGTGCGAACATAAATAAGGCTGATGATGATGATGAATAAGATAATAGATTAGTTTGGGAAAGACCCAAATTTATTTATTTATTTATTACACTTTTTTATGTTAAATTATTCTGGTGTGAGTCATTTTCTTGTTTAAAGTTGTCAAAAAATATAATACCCGTTTTGACGTTTGATGTTTTTATTTATAATTAATTTTGTAATTAATTACATTAAAACACTTATATGTAATTAATTTCTTTTTTTATGGTTTCTTTGAGAATAGTGGTAGCCGCGTAGTAAAGGCCCCGACTTACGAGTTGTAGGTCGTGCCCTCAAAACAGTGAAGGAAAACATAGTGAGGAAACCTAGAACCAAATATTCGAAGACATGTGACATCCACCAAGTTGCACTGGGCCCGCGTGATAGATTATGGCCCATTCCCTCTCCCTCCAATGGTCCAATGATGGAATGACCCCATATGATAACCAGTTCAAAATAATCTGATAATTTGAAACCAGCCTACTACTCAGCCAAAGATGAGGGATGCAGCGTGCAGTCACTTCTTCAGCCAACAGCCAGCGCCACCGATCTCCAGCGAGCAGCACTCCAACGACCCAGGAGTATCAGCCTCTTCGATACTGTGGAGTAAGTACCTAATCTTCGAGACCAGGAGTGGTCTCCTTTTACTAGTAATGGCTTAACAAGACTCAAAGACGTGAAATTCGCATTTTTGAGGGTCCCAGCCCAAAAACTCAAAAGAGGTTTGGATTTGGAGGTATGTGGAACAGGAAAGGAGGAGAGGGCGGGTGGAAAATCTCACAAACCTGACATTGAAAAGTGATGATTCATTGACCGAACAAAAGTTTTGTCTGACCTGAGCATACTTAGATGAAGGCCCCCTACGCACTGGGCAGCCTGGCTGCGCAGTCAGGCTGCGAAAGCCAGAGTATTTGAGCAACCAGTTATAGCAACCCATCGACCGGTACAACAATGCTTTTAGAGTACTGTTGCTTCGGCCTCGGTTTTGTAGAGCGACAACCATGTTTGTTGAGGCCCGTACAGACAGTTTTAACGCTGTGCATAGAAAGAAAGTGGCCTCACTCCTGAACAGGCTCCGTGGCTGCCTCAACAGCATTCTACGTGTTGTGGCCGGAAGGCAAGATAGCCTACTTATGGGGGCACTTGTAACTTGTACATTGTCTTAATTTATAATTAAGTACTTTCTTCTTTCTTTGTTGGTTATCACTCTTGACAGAGTGGTCGTGGTCAACACTTCAGGTGTTGGTGGCAAGCTTTACAACACGCCACCACTCCTCTCTGATGGCCGCCGTCCTCATGCAGCGATGATGAGCCACTTACTGAAGCTTTTATTTGGTCAGTCCACCTCATAGGCAATCTTCCTCGTGGCCTGGTACCCTCAACTCTTCCTTGTACCACAAGTCGCTCACAGCCTAATTAAGTACTAACATAGGATAAAAATACCTACGAACCTTAGAAGATCTGTGCCTGGACGTCTACTCTCTTTCTTCGAAATTTCGTTGTCATCAAATTTCGGAAATTAATAGAATAGAATAGAATTATATTTATTCGAGTAACAAGACTCACAATATTAGTAAGACTTAAAAACTATGTTAGTAAGATAAAAATAAAAAACAAAGATTAAATTAAGGCTCGGCGCAAACGGACCACGGACTACAGCAACCGATGGCTATCGCGCGCTACTAACACATTTGTAACAGTAGGTATAAGTAACGAGCGACAACCACTGGTGTTTGGAAGCCGCCACATTATAAAACCCATTCTCTTCTGCAAAATCTTATGATAGACTCTGTTACGGAAAGTTTGCTGGCGCATGGTGGTTTGGAATGGTGACGCGAGCGATACGTAGAACGTCTAGTCGTTATAGTACGTTGGGTGTTGCAGCGTGACAGTGGCAGTGTTGGCATTTTGTGTGGCCCATAGCGACTGAAAGGGGCAAACCACGGACGCTGGTGTAGCGAGTGGCGGTCACCGGCAACACGTGTGGTGCGTCGTATACAACATTCTTATAAAAGTGTGTTAAGTCGCTATCGATAGCCACTAGTGGCTGTGGTCGGTTGCCACCTTTGCACTGAGTCTAATTAAACTGACACGTGGTAGGAAACAATTGAATTTTCGATCGAAACTTCGTTTTTCGGAGAAAGAGAGTAGCCCCCTGGTATGAAATAAATTATTATTATTATTTGACTGAACGGTTTATAGAAGAATGGTTATTCTGACTTATAAGACATGTGTGTAAGAACAGATGTGGATGCAAGACTACCTGTAGATACAATGCTTATCGAAAAAAAATATATTTCAGAGATCGCCAACCCCTTCTGAAACAAGCCACCTCTGGATCTGGGATAGAGGAAGATGACACATTCGACGCTTCGTATCCTGATGATAAACTCATTATGCTTCCACCAGTCACCCTCCCGAAGAACTGCGGAGCCAGCCGAAGATTCACGAGATTAAACACGTTGCTACTTGAAGCAGTCAGGCATCGGGATGTACAAGAAATTGAGAGGTGAGGATTATTTTATTGCTTTTCGAAGCCCATATCTTCCATTCCAGAGAACATACTAGTTTCACGAATTTATCTGAAACTATCATATATTTTATCACTACGATCGAACGACAATAGAACGACAATGGAATTAGGATTGTTTGATTTTACGTAAATTAGGGCACTGTTCATGTTCATCCCAACATGTTCGTAACCCTCGCAACATCCTTTTCATACAAGTATTTATTGTAATGCATGGAATAATGCTCTTCCGCAATTCCCTTAATGAGCATCATGGCTCTCACCAGGTCACCGGTCCACTTTGTGGGAAGTATTCCGACGCTGTGCCTTCCAGTGCGTGGTCGCCTCTTCAAAATTTTTCGCTATTAGCAGTGTGCCCTGCCCACTGCATTCCACGGGCTTACGTTGGCAACCTTGATTCTCCTGTGGATCTTCATTCCTGCTGCGAGCACGCAAGAAAATTCCGAGCATAGCTCTTTCCATTGCCCTTTGGATGACTTTAAGCCTTCTGATGAGTCCCACAGTTGGCCACCACGTTTCAGTGCCATATGTCATCACTGGTAATACGGATTGTCACAGATTTTCGTCTTGATACACCGAGTGTGAATGGATCAATAGAACTTTGTTTCTTTCAGACTGATCAAGGCCGGTGCTAACCCTAACGCGACGTGTGGCATAGACTGCGTTTCAGTCTGCCACCTGGCTGCCATGAGGTCTGACGATGCCCTGACTATCCTCATTAATGCTGGTGCTGAAAGGCAGCGGCTGGACAGGCTTGGTCGCACACCACTACACTTAGCCGCATGGGCGGGGAATGTCAAGCAGATTGCGGTACTGCTTGGATTTTCTGAAGGTAAGCATATACGGGAAGAACATTGTACCGGCTCCCACGTTTCTGTAGCGCATCAGCAATGTTTGCTGAAGTAGGTACACAGATTCGCTTCGTGGGTGTACTACGCCAAATCGAATAACAAATAGTCGAATATCAATTGATCGACCACTATAAATCGAACGTCTAAATACTCGAACGTTCATAATATCGAATTGTTATTAAATCGAACATTCAATACATCGCACACTTAATACATCGAGTGTTAAAAATGTCGAATGTTTTTTTGATCGAGCGTTCAACGCATCATCTTTTGCCTCTTTTTTGTGGAGTAGGTCTTCCCAATCCCGCGTTTACCTTATCAATTCTCCTATTTGTTATAGTTTGCTCCTTAACTAAAAATTCTATGGTAGCACAAACAGTAGGGACTCTGCAATCTCAATTTATTGAAAGCATCTGGTATTTCTTCTTGGGGTAAATAAGCAAGTGCGATAATTATTTATTATTCCCTACTGTTGTGAAGTGTGAATTTTTAGTTAAGGAGCAAACTATAACAAATAGGAGAATTGATAAGGTAAACGCGGGATTGGGAAGACCTACTCCACAAAAAAGAGGCAAAAGATGATGCGTTGAACGCTCGATCAAACAAACATTCGATGTTTTGAACACTCGATGTATTAAGTGTGCGATGTATTGAATGTTCGATTTAATAACAATTCGATATTATGAACGTTTGAGTATTTAGACGTTCGATTTATAGTGGTCGATCAATTGATATTCGACTATTTGTTATTCGATTTGGCGTAGTACACCCTCGCTTCGTAGCTATCGGGCTCGAAGTCCCTACTTACTACTACTTATCTATAATATAATATTCCACAACTATCACACAACGCCATCTAGTTCCATGCTAAGCAAAGCTTGTATTATGGGTACTAGACAACTGATAAACATAATTATATAACCACAGGCACAGAACAAATAATCATGCTTATCACATAAACATTAGTTCTGGGTAGGAATCAAACCCACGATTTCCGGCATAGCCATACTGCCGTGCTACCGAAAAAGGGCACAACTAACATTTTTTGTCAAAATGAGTTATATATATATTCGGAATCAGGAAAAAAAGGCCTATTTACCTGATTTTTTGTAGATTTTTAGCTGCAAAATAAACAGAGATAGCATAAGCTTAAAGGGCACAACTACATCATTTTTTAAGTTTTATTACAATAAAAAGGCATATTGTATGATGTGACTTTTATTTTACCTTTTTACTATCGATGAATTAATTCTAATATTTTCTGTACCTATATATTCATTTTAATAATTTACGATGAAAAGACACAATTAAAAAAATATGCCTTTTCGTCGTAAAATGTTAAATTTTTTACTCAAAATTTTACATTGAAAAGGCATATTTGGTTATATGTGCCTTTTCAACATAATATTGCTCCTTTCATGTTATTTTTTATGTTAAGTTAAAAAGAATTATGCTAATTATTAAATATATCCATTTAAATTAAAAATATAATATTGCTATCGTTGTGTACATACCAAAAAAACACAATTTTTTACATTTTCACAATTTTGAAAAACATATTTTAAACGTGATTTTTTTAACAAAATTCAAAAAATATTTTAAACTCGATTTTCTCAACATTTGTAAAATGTTAGTTGTGCCTTTCTTAATAACGACGGCAGCATAGTAGTCAGCATCACTAACTACTAGACCGACAGCCCAGTCAAAAGATCGATGGATTTCAGTTATCTGATGAAATAAATTATATTGTTATTACATTCTTCCTGGAGAGTCAGTAAAAGTCTGACATTCCTTCTCGATCTACCCACAGTATAAGGAGTCATTTGTCAATTTCCCACTGAAAAAATAAATGAAATCATTACAGAATTGCAGAACAGACTGGCCGCAGAAGACATGTCTATAGCAACGGAAGAGGAAGTCAAGAAACTGAGCCAGGACGTCCAAGAGCTGGTGAATGTGAAGGAGTTGGTCAACGTCAGGTGCGACTTCGGCACCAGCAAGGCGAAGCTGCCGAATTACTGGAAAGATAACGCTGTCGACCATAACTGCAAGGAATTTGAAAAAACCGTAAGATTTAATTAATTTTTTTAAGGAATGGCAGGCGGTCTTTCTGTGAAGCAGTAATGCCAGCAAAAGAGGCGGTCAAACAACAGCCTTACGCCCCAGCCGACAGGATTTCAACCCCGACTTCCAGCCACCGTAGGCTTGCCGTAGGCTATCTGTGGGTAGCTCGCCGTCTGGCCGTCCCGTAGCCGTCCGAACTGAGCTCGTAGTATTCCATGCGCTCCTCAAGGAGTTGTTTGCAGATGAGTTGTTTTTTCTTTCTGAAGTCTTTAGCAACAAACTGCGTCTCGACTTTGGAGTACATAAAAGAGCTTAGATACCGCGTTCAGTTTCTAAATTCAGATAATCTTTAAAAGCATCATTTGCGTATTTTGTGTGATAAAATAACAAAACCGAAAATTATTAACAATGATCCCTAAAAAAACTAAAAACACTATAAATACAGAAAACTATCGGCCGATAGCTAAACTTTCATCACTTCCTAAATTTTCCAAATCGGTATTACATAAATTAATTAGTTATCAGATTAAACCATTTTTTGGGACTCTCAACACGATTTTTGATTAAATCTTTCTGTCACTGGTTGATTTAATATCGCAACAATTACACAAAAGCAGACAAATTGATGTTGTATATTTTGACTTCAAAAAAGCTTTTGATGCCGTAGATAATGACGTGTTACTACTCAAACTTAATAACATTGGCTTCTAACCATAACTACTAATTTTTTTTTGGAAAATATATGCTAGACCGCCTACAATATGTCAGGCATAGTTGCTTTGTTTCAGAGCCACATCACACTCGGTCTGGTGTTCGTCAAGGTTCCATTTTGGGACCTTTGTTTTTTGGAACAGTTGTTAAAGATCTTGAACACGCCGGTTGTTTAATTTACGTTAATGATCAAGTTGATATACGGAGATAAGAAAATGGTTGACACCTTAACTTTCAGGAGGACATTAATTCGGTCTTTCATTGAAGCATTGAAAACAAGCTTGTTTTATTAAATGTATTTTTAGCTTGTAAATTTCTTTGTGCAGCGTTTTGGATATTCTCTGTAAGGTTGTATAAGTTGCAAATAAATAAATGATTGTGTGCACCACCACCAGTTGCCGATATTCCAAATGGGCTGGTCAGCCCTGCACGCCGCCAGCGCTCGCGGCCAATCTCGCTGCGCGCGCCTGCTAATGGCCGCAGGAGCTGACCCATGTGCACGTGACCTGGTCGGCAGAACACCCTTAGACATCGCCGGTTCGGCCTACTATGCAGATCAAAACATAGATCCACAGAAGTATGTTGCTCTGTACCCTTATTGTATACATATCATATACACATACATCACTCTGTCACACAAAACACACTCATCATTATTGTATTTGAGTTCCTACGTGCAAAATGATTTGAGAGCAGTGTTGGCCGAGTGGTAAAGGCCCCGACTTACGAGTTGTAGGTCGTGGATTCAAGCCCAGACAGGCGCATCACTTTGTGTAATATATCTCATCGCCACTGCTCTCAAAACGGTTAAGGAAAACATCGTGAGGAAACCTGGCCTGGAGGTGTCCTAGAACCAAAAATTCGAAGACATGTGACATCCACCAATCCTCACTTGGCCTGCGTGGTGGATTATGGCCCATTCCCGCTTCTAGAGAGGAGCCCTGTGTCCCAGCAGTGGGAACATTAATAAGGCTGATGATGATGAATAATAATATTGCTCAGTAGATGTTGAGTTTCTAATTAACGTTATGAAAAATATCATGAAAATATGACCGTATTATAGTTTCGCAGATCTCGTCACATTGCTCGTCGGTGCAGCTTGTGGTAACTTCAGAACAAAAAATAGGAAGATAGTTGATACTCCACTACACACTGCAGTAGAATTGGGCAGTTTGGAGGCCGTGTCAGTGCTTGTTGCCAATGTACCCGTCAATTGGCTAAACCGAGCAGGCCAAACGCCTCTTCATATATGTGTTAAGAAGAAACTAAAGGACCATCTGCAGGTAACAACAATTATTATGACAGAAAATCATTGCAATAAAGGATCCTTCTTGAATAAAAATATTAATAGTGTACACTTTGCTGACTGATTTCTGGTCTGCCATAGCACGCTACTTCAGCACAGTTTCTTCTGATGAGCTTTGTTTCATTGCAAAGAAAAAATGCTGTCATCATGTTACATCACATTTGTAACATAATGACATGTTGATGATTACCGTGAGGAGACATTGAGATCCAAGCCGAAGGCGAGGTGCTTAAGACAGCCGAGAAGGGTAATCAACAATATTCACAATGTTACGTGCGACGTTTTTCAATACATTTGTTAAAAAAATAATCTAATTATTTACTTGTTCAATGCCAAAAATAGTGAATGGGTTTTTTTTATACGCGAGAGTCTTCTTAAAAAATTAAAACCTAATTTGAGTTTTTTTTTGTATTTAAATTTGTATTAAGAATTTATTATTTTATTATTGCACTTGTGCAAGCAGTCAAATAGTCACAGTTTGGTTACAGATTAACCTAAATTTAAGGCAATATAGTCACCTTCTAAGCAAGCTTTAACAGGACACCATAACTTATAATAAATGTTACATAAATAATAATAAATTAAACAATATTCCAAGATACTAGCAACACACGGGATCAGTGATGCAGACATTACAGCAGTTATCGATGTTAAAGACAAAGATGGGCATACTGTGCTTCATAAGGCCATCCTGGAGGAATGGGGACCTGGAGTGAGCGTCGCGC
The DNA here is from genome assembly GCA_029852875.1 of Mythimna loreyi. Lineage (NCBI taxonomy): Eukaryota > Metazoa > Arthropoda > Insecta > Lepidoptera > Noctuidae > Mythimna > Mythimna loreyi. The sequence continues at coordinate 5,054,077 of CM056799.1, forward strand.
TAGAAGCAGGAGCCAGCATTACTGCAACGGTTCGTAACTTACTTTTGTATACAACTTCAATTTTTTATTTTATTTAGAAAGACCACTTCATATAAAACGCCAAATTATGTTACAGGATAGCAAACGTGAAACACCAATTCATTTAGCAGCAATGAAAGGCAATGTTGACATTCTTAACGAAATTTTGAATGTTGCAAAACAAAAAGACGTCATTGATATAACTAACAGTAACAGAGAAACTGCTTTATTCAAAGCAGTTGGCAATGGACACCTGAACTGTGTTAAAAGACTCCTCGAAGAAGGAGCTTCTATAACAAAAACACTGTCAAGACAAGTCAATCTCTTCCATATAGCTGCCCAAAAAGGAAACCTGGAAGTGCTCACAGTTTTATTAGATCATGACTATACAATCACCAGGAGAATGGTCAATTACCTTACGGCTGATGATAAAAAAGGATACGGTCCTATACATTTTGCAGTAGAGAATAATCATCCCAAATGTGTTAAAAGACTTTTAGCCCGTAACGCTTATAGATGTCTCAGGACTTCCTATGGACTCCTTAAGGGCTCCACACCTTTGCATATAGCCGCAATTCACAACAATATAGAAATAGCAAAAATAATTATGTTTAATAATGAAGATACTGTACATATTATTAATAATATGGGCTGGACACCACTCCACACAGCCAGTCACTACGGAAGTAGGGATATGATTACACTACTTCTGAAAGAAGGTGCAGATTTATCTCGCTGTACAAACGGACCAAATAAGTGTAGAAATACAGCAATAGATATGATTATGAACAACTTGTCAAAGCCTACAGAATTTATGGAGAAAATCTTTGATGAATGCATTTCTACTAACGATTCTAATCTCCAAGATCCTAATTGTGAAGTTACAGTAAACTATAAGATTTTAGTACCTACAGCTGACGAGAAAGTACAAATGAAGGTCGTAGATGCGCTTCTTAAGACTGGAGATAGGTATGGACAGAGGCGCCTGTTGGTTCACCCATTACTAGAAAGTTTTCTATACTTAAAATGGAAAGCTCTCTTACCTTTCTTCTATACAATGTTAGCCTTTTACGCTTTCTTTGTGCTATCATTGACAACATTTATTATATCGGTACTTTTTTATGAAGATACTGAGGGATCTGCACCGCTGATTCTAAATTCTACTGCATGGGAAGTAGTCTTGTATATTACTATTGTATTGATAATTGCACAGGTGAGTACTCAAATTGAACGAACGAACACAGAACCTTCTTTTGGCTACAGTTTTTGTTGTTCGGCTACTATTTTTATGTCTAGTTCAATATACTGTAATTTTTCCTTTTAGGAAATCCTTTACATGAATATTAGCAACGGTTACTTTGGTCAGTTAGAAACCTGGGTTAAATTAAGTGCTGTTGGCTTGGCTGTGATCCTACCGTATGCCTTAGGGCCGACCTTTACCGATGCCGACTGGCCTAGGCACGTGGCTACGGGAGCTATGCTATTGTCCTGGTTGGAGATGATGTTTCTGCTGTCCAGGTTCCCCAATTGGGGATACTATGTGCTGATGTTTGGGAAAGTTTCCACAAACGTCATCAAGGTAATATTTTTTGTTGTTTCAAGTAACGTTTCACAATCTATTTCGTAATTATTATTATTTGTTATTGATTTTTCATTTCTACACATACATAAAATTCCACTGAACGACTGTTTCTTTTTTCTTTTCAGATTCTTTTGACATTTGCGTTTTTGGTGGTAGGATTTGCTCTGAGCTTCATGATACAGTTTCACTCACAAATACCGTTCGAGAGTCCATGGGCTGCTCTCGTCAAGACCATAGTTATGTTGACTTCTGAGTTCGACTATGAAGACCTAGTTTCACCTAAAGAATTCGTCACTTCACTGCTCGTAGTCCGTATCATATTTTTAACATTTCTAATATTAGCATCCATAGTTCTTATGAATCTAATGGTGGGTGTAGCCGTCAATGACCTTCACAATTTACAAGTCTTGGGAAATGTCAGAAGACTTGCTAAACAAGTCGAGTTTTTGGGATCTCTGGAACATCTAGTCTACAATAGATTATTTAAGAAGCTTTTACCAAATTGGTTAGAAGATATATTAACAAATAAGAAGAAAATTTTAAATGTCTTCATCCTTAGTCCAAGTTTACCTAAATCTAAATGTTATAAATCTCTTCCATCTCATATTAGGGAGGCTATTTTTGAGAAAGCTCAATCTAGAAAGAAACAAATGGACGATGAATTAGGATCACAGAATTATAAGAAAAAGTTAGACGAGATATATAGAGCTACTGTTAAAATAAAACAAGAAAATTTAGCAGTAAAACACTTAAAAAGTAAACAGTTACAAAATGATAAAAATAATTGCAAAAATGTTACAAAACAATTGATAGAACTTGATCAAGCGCTTTTTGATATCAAAAACCAAACTAAGTCATCTATAAACCAACTCCAATCATCTATAGAGGACCTTAGTTTTAAAATGGATTTGATTTTGAGTAAATTAGATAGTAGTTATAGTAAAAGAAAAAAGTAGATTGTGGTCAAATATTATCAAAATATAAATGGCCACATTGCAATGCTCTCTGTCACGTTGGATGGTAATGCTTAATCTCTGACCAAGGTAAAAAAGCAAGCCGTTGGGTCACTCGAAGGGTCAACTAAGCTTTTGGATAATTCTTAAGCCGCTGTAAGCAGCAAATCTTTAGGTATTTCCGGGTGGTGTATCGCTGCGAACAAATATTTTTGAAAATGACTATGCGTTTGATTTTAGTTGAATGTCGTGTCCGCTAATATGAACGATTTTTCGCAGTTTTTTATTATTTAAAAAAAAAGTACAACAATTTGTTAAAATATTTTTACATTTCTCTTTAGTTGGTTAAATTTCCATTTTGGTAGTTACAAATAAAATAGTAGTTATCACTCAAAATACTGAGTATTAGTCCGGTCAATTTAGACATTCGAAGTTACATAAATTCCCACCTAGCTGAAAATCGGTAAGATTGTTTAAAATATCATTAAAAACAAAATTTGAAAGTTCCCCATCTTTCCCCTGTAAGGAAAAAATTTTATTCAAGGTCAAAGGTCAAAAAAAAGAGTTTTTCGCGATTTTCAGCAAAACGGTAAGTTTTATCATAAAAATACGTCAGACAAAAATTGTAGATCATAAAATTATCTACAAAAAATGTATTGATACTTTTTTTCTACGAGCCACCGTTTTTGAGATATATCGATTCTAAAAGTTGCAAAAGTTGTAATCGTCTTAATATGCACACGTTTCCTCGCCACCTATGAGATAGTGTACTCAGCGCGTTTTTTTTAACGTGGTTTCCCCAGTAGGCCTATTCCACCGGTTAAACTCAAAACAGCACGATATAGGTTAGAATAAACACGTGTTTTCACTAGCAACTGGCATCCAAGACTAACAGTGTTTCATTTATTATAGTAGGTATAAGACCCTAGCCACGCACACAATTGACCAGGGGACAGATGTTTTCTCAAGGTTACAATAGTGTATAAATTAAGGGACTGGGTTTCATTTTACCTGATATTTGTATAGTTATAGCTTATGTATATTTTATATTAGAAGTTTAAGTTACAATGACCGATAGAAAAATATTTTAATATATATTACAACTATAGAGATGTTTATATACGTGGCGTATTCATGCATATTATGACGATTACAACTTTTGAAACTTTTAGAATCGTTATATCTCAAAAACGGTGGCTCGTAGAAAAAAAAAGTATTAATACATTTTTTGTAGATAATTTTATGACCTACAATTTTTGTCTGACGTATTTTTATGATAAAACTTACCGTTTTGCTGAAAATCGCGAAAAACTCTTTTTTTTTGACCTTTGACCTTGAATAAAATTTTTTCCTTACAGGGGAAAGATGGGGAACTTTCAAATTTTGTTTTTAATGATATTTTAAACAATCTTACCGATTTTCAGCTAGGTGGGAATTTATGTAACTTTACTCTTATTTTTTGGTCTAATTTGACCGGACTATATTTTGAGACGAAAAATTGTTTTCGTGTACTTTCTTACGATTTTTTTTCTCAAAATTCTGAATTATTTTTAGAAAATGTTTTTGCATAAGTCTTTTACTTACATATTACACTATACACTGTATTTTTTTGTTGTTTGTAATGTGTAGCATTACGGCTAACTTCGCAACGAAAAAGAGGACGTTTTTACGGTGCTGGGTGTAGTTAGCGCCTTAAGAAGGCGTTCTCGCTTAATTGTTGCACGCTTGCTGTCACTTCGCGTGACCCAAGGGTTAGCTTTTACCTCGGTCAGAGATTAAGCATTACCATACAACGTGACAATACTACACTTCCAGTTTACAGCAATATGAAGGAGTTTTAAAACGCCATATTTTAGCTAGGAGTCTTTAGTGTACCTACATAAAATGTTTTAATTAGTTAAGCGTTTTTATTTTTCTTGTTTTAAAATTTTATTTAATAAAATATAAATTATAATTATATATTTTAATAGAATTTGTATGTGATGCCGAACGAAAAATTTGCGATGAATTGATTTTTTTTTAAATTTATTTAAACTAGTGCTTGACTGCGATCCCATCTGATGGTAAGCAGTGATGCAATCGTTGGTGGTAAGGCACACTAGTTTATTAAGATTCTTTATTATTAGATTGTTATGTTTACTGAAGAAAAATAACTAAATTTCACTTCATTTATTTATTTTTTCATTGTGACATTAATTAATTTAGCATCACCATTTCAATATGTTTTTATGTTATCAAAAGCATTATAATACATTGTTAAATGATTACTTTAAGAATATTATTCAATAAAAAATATGATATAAAAATTGTAGTTTCCATAACGTAACCATACGTCCCGCTTTGGCAGCGCTCCGGCGAGCTACCCATTGCTCGCCATCCGCAAGCCCGCGCCTACGGTGCCGGTGGCCGGAAATCGGGCTCGGAATCTCGGCGGCGCCTAGGGCGTGTGCGCCTTTGCCTTATGCGGTCGGCCTCCTCCTTAGTTAGCATTACTGCTTCGCAGAAGGAGGCGACCGCCTGCCACCCCTCCTCGCTGCGGACCATGGACTCCACCAAGGCCTGACGTGAGAGATCGCCGCCGCCGTTCGCCCCCACGAGGACACGGCTATGCTCCTCCCAAGCGGAGCACAACCCTACTGTGTGCTCCACCGTGTCCTCCGGGCGGGCCACACAGTGACGACACCCGGGCGTCCCTTCCGCGCGAATACGATGCAGGTACCTCCTAAGTTCGGGAGGTGAGTACCTGCGTCATGCGGAAGGTGAGAACGCCATGAGGTCTTTCCAGCCACGCCTCAAAGAGGGGACTTACCGTCATAATTGTGGCGTGCCCAACTATACATCCTTTTGTGTTTTGAATATTTGTTTGTATTTTCAAACTCCACATGAATCATAAATTTTCTACCTAGTTATTGTTTCAAAGAGATGTGTAATGACTTGAGGAAAATTATTTATACTTTATCATTTTAATTATTTATTGTCCATTAGTATTTGCGCGTTCTGGAAGCATTAATATAATAATAATATATTCCACAACTGTCACACAACGTCGTCTAGTCCCAAGCTAAGCAGAGCTTGTGTTATGGGTACTAAACAACTGATAAACATACTTATATATTTTTAAATACGTACATATTGCATTGTACATTATTTGTTACAATGTTACATAGAAATTTTAATATTAATCGTGAAGCGGTGCGAGTTAGTTTTAACAGTCCACGAGATTCAGGTGAGTACTTCATCAACATCTTTTGCCCTTGTCCTGTGCTATTTGAAGACGCCGCAACACGTGTCTGTACTTCAAAAGGAAAGGGCTTGCGAACGGCGAGCAATGGGTAGCTTGCTGTCTGCCCTTTGGGCAACCATCCAAACCGAGCCCGTGTCGTCGACGGCGTGTACTGTTCCCGCGCGCCTCAAGGAGTTGTCAACAGTTGGTTGACGGGTTAACGACAGTAGGGACCCAGCAGGGTTGAAGCCTCCTGGAGCCAAGGGTCGATGCGAAAGCGAAACACCAGGGCCCTGGAACCTCTGGAACTAAGGAAAAGAAAGAACGGGGTGGTCGTTTAATCAGTAAAAAGTCTGACACTTCATTTTATTTTTTCCCGCGTCCAAAGGCGGGATTTGTCATTAGATGATTTTTTCCACCATAAAAAACCCTTATACCATGCAAATGGGTCCAAGCCTACTGGGGCCAAGGGTTTGCGTCTAAAAGATAAAAAAAAGCTCAGCCCTGATAAAAAGACAATATAGAAACAGGGTGGGTTTTCAGTCAGTAAGAGGCTGCTCCACCCAAAATGTAATGTTATTTTAATAAAATCTACACTAATATAATAAAGAGGTAAAGTTTGTTTTTTTGTTTTTTTGTTTGTAGGAGGTAATCTCTGGAACTACTGGTCCGATTGCAAAAATTTTAGCAACAATAGAAAGCTGCTTTACTCCTGAGTGACATAGGCTATATTTTATGTACGCGGGCGAAGCCGCGGGCAAAAGCTAGCTATCTATATTTAGACATAATATTCTTTTAATTAAGATTAAAATAAAGTCTAAGTACAAAGAAGGCAAATCCGATTCGCACTTCGTCCAGGTTTATTTTTAACATTTTGCTAAAAGTTAATTAAAGCTGTAATTTTAGAAGAATTGCAAGTAAATTAAAGAAAATAATTTATTATAAAATAATTTGTTTATTATGGTTAGTAATCGTTGCAATTAAAATGTTTGATGTGTCATACAATGACACATTATAACTAATTAAATTATTAAGCCATAATGTTTTATTAAAGTAAATATTTGTACTATAAATGAGTAGGTACTTGAGTGGTTACGCCTTAATGCGGATTGATTTGGCACAACGCTTATTATTATTTGCAGCGTACTATAAGCATAACACAATATTATTATGAATGTATTTGTTAGAAACAACATTGATTTGCTGGCAAACAAACAAGGCACGCCATCTAGTGGCAACTAGAAGAACTAAATAAAGATGACGCGCTGAACAGAGGTGACATTTCCGTCTTTGCTAAGAGCTTGGGTAATGAGAACTCGCTAGGACAGCGGACACTCTCAGCCAGGCCGTCACAGAGTCAAGACGTTCTGAAACTGTCTGTTTTGTTTTTTGTGCACTGTACCTAATTGTATTGAGAAGTAAACTGATTCAACTCATAGCCGTTTTTATTGTATAGGTATACATGTTGATAATCTACAAATTATTAATGCTAGGTAGTAGAAAACTAATCACAAGTATGGAAATGATATCATCTCAACAAAATTCGTAGCCGAGTTTACATCGTTCAAAATTACAGAATGAAATGTTGTCGTTTCTACAATAAACGTCGTTACATCCTGTAGTTTTATGATATTTAATGATAACTATGCTGAGCCGTTTGCATCACTGCTTACCATCAAGTGAGATCGCAGTCAAGCACTAGTTTATTGCAATTAAAAAAAGGCGTTTCGATAGTAGAAAGAGAGTCGCCACGAAAATTTCGTTGTTTGCTACGGGGGCTGGTCGATGTTCCGAGCTCGAACCATCAAAGACGAGCCGACATATTTTTTATTTTTATACTATTTCAGGCCAAGATAAAAAAGACGAAATCGAGAATGACTTGGACCCAGTACTCCAGCGTCAGCTGAAGAGCAGAAGCTTGGATTGTGAACAGGTGTACCGGTAAGTGTCTCAGAGGAATTTTTACGTTTGTTCCTACATCAGATCTTGGCGCATCTGAAGTTAAGCTCTGCGAATTTTAGCGCTTGAAAACTAAATGGCTTAGGATTAACAATCCAATGTATCTATTTAGAGACTTCGTCCTTGCAGACAGCGGTGCGTTCACGGCTGTTTTCTTAAAGAACATGACTCATATATATGTATGTATTAGTTTTATATATTGTATATATAGTATGTTTATGTATTTGTGTAGTATATTTTAGTTTTAATTTAATACAATTTGTTTGGTTAAAGTTTTCTTGTGCATAATGGATAGTCCTCGTGTTTAAAATTTCACTATGTTTTTAAAAGGTCTGCTGTAAGAAAACCCAACTATGGGTTAAACTCGCCTGTGTACATCACCTTTTTTGTTGATTGTTTTTGTTCTGTAATTTATGTACAATAAAGAATATATAAGCTAAGCTGATTTGATATTAAAATATGAAGGTGGCTTTAGGCTAAACTAAAATAATACATAATATTTGTTTAGCATTACGGCATCCGCTAATACGCTTAATTTTATTTAAAATAATCGACATCATGTTGGAACTTATCTATTTATTTACAGGACGGATCTTCCTAAACCTGGCAAATATGATGCCGTGGTCAAACCGTTTTTCCCTGCAGCGTTTGCTACGAATCTAACTATGAACACTTTAGAGGTACTTGAAGGAACGCTTGCAATGAGACGAAGTGCGAACCACGTGACCAAGTTAAACACAAGACTCATAGAATCGATCCCAGGAGGTGACATAGCATTTATGAACAGGTAAAGATAGAATTAAGGTGGACCGATGACATGGTGAGTGGCAGAATTACGGCGGATACAGACGCACAGGACCGTGGTGAGATTTAGGGGAGGCTCATGTCCAGCAGTAGCAATGATGATGAGCGATAAGTACTTATAAACTCAATACACGATGTGCAAAGAAGATTGCAATGTCAGAAACGACGAAGCGGAGGGTTACTGCGAAAATGAGCTTTTGTACAATGTTTGCATGATCTTTCATAATACCTAATCGCTAATCGTAACTAGTTTACCAAAGTTCGCATAACGATCGTACGTGATTTCTGATACTGTTATAATAACACTTTGGTTGTTCTAGAATGATGGCAATGGGAGCCAACTCGAATGCGACGTGCCGTCTGAACCACGTGTCCGCATGCCACATTGCAGCCATGCACGATAACGAAGCCCTCGACCTACTACTTCGCTCAGGAGCTGACATCTCCCGGTCTGATAAGCATGGCAGAACACCGCTTCACTTAGCGGCGTGGGCAGGGCACGCGAAGCAAATTGCTTTACTGTTGAACTTTCCGGAAAGTAAGTTGACTTAATAGAAACCTAAGAACAGCATTTCTTAGAGCAAAGCTTCAGCAAATAATACTGTATCAGTAAAAAAAATCCTAAGAAACCGAAGATGTACTTTATTATTTTCAGCTCTGAGGAAAAGCGTCTTAGATCGCGTTGTACTATCACCAGAAACTCTGGAAGAAGTGAAGAGGTTAAGTTCTCCGGTGAATAAGCTGACTAATATACCATGTAGCCTTAACGTGGAGGCCACACTACCCGATGAATGGAGTGACGGCATGGAGCACAACTGTAGGAATGTCAAAGAAACTGTGAGTGCTTAAGATAGATCCAATATCTACATCATGTTCATTGGTACCATACTTTCTTCGTATGAATCCAAATATGGGGAGAAATTTTGATCTTGTCTTTTTTCGTATGCAGTTACCACTATTCGAGCAAGGGTGGACCGCGCTGCACTCAGCCAGCGCCCGTGCACAGCATCACTGTGTGCAATTACTACTCGCAGCCGGCGCTGATCCGAACGCGCAAGATCTGCTATGCAGGACTCCACTAGACGTTGTTGGCTATGCGCATTATATGGGGTATAATGTTGATGCGAAAAAGTAAGTTACTTTAACCAAAATGTACCATTTAACTTTTAATGGACCTAGAACATAAAGTTATGCATTATAATTTTCAGTTTCAAAGAAACAGTAAACTTACTACTAAAAGCGAGTGACAAGTTCCAGAGGTGTTATAATAAAAGTAATCCTCTAGATACTCCGCTGCATACAGCGGTAGAGCTTGAATGCGAGGAGATCGTAGAAAAGATGCTGCTTGCTGGTGCTTCTGTCACAGCTTGGAACAGCCAAGGGCTTACTGCCATGCACCTTTGTGTCAAGAAACGGAGTAAGGAGTTATTGCAGGTAATCTATTACCCAAAAGTACAAAGGGTCAAGGACTACTCTACTATTTTCCTGGATTTAAACTTTCATTTCATTGTCTAATTTCGATGAACCCGAAGTCCTTACCTTTTCGTATGTCATAGATATAGCGTACTTATATTAGCTTGTACCTACATAAAAGTAAAAAATGACAGTGTAGTAAAAGTAAAGAATAATGCTCATACTTTTTCTTATTTATTTACAAGCACTTGTACAACATTACAGAGAATATCCAAATCATTATATACAAGGAAACTTACAGACTAAAAGTACATTTGATAAAACATTAATAACATATCCATACACATTGAAGGAATAAATAAAAGCTAACATATAATTTACAAATACAGAAATATATAATGCACATAGCCATCAAAACAATAAATAAAACAATTTTTATTTATTTTAATCCCTCTTTCACAAAACCTTAAACATTCACGACTTATATCTATCTGTCTCTCAGCAAACTAGTCACACTTAGGTGTAAGAGTCAGTTACTTATGAACAAGCCTGCTAGCACCAACAAAACGTATGTTTTTGTAATAAACAATATTGATCTATTTTGTACTAAAAGCGAACAGGGTCAATATTTATTACATACGCAGCGTCTATTTTGCATACTCACCTACATATGGACTTGTAGAGAGCGTTTGATCTGGTGGATCTTAAACACTGTTTTAAGACAACAATGCTTTAAACGGTTTAGGTACATACATGGTCTGTTTAGATAGTTATTTTCATAAATCTTGATCATAAATCAAAAGAAAAACATGGTTACGAGTACAACCTCATTATTAATAAGCCTAGAGTCGCACAGGGAACCATTTTAGGTCCTCTTCTTTCATGTGTTGATTAATAATATCAACAAATGTCTTTGTTTTATACAACACTAGCTTTTGTCAGCGGCTTCTCCCGCGTACATAAAATATAGCCTATGTCACTCAGGAATAAAGCAGCTTTCTATTGTTGCTAATTTTTTTTCCAATCGGACCATTATTTCCAGAGATTACCTCCTACAAACAAAAAAACAAATTTTACCTCTATTATATTAGTGTAGATTAATTTTGGTATCTCTGAAACTCGAAACACATGTCTAGTATTTTATGTAAAAAAAACTAGGTACAACATTTTATAACTGTATCATGAAAAAATCGCAAAGTAGATTTTCCGTACAAATAAGTGATTAACCTTTATATAACCTTATTGTCCCAATACGGAAAAATAACCACTCAGTCACCCATCCGCTTCACTGAGTGGTTATTTTTCTTCCTCAACCAGCTTTGCGCCGATTCCCGTTATGACGAGATGGTGTCTAACTTGTGACCGTTTATAAATATTTTTGGGGAAAAAATATAAGGGCTATATTCAGGTTTCACATATACTAAAAAAATATGTTATTATAGTGTTTATTATAATGTTGTAAATTTCTTTATTAATGTAAATAGAAATCTATAGACCTAGAAAAAATGTACAAAGCTAACTGATAAAGATTCTTTTGAAATTTATTTATAGTATTTAGCAAATCATAAGTGCGACAATGACGACCCGTACTTAGCAACTGTGGACGTAAAAGATCGGACCGGCACCACTGTACTCTGTGCCGCTGTCAAATCAGAATGGCTACAAGGAGTCTGTATAGCTCTCGGTGCAGGAGCCAGCATAACCATGAAGGTATTTTTTATATAATCACATTATACTGTAACGATAGGTAAATATTCACATCATTTCAAAATCAATTCTTAAAATTTTGATTATTAACTAAACATTTGTGATTACAGACTGACGGAGAATCGCCCATCCACATTGCAGCACAATTAGGCAACACAGACATCCTCCAAGAGATATTAACCGTCGCAAAATACAACAGCACCGTTGATTTTCGCAACGAAAAAGGAGAAACTGCCCTTTTTAAAGCTATCAAGCACAATCAGTTAGAGGCCCTAAAATTATTGCTACAAGCCGGTGCTAGTATAGAAGTAGAGATATCAGATAAAGCTAACGTTTTTCATATAGCCGCTAAATATGGCAATAAAGATGTACTAGAACATTTACTTGAATATAATAGCAACATCACAGCAAAATTAATAAATAGGTTTGATAACACGGGTCCACCGTTACTCTATGCTGTATCAAATAACCATTTTATTTGTGCAGAGCTACTTATTTGTAAAGGTGCCCAAGTTAATGCTTTTCTGCAATGCCATAATCCCTATGGCGATAGTTTAACGTGGACATCGCTTTTGCATATAGCTGCAAGTAGAAACTATTACGATATAGCAGACTTGATTATAAAACACGATTATGAAACTATTCATGCTGTTAATTCATCAGGGCGAACACCCTTACATGAAGCTTGCTCTCACGGACACAGAGAAATGATTGCATTGCTCCTACGTAAAGGAGCTGATCTTTCTGCAGCCGGCAAAGCTGGAATTAGTAAGCCGATATCTATTCTAATGAATAACTTATCAAAACCAACCGAATTCATGCAAGAAATATTTGATTCCTATATATCTAGCCAAGGTTTGAGTCTTCAGGAATCTAATTGTGAGGTTGTAGTTGATTATAGTGTTTTAGTCCCAGATAAGTCTAATATGAAACAAATGAAGGTGATTAAGGCCCTCATTAATACTGGCAATACATACGACCAGGACAGGCTACTTCTCCACCCTTTGGTGCAAAGCTTTTTGTACTTAAAATGGAGATCATTATTACCATATTTCTATAGTATTTTAGTACTACATGTATGCTTTGTGTTATCCCTCAACGTATACGCAATCTCTGTGTTCTATTATAATGATATTAATATGAAAAATGAGATACCACTTGTTTTGCGCAGCGATGTATGGATACATATAATTTACTTGACTGTATTTTTAATTACAATTCAGGTAATTAAACATGACTCTCATAATTATTACTGTTTAAGTTTTTTTTGTTTTGAATTAATAGTATTTTTGATATTTCTCGGCAGGAAATCATCTTTATCAAAATAAAAACCAGAAGATACCTTGTATGTTTGGAAACATGGTTGAAATTCTGGTCAATAGCCCTAGCACTGGTATTGCCTCGAGTTGTGTCATGGGACACTGACTACAGCCCAGAGTGGGCGCGTCTCATAGCCACAGTGGCTCTGCTTCTGACGTGGTTTGAAATGATGTTCTTACTCTCCAGATTCCCTGATTGGGGATATTATGTTCTGATGTTTGGAAAAGTTGCAAACAAAGTATTTAAGGTAATGCTTATTTTTTGTAATATTAGGGAATTGGTATGACATCCACATTAAGATTTATACACCGCTAAATTTTGATCCCGTGGTATATGAAACACTACCTATATATTTGTAAAGATAGACTTAAAAAATAAAGTACTTTTTCTAAAACTCGAATTAATATACGCATGTACGAATTTAATTTCTAAAGTTAACATCAGCTAGGTAACCGAGTTCAGTGACCTATAGGTAGTTAGTACGCAATGACCGACAATTGTATCGGATCGGTCCTTCCATGGGATTAAAACAATAAAATTTTTACAGTGTATTATCTCTTAGTATTCGAAACCAGAAAATTCATTTAAATACATAGATTAAACTTTTTTATTCATCTTTATAATTCTTCATTTATTTGTTACAGATTCTGGTTTCTTTCGTCTTTCTCATATTTGGATTTTCTGTAAGCTTTATGATACAATTTCGTGCTGAACCTCCATTTGAAGGTCCTTGGTCCGCTTTTGTCACCACAATGGTTATGATGACATCAGAGTTTAACTACATTGACAAACTGAGTAACGGGTCATCAGTGAAATCATCAGCATCTATCATCATATTACGTTTAATATTTGTATCATTTCTCATTCTTGTTGCAATAGTTCTAATGAACCTCTTAGTTGGAGTTGCAGTTAATGATGTCAATAATTTAGAAATTATAGGAAGCATAAAGAGATTGGAAAAACAGGTGGAATTTATAACATCACTTGAAGATATTGTTTTTAACAAATTCATCAAAAAGATAGTCCCAAATACTCTCTACAAGAAATGGTTAAAGAATAAAAAATGGGAGAACGTCATCGTTTTGCGACCACGTGGAGCAACATGCAGTAATTGTAACCGGTTGCCTGCTAGTTTGAGAGAAGCCATTTTCGAAAAAGCTCAATCACAGAAGAAGCAATCAGACGAAGAGCAAGGAACAATGTTGTACCAAATGAAACTGGACGAAATATACAAAGTTATTGTCCAAAAAAATGGCGGTGAACCACCAAAACCAGAGAGCCCAGATAACGCATTGAACAAAGTAATTGAAAGTATCGATAAAATACGCAGTGATATAGAAATGATTAAGAAGTATATCGATGCTACTAAGCGTCGCTCTATGTGTAGCAATAAGTCTGTTCCATTACTAGTAGTGAGTAAAAGTGACTAAGTAGATATTAAACTGCTGCTACTGCAATAACAGCATAAGTCACAACACGCGTCGTCCTTCACGTAGACTACCTTTGTGCAGTGCATCGTGTCGGTGGCCGTCGTTGATAACTGTTGGTATTGTGACTGAATGGAAGTAATATAGATTTATTCATTTCTAAGAATCCGAGCCAAAAACATTGAAATGGAGCTTTATAAATTTGTTTTTTTATCCCGTATATTGTTTGTCCGTCTTCCTCTGTGACAAGGGGGTAGTTGAAGCTACAGTTTTCATATTTGCATTATTTCTGTAGACCCAAAACTATTCAGCACTGTTTTTTGTCATTGTATCTATGTAATCAACTCTTAGTTTAAGTCGTATGCTTATTCTTTCGTAAATAAAACTGTGAATTACTTCTGCTTTTTATTTTCTTAAATTTTAGCAAATTATAGATCGACTGCTGCGCTGAGGGTCGCAGGTTCTATTCCCGCATGGAACAAATATTTGTATGGCCTGCAGATAGGTTGTTTACGCACGGTGTTCCGGGTTTGTTTACGCACCCACGACACAGGAGTCATTCCTAGTGTGAGGAAACGTTTAATTATTAAAAAAAAAAACAGTAAAATCAGTAATATCAGTCAGTTAAAAAAAGCTACACAGCACCACGCGGGCCCAATGCTGGTTGGTCAAATCACAAATATTTGAATCTTTGATTCTAGGACATACTGGTTTCTTCACGATATTTTCCTTCACCGGTTTGAGAGCAATGGTGATGAAATAAATTACAAGAAATAAACAAAACATGGCTGGATTTGAATTCAAGTCCTACAACTCGTATAAAGTCTGAGCCGTTACCATTCTGCACTCTACCACCACTGCTCTTGCTAGATTTGTTATATTACCTTATCCATAGAAAGTCAATATAGAATTTTTTTTTTTGGCTTGGTAGCAAAAATTTTATATCTGGCAGTTTTGTTATATTACTGGGCTGTTATATGAATGGGTACATCCCTACGCCACCGCATCCCATTGCCCCGCACTAGCGTTTTTGACATTCAAATAGAATTGCGCGCCTTTTTCATGGAGTCACTAGAAGAAACCAAAGCCTTTTCCACCCGACAAAGCACTTTACTTCTACAGCCTACCTAATACTTGTAACAAATTCCGCCATTAAAAATAGGTGCTTTGTTTTAAAATGTACCGAGACAAAGGCTGGGGTCGCTCGGATCAAATATTCAGAGGTCCTGCCTGTGTTTGAACATAAATTCGGATCAAAATTCTGTGAAGTGCGAGTGCGAGTGGCTGATGCATGTTTCATTGGAATAAGGCCGAGTGAGAGGCCGCTTGCTGGAAAACAGTATATATTTTAAAATGTCCGCCACTATTTGATCACAAATTCTGTAGTTTTTGATCGAGGGCGTTTTTAGAGTATATTAGAACCGCGGTAACACTTTCACACCAATCGTCGGCTCCAGAAGGCTTCGACCCTGAAGAGCTCCTACAGTTTGCTGAAAACTCTTTGAGGCGCGCGGGAACGGTGCGCGCCGTTAACGACTTGGATTCGGTGTGGACAGTTACCAGACGAGCGGACGGCGAGCTACCCATTGCTCACCGTCCGACCTGGGCCTTTAGGTACGTATATACTGAAGTGTGATATTATTGTATTTTTTATAGTTTAATACCTCTACTTACTAATTGTATAGCTGCGCCGTTAATCTCATGGTAGTAAGCGTGACTGTTGAGATTGGTGTCTTGTGTTTGATTGCCAGGTTGGGCAAAAAGTTACATTTCATATTGTGACACTTATGTGCCTCGGAAGGCCATAAAGCCCTGATCATATCGATACAACTATGAACCGAATGTGTGTATGTGTGCACCGTAGGCGTGGGCTTGCGGACGGCGAGCAATGAGTAAATCGCCGTCCAGTCATACGGTTATAACCATCCGAACCGAGCCCAAGAAGTCGACGGCGCGCACTATTCCTGCGCGCCTCAGGGAGTTGGCAGCAACTGTACCCAGAGGGGTCGAAGCCAAGGATTGATGCGAAAGTGGAACACCGGGGCCATGGAACAAAGGCAGGAAGGAACGGTGGGTCGTTTAGTCAGTAAAAGTCTGACACTGTCTCCCGCACCGCCCAAGGGCGGGATTCGTTTTCGATGATTTTTAAAATAAAAAAAACCTGTATGTCTACATACATCATTTTACATCAATAAAATTGCTTCTAATTATTTTGCAGTAAATTGCAAGTATTGCATCTGCGCGTATCTTTTTCTTTACTGTGCAGTACGACAGTGTCAACGCTTTAGAACCTTTTCACATACCACACAAGGTGCTATCCACGCCTTAACCTTTCGTAGAGAGGAGACCCGTGTCCCAGCAGTGGGAACATTAAAATGTGATGATGATGAACGTTTCGTATCTGGCTTGCAGATCTACGCGAGACACAATGGCTTAATTGTGTCTCTAATTACGGCATACGAAAGGTTAACTCAAAGATTTTGTTTTCTGCATCTAATTCGAATTTTGGAAAAATCCTCTTAATTAAAAATAAACCGGCCAAGAGCGTGTCGGACCACGCTGTTTTAGGGTTCCGTAGTTTCCCGTCCGCCACAAATTTCTCACAATGTAACATAACCCAGTAGCCCATATAAAAATTAATAACTCAATATCTCGAGAGATAACGCTGTACCCGGTGGTAATTTTGGATTGCGTGAACCGATTTTAATCTTTTTGTGTTTTTATTTGAAAGAAGATACGCTCAGGATAATGAAATATGTAAAAAAGTTAATAATTAACTTCTAAATAAAAATACAAATAGATTAGCAGGTCCAGGCACGCTCAGCGTACTTTTTATTTTTATATTTTTTACGTGTATTTTGTAACTATTGTGCTGTCTGTACTGAATAAAATTATTTCTATTCTATTCTATTCTATTCTATTCTATTCTATTCTATTCTATTCTATTCTATTCTATTCTATTCTATTCTATTCTATTCTATTCTATTCTATTCTATTCTATTCTATTCTATTCTATTCTATTCTATTCTATTCTATTCTATTCTATTCTATTCTATTCTATTCTATTCTATTCTATTCTATTCTATTCTATTCTATTCTATTCTATTCTATTCTATTCTATTCTATTCTATTAAAATCGGTTCACAGGTACAGCGCCATCTCTCGGGAAATGGGTTACTAATTTTTACATGGGCTACTGGGTTCTGTTACATTGTGAGAAATTTGTGACGGACGGGAAACTACGGAACCCTACATTGAGCGTGGCCCGAAACGCTCTTGACCGATTTACTTTGCAATGCCCCAGCATTATGGGCGCCGGGATAACCCTCGTCGCGACCTTTTAAATGAAATATAGGTTCGATTGAATGCGTTTTCTTGTTTACAATTAACTACTTTTATACTAAACCTAAGTTAAAAGTAATACAATAACACAGAATACCCTTAAACGTCAAAGTACACCTCCACATCGCTTTTCATCCAGAAATTTACCCTGAAGGCTGGCAGCATAGCCATGTTGAATGGCAACGCTAATGGTTATACTAAATATTGTATTAAAACTGGCCTGTTCTAGTAATTAATATCTTTGACTGCTATATCAGAGGTCGTGGGTTCGATTACTACAAACATATAATAACACAAAAATCTATGGAGATGATGTAATTTTTAAAAACAAATGAATGTCACAATGCATAAAAGTAAAAGTAAAAATATTTAAATATTTAATCATTTTTCTTGAGTAATATAAACATTTCAATCCAACATCAATTTTTCGTTCAGCATCAAATACAAATTCTATTAAAATATATCATAATAATTTATATTTTAATTTAATTATATACATATAATACTTTAAAAAAATATTAAAACAAGAATAAAAACACTTTATCCTTTTTAGGTATGAATTATAACTATTTATCTAAAGACTTTTAGCTGAAATATGGCATCATAAAATTCCTTTACATTGCAGTATACTGGAAGTAACGCCACGTTGTATAGCAATGCTTAATCTCTGACCGAGGTAAACGCCAACTTTTTGATCACGCGAAGTGCTTAGTTAATTCTTCGAGTGACCCAAGGGCTGGCTTTTACCTCGGTTAGAGATGTAAGCATTTCAATGCAACGTGGACATTATTTTGATAATAACCGACGATAATCTACTTTTTTCATTTACTATAACTACTATCTAATTTACTCAAAATCAAGTCAATTTTAAAACTAAGATCGTCTATAGATTTTTTATTAGATTCTATTTGACTTAGACATGACTTAGTTTGGTTTTTGATATCAAAAAGCGCTTGATCAAGTTCTATCAATTGTTTTGTAACATTTTTGCAATTATTTTTATCGTTTTGTAACTGTTTTACTGAATTTTTTTTTTGTTTTATTTCAACAGTAGCTTTATATATATCGTCTAACTTTTTCTTATAATTTTGTGATCCCAATTCGTCATCCATTTGTTTTTTTCTAGATTGAGCTTTCTCAAAAATGGCCTCCCTAATATGGGATGGTAGGGCTTTATAACATTTAGATTTAGGTAAACTCGGACTAAGGACGAAATCATTTATAATTTTCTCCTTATTTGTTAATATATCTTCTAAACAATTTGGTAAAAGCTTCTTAAATAATCTATTATAGACTAGATGTTCCAGAGATCCCAAAAATTCGACTTGTTTAGCAAGTCTTCTGACATTTCCTAAGACTTGTAAATTGTGAAGGTCATTGACGGCTACACCCACCATTAGATTCATAAGAACTATGGATGCTAATATTAGAAATGTTAAAAATATGATACGGACTACGAGCAGTGAAGTGATGAATTTTTTAGGAGTAACTAGGTCTTCATATTCGAACTCAGAAGTCATCATAACTATGGTCTTGACGAGAGCAGCCCATGGACTCTCGAATGGTACGTGTGAATCAAACTGTATCATGAAGCTCAGAGCAAATCCTACCAGCAAAAACGCAAATGTCAAAAAAATCTGAAAAAAAAAAGAAACAGTCGTTCAGTGGAATTTTGTGTCTGTATAGATATAAAAAATAAATAACAAATAATAATAATTCCAAAGTAGATTGTGTAACGTTATTTGACACAACAAAAATTATTACCTTGATGACGTTAGTGGAAACTTTCCCAAACATCAGCACATAGTATCCCCAGTTGGGGAACCTGGACATCAGAAACATCATCTCCAACCAGGACAATAGCATAGCTCCCGTAGCCACGTGCCTGGGCCAGTCGGCACCGGTAAAGGTCGGCCCTAAGGCATAAGGGAGGATCACAGCCAAGCCGACAGCACTGAACTTAACCCAGGTTTCTAACTGACCAAAGTAACCGCTGCTAATGTTCATGTAAAGGATTTCCTAAAAGGAAAAATATCAGTATATTGAACTAGACATAAAAACAGTAGCCGAACAACAAAAAGGTCACAGGCCAAAAGAAGGTTCTGTGTTCGTTCGTTCAATTTGAGTACTCACCTGTGCAATGATCAATACAATAGTAATATACAAGACTACTTCCCATGCAGTAGAATTTAGTATCAGCGGTGCAGAATTGTTTGTATCTTTATAAAAAAGTACCGATGTAATAAATATTGTCAATGATAGCAAAAAGAAAGCATAAAAGGCTAACATTGTATAGAAGAAAGGTAAGAGAGCTTTCCATTTTAAGTATAGAAAACTTTCCAGTAATGGGTGAACCAACAGGCGCCTCTGTCCATACCTATTTCCAGTTTTAAGAAGCGCATCTACGACCTTCATTTGTACCTTCTCATCAGCGGTAGGTACTAAAATCTTATAGTTCACTTTAACTTGACAATTTGTATCTTGAAGATTAGAATCGTTAGTAGAAATGCATTCATCAAAGATTTTCTCCATAAATTCTGTAGGCTTTGACAAGTTGTTCATAATCATATCTATTGCAGTATTTCTACACTTATTTGGGCCGTTTGTACAACGAGATAAATCTGCACCTTCTTTGAGAAGTAATGTAATCATATCTCTGCTTCCGTAGTGACTGGCTGTGTGGAGTGGCGTCCAGCCCATATTATTAATAATATGTACAGTATCTTCATTATTAAACATAATGATTTTTGCTATTTCTATATTATTGTGAATTGCGGCTATATGCAAAGGCGTGGACCCTTTCATCGGTCCGTAGGAAGTCCTTAGATTTAAAAAAGCATATCTGGCTAGAAGCCTGTTAACACATTTGGGATGATTATTCTCAACTGCAAAATGTATAGGACCGTAACCTTTTTTGTCATCAGCCGTAAGGTAATTGACCATTCTCCTGGTGATTGTATAGTCATGATCTAATAAAACTGTAAGCACTTCCAGGTTTCCTTTTTGGGCAGCTATATGGAAGATATTGACTTGTCTCGACAATGTTTTTGTTATAGAAGCTCCTTCTTCAAGGAGTCTTTTAACACAGTTCAGGTGTCCGTTGCCAACTGCTTTAAATAAAGCAGTTTCTCTGTTACTGTTAGGTATATCAATGACGTCATATTGTTTTGCTACCTTTAAAATTTTGTTAAGAATGTCAACGTTGCCTTTCATTGCTGCCAAATGAATTGGTGATTCCAAGCATTTTTGATCATAATATCTAATATCCGAGCGTGATTTTTTCTTTTTGCTATCCTGAAACATAGGTAATTTGGCTTTTTGTATAACACTTCAAAAGGACAGAGCTATTGTCAACAGATGTAAACTAATATGTAATTATGATATGATATGGTTTTTCCAATTAAAAAATATAAATTGTTCACAAAACTAAGTTACGAACCGTTTCAATAACGCTGGCTCCTGCTTCTAGCGCGACGCTCACTCCAGGTTCCCACTCCTCCAGGATGGCTTTATGTAGCACAGTAAGCCCATCTTTGTCTTTAACATCGATCACTGCTGTAATGTCTTCATCCTCGCATTCAATAATACCGTGTGTTGCTAGAAACTTGAAAGATAGTTGAATTGATTACTATCTATGTAAAATTTGATGGATGATCATGGATGGATGATTTGGGGGATGACCTGCTTGCGTTCGTAGGGTTTACTTATTTTTGATCTCCCTACACGTGTCCCCTGGGTTGTACTAATTAGTGATGTTCAAATCTGCTATATGCTATGAACATGCTGTCGACTATTGAATATATTTTTTTAGCACGCTATTTTATCTGCTATTTTTATAGCATGCTATTTGTTATAGCAGCCATACTCAGCCGTCATCTGAACTTAGTGATGGTCAAATCTGCTATAACCTATGTACGTGCTATAGACTATTGAATATATTTTTATGGAATGTATTTTATATGCTATTTTTATAGCATGATGTTATCATTTTATACGGCGACGCTCAGCGACAATTCAGGTACCGATGCAAAATTTTTGGCGGAATTGAAAAAAAAAACATTGTATGATGAAATGTGTTTTTGTTTTAAATGAGTTTTCAAATTAGTTATCGATGATTTAAATGATATTCTCGGCGACAATGATTACATACTGCTGTTTTGTTACCTTCAGAGGATTTCTCAAAAAAGTTCCAGATAGGTAAATCACTACCGCGAGGCATTTTTATTTCACTATTAGTTAATAAAACACACTTAGTCTTATTATCCACACAGCGTTTAACAAATTAGTGTCACACATTCGCAATGACTACAAACTTAAACCTACGACTTTCACAGTTCTTAAACGCTAACACACAATATTTATACTTCACGATTGCACGACAATCTAAGAATATTTATAGAGATTATTTTACAGAATTTAATTACAAAAACACACCAAAACTTAAAAAGTATTAAAAAATATCGCTATTCGAGAGAAGACTGAGCGTATTTTATGTTGACAAACATGAGACAACACCGTCCGAATTAAGTAAACACCTCGTTGAACAAGATTCGTATTGGGCTTTGTGCCTATTTAATCTGAACGGGTTATCACATTTCTATTGAATCGCGAAAACGCGACACGAGCCGATTGCAACCGAGTTCACCCGAGTCTCTACAAACGGAGAAGATGCTTTCGCGCTATCTCGTTTTGGCTCCGCTGTGACCGGTGTTTAGTTGAGCGAGACGTTATAAAATAATTTTCTACACACGGCGCTAAAATGCTATGTTGCTATCCCGTTTTACCGCGCTATTGAGTGAGACGCTATATTTTAGCACGTAAACAGATTGGAAATAGCAGATGCTAAATGCTATGTTCAAATAGCATGCTATTTTTTGGCGCTATACGCTATTTTAACCATCACTAGTACTAATCAAGCAGTAAATGCAGTGGTAGGCCATAGTATCAGCTAACGGCTTAATGTTATCACAGTTATGATACAAGTGAATATTGTTGATTACCCTACTCGGCTGTCTTAAAGACCTCGCCTTCGACTTGGATTCACATTTGTAACACAATGTCAAAATCTTTTCTTTGCAGTGTTTGTTTTTCTTTCCTCATTAGAAGAAAATGTGCCATGGTAGACCACAAAACAGTAAGCAATGTGTATACTATTAATGTATACTATAAATAAATATTATAAGTGTATAATAATAAGAAGGCTGCTTTATCGTAATGATTTTCCGTCATAATAATTGTTGTCACCTGCAGATAATCCTTTAGTTTCTTCCTAACGCATATATGAAGAGGTGTTTCGCCTGCTCCGTTCAACCAGTTGACTGGTACAATGGCAACAAGCACCGATACAGCCTCCAAACTGCCCAATTCTACTGCAGTGTGTAGTGGAGTGTCAACTGTCTTCCTGCGTTTTGTTCTGAAGGTACCACAGGCTGCACCGACGAGCAATGTGACTAGATCTGTGAAACTATAATACGGTCATATTTACATGATCTAACTTTATGAACAATGCATAACGTTATTGAGACGTGGCACATCGGATCAACTCAGGATGGATGAAATGGCGACAGGTCACTGGAACAACTTGCGACCCACGGATGCCCCTCAAGTTGAAGGGTAAAATCTACAAGTCCGTGATAAGGCCTGTCCTACTGTATGGGTCAGAATGTTGGGCTCTGAAAAAGACGGATGAAAAGCGATTGCATGTAGCAGAGATGAGAATGTTGAGATGGATGTGTGGTGTGACGAGAATGGATAAAGTGAGAAATGAGTATATTAGAGGAAGTTTGAAAGTGGCGCCAGTGACTGAAAAGTTGAGAGGGAACCGTTTGTCTTGGTATGGCCATGTAAAAAGGAGGGATGAAACGCATGTTACAAAGAAAGCCATGAGTATGAATGTGGATGGATGGAGAGTGAGAGGGAGACCAAAGAAGATATGGATGGATTGTGTGAGAAGTGATATGGAAAACAGAGGAGTTAGTGATAGCGTGACGGGTGACAGGACAGAATGGAAGAAAAAAAACATATTGCGCCGACCTCAAATAAAACGGGACAAGGGCAGGAAGATGATGCATAACGTTATTGAGAAGCTCATCATCAACCTAGCAATATTATCATAGAGTTTGTGTCTTTGTGTGATGGTATGTTTTTGAGATGTGTGATGGGTATAGTAAGAGTACAGAACGACATCTTCATTGTCATCAGCCTTTTTTGAATGCTCCCACTGCTTGGACACAAGCCTCCTCTCTAGGAGAGGGAATGGGACATAACCTACCATGTGGGACAGGTCTGGTAGATGACATGTCTTCGAATTTTTGGTTCTAGGACATGCCGGTTTCCTCACATGTTTTCCTTCACCGTTTTTAGAGCCATTGTGATGAAACACATACTTCTGTGGATCTATATTCTGATCAGCATAGTAGGCTGAGCCGGCGATATGCAAGGGCGTTCTGCCGAACAGGTCGCGCGCATACGGGTCAGCTCCGGCAGCCATGAGCAGGCGCGCGCAACGATACTGACCGCGAACACTGGCGGCGTGCAGAGCTGACCAGCCCATGTGGATTCTCGGCAACTGATGGTGGTACACATAATCATTTGAATAATTTTTGGCGTGTAGTATTGTCAAACAGAACACGCAAATTATGTCTACCTAAAGTTTTTATAAATATTATCGGTGCAAATAGTTTTGTTCATAAAATCAATTATTGAACACTTCCAGAAGTCGAGGCGTAGTTAGTTTACATCAGAAGACCCAAGATCGAAATACCAACTCATCTGCAAACTACTCCTTAAGGTGGGCCTTCCCGACTCGCAAGGGAGCGTTCAAGTATTACGTAACGCAATTTTTGAAGATTTTTGCCCACCCCCCCCTCCCCCCTTGTAACGCACCGTAACTTTTTTCTGTACCCCCCCTCCCCCTCTCTAAACGTTACGTAACATTCAAAGTGAGCATTTTTACCTAAACTTTTCTTTATTTTTCAGCTTTTTTTAGCCGTTGTCTAAGACCAGACTAATACAATCGAGGGATTCCTAAATGAAAAGTACCACTTATATAAAAAAGGTTGTCATTTTGGGAGTTTTGATTTCCTAATTTTTTATTAAAAAAAAAAACAATGTTACGTAACGTGTAGTAAGAAAGACCCCCCCCCCGTCCCTGTAACGCATCGTAACGTTTTACGAGACACCCCCTCCCCCCCAAATCACGTTACGTAATACTTGAACGCCCCCCAACGAAAATGGTTTAAAAGCTTGTTGCTTCTTTTAGAGCAATCCAATATGATGTTTGATGCAAAAATAATGCCAAAAAAAAGAAATAACATCTGAAAACTCTGTTGGCGTTCAGTGATTCTACAATTTACTCGTATGATTCTCAAAACTTGTTTTTGTTAAACCCTTAATGACTTTTTGAAAAAAAATTACAACATTTAGAATATTGATCAAATGCGCTAGGCTTCTATAGAAGTATTTTTAATATAGTAGTACATTATGGATAGTCAAAGTTCACGTAAAATAGAAGATTTTCAGAGTTCTTTACTGGATTACTATTACACTTTGCGTTTTGATTTCTATAGAAGCCTAGATAATATCCTCAAGATATCTGTGTATCCAAAATATCTGAAGAAAGATGTGTAATAACATCATAATCACGTAAGAGCGGTTGTATGAAAATGTACGTCGGGGTGGCCGCTCTTAAAGCACGCATTAAACACTACCAGCTCGGTCCGGATGATTACTGGACGGCCAGACGGCGAGCTACCTACATCTCACCGTGCGCAAACCCACGCCTACAACGGCTGTAAATCGGGATCAGAATCCCGGTGGCTAAGGTGTAAGGAAGACTGTTTCCTCATACATAAGACCGCCTCCTTTGCTAGCATTACTGACTCACAGAAAGACCATCTACCAATCATTAGAAAACAAATTAAATCTTACGATTTTTTCGAACTCCTTGCAGTTATGGTCGACAGCGTTATCTTTCCAGTAATTCGGCAGTTTCGCCTTGTTGGTGCCGAAGTCGCACCTGACGTTGACCAACTCCTTCACATTCACCAGCTCTTGGAGGTCCTGGCTCAGTTTCTTGACTTCCTCCTCCGTTGCTATCGACATGTCTTCTGCGGCCAGTCTGTTTTGCAATTCTGAAATGATTTTGTGTTTTTTTTTCAGTGGCAGGTCGACAAATTACTCCTGCTGCTGTGGGTAGATTGGAAAGGAGTACAGACTTTTACAGACTTTTACTGACTCTGCTGGAAGAATAATAATAATATAATCTATTTAACCTTTTCAATACCGTAATTAGAGACATAATAGAAAGACAATATATGGGCGTTCGCTTGCGGCTCAAGGGTTTAATCAGATAACTGAGACCCATCTTATAGTAAACAGGGACTTGGTCCGCCAACTCAAACGCATTATTTATTTTACATAGGTCTACATAGGCACTTATAAAACGTCAGAAGCTAACGCACCGTTTTAATTGATCGTTTCCTATGGAGAACAACCGGCAAGAAACTCAATGGTTAATCTTAAAGAAAAATGATTGTTTTTAGAATATTTATAGATATGAGAGAACAAATTTCTCAAAAGCACAATAAAGATCAAGATCCACGAATCGACAAAGTCTACGATGTTCTCACATTCACAAAACAAAAAGAAGCTATACAAGAATTTAAAAAAATCGGCCAAGAGCGTGTCGGGCCACACTCAGTGTAGGGTTCCGTAGTTTCCCGTCCGCCACAAATATCTCACAATGTCACAGAACCCAGTAGCCCATGTAAAAATTAGTAACCCAATTTCCCGAGAGATAGCGCTGTACACGGTGGTAATTTTGGATTGCGTGAACCGATTTTTTTCTTTTTGTATTTTTATTTTAAAGAAGATTCGCTCAGGATAATGAAATACATAAAAAAGTTAAAAAAAATCTTTTTGAACTAATTTTCTAAAATTCTTCTTCTGTAAAATTAGAAAATTAGTTCAAAAAGATTTTTTTAATTTTTTCAAAAACTGTTCATCCTATCAAGTTCAAAATAATTTTCCTAGAAAGTTTACTTAAAATTCTACATTTGAGATTGTTTTCATATTTTTTAAACTTATGGTTCAAAAGTTAGAGGGGGGGACGCCTCATTTTTTATTTTCGGAGCGGTTATTTACGAAAATATTTATATTATCAAAAAAATATTTAACGAAACCCTTAATCATTTTTAAATACCTATCCAACAATATATCACATATTATGGTAGAAATTAAAAAAAAAATCACTTTCCACTTTACGTGTAGCGGAGGTACCCTAATTAAACATTTTTTACCACTTTTTGTTTGTGCACTTTGTCGGCATTGTTGATATACATATTAATACCAAATTTCAGCTTTCTAGTGCTAACGGTCGCTGAGATTATCCGCGGACGGACAGACAGACAGACATGGCGAAACTATAAGGATTCCTTTTTGACTACGGAACTGTAATAAATCTGTCAGAAAATTATAGATGAAGGAATGTAAAAATAAATAACTAGTCAAATATCACTCAATAGAGGCAGCAATAATATAGAAAACATTGCAAAAAGCAATGTCACAGGAGATGACAATTCTTTTTGTAATGTTTTCAAAGCAATGTAAAAGAAAAGTTTCAGTATAAACATGAAGTTAAAACAATGATGAAGCAGTTAATAGATAAGTATACAATAAAGCAATTAATGAGCCCAACTAATAAAAGATGCGATCTTATTGAGCACGATCGCTTTGTAAACGACTCTGTGTGTACTTCAGCAAACATTGCTGATGCGCTACAGAAACGTCACATAGAAGCCGCAACAATGTTTGTGCCGTTAATGCTTACCTTCAGAAAATCCAAGCAGAACAGCAATCTGCTTGACATTCCCCGCCCACGCGGCTAAGTGTAGTGGTGTGCGTCCAAACTTGTCCAGCCGCTGCCTTTCAGCACCAGCATTAATGAGGATAGTCAGGGCATCGTCAGACCTCATGGCAGCCAGGTGGCAGACTGACACGCAGTCTATGCCACACGTCGCGTTAGGGTTAGCACCGGCCTTGATCAGTCTGAAAAAACAATGAGTTCAATTGATCTATTCCCACTCGGTGTATCAAGACGAAAATCTATGACAGTGCATGTTGCCAGTGACGACATAAGGCACTGACTGAAAGGATGTCGCCTACAATGGACCTCATCAGAAAGCTTAAAGTCATCCAAAGGGCAATGGAAAGATCTATTCTCGGAATTTTCTTGCGTGATCGCATCAGGAATGAAGATCCACAGGAGAACCAAGGTCGCTGACATAGCCCGAAGAATGCAGTTGACAGGTCACATTGCTAATAGAAGATAATGAACCCTTCGTACCGGAAGGTACAGCGTCGGCAGGCCTTCCACAAAGTAGCCCGATGACCTGTTGAGAACGATAATGCACATCATGGGAATGCGATCGATGCGATGGATGCGATGAAAAGGCTGGGATCGCAGTCAACCACTCGTTTCAAGTATCATTTTTAAAAAATCCTTGTTCGTGATAAAATATAATACTACTAACTATTATGATAAAATAATTATTATTATCATACTATATAGTTTCACATTTTTTCTGATACTATCACTTACTATGATAGTTTCTGAAAAATTCGTAAAAGTATTCTGGAATGGAAGATGTGGACTTCTAAAAACATTAAAATAAATGTTCACCTCTCAATTTCCTGTGGATCTCGATGCCTGACTGCTTCAAGTAACAACGCGTTTAATCTCGTGAATCTTCGGCTAACTTCGCAGTTCTTCGGGAGGGTGACTGGTGGAACCATCGTGAGTTTATCATCAGGATACGAAGCGTCAAATGTGTCATTTTCCTCTATCCCAGGCTGGCGATCTCTGAAATATTTTTTTTTCTTTATGTATTGTATCTATGACCAGTGGGTGTTGCCAGTTATGACATATGGCACTGAACCATGGACGCTTATAATGGACCTCATCAGAAGACTTACAGTAACCCAAAGGGCAATGGAAAGGGCTATGCTCCGAGTTACCTTGCGTGATCACATCAGCATTGAAGTTATCCGCAGATGAACCGAATAGGTACTGACAAATGCTTGTACTGATTGGACAGGTCCACTCAAATCTGTATGGTTCTTTCCTCAAAAGACAATCTCAGACACTAATCTGCATTGTTCTCATATGATTTGACTATTACATGTTTGCCGTATG
Source organism: Mythimna loreyi (assembly GCA_029852875.1). NCBI lineage: Eukaryota > Metazoa > Arthropoda > Insecta > Lepidoptera > Noctuidae > Mythimna > Mythimna loreyi. Next base: position 5,083,019 of record CM056799.1, read on the forward strand.
GACTTTCAAAGAGACTTTGACCACCTTAGTTTGTTTCGGTATTTCTTCTCAGGGTAGTTAGCTAGGAAACACTGGACTCATCTAGTTTAAACTGATAATAAAAGTTCAAAGTTTAAAGCAAAAGTATTATAGAAAACCTATTTGCAAATATAAATATCATTTATCATTATCATAGCCCGAACAATTGCCAAACTGAAGTGGCAGTGAGCAGGGCACATTGCTCGTAGAACGGATGGTCAATGGGCCCGATAAGTTCTAGAAAGGCGACCTCGCAACGGTGGTGAGATGCTCAGAATCGGTCGTTGTGATGACGCTAAGGGGAGGTCTGTCCAGCAGTGAATATTTTGGCAGAAACGATGATAATGATGATGAAAGTAAAGTCTCTCGAACTCGAAAACGCGAATTTACTACCCGTGTATCTTTCTCCTCTGTCAAATCCATCCAAAGGTTGTCTTTAAAAAATCGCTTTTAGCGATAAGAAGCGCCCATTGTAACAACGTAGTTGTTTTTAAGTGTCCTTATGTACCAAGTTTTGTTTATGGTGTACCTACAATAAAGAGTATATCTATCTATCTATTTCGTGATTGCGATAGGTCTTTTCAAAACATCCGTCTGGGCAAAGAATCCTCACTTTTCAATGGAGATTTATGGACTTTACACCATCTCTTCCTCCTGTCCCTGTTCCGCATACGTCCGAATCCAAACCTCTTTTGAGTTTTGGGGCAGGGGCCCTCAGAAATGCTTATTACTTGTTTACTTTGAATGTTTTTAAGCCACTAAAAGTAGACCACTTCTGGCCACAAAGACAGGGTACTTACTCCACAGTTTCGAAGAGGCTGATACTCCTGGGTCGTTGAAATGCTGCTCGCTGGACGTTGCTGGCGCTGGCTGTTGGCTGCAGAAGTGACTGCACGCTGCATGCTTTATTTTTGGCTGAGTTGAAGATATGATAGCTGATTTCAAGATATCAGAATATTTTGAACTGGTTATCATATACAATGTGTCCGGGTTCGGACTGTACAAACTTTAGGGGGTGATACTTTGCTCTATTTTATCACTAAAACTATTCTACATGTGAGGTCTAAACCCAACCCCCTCTGAATGGCAGCCATTTTTGTATTTTGGTTCAGTATTGGGTAACGTCCATACTAAAACTTATGTAAAATTGGAATTTAATGCCCGATTATCGTATAAAAAAAACTTCCCGTAACGGCAAAATTACAGCCCTCGGCTCCATAACACACTCGCCTTCGGCTCGTGTGAATTTCGCCTCGGTCGCAATGACAAACTTCCTGCACTTGTATCAAAATGTACTATTCTAAACATACCTATGTGAATATGTATTTCTGGAGGAACTGACTCCCAAATCACAGGCAATAAGCCTTGTTTGGGAGCCAGGAGACCTATTAGTGCGTTAGATGTATGTTATGAATAAAGTTACCTATTATTATTATTTTGGGGGAGGCCTTTGCCCAGCAGTGGGACAGCACAGGCTAGCTATAATAATAATAATAATTATTATTATTTAAAAAAAGTATAAGTTAGAAAACACAAAGTTAGTCGTCATTACAGCCCAAAGACGTCCACTATTGGTCACATTCATCGGATGTCCGCAACAATTACTGGGTCAGCGGTCATCCTTGTAAGAGGCCTTCCAACTCTGATTCTACCGTCAGAAAAACAAGAAGAATCGCCAAAATAAAGTGACAATGGGCAACTTTGTCAACTATGTGCAATAGCTGACAAAGTTGGTCATAAATCATAAAAAATAAGTGTTATTTTCGATTTTATTAAATGACAACTTGAAATGACAAATATAAACCTATACCTACTAATCTATATATATAAAAGAAAGTCGTGTTAGTTACTCCACTTATAACTCAAGAACGGCTAAACCGATTTAGTTGAAAATTGGCAGGGAGGTAGTTTAGAGCCAGGAGAAGACCATAGGATACTTTTTTTTCCTTTTTTTATGTAGTATATTGGCTAATTCTGAAGTCTACTCTCTCACCGAGTAAGTTAGAGAGGGTAGAGTAGAGTAGAATAATCTGTTGCCGGGAGCGAAGCCGCGGGCAAAAGCTAGTCTTCTAATAAACAAAAATCTAGTATCATCAACCCGCTCTAAACAATATAAGGCTGATGATCTGCTATATTACTCCCCTGCTACACCCCTATTTCTTTTTATTTTACGGGACCCCTAATCATTTTTAAAAACCTATCTAACAATATATCACACGTTTGTGTAGAACGGGAAAAAAATACTTACCACTTTACGTGTAGGGGAGGTACCATAATAAAAGATTTTTTAAATACTTTTTATTGTACCACTTTACTTTTTATTGTGATTGATAAACATATTGATACCAAATTTCAGCTCTCTAGTGCTAACAGTCGCTGAAATTATCCGCGGACGCACACACAGACAGACTTTGCGAAACTGTATGGGTTCCTTGTTTTTTTATGGTTGGTAAAAATCATCCAATGACAAATCCCGCCCTTGGGTGGAGCGGGAAACAGTGTCATACATACCAGGGCCAGAGCCTTCCTTTCAGACACAAACCCTTGGCCCTAATTGGCTTCGACCCTTCTGCAGGGTCCCTACGATGGGTTCCTTGTTGACTACGGAACCCTAAAAACAAGTGTCAAAAAAGAACTTTTATTTTTGACAACTTTAAATGGAAAAGTCACTCACGACTGAACAATTTAACAGAAAAATTTATCCATTATATAATTCTAGAAAAAAAAAATTGCCAAAAACTCACCGGAAAGACTATAGTTTTTGTCACTTAACACTGAACTGATGCTATTTGGCATATTTTTATTTAAAAAAAAAAAGAAAATAAAACCAACAAAATGTTAGCACACTCTGGTCCACATAAGTAACGAATATAGTGTCAAAAAACGTGTTTATTTTCCTTATTCTGCAACTTTTAGAATAAGGAAATGAGCACTAGGTTGGTTCATCCATAATTAATACTGCAACTCAATCTTAATGAATGGCCTTCGTGGCAGAGACATCACAATTTTGGCAATAACACGTGCGATCTATTAATAGACAAACTTATTATATCAAACGCTTGTGATTCTTGTAAAATAACATTATTAACTGGTTTACCAGACAGGCTTTGACTTTAGCTATGGGCAGACAAAACGCGCGAAGGTTAAGAGCGGCCAACCCGAGGTACAATTTCATACAACACAAACAGCTCTTACGTGATTATGATGTTATTACACATCTTTCTTCAGATATTTTGGATACACAGATATCTTGTGGATATTATCTAGGATTCTATAGAAATCAAAACATAAATTTATGTAAGAGTAATCCAGTAAAGACCCCTGAAAATCTGTTATTTAACGTGAACTTTGACTCTCTATAATGTACTCCCTAATATTAAAAATATAAAAAAGTACTTGTACAAAAATCTTGCACATCTAATGGAGATTCTAAATCATCATCATCATCATCATCAATTCAGCCGAAAGACGTCCACTGCTGGACATAGGCCTCCCCCAAACGTTGCCACAACGACCGGTCCCGTGCGTCTCGCATCCATCGAATTCCAGCAACCTTGACCAGGTCGTCGGTCCACCTTGTGGGAGGCCTACCAACACTACGTCTTCCGGTACGCGGTCGCCACTCCAGAACCTTTCGGCCCCAGCGGCCATCTGTTCTGCGTGCGATGTGCCCTGCCCATTGCCACTTAAGTTTGGCGATTCTTTTCGCTATATCAGCAACCTTGGTTCTCTTGCGGATCTCTTCATTTCTGATTCGATCACGCAAGGAAACTCCGATCATAGCTCTTTCCATTGCCCTTTGGGTGACTTTGAGTCATCTAATAAGGCCCATTGTAAGCGACCACGTTTCGGAGCCATATATCATCACTGGCAACACACACTGGTCATAGACTTTCGTCTTGAGACACTGTGGTATATTGGACGAGAAGACACCGCGCAGCTTCCCGAACGCTGCCCAGCCGAGTCGGATTCGACGATTGACCTCTTTCTCGAAGTTAGACCTACCCAACTGGACCGTCTGTCCAAGGTAAACGTATTCGTCTACTACTTCGAGTGTAGAGTCACCGATCTTAATAGGAGTGGGTGCTACATGAATGTTAACCATAACTTTGGTTTTATCCATGTTCATTTTGAGACCCACTCTTTCGGAGGCTCTACTGAGGTCACCGAGCATTGTACTGAGCTTCTCCGCAGTCTCAGCCATGACCATAGACTATACACTTAATACTGGTATAGATGCGCCACTCGGAGTTCAAAAATAGTAAGCTTAAAGTATCCCCCACACATAGATGGCGCGAATTACAATTGTGTTTTCGCAGATACCCGCCAGATGGCGCGAATTACAATTGTGTTTTCGCAGATACCCGCCAGAGGGCGCTACGTATTAATTTCTAAATAGATTTTTCGAGTTAATAAATCAGTAAATTATTAAAAAGTACTTGGAACTTTGGCAAGTAAGATACTTACCAAACTTCCAAGTACTTTTTAAGAATTTACTGATTAAGAATACGCCAGTATAAAAATTAAACACCAGTTTTATGTACTTGTAATTTTTATTAAAATATGGGAGTTAAGTACAAACATGGTGGAGTTAAGTAGAAACACAATTCACCATTATTATGAAATAAAATGTAAACAAAAACCCTCAGCCACCTGACGTTTTACAGTTAAACATAGCCTTATAATGTTCCCACGGCTGGGACTCATGCCTCTTAGGAAAGAATGGGCCGTAATCCAACACGCGCAGTTTGGTGTACAGACAAGGTTTTACAGTTAAACTATTAACTATTAATCCTGAAAACAACCTTTCGCATTTTCCATGTTTAAAAATCATAAAATTCAATTACTACAATAAACAAATTTATGTCTTGATATGAATTTTGATTAACTACATTTTTAACCATCAAAAGTTCATACACTAAGCAAAAATAAAAATCTTAGCATAAACATAACACATTTTAGGAAACAAATTTATTAACTTACAAAAATGAAAAAATATATAATCAATACTATATATGCATGCAGTATAAAGCACAGTGGTTACAATATAACTAAATGCATATTTTCTTTGTTGCTGATATGCATTAAGTATGCAATTGGCATGCAACAATCCTAAGTGGAACATCTAAGTTGGAATAACTATTCTGAATTTTCAATTGCAGAAATACTGACTGATCGACTTTGAAGCTGGCGAAAGACATGAGCATTGGCTCGTGCCAATGCTCTTGTAACGTGCTCATATCGAGCGAATAATCATGTCAGTCGCCAGCTTTGTATTTGTTAAAAAAAAAAAAAACAAAATTCCCTCCAAAATTGACGTCAAGTGGTTATGGGTTAAAATTATATTATTAACTAACTTCATCGTTTTCTTTTAATATAATATTCAGAAGCCTTTTTTTATATGGTCATTCCTATCAAAAACTGATTTTTGCCATTTAATAATCAATCTTTACCCCTAGACACCAACTGTGAACAATCGTTTTAATAGATAAATTGCAAATAAAATTAACCAAATCAACTTTATGTTTTTCACAAGTTATAATACTAAAATCACACACAGAATCAATAAAAAAATTGATGTTTTATACATTTTGATGTGGGATTATCCCTGAGGCATGCAATTATTCAATAAATTTATAAATCAATCACTTAGATGAAATAATGATTTTTTAGTGTAATCAGTTTCATAATTAAATGAATAAAAATCAATACTAGATCTACATAGATTACCAAGACAATTTGAACAGTTTTTAAAGATTTTTGATTTTGATTTCTTAATCACATACCCCGTTACATATTTTTTTGATTCAGCATGCAGTAGTCATTATTTTTAATTTCTGACATAATATTCAGCAACGAATCTATATTACATGCAAAATCAACAGTGTGAGAATCATCATGATTGTTACTGATCAGATGGGACAGTGATTGCTTAATTGTATTAAAGTCTTCTTCACAGTTCGCTCCTGCAGAATGAGGTGAATTATGATTATTAACAATCAATGTTTTAAAAGCATTTATGAATTGATTACAATTCATAAATGCTTTTAAAACATTGATTATTGTTTCTAACACCATTACTTCTAGTAGAACCGAAAAAGTTTTCTAATGGGTCCTGATTAAAATTTCTAGCTACGATATTAGTAAATTTATGAGTGATTGATAAGTATTCCCACATTTCAAAAATGTTTTTATATTTGTAATCCATTTTTTAATTGAAGGAATCGACTCATATTTTACCACTTCTTTATTTTATTGATTCAAATTTGATTGATTCTAAAATTGGAAGCAAATCATCCCAAAGTTGGAAGTAAGGGGAATTTCTTTTGATGCAGCTTTTATATATTTTGAAGTCATCTTTGTAGGAATGACCATTAAAAGAGTCAAATAAAATCTATCAAAAATTAGGAGGAAATCTGCTGTTCCCTCACATTCTGCTGGTAGTATTCCATGTCCTGAAAAAGAAAATACATATTATTAATTACTCTTTTATCCTATGATCATTATATATATGAAAGTTTGTGAAGATGTTTGAACGTTTATTACTCAATCAATGAGAGCTACTGAACGACTTTTGGAACATTTACAGTAACAAATAGATTTTGCACCAGAATGACACATTCATAAGAATATGGTGGTAGTCATAGCATGATGTTATGTAGAAACATGACATCATACATTCAAAGGAACGGATCGTGAGTGAAACCACGGGGATCAGCAAGTATTGTATAAATGAACACAATTTAAAGATACAACAATGTTTTCATACAATGTTTAAAGATTTATAATAAAATATCCAGATTTATAAATGGTGAATGGGACGTTTAGAGTATTAAAATTAGAGCGAAAATAGAGAGAGTATACTTAATGTAAATTAGAGCTTCTCTTATAAGTGTTTAGATTGCCACCAAAAATTTATGTAATGTAATTTACACTTACTTGCTGAAAATCGAATGGCAGACGATACTCGTTGACTGAACACTTGTGCAGCTAACTTCACTTTCATTTTTTTATTTTATCTTTTATGATATGGTTTTCTGTTAATTTGTTTACCAGTCTAATCTCGTCGTCTCCAACATCGATTTCCAAAAACATTTTTAGGTGTTCCCATTTTGCCCATTTCTCCTCTGGATAATATTAAACGAAGATTCCTGCTTCAAAAAGCGTTTCTTTGGGTCTGCTGAAAAAAACAAATAGTCTATTTAATAAAATGATTCACACTGATTGGCAGACAATACGCCGCCTAAACTAGTTCTTATAATAATAATATAATATTCGACAACTATCACACAACGCCATCTAATCTCAAGCTAAGCAGAGCTTGTGTCTGTGTTATGAGTACTAGACAGCTGATAAACATACTTACATATAAGTATATACTGTGTATGTGTGGTGTGTATATACATATTATAGATAAATAAAACCCAGACACAGAACAAATAATCGTGCTCATCACACAAATATATTTTGTCCTATTTGGGAATCGAACCCACAACCTCCCGCATAGCAGTCAAGGTCACTAACTATTAGACTGGCAGGCCATTCAAATATACAAAGGTAAGCAGGAAAATAAAATATATAAGCAATACTTAGAATAATAGAAAGTTTAAATACAGTGTACTGGAGGTAATTATATAATAAAGAATAATTGGTACTATAATAAGGATATTAAAAAAAAACAATAAGGAAAGTAGAAAGAGGTAGTTACTGTGGTACTACCATCACTGATGTGTCAGACGGTGGTAGACCAACATAGTATCAGTTAGAGCCAAGTTAAGTAGTCCTGAGTGATATATATATATAGAGTGACTAACGCTAAAGCAAATAATTACTGTCAGCAATAAGACCGCCTTTGTACCCTTTCATACAAGTTTCAATGAAAATGTTACTTTTTTAGTGTACGTTAAAGTATTATTCTATTCCATGTGAAAGATATTATCTTTATTTTATTAAAATTTGTGCAGCAAGTTAATATACTGTGTTAAAGTATTGTCATGTAATTTTATTTTTTTAAAAGTTTACTAACCATTTGATAATGCTCTTGACTCTGTCTCTACTTCAAACTGTGCAAAGCTGGATGTTGATGGCTCCACCACTGGGAACTGCTCAGTTGATGGCTGGATAATTTGGTCAGTTTGCAGTAAATCTGCAAATCAAAAATATTGATTTAATTTAATGTATTTTTTTTTTTTTTTTTGTAAATTGAAGAAAAAAGTAATGGTTTTTTCTATAACCTGTATGTAACTTAAAATTAAAACATAGCTTAGATGATGGTAAAACAGAATAAGTATTATAAAATGTAATGTTACATTGTTGTTACATGTTTTTGTTTCTTTAAATAAAAAGTAAATTAATAACATACCAGTTGGTGAGGTTATTGGCTCTGCTTCTGATTGCAATGTACCAAATGTAATTGTTACGACTTCAGGAAATGGCTGACGATGTGTACTTTGTGTACTTCTTGGCAAGGCTGTAAATAAAATATATATCAATTCTTACGACATTTGCATCAACAACAACCCTAATCTAAGTATGTGAAGTTTGTTAAATTTTTGAGCCACTTCATATGTTGTTAATATTCATATTGTATTCTTCAACTAAGATCCATGGTTTGTTAAATTGTTATGGTCTGGCTTTGAATACATTTGTTTTTTTTTTAATTGACAAAGTGTTTTAGACTCTCTTGTGAAATATCTTGGAAAAAAAATTAATAAAATACTGACTATTGTGAAGTATATGCAAAATTCGAAATAGACTATGTAGAACTTACTTAAATTCAATGTTTGGATAGCATTTCCTGTCAATCGTCTGCTTGGCGACTTGAAATAATCCTCAAAGTGATGATGGCAAATACGTATTCAATTATATATAGTTGTTTCCTCTCTCTTGAGTTGCACTATCAAGTACGGATTTCCACTGGTTAAACTTCTCCATATGAGGATATTCCCATTTGGGGAATCGGTGAAGCGGTCCTGAAATTTCAAATTTTTATTTTATGTTTAATGTGAAATATAAAACAGATGGACATTAGCTGTTTTACATAGCTGCAATATGCACAACAGGTGAGATATCATAAACATCAGCATTTACCAGTAACTGTTATAACATCTGCTGGATTGGTAATGTAAAAATATTAAAAAAATAAGTTTTTAGGCAAGAATAAAATATAATATTGATTATTTAGATCAATAAACAATTAATTTAAGTAGATTTTTATTCATGTGGCAATATTTCATTTTAATATTTGGTTACTCTGATAGAGTGCATTTTCCATTGTTTTTATTTAATCCCTTTTAACCTTTTCAATACTGTAATTAGAGACATAATAGAAATATAGGAAGTGACCAAATGCCAGTATTCGCTTGGGGCTCAATAGTTTAAATACATGACATTGAGTTCCATACAAAAACTGAATTATAGTATTCTTATCAAAACACTAACCAGTTCCACTTGCAATGGCAAAATCATCAGATTCTTGGGTAAGTGTTGGGGTTGGTTGTTTTAGGAGGTTTTTGCTTGTTGGGACTCTGGTATGACGATACAACAGTGCCAGCCTTTTGAAGTTGAGGATAAGCTGAGCTATTGCCAGAGAGCTCAAAATGAAGTTTAGTATTAAATTTAAAACTTGTTCTTAAAACTTGAACATGGCAATGAGCAACCCGTAACATCCACCTTAATGTAATTGGGTGCAAAATGGTAACTAGAGTTAAAGGAAACCCAACAACTGAGATCTAGTTAGAACTAGATCTCAGTTGTTGGGTTTCCTTTTAAGTACCTACTTAACTACCTATAGGATACATAAGTTACTAATGAATAATTAAAGTAAGTTATCACTTACCGTCAATGACACATCCAAAAAAGCACTTTAATTGTGTCGTTTTCGGCATTTTTAAAACCAAGTCCGTAAAGATAAAAACTAAGTCCGTGTAGGTTACTAAGCGCCAAGTTGTCAGTTATGCAATCTGTCCGGGGTCCAAGTAACAAGCCGGGTGATGTCGTAACACGTAGAATATCAGAAAATCCGTAATCAAGCCAAGCCGTAATAAATAAGACAATAAACTCAAAGCAAAACGCACGAAACCACAAACGACTACATTCAAATATGAACGAACTAGTTTCCCCTAAACAAAACACTGGGTTGCCGTGGTGAAAAAATATAGGTATAATTAAATAATTATGTAATTTATAATAATTATAGGTGTATTTATTTTCTAATTAATTTCAAGTAGAAAATAAATATACTGTAGTTTATATCAGAGTTTTAAAACATGTTTTTGTTAACATTATTTTTATTCAATTGTTTTCTTTATGTAGCTACTGCCCTCTTTTATAATTTTTTTGTCAACTCAACAAATAACTCGGTTCCTCCACCACTTGAGGGAGCTAGTTTGTATGATATTTTTTGTGATGCGATAATGTAGGGAAGTTTCATCCGCCTGGCCATGACTACGATATCGTCGGCAAACCGAAGGTGAGTGATGTACTCGCCATTGACATTAATGCCTAGTCCACTCCAGTCCAGAACCTTGAAGACATCCTCCATTGCAGCCGTGAACACTTTCGGAGAAATGACGTCTCCCTGCCGCACACCTCGCTGCAAGAGGATAGGTTTCGATTGCTGTACAAACACTTCAGCACCTCGATGTACCGATAATCGATCTGGCACCGCTGGAGAGGCTGCAGTACAGCCCAGGTCTCGATCGAATCAAAGGCCTTTTCGTAGTCCACAAACACTAGGCTGAGAGGCTGATTATACTCCTCAGTCTTCTGTATAACCTGCGGCAGCGTATGTATGTGGTCTACGGTGCTAAAGCCTTTTCGGAATCCAGCCTGTTCTGCGCGCGAGACGGTTCGTGATGACTCTGGAAAACAGCTTGTAAACATGGCTCAGAAGTGATATGGGCCTGTAATTCTTAAGCAGGGCATTATCGCCCTTCTTAAAGAAGAGTACCACCACACTTCTGCTCCATGCCTGTGGCGTTTTTCCCTCAAGTATAACGGAATTGAATAGCTTTTGAAGGGCCTTAAGAACCGGTTTTCCACCCGCCTTCAAGAGTTCGGCCGTAATTCCGTCCTCACCTGGCGCCTTGTTGTTTTTCAGCTGCTTCAGAGCCATCCTAATCTCGTACAGGCTGACGTCCGGGATGTCTTCGGTATAGTGTCGAGTTAACCTAGATCTTGGGTCATGCACTAGATTTTCGGCGAGTTTAGCTATAGACGTATATAGCTGTCCATAAAAGGCCTCAATCTCTTCCAGGAGCTCCAATTTGGCGGATATGACTCTGCCATCGTCGGTCTTCAGTTTCGTGAGCTGGCTTTGTCCAATAGACAGATCCCGTACAAACACTTTAGGACCCTTATTTCGCTCAATCGCATCCTTAATCCTTGCGGTATTAAAGCGGCGAAGGTCGCGTTTCAGAGACTTCGAGATCCGTCTATTGAGGTGCCGGTATTTACACGCATCGTCTGAAGACTGCAGAGTCATTTCACGCCTCTCCCTCATGAGTTCGAGAGTCGGATCAGAGAGCCTTTTATTTTTATTTGTACGGTGAGTCTTGAAAAATTTAGACCCGACCGTATGGACAGCTTCCACGAACCCATCGTTATAATCGTCCACGGAGCTTCCAAGGCACTCGAAGCGGTTGTGAAGTTCGAGCTGAAAGCTCTCGGGGTTTTGGATCTGGATTTGTGCTGGGCGGAGCGTAGACTTCACCAGTCGAGACCTTTCAAACTTGATACTAACATTCAATGTGCCTCGTACCATGCGGTGATCACTTCCAGTTTTCACCGCATTAATCACCGAGACATCATTGAATATTTGCTTCTTGGTCGACAGGATGAAGTCGATCTCATTTTTAATTGCACCATCAGGACTTTGCCAGGTCAACCTCCTATGTTCACGTTTTCTGAAGAAGGAGTTCATCATATAGAGGCCCTCCTTCTCCATAAAACTAGCCAGTAGGTGTCCCTTGTGGTTCCGACGTCCAAATCCAAATTGCCCCACTCGCAGCTCGTCACCGTCTCGTTTGCCCAGTTTCGCGTTGAACTCCCCCATGACCACGGTAAAGTGAGTCTTATAACCATGCATGGCTCTGGATCAGTGGCGGTCCCTTCATACAAGCCCAAATGCCTTACTAAAATGCTCGATAAAAATCAATATCAAACCCGAACAATTTAAAAGTTCGCGCGCTTAATTCTTATCAAAATAACACAAAGTATCTACTTAGGCCCGCCCGCTGCATTACACATCGCGATTGTTCGCGCGCTTCGTTTTCACTCGGCACTACATATAGCTATCTCGCTTACACTTACCGGCTTTTACCGGGCTTTCAATGTCTCTTTCGCACTCATAGCGATGTGCCGTATAAGTACTTTGGACGTTTTGCGTCTACAAGTCGATCAGTATAGAAGATTTAAGCCGGGCATGCGCATGAAGTAGCGCGCGTATGCGTGACCTTGTCAGCTTGTGACTCTTTAGTGTTGCCGTTTTAGCAACGTTGTGAGATCTTGGAGATTTTTAACGAGTTTGGAGACTTTTTTTAAGAATTAGCAACAGTAAAAACTAGCGACTTTTTAAAATAACGAAATTAAATATTCAAGCATTAACTTAAAAGTAAAAAAATTGCGACATTTAGCTAGATTTTTCATATACCTGGCGACTTTTTTTGCCTAAATGACAACACTACAACTTTGCGTAAATACTTTTTGACACTCGAGTGCAACTAACTTCAGTTTTATTTGCTTGCGTAAAAGTTTTGTTGTATGCTGTTGTATGTGTTTTCTTAGATTTTCTCAGAGTTAAATGTAAGTGTTTTGGTGACTTACCTACAACAATGGAGCTAATTGTACCTTGTGAGGATTTAAAATGCGTTCAAGTTTTGATTTTCGAAGATAAGGTAAAATCTTTAAACTTTTCTCAGAAAAAACAGTTAATTTCTTCAATAAAACCGACGCCTAATCTGTGTATTTCTCAGTCTAGTAAATCACGTAAACGAAAATTTAATAGATACAGTAAAACTGTTGGTTTGTTGACATTAATTGGAATTCGGAATTAATTGATTTCATTCATGAGAATAACCTCGAAGATCCCTTTACCGAATTGTTAAAGTCTATATAGTATCTTGTTTTAACTATTCCGGCTAAGTACAGGTTCTTCCGCGAAACGTGTTTTTTTGTCTCTTAAACGTCCTATCTGAGAAATACACAAGGTCAAGTGCGTCTTTCTGAATTATCAATGATAGCTATTGAAAAACAGTTGTTGGTAGAATTAAAACAATCACCAACATTTTACTCTGATGTAATTTAATCATTTCTTAAGAAAGATAGACGATTCCAATTAGAATATAAATAATTTATTTAAATTCCTTATTATATTCTATGTAGCTACCTATTATTTTACTTTCTGTTTTGTCTTTTTTTGTCTGTGACCTGTTAGTCCTGTTAGGAAGCAAGCAACTACTTACCATAACTTTGTTCCCTCAAGCAATGAAGCAAAAAAATGGCTTTTTTCAAAGCCACCGGATGTATGCAATTGATGATATATTTATTATATTCAATCTAGTACTAGCATGCCACAAAAAGAGGAAAGAACATGGATGAATTCACTTTTAATTTATTGTATCTGACCAGTAGTTTATGACCGAGTACTTAGATACTCAGTCCAAAACTGAACTTTCTTTTTTTGAAATCGGTAAAAATTTTTGGGCTTGCCTTATATTGAAACCCTAGGCACGCCACTGCTCTGGATATATCCTCATACATGGTCTCAACTTCGTCGTCGGGGTGTGTCGAGGTCGGGGCGTAAACCTGTATGACCTTCAGCGAATATCTTGACGATATTCTGAGTATAAGGTACGCCACCCTGGTCGACACACTCTCGATCTTCACCACATTGTTCACAAGGGACCTGTGGACGATAAACCCGACACCACCTTGGGACTGCTGGTCACCCTCCCGGAAATAAAGCAGGTTACCAGATTTGAGAATTATCGTGTCCTCCCCCTGTCTTCGGACTTCAGATAATCCCACAACACTCCATCGTAGCCTGCTCAATTCTTCCTCAAGTTCGGTGATCTTCTCGTCGGACCGGAGTGTACGCGTGTTGTACGTTGCCAGGTCCAGTCTTTGTTTCTTAAAATGGTAGCCGGATCTCTTCCGGAGATTCTTCGCACCCCTTGCCTCGCCGTAACCTTGACCGCTACCGGAGTCAAGGGTAGACGGGCTGCCGGGTACTAGGGGCCATTTTTTGGTTGTGCCTTTCATGTGGGGGGGTTTTGCCATAATCGCCACGCTTGGCATGCGGGTTGGCGATCGCAGTGTAGTTTTTACAATGCACAGAGAATGCTGCTGCCCATTCTCTGGTGTGTCCCTTAGTCGCCTCTTACGACACCCACGGGAAGAGATGGGATGGTGACATTCTTTGCGTCCGAACACCATACGGACGATGATTCTAAATAATGTCATTTTATTTTCAAAAATCCTTAAGGGTTTAATAAAAACACGTAGGTATTACCTGGAACAAGTTTTGTGAAACTTTCGAGATACTCGTAACACCTGAAAAGTGTGTTGGCATTCAGTAATTCTACGGTTTAGAATTACCGAATACCAACAGAGTTTTCAGGTGTTATCTCTCCCTTTTCGCATTACTTTTGCATCAAACATCACTTTGGATTGCGTTTAATGAAACCACGAGCGACGTTGACGATAAGCGAGTGAGGAAGGCCCCCCTTACCTAGTTTACCAGACAGGCGTTGTCTTTAGATATGAACAGACAAATGCGCGAAGGTTAAGAGATGGTTATAATCACATTATTTTGTACTAGCGACCCGCCCCAGCTTCGCACGGGTGCAATAGTAATATTAAATTATGCATGTATCATACATATAAACCTTCCGCTTAAATCACTCTATCTATTAAAAACTCTATCTATTAACTGCATCAATATCTGCTGCGCAGTTTTAAAGATCTAAGCGTACATAGGGACAGACAGTGGAAAGCGACTTCTATAATATGCTTATTTTTCATTCCGCCCGGGTCTCTATGTCGACTTTGCAGACCAGTATGAACGGTTTTATTTTTATTAAAAAAAATATATATAATATTTATTTAAAATTATTGTTTTTGCCAGTTTTTTTTTAAAGCAAGCCTTATTATTTTATTTAATATTGCGGTAACGTAATCTCGTAGATGACGTTTAAAATCGAAAGTTAAGGTCAGATTCGCGATTTTTTTATCAATTGAATTAATTTATAACATGTTAATTTTTGCCCAGTGGTTGGTTATCTAATAAGTTTTTACAACTTCTTATTAGCTTGCAATGCAATATACGTTCGGCTCAAATCATGAAACTCAATTTTTAAGCAGATATCTTCAACCGGTTGAGCTGCAATTTTGCATGCAGGTGTAAATCGCATGACAATCCAATATTATGATGACATGGAGCTGATCTGATGATGTAATCGCGAGGTAGCCATAGAAACTCTGTAATTAAACGTTACGACACAACCACGTCGAGTTTGGGCTCGTGTGAATCGTCTTGACGAGTTTTAATTATATTTAAAACTCATTTAAATTTCACGGTGTATAAGTATAGACCACCGCTATAAAAGCTTGTTATGAAAAAAAAATTGTTCATTGAAAACTTGTAATAAAATGATGTTTCATGTGTTCTCTTTTGTCCTCCTTGCTTCGTATTCCTCAATGCTGAAGGTTATGACCTGCCTCCTTCATCACTTTCACTCGCACGACCTTTTTCCATTTGTTTCTGACTCTGGCGGTGTGCAGGACATTGTATACCGTCGAGTCAAGAGCAGAGCGGATCTGGTCGAACCTACATATTGGGCTGCGTCCACGAAGCCTTTTCCCATCCACTTTACCGGTCACTATAAGCCTTTCAAAGTTTCCACCGTCTTTCCTTGCAATCTGACTAAAGTATTGAAAAATCTTGCGGAGACACTCGACGACAACCGCGCGGAGATCTTGACTTTTCGCGATATGGATACGTTGGTCCGGAATGACGACCAAGGGATACGGAGCGTTTTTCTCCTGCACCATATCTCAAAGGCGTCGATTACGAACCCAATCCGAGTTGAGCCTCCTTCTGCGAAACATTAATGCTAGTGAAGAATATACGAAGAAGATACGTGTTTAGGTAAGCACTTATACGACTATTAAGAAGGAAAGTTACTATTTACCGTGGTTATTTGGTTAAAGTGTCACAATAATTGAAAAAATAGCACCAGACCTTAGAAACACTACTTACAGTTTTCGAATTAAAAAAAAAATACACCGCACTGACTTTAATAAAATATATATATATATATATATATATTATACAGGGTGTTTGGTGCATCGTTTGCCAAATTGATTTGGCCGACAGAATAGATCATTTGCTATATCTTCAGCCCCAATAAATCATTCCTTGCCATACCGGTTTTTTTAAACACGTTTTTAATTTTTTTTCTGAAAAACACCGGATTTCAGCATTTAAGCTTACATAAATAAAAAAGTTATCAGTCTATCCAACAAAATTTATTTTTATATTTAAGAGTACTGTTGTATGGTTCTATGAAATTCAAAACTACTTGCTAGTAACGTGTAGTTTTTCTATAAAAAACCTAAAAATTGTATGGGATATGACAAAATAATTTTGTAACTCAAATTTAAATTTCTGTAAAAAAAAAAAACTGAAATCGTTGGAGATGTTCGAATTCTTTTATAAAGTTCTCTAGTTTATGCCCTTTCCAATGGTGTGCAATATGCTAAACCAGTTCTTTAGCCCGACTTCCGACGTAAAAATCCAACGGAGTTAGGTCTGGTAAACGTGGAGGCCATGGAATCTCTTCCAATCCACGAGTCTGGAAATGCGTCATTTAGGAATTGCCTTACGGTTAATCGCCAGTGAGCGGGACAGCCGTCATGTTGAAAGACAAAAGACCTGTCTTCATTGAAAATTGGCAGCTCAGATAACAATAAGGGCAGCTCTGTTTGAAGAAATTCAAGATAATTATCCCCGTTGAGGTTATCAGGTAAATAGTGCGGTCCAACCACATGATTTGCAATTACTCCTGCCCAAACGTTCACACTGAATCGTCTCTGAAATGACCTCTGTCTTTTTACATTTAGCTAATTAGTGAAGTCAATAAAAGGTTTTTTTAGCATATTGCACACCATTGGAAAGGGCAGTAACTAGAGAACTTTATAAAAAAATTCGAAGATCTACAACGCTTTTAGTTTTTTTTTAATATAAATTTAAAGTTGAGTTTTAAAATTATTTTGTCATATCCCATACACTTTGTAGGTTTTTTAAAGAAAAACTACACGTTACTAGCAAGTAATTTTGAATTTCATAGAACCATACGACAGTACAGTTAAATTTAAAAATAAAATTTGTTAGATAGACTAATAACTTTTTTATTTATGTAAGCTTAAATGCTGAAATCCGGTGTTTTTCAGAAAAAAAATTAAAAACGTGTTTAAAAAAACCGGTGTGGCAAGGAATGATTTATTGGGGCTGAAGATATAGCAAATGATCTATTCTGTCGGCCAAATCAATTTGGCAAACGATGCACCAAACACCCTGTATATATATTCCACAACTGTCACACAACGTCGTCTAGTCTCAAGCTAAGCAGAGCTTGTGTTATGGATACTAGACAACTGATAAACATACTTATATACTTCTAAATACATACATATTATAGATAAAATTGAATAGTTCAAACGGTACCCTAAAATATTTTTATGACCAATACCAATACTTAAAACAATGTAAAGCCCATCAAAAGACCTATCAAAGGCTTAGTGCCACTCAGAATGGACCGTGTCCCAGGTAGGAATTTGTTAATATGGACACTGTATAGAGATTTGTAAAGTAGGTTAAGAGTACCCAACCCGTGAATCCTACATCTACTTTTCATTTGTCTTTGTTTGGCAATGACAATGCGATCTCCGCGCCCTTTGGCGGGGCAAGAGCTGTCTCTTGTCTGACACTATTGTCAGACTTTTACAGACCAAAAATCCCCTCCTGTTCCTTTTTTAAATTTCATATCGAAACTTCTTTTCAGAAAACCCAAGTGGGGCACTCTTCTACCATGTGCCGAGCCTTCCGAGCGTCGTTCTGCATCAATACTCATACGGTGTAGGAATTTCGGATACTGTTTCCTGATAGCTATAACCTAGTGAATAGGTTACTTCTAAGCAAGCGTGATCCATCGTCGGCCACATCATCGCTTACTATCAGGTGAGATTGAGGTCAAATGCGAGCCTATCTAGAATATTTAAAAAAAATATCGGTGTATAACCGTGTTCGGTGAGAACCTACGTCACGCGGAAGGTGAAGATACCATGTACCTAGTCTTTCTAGCCGCTCCTCAAAAAGGGGACTTACCGTGGTCAAGCGCAAACCTATTATCAATTAAAAAAATCGGTTGTCTGTAAAGTCGGTTTACTGACGATTGTTGAACTTGACAACGTCATAAGAAACTACTGATGGAACGGTTTCATTTTTCAAAAGAAAATTTTAATTTTATTCGTTTGATAGATATTTTGTATGGATATAGAAAAGGAGGTAAATGGAAATCACAATTAAATTGATCAAGTTACATTTATTTGTACGCATAAATACAATTATGTCAAGCTTTTTTTAACAATGTACATAGTTTTTTTACAAGTATGAATGTGCTTTGAGCAATTGTTTTACAACTTTTATTTACAACTTTTAAACATCATTACCTGTATCGCCGCAATTATCGTTGCTATAAACAATTGACACCACATTCACTTTTCACTGCACTTCATACTTGACGAAAACATGTAAATGTATTATTTTATTTTATTGTATAGCAGCTGTCCACGCGGACGCATCGCTCACTCAAGTAGGAGAGAAACAGATGTCGAACACTGCCGAACGAGGCCGATTGTGCCTCTTTGTCGCTCGTTGCGTGCTCTCGCTTGCGCTTCAAACCTTAAATGGAACGCCTCAGAGCGAGGTAACGCCGCATGAGTCATGTTTTTTAATGCGTGCAGCCGGCTCCATCGAATTATAAGACGTTGTCATGTCAAAAATAAGGCATGCCCAATTGACGGCTCGACGGGCGCAGTGGTTGGGCGACTGACTGCTGCGCTGTGAGTATCCGCTGCAATGTGGGAATAAATATTTGTATGGCCTACGGATAGGTGTTCCGGGTCTGGATATCTTGTGTATGTGACTTTACATGTTTGTGAACGCACCCACGACACAGGAGTAGTACCTAGTGTGGGTCAAGGTTTTTAATACAAAAAAAATAACCTTGAAGGAATCTTGTATGAAGGACCTTTTAAGAATTGTAAAATACACACAGTGTTATAGAGTTAACAAAAAAAATGGACGACATCTTTTTATTAATGATCGGTTTGCGTTCAATCACTGTCTTACCGTACGGTAACCGGTGATCTGGTCAAAGTCTGGGAGGCCGGTGGCGCATATTTTCAGTTTTTTAATCTACACTAATATAATAGAGAGGTAAAGTTTGTTTTTTTGTTTTTTTGTTTGTAGGAGGTAATCTCTGGAACTACTGGTCCGATTGGAAAGATTTTAGCAACAATAGAAAGCTGCTTTACTCCTGAGTGACATAGGCTATATTTTATGTACGCGGGCGAAGCCGGGGACAAGAGCTAGTATGAAATAAACTAATTACCTATAGTACGGCCGTCGGATCTTGACGGGTCTGAAGTTACGCTCTGCGAATTTTAGCGCTTGTGCTTGTGCTAAAACTCGTACGAACATAAATACCTATAACAGTTTTTAACAGCAATAACAGCAGTTGTCAAAAAAATCGTTGGGACCCTACATAAGGGTCGTAGCCAAGTGGGACCCAGGGTCTCTTTCTGAAAGGAAAGCTTGGACCCAGTGCGAAAGGCAAATAAGGATCGAGGTGGATGGTTTAGTCAATCTGACACTATTTACTGCTCCTCCCGAGGGCCGGATTCGTCATAGGATGATTTTTACCTACCATAAAAAATACTATGTTTGTGTTTTCTTTCGACTTGCTTCGGAGCAAGTTACGGCTTGACCGACGTTCATAGAAAAAATTGCATACATTTGATTTGTCCTATTCTCAGACGAGTTGGTCTGAGAATAGGTCGTTTAACATTCACTGAGAGAGCAGGAGCTCTCACCCTTCTTTTTTAATTGCGATATTTCTTTGGCACTCTCATTCAGCTAGCTACCTTATACTTGTACAAATCTCTTGTTTATTATTGATCTCTTACGAAACGGCCCGATCGATTTTTGTTTTGGTCTGAGAAAAGGTAGGTCGTAGGTCGAGTCGTAGACCTTCGTCCCTTTTAAAACGGGTTCCCTGTGACTAGCTACGCTAATAATAATAGGAATGGTAGGCGGTCGCCTCCTTCTGCGAAGCAGTAATGCTCGTAAAGGAGGAGGCCGACCGCATAAGACAAAGGCAACAGCGCCCTCGCCGTAGACATCGCCGCCGCGATCCCGCTGATATCCGGCCACCGTACAAACTGGCTCGCGGACGGTGAGCAATGGGTAGCTCGCCGTCCGGTCGTCTGGTAACTGTCAAGACCGAGTCCAAGTCGTCAACGGCGCGCACTGTTCCCGCGCGCCTCAAGGAGTTGTCAGCAAACTGTAGGGGCCCTTCAGGGTCGAAGCCTCCTAGAGTCGAGAGTTGGTGCGTAAATGTTACCGCGGCTCTGGGAATAAGGCAAGGGAGGAACGGGGTAAGTTGTTTAGTCAGTAAGAGTCTGACACTGTTTCCCGCTCCGCCCAAGAGCGGGACTCGTCATTGGATGATTTTTACCTAACATAAAAAAGCTACGCTAATAATAGAATACCTGTGTTTTCAACTGATTTTAAAATCAATTTTCGCTGTGGAACTTCTGCTTGATTACTTACGTTTATTATGAAATGTCCCGTCACGGGTGACTCGGACACAGAGGCATCTTAATATTCCATCAATACAGGATTCCACAGATATCCAATAGCCATACAATCTTGGAAAAGTCACCGGCATTCACCTTACTGTGAAGTTATGAGTGCTGCACTATGCAAGAGGAGGTGGAATGGAGAAAGCGTGAGAATTTTTGCTTGAAGTTTCTTTTGTTAAGTAAAATATCTACACTAATATAATAAAGAGGTAAAGTTTGTTTTTTATTTTTGACGTGACAACGTCTTAAATTAGGTTGCGGCTGGGAGTCACTTATGAAAAAGTGTAACGCTCGGTAACGTTACGATGAGTCACCGAACGAGAGAGAGGCCCGCCGAATGCCTTGCGTCTCTCTCCCACTCAACTATGATCGGTCTGCCGCGCGCGCAGCACTAGAGAATTAGGACGTTGTCACGTAAAATCTTCGCCCGTAAAACCGACTTTACAGGCAACCATTTTTTTTTTTGTTTTTTTGTTTGTAGGAGGTAATCTCTGGAACTACTGGTCTGATTGGAAAAAATTTAGCAACAATAGAAAGCTGCTTTACTCCTGAGTGATATAGGCTATATTTTATGTACGCGGGCGAAGCCGCTGACAAAAGCTAGTTTTGTATAAACAGTTTTCTTACCTGAAGCCCTACCACGAACACTTAACGCGATTCAATTGACCACTTAAGTCAAAAGTGAATAGGTTACTTCTAAGCTCCTAAGGTGTAGCTACATTTTTTATTTATTTATTTAATCTTCATGTACAGTAGTGGTATATAGGTGGACTTAATGCAACAAGACATTCTCTACCAGTCAACCTTTGGGTTAAAAAGACAACACGTGGTAGGTGTGCACAATATATAAATATTAGATAATAGATACATTTAAAATAAACAAGTTACTTATAATAATAAAATACGTTTATAAGCTAACTAGCTTTTGCCCGCGGCTTCGCCCGCGTGGGTTTGGGGTTACCGGGATAAAAAGTAGCCTATGTGCTATTCCGGAGTGTATCCTATGCCTGTGCCAAATTTCATTCAAATCCATTCAGTAGTTTTTACGTGAAAGAGTAACAAACATCCATACATCCATACTTACAAACTTTCGCCTTTATAATAGTAGTAGGATATTAAAAACTAATAAATCATTACATAGTATAAAACAAAGTTGCTTATGCCCTATGTAAGCTTATATCTTTAAAAACACGCAATGGATTTTGATGCGATTTTTTGTAATAGATAGAGTGATTCAAGAGGAAGGTTTATGTGTATAATACATGCATAATATATATTAAATATCAGTACCCGTGCGAAGCTGGGGCGGGTCGCTAGTACTATGATAAATATTAAATCAGTATTATTAAGAGAACTTAAAATATGGCAATTATGACGAAGACCGAACTAAAGTTGAGAGGGTTTCAAGTAGAAGTTCCGAATTTTATGCTTAAAGGAAAAGGAAATTGTCCAATTCTGGCCATTTTTAAACAAGCTGCTCAACAAAAATCTAATATATCAATAATTTTATTTATATTTTAGCAAATGTCTGATGCTAATAACTTTGTATCAATTAGCACTGTAAAAAATCTTATTTTTTTGGTATTTGTTTTGATTTTAGAACTTTGATGAGCTTTAGTGTTGCCAAACAAAAACTGCATAAACAAAAATTCAAATCGATTTATTTTAGATCGATTTGGTAGGGTAATCTCTCCACTATATTTAACACACCTCATATGATCATTTTATTAAAAAATATGAGTTAAGTCTAAAATAAATGATTAAAGATCTTAGAATCATAAATCAAAGAGTTTATTATAGGTACCAGAAGAACAACAAAATATGGAATCGATTATTGATTTAAAAAAATCAATTGTCAATTCCTTATTTATCGATATAATTATAAATATTTTTAATTGACAACACAGTACCTACTTAAAAAAAAATTGTGTATTGTCAAAATGACGTTTATTCGTTTTGTTTCTTTGCGTCGTGTGTGTTGTTTTTCCAAGTTTTATTGCGATTACTTTGGCTTTTCGTAATGGATTCTGATTCTTCCCTTCTTGACGACCCTGGTACTTACTTGGACACTGAACCTTGTATTTATGTTGAACCAGGCACATCTACGGACACTGTACCTCACCCAAACCAATTTTAATAAAATGTTAAAAAATATGTAAATATAAAATCTTGATACAAAACTAAGTGTGTATCTTAATTCTTACTGATTTGAACTATTAAATCACACATATATTATTAGCTGAACCGTTTGTTTATAAATGGCCAAAGTCCCATACAAGTTGGTCAATCCCCTTTACTATCAACTTTTTTTTTAAGTGTTTCTATTTTATAAAATCCCAAAAAACAGCATACTGATAACTTCAGTAGGTATTGGAATTGTATTATTTTATTTTGATTAACCAAAATTGACATATCTAATTTTATAATAATTCTATTTCTGATTGTTTCTTTTTAAATTTTTTATTTTATTGAATGTCTTGATAATTCATTTTGCCTTAATTTTGTACGCCATTCCGTTTGGCAAAACATAGTGCACTATCTCTTTTTGTAAACACTACCTGTTAACCCACCTATGTTTTACAAAATAAATGTTTGATTTAATTCATTTTGCCTTAATTTTGTACGCCATTCTGTTTGGCAAAACATAGTGCACTATCTCTTTTTGTAAACATTACCTGTTTACCCACCTATGTTTTACAAAATAAATGTTTGATTGATAGATTGATTGATTGAGCATTTACTTTCTTTACGGTCATGATATCATTTGAGTAGTTTACATGTTCGTAAAACCAGAGTAAACTACAGTGTGCCTCGTATATTTATCGCAACATTTGCCGTAACATATTAGCCGTGCGGACGTATAACTCCGCCCCGAGTATGTGCACCATCCATCCATACGTAGGCAGCTCCATCCACCGCGTGCCATGAATTTTAAAAACAATAAACTACAAGTCTGCATGAGTTTGTGTTGGTGGTTCCGTACCCGTAGTTTTTACTGAAGAAAGTCGTCTGCCTTACTTTCAAAAGTAACCATAGTAGGGTAGAGTCGTTACTCCAACCGTTTTTTTTTTTTATGATGAGGAAAAAATCATCCAATGACGAATACCGCTTTTGGGCGGAGCGGGAAACAGTGTCAGACTCTTACTGACTAAACACCCCACCCCGTTCCGTCTTTGCCTTTCACACTTTGACCAAGCCTTTCTTTCAGAAAGAGACTCTGGGCCCCAGTAGACTTCAACACTTTTACAGAGTCCCTACGGTTTTGCTGACACCTCCTTGAGGCAACCGTTTAAAAATACTGTTCGAGTGCTACCAAGGGTCGTTCTTTTTTAACCCTAGAGTTAACCCAACTAACTAGCACTCCGAGCAGGGTAGGTTGGTGTAAGCGGTCATAAGTGACACTTGCTTGATATTGGCAGTTGAACTCTACGCTCGCGTTCAAAAATGCGAGACTAGAAGATCTATCCTGATGACGTCATTAGAGTTAACTCTAACTCTGAACGCAGCCCTGTGTAATAGGTACACAGAGTGTAAGGGACAAGGACTGGCTCAGTAGAAACTGAACAACCTTATACAAGACTTTTTTTCAGGAAACGAAAATATATAATTTAGTATGAATAGGCCGATTTCTATAAATCTGCCTATTCTATAGGACTTGATTGGACAATTTGTATGGAGAAGCCGATTTCTTGCCACGCTATTACTCTCGCGACAGTACGTATCGTTCCACGCGCACCTCAAGGAGTTGTCAGCAAGGCCCAGTAGGGTCGAAGCCTATTGGGTCCAGGGTCTGCTTCTAACTTTAATATAAAAAAGTATAAATTTGAAGATTCTATGTCAAAATGTATTGAAGTTACTAATATTTACGCGATTTCAGTTTTAGTTCCACAGTAAAAGTTGTTTATTATCATATCATGACTATAATCACGTATTTATGTATCGGTCACTAATGACCAGTCACCCTATATTAGAAACACAGGTTTTACCCTTTTTAGCATTATTTTTTTACTTATTCTTTAATTCAACTTTCAACTACGGAACCCTACATCACACGCCGCGCTTCCGAAGCACACACGGCGAGAACTAACGCCCGTGTCGTGTGATCGATTATTTAAGACGAAGAGAAATTATTAGCTCTGCTTGTAAACTTCACTGCCCAAGTAAATTAAAAGTAAACTGTTCCATTTTGTAAATTGTTTACGTGCGGTATACAGTAGAGGTATACTTTAGAATGTTTACGTGAAGTATAGAGGTATACTTTAAAATGTTTCGGTTGCATTTTAAAGTGGTTAGGTTCGGTTAGGGCAGTTTTTGAACCATGGACGGGACAAATATTTGTATGATCTACAGATAATCATCATCATCCTACCCTTATCCCATTTTACTTGGGGTCGGTGCAACATGTTTTTTCTTCCACTCTGTCCTGTCACCCGTCACACTATCACTAACTCCCTTTTCTTTCAAATCACTCTTCACACAATCCATCCATCTCTTCTTCGGCCTCCCTCTTCCTCTCCATCCATCCACGTGTAAACTCAGAACTCTTTTTGTGACATGCGTTTCATCTCTCCTCTTCACGTGTCCATACCAAGACAAACGATTTCCTTTCAACTATGATCTACAGATAAATGTTCGAGATAGAGGTGTCCGACCGTCCGGTAACTGTCCGGATTGAAAAAAATCAACGTGACCCGCTTTTTTCACTTTTACTGACTAAAAATGTACATAATAGTACATTTTGATACAAGTGCAGGAAGTTTTGTCATTGCGACCGAGGCGAAATTCACACGAGCCGTAGGCGAGTGTGTTATGGAGCCGAGGGCTGCAATGACAAATCTGCACGTGTGTCAAACGACGTTTTTCAATACACTTACGACTTGTGAAATAAAGAAAGAAAGAAAAAAAAATAATCGTATCTCAAACATACAGTAGAAATATAAGAAATATATAAGTATAGCATAGCATTCAAATCTGCTCTGGTCAGTTTCTAATTTCGTGGGGTCGTCCAGCGACTCGGGGGACGCCTCGCGCCTGATTCGATAAACTAAGTAAAACAAAATAATCACTCGTGACCGTGACGATAAGGAAGGAATAAAAAAGCCCTTGTTGTGATAAACTCAAAAAAGCACTTGGGTGATATACATGCTATATTGAACCTAATAGGAGTGCGATAAGAGGCAGTTTTCGAGTAAGTGTATTGAAAATATACTAACCAGCAGACTTTTTTCGCAATTTTGGGTTTGTTCCCATAGTAAAAGTTGTTTGTTATCATGAGTACAATAACTTGTTTAAGTATCAGTCACTGGTTACCCAAATGTACGAAATTAATATCTTAAAGGAAACGTCAGCGGGATGAGTTCAGTGACTGTAGCTGTAGGTAGTTAGTACACAATGACCGACAACAATAAGGTCATTGACTCGTTTACTTAAAAAAAATAATTTCGTACTACGTAAATTGATTCGAGTCTGAAAAAAAAGTACCTAATTATTTTTTCAATACACTTACTCCAAAATTGCCACTTATCGTACTATGATTAGGTTCGACATGACATGTATATCACCCGCGTGCTTTTGTTTCATTTATCATACCAAGGGCTTTTTTTTCCTCCTTATCGTCACGGTCAAGCGTAATATTACTTTTTTTAAAGCAAAGAGGTGCAGATTTTTGAGGTTTTAATATTTAATTAAAATTTAAATCGTGTTTTTAACAGAATTTATTAAATAAACATGATTATTTATGCAATAATTTGTTAATAACAACAAATTAATATTTATCTGTGTTCTAAATTCAAAAATATTTGAATTTCTATTCTTAATATTTCGTAGGATGTATAACGGTTTAATGTCTTTGCTTCTTTTTCATCCTGCAAAGGATAAGCGCGGGAAAAAGTGTATTAAATAATAGTCGTAACTTATTTAGTGGTAGTTGTGAAAAATATGTTGTAAAATATTAGAGATTTCTTTAAATATTAAGCCGCTGCCGTCAGATATTGTGCTTTACTATAGTTTGCTGCAATCTAAATCTAAAATTTTAATAATAATACAGAATTACAGGAGGAGATCACTAGAGTTTGGAAAATGAACAGGGTTACAATAGTTCCAATAGTAATATCAACAACAGGTGTTATTCCAAAACAAATATTCAATAGTCTTAATGTTCTCAACCTATCAAAATACACATACCTAACACTACAAAAAGCTGCTATTTTGAATACTTGCCGAATAGTTAGAAAGTTTTTACAACTGGACATAGATAACAATTTAAATGCAATGCAAAGCGATTTACCATCTTGAACTATCAACTAGGATCTCACCTTGGTTTGCACCCGTGAGATTTTAAAGAATACCAGGTACTAACCTGAGAAAAATTAATTAAAGAACCATAATAATAATAATAAATTTATTTCAATTGATACACACAGCAAATACACAGAACAGAAAACATTTTATTTATTTGAGATACAAATTTTGTTGAACTCTGGTACCCAAATTAAGATTCAACTTGTGTTAAGGGTACCAGGGCCCTCGCTCAAGTTGATCTATATATAAAATTGTTTAGCATCTTAGTGGAACGTGTTTATGTGACTAAGTTTAAAAGGGGGAAAATAGAAACAAAAATGAAAATAAAAACAAACATATGTAAACGTAATGTAAGTGTGTGTGATGGTGTGTGTAAATGTATGTATGTGTAGTTATGTGTGTAAATATAAAATAATATAATATAGTATAACTGAAGTTTATGAAGATGTAGTGTAATGGTTCTTAATATAGTGAATAGTGTTTATATTTTTAGTAGGTTCTCAGTGTCCTCGTATGATTTATTTAGAAGCCAGATCAATACCTTCTTTTTACATTCATAAATGGAGAGTGGGTAGATATCGCAATATTTATTTATTTTGTTGTACAAGCGACCACTAATCACATTTTGGTGCCGTGCAGCCAGGGAACTACGACATTGCTGTGATTGGCATACTGTATGTGAGCGGCGCTTTGCTGTTACACTTTTATCGTATTTTAGAGTGCTATGCTTTCTCAAAATTGTTCCCAGGACAAATAATTGCCTCACAGATAAGGTCTTACAGTCATCCAAGAGCTGAACTGTCGGATACCTGAAGGGTTTAAAGGACATAACTTTAAGCACAGCACGTTGTGCTCGTTCTAAAGGCAGTAAGAGCGTTTTGGCAGCCCCGCCCCACACAGTTATGCAATAACTCAGAATAGACTGACATAAGGCACAGTATACCATTTTAAGAGTATGGAAGTCAAGACAATACCGAAGTTTTTTAAAAATATAGATGGTCTTACGGACACGAGCGGTGAGGACCGTTAGGTGATTTTTCCAATTTAAGAGAGGATCAATAAATACTCCAAGGTATTTTACTTGGGTAGACCTGCTCAGAATAGGACAGCCACAGAGTGAAGAGGAAACACTCAAAGTACTTTTGTCACAACTATGGGCTTTGAGAGTAAACTCCTCACTAGACGGTTGTGACGAAGTTGTCAACGAGAAAGTCAGGTAGGTCGATTTGTTAGGATTTAAGGTTAGGAGATTTCCTGACAACCATTGTATGACTTGTCTTAGAGCTTGTTCAGCTCTAAGAAAGACCTCAGACCAGTTCCTGCCATGGACGAGTAGCGCCGTGTCATCCGCGTAGGTAAAAATGGCGCAGTTTGGAAGAGGAAGTAAGCATAAGGAATTGATGTATAAGAGGAAAAGAGTAGGACCCAGGATCGATCCCTGTGGTACTCCGTAGTTTAAAGAAGCGGTTTCACTTACATAAGAATCAATCTGCACAAACTGTGTTCTGTCAGAGAGGTAATCCTTGAAAATGCGAAGAGCATATCCACGTATTCCCATCCTTTCCATTTTCAACAAGAGCCGAGAAACAGAGACAGTGTCAAAAGCCTTCGTGAGGTCAAGGAAAATACCGAGACATTTTTGTTTTTGATCGAGGATGTTAACTATATTATCAATAAGAGAACCCACAGCATCTTCCGTGGATTTGCCATTCCTAAAACCGAATTGGTTTGGTGCTAAGATATTATTCTTTTCCAAAAAATTTTGCAGTCTGGTGTTTAGCAATTTCTCAAGGACCTTTGATAATGCCAGCAGAACAGATATTGGCCTATAATTATTGACACTGTCTCTACTTCCGCCTTTGTAGATGGGGTGGACAACAGCCTTTTTGAAAGCTTTGGGAAAGATGCCACTCGACATAGAAATATTGCACAAATGAGTAATCACTGGTACTAGACTCTTAGAGCACTTCTGTAACAACTTCGTTGAGATTGCGTCCCATCCAACAGCTGTATCACTACGTAGGCCATGAATAATGCGCTCTACTTCACATTCATCAGTTGGCATGAGTACGAGGGAGTTTGTGACATTGTTTTCACCCAGAGCATGCTCCGAAATCTGCGCTGTGGACAAAACTTTCTGTGCTAGTTCATTACCTATTCTGGCGAAAAAGTTATTTACTTTGTTTACAGATGTAGATTTGTCGGGGTCTAACTTTAACAGTTCAGTCGGTGGATTTCTGGAGCTGTCAGACTGTACAATATTTTTAATAACCTTCCAAGTTGCCCTGGGGTTATTTTTAGCTTTTTCGAATTCACTCTTTTCGTACGCATGTTTCAGTCTTTTAAGTAACTTGTTACAAAAATTGCGGTACCGAAGAAAAGTGAGTTTAAGAGTGTAGTTTTCAGGGCTAATCTTTAACTGTCGACACATAGCGTCACGATTGCGGATGCAACGTAATAAACCGTTGGTTATCCATGGCTTAAGAATTCTGGATTTTGATGGAATAGATCCAGCTACGGTATTTTGTTTAATGATTGAACCAAGTATTGTAATTAGCTTTTCAGTAGCCAGTTCAGCATCTGCGATATCTGTGACTGATCTAAAATCAGTTTTTGAAATAGTTGTATATACCGAGGGATAGTCTACTTTTACAATTTTAGTTTTACGATTAGCTATTTTCTTGTCAGTTTTAATATTTAAAAGGGTTGGCGCGTGATCAGTAATGTAAGTGTCAAAGATCAATGTGATGGTCTTCAATTCAGATTTAAGAAAAATATGATCTAAACAGTTTTTACCTCGAGTAGGCAGCCTATGAGTAGGAAGAAGTCCATGAAGGGCGGTTAGGTTTAAGTACTCGTTTGCCTGCTGATTTAAATGATCTGGGATTATATTTATATTGAGGTCCCCGAGTAAAGCTATGTTTTTATAGTTAGATGTGGATGTCAGAATTTCATCGATACCGAGTAGAAAATTATCAATATTACGATTGCAGGGGGGGCGATACATGGCAATTATTATCAGATCTATAGATTCCAGCTTACACAACAAACAATTTGTATCCAATAGGTTTGGTTCAGTAACTGTATGCGTTAGGGAAGGTTTAATATAAATAATAATACCATCATTTTGGTTGATATTATTTCCTGTATGATAGCTTATATAACCATCAAGTGGTGGGATAAATGGCGTTTTGCTTAACCAGCTTTCAGTTAGGATAATCACATCTGGAAGTATATTCAGAGATTGTAAGAACACAGTGAGCTCATCGATGTTTCGGTTTACGCTGCGTATATTAACATGTAGTACATTTATTGTAAGGTTTGTAGAATCACTTAAAAAGTTAAAACATTGCTCCGGTTTACAGATGTAAGACTGAGTTGTGCCGATAGCATCCAGCTCATTTGCTATTAAGTTTAGGTCTAGCATTTTATAGTAAAATGAGAGAGCGCAAGTAGGTACAACATCGGTTTCATTTCCTTTCTGTTAGATGCTTTGTTTGGAAAATAAACAATTGGTAAGAATCCAAAGAAAAGAATAGTCTTATAAGTTATCTTTTTTAAAGTGGTACCATTTCTAGCGTTATTGATATTGAAACCAGCATGGCCTAGGACATAAACATCATAATTGAGGATTAAACAAAATGGTTGTTGCGAGAACCAAACCGTACACGTGATAAAGAGATTTTGTGTCACTGTAAATGTGTATTGTGAAAGTGTGTAATGTGCTGTTAAGTGTTTACATT
Organism: Mythimna loreyi; assembly: GCA_029852875.1. Classification (NCBI taxonomy): domain Eukaryota; kingdom Metazoa; phylum Arthropoda; class Insecta; order Lepidoptera; family Noctuidae; genus Mythimna; species Mythimna loreyi. Next base: position 5,114,008 of record CM056799.1, read on the forward strand.
GTTTTACAAAAACGAACCAAAATAAAATATAAAAAGAAACTAAAGTCCAAAAAATACAATAAAATGCAGTTATCGATGGTTGACCGTAGTTAATGCTGTGGGGTCTTGAGTACGTTAGCCAGACACGACATCGATGAGACCACGACCGAGTCCATACCCTCACGCTTGCGAAGAAAAATCTTATTGTTCTGCGACCAACAGAACTTGTAATCATGAGCGCTAGCGAACTTCCGGGCTTCGTAAAACAATTGTCGCAAGCTATTTGGTAGGTGATCAGCCACGTACACTGGCTTCGATTCTCCTTTTATGCCAATATGACCGCTATTTAATTTTTCTGCGGGGGAGCGCTCTTTATTGAACGCCCGAATAGCGTCTAACACCTGTTTCTTCAGAGGAACCGAGATTAAGTCTGCAACGATTGGCCTATTTGATCCTTTTCTTCCTGGCATGCGATAGACGTCTCGCAGATCCGTTGATTTGAGTGGGACTTGGAGGGCATTGCATGTTTGTAATACTAAGGATGTCAGGTCTTCTGTAGTCTCCTTCTCACTTACTGGAATATTTCTTATCTCAAAGCATGAGGAGCGCGAGCTATTCTGCAAGTCATCCACCTTTTTTTCAAGTTCTATGATATAAGCTCGCTGTTCTTGCCGCTCTTTTTCAAGTTTTTGTACCGACTGTCTCATGCTTTCATATGCCAGATTAATATGCTCAATAGACTTCTCAATCTCTATGTTTGTCTTCTTTATGTCTTTGTTTTGTAGCTTTATTTCGTTAATATCAGATTTTAATTTATTTAATAATACATCCTGATCACTCTTCCACGTAGTCAATAAATTCATTATTTTATCCTCAAAAGACTCGACCTCACCTTGAGGTGAATGGCTCGGCGAGGAGTCCGGCTTAAAACGTTTATTCCTTGAAGATATGTTGATGTGCCCTGGCTCATTTTCAATAGTCGAGATATCAGGCGATGACATAACTCGTTGAGCCTTCATACCAGTGCCCGAAGGAGGTGAACGTTGAACTCGCGGCATTTAGCTTAACTTGGTTTGTTTTAATTTAATATTATGTCAATTGAAACAACCGAACAGTCAGCGCCTAGAATGTAGCATGCGTAGCACACGTAGCACACCTCCCGATCCGTAGCCGCGTAGCCGCCAATAAGTTGTATGACTCACTTCGTAGCCGATGCGTCAGACGGACCGCGCGTAGTGTCTTGCAAATTTGGGTTCTGCGCTTACGTTACCGTAGCTCGGGGGAACAGGCACGGACCGCCGCGCACGAGTCTCGAGTTCAAATCCCGACAAACACCAATCACAAAAAACTAATTTAGGAGCGTCCACGGCACAACTCCGAGAATAGAGTCTATCTCTTTCGAGGGGCGGAGACCAGCCGTAAAAAGTCCGTATGAGGAAACGAGAATTTAATTTAAAGACTTCGACCAATAGGAATTAAGTATAATCAAAAATTTGCACATAATCCGAGAACACCCGACACACGTCCACTTTCAGTGACAGCGGAACGAGAACTCCTAAAATGTACGGCAACTTTGGAAATTTTTCTTCCGTAAGAAATTAACAAAAATGCGTCGTAATTTTCAAACAAAGTAAGTGTATTATAAGTGTAATGTGTTCGTAAGTGTATTGAAAAACGTCGTTTGATACATGTGCGAATTTGTGACTGCAGCCCTCGGCTCCATAACACACTCGCCTGCGGCTCGTGCAAATTTCGCCTCGGTCGCAATGACAATCTTTCGCCACTTTCACTCACACATATCAAACAGTATTGTATATATCAAATAGCGTAATAAATATAATAATAGCGTAATAACGTAAAATTATAAGTCATAACTCCAAATATTATGTCTATGTAGCTGTGGATTACGTGTATATATGTAATGTTTTAACAATTATAATATTATATTTATGTAGGATTTCTATTTTTTTGTTTGTTTCATGTGTCCATTACTAACCCATCAAGTGCAACAGTATCACTCGAAGAAATTTAAGGCTACAGCTGTTGCTGGTCCTTCATTTTCCATGCTGTTAATATACACTACTTGCTTTTCCAATTTACCTTAGACATTGGCAGAATAGTCGACATCGGCTCTGTTTGCCATATAAAAAAATAGAATAGAATAGCGTAATAAATATCGTATATCAAACAGTACTGTTTGACATATCTATGGTCAAATCCATCTAAAGGTTGTCTTTAAAAAATCGCTTTTAGCGATAAGACCGCCCATTGTAACACCGTAGTAATTTTTAGTGTCCTAATGTACCAAGTTGTGTTTATGGCGTACCTACAATAAAGAGTATATCTATCTATCTACGTTAACTGCAACATCGGTACATATCCTATAGTACATTTTGATACAAGTGCAGGAAGTTTGTCATTGCGACCGAGGCGAAATTCACACGAGCCGTAGGCGAGTGTGTTATGGAGCCGAGGGCTGCAATGACAAATCTGCACGTGTGTCAAACGACGTTTTTCAATACACTTACGACTTGTGAAATAAAGAAAGAAAGAAAAAAATTTTAATCGTATTTCAAACATACAGTAGAACTATAAGAAATATATAAGTATAGCATTCAAATCTGCTCTGATCAGTTTCTAATTTCGTGGGGTCGTCCAGCGACTCCGGGGGACGCCTCGCGCCTGATTCGATAAACAAAATAATCCCCCGTGACCGTGACGATAAGGAAGGAAAAAAAAGCCCTTGTTGTGATAAACTCAAAAAAGCACTTGGGTGATATACATGCTATATTGACCCTAATAGGAGTGCGATAAGAGTCAGTTTTCGAGTAAGTGTATTGAAAAAACTTTTCCACCCAAATCTAGATTATCTCTGTGCTGCAACCGATAACTTCAAAGTGCTACCGATGCGGGTAGTATTGTGCCTAGATTCAGCCACAATGGCCGCCGATATTACCGTCATCTCAGGTTTATGAAGACGTCCATGAACGGTCCTAACGCCCAACTTCCAACTAAACCGACTAAGTTTCAAGTTACCGGTTTTGTAAACATACGGTTAGGGAAAGTGGGCGAACACACTGATAAGTATAAGACCATCAACTTATATCCCAGCGGTAGATAACAACTTATGCGATAGACGAGCATGTTCATCTACACTAATATAATATTATATATATATATATACATTATATACAATATAATAAAGAGGTAAAGTTTGTTTTTTTATTTTTTTGTTTGTAGGAGGTAATCTCTGGAACTATACTGGTCCGATTGCAAAAATTCTTTTTGCGTTGGATAGTCCATTTTTTGAGGAAGGTTATAGACTATATAACATCACGCTATGACCTATGGGGGCGGAGCAGCCTATATATTGCTAACATCACGCGGGCGAAGCCGCAGGCAAAAGCTAGTACAAAATATTTGTCAAAATACTGAAAAGTTAGGACGATATAACGCCAATGAAGCGCTGCAGCGGCAAAGTTCGCTGCAGCGCTTCATTGGCATCATGTCGTCTACCAAAACTTTTAAAACTTACAGCACTGTCAAAACGTCAAAACTACACTAATGTCAACAATGTAAAGGTGTATAGCTTATTGCACAGAAATGTTAATAATAAGGCAATTCTTTGTAAGTGTATTGAAATCGTCCTTTGACACATGCACATTTGTCACTGCAGCCCTCGGCTCCATAACATGGCAAAGATCCAGATTCCACATCGATGGCAAAGACAAAGTCTCTGCACTTGTATCAAAATATACTTTTTCAATACACTTACTCAGAAACCCGATCTTATCCCACCGTTTACCAGCATCCAATGGACTGCTTTCCGCACTAGTGTGGGAAAAAGAACGTACATTATTGGACGCGCTCGTCCACAATATTGCGCCGTAGATCCCCTGTATCAGCCACCTCGGACGGATTAACGGGGGCGTTGATGGAATACCTGTGTTTTCAACTTATTTTCTTAAAAACTTTGATTGTATTACACAACTCTCGCTAACTTGATTAAAACTTCAAATAATACGCTTTCAATATTATTATAACATCAACGTTTCATTGATCCTATTGCTATATTTAAACAAAGTCGGTTTCTGTCTCTGTAGGTTTATTTATTTATTAAATTAATGAATTACATTGGTCTAACAATCAATTATAATAGCTAAGCAAAAAAATATAGGTAACTTATATACTAAGATTATTTTATAAAGCTGAAGAGTTTGGTCGTTCGTATGATTGAACGTGACAATCTTAGGAACTTATTGGTCCGATTTAAAAAAAATCTTTCAGTTTTATCTTCTGAATTGGCTATATAACATTACGCTATGTCTAACAGGAGCCGAAATCAGCAAAAAATGTTGCAAAAACAGTGGAAAATTATTACATTTGACAGCTTCCATTGCGTGTGCTGCGTAAACGGTTAAAGTTTTTCGAGACCAAATCTGTACAGGTTGCCAAATATTAGTCAGAAAAAATTATAATTAAGTAGGTACTTTGAGGCCATAGACACGAAAAAGAAGATGCATAGTATAGTACCGAAAAATCTAGAATTTGATAGGTGTTAAACACTCGGGCAGGTTGCTTAAAACAGAATTATTATATTAAAAACTTTTTGTTAATTCATGACCAACAGGATGATGCCGATAAGCTAGTTATACTTCGATTGGTTGCTAAAACAAACGTTACATGGGTGGGTGCCATGAAGTGTTCGCGGCCTGAATGTGACTATTGAGAAGACAAACAACATTCAACACTACTTCCAATCTTATTCTTTCGATAAAAAGGTACTGTAATTAACATAATTCCTCCTTATTCTTTTATATACCTAAATAATATAAACAAGTGCTTGACTTTTAAGCAGTTATCGGTCGGTCCATGACCCTTTATGGAGCGTCGGTATAACCGCCATCGCTGCAAAAGCGACCGGTGGCCAAAATGAATGCGTGCCAGAGGGTCATGGTCATCCGGATCCAGTGACGCCACCACACGGTTTCCGTGAAGCGGCGAGCCTCCTTACAGGTCTGCCATCATGGGATCGGAAGGCAACAATCCTTGCACGCATGTACGATTTCCGCATGGAGAAGCAACCCCGGGTGAAACTGCGCTGCTGCGGCAAGTTGCGGTATGACCCCAGGCGTTTCCAATCCCAATTTCCGGCCAAAGTAAGTGCGGATGGCCAGAGTAGGTGATTCTTTAGGCTTCGTCGAAGAATCGCTCGGTCGTGTCATCGTTTGGTTGTATTGAAATTGTCTGTCTTTTTTTTTTTTATTTGTTCTCAGGGCGCAGGAGGAACAGGTACTCACTAGCTCCGCAGGGAAGAGACTTATCAGTACAAATGGGTTCCATGGTACATTATAGCCTTGATTTGTGTAATTGTTACAGGAAATACGCAACTAAATCGTCCTTGTGATGAAAATAATAACCAACTTATTGAAAGACGCGAGAGATGAGTGGCTGGTCAGAACTGTAAGTGAAAGAGATTAATAATTGTAATATTTATTGTAGAAATCTATAATAATAGTTAAATAAACAGTACAAGCAGTCCAGACAGTTGGTGAACGGACAAAGAACATTAAAACGAGTGTAATTTACACCCGCCGTGACTGTTACAAACCCAGTGCTGGGCACGCTCTAATTATGGTGGTAAGTCCCTCCTTTGAGGAGTAGCTGTAAAGACAACACGGCGTTCTCACCCTCCGCATGATGCAGGTCCTAGATAGCAGACCCTGTTCAAGCAACGAATTTGTGCGGAAGAAACACCCGCATCCAGATCCCAGCGGCGTGCGGCCGCTCGTACATAGCCATATGTTTGTGTTTGCGCGTGCAATGACACGGCCCACTGCTGCAATGTACGGCGAACGCCCAACGCGTCGCCCTTCACGCCGCGTAAACAAGCACTTTCTGCTTCATTGAAGGGGATGCGTCAATTTTTAATTGTTTAAACACTGATTACGTTAAACAGTAGGTTAATCGACCAGTGACTAAAAAAGTTTTTTTTTCTAAATAGGCTCGCGTTTGACCACAATCTCACCTGATGGTAAGCGCTGTTGTAGTCGGCGATGGAGCACGCTTGCCTAGAAGTAACCTATTCACTCTTGACTTAAAGACTCCTACGTTGTAGCTATGAATCGCCCATGTTTGCAAACCAATAAATGATTTATGATTTAGCTATTATCCTTCCAATGTCTTCTGTTTCAGACGGCGATCATCAACACATCTAACCCTATCGTTGACCGGATCATGGACGATGATTCCGTAGAAGGAGTTATAATGACTAACAAAGAAGGTAATCTATCTGTAATCTGTATACATGATGTATGTAACGCCATCTATGGCGTCACATAAGAACTAATCCTGCATAGCGCAATTAAAGTTCTCCGCACGATTTGAACTTACAGAACAGCCCGAAATCAACTATCGGGCAGTAGCCCACCAGATATAACACCTGTCTGGTCGGAGGAGCCTCCCTTTTCAACGGACGGGACCTATATCGAACTTTACTCTCTGTTCCGCATACCTCCAAATGTATATACCTACTAACTTCTAAAAATATTGGAAAAATGGCGCCTAAAAACAGTTTTAAGATAACCACTATAGTTCGAACCAAATGCTATGATACAATCCACCCCGATATATCATTACATAGTATAAAACAAAGTTGCTTACCGCTGTCCCTATGTATGCTTAAATCTTTAAAAGTACGTAACGGATTTTGAGGTTTTTTTTTAATTGATAGAGTGATTAAACAATTAAACAGGAAGTTTATGTGCATAAAACATGTATAATATATTCAATAACCCGTGCGAAGCTGGGGCGGGTCGCTAGTAGGTATAAAATGAAGTTGCTCACTGCTGTCCCTATGTATGCTTAGATCTTTAAAGTACGCAACAGATTTTGATGCGATTTTTCTACACTAATATATATTATATATTATATATCTACACTAATATAATAAAGAGGTAAAGTTTGTTTTTTTGTTTTTATGTTTTTTTGTTTGTAGGAGGTAATCTCTGGAACTACTGGTCCGATTGCAAAAATTTTAGCAACAATAGAAAGCTGCTTTACTCCTGAGTGACATAGGCTATATTTTATGTACGCGGGCGAAGCTGCGGGCAAAAGCTAGTAGGTAATAAAGAAGTAAAGTTTGTTTTTTTGTTTTTATGTTTTTTTGTTTGTAGGAGGTAATCTCTGGAACTACTGGTCCGATTGGAAAAATTTTAGCAAAAATAGAAAGCTGCTTTACTCCTGAGTGACATAGGCTATATTTTATGTACGCGGGCGAAGCCGCTGACAAAAGCTAGTATTAGATAAAGTGATTCAAGAGGAAGGTTTATGTGCTTAATACATGCATAATATATTCAATAACCCGTGCGAAGCTGGAGCGGGTCGCTAGTTATAAATATACTAGCTGTGCCCGCGACTTCGTCCGCGTGGAATAGTTATTTTAGGCATCATATTTATTTTTGCAAACAACCTCAGCTTTATAAATTCTAGCTGTTACCCACGACTTTACCTGTGTCAATTTCTGTTATTATTTTAGACAATTTAGTTTTTAAAAGAACATAATTATCTAAAAGTACATCATAGAGCTACACACCCCCTTGGGCACGCCATAATCTCGGCGGTAAGTCCTCTCTTTGAGGCGTGGTTGGATAGACATTACGGCGTCCTCACCTTCCGCATGACGCAGGTTCTCACCGGACATGGAAAGTTCAGGAGATTCCTGCACCAGATTCGTGCGGAAGAGACGCCCGGGTGTCGCCACTGAGTGGCCAGCCGGGAGGACACGGTGGAGGTGTGCCCCGCTTGAGAGGAGCATCGCCGTGTCCTCGTGGGCCTTGGTTCAGGCCATGGTCCGCAGCAAAGAAGAATGGCAAGCGGTCGCCTCCTTCTGCGAAGCAGTAGGTAATGCTTGTAAAGGAGAAGGCCGACCGCATAAGGCAAGGGCAACATCGTTCTCGCCGTAGCCGTCGCCGCCACGATCTCGCCGATATCCGGCCACCGTAGACGCTGGCTTGCGGACGGTGAGCAATGAGTAGCTCGCCGTCCGGTTGTCTGGTAACAGTCCAGACCGAGACGAAGTCGTCGACGGCGCGCACTGCTCCCGCGCGCCTCAAGGTGTTGTCAGCAAACTATGGGGCCCTTCAGGGTCGAAGCCTCCTGCAGCCGAGGGTTGGTGCGAAAGCGTTATACCGGGACTCTGGGAATAAGGCAAGGGAGGAACGGGGTAGGTTGTTTAGTCAGTAAGAGTTTGACACTGTTTCCCGCTCCACCCAACTAACAAGAGCCAAGAGCGGGATTCGTCATTGGATGATTTTTACCTACCATTAAAAATCCTCCTCGCCCGCGCCCGCCGGCCAGGCGCAGCGTCATGGTTTGCATATCATGCGGCGCGTGTGAATTTTATATCGGAGTAAATTTTAAATTGTAATATCTTCTAAGATGTTCATTGAAAATAAGTGATGTCAAAGACAATTTTGTTCACAATTACATACTCTTAATCAACAACACATTTGTTTGGATAAAGTTTAATATACTATGTTGATACAACTCTACCAAATAATTGGTAATAATGCATTAATTTCGGCCAAATTTGATTCCCATAAAAACGGTTCTAGTGAGTTAATCTTAAAAGATAGACATATACATTTTTTTAGATCATTTTAAGAGGAATAATTCCTTCATACATATTTTTTTGGTATCTTGAACCGTTTTCGCAGCGCACGCAACGAAAGCCCTCAAAGATGAATATTTTTCCCCGTTTTTGCCACATTTTCCATTATTTCTTCGCTCCTATAAGTCGCAGCGTGATGTTATATAGCCTAAAGCCTTCCTCGATAAATGGTCTATTCAACACAAAAATAATTTTTCAATTCGAACCAGTAGTTCCTGAGATTAGCGCGTTCAAACAAACAAACAAACAAACAAACTCTTCAGCTTTATAATATTAGTATAGATTAGTATAGATTGTGAATTTTACTTTTCTCCCGAAGACAAAGAAGCTTTAAGTTACTCATATCTCGAGGCCAATATCACACTGAAAGCAGACAGAATAAACATCTTCCTTGTATTAATATTAATAGCAAGCGCTTGTCCCCAGGAGCTCCGATATTGACGAATGTTAGCGTCACAAGTGCCACGAATTATGGAAGAGGTCTTCGTAAGTTCGGATCGCTGGCACAGATGTACGTCAAGGAACTGGTACGAATTTGATCAGAAACCAAGCGTAACTACTGCTGTAAAGTACTTTTTCATTACTCATACTCTGAGAGTAGGTGTAAAGTTGCAGGTTTTGCTAAATCTCTGTTATAAAAAATTTGTATTAACACGATAAGTTCATCAGCTTCAGTTATGGATTTAACGCAAGATTCTTTGAGGGGAAAACCGCTTACCGCCTAAATGAAAAGAAATATACCTACCTAAAAACATACGAAGACATTTGACGACGACTCAGGTTTTTATTATTATTTTCCTCGTATTCGTAATGAAAAGCACAGTGTTTACCTCGGGTTAAAGAGTTATTTAGTCCCTCGAACTATTAGTGACCTCGCTGTCGCTCGGTCGCCAAGAAATTTCTCGGGACTAAATAACTAACTTTCATCCCTCGTATCAATGTACTATTGTTCATTAAGCCCCAAGAGGACACCGGTGTCCGCACAACCATTGTCTTCTTATCGTGGCCCTTGAGTGAACGCCGTTCGCGCGTGTATTAACGGAAAGTTGCTGATTATGATAGATCTTTAAAAGTACGCACTTTTAAAGATCTAAGCATACATAGGATATAAGCAATTTTGTTTTATACTATGTAATGATTGAGCGTTTTTTTTTGGACAAGTAAATTTAAATTTGGAAAATCATTAGGTACACAGTATAAAACAAAGTTGCTTAGGTACCGCTGTCCCTATGTATGCTTAGATGTTTAAAAGTCGCAACAGATTTTGATGCGGTTTTTTTTTATAGATAAAGTGATTCAAGAGGAAGGTTTATATGTATATAATAGATGCATAATATATTCAATATCTGTACCTGTGCGAAGCTGGGGCGGGTCGCTAGTATTTTATAAACTACTAGCTTTTGTCAGCGGCTTCGCCCGCGTACATAAAATATAGCCTATGTCACTCAGGAGTAAAGCAGCTTTCTATTATTGCTAAAATTTCTCCAATCGGACCAGTAGTTCCAGAGATTACCTCCTACAAACAAAAAAACAAAAAAATAAAAAAACAAAAAAACAAACTTTACCTCTTTATTATATTAGTGTAGATTTTTGACATATTTGTCAACCAAATGGCGGGAAATCATGCGCGAACGTTCGCTTGGGTGTTTACGAGTTTGTATCTGTAATTACGGTAGTTGAAAGATTAAGTCTAGGGTGAATAGGTTACTTCTAGGTTAACGCGTTAAATTGCCAACCGCATTATCACGAGCCTCACTTCAGATTCGCCAAGATCCGACGGCCGTACTGTAACAGTAATAATCTTTTTATCTTTTATTTTTTTACGAATGCACAAGCACCAGTGGCGTAGCTAGTCCCACAGGGGCCCCGTATCAAAAGTCCTTCGGAAGGCCCGTATAAAAAAAAAACGTATTTTTATTACAGATGCTTAGCTGCCCTTTGAGACGGTTGGATAACATGTTGCGATTTTTTACTTAGGTCGGGGCCCCTGTACCGCGGGGGCCCAGTATAATTGATACGGCAGATACGGCGGTAGCTACGCACCTGACAAGCACTAAAATTCAAAAAGACTAACTTCAGACTCGCCAAGTTAGAACGGTCGAACTGTACACTATTCTAGATAGTTAGGTAAATTTTGATGAAATATTCAAGGTGAGACTTCTAAACAGAATAGAGCAGATGATAATAATTCTTATTTCTGTTTTCATTAAGAACCCACTGGAAGAAATAATGATAATTCGTATCCTCACGAAGAAGAATGAAATAATCATGGCTCCTGATGACGAGTTCAACATTGTGGTCATACAACATGCCAGGCCTCGGCACAAATTGAAGGACAAGAGAAAAGACTAGTGACGCCTAGTGCAATGTTATTTATGTTATAAATAAAATTTATTTAAATAAACACAAAAGAGAATTCTCACTACTCACTGATTACTTACGTACCTACACTATTACGATTGCCTTACATATTAACTTTTTGCAATGGAAAGTCCTTAAGTGAGAACTTCGCTTAACAAAATCTGACAGATGCAATATTGTTTTAGAAGAGAGAATATTTCATTAGCCAATCGAAATACTGCATTTTCCGGATGTCACTGGATCCACAGACTAAAAACGCATTGTTTATTCCCATCTCCCGGCCGGCCGGCTCTTGGTTCAACAGGGTTCCCAACTAGATGGTGTTTCCCCCAGATATAGGGAGCAACTGTTCCGTTTGTATCTTTTAAGTCGATGCATGCGATGTTCCAAATGTTCCGATTGTAGCTTGTGAGTCGATGTTTCAAATGTTCCGTTTGTTTCTTATGAGCCGTAGTGCCAAATGATTCATATCGCTGTTTCGGAACATTTCTGTGATTCGAATGCAAATGTTCCAACCACAAAAAAGAAACATTGCCCAAGCCTATTTTGGAGGATTACGAAATAATAATTAAACTAATTTCAATTTTTTTTTCTGATATAGAAGTCTTTTGGCCTCGCACAGGTCTTTCTTTTTCTTTTTAAAGTTTTCTACTATTATGTTTTTGTTTGTGCTAAATAAAGGTTTTTTTTCTTTCATAACTTAAATAAAATGGTCCAAGTATTTGATATGTGCTCAATAATGCTCCAGTATTTACCCCTAAAACTTTTAGGGGTAAATACTTTTAAGAATTGGTAACACTGTGACGTCCGGCTTGGCCTCCGCGTCATTGATTTCTTTCGCATGGTGCAGGTTGATATTGTGCGATTATAACTGAATAAATCTTTCATTACTAGTAATTAGAGTTTGTAGTAGCAGAGCTGTTTAAAAATGGCTGATAAATACGATAAAAACGGATATAACAGTAGTGATTTCAAGCGTAATGCGCAACAAGATGCAAATATGGAAAACGATCAAGAACAAGATGGCGAAGACAATCCTAAAATAAATGAAAAAGCCGGTGAATACATGAGAGAGTTATTGAGTGAGAAGATCAAACTTAATAATGCCAAATTTCCCATTATTACGAAACTTATTGACCAAGGTAAGTCTCATAAAATTGAGAAAAGTTATTTACTAATTTCTCAACGTGAAACGAGGCAAAGCATCTTTGGCGTCATGCATTTTCCGATACTTTCACACATTCCAACCATCTTAGAGAGATCCGAAATGTTATTTATTTTCAATTAATGTGAGCCTCGGTTGAACTCATGCAATTATACTGACGCAAGACGCGTCGCTAAAAAAAAAACAACACGCATCTGAAAACCACTGATTATTTCATTAATCTACACTAATATACCAGTCCGTCACATCACACAAATATTTATCAACACGATAAACATTTAGTCATTAATTTAGCCAATGTGTCCCTCAAAAATTCTGAAATTTGATTTATTTATGGTCAATGAACTTTTTGAAGTAAAATGGTGCCAAAATATGTGGTATTATGTGCCAAGCTTCATTTATGTACAATCTCAAGCAATTAGATTGCAAGTATTATGAATAATTGGTACCTAAACATTAACAATTATATTTGTACTGTTATAATATAGGAGCTGAGCCGACTCTGGTACTTTATGCCTTTTTTCTTAAAACCTGTTCCTCTCTAAAGGTCATTGACTCTCAAATCAAGTTATGACTCAACTTTGCATTCAAAGTTGCGTGCAAAATAATGGAAAATTTATAGAATGTTTTGTTAGTTACCTTGTGTAGTTTCCATTATTATTTATCTATACATATATATTTATATAAAAATCAATGCCACTTTTCATTCTTATTTTATAACTCAAGTACGGGCTGACCTATCCAAACCAAATGTTTAGGCTTTCTTCGGAATATTTAGTAAATGGTTTATGTGTAGTTTGCACAAAATCGGTAGAGTGGTTCTTTATTTTATCACATTTTTGTGTTGCCGGGAGCGAAGCCTCGGCAAAAGCCAGTTTATTATATGCTTTTGTTCTACACCATTACACATACAAAAAGAAACTAAAATACATATATACAATGGGTAGCCTTATCTCAATCTGTAATCTCTTCTAAGCAACCTGGAATGGACAGTAAGGGGTCTTCTTCCAATTTTCTCTGTCCTTAGCTACCTACATTCATTAAGTTCTTGAGGTAGAAGTTCATCTCCTCTGTCCTTTTATTAAATCAAAAATGTAGTAACATCCAAAATAATCTCAATTTTTTTTTTATTACTATTATACAATGCATTCCCGATAATTAACTATCAAATTGAAGCAAGAAATTTTTGAATTTTTAATTTATTGATGAACTGTGAATGAAAAAAAAAATTATCAAAATCCAGTTCTTTAATTTTACTCATCTCTAAGTTCTTCATATTTCTTTGACTAGTCAGTACAACGTCACACCACATCCTGGCAATCAATCCTATACTCATTTGGGACACACAGTACTTAGCATATTGTTCTGTTCATTTTATAAAAAATGTTAACTGTTAATTAAATTTTTTTTTTTCTCAGAGGTCACAAAAGTGCAAGCATCAGGAAGGATACCGGGCAAGGACTCAAAATATCTAGATGTCTTCCGGGACAAGCCTACCAAGGTCACCGTCAAGGTCCTCGTACCTGTCAAGGAACATCCTAAAGTAAGAACTATTTTCTTGTAAAAGTTTTCCTCATCTTTGTCTTTGTTCTATGTATTTGTAATGCAATGTCTCAAGTTATAAATCAGATCAATTAGTTATCTGTAAGGTAATAATAAAACTGTTTAAGAAGGCCAAACAGTTTAACTTATAATATTGTATGGTGACTAGGGTTGTAATGGAGGTCATCTTAACCGTAGCTGATGCAGATGCGAAGGTGACGAGTGTCACCTCCGCGGATGCGGATGTTAACGTATACGGAGGTTACATTGAGTGTATGAAAAAATACTCATTTATGGTTTTTTCTTTTCGTTTTTTACTGCTGACACCTGAATGGCTCAACTCATTCTGACGGAACTGTCACTAAATAATAGCTGATGTTACCAAGATTAGTTCATTAAGCCCCAAGCGAGCGCCAGCGCTCGAAAATCTATTGTTCTTTAATTAAACTACGAAATAAATTTTCGATATGGGTATTGTTACCCATATAACAAAACTTGATTGGACTGCTATCTCTACAAGTCTAGTTTCCATATAAAACGTATGCATACCGACGCAATCAGATCGGCATCGACCTTTAGCAATCTGCTTTTATTCCACACATTTCAAACAACATTGCAAGTTAAAATATATAATATAATAAATGAGAGGTTGTATACATGTGCTAAATACATACTAAACTTGGCTGTGAGCCATAAAAAGTTCAGTCTAGACAGCCATCTGTTGAATACTAATTTAATTACAACAGTGACTAAAATGTTTATTTTTAGCATTTTTACGTACCTGTACCTGACTTAAGGAGGGTTTGGTTTTTTTAAACAAATCGATTTCTCAACGAATTTTCAATGAAAAAATTTTTTTCATAGCAAGCTTTTTTATATTCCTACATAATTAATTCTCGTCAAGAGAAATCACACGAGCCCAAACTGGATGGGGTTGTGTTGAATAGCCGCCATTTCCTTCTTAGTCAGCCGCGACCTCATCGTGCGATTTGAGGACATCAACTTTGTGTTCTACTGGCCCACCGCTCGACCGGCATGCGGCAGACATGTCCAGCCCAGTCCCATTTAAGTTGAGCAGACTTTGAGCCACATCAATGATTTGTGTTTTGGAGCGCAGTACAGTGTGAACGCGATCCGTTATTTTAGCACCTATTATACTACTAGTATAAGAACGAATATTGATCATGGCATGACTCGATGTCCCAGTTGCGCATTTTCTGAAGTCTATATTTATACTAAAATTTTCTTCCACAGTTCAACTTCGTTGGCAAGCTATTAGGCCCTAAGGGTAACACAATGAAACATCTACAAGAGGAAACCATGTGCAAAATGGCAGTTCTAGGAAGAGGATCCATGAGGGACAGGTATTTATATAAATTTATGTAGAACAGCAACTATCTTTTATTTAATAGATAAAAACATCCATATACACCATTAAATTTTGGTCTTTTTAATCCTATGGAGGGTCAGTCCAGTAAATAAAACACTATCGATTTGTAAAGATAAAAATAAAGTACTTTTGATTATAAAACTGAAAATAATTTCGGTGTACCTACACAAAATAAATTTATTTAAGTAAAGACCAGCTGAGCGGGATCAATGACCTTAGGTAGTTGATGGTCGTTAGATGCGTACTAACTACCTATGGTAGATATAAGTCTATGGATAGAAACGATTTATTTGTTATAAAGCATGCTTCATAACAACTAAACAACAAATAAATTTTGAATAGATTTTCATGAAACATATAATTCACACAGACACTACTGTTAAAACCTAGCATCAGTCACTGACACACAGATAAACTCTTTTTTCCATAGACAAAAAGAGGAAGAGCTCCGCAACTCCTTGGACCCGAAGTACGCCCATCTAACGGACGAGCTTCACGTCGAGATCAGTGCGCTGGCGGCACCGGCGGAGGCGCACGCGCGCATCGCGTACGCTCTCGCCGAGGTCAAGAAGTACCTGCTACCCGACACTAATGACATGATTTGGCAAACCCAGATGAGAGATATTGACAGAGGTAAGTGGAACAAGAAATGCAGGTAGAATCAAAACTTAACCTCTTGATCTTGAAGTGAACTGAAAGTTCACGCGGAAATTAACGAAAAGTTGCTAATTTTCCATATTTAAATTTGTCTATGAAAAACTTTTTATTTAC